>JAPYKT020000009.1:6423214-7707857 GCA_028749325.2 Caryopteris x clandonensis | reverse complement strand
ACATAAGTAATATTTTAAATCGTATCACACGTGCAACCGTTTTACAGGAGACCGACTCAATACATAAACCTTCTTATATTCAAATAAATAAGTTGGTTTAATTTACCAAATCTAAAATCTCGTGAATTTAGCCTAAGTTATTGTTTTTCTAGCTTTATCTCGCTTAGGTAGAATATGATTTTTTTGGAAAAAAGAAAATAGTATGTCCTGGTTAAAAAAATGTTATTTTTCATCATAAAAATATTATTATTAATTGAATAATTACAAAAAAAGGAAGTTAAATTCATTTTTAAGCGAAGAATAATATTTTTATTGTAAATTAAGTAATATATTTTTAACCATCTAAAAAATAATATTTTTTTACACAAAAATATTATTGTTTTCTTAAAAAAATATCGGATCCGAAACACACACGTCCATAACCGGCAACAAATTTGCACATTTTTATTATTATTATTTCGAATTCAAATCAGATCATATAAAATCATCACATTTTAAATATTTTTAAGTTAAAATTTGTCTCGTTGCATATTAGAGAAATATATTTTCCTATAAGTTTGTGTGAGTGTAAGGTATGTCCATTTAGACATGGGGGGTTCACATTTAATGGTAACTGAGAATTCTTACAGCCCCTTTAGCTTCAATTTTTTTTCCCATTTTTTTCTCATTTATATTATTTTTATAAATATATAAATATTTTTAGGGTGGTCGTAATTCAAAATGAACTGTATATGGTAAGAAATAAAAACAACTTCGTAAATTTATGTTGGTTTTGTCTGAAAGTATTTGAAATATTAAAAAGAAATTAGCTAAGAGTATGAAATAAATTACATTTTAATAAATTATGAAAAGTAAATTTTAACTCGATATAAAAAAATTATTAATAAAAAACATCCGTTGAATATTATATTATTATTAAATAATACAAAAAAAAAAGTATAGTTATGGAGATCTCAAAATATTGGTACCAAATTCAATCGAGCCATGTTGTACCGTTCTGAACCCACTAAATGAAACTATGACCGAGTCTATTTTTTAATATAGTCGACTATTTTTTAATATAGTCGAATATTATTTTTCATTCTGTTATATTATTATATTAAACAAGCTACACATTTTAATTAAATTCAACAATAATGAGAATAAAAATAAATATTACAAGTAATAATTTATTATACCTAAATTAAATTAAGTTTCTTACAACTGTGATTGAACTACTAAATTAGTTAGATGGATCATGGAAAGACTCCCGTTCTATAACTGCCTTATGAAATTCCCAAAATGGAGTCTTTATCGGTCTTATTTGATTTACTGATCAGCTGAATCAAACAACCTTAAATTTGTTTGAGATATTCGTATGATTTTTTTTATTTTTTTATTACCATAATTACGAGACGTATTAATTGTCAATATACACACTTGTCCATCCGTCCTATCATGTTGTACAATTTTTGTTGTTCTATTTCTATCGGTCTATCAACTCACTGACGCTGGAATATCATGTTATAATTCACTTATTTTATGTTGTTTCATTTTACATGTTTATATTATATTTATACATTTTCCTCACTCAAGGCCGAACCTCTAATTGTTTGGGCTTGAGTCTTAAATAGAATTCATTTCTACAATAAATGAATCTCATCGGAATTGAATTTTGATTCTGAATAAAAATAAGGAGAAATTACTGTATAAATATGCTAGATATTTATCACAATTATATATGTATATATATATATATATGTACAAGAAATAATTTTAGGCCACTTAAAAAAATACAAAAAATTTAGACTCAAGACGACGAACACTTCTGACTAAATAAAAGTCAGATATGTCCTCGTTGTATATGATATGCTAGTGAAATAAACATATAAAAATTATTTTTAAAAGAAAAAAAATATTTGGTGGAAGAGTCTTTAGATTACTTTTAGAACAAAGAGAACTATAAATCAGTGGAGAATAGTATGCATGAAGGAATAATCAATGGCACAATATCTGGCGGTGATTAATGTGCTTACTGAGTGTTTGTTAATGCTTTTAAATTTGATTTTAGGTTTTTTGGACTAAAAATAATTATTTTAAATAAAAATGCGTTTTAAAACTATAAATTTAAAGCCATCTTTCATTTATTTCAAACTGCTTTTAATTTATTATTTTTAGTTAAATCAATAACTAAACATATTTTTTTAGCAAGCACTTCGACTATAGGTAGTGTTTTTATTATATAATTATTTCTTCTACTCAAAATAAATGTGCTTAGAAAAACTCTTAAGGAATAATTTGAGTAACTAATATATTCTTAATTAATAAAAAATATTAATGATTAGTGAAAAAAGACAAATTATTTTTACATTTACAAGAAAAATTAATGGTAAATTAAGAAAATAACATATTGCTCGCTTTCAAAAATTGTAAAACGTACCTGTTATATTAAAATTTTTAAAACGACACTTATTTTGAATATGATAAAATATTATTTTTTAAAATCAAAATCACTTCATTTTCAAGCATTGCCCATTTTAATTTTAAAAATATTTTGTACAAAGTCTCTAAAATTGATAATTTCTTCAAATTTGAGTGTGGTGTTTTTGTCTTTCAACAAAATCAAATTAGGATTGTAGAATAGTATAATCTCCCAATTTCAAATAACATAAGAATTTATAGAAATATTATTTAAAAAATAGAGAATAAAATAGGAGATATTAAAGAAAAAAGTGAAAATTCGCGTTTTTGAAATCATAGTTCCAAACCATCTAGTAAAACTGTATTGAAAATCGTATTTTTTATTTTTATTTTATTCCACACATTTTTTAAAATTAATAATTTGAGAAGTGAAACTAGCGAAATTGTTTCCACATCAACTATGATGCTCTAGTCACGAATATTGATAATATAGTTTATTGTAAATTAAAATATTAGAAGTATTTAGTTAAACTCTACAATTGTTGTTATTAGTGAGATACTTATAAGGCCAAGGGAGCATAGGGGTGATTATGGTATTTACTTCATTAATTTTAATTTTTGCTATAAATAAGTATATTATAATTTTTATATTATAAATCCTTAGAGAAAATAAAAACGGAATATTTCTTTTATTTTTTATTTTTTATTTATTTTTATACAATGGCATTGTCGTGGTACGCGCAAAAGCAGTCGGCCCAATTAGTTATCCCTTTTGCCTAAAATTTCCCCTTAAAATAAAATTCATCAATCTACATTCACTTGCTTTCGCTGTCCGTTCTTCTCTCCTCCAACCTCAAAACAACAAGGTAGAGAGAGAATCTAGAAAGAGAAACCCTGCAGAACTCCAATCACGAGAAGAAGCGCATAAATCAGTGCTGAGAATTGACCATCGCCTTTCCAAAATGGCCGGCGCCCGCAAAATACTATTCGCACTCTGCTTAATCGCATCACTTTTACCCTCTCAAGCGTCGGCAGGTGGGGACCACGAAGCCTCCGCCGCTGGATGGCTTATGCCGGGGGTGAGATCCGGCTGCAGGGGCACCGTTGCCGAATGCCTGGCCGAGGAAGACGACGAATTCGAGCTCGATTCGGAGTCCAACCGCCGCATCTTAGCCACTCGCCGTTACATTAGCTACGGAGCGCTGCAGAGGAACAGCGTTCCATGCTCGAGGCGCGGCGCTTCGTACTACAACTGCCGCCCAGGCGCACAGGCCAACCCCTACCGCCGCGGCTGCAGCGCCATCACTCGTTGCCGGAGCTGAAAATGGATTAAAACTTCCTCCGGTGATGCTATTATCATATATTTAAATTTATTTTCAATTTTTTTTTTAGTTTTTGAAATCAAAATCTGAGCGGAGCGTATGGTATACGAGGAATTAAATATTGCTATTTGTGTTGTCTATGATTGGTGCTTTATTATCTGTACAATATTTACTACTATTTTTTTTGTGAATAACAATTCACACTCATATTGCCTCTAATTGCTTCCCAATTTTCTTCTTTTCCTTTTCGCCATTAATAACTTGAAGAATTTGCTCTTTTAATTGCTTTAATTTGCCGAAATCCAGAAGTCAAACCATGAATTCTCTCTTCGAAAACAACTCTTAATTCTTGATTTTGGTGCTCGTAGCATTTATTTGCATTTTTCGATAGCATAGATAGATAAATTCACATATAAATTGTTAAGGCCTATTGTTGGAAAATTGATCCAAAACTAAAATGAAATGAATTCCAATATTCTTAGTTTATATATTTGCAGTTCATGGTAATAAAAATAGAAAATAAAATATTATATGGAGAGCAATGGATAACAAAATATGGAACTTGAATTTATGGAGAGACAGCCAGCCAGGTACCACCTAAATACAGCTGGATAGTTGAGTACTAAACTACTAACAACTTGTAATCTACATGCCCAACTCACACTTTATAATTAATTTCAATTGGTATCTTATTATTATTATTATTATTATTATTATTATTATTATTATTATTATTATTATTATTATTATTATTATTATTATTATTATTGAATGGGAATAGAATGGATTTGGATCGGGTGTCGTGTGGTTGAACACGACACATCATGTTATGTTCTAACATTGTATTATGTTGATTAAAATGATGTTATTTTGATTTTTTTTTTCTTTTCGAAAAGCATGAAAAACTTGAATTGGATATTGAATCTTAAACCTTAGTATTTGCCTTTAATGATATTATTTGAAGTTAGAAAGCAAGTGGTAAATTAGTTTTATTAGTTTAAATGGTAAAGTTCAAAATTTGATGCCACATAAGTCATAGGTAAATAACTTGAATTTGGAAAGTATTTAAATGTGGGGACATATTAATTAGGGTATGTTTGGACTGGGTTCGGCACGATCAGTTGTGGGTTGTGCCACAATCCAGCTCATGTTTGTTTACGAAGTTGTGGGTTGTGGTTGTTTCATCTACAACCCTACCCATTCTACACTTCTTTTTTCTTTCTCTTCTCTCATCATTCTCAATAAAATTATTCAATATATTTTTTTTCACCCAAATTTTTTAAATACTTGTAAGTTTTTTATTTCAAATTCATTTTTTATAAAAATTATATTATATTAATTCTCTTCTTAAGATCTTTATTTTGACATCCATTTAGCATATATATATATATAATAATCCATAACCAATTATTAAATCCACAAATTTTTATCTTTCATAATATAATAATACAAACAACACTCTATTAAACCTATTGATTTGACATATCAATAACAATCCAAAACAAACACCACCTTTTACTATGCATTTGATTGTGACATAGCCTCACAATCCACAATCGATTGTGATACGGAGACCTCCAACTTAGTCCAAACTTTCGTTAGAGTTAAAATAGGTTTTATAATAAGTAATTAAAGGTAAAATATTAAATATGGTGAATATGTCCCATCAAACAGTAGCTTTTGGTGTGTAAATTTTGTGGAGGTGATTTGGCATCTTTGGTTGTCGTGTCTTTTGCAAAGGAAAAGTTATAGAGGTACAATAAGAATATGAATTGAAAGAAGCGAAGCACAAAGATGGATTGAAGCAGGACTCAAAAGTAAAGGAGATTTCATGGGATAGCGCAGTGTCTTCCTTTTTTGATGTCTCTTTTGTCATGTCCTTTGTAATAAGGGAAAACTCCATTTCATGGGTTAGTTATCAATTTTTTTTAAAAAAATTAATTAGGATTTATTATTATTATTATTATTATTATTATTATTATTTTGTAAAATTTATAAATCTTGAATTTTAGTTTTTACTTCTTTTTTTTGTGGGGGGGGGGGGGGGGGCTTAAGATCACACCAGAGATTACAAGTGCAGGATTCCAACTTTTCGTGCAAATGAAAGGACATATTCCTCAAAAAAAAAAATTAAGGTTATAATTATAAAATAAAATAAAATTTTAATATTAATAAAAAATGCATATAGTCAACAATTGCTAGAGCTAAAAATTGTAGGGAATTTTGAAATTCTTTAAATTCACAAAAATACCTTCTACTATGTAATCTTGCAAAATATTATTATCAAAACAATTTAACTTAAATATCATTTGGAATAAAATTCAAATTGAATTACTCAATAGTATCGGAAAAAAAAAGTTTGATGGCTTCTGAATTTGTTAAAATTCATTTTTGATATGTCATAATAGGTAAGTTTTGATACAATTTATTGTTTTGATAAATCGACAAGAAATAATACAGTAATTGAATACATGTTCAATTCATTCTTGACATGTTTAAACTCGATTTAATTAAAAAATAAATAATCTCATATTTCATTTCAATATATCATAATAAATAAGCTTTAATGATATTTACTGTTTTGATAAATCGACAAGAAATAATACAGTAATTGAATACATGCTCAATCATTCTTGACATATTTAAACTCGATTCAATAAAAAAAAATTCTCATATTTAATTTTCGAAACCCCTGAAAAAATTGAGGAAGTATCTCTCTCTCTCTCTCTCTATATATATATATATATAACTTTAACTCAATTTATTCAGTAATTCATATTCTATTAGTCTAGCCAAAATGGTATTGGTAAGATGTTCCGATCCTCATTTCAACTTCAATAAGGGCCCACTCATTAATTGATGATGGGTTGGCATGTCTTGATGTACAAACGAAATGTAGCTTTGATATTGCACAATTGTGACCTGCATTTAATTGGACTGCTAACCAATAGATTTTTTTTGCCATCAAAGTAAATGCCTATTTTTATTGTTTTATTCTGATATTAATTGTTTTCTTAGAAGATACTCGAAAATTAATATTTTCTATTTATTATAATCATCCACCATGTATGATATTCTATTGGTTCCAAACAAATCAATATACAATTTTTTATATAATTAAATAAAATACAATTTATCATAAGTGGTTGAGGTTACATTTATTTAAATTGTTATTTTAAATTTTTTTAATTATATTTGACTGAAAAATATCATTGACATTAGAGTATTATTGAAACTTTAAATAAAAAACTTTTATTTTTAAAACAATATTCCTTTTGGGAGGGGGATTATTTCTAGAGATTATTCTTTGGATTTATTATTGGCACAATACTTTCTTGATATTCCCCCTTATTTTTTACTAATTAACAAAATGAATATATACTATCATACGGTTAAGTCGATCATACCCTTATGGTTGAGTCGACACATGTACATTTTTTTTATCAAAAAAATAAAAAAAAATTAAAATGTGCACATATATCATATATCTGATAGATGAGGATTGAATAGAATCGATTGAACCATTATAAGACCATCTCCAATAGTGTTCATTACTCTAGTGCAAATTATGCACCACTTTAGCATAAAATTTATATACTCTCTCCAACAGTTTGCACTACTTTCTCCACAAAAAATTAATATTACACAATAATCTTTATTTTTTTTATTTTTAATATTTATTTTTATTACTAAATATTTGTTAAAAACATTATATATGTAATTTTATTTAACATTAAATTTTGAGATAATATTTATTTTACTTATATTCTTAAACTATCATATTCAAAAAATATATGTAAAATTGAATGTCGGGTAATGTTATGCAATTTATTTAAATTTGTATATAATATTTAAAATCTCATATACTTATTTAAATTATATTTTTATTATTATTTAAATTACACATCATATGATTTTTAAAAAAAATTGATTTAATTTCATTTTGTATAATTGAGATAAAAAATTACAATATTAAATATTAAGAAAAAAAATATAATCATATAAAAAGAAAAGAACAAAAGTAGTGCAATAAAAAATTTGCGCTAAAAGTAGTACAAAAATTTCATAAACTTCAAATTGATGCAGAGAATGGAGTACTGCATGAAAATTGACACCAAATGCCAGAGTAGCTTCTCCAACAAGTAACATAATTAAACTCAATGTCACATCTATGACTCACAAACTTATGATAGGTGTTTTAACAAATTGGTCAGGTTTTTATGATTAAACTTCAGCTGTGTGTGTATAATATATATATATATATATATATATTCGATTTTTTTTGGTACAGAAACAATCATTTCACACTTTAATTAATATAAATAAACTTTAATATATAGTATTGAAGAAATGCAGGTGGTGTGTGCGAAGCATAAATTAATGATTCGTAGCACTACAAACTAAAAAGATCATGAATCTTTAAAGATGATTACTGTCTCTATCTTTTCCTTTTTTTTTTTTACTTTAATTTTTCTTGAATAGATAGCGTGCTGGATGGTTATAATGGTTCCTCTACACTGGTAATGGATACCAATATTCATGGATAATTTTATTCTCCTGAAAGCTTGGTGGTTGGATCATGGAAGGAGCTACTTTTATTCGAGCGGAATGATAATTTTGGCCCGGCCTCATCCGACGTGTTTGGGTTGTCACGCCTCGCCATTAGAGTTGGGTAATCGGGTTAGGATTTTAACACTGCCCGGTAGTAATTATTATTATATAATTATAAATTTTTTGTTGTGCATTACACGTTTGTAGTGTATTTATAAATAAAATTAACGAAAATCAATAAAAGAGGTATAGTATTATATAATAAATTTTTTAATTCATATCAAAAATGAAAAATAGATGTAGAAATATGCTACAAAAATCATTTATTTATTTATTTTAAAATTTATAAACTTATTTTTTTTGTTAAAATTAAATAATATTATGTACTAATATTGTAATAATAAAAACTGGACTTGGAGTACGCGGTTCCGTCCCGCATTACGATCCACAGCGGATCCGTTCCACTTATCCCACATGTATTGTCTTCATATACTTGTTCTTAAATATTGTAGAAGCTTCACAGTCGCATACACAAAGGTTGGTTGGACAAATTTGGCTGGGCTGGACTTGAGATTGGGCTTGGGCTTGAGTTTGTTATAATAATTCAATAATTTCGAAGCCCACACTCATACCGAACAAGGACCGACAGCCCATTGATATAGCCCAAGGCCCACCAATATATTCCCTACAAAGTTGAAAATTAAGGATGGGCTGACGGCCCATAGATAGTCCACGACCCCTCACGCGCTCGCCGCACCTTTCTGAGTCCCTAAACAAAAATGGAGTTCAAATCGTCAACTGCGTGTTCTAAAAGAAACGTTCCTTAACCCCTAAGTAGTCGGCCCCTTCTCATCGCCGTGCCTTCCCTCTCTACATTATATCGACAGGAAATATTCCTCTATATATCTTCACTCTCATAAATCAATTCAATCGTACACGTCTGTATTAGCATTTCATTTGATCGTGAGGAAAAAGAACCAACGCACAGAAATCAATTCTTCTTTGACATCGATCATGACGGAAGCAAACTCCAACCTTCAGAAACCCCTGCTCGTAAGAACTGATCCGATTTCTTCCTACGCTCAACATACGATAATTTGTTTTACCTTTTTCCTGTTTTGTGGGTTTGTCCTTTTAATTTAATTTTGCATTTGGATCGATCTGTTCTTTGTGAAGGCGGAGGCCGAGGAGGAACAGAGGCTCAAGTACTTAGAATTTGTGCACGTCGCCACCCTACATACTTTGATGTACGCTGCGAAACTCTACAGTTACGCCAAGGAGAACTCGGGCCCTTTGAAGGCCGGTGTTGACACCGTTGAGGGCACCGTCATAACCGTCGTTGGCCCGGTTTACCACAAATATCACGGCGTCCCAATTGATGTTCTGAAATTCGTCGATCGCAAGGTATACTAATCTCAATGATTTTGATCGCCGTAGTTAATTTTGTTATTTATTTTTAGGTGTCCTTCGATGCACAGATGATACAGGTGTTTCTATTGCTTTGACACTTCTCATCTCTAAATATGAATGCGTGGATGTTCAAGTTATTATCTATTCTTTGCATTTATGTGCGGGACTAAATTTTGAGCTATTTTATGATTTTTAAGTGTTTGATTATTTGCTTTAGTCAAGTTGCTGCACCATAAGAGTAGAAAGAATGTGGTCTTAATCTTGGGCAGTGCTAGGGATTGTTAACGAATTTGATCAGTGTATGTTATTTCTTAAGTAGTCTTTTCCTTGTGAGGAATGTTATATATACATGAAAATGGAGATGTGTTCCTTACTGTTGCTGACTGGCTTAGTGGCCGGATTGAGTCTTTTTTATGAGATCGAAGTGGACAAGAACATGGTTTGTCCAATCATGACAGGTTCTTTGTTTGATGTCATTTGCAGTTCTATTGTTCGTTCTGGTCTTTGCTGTGTAAGTGATTCCTTTTAGTGAAGGTGTTAAAATTGTAGGTAGACTTTAGATATTCATTTTTTCATATTTTTAATGCTGGTTGAGCACCTAATTGTGTGTAGGGCTTACTTGATGCTACACGATGCGAATACCACAGATAAACCACCTGTTATTCATAAACACACAATCCTAGACACCGACCATGTGTTTGTGCAAACCTATGGTGCCATTGAACAGTTGACATATGTTTGACATTGTAATTACAGGTTGATGAGTCTGTGAACAAAGTGCAGAGCCGTGTTCCCCCCACTCTTAAGCAGGTATCAACTCAAGCCTTTGAGACTGCTCAAAAAGCCCCTGCAGCTGCTCGTTCAGTTGTATCTGAAGTGAAGAATACTGGCATGGTGGGAACTGCCTCAGGACTTGCAAAGACGGTGTATGCCAAATGCGAGCCTGCGGCTAAGGATCTTTACACCAAGTACGAGCCAGTGGCCGAGCAATATGCAGCATCGGCCTGGCGCTCCCTGAATCAGGTCCCCCTCTTCCCCCGGGTGGCTCAGGCAGTGGGTCCCACTGCCAGCTATTACTCGGAGAAGTACAACCAAACTGTTCAACAAGCCTCCGAGAAGGGTTACAAGGTTGTCTCACATCTTCCATTGGTGCCCACTGAAAGGATTGCTAAGCTGCTTAGCACATAAAAGTTGGTGGTTTGTTTTCAGGCCATTGATTGTTCTGGTTCCTTTTGGTCGATGATATTGTTTTGAGCAACTATTGATAATGTTTTTACTTGTTTCGATTATGTGGAATATTATCTCAATTTGCACAAAATATCAGTTGCAGTTTGTTTGTTAATTTTGAATTTTAGTCAACATCTTTCAATTTCTTGCAATTTAAAATGTTACCTTTTAAATTTTTACAATTCAATTTAGGTAGGAATCCCCTGCAACCTCCCCCACCTAAAGCCACGCGTATAATTTTAATATGTAGAGGTTAGATCTTGTAACCAATTAGTATTTCACATATATATATATATATATATATATATTGTAATTAATATACAATGCATATTTTACTTATAATAATATTTAAATTATTTATTACTCTTTCTGTTGCATAAAAAATAAATATTTGTGAAATTAAACATTGTTTTATTATTATTATATACTAGTAATTTTGTGATAAAGAAAGTAATAACTAAATTTTAAAAAATTCAATAATTTTCATCATAGAACTGTTGTGAAGTTCACGTCGTTGATAATGATGAATAATAAAAGAAAATACTGAATGAAAATAATGGGTACGTTTCTATCAATATTTTATGAACAAACATTTGGATGATGGAACTATCACTTATATACTTACGTGTTTTTATTATTTTTAATAATATTTATTTTTTCAAATTAATTAATATTTAAAATGAGTTCATTATTATAAATTTTCTAATATAATATAATAAATTTTAAATATTATCATTAACTTGGATCTCTACTTACATAATTTTTTAATAAAATATTATATTCAACCATAATATTTATAGTAACTGTTATTATTATCATCATCCATTCATCTCATATAATACAATAAATTTCACATATAATTATCTAATAGAATTCATCGTTTATTTATATTATAATATTTTAAATATAGATCCTTTATTTATTTTTAAATATATCTACTTAATCATAATAAATATAATTTTATAAACAACTTCAGAAATACTGAAACTGAAAACTGAGATTGAAATGAAAATTAAGCTTCCCTCTGACATCTGTGAGATGAAGGTTACAATTTTATTTATTAGTGGAGCAGTTAATAATTTATAATTATTAGTTGATCTAATGGTCTCTATTAAACCAATCAAGGGTCTAAATTGTTCGAATGACTTTTAGCTGGTTTTTTTTTTTTTTTTTAAATTTTAAAATAATTATTATACGACATATTTATATAATATTATCATTTAGGAAATTATTGCTTATCCGAATGTCGGCGCTCGTGACAAACATATTATCCAGAGTGTAGTTTATTGCAAATTTCGATTATTCTAGAATCGTGGTTTGTTACTAAGAAAGTATCAAAAAACACAAAATTAAAAATAAAAGAAGAAGAATCGTGTTGTCACAACAACTAACGACGTATGTCAGAAAATCCTTATTTTGTGCCACATGGACACACACATGGCCCACAAAGATATCTATCCATTCTGCTAACATGCGCTAGGGCACCACAGGCTCACACTGCACACCCCCTCCCAAAGGAGATCCCCTATTCCCCTTTCGCGCTCCTCTTTCCATTTCTCTCTTTTTTTCTCCTCTCCTACTCCAATTACCGCCGCACAGACTCAGAGGTTCCTCTGCAATTTCCTTGGATCTATGAGCATAATTTAACTGTCCAGTTTAGAGCTCTATAGCGTAATTCCACCTGTTCACTATAGAAATATATTGAATATTATCGCCTGGGCGTGTAGTTGATAATTTGTAGAAGATGGTGGTGGGGCGGTGGATGGAATGCAGAGGCGATCTGTTGGCGGAGGGGGCTAAATCGTTGCAGCTTAGGCTGAGGGATCGTTTTAGAGTGGCCGCAGTGGACTATCACCGCCGCCGTACTTTGAGGACCGCTAGCGGCGGTTATCTCTCATCCACTGCCCAGCGGTGGCTCGATCGTTTCTCCGAATTCCGTCGCGATTCTCTGCCTTCATCTTCTGCTTTTTACCGCAAAAGAGGTATGCCTTGTTATTTAATACTTTATTGTTCGTTAATTATGTTCGTTTACAAATATGATATTCTGATGTTGCAAATTTTGTATGTTACTATAGTCGCTTTTTTAAATTTAAATCACATAAATGTATATCTTCAATACAGAATTCTTATCTGAGTGATTACACATATTTTGAAAGTTTAAACCTAACATGATTACCTCTAATTTAATATGTCTATGTGTGCCTTCACTTGATGTTTTTGCTTGATCTCAAACTTAAATTGGTCAATAGATGCCTCATCAGTTCTTTATTGCAGTGAGCAAGGATATTGATGAAGAAGATCAGTCAGTCTTGACCCGTATGCTACAGGCTGTTGCTGTTCCTGTGATTGGAAATGTTTGCCATGTTTTTATGCACGGCCTCAACCGCGTTCAGGCAATTCAAATGGCTTCATTTTGAATTTTAAGCCTTCATTTTGGTTGGATTAAGGGAAAATGACGTTATTTTTGCTCTGCACAGATATTCGGTGCAGAAAAGTTGCAACAGGTGCTGCTGCATAGGCCAGAAAACAGGTCTCTTCTAACGGTAAGCTATATCCTTTATGATAAGATGTGATCAACAGTGGTTTTATTCAATTTTTGTCTGCTAGCAATCATATTGCTGCTATGGATGGACCTTTTGACTTATTCTACTGTTGTAGGTTAGCAATCATGTTGCTGCCATGGATGACCCTTTGGTTATTGCTTCCCTACTACCCCCGAGTTTGTTGTTAGATTCCAATGGTTTGCGATGGACACTCTGTGCATCTGATCGATGTTTCAAAAATCCAGTTACATCAGCATTCTTCAAGTATGTGAAAGTGCTGCCAGTTTCTCGTGGAGATGGGATATATCAGAAGGTATGTGTTTTGTAAACAATTAGTTTAGTATTTCCTTTTGCTAATTAGATGTCTTTGATGTCTTATATGTAAGTTACTGAGAATTACACCTCACAAATCTCATTATTAAATGATGCTTTGTAAGAATATTCTAACTTTAGGTTAGTTTCCCCTTTTTCTTTCCGCTGCGGTTCTCTTTTCTCTTAGAGCTACAGTACTGCAGCAACGAGTTTCCAATGATTGGGTTGATTATTTTTGATAAGTTGCTTTGAAGTTATATGTATATCTCTGGAATTGTTAGGATCACCACTTTCCTTACGTTCGGTGGAAATTGGGGTCCTCTTTGGTTTCGAATGATTTCGTCTAGGACATTTGAATGTTTGTCACTTTATAATGAATGATATCAATTAATTGTCTCTTCAGAAAAAAAAAAATTATTGAAATTTATCATGTTGTGCATGGATCGATTCATGAGTTGGAGTTTGATTCACGGGACTGACAATTTTGTCGAGCCAGATTACATTTAGAGAATACTTCACATGGTTTATCTACACGCAACCTCCTTAGTTTCAAATTGCATAACATTTTTGATATGTTATATACCTTGTAATTTGTCATACGTTTAGCATCAGTATTTAATGAAAGAACATGTTCCAATCCCATGAGGTGTGTATTGTTTGGGTATGCATCCTTCACTAACTGCCCATGTATGTAAAATTCCTTTTAGATTCTTACGGTTACTTGTTTTGTAGCTCTACAGGGAAAAGGCTAAAGACTTTCTATGTTGAAACATGACAAATTTCGTACTTAAAATATCTGTAGATAACTGTGGTCCTGCCGACAATTTACTGCTCTTGAATATAACAGTTAAACTGCATTTTCGCTGCAATCTTATTTTCTATGCATACTCAAAGTCCAGTTCTAGAAGTCAACTTTGTTAGGGAGAGGGAGACCATGTCCATTTCCTATACCTAGATGTAAACAGATTTGGAATTCAGCTTGATATATATTTAGATGTGCATATAAATACTTGGTATACTTTTTTATTATTATTATTATTATTATTTTTTTATAAAATTTTTGTTTAAATAAACCACAACGGGATACATGGAAGAATTCAAGAATTATAATTTTGCAATGCGACAAGTGTCAGGCAAGTTCTGCAATATTTAGTATTTTATAACATTGGGTCTTATGGTGAGATGTTGTAGGTAGTATCAGGGAGGTAGATATAATTTTAAATCCTCATTTTTTATCTCTCCTGTCAATATTTAGTTCCATGTCAGAGAAGAACTATGACTTCTGTTATAGTTTTGTGTGCGTGTGTTTCTCTTTTTTATAAGCTATAAGTTTGGACCCTGCTAGTAAGGGTTCTCACTAGAAGCCTATTTTTTGTTTATTTCTACAAGATAACGCAAGCTAGCCAATTCATTTCTTACTGCAGGGAATGGACTTGGCTATTTCTAAGCTGAATCGTGGTGGGTGGGTCCACATATTTCCTGAAGGCAGTCGCTCTCGAGATGGTGGGAAAACTATGGGTTCTGCCAAAAGAGGCATTGGAAGGTACCTGATCTACCTCTGTTGAGATGGACATGTAGACAACAAATTTGGAATCTTTGATCTCAGTTTACTTCAGTCTTTTATCTCTCATGTAGGTTGTCTTAGTTGAGAGCTTCCCTAGGGAAAGAAGTTAATGCATTAGGGCTTACATGTGGGAGTCTTGAACACGTCTTGACTTTTGTTTACTGCCAATGTATAACACTCGTGTTCATTTAGATAATTAATTTGCCTTTTACTAAAAACAAAAAAATGTCTATATGATATGTTGAATCTGTGCGCTACATATCTACTAATTTAGCCAGTTACGTTTGGTTCTAGTGAAACTTGATCTGATTGCTAGATTATCCAGCACCCTGAATAAGTAACCTTGACGCTCCCTTTAATACCCTTCTTTATCATAACTTAAGGTTAATGCTCTTATATTTACCAGATATATGAACTATATCTGCTATATTGAAGTGGCAATGAACTGTATGCAATGCCAGATTATGCAATAATGGGTTTTGTTTACCTATAATTTTCATATTCAGTTATGCCTAAGGTGCTAATTTGCATTTATTTATAATTTTCATAGGCTGGTCCTGGATGCCCTTCTTTATCATAACTTAAGGTTAATGCTCTTATATTTACCAGATATATGAACTATATCTGCTATATTGAAGTGGCAATGAACTGTATGCAATGCCAGATTATGCAATAATGGGTTTTGTTTACCTATAATTTTCATATTCAGTTATGCCTAAGGTGCTAATTTGCATTTATTTATAATTTTCATAGGCTGGTCCTGGATGCTGATAATGTCCCTATAGTTGTTCCATTTGTGCATACTGGAATGCAAGAGGTCATGCCCGTTGGAGCCAAGTTTCCTAGGGTTGGGAAAACTGTATGTTCTCTCTGTTTTTGTTTACTCCATCAAATTTTCATTATAATGTATGGTGAACTTTGAGGAACCTGGCATTAGGTTCAAATAGATCCAAACTGGTGATGTGACACGTATTATCACCAGAAAATATAATAGTGAGTTGGATGGTGATAGGGGCTCTCACATCACATTTTGGTTCGTCGGAACCTAATGGTGGGCTTCTTATCGAAATTTCCCCTCTTCACTCTTTTTATGTATGTATCTATGTATCTATGTATCTATGTATGTGTACATATGTACCCTCCACACCTATCTTGTACATCTCATGGGAACTTACTAATGTAACCGTGTGGCATTTGTGTCATGCTGCCGCATTAGTAAGGTGCCTACAAAGGTGCTTCTGAGAGGTGTGTAGAGTAACAATCCTCAATTAACCTGTGTGTGTTATTTGCTCGCTTTTATTGGTGTTGTAACAATGATCATCTTTGGCAAATGGGCAGGTGACTATAATTGTTGGCGACCCCATTAATTTTGATGATTTAATACATGAAGGAGTGGACAAAAACATTTCTAGAGGAAAACTCTATGATGCTGTCTCTGCTAGAATCGGTGACCGCCTTCAAAAGCTGAAGGTACAAGTTGAAAGACTAGCGAATGAGCAAGCATTGGAATTACAAAATTACCCTTCTCGTGTCTCCGAGAGAGCGGCTAGTCTTCTACAAAAAGTTGACTGGGAATCACTCGGGATGGGAAGCTACATGGGCGTCGATGATAGCCCACCAAAGCAGGACCTACTGCTTGAGCCCGATGGTGATCGACTGCACCCTCAAGAAAACAGTCGTTTCAAAGCTGGCTTCTCCGGTGAAGGTGGATTTGCTTCGAGAGTTCGAGGCTATATGGACTCAACAGAGTTAACTGTTTTTGGTGCTAGAGGGTTGTTTAGTAATAATAGAACAAACGAGTATTTTGTTGGTCTGAGAGTAGTTAGTCCTTTGAAGGCATGGAATAATTTTTGGAAGACGACGTATGGAAATGCTCGTTTTCCACCTAACTCAGTTTTCGCTGAAGCAATGTAAGTTTACCCAAGAATGCATAGAAATTTTGTTAGGTTTCATATTTTCTAATAATACATGCTGAAATTTGTGTTGAATTGTTTGAAGAATCGATTTCCACTGTTTTTAACTGGCAGGGGGAATAATAATAGTCGCATGCAGGTTTTGTTCGGAAATATAGTTCTTTTTCGTTCTCTGTTTGTTTGGGTTTAATTCGTCTCCTCTCACTTCTCATCGAATTCTGTTTTGGTTGGAAGATCTGTCTGCCATCTGTATCAACACATGGAACAATTTATAGTGACAAAATGGATTTTTGATTGGTTTATAGGATTAGTTGATTCAATAGAATTTAAATTATTCAATTATATATTATGGTGATAAAATGAATGATTCACTAATGGAATATGACTTACTTTGAATAAAAAATATTTTTGAAATTATTTTTTTTGGGCACGGGAATAATGCATATATTTCAATAGGCGAAGAAACTCAACCCTTTTGATGTAAGATTGTTTTTCAATGAGGAGTATAACTTAACATCACAACTGACAACAAATAATTTTATTTTGAGTAAAAAACAAAAACCAATTCTTACCCACTAAAAGTCTTTCAAGAACCTTGCTGCCAACTCTAATGCCATTCACATCAAAAGATTTTGAAAGAAAAAAAAAAAGGGAATTTTATAGTCTATCTGGTTTCATTCCGTTCTCTATATATATTTTCTGGGAAATAAAAACACATATGCAAGTTATATATTTTAAAACATGTACTTTAATTCTCTTTAAAATATTTAAATAACAAAACAACAATTATTATAATGTTCTTAAAAATAACACCCACCAGTTATTTACAGTGAGAAATGTATTTTTATTAACCACAAGTCATGAATAGTGCAATCGCCCCTAAAAATACATCCATTCTTCTTCAATAAAATGTCCATATTTTCATTTTGCAACATTTTCACTCCATGAAAAAAAAAATATATATATTGTCCAAACTAAAAGAAAAACCAAACGCTGACTTACTATTATTCGGTACATTTGGTCGTTATATCTGGACTTTGTCAAATAATAAGAGGACAAAAAAAGAAAAGCTGTGTAATAATTTCATATATATAAGTACATTTCACTGATATTAAGCTTAAATATATCCCCTTTGATTGCGAGGGAGAAGTTTTGCTCGAAACAATTTCCAAAACCCTTGGGATCTCAGAAATGTCAGACGAAGAAGAAACGGCGACGGAGCTCACTGATATGCAGAAAATCGAGATCGCCAAATGGTTCCTCCTCAATTCTCCCGCCGGTGAAATCCAATACGTCGCCAAAGGTAGATTGAGACGCTCATTTACATTGCGCATGCATGTATATATGTATATATGAGTGTATGTCGCGGTAAATGCAGAATTGACTTTTCTTTGAAAAATGTTGGTAGACATTAGGACGGTTTTGAAGAATGAGAGACTGTATAGAACGGCGGCGGCAGAGGCATTTCCGGTTTACAACAAATCGCACATGATTTGCCTGGAACTTCCTGATAGAAGCGGTGAGGTAACGCCAATTATTTGATAATCTTGCCCTATTATGTTGGCTTGTATGATGTTGGAGCATCATTAAATAATTGATTATATGATTTTGTTGTAGAGAAAATTTTAATACCTAGTCCTGTTACTGTTATTATACTCGCTTGTTGGATTTTTGGCCCAGTCAATTTCTTAGATGCCAATACCATTTCCAGAATGAGAACTGGAAAAATTGACTATTCAGCATTTGGGTATGATCCATGGCTTTCGGTAATTTGCACACTATGCTGTATGATATGTAGAGCTAGATCGGAATGAACTTTAATTGTATTATATTGCCATCATAAAATTTTATTTACTAAAAAGTGCAAAAGTTTATTATGCCGGAAATTGCTCTTGCAAGCATCATTTGGTGGTGGTCTATGTTCTGAAATAATTTAGCCAGTGCACAAACCAGCTTTTCAAGCTTTAATATAGATGAACAGAAAGCCACTTAGTAAAATAAAAAATTATTATAATGGACAACATGCTAGATATAATTGAAACTAGAATTGAAGTGTTTGTATGTAGGTACTCATTCCCCCCTGTTAAAGTAGGTTTTAATGCAATGAAGTCAAATGAAGAAGTGAATTTCATGCCTTTGATGCAATCCTTTTCTATGCTATCAGGTTATGGTTACATCATTTAGCGAGATTGATATGAATGAGTACCTTGATCCTAGGACTGCTCAGGTTGCAATAATTGACCATGTGAAACAGGTAAGTTAAGTCCTTGTGCTCCATTAAGTTTGTGTGCTTGCAGTGCCTGTGATGTCTTTCAAATCAATCTTTTGATGTGCTGCTTTATTGTTGGCAACAGAATGAGATTTTAGTTCATATTGTTCTGGAGTTTAGGTTAAGATGAATTATTTTGTTTTAATATTGTTAAGGTGTCACTTCTATTTAGCTTATGACAGCAGCTGAGTAAAGAAACAAAGAAAGTGCTAGCTGCCTCTAGGTTTAGTAGGTGCTTGATATCTTGTAATTTTATCGATGCTTGATGTGTGGACTCCAACTCACAGCACAAACCTCTCAATTAATCAAAGCATTTCGTGGGGAAGAGAAAGAGATATGTTGTTGTGTACATGTGAGGAAGATATTGAATGGAGCAATGAAGCGAAGTTACAACAGCATGGAAACATTATTAGTACTATGAAAGGTTGACTGAAATGTAGACAAAGAGCACCAAAGTGCTGATGCCTTGTTGATGGTGAGCATGAAGTTCTAAAGTACAAGAGTAGAATTATCTCAAAAAGATGATTTGCTATATTGAGGTGAAAATGACGAAATCAACATCAGTTCCTTATCTGTATTACTGTATATCAATTTGTGGAACAGAGTGTTGAAGGAATGGGTCTGCTTAGAATTTGACACTTACAATCACTGGTCTGCTTTTTCTCTAATCTTAGAAGTTTCATATGACGTCAAGTGTTATGGGTAGGGATTGTTCCAGCTTAGTGTTGGTCACTTTGCTTAGAAAGAAGTAGAAGAATCTTTAGAATTGTGGGGAATCCTTGGAGGAGGTCTGGGAAAGGGTTAAGTTTAGGGTTGGATTTCAAATCACTTAGATTTTAAGATCTTTTTAGTGTCAGATATTTCTTGGGACGGAACTATTTTTGTATTTTGTTTGTGTTATGCGAGTGAAGACCTGTCCCTTTGTGTTATCTGTTTTGATCAATAAATTGTTCTGGTTCATTAACCCAAAAGACAAAACAAAGAAAAAAAAAACCTAGGGGCTTGCCATTCAAGAAGTTGTTTGCATTATTGTGGTGCCAACATTCATGGATATGCTTTCAGCACAGTAAAGTGGCGATGTGAAAGTAAACCTGCAAGCTATACTCTCCTCTATCCTACTCTCATCCAAGATGATAATTTGAGTTGAATTGGTCAACTGTGGATTATCATGCGGGCTATATGATAGTCGGTATTTAAAGAGATCGTTTTCTGTTAAGTTCCCTGACGTCAAATGGTTCATATCACTTTCCCCACTATTTGTGAACCATGTAATAGGTTCATGGAATTTTTTTGTCCCACTATTGTTTAGATTCAAAAAACCAAAAGGAAAAGAAAAAAATAAATAAAAACTTTTACTTTTGAAATGGGTGGTGTGTGATTACTCGGGCATTGACAAGGTTCAATTGTAATTCTTGCTAATTTTGCAAGGTTGAGTGTAATAGTTATTCTCGCTAATTTTTATGTGTAAATGTATCTCTTAAAAAAATGCACTTTTATATGCACCAAGCTCTTGCCCTCTCTTTTTTTTCCCTCGCTCTCTTTTTTTCTTTTAATGTTATAGTATACGATCTTGATTCAGGTCTGTGAAGATGCTAGACCAGCAAATAATGAAGAGCTTCCATCCTCATATATTGAGGAATATCGGTATGTCTTGGTGGTTTTCTTGTTGCTAAATTTTTTATGTTGCTTCAATATGAAAATAGGTTTTTGCTTATATTTTCATTGAACTAGTAGTTGGTTAAACGTGTATCTTAACCTTTTATAATACCATATAGTGCTAGTGTGATATATTATATATAGTATAATATAATAGTATATAAAGATGTTAAAGTTTATATATATACTTAGTAATTAGGATTTTGCTTCCAGCATAAATTGGTCCTCACAATCACTATTTTTGGCTTATTTTGAGCTGAAAGCAAGAAAGTGCTTAAATTAAGTGTGCACACATGCACACTCCCTAAAACTATTTAATATATTTCTATACATAAAAAATGTAATTTAATGGGTACCACCATTTATAAATTGCCATGCTAGAATATACATATGGACCCCTTCAAACATACAACCAAATATTTTTCATTTCTTTTCATTTTCTGTAGAAAACATGGAAAATACATCCCAATCAAACAAAATCTGGTCTCAAACCTATGAGGATATTTGGACTGGGATTCTTTGGACTTTAAGCATTGGGAGTAAGAGTGGTGAATTGTAAGAACCATTTTTTGTTATAGGTTTGGAGTTCTAGAACTTTACAGTAGATGTCAAATCATGTTTGGAAAAATGGGTGATGTATTATATTATTGTGCGTGTGTGTGTGTGTGTGTGTGTGAGAGAGAGAGAGAGAGAGAGAGAGAGAGAGATTTCAAAGTCCAGAATTCGGACCTAGCACAAACAAGGGCTTTGGAAGGAGTTGGAATCTCGGACTCTGAATGCCATTCCAAACATCCCCCCTTACAGTTTCACGTTTGAAGTTTTGAACAGAGTCATCAATACATGAATTCAAATTTCACCAAGATACCAAGGCATCCCAAATTCTCAATAGTGATAATGAGGATGAAAATCAAATTGGAGACGGGAAATGAGCCCATAGATTTCCCAGACAAATCAGAGCTAAATATAGATGTCTATTTCCAGGACTAGTTTGGTTCCAATTTAGCTATACTAATTATTAATGTCCTCGATCTCTTTCTTTAGTGATTTAGTTTGCAACCATTCTTTCTTGTTCTTCCATATTTGGTCATCCTTCCTGTTTTCCTTGCAGAATTATTAATGCTGCTTATGTTTCCTCTTGCTAGTATTAACTCTCTTTTTTACTTTGGCAGGTATGCCTTAGATGCAGAAATTGTTAGGTATGTCAGTGAAGCATACCCAAAAGGAGTCTGTTCAGTTTATTGTGTCAGTGGGAAAGATGTGGAGGAACCAGGCTCAGATTTTGAGCTTGTTGTGGTGATTTCTGCTTCTAGGCTCAGCCCTCAGAATTTCTGGTATGTTCAATCTATAACTCAATTATGCAATATCTTCAGTACTATCTTGGTTATTTGTTACTTATCATATATCTCTTCTTCTTTTGCCATGGATTTGAATTCCATCAATTTTATTTGTAAATAGTTTTTGAGGGATTGGGTGGATTTGACCATTGGTTCCAAATCCTTGCATTTCACATTCTCAATCCCAATGCAACCTAATAAAATATTTACTAGAAAAAACACCTGAGGGTTCAAGAACCCAACTTCGAACATCCTCCACCCCTTTGGCCTCACCCCTTGAAGATTATCCTGTAAAACACAAATATCACCAGTTCAGAGTATGCAAGATTGTAATAAAATGGAAATTCCAGTTGAAGGATATTCAAATGAGTTGTAAAGGATGCTATAGCTTCATCAAAGAAGTTAAATAATTTTGAGTGATAAGTTCTGTAAATGAAGTCAGCATTTGGCATCTTTGGTTGCTTAGATGTTGAATAGTTTTGAGTTTAGATTAGCATGCTATATGCATCTGGTACGTGACAAAGAAGATGTCTCCTGAAAAGTCTTCCTATGGCTGCATGCCCAAATAGGGTTTGGCTTCTGGCATATCTTTATATTGCCTGATGCTCCCATTGGTTTTTGTAGCAATGGAAGTTGGCGTTCAATATGGAACCTGAAATTCAAGGATGAGCTACAACTTGTGGAAGTTAGGGGTAAACTTCAGGTAGTCTTCTGATCATAAGTGTAATGAGATTTTGTAAGTTTATTTACTTGTATTGTTCCCATTGACAACATATTTGTGGGTAAAAAGGGAAAATAAAGAAGAACAAATAAGTATTCATTTTCTGCATCATTTAGGTGGGAGCCCACTACTTTGAAGAGGGAAATGTCCAGTTAGATGCTAAACATGAATACAGGGATTCCACAATATTTCAGGTAATGATTAATATTGAATGTGCACCAAGTTCTCAATATCATGGTTGGTTGGATTATCTGCTACGGTGATGTGACTAGTAGCTTCAATTGCATTTCATGTGCCATTTTGGTACGTCATTGAGATGTCAGTAATCAAAGTTGTCAAATGGCATCGTTGAGTTGGCAAATTAAGAATAATATTACATAAACTACCATAGAGGTTTGTCACAGAGAGAGAGAGAGAGAGAGAGTTACAAATACCTCCAGGGGCACTTGTTTCTATTTTACAAATTGCACCAGTTAAGAAATTGGGTTCTTGTTAGAAAATTATGAACCTCAAGTGTTACTTCCTAGGGGTATTTGCAATTTCAACATTCATTAGGTTTGTTTTGCTCTCTCTCTCTCTCTCTCTCTCTCTCTCTCTCTCTCTCTCTCTCTCTCTCTCTTCCTTTTAATCGGGAAAACCCAAGGACCCAGGGGTAATTTTTGTAGTTTACCCTATCACTCTGATGAAGAATATTCTGGCTTTATCTAGGCATATTTTCTTGTTTCAGAACTAATGTTACCCATGAACTTGTGAATATGTGAGTAGTTTTTCCTTTATATTACCAAATTCCGTCCTTTGCTGTATCATGAGTTGAGATTGAATTCAGGTGGATGTATTTCACTGTAAGGTCTACCATCATGATTTTCTACTTATAAAAAAAATTGTATCACTTCTGTTTGTATAAAATATTACCTCTACTGAAAGAAATATACTTACATATTTCAGAATGTGATAATAACTTTTTTGCATCAATAAACTATTGTTTCTTATAATTAAAAATAAAAATTCAGCATCTATTCCGAGTCCCCTTTTGTTCCTTCACCAGGAGAGGAATTCCAGAATATTGATATGTAAAAATGTGTTTCTAAGTGTCTTCCATAGCAGCTGCAGATTAGGAGGAAAATCTGTGTTGTTGAAAAGATATGTTATTATTTGCTTAGGTTTTGCAGAATATAATAAAATGTTGATGGCATGTGTTGATTTTTCAGTCACCTGATGATTCTGCGGTTTCCCTGACCACCATTATTCGTCAACATGAGACTGAGTATCAGAATTCTCTTCAGGTTTCCACATTTTCTCCCTTCTTATTTCTTTATCGGTTTTAATCTTTCTTTTTTTTTTAATAACAAATATTCTCTACTAAATCTTTGATCATATTGGCAGACGGCCTATTCAAATTTGCCTGACACCACCTTCAAGGTAATCCTCTCTTGGTTATGCCTCCTCAAAGTAGACCTCAATGTAGTTTGTTATACTTAACAAGTTGTTTAGTTCGACATTATATGGTAAAAATTTGGGGTGGGCACGGGACGGTACGGTTTGGGGATTAGAAAACCCTGAAACCAAACCAAGTTTGGGACTCCAAACATGTTGGGCTGTAACCCAACCGAAAATTATAAATCTGTCTGTACCGAACCATCCCAAATATCTGAATGGTTTGGCTCAGTACCGGAGATTCAGACATCAATAAAAATTCAAAAGATATTTATATCAAAGTTAAAATTGTATAAAAATTCAAGATATTTATATCAAATTGAAACGTAAACAAAAATTATAAAAAATTAGTGTCATTATTAACATTAGGCCATCAATAAACCTTTCAAATATGGTCATTCAGTAATAAGTCCAAAATGCCTGAGAACTAATTTTTTTTACAAATTTGATGTATTACTAGTATTTTTTCTTATATTTTAAATTGATGTATTACTAGTATTTTATCTTATATCTTATATTTGATGTATTACAAATTTTTTACTAATATTTTAATATTTAAGTCTAATAGGCTTACACATACATAAAGTAGTAATTAATAAGGATTATAATTAATAATGTACTACACCTCATCATATGTTATTTTAAATATCTTGATCAGAGAACAACGCTTGGTATCCTAAAATTGTGATTTTAATAAACATTCCTTTCTCGTCTTGATTCTCCGGTTTGGGACAGTCTGGGGCAGTTAGGTGGAATTCAGTGCGGTTCTTGGTATGGATACCTGCTAAATATCCAGGACTGGTATCATAATTTTTTTCGGAGAAAGTCAAATAGTCAACAAATATTTTTTGGTCTAAGGTGGTTTCCGTTTGGTTTTTGGTACAGTTGTAATTCCCAAATCCCATGCTCAGCCTAGTAGAAATATTCTCCTTATAATGGACATTGAAACACCTTACCCTAGTGATTTTAGCATTGATTATTATATTTGAGCTGTTTTGTTTACTTTCTTGGAAAAATTAAATTGACTGACATCTGTGTTTCCACATTTTAGGACCTTCGGAGGAAGCTTCCTGTTACACGTACACTTTTCCCATGGCATAACGCCCAGCAATTCAGCCTAACCAGAGATGTAAAGAAGAACTTGGGACTTGATAGCAGTAAATGATTCTTGCAGCTTGCATGTTGTACACCAATGGTATTTCCAAACTCATCTACATACTACCATGATATGTTCCTGTTTCTGTATTCAATCTTGAGTGCTTTTTCTGCCCTACACTTCATAGTTTTTCTTGGTGGGCTGGGGCAGGGGTGGGGGACCGGGGGTGGGTTAGGATGGACTGCAGTGGTTATGATGAATTTGCCAATTGGCTTAAATACTGAAAATTTATGTTTTGTGTATACCTTAGGGCTTTAAAGCTTTCATATATGTGTGTTCAATTATTTATTAATTTATTAATATTACTACTACTACTAGTATTATTATTTATGAACTCATTATGGTTTATTTATAGTGTTGAAAAACCTTGGACTAACTTGTGGACTGAGAAAGGTGATGGTCCAATGTATAATTTTGATTTTGCATTTGTCGAATAGGTGGTTAAAGTCCTTAAAGGTGTGTAATCTTCTCATATTCCCCGGGGGGGGGGGGGGGGGGTGAAGGTACCTGATAGGTCTTATGTAACTATAGAGCATATGGATGTACACTAGTTTGGTCGAAAATATTGTTAAATCAGCTCTTCAAATCATGTGAAGGGACTCCTAAATAAAATTGCACCATCAAAATTCGGGGTTCTAAAATGCAATTCTGATTCGCTTCAAAGTTCACAACAAATATTATGGTATTGGAATACTTTGTTGTGTTCCATATCATGGGTCAGGTTAAATGACTCTTACGTCAAATCTTTTATACTTATTATTTGTAACTTACCCTAGAATCTATCAAGTTAACTTGAACAGCACAACAAACAAATAAATAACTTATAATATAAAAATCGGAAACTAGGCCTAGCAAAATATCAAGATGCAAAACTGTTCAAAATTAAAAGGTAACCAAGTCTGTAGTGAACTAGAGCCCTTTGAATATATTAATCACCAAGTCCTCCTACGTGCTCAAATATAACGCATACTAAAACTTACTAAGCAGTGCAACTCTAAAAACTCAAACATCACAAAACTGGAACTTGGCTCTGTTCTCTTTAACACTTGACCTCCTTCAACCCATAGGCAAAATACAGAAACGTTGGATCAGTGGCGCCCTCCTTATAGTACGCAAACACCACTGTAGCATCGTCATGCATGCTCTCCCCGACAAAGCTGTCATCAAACCACAATTAATAAAAAAATTATCATGATATAAGCATTTGAAGAATCAAAATCATAAATTACACGCCTAACATTTAGAGAGAGCTGCAAATTTGAGCCACACCCATTCAAACTTGATATGGGGCTGTTTGGTGGCCAAGCCCAGCGGGCATTATCCCATTACTAAGGAATGTGAGATAAGGTTGACTGTGCTCGACCACCAAAACCCTAGCCTCAAGATGGTTCAGGTTGGGCAACAAAACAAACCCTAACCCTTGACCTAGTCGGCTCAATCTGCCATTATCTTTATTTAGAGATAAATTATACAAAAATAATATATTTTAATGAACTTACAATTGAAGGTCCTTGAGCTTTGAGAGAAGGTATTTGGTTGCTCCTTCAATGTGTTTCTTGAACAATTCTTGTTTCTCGGGTTCCAACTTGGGCGTCAAGTTCTTAATGTACTTTTTTATGTATGCAATGAACTGTTTTTTGTCGAAAGGAGGTTGTTCCTACAAATCGAAGCCAAAAAGAGAGAAGTGTAAGTCACAATTTCAATGAAAAAAGAATTGATACCTGTTATTGAGGGCCATGTAACTAACCTGAAGCCTGAAAGTGTCAACTATGTCAACAACCTTGACAGCTTGATCGTTGACACCTTCATCTTCGTCACCACCCTCAGCAGAAGGGTTGGCCCCAATATCAACACTAACAGCTCCTTGAACCACCCACTGAATTTAGCACAAAATATGTCTTAGAATCGTCCCTCATCATAAAACCAACTAGCATCAAAGGTTCTGCATAAACATGATATATTTCTTACCTTTCCTTCTACTTCCCACAACATTCCATTCTCGATTTCCTTATACGGGAATGAGTCTGAAAGCAGCTCATCACCTAAGAAACACAGAACCAGTCTAGCAACGTTAGCTGTTAATAAGCATAACAATCATATATAATGAAATTGCTCAAGGAAGATTTGAACCAAATTAATTGCTCGATGCCACATATCCACAAGATTTGTAGAATATTTTCAAATATTTAGAACAAAAACTGTTTTTGATATAAATCGAAGCAGACTGAATATTATCAATCATTATTTTTATGATATAAATATCAAAATTAATAAATTTTGCTCCCCAAAACTGATCCTAAACAATTGTCTAAACCCAACCTCTCAAAATAGCGAGCTTCATATTTCACAATTTAACAAAAACCAGCCAGTTTAGACTAACAATCGTTTCCCCTATTTCAACAACACATTAACTCAATAATCACATTAAAGCCGTAAAGCCGCCCTAAAAATCTTGGAAAGAGGAATTCCCTAATTCTCTAAACAGAGTAACCCCCGTAACAAGTTTCTTGCATGTAGGATCAAGATCAATTAAACTTTTGAGAGGACCAAGAAAAATCATGATCAATGTAATCATGCGCAACTGATGAAACAAAAAAGGAAAAGGAAAACCCATAATCGAGGAACAACCTGAGAGAAGATCCTGGTAAACCAACATGGTTGCAGACGACCGTTTAAGCTTTTAGATTATAATCCCAACGAAGAGTTTATGTTTCTTTCTATGAGAAGGAAATCTCGGCAGAGGAAGAGAAAAAATCTTCAACAGTATGGGAGAACAAAGCGAATAAAACGTGTATATATAGATGTGCGTCTGTGAGATCTTTTAGGGAGAGCTTGACGTATTCTGGATATATCTAGACCTATTTCACTTCTTTTATATATATATATATATATATATTTTTTTTTTTTTTAGTGACTAAATTTGACTTTTATTCTACTACCAAATTGACTTGGATTCTACTTTTATTGGAAGATTGCAAATTGCAAGTTTTGAGAGGATACGTAAGATATTAATTATAGTAGAGTCATATGAATTGTTAATTATTTTCTTGTTTTTCTTTTTCTTGTGTAGTCCGATCTGTTTTAAAAAAATCTCTCTTAAGTAAACTCTCTTTTTTTAAGGTCGGAAAAATAACAGAGAAATGTTTCGATTTAAGAAGATTATCGAGGTTTTTTTAAAATTTACTTTATAATAATTCTCAAAATTATCTATAATTACATACATTGAGTTGAAATATAGAATTTAATAACGTTCGTAAGAAATATCTTGTTCAAAATTGAAATTAATAATTTTTTTCTAAGAAAAAAGAACGTCTCGTACAAAATTAAATTATCAAATATTTTAAACATTGTACAAGTTGTCTCATATAATTTTTAACCACAGTCAATTTTTATTTTGTGACATAAAGAAAAAGAAAATTGCTTTCATTTTGTTTATTTATTTAAAGAAGAAAATCTGTTCATAGGTAGAAACGTTACAGTGATCCACCAATAATTGGAATAAAGGAGGGGACCGTAACCCTAGCAATGGGAGAAAGGGTGTCAATAAGGTGCCCACAAAATAGAGTATGAAGAACTGTGATCACTAGTCTCCAATCAAAGCAAATATTGAAACCACTTGATAACTTAATTTTAACTTTTTTTACATTTATTGAAAATCACTAATATTTGTATTTTTTGATTTGTTTATGATTGTAGATTTAGCACATGATAATTGATGAGATTTGTTACCAATTAAAGTAGGATTCTTGTTAGCCATCAATTAAATAATATATTTTTTTTTAAAGATTTGGTTCAAGATAACATATATCTAAAGATTGGGTTTTTTATTCATAGAAGTTTCTTTATAACAAGAAAGCTCGAAGGAAATATGAAAATCATATTTATTCATACCCGACAAGATACCTAACGTACGATGCAATTTAGGAAGAGGAAGAAAATCTAATGTAATTTATAAATTATGTTTACAGAACGTTCATATTTTTCTGTATATTAAGGACGAACATCCAGAATTGTCGAACATGATTTCACTATATTAATCTTTGATTATATCTCGCAGCTTCGGCAGATCGCTTAGCCCGTTCATCTTCGGCGCAAGAGCGCTCGATTAGTGAACTCTCGTGATTTTGAATAGATGAATTCATATTATCAGGTTGTACGACTCAACCCGTTCCTACCCACCCTGGGGCACCATAGCGTGTCGGGAATAAGGGGTGCGGAAGAATTTGCAAGTTGATAAAATCCTGTTTTGCAGTTTGAGCTAGTTGATCAAATTTACCCGGTGGTTCAAGTGGTCAAACAAGTAGTTGGGTTAGATTATTCGTCACCAAATTTCATCTTCGATCTATAAAATTCTAGTAGCCATTTCTAAAACTTGAGTTTTGGTTGGAAAAATAAAGATTAATTGAAATTACTTTGCCTTTTAGGTTTATTAAGACAATCAAATAAAAAGATTAATAAATATATATAAACACATTAGTTATTTCTCTCTATTTATGTAAAAAAAGGAGAAATAAATAAAAAATCGTGACAGCTATTATTATTATATTATCCTTCCAGTTATTAAGGTCATGAAACTTGGTAATATTAGGAGTCATTTGAATTGTTGACAGCCTGGCAAGTTGAGTGGGTCTCCCACCGGTGCATGGACACAACCACTTTGTGGGCGGTGCATGCCTGGCATATTGTCGGACCCACTTTTTTCTCAGAAAATCTCGAGATAAATTAAAATAATAAATAAAATGACTTTGATAGAATTACAATCAAATGACTTAATAATTTAATTATTGAAACTAAGAATCTGATGAAAAAAAATGCTAATTAAAAAAAGTATTGAGTCTCGATTAAGTATATATTATAAATATAAGGACTTGAAAATAAATAATAATCATGAATAGTGGAAATCATTGTTTGTTATGATTCTATATAAGGTATGAATAATGAATGTCATATTATATTGAAAAAAGTAGATATATTTGTATTATTATGTAATGAAAAGTTATCAGTTAGATATGGTGTGATGATTATTGTATTTTAAATAAATTCATATATATATATATAGATTCGGGCATGGTTTCGGTTTCAAATCGGAACCGTCGGTCAATGGTTCGGTTTGAACCGTTGACCGGTTTCGGTTCCGGTTTGGAACCGAAACTGTATTTGGGACGGTTCGGTTTCGGTTCCCATTTTTTTGGAACCGGAACCGGCGGTTCCGGTTCCCGGTTCGGTTCTGCCCATTTGAAACAACGACTGAGATTAAATAGCCGTTGATGATTAACGGTCCAAATTTTATAACTGTTGGGAACCGGCGGTTCCCAAAAAAAAAGAAAAAAAAAGAACAGAACCGTGGAACCGAAACCGGAACCGGGGGAACCGGCGGTTTCGGAACTGGAACCGTATATATGGCGGTTCGGTTTCGGTTCCCTCCTCCACGGTTTCAAAAACCGGAGGTTCCAGAATCGAAACCGAAACCATGGAACCGTGCCATATCTATATATATATATGTGTGTGAGAGAGAGAGAGAGAGAGATTTTTTTAATTTTAATTTATATATATATTTATATATATATATATATATGTTGAACTAATATACATTATATATTATATGCATATTGGGTTTCAAAACGTATGAATATCTACGGGTATACAAAAATATATAAATATCAGTATAATGTATATATATATGGCGTGCACACGTGTGTATATATATGTATACAGAAAAGTGTATATATATTATTGTGGTATAATATTAATAATTATATATTAATAAAGATAAAAATATGATAAGAACAATAATACAAATAATTCAAATTCGTTGATTATAAAAATATAAAAAAAGAAATAACTGAGGAATAATTTTTTTTTTTAATTTCATATAAAAAATTAACCCTGAAACAATAATAGAAACATATCTTAATAAATAAAACACCAAATAAAAAAGAACATCTTTAACTCCTAAGTAGATAAGATTTTCCGAATAATCTTTAGCTCCATCGCTTTCTTCTCCCCGGAAATAATTCATTGTCAAATCGTGTTTGGTGTCATCATAATCTTGCAGACAATGAACTTATATAGATAAACTTAAATATCTTGAAATTTATGCACAAAAAAAATATATATAATAACACTCATGAATACGTGCACCAAACAAGCAAAACTTTAAAATATGACTTTTATGAAACATGCCAACTTAAATTATATATAAAAAAATTGAACAATATGCAATATTTAAATCAATTTTCTTAAAGATTGATTGAGTTTTTAATCAATTTGTTCGATGATTTTTTATTTTTATTGTCTACTCAATAAAAATGTAAAAATGTAACAAACATGTAAAAAAATTGGGTGTTTCTAAAGTTACCACTAAATTTACTTTGCACACTACAATAATTTTACTCACAAAATTAGATATAATGTAAATAACATAAATACCCTTATTTAAAAATTAAAAACATACACAAAAATTAATTTTTAATAAATAAATATTTATTAATTTTGTGTGTGGATGAAATAAATATTTATTTATTAAAAATTAAAATTTGTGTATGTTTTAAATTTTTAAATAGAAATATATTTATGTCATTTATAATATATATAATTTTGTGAGTAAAATTAATGTGGTGTGCAAAGTAAATTTAGTGGTGGCTTTAGAAATACCCCAAAAAAATTATAAAAGAAAAAAAGAAACACACCATAAAAAGAGGAGCTAAGGCAGAAACAGTGACATTCTTTTATTCACATTTTTGACTTAATAATAATAAAAAAAAAATAACATATTAAAAGTATGAAAAGAAAAGAAAAGAAAAGAATAATACATATAAACAATAGAAGAAGGCTAGACACAAGCAACAATTTGCATTGGATCCTCCCATCTCACACTAGGGTTGGGCGAGTAAAGGAAGCTCTTCAATATTTTTAAATATTTCAATTTGAGTAGCCTAAATCTTTAGGTTACAAAAAATTTCAATATGTTCCAAAAATAAAATTATTCAATATGTAACACATATATAAATTGAAATGGAATAACGCGAGTTTTATTGTTATAAGAATAATGTAACTGTGGAATCTTAGATGATTTATTGATATCGTCTTACGATCATATGAAAAAAAATTATAGTGGCAAAAAGAAAAGAAAAAAAGCCACTAAAATACTCCGGTTAAAATTTGGCAAATCGAACCTAAACAAAGTTTATAAATGTCATACATACTTTTGTCTTGCTTTGGACAACGGTTAACTGCTGAGATTGAACAAGATGAAATTTCTATGTAAAGGGAGTTTTTCAATACTGCAACATGTTTGAGTAGATTAATTATTTGAGTTACAATAAGTCCAATCATATATTACAAATTTAAATACTTTACATGCATCCTTATGCCTTTCTTTTGAGTATCATTGTATGTTCCAAAAATAAAGTTAATCAACATGTAATATATTAAAATAAAATAATGCATATTTTATTCTTATAATAATAATCTAAATTTTGAAACTTATATAAGGTAGGAATATGATCTTACCATTATATGAGGATTTTTTTTTATTTTTTTAATTTTTTTTATAGCATCACTAAAAAAATAGCTAATGAGAAAATTGGGAATCATGTTTATAATTGTCACACATCCTTATGGCTTGCTTTGGATCGCGGTTAACTACTATTTTTAGGCGAAATCAACATTCACTCACGTAAAGAAGCTCTTCAATATTTATAAACATTCAAGTTTGAGTGGGCTAAATCTTTTAAGATATAGTACGTTCAATCCTGCATGCAAAATGTAAATATATACAAATTAAAATGTAAATATATATAAAATTTGGATATTTTCATATTTCAATACTATTGTTTTCTTGAATATCATTGTATATTCAAAAAGATAAAATTAATCAATAACATATATATATATATATATTGAAATAATATAAGAAAGTTGCATTGTTATATAAGTCACTAAATCAAAACTAAAAGAGGGTTTATAAATGTGAAGCAAAGCATCCTTATGCCTTGCTTTAGAGAGTGGTTAACTACTTCACCAAAATGTGTGCTTAAAGACAGGGATACATTATTTAAGAAAGAAAAAAGAAAAAAAAAAAGAACATTACCCATGAAAAGAAAATCCCAATTCCAAGCGAATACGGAGAGAGAAAAATTAGGAAAATAGAAAGAAACGACAAGAAAAGGAAAGAAGTGAAAGGGAGGTTGACGCTTTCTCTTTCATCTCTACCTCTCTCTACTTCCCAACTCCCGTCCCAATTCTTTTGATTCATGCCTCAAATTCCTTGAATAATTTAAGTCTATCTGCTATACCCTTGATCTAAATTGACGGAGAAGCAATTCTTTGGCTCGATTTTTGTAAATTAGGGTTTTCTGAAACCTGCGGTTTCCTTTTAAATTATGGGTTTGGGAGATGCAGATCTTTTAGACGAAGGAGATGGAAGACGATGCAAGTTGGCGGCGGCGTCAGTGTCGTGCTCCATTTGCTTGGAGGTGGTCACCGACAATGGAGATAGATCTTGGGCCAAGCTTCAATGTGGCCATCAATTCCACCTAGGTTAGTCATAAATTTGAATTTCATTTGGGAATTTCGTGATCTAAATTATTGTACATGCACTCTGTTTTTCTACAATTCGTCAATTTCAGCTTGGAGTGAGGAGAGTGGAATTCGTGAGTTTGTTTCCAAGAAGAGCAAATTGGTCCCTTTCATCTTCTCAATTAGATGCTCCAAAGATCTGGGATTGAAGTGTTTAGTCGGATTATATAGGAATTGACTTCACTGTCGTTTGCTGACTTGAAGGAAATTTTATTTAGCCACAACAAGGAATTCCTTTATATCTTTTTGTGTAGTCCAATGTCGGATTAATGGGTGCAGTTTCTGCTGCAAATTTTGGGAGGGTAGTTGTTGAAATATTTACATGCGATTTAGACTTGGAATTGTATATAACAGTTGATATTAAGTGCTTTGTTTGCATTTGCTGTCATATTTATTAACAGACAAGAAAATTGAATCTTAGCATATGGCACATACTTATTTTGTAGGGTGAGAGTCTTGCTAAGTGAAGTTTGAATTCTGGAAATCTAACTTGGCAAGGCTGATAACTAATGGCCCAGTGCTACATGAGATATGCCGGGACTTGTCTTGGAAATATAGCTGTATTAATTAGTTAAGATATAGTACCCGAAATGACACTCACCTTGCAACATGTTTCTGGAACTGGATGACAAAGCCTTATTGAATTATTTGAACTGATGAAATCAGCTAAAAGGATTGAGAGGAAAAAAGTGGACGTGTTAATTTGAAGTTGAAGCAGATTAAGAAACTAACAGTGATGACAATTATACATCCTAATTTTGTCGTCTAGTAATGCAAAATTTGGTTAAAGGTTCCAGAGAGATTGAAAATGAAAAATTTGAAAGGTTGAGAATTTCTTGATTGGGTGGGTAGTCTTGTGTTCTTGATATTTTTTCCTTTTCAGGAGGCAAATTATGAAAATAACTTGGGTCATGTTTCCTCTGCATTAGCGCACTTCATTATCACACCAAGATTTGGATGCTGCACTCCTCAGATTATTACAGCCTTGTAGTTTTACATTTCATGCTATAAAGAAGGGTAATCATTGTGTGAAAATTTTCAAAAGAGCTACAACTATTTCATGTATGTGGAGATAAAGACAAGTGGCGTACTTCAGTTTGGGGGGATGCCAAAATATGCATGGGAAGGACGATTCGTTTCTAACCTTTAATTGCTGTAAGATTTTTTGTCTGAATAAGCATCTGTCAGTTGCATTCTCTATTTTCCAATTTTAGCTTGTTGTGAGGTAAAATGGTTAATCACTATTGCAACTGGTCTTGTTTATTGGCCTTCGCAATAGGTAAACAACTCTCTAGCATCATAACTTCCTTTCCCGTGCTTTTGTGGAAAACAATCCTCGAGTTAACTGGATTTTTGTTAAGGCAGTGTGATGTTTGGGCAATTGTTTTTGTCCCTCACTTTGTTTTGATTTACATGATATATACAGATTGCATAGGCTCAGCATTCAATGTTAAGGGAGCTATGCAGTGCCCCAACTGTCGGAAAATTGAGAAAGGGCAATGGCTATATGCAAATGGTAGTCGTCCATTACCTGAGTTTAGCATGGATGACTGGGCCCACGATGAGGATTTATATGATTTAAGTTATTCTGAAATGGTAACTCTCTGATCTATTATTTTGTTTTTGGGCCAATGATGGGAATCTTTATGATTTAACTTGATCTGAAATTTTGGTCTTTATATTCAATCTATTGTATTTGTGAGCTATATCTATTTACACTCAGATGTTGGGAATTGGCTGCATTTTTTTTTCTGTGTCATTATCGTCTTCTGAGTGCTTGAGCTTTAAACCTTTTGCACCTCTTGCTGATTAATATATGGTTCATTTAATATGCTTTTACACCTGATCTTCTTTCCATTTGTCATCTCCTGAAATACTATTTCCATTAAGATAAAGGTTATCATTTGCAATGTGCTATTGCGTCAACCCCACATCTCAATATGTGCTTTTCATGTGTGGCCTCCCTTCTCTTATCTAGCATTAATGCACATATCCGTACTTTTCACATCCTCTTCCAGGCTCGAGAGATATATTCTAATTCAGTGCAGCTGTATTAATGTGTTTGTGTGTGTGTGTTTTTCCCCTTACTGTATTTACTTGAGGTGATAGGGGTTGTAAGGTTTGGATCATTGGAGAACGTCATCTTATGAAAGTAAACTATCTTGAGTATCATCTTCTATCCATTCTCTTTCGATGACCTAAAATGTTTCACCACTTCATACCCTCCACTGCCCATTTCAGAGAAGCACTTCCAGCAGCAGTTGAATCCTTTTGAATAATACTTGCAATCATGTGTTAAAATACTATTTCCATCCTGTTTGGGTTATTTCTTCTTATTTAAAATTCTTTTCCCTTGCTCTCGTCAAGTTTCTCCTGGTTAGTATATCTACCACTTTATAGAAATTACCTCATCAGCTTGTTCTCCATCACATTCATCCATTCATCCCGGATAACCTTCATTGATATGACATAGTGGCCCTGTGCTGGATCTGGTTTATGAAGAAAAGTAGGAATATTAGTGCTCATGCTTAGATCCCAGTTTGTCTTTGTGTATTCCTTGGTGTGAATTAGTTGATGTCATAAAGATAGAACACTTGGTTGCAGTATATCATATAGTTGCTTCCATTTTGCTGCTTGACAGATCAAATTGAGCTTATGTGTTCTGAGGGGCGTTACTGTGGATCCACACACAGACCGGTAATGATATATAGAGTTCAGAGGAGCCAGTGGACTAATTCTATTCTTCATATCATTTTTGTTGTTCTGTCTATAGCTCTGATGAGCCAGTGGACTAATTCTATCTGTGTATATCATTTTTGTAATTGTGTCCATATCTTGAGAAACATAAATGTCTTTAACTTCCATTTCTAGGATTTTTGTGATATTAAGTTCAAGTCATTGGTTTTTTGGCTGTGGATGAATTGAATGCCTATTATGAGGTTCCCAATGTCGAATTTCTGCGTTTTGCTAATTGAAAACCTATTATACTTGAAACTTTTGCTCTGGGAAGGTCTTGCTTGGACTGATGACGGTAGGAGAAATTAAAAAAGGTAGCCACTTCTTTTACCCTGAATTGTCTCTTAATATATTCAGAGAGACTACCATTCCACCATTATACTACTGAAATGTGTGGCTTATACCAATTCTCTAGCCATTTACTTTGGTTTTCACCGAGCTTCAGTTTCATTTGCATACCCTACATTATTGACTTCAATTTTTAACTGTAAAGCTGATTGTTTTGTATGCAAAACCTGCAATCATTTATTTGGTGACTAGATTTTCCCAACTAATTTTCCGAACTTCGAATTTGCAGTCCTTTGGAGTTCATTGGTGTCCATTCAGTGGATTAACAAGGCTCCCTATATCCTTTGAGTAAGTTTCACCTTACCTTATGTGTATATGGACCAGCCATATACAGAGTTGGCTAGATTAGAGCTGCCTTCTGTTTTTGGTCGATGTGGAGGGACACTTTATCATAAATTTGTATTTTGTATGGTGTATCTTTCTTGATAAGCCTCAACAGCAGGGAGGAGAAGGGCTTTATTATGAGATATATAGTTATGGAGTAAGGGGAAAGGTCATGGATGCCCCAAAGGTTTGGTCTAACAGGCAGTTTTACCTTAATAGTTTCAAATATTTTCATATATAAACAATGTTTTTTTCTGATGTGAATCCAAAATTATTATCTTTACAATGACAAGTCTAGGCTATTTTGGATAATTTTATAGTGTTAATGTTCGAATTATACTTCCTAATAAAATGATGAACTAGGATTAATTTGGGTATTAGAAATTTCTGTAGGGTAAATCTGTAAATTTAACCAAACTTTAGGGCATAATGTCTAGATTTCTATGGAGTATTAGAACCCAACGTTTGTGTTTTCTCATGGAGCCATACTCGCCACAAATTAGGAGTAATCTATTACAAATGGCTACTACTTGTGGTACAAATTAGTAATTTGTATAGAGTTTGACGCCACAAATTAGGAGTACTCTATTACAAATGACTACTACTTGTGGTACAAATTAGTAATTTGTATCGAGTTTGACGGACTGGTTTTTTTGCAGTTCCCTATATTTATGATTTGTTTATCCGTGTTAATTAACCCTTTTTTTTGGGTTTGGGTGGGGGATGGGGCTGGATATTCGTCTTTATTTTTTTCTTTCTTCCTTCCTTTCTTTTAAATACCCCCTTTGTATACTTTTTCTGCTATATTAATAGTACTTTGCCTTTTGCAGTGAAGGCGAGTTTTCATCAAGCTCATGTAAGGTTTCATTTCTTCTACCTAACTGCTAAAGTTTAGATCAAATGTCTTTAATAATTGGAGCATTTGCTATTTCATAGATCATGATCTTTCCGGGCATCATGCTGTCTTTGCTGAACATACTCCTGTGTCCTCGACAACTCATCCTTGCCCATATATTGCTTATTTTGGGCCAATTCATCCACCTTCTTCCACTTCAAGTGGAACTGTTTCTGATGGATCTAGTTATAACAGCAACTGGAGTGGCCCATCTGTTCCAAGTGACGTCCCCAATACTTATGCTTTCCCTTCAATGGACACACATTATCAAGGTTGGGACCATTCTATTCCTTTTTCCCCGAGTAATCGCATTGGTGGTGCGGACCCACCCTTGATTACGTCCGTGACCCAGAGATCTTCCAGGAACAGCTCTGATGTTCCAAGAACTGGAATACACCCCTTCATTCTTGGTCATAGGTCAGTATACTGCTTGAGTATTCCTAAATGAATGAATAGTTTTCATATTTACTATACAAGTACTAATGGTTATTTTTTAACTAAGCATACTATATATAGAAAAAGCTAATTGTAAACAACTTTAACACATTCAGTTGTGTTTTCGTCTTTATAATTAGTGAAGAATATAAGATTTAATATTATTTCATAATCAACCAATCAAATTTAGAGTAAGAATTTAGTTATTTGATGATGTTATGATGATTCAAATCATACATGAGAGACAGAGAGAGAGAGAGAGAGAGAGAGAGTACTTCTTTTATATTCTTAGTAGTACTCATTTTTCATATTAGAGGCCAATTACAACAAATACATTGAATTCTAATCAATCTTTATCATTATTTTGATGTTTAATTAGAGTTAAAAATTAGTCCAGAATTCCTTTAACTCAGCTTGAATCCCTTTTTGTCTTCAACCTATAAAAAAGATTGGAAGTGTCATGAGTTCAAATGTCAACATTGTTTCATTTAACTCCCTAAACTGCAAACACCCCCCCCCCCCCGCCCCCCAATAATCCTAAAGTATCAAAAGATTTGTTCTCTGTGCAGCATTATATATTTTTTTATTCTTATGTCTTTTTTTTTTTTTTTTTTTTTTTGTGGGGGGGGGGGGGGGGGGGTTAACACGGGTTCTGGGGGTGCCTTTGCAGTCCCGGAGTTGTATAATGTTTCCTATGTCTATTTTACAGCTCTTCCAGTAGAGCTCCCTCCGTTACCTCACCAGCTGTCCCACCTTACCCTGGAACTGTTGGTCGGCCCCGTGACCGTCCATCATCTCTTCAGGCATACTTTCAGCAATCCGCAGGTAACTCAGCGGCACGGCCCCCTGTTATAACCACGGGCCGAAGATCCACCAGCCACAGAGCCCTACCCCAAGTTGCTCCGATGGCCTCATCATCGGATCAGTCCAATGGTTTTTACTTTTTCTCATCAAGTTCGTCCGGTAGAAATTTCCATGAAGCCGAAAACCACCCTCATCGTGATCTTTTTCATACGTGGGACCGGGACCACCAGCCTTCGTTCCCATCAAGCCAGGTTGATCGAGACTCGATATGGGGCCCGTTCCACCCACCAGCTGCTCGATCTGAAATCAGACCGAGCAGTTTGCACCAGAGGCATGGATCTGAGAGAATGCCTTCTCAAAATCGGTCATAGGTATGTTATGTATCGTTGTGATGAAAACTGTGACTATGACTGGAAAAACCTGGGAAATATTTGTTTGTGAAACGATCTCTAATGGTTGGGATCTGGCCCGTGTGCCGGGCCTGAAACTATTGTGTGGCGCTGAAAGCATTGCTCGCTTTTCATTAGCCACCAGCTTGTGTGGATGGACTTTTGGCTTCCTCTGTTTTTATGCCCTCTGGGGAATAAGATCACATTTTTAAAGTAAATGCTTTAATTTGCAGTTTCATCAAAATTATTGTTAAAGATATTTTCCTCTGTTAGTCTTCCCCTATTCATCTCTTCCGTACAACACATACAACCATATGTACTTCACACTTACGTGGAATCAAAAGAAACCTGATGCTGTATCACTCATATTATGCTAATTAATCACAAAATTTTAGAGAAAACATGGGACTATGATTATAATAATGTATTTATAGGTTTAATAGGGACGGTAATAAGTGTACTACATTTCTTTAAATATTTTGATTTTATTTATATAAATCTTCCTAAAAATAGGAGCTTGATCTTTTATACAAATCTTTTATACCAGGAGCTTTTATTGGCTATGTGCAGAATCTGCAGGATAATAAGAAAAAAGGAAAAGTTTCTAAACAGAAGGGGATTGTGTTATTATTATTTGTTTTTTTTTTGTGGGTTGGGAATTTTGATATATGAGTATCCTTATGAGAATAGAAAGACTCAAACAACATGACGGTTGAGCATATCTAGATAGATAAAATTTAGAAGAAGAATTGACCTTATGACACAATTTAGTGCAACAATATATGAATATATATATATATATCAAGAAAAGAGAATTCTCTGGAGATGGTTACACAACAATTGAATGGGGTTTAAAAGAAATATTCAAAATATCTAAACAGGCGAAGTTTGAAAATCATTTAAATAAATCTCAAAGTCTTCATTTATTATTATTTTTTAATTAAATCCGAAGGTTGTGAAATAAAAATTTAAAGTTATTCAATAAATAGAGGACATCAAATACAATATAAGAATTATTAAAAAAATGATTGTTCTAATAAAAGAAGAAAATACAATAGTTTCCACCACTGCCACCAACGACGGAAAAGACAGAAAAATTATATTGGTAAAAAAGAAAAAAAAAAAGAAGAGAAATAAGTGCTAATAATAACGGTTTATAAAGTGCCGAGGAAGTGATTTTTTCACAACCCTGAAAAACGACGTCTACTTCTCTAGCCAAGAAAATAAAATTGCCTTTTGATCAAACTGAATTCCCTAAAAAAGCGTCAACGAAGGAGGCATCGGAGCTGTCACCTTGAAAAGCAACGGAGGAGAAAAACAGACAAGAAAGGTAAATAATTTTGACCATATATAATTTTAATTTTTTTTTTCCAAATTCAGACTTCCGCTCGAAATACCACACATGAAATTAAACAAAAAAAATAAAATCTTAAAACCCTTTACTAAATAAAGCATCTTTTCCTCTCAACCTCGTTGAAGTCGAATTAACCTTGCTTGATTTTGTGCCACTTCACAAATTGCAGGCAAAATTCATCAAACAACGCCGAAAGTACTAAACCTCAAAAGTAAAAAAGACAACAAAGACAGGAATATATATATATATATATATATATATATAAAATTCAAACCCAAGATCTCTGCACGGCAGCATAAACACATAACGAACAAGCACTTTATCCCGTTTAGATGTGTACTAAGCAAGCAGGCATCTAACGCACAAACATCAGTTTATCGAGCATAACTATACCAAAACTAACGTCAGCTGCAGAAGCAGGAAATACCTAGGATCAGAAGATAATGCACATCTCTACATAGCAGTTAAATCAGCTTACATTAATATCTAGCACAAGTCGCCTCTTAATGCTACATAATATAATTTTCTAAATAAAAGATACTATGATAATCGAGTGATTTAGCTCTAAAATCACTCAAAAGATGGTTTCGCTTTCAACAACATTCCAAGAAAATGTGTTCCCCATACCCGGTGGCTTCAGACGAAACTGCATCAGCCTGATCTTGCCTGTCAACCAAAAGAAATTTAGAAAACATTGCATAAAATAGACGAGGCATTAAACACTTTGTGAACTGAGAGAGATAATTGTCATAAACATACAAAGGGAGAGGGCGAATATGATCTGCTCCTGCTGACTGGACTAGCACTCACTGGAGTCCTAGATCTTGATCGATATCTGCACAATTTTTCATAAAAGAACCAATAGGACTTATAAATTTTTGATTTGGAATATCTAATCCAAGTGTAAGGATTAGCACAATACATTCACAGCTAAAACCGTAGCAGAAAACACAATAGTATTTATGCTTGAGGTATACCACATCACATTCCCATTTCAGCTGTGCACAACTGAATTTTCTCTAACTGAAAATCCTTGGTCATAAGTTGTTGACTCAACGGCACCACCAACACAACAACTAAGCACAAACTATTGGTTAATCTCCACAGACCACCATAACTGCATAAGAGGTAGTCTTGGGCTAATATTTCAACATCCATTTATTGGATAAACTAATATTATTGTGTAAGAACTTTGATTGAATTTACTATATTCCACCATATTTTCTTTGAAATGTTATTAATGGCTTCAGCCATACACAGCATACTAGAATGAAATTTACCATCTTGGTTGGGGGCAGGTGCTCATTGATTGCCACAAGGATCTGGGTCACATGAATTTGAGCACTGCGTATCACGAAGTCCCTAACATGCAGTCCCCAGACCACGACGCAAATCCAAATCTAGAGAGAACAGAAACGGGAAATCTTCATATTGGCTGTATCGAAACTTTAAATCTAGCAAGCCCCTTGCACAGTCCCATCCTCCTCTATGTAAAAACATATTGTAGCACAAACAGAAGTGTTCAAGTACTAGGAATTAAAAGTAAATTGTCAAAAACTACACAAGAGAAGGGAAAGCAACAGATTGAAAACCTGAACTGTTTCTCACCAAAGATGGCCATCATAAAATTCTCTTGACAAATGGAGTTCCCAAAATATGACAAAAAGGGATATCCCACTTTAGGTGTAAAAGACAGGTACGGAGCTCCTCTAGAACATAGTAGTGATCATTGTTTTAAAATTCTTCAAAGAGAATCTCAGAAAGAAAGCCTAAGAGGGCATTTGACTTAAAACTTATTTAGAGCATCCTATAAGCTCTCACATCTTATAACTTATATTTAGAGCTAATAAAATGTTTGATCTTATTTTAAGAAGACGATGTTGAAGTGATTGAATAAAATAACGACATTTGAGTTTTTAAGTGTCAGTATGACATTCTATTTATAAAATAAGTTGAATCTTCCTACTTTTCTTATGAGCTCCAACACCTACAAGATCATTATATTAAAAACTTTATCCAACAATTTGAAAGAGTTTGTAAGCTTAGTGAAACACTTTCTAAAAAATCTTGATGAAGAAATAAGCATACAAATAAAAAAGCGAAAAAACAAACGAAAAGTAGGTTGCTTGGGATGAAATGAGAACATTTCATTGTGACAAGAACTGTTCGCTTAATTTCTTCTTATTATGGAAACAGTAATGAAAAGAATGAAGGGGCATTTTCATACGGGGTCAGATGATAGAATGTTTGAAAGAAATGTCTCACAAGAAAACTACCCTGAGAAGGATGGCTACCGCTTGAGGGCATATGCATTGTTTTACCAGTACCTCCTGTATACTAATGAAATATAATCTCAAGAACTTATTAAATCTAGAATCTTAGCACAGCGACAACAAAATGAAAAGTCAATTCCAGCATTAACCAAATCTTGAACAATAGATATGATAGAGATAATCAAGCTCGACCATAGTTAGTGTATACTTGCAGAGGAAAAATGGATGAAAATCAGAATAGGGATATGTATACAAATCAGAGCATGGATATGGAAAGAAATCAAGGAATTGATATGGAGGGTAATTAAGGATAAGATTTGTGGACTATATAAGTCAACTGGCAAATTATAGGCAAAATTAGTGCTCATCGTTGGCATTGTAATTTACTTCTCTTATCAAATAAGGGGGGAGTAGGAATGTGGAAGGCATTCTGAAAACTATTATCTCGTTATATGGGCTTTTGCTGGACAGCTACAGTTGACGGGAATTAATCTCGCTGTTCTTCTATTCCTTTTGATCGAATAAACCTTTTATTTTTCTGTTCTTCTGCCCTTAACTCATATTAATGCAACATAAATGGCAAGTGTTGCAAAGAACAAAATCCTGAAAACTAGATAAGCAAACAGGAATAATACACATGTAACAGGTTTTGCAAGAACAAAATTCTGCAGGCTAATTAGAAAGACATACCCTGAGCGAGGGGACTCAGATCCCGACAATGACCTAGATGAAGCACGGCGAGAATATTTTGGTCTTGGAGAAAAACTGCAAATATAATCAGCTATTAGTTTGCAAAATGAGAAGAGGAAAAAGTTTATAACGCTGATACGAGTCACGTTATACCTTCCACTCCTGCCACTGTAGTCAGAGCCTTGACTAGGACTTCTGCTTCTCGAGTAAACACTCCTACTTGTGCTCCTCGAATAACTACGCCTACTATCATACTCCTCCACCTAGAGATACAGATGTCTCAGTAAGTGCTAACTTTAATGGAATTGATTATTGAATCCATTATCACATTCAATCAAATCATACCCTTATGTAGGCCCGTGAAAACTGATTCTTGAAGAGAGAATCATCAAGCTTCCTTATCTGCATATACAAATAAGAAACAAAATATTGTAAAAATACAAATAGAAATACCCAAGTTACCCACCCAATGAAAATCATTAAAAAAAAAAGAAAAAAAAAAAAAAAGAGAGAGAGAGAGAGAGGAGAACATAGTCCTGAAATTAGAAAAGCATTAAAGATAATAGATAATTGATAATCAGATTCACAAGCCAATTAACTAAGCTTACCGCATACTTCATGTCATCATAATTCGTATAATCAACAATCCCTCGCATGCCTGTGACAAAAATATACAACAATCAGCATCAACATTACAATCTATAACATCTAAAAGCAGGCATACGAGCAGAAGACATATACTCAAACTGGACAGGACAGTATACGAAATTTAGGGGCTGGCAGCTGAAGGAAATCAAAGTTACTGTTAAACAGTCCCGTTCACATAACACAAATGTTGCCTGATATATATTAAAAATAATAATAATAATAATAATCTAACATGAGAAAATTTATGCGGGCATATATATTAAAATCAGACTTCAGGGGGCCCAAAAAAACATAATTTAAAACAAAAATAAAAATAAATAAACAAAACCCATTCCATGTCACATGCCCTCAAAGCCACAAGAAATAACCGCACATATATGGAAAATGTGAACAACAGCTTAGTGGATAGCACAGAAACTAGAATATTAGATCATACGAATACATTTCAGCAGCTATGGAAGATCCAAGAAAAAGTTTTCATCAGCAACAAAAAGAGTTTCTGAAACTACTGCTTACCATCACGGTCACGATAAACTTCAGAAAAACAGACATCCCCAGCTTGACGCATGTGATCCTGTACCAGAAAAAATTACAGTTGGAAATAGAGATTTGGTTAATAGAGCAGAGCCGACAGACAAAAATATTACAGTCGGAAATAGAGAATTGGTTTGTGTGTATGTTGGGGTGGGTGGGGCAAACTGCAATGATTCAAATCCTCTCCTTCACAAAGATGCAGAAAGAAGATAGTACCTTCAAGTCTTGCCATGAAGCAGAATAAGGAAGACCAGTCACCAAGACTGCAAAATTCAGATGTCAGGATGTCATCAAGAAGCTTGTAGATGATAAAAAGACCATAAGACTCATGCAAACAGTACCCCTGTAATCAGAATGCCTTGAAAGTCCACCACGGCTACTGCCACTGCTGTAACTACTATAGTGATCATGTGATGATGGTCCTCTTCCCCCATGAGCAAGTTCAACCTATATTAAGACAGTATGAAAAAACAATATCCCAGGATAACATAATTTACTACAAGATTAATGGTACACAACCAACCCGCAATCTGTGTCCATCAAAACTGTAACCATCCCGGCCACGGATAGCATCGTCAGCATCACGAGGATCTTCAAACTGAATACAATATCAATGAAGAACTTTGTGAGATAATTTAAGCACTTACTTGGTAGCCAAAAAAAAAGAAAAATCTCTTCAGCATCCCATGCTGCTACTTGTAGTCCACCTTAGAAATTCATCACATGACACGTGGAAGCATTTACTTTAATAACAGAAAAATTCACTGCCTCAAGTTTCAAGAAGTTACTCACCTCAACAAAAGCATAAACAGGAGGTCTTGGAGGGATTTTCAAATCAATATCAACAATACGCCCATACTGCCATTTAAGAAGAAAGAAGAGCAGATACTTAAGTAGTTAGCAGATCTAACACAACTATCAGATGGACCAAGTACAGACCAATTGAGTTACTTATCCTACAATTAGCTACATATTCCAGGCAATTAATAATTATTGCGAATTAACAAAATGAACGCCTTAGTGTAATGCTTTAATGCATATCTTACAGAGATGAAAAGCAAGCATGTGCTCCCCTAAATTTAATAGAAAAAAGTATACATGTTATTATTTCCAAACTAATTCGAAATTAACCTAACTGAAATCAAACTAATTATATTGGAAACTGAACCGGTTGAATGGAAAGAATATAATGATACTTCTCAAGGAAAATATATGATATCCAATGAGATATTACTGTTCAACCAAATACAGTGAAAATGGCCCAAAGACAGCCAATGTAGTAAAATAACAATAAGACCGAAAATATCATCATAATGAAGAGGAAATGAAATGAGCCCTCAAATTTTCTGTACTTTCACGTAGTAAAGAAATTAACAAACCTTGCTGAATAAATCTTCAACTTCACTCTCACGAACATCTCCCGGAAGATTACCCACATAAATAGTGCTGCTTAAGCGACCTAGCAACCCACAAAAGACAGAAATTTACAATGTCAAAAAACAAGATAACATGCCATGTACAATAGTTTAAAAAAATCATACAACAACTAATACAATTTAGAGGAGAGAACACACAAAAACAAGAATGAAAGGTCACAAGACTCACTACAGCACCCAATCACACTGTAGTCCTATTTATTTATCATCACCCACATGAAAAAAAAAAAAATTGGAAAAATTACACCATTAAATTCATGCAAGTCCTAATGCTCCACCGTAAAAAAAATTTATTTCCTTTGAAAGAATTCAGGCACCAAAAACCCTTGTTTGATGATAAACATTTGATGATAAACAGAACATTATCGATTCAAATTGACTTCATGTTTTTAATTCGCATGAAAATCACAAAATCTGTGCACACAAGAAATAAGGGAATCAAGAAACCAGAGGCAGAATCTCCAATAATTTCTTCCTTAGGAGAAAATAGTCAGCTGTAATAAACACCTGTCGTGAGAAATTCATTTGAGAAAAGGAGATTCCTTTATCCAAAAGCAAAAATACAAAAATGATGATGATGATGATGATGATAATAATAATCATAATAAAAAATTGAAATGCAAATATGAACAGAATTTAATTATAAATAGAAGGAGGAAAAGAGTTGGAAAACTGTTACGACAAATAGAGAGCTGAGTTAAAATTTGAGGTTAGTTAAACGTTTTGAGTGAGTTGCATTTGAAGGTAACAGAATTACAGAAGCCAAGAATACAACCTACACCAACATTCCCTGATTCATGACTTTTGTGAGCATCCAAATCAAGTCAATTGACACTTCTTACCAACCGAGCTAATTTGAATTTTGACCCCTACAATATTAGTTTTTTTTCCATATTGCCACTTAGTATGTTCACTTCACTGTTTCCTTTCCATGTACTCATCATTCATGAATCTATGGATAAGTCTTTAGATATATTCCATTATTATTGGAATTTCTCTCATACTATTAGAAGTTTCTAAGCATGGTAAAATACCAAGCAGCATGTTTCTATCATCACTCCAAAGAGTAAAGAAATTTCAAAATTCCACTGTTCCCAATTCCATTTTTCATTTTTGTTCAAATAGTTACAGGTTTTAATCCATAATCATTGACATCAGTGTTATTTTTTTAATGTCACTGATAAGACTCTCCACTTGCATTTTTTGAAGCATGTTTTGGTTTTCGTATAGATTTATCATGGTTCGGAAAAGATTATATTCACACAAATAGCTGTTACCCTTATAGTCAGAACGCCTTGAAGATCCACGACGACCACTTCCACTATAGGATGATGATGATCTCCCTTCATGTGCTGGTTCAACCTACAGTAGGACAGATGATAGAATTATATGTCAAGATACTTCAATAACTTCTAACAACCAAATATAATACAGTGCATGACTCACCCTCAATCGACGGCCATCAAATTTATAGCCATCACGGCCGTGGATGGCATCATCAGCATCACGTGAATCTTCAAACTAAACAACAACATCAACAAGGAAAATTTGTGAGAACAATTGAAGGACAAACAGAACATCACAAACATCAAACTCTTGAGTATCGCGTGCCTAAATTCTCAGGACAACTTTACCTACAACCATGAAAAAGCTTCTCCACGAGACCGGGAACAATCTTAAATCTATCTAGTAAAGGTTTTGCTGCCTTAAGATTCAAAAGGTGGCTCACCTCAACAAAAGCATAAGCAGGTTGTCTCGGAGGGAATTTCAGTTCAACGTCAACAATAGGCCCATACTGTCATAAAAAATAAAAAAAAAAGGACAGGGAATGAGTACAGAAGATGTTTAATACCTTCATTAGCTCAAACATCAGAACAATGGTAATGAAATTCATAACATCATAGTCCTATAACATCATCCAACAAGTTAATGACTAGTGGTACAATGATCAACTCAAATACACTAAAGACCAGGAAGTGAAACATTTAACACATATTTTATCTTCTCCATATGTTCTTCATAGCAGAAGAGCTAATATCATAAGAATCTGATAAATTAATCACTCAAAACAAAATTAACACACCTTGTAAAATATATCTTCAACTTCACTCTCACGAATATCCTCAGGAAGATTACCCACATAAACAGTTCGGCTCGAACGACCCATCGTCCTTGAATTGATCACTGATCACACTGTGACAAATGAATATCAATTTTACCTAATAAAATTTACAAGGTGAGATTACGATTCAGAAAAAATCTTATATAACCCAAAGCTTTTGGTTGTGGAGTGGGAAAACAGGAAGACCAAATTTCCAGCTTATTATCATAACAAACGATCACAATATGAACCTCAAATTGCAAAATAAATCTCGTACTTTTTTAAGAGTGAAAATCAACCTCATATTATTTGTTAAGTTCTTTCGCAAACTTCATGTGAGGAAAAAAAGCATACCACGACCATGAAAATAAATTAAAAAAGACCAGGAAAAATATTGTGGCGAATCAATTAAATGTAAACAGATAATTGATTCACGCAAGTGCAGATTATGCGAACAGAATGACCAAAAAAGTGAAAAAAATAAACAGCAAGCTAACTGAAACGTTCTAATCACTCCAATGATCAAAGGCGAAATTGGACATGAGAAATTCACAAGGAAATAACGAACTCCAAACATAACTTCGTCTGTTCAGAATATCAACGAAAGCATTTCATACCGGATTTAATTACAAAACTAGAGGGAGATCAAATGTAATTAGAAAATGAAAAGATCAAATGTAATTATAAAACCAGAAGGAGAATTAAAAATAAGAAAACAACTACCTTTTCAGAAAGCAGAGTTACGTACAAAATGCCAATTGGAGAGTTCGAGAGTTTAGTAGGTGGGGTGGAGGGATGGTTTTATATGAGGGAATAAACAAATAATTAATTAAAACAGCGCGGCGAGCCGTTATTCGTCAATGAGAAAGGTGACGTCACCTTTGACACCTGTGCAGTATCGAGAAGGTTCTGCCAATGGTCCACAACACAATCTCACCTTCTCTATTTATATTTGCAAATATTTAGTTCCTATAAAAATATTAACTTTTTTTTTTTTTTTTTTGACCTTTAATCCCTCTATCCTTCTTTGTTGAGTTTTTATCTTTTCTTCCACATATTTTTTTACTAAAAGTTAAATTTTAAATAACTTTTTCATTTTTAATACATGATATATCAAATTAATTTTTTATAATTTTTAATTTGATAATAATATAGTATATATTAAATTAAATTATTACATTTAAATTATAAAATATAGTTTTTATTGATGGAATATAGTTTTTTTATACATTAAATTATTAATTTAAAATTTTTATGTATGTATTATATCAAATATTTATATGAATTTAAGCTAAAAAATAAAAAAAATTTGTATAAAATAAAATTATTATACTACTAATTTATATAATATTGTTATTTATTGTTTAACTTCAATAGTTTTTAGTAAATTAATATTTTTATATTCAGTTCAAGAAAAATTCAAAATTCACTTCAAAATATTGTACATTTTATTATTTAATTAAAACAACTTAAAGAATAAAATAATAATTTTAACAAACTATATTTTAAATTAAATAATATTTATATGAATATAATTGATATAAATAATAAATTATGCATCGTTCTTTAATAATAATAACATAATTTATTATAAATTATTAATATAATAAAATATATTATATCACATGCATGGACGGACATTTAGTTGTATTAAAATATAAATATTTGAGTTTTAGTATAAAATAATTTAATCTCCCTAGACCAAATTTTAATATAAATAAAATAAAAATTGTTAATTTTGAACAAATAGAGTTTTGATACATAATATTATTTATAAAAAATGGTGAAAGAATATTGAAATTTTGAAAATCATTTGTCCTAAAATGAAACTTGTCAGCATAAACTAATTCTTGAAATAAACTATAAATATAATTATATATCATTTTAATCAAATTATTTTCTTTATATAAAATATTCATTAAAAAGAAAGAGCTATAATTATAGAAAAAAACATTTATTTATATAGATTCTTCCGGTAAAAAGATTTTAATATTTATTTATTATTGGGATTTTTGGAGGGGAGCAGAAACAGGTGTCCTCTGCCAAGAAAAACTTATTTTCTCGGATCACCTTCACATGAACTTTAAGCATTACACAAAAAAGAAAATTCGTATCTATCCTTAAAATAAACCGTAAACTACGGAACATAAAATAAGTCACGCGTGTATGAGCTGGCCTGCCTAAATTACAACAATTCCAACGTACGATGTAGCCTTATGAATTAATTGAATTTTACTTGATTTTTTATTACTATATCAGTTGTAATATATTTATTAAATTTAATTAGAAATTTTTTACCTTTTACATTAGAAATTTAAAAGTATTTAATAAGTTTCTTTGATAAAAATATTATTTAATTAATTTTCACATTCATCCCAAACCCAAAACAAATAATGATAAATATTTCAATTTAACTAAAATAATTAACCAACAAATAGTTTGTATTTTCGAATAGATATCATATTTTAATATATACAATATAAATATTAAATAAAAAAATTATGAAAATAAAATTAATTTTATATATCATACTTCAAAATAGATTGTATACAAAACATTATTTTCATTCAAGAAAATTGAAAAAAAAAAAAAAAAAAGAAGAAGAAGCTAAAAAAATACAAATCAACTTGAGCAAATTATGCCACCCAAATCTTTTTTTTTTCTTTACGAAAACTCTCTAAACTTATTTTTAAATTTTGAGTTTTGACGAAATTTTACTGAGAATTAAGCACGATATTTTAGATGATCTAAATTGTAAGTTTTTAAATACAAAGCATAATCAAATTTATTCGACCTAACTCAATAAATATTACAATATTTTTATAGTGTAGGATTGGATTGACGTCACCAATTAAAAAAATCGATAATACATTGGGTTGGCCCACCAAACTTAAAGCGAAATGACCCAATTTACCAACTATATGATTAGTGTCTACTTATCAATAAGTCATAATCTGATTGATAATCATATTTCTTAGTGTATCAAGTACAACAAATGGTTGCACTGCTATGGATTTGATGTCTGATCTTTCAATGTCGAGATATACACTTCTCAAACGAGATACAAGATCGATTATTTATGTATGTGTATTTTATATTTTAACTTTATTAATACACGTTATATTTACAAATGAATACTATCAATTTAATATATAATATATTTAAAATTTGAAATATAACACTATACACAATATAGAACAGAAAATACAAACGAAACTAAGGATATGGAACCTATTATTCACACCTTTCATTCATATCCCCTTTTATCATTCTAAACAACTATCAATATCACTTGGGCCTCATTGACATTTACATGTTTTGTTGCAATATTCAAATTTTATGTCAAGAAAAGATCTAGAGACTAGGAGAAGCTAATTTAAATATTTTTTATTATACATATTTATTTAAAAATATATATATATGAATGTATATAAATATATGACAAAAAATGTTTGATTTAGAATGCACCAAATATAGGATCGAAATGAGGGTAAGATGAAACTAGTGTGGCATATATAAGACATGAGCTTTTTGTCCTCCGGCGGTTATGCTCTCCAGAAGCACTACACTTTCTCGTTTCAAGATACCAATTCCCACTGTATAAATGCCCTGCCTTCCCCTCACATTTCTCTATCAACAATTTTATTTTATTTTAAATTTTCTCCCAACAATCAATCATGGAAACCTCCATCTTCGAACAAACCACCCTCTCCGAAACCCTCACATTTTCCTTCTGCTACATAGCAGCAACAACCCTCTTCCTCGCCCTCATCTTCTTCCTCAACAAACCGAACCGGGTTTACCTCCTCGACTTCAAAAGCGGCCACCCCCCTAAGAACTACGGAATCCCAATGTCCTCCTTCATCGAACACCTGGAAATCAGCGGCGGTTGGGGTGGAGAAGAAATCGAGTTCCAGAAGGTCATCCAACGGTCAGGAATCGGCAAGGAGACGTACTTGCCAAACGGCATGCACCAACTCCCTGCAGACGACTCTCTCTCTGCAACAGTGGAGGAAGTCGAAACTGCACTCTATCCGGTCATCGAAGACCTCCTAAAAGATCAGAATGTCGATCCACGGAGCATCGACATTCTGATCACGAACTGCAGCCTTACAAGCCCCACACCCTCTGTAGCATCACTCATAATCAATAGGTTTGGTCTGAGGAGTAATGTGAAGAGTTTCAATCTGTCTGGTATGGGGTGTAGTGCTGGCATTTTGTCGGTGAATTTGGCTAAAGATATCCTTAAAGTTCACAACAATTCATTAGCCTTGGTTCTTAGTACAGAGACTGTCTGTCCTAATTTTTATGTCGGAAAAACTAAGTCTATGCTTCTTCCGAACTGCCTGTTTCGAATGGGAGGAGCTGGGCTTTTGCTGTCGAACAAGAAGTGCGATAAAGTTAAGGCGAAATATGAATTGGTACACATTGTTAGGACTCATTTGGGCTCCAAAACTGGGGCATACAAATGTGTTATACAGGAACCCGATGAAGAAGGACCTACAGGAGTCTCCCTATCTAGATCAATCGTTCAGGTTAGATTACACTCCTATTTATAAAAGAAAGAAAAAAGAAAAAAAGAATTGTTTCAAAAGTCAACGTTAATTTGTTAACAAGTTAACGCCAACTGTTGGAGCCAGGTTGCTGGAGAAGCATTAAAGACGAACATGGCAGAACTAGGAATACTGGTTCCGCCCTATTCGGAGCAAATCAAATACGGTCTGCCAGTGGTCTGGAAGAAAATATGGGCACCCGCAAGAAAAAGAGGGGCACACATTCCCGATTTCGAGAAGGCTTTTCAGCACTTCTGCATCCACGCCGGTGGAAAGGCGGTGATCGAAGGGGTCAAAGATCGGCTGAGGTTGAGCGAAAGGGACGTGGAGGCGTCGAGAATGACACTGTACAGATTCGGAAACACGTCTTCTTCTTCGACTTGGTACTCACTGGCCTACATGGAGAGCAAGGGAAGGGTGAAGAGAGGAGATAAAGTATGGCAGTTGGCCTTTGGAAGTGGATTCAAGTGTAACAGTGTTGTTTGGAAGTGTGTGTCGGAGGCCGGCAGAATGGAAGGTGGTTCTAATGTCTGGTCGAATATGATTCATATGTATCCAGTTGAAGTGCCTGAAGTTCTTTATTATTGATCTAGGCTGAAGTCATTGTTTAGGATCTGTAAAGATATTGAATAATGTTACATATATATCATTGGTCTGTACTAAATTGGACAAATTTTTATTTATCATACAAACTATTGTTATTTTTTTAGTTTAAATATGAATTTTTCTTTTTGCAGTTATCATATAAATTATTCTAAATTTTGTTAGTTATTTTTTAAAACAATCATCAACAAAGTACTCATTGTTAATTCCATCATATGTTTAACAAGTAAGTTTTATAAAATTAAATCGTCTTTCACCCCATTATGAAATCAATAAATAGATACTAATAATATTTTTTACTATAATTAATCATCTTTTTTGTGTTAAAAATAAATTATATTTTTCATATTTGAAAATAAAATATTCACCCAATTATATGATTTTTAAAAAATAAAAATTGTCTCAAAATTATTTTAACAAATAAATATCACTATTTATTGACCGTCACAATATTCAAACCATAAAAAACTATAGTTACAATATATAAGGGTAACTTCCTAGCAGCCAACCCGATCAAAATCCTAGCTAGACTTAAGATCATTAGGGCCCAACCCAAGAACCTAATGCTGTAAGATCCTATAAATTAAGGCCCAAACCTTAAATTTTAAGGCCAAGTTCTAGTTATGTTTTAGGTTTGGACTTATTTTAACGAATCTATTGAATATTGTTGTAATTTTTGTAAAGTAGAAATTTTTTATTAAGCGGATAAAACCATGATATATAAAAAGTTATAAATAGATTATGCATGCGTTTATACTTACCAATAGGATTTCTTCACGTATGTAGAAAAAATACCCAAAAAGGTATACATTTATTTATTTGTAACGTAAAAATGTAAAAGGGGAAAAACAATTCATTATATTCATATCTGTTAACATAAAGGGTCAACCAAGTTTCAAAATAAATTGATAGACGTGCCTTCCATGAAACAACATATTTAGTAGATTAATAGATCACTTCAAAATTTAATTCTTTATGCCGTTGAATATATTACGCAAAGAATATTAATAATTATTTACTATTTGACGTTCAAACATTTATTGCGAATCTTGAAATTGAATAATAAAATAGCTTTAATTTACATACGATATATATTTTATACCTATATATACAACTAGAGGGCCATTGAAACACTCAACAACATAAAATATAGTTATTTACAATTTTAAGGTACGATTTTCTTCTTGTTCTGTAGTGCTATTATGTTATAGAACCTCAGTGTAACAAATATTTTTTATATTCTAACACAAATGTTGTACATATCTCTTCATATATGACTTTGATGTTTAGTAGATTGTTCGTGTTAAAGTTTGATGTCTAGTCTATTCTTTCTACAACAATAAACAATACAACCACGCATGTTGTTATTATCAAATACTTATGTTAGATATCATTTTCATATATTCATATCGATATTATCATTTCAGCTACAAATTTATATACATAGATCCTCCAATTTGATTTATATGTTTGCAATAATTATCATAAAATACAAATTCACAATATATCTATAAATAAGAAGATTTTTTTTTAAACTTTAAATGCAGTATGCTATATAATCTTTCAAGACAACTAGAATCGTAAAACTTTTATATTAGACTTCTTTTCATGAATTAAAGTAATGTTTCTAATTATGTGACTTTCTATTCATCTAAATGTCAAGATTAGTAAATTAAATTAAACTTTAATTTTGGCAAGAGGATAACACCATTTCATTCTTTAAATAATCTAAATTAAATAAATGAACTATTTAAATTTGGAGGGAAGTTCATTGTGTTTCAACTTTATAAGCATTCTAGATATTTATATGCATATGTTGTCAAGAAAATGTCCATGAACTTCTTTTACTTTGACTAACTCGTAGCATTTAATTTTCAATGTAAAAAAAATCTAAAATTGACCATTTTCAATTAATTTAAAAAGGTGCACTTGATATGCACACCAAATGCACACAATATATGCACAAATCATTTATATAGACACGCAAGCACACGCACACGCACGCACAAAGCAAGCTTCTATTTCTATAGAAAAAATTAATAATAACGTAATTATTTAATTTTCATTATCTATATTAGATTATAGCTATGAGGATTCATTTTTTCAATCTTATTCCTACTAATGTTATTGTGATGATATGTAGTAATTGGAAAGAAATCAAAGATGTTTACTGAAGAAGAATTGGCCAACTTCTACGAAATAGTACAGAATACATCAGAGTTTGTAGAGATTGGATGTGGCTGCACACATCCCAGATATGGTGACACGTGTGGAAAACTTAGAGCTTATGTTGATGGAAGACTTGAGATAGATTGCACTTGTAGGGACGATTGCAACAAACGTATGTACTATATTTTAACTATTGCATAAATACCTTCAAATTAATTGGCTTTTAAATTGTATTCATTCATAATTATATATCAACCCTACTTTGCATGCAGTTAATATGCCCCCAGTTGAGTTTGCAAGACATGCTGGGAGAACTAATGCGCACACCAATTGGAAGAGTCAGATATGGGTGTTTAGCAACGATGGACATAAAACTGCACTGTGGAAGACGTGTTTGTTGAAGCATCACACACATACTTTTCTGAGACCTCTACGCCAGGTGGTACATCGAGATGAATTTAAGACATGTAACCAATGTCATAAAGAGCGGAGATTTAATCTTAAGAGTAGAGAAGCTTGTAAGGTCTATCATGATGCTCTTCTCAATGATAGCTGGAAATGTTCTGACATGCCAGATAATGCGTAAGTACAAATTTGGATTTTATTAAATGCAACAATTTTAACTTTCTGATCTAAATTGCCTTATGATTAATTCTTTTTCTTTCTTATGTTGTCTTGTGAATTTGTAGATTGAGTTGCAATGATGTTGAGGAAAGAGAGTGTCGGAAAGTAAGTAGAGGTTGCCCGAGAGATTTGAGATGTGTGGGTTGCGAGCAATGCGTTTGTTTGGGGTGTGATATGTGTCGTTTTGAAACTTGTAATTGCCGGACTTGTGTCGAATTCATTATGAACTTGTGACATATTTTCTTCTACAGTCTCTCTTTAATCTCTTTAGTAAATATAGATTCGTTGCATTTAGAATTGTGTTTTTCAATTTCTTTATATTCAATATTTGTATGTAGATAGACATTGTTCAATTTTACTTTTCACGAAAACTAATTTTTACAATTAATTTTTTTAGTTATCTATATAAGTATATCCATTTTATCTAATTTACAAATATACAATTATATCCAACTATTAAGAATTTGTTTAATTAATTTTAAAATATTGGCAATATCTGTAACATGTACAAATCATGCACAAAAATATAATCAGTCGCAAAGTCAACATATGAACAATGAAGTCACTACAAATAATTGTGTTGTAAGGAAAAATAATAAATTTCCTAAAAGTAACGTTTAAATAGTGAATTGAGAAATGTATTTCAAAGTTGTGAAAATTTGAAAATAGGTACTTCATAAACTATATAAAACTCGAAATTATTGTCTACAACTACAGCTAATAAAGACTAAAACATTCACTAAAATAAATGGTTCAGTGCTTGATGTCTCTGATATGCATGAGATACCCATAAAAAAATAGAGGTTGTTCATCTAGCGTGTTTCCTGCAATAAGTTTCTCAATAATCATAGTAGCTTATAAGGATCAGATGTGTTATGTTGGAATGATGTAAATTGTCTGTGGTAGCCTATAATTGAGTGAATAGATCTACATGCTCAAGATTAATCATTAGGAGGAACTGAATATCATTTGACTTTTGAACGAGAAAAGCTAATTTCAGTACCATTCATTCTATTTCTAGTAGCTAACCTTTGCTTTTTCTTGTATTGCTTGCTAGTTTCTTTCTCTTGAAATCAATTTTTGTTTGGCTTATTTTCTGTTATAATTAGGGGTGTAAACGAGTCGAGTCGACTCGAGTTGAACATTGTTCAAGATTATTTAAAATATTATCGAGCTTCTAATATTTTGTTTAAGATTGGTTTGATTATTAATCGAGTCGAGCTTTAATTGAGTCGAACTCAAGTAGTTTGATATTTTACACTTATTTTAAAGAATTTTACTTAACGAGCTCGAGGTCGAGTCGAGCTTTAGACTTTATCAAACGTAAAAGTGTGTTCAAACTTGTTTGACATTATTATTACACCAGGTTCAAACGAGCTTTTAACGAATAAGCTCGACTCAAGTATCAAATAACTTGGTTTAATTTTCAACCCCAACTATAACCTCCCTTCTTTTTCTTGTCATTGTATAGCTGAACTACTTTTACCGTCTAAAATTTTTACGTTCGTAAGTAATACAGGTTCTCTTCCACCACCCATTCTTTCATCTTTATTTCTCAAGTATAATCAACAACATTGGACACGATACTTTTATTGTTATATCTACTAGTATTTGTCCTGTGCAATAAACGGTTTGTAATATAATAATATAATAAATTATTATAAAAACAGTAATATAATTTTTAAAATAAAATATATTTTGATAAACATTATTTAAAATAAAAATGTCTAGCTATATAAAAATATATTAAATTTTTAAATACAAAGCAATTAATATATGAATATACTATTTATATTTAATAATTAATATTTTATTAGTATATGCAATATGGATATTAAATTATAAATTATGAAAAATAATTAATTTTTTATATATTTTTCATAAATAATGGAGTTAGAATAAAAAATTATAACTTTTTAAAAATTAGAATAAAAAAAAAAGTAAACAAAATTTGATTGATTATCACAATTTTAAAAATAAAAAACAAAATTTTATTAAAAAAATTAATATTTTTATAAATTAATCCAAGTGTCCTTTTATATTTTAATAAATAATATAACTGTCTTTTTTTTTATATATTAATAAATATTACTAATACCATTCCCACATGACAAGCTCAATTTTGGCTGCGCTTTGTTGGTTAGAATGCCACCCCATTATGATTGATATGTCTGAAAGTATAAATAAATAACATAAATGGTCTTGACATTGAAATCTTTTATGTGATGTAAGCATATTGGAACAATCGGATATAGTGTTCCTCAAGTCTTGTAAAGTTACCCTCTATGCTAATTATCATCCTTTTTAATTTTTAAAATTACTTTTTATCCTTTTTTTTTTTTTTTTTTCATAATCAACAAAATGAATACTTGCTATTTATTTATTTTTGTTTTAGATGAAGAACGAAGTTAAATATATAGTAAAGCTGAAAATTGCCAAATAGAAGGGGGGGAAACTTAAAAGATCAATGACAGATGAATATGAAAGACAAACTATCTTTTTGTGAATATAAATTTTAAATAAAATTGAAGAAAAATATTTTTGAAATTCACAGACAGTTGTTAAATAACTGAAAATAAAATCTTTAAAAAGTATTTAAAAAAGAAAATACTATTACAGATTAAAAGAAAAAAAGAAAAACTGACTCCCACAGATTCTAAGCTGGGAAGAAAATTTGAAAGATCTTATTGCTTTCCTTTGGAAAAGGGAAGATTACAATTTTATTATCAATATCATATTTCCCAAGTCCAATCCATATTTGTAATTTGATTACATACATATTGAGGTAATCACACGTCTATAGTATATTTATATAGTGAAACAAAGATACACCTATCTGCCTTCCGTCAATAAGGTTTTTCAGACAAAAAAATAAGAAAAACGAAAATGATTGTTGTAATGAAAAACATCAACCTCTATTTGATACTCGTGTGTTGTTGTATCTATTGTGTTGTGTGCGGTCTTAATGAAAACACCAAATTTGTTGACGATCAGAAACAGGTGAGTTAATTCTCGTTTTATTTTTTTAAATTGTTAGGTGATGCTACTAAATTATATAAATTCAAAATATTTTTTAATAAGTTTAATAATGTTTTAATTTATATACACTATTAAATTAATGTTGACAAGTGGGTTCCAAATTTATTGATTGGAGTATATTTCCTGACGTTGTAGCACACTGGGTGACCGCTGATCCTGGTAAAATGCAAGAATTTACAAATTATGCATGTGGAATTATAGATTGTGGGGCCATCCAACCTGGTGGGCCATGTTTTGATCCAGACCTCGTACCTAGTCATGCAAACTACTGCCTCAATTTAATCTATAAAACTAATGGCACCTGCAATTCCGACATCGGCAATATTGTCACAATAGATCCATGTACTCTCTCTCTCTCTCTCTCTCACATTTGTAACTACAAATGCATATATATATATATATATATATATAATTTTTTTTTTCTTTTTTATTTGTTTATTTAGTTATTTCTTTTATGTAGCTTATGGCCCGTGCAAGTATCCATGAGCATGCTGGAATGTTGTAAGAACTACAACATATAAGGGGTCATGGAAGAGAAATAAAACATTATGTTATGGATTACTCTGATGAATTAGTAGTGGAGAAATTTGTAATATGCAATTATATAATATGATTCATTCATCGAGTCATCTATTTTTTTATATTCGATATTTTATTTATTATGTATTTTTATTTTATTTTTTAATTTGAATCGAGAACATCCTAAGATATTTAATATTGTAGATGATTTTAGTTTAGATCTTCTATTGTCACTAAATTTGGTCAAAGTAAATATCTTAACTTAAGAACAAGTTGAAGATTTGCCTAATTTGAGAGAACAATGAAATTCACGGAGATAACACACAACTATTGAGAGGGTTGCATAAATTATTTCGTGGAATAAAATTAATTTTTTTAATAAGTCTTACAGGTGTTATTTTTGAAATTGTTTAAATTTAACAGTAAGACGTGCTGAAGTCTATGCAAAAATGAATACAAAGTTATAGTTTTAATAGTGTTAAATTCATTGAGTAGTGAAATATCTATTATACTGAGTTGGGGTTTTTTCGTTTTTTTTTAATATATATTTTTTAATTTGGGTATGTTGAGTAGTTCTTACGCTTGGGATTCGAAAAAAAAAAAAAAATATATATATATATATATATATATTTATAAAATGAAGGACCTAAATATATATTAGTAATTTTAAATTATATTTATAAAAAAATAAATTATATATTGGTAAATTGTATAATACACTATTAACATATATAAATATGTCATTAACATTTATAATTTGAGATATTTTTTACTCATTTATGTCAACTTTCAACTAAAATATTAAAAAGTTGAAGTTCAAATTTTCTTTAGTCTTTATATTTTTGTTTTCTCATCCATCGCAAACTCGTGCTATACAGTTTTCATCTTTACCATTTATTTGTATGTTTTTGTTGTTCAGTGTTCATTTTTTCGTTATACATATTAATTTTGAAATTTTTAGGATATATTCTCCATATTAAAAGTTTATATTTTTTTTTTTTGCTACAAGTATCAAATGTAAAGATTATTTATATTTTTTTATACTATTAATTGTTTGATTATTATTATGTGAATCATTTGGGTTTTAAGCCAAAGTTGTAGCAATTTTTTAATTGTACATTTATTACAGTAATGGTACGATATTATTTATTTTAGATATTGACATGTAATTAACATATTATATTAATTTTATTATATTTTCTTCAAATGATGTATACAGTATACTATTGTCTTTTCAAAATATTTTGCATCAACTATTATAATTGAATTCCTTAAGTTAAATTTATGGGTCTGTCACTATATATATACATATATATATATAAATAATTTACATATTATTGATTTTACTCATATGACTTTAAAATTTTAAATCGTAAACCAGTCAAATTCAAATCTCCGTATATATATATATATATATAACTGAATTTTTTTTAATGGTAAATAGTAGATTTAAAGAATAAAAATAAAATTGAACAATGTCTACCAATATACATAACATAAAGAAACTGAAAAATGGATTGTAACCAATCTTTATTACTTACCTTTGTAGCAATCGGCCCTTCAAGTACAATCTATCTCAAGTTTTCCATCAACATAAGCTCTAAGTTTTCCACATGTGTCACCTATCTGGGATGTGTGCAACCACATCTAATCTCTACAAATTCTGATGTATTTTGTACTATTTCGTAAAATTAAATATTACTTCAATTTATGAAAGAAAATATAATATCAAAGTTTCATGATTCTAGTTGTCCTGAAAGAGTATATAACATACAACATATAAAGTCGAAAAAAAAAATCTTCTTATCTAAAAGATATATTGTGAGTTTTTGTTTATGATAGTCATGGCAAACATATAAATCAAATTGTAGTATCTATGTATATTAATATTTAGCTGAGATGATAATATTGATCTGAATATTGAAAATAATATCTAACACAAGCACTTGATAATAACATTCATGGTTGTATCATTTAATTGTTGTTGAAAAAAGAGACTAGACATCAAACTTCAACATAAAAAAATCTACCAAACATCTAAGTCATATGTGAAGAGATATCTACAACATTTGTATTAAAATGTAAAAAAAAAAATTTGTTATACTAAGGTTCTACAACCTAATAAGAAGAGGAGAAAAAACACACCTTAAAGTTGTAAATAACTATATTTTATGTTGCTGAGTGTTTTAATGACGCTCTATTTTTATAGGTGTAAAACATATAATATATGTAAATTAAAACTATTATACTATTCAATTTCAAGATTCGCAATAAATGTTTAAACATCAAATAGTAAATAAATATTAATATTTTTTGCATAATATATATCAACGGTATGAAGAAATAAATTTCAAAGTGACCTGTAATCTACTAAATATGTTGTTTCATGGAAGGAACATCTAGCAATTTATTTTGAAACTAGATTGGCCCCTTTATGTTAACATATATGAAAATTAATGAATTTTTTTTTCATACTTTACTTTTTTTACGTTGCAAATGAATAAATATATACCTTTTTTGGTATCTCTCCTACATACGTGAAGCAATCATATTGGGAAGTATAAATGCATGCATGATCTTTTTATAATTATTTATATATCATGGTCTTATTCACTTAATAAAAAATCTCTACTTTACAAGAATTACAATGAAATTTAGTAGAATTGTTAAAATAAGTCCAAGCCTAAAAGATAACCAAACCTACCTTAAAATTTAAGGTTTGGACCTTAATTTTATAGGATCTTAAATATTAAATTCTCAGGTTGGATCGGGTTGGCTGCTAAAATTTTATACATACAAGTGTGTGTATATATATATATATATAATATGTAAGAAAGAAGTCCAATTATATATATATAACAAATTGGGATTTAACATTTGATTTTACATATTGTTTGCAAGGATTGAATAAAGGGGAGAGAGTAGAGATGGTAGAGTTTTGGGCCAATTTTTACATTGTGGGCTACAAATTCAAAATTGGGTTAGGGTTCTCATATCAGCTTAATGGATTACTTACAATTGGATCGACCCTTATCTCATCACACTACCCTTTTATCCAATAAATGAATCTCATTTCTAACGGAGTTCTTACACTTAGAATTTGGAAGTATATATATATATATATATATATATAATGCTATATATAAATCATATATTTGTAAAATTGTATAAATATATTATTAACATATATAAATATGCTTTTAGGATTTGAGATATTTTTTATTCGTTTCTGTCAAGATTTAACTAAAGTATTGAAAAGTTGAAGTTCCATTTTTTTTAATCTTTAAATTTTCTTTTCATCTATCATAAACTCGTACTATGTTGTATTTATTTTTACCATTTAATTGTATGTTTATGTAGTTCAATGTTCATTTCCCAATATACGTATTAATCATGAAATTATTTGGATATATTCTCCATATCTAAGTCCATAATTATTTTTCGGTACAAATACCAAATTTAATATTATTTATGTTTTTTATTCTATTAATTGTTTGATTATTATTATGTGAATCCTTTGAGTTTAAACTATAGTTTTTTTAATTTTTTATTGTTGATTTATTATAGTAATTGTATGATATTATTTATTTTGGATACTGACATGTAATTATCATATTATATTGATTTTACTATTGTCTCTTTACATCAACTGTTATAATTGGACCCCCTAAGTTCAATTTATGTTTCATCACTATATATATATATGTATATATATTAGATATTCTTGATTTGACTCATATAACTCTAAATTTTTAAATTGTAAACCAATCTCAAATTCAAATTTTCATTTTCCTAGTTATAACTCAAATATTTATATGCCCACAAATGTTGCACATGAGAATAAATATAGAGGACATTAAATAGGATATAAGAATTTTAAAATAAAAACAAACAACAAAATTCAAACAGAAAATTCATACTTATTTTTAAAATTGTTTTCATTTAATTCAAATAGAGAGTTGTTAAAGTCAATGGAGTTCACCATGCAACTGTAGTGACATCATTGTTCATATGTTGACTTTGCCACTGATTATATTTTTGTGCATGATTTGTGCATGTTACAATTATTGATATTGCCAATATTTTAAAATTAATTAAACAAATTCTTAATAGTAATATAATTGTATATTTGTAAATTGGATAAAATGGATATACTTATATATATAACTAAAAAAAATTAATTATAAAAATTAGTGTTAGTTAAAAATAAAATTGAACAATGTCTATCTACGTACAAAAATTGAATATAAAGAAATTGAAAAACACAATTCTAAATGCAAACAATCTATTTTTACTAAAGAAATTAAAGAGAGACTATAGAAGAAAATATGTCACAAGTTCATAATGAATTCGACACAAGTCCGGCAATTACAAGTTTCAAATCGACACATATCACACCCCAAACAAACACATTGCTCGCAACCCACACATCTCAAATCTCTCGGGCAACCTCTACTTACTTTCCGACACTCTCTTTCCTCAACATCATTGCAACTCAATCTACAAATTCACAGCAACATAAGAAACAAAAATAAATTAATCATAAGGCAATTTAGATTCATAAAGTTAAAATTGTTTCATTTAATAAAACCTGAAGTTTGTACTTACGCATTATCTGGCACGTCAGAACATTTCCAGCTGTCATTGAGAAGAGCATCATGATAGACCTTACAAGCTTCCTTACTCTTAAGATTAAATCTACGCTCTTTATGACATTGAGAACACGTCTTAAATTCATCTCGATGTACCACCTGGCGTAGAGGTCTCAGGAAAGTATGTGTGTGATGCTTCAACAAGCACGTCTTCCACAGTGCAGTTTTATGTCCATCGTTGCTGAACACCCATATCTGACTCTTCCAATTGATGTGCGCATTAGTTCTCCCAGCATGTCTTGCAAACTCAACTGGGGGCATATTAACTGCATGCAAGGTAGGGTTGATATATAATTATTAATTAATACAATTTAAAAGCCAATTAATTTGAAGGTATTTAAGCAATAGTTAAAATGTAGTACATACCTTTGTTGCAATCGTCCCTACAAGTGCAATCTATCTCAAGTCTTCCATCAACATAAGCTCTAAGTTTTCCACACGTGTCACCATATCTGGGATGTGTGCAACCACATCCAATCTCTACAAACTCTGGTGTATTCTGTACTATTTCGTAGAAGTTGGCCAATTCTTCTTCAGTATACATCTTTGATTTGTTTCCAATTGCTACACATCACAATAAAATTAGCAGGAATAATATTGAAAAACTTAATCATTATAACTATAATCTAATATAGGTAATGAAAATTAAGTAGTTACGTTTTTTTTCCTATAGAGATAGGAGCTTGCTTTGTGCGTGCGTGTGCATGTTTACATAAAAGATTTGTGCATATATATTGTGTGCATTTGGTGTGCATATCAAGTGCACCTTTTTAAATTAATTAAAAATTATCGACGTTAAATTTTTGGTACATTGAAAATTAAATGCTACGAGTTAGCCAAAGTAAAAAAAGTTCATGGACATTTTCTTGACAACATATGCATATAAGCATCTAGAATGCTTATAAAGTAGAAACACATTGAACTTCCCTCCAAATTTAAATAATTGATTTATTTAATTTAGATTATTTAAAGAATGAAATGGTATTATCCTCTTGCCAAAATTAAAGTTTAATTTAATTTACTAATCATGATATCTAGATGATATAGAAAGTCACATAATTAGAAATATTACTTTAATTCATGAAAAGAAGTCTAATTTGAAAGTTTTATGATTCTAGTTGTCTTAAAAAATTATATAACATACAACATTTAAAGTTTAAAAAGATAAAACATTCTTATTTATAGATATATTGTGACTTTGTGTTTTATAATAATTATTGCAAACATAAACATCAAATTGCAGGATCTATGTATATAAAATTTATAGCTGAAACGATAATATCGATATGAATATATAAAAATGATATCTAACACAAGTATTTAATAATAACAACATGCATAGTTGTACTATTTATTGTTGTAAAAAAAATAAACTAGACATCAAACTTTAACATGAAAAATCTACTAAACATCAGAATCATATATGAAGAGATATGTACAATATTTGTAATAAAATATAAAAAATATTTGTTACACTGAGGTTCTATAACATAATAGCACTACAAGACAAGAAGAAGAAAAACGTACCTTAAAGTTGTAAATAACTATATTTTTTGTTGCTGAGTGTTTCAATGGCCCTCTAGTTGTATATATACGTGTAAAATGTATACCGTATGTAAATCAAAGCTATTCTATTTTTCAATTTCAAGATTCGCAATAAATATTTGAACGTCAAATATTAAATAAATTATTAATATTCTTTGCGTAATATATTCAACGGCATAAAGAATTAAATTTTGAAGTGATCTATTAATCTACTAAATATGTTGTTTCATGGAAGGCACGTCTATCAATTTATTTTGAAACTTGATTGACCCTTTATGTTAACAGATATGAATATAATGAATTGTTTTTCCCCTTTTATATTTTTACGTTACAAATGAATAAATGTATACTTTTTTGGGTATTTTTTCTACATACGTGAAGAAATCCTATTCGTAAGTATAAATGCGTGCATGATCTGGTTATGAATTTTTATATATCATGGTTTTATCCGCTTAATAAAAAATTTCTACTTTACAAAAGTTAAAACAAAATTCAGTAGATTTGTTAAAATAAATCAAAAACTAAAAGATAACCAGAACTGGGCCTTAAAATTTAAGGTTGGGCCTTAATTTTATAGGATCTTACAACATTAGGTTCTTGGGTTGGGCCCTAATGATCCTAGGGCTAGCTTGGACTTTGATTGGGCTGGCTGCTAGAAATTGATTTATACAAATATATATAATTATTTTATTTTATTTTATTTATTTTTTTTTGAGAAAGAAGTCGTCTTACATATATAACAAATTAAGACAATTTTTTAAGATAATATTAGTTATTCCCCTGACATAATAAATTATTGTTTGCAAGGATTGGATTAAGGAGAGAGAACAGAGATGGTAGAGCTTTGGGCCTTCAAAATTAGGTTGGGCTTCTCAAATAGCCTAATTGGATTACTTCTAATTGGATTGGCCCATGTCTCATTACACTACCCCTTTTTTCAATAAATTAATTCCATTTTAAATATTTGTGTTAAAAAAAAAAAAAAAAAAAAAAACGTTGAGTATGAAAATTTAAAGATTCTTCTAAAGCAGAACTACCATAAAGCCTTTATAACAAATTTTTTAATAATTAACACGACCATAAATTTTATAATAAATATGAAAATTATTGATAAAAACATTTATTGCTAAATAACTACAAAATAAAAATAAAATACTGAAAAAAATGGCATAAATACACTTAGTTTTATTACTATTCGATTGATGACAAATTAGCAAGCAAATATGTAAGTTGCAGGTAGAGAGCTCAGTTGGACCAACTCATTGGTAGATTGAGAAATTGAGGATTAGAGACATATAATTCGACATATAATTCCATCTTTATTTTTGTATGTAATTTGATCTTTAAATTTTAAGATACCGTAAAATTATCTCTAAATTTAATATAAATATTTTAATGATGAAGTATTTTATATCAAATAAATTATTATTTTAATTTAAAAATAAATATGGTGTGACTGTAGATGTTCATTCGTAAATAATTTAATTTTTGTCACCATGTTACCATTCAATTTTAATCATACAATCACAAAATAAACAATGACTCACTATTAACCAAACTCATTTTTTTTCTCTCCACTCGGACCAACCCGCCAAATTCGAACATGCACGAGAAAAGAAAAAAACAAGGAGTTCTCACTTTCAAATTCTAGAAAACCCCAAAACTGCTAAAGCCCTCTCTCTCATCTGGCCGGGCGCTAATTACATCAATTTTAGACAAGGCACGATTTTGATTTTGGTTTAGATTCCTTTATTTCTATTTATTTTATTTCATACTTAAAATCATCGGTTTCAAACCAAAATTGTTGATTTTAAAACAAAATCGACGGATTTGAAACTGAAAATATCGATCCAAAATTATCTTCAACTTTAATTTTAATTTCAAACCACAACCACATTAATAATTAAATCAAGACCCGTTAAAATTCAAAATCAAACCGTTAGCCGCCCGTTAAAATTCAAAATCAAAGATGTGTACATCAATTTAATTAGAGTGAAGTTTGTTGAATACATTTTAGATACAAAATGCTGACAGTAAAGAAAAGGTAGTTGAACAATAATTTGAGCGCAACAAATGGAGCGTGCCTACATAAAGTGGAACAAAAGGTGAAAAGAGAAGAATTTGAGTGGTTGCGTGTCCGTGTTTGTGTCTCACTATTTGCCTTCAAAACATAGGCTTCTCTTCTGCCATTGCTTGCGTTTCAGTTTTTATCCCTTTTCTTCTGACACACTTCAGAATCCCCCCACTTTCCAAATTAAAATTGGTTGTTGAAACAGTAGCTCAACAATTTAATTTAATCGTTGACCTAATTTTGATTTTAAAATAGTCGATTTTAATTTTAAAATTATAGGTTGCAGATGTGATATTTAAGAAAATGAAATAAAAAATCGAAAGTGTGGAACCGACGGTTCTGAAACTGAAATAGAAACCGTCTGTATACATGTTAGATTCCAACTGCACTCCTTACGATTTTGAAAATTGATGATTCCAAAATCGATGAAACCATACTCATGCCTAGATGCATATACATTTTGGACATAATACATTTAAAAAAAACAACGTTATACTCTAAAAAAATATAATGATTTTAACTAAAAAAATTGTTAACAGTCAAATACTTTTATAACGTAACACTTATATCATGAGAAAAATAATAATAATCTAATAAAATATTTAAGATAAGACGTAAATTGTTTATCTTTGCTCTGTTCTTTGATTAAAGTTTAATTTTTTATAGTCAATTACTTTTTTTTACATCTTTGTGTTCTTCTTCAATAATTTTTATTCAATTATTTACTTAATTAATTCTATAACTTATAATCTATAATTTATAGTAAATTATCTTTCTTGGCCATATATTTTTTAGATCCTTGTCAATTTATTTAAGATCTAGGTGAGTGAACAATAATAATTGCTTTAAAAACAAACCTTTAAGAGAGAGCAAAAAAAAAAAAAAATGTCAGTATTTTTTTATTTATAAATTATGTCTTCTATAAATTTCAATACCTTTTATATCCAAAATGTATATATATACATGTATATATAAATTGTTAATATTTATTTAAATATAATTTTTTTAAATGAAAAAATATTAAATAATATTTTGATAAACTACTGTGATACATAAAACTCATCCAAAATAACTAAATTATTTTGTTTTAATAATAAGGAGAGAAGATTTACTGCTGTAAAATTAAGACAATAATAGAATTTAGAAAAACATATTAATACTTCTTTTGTAATCTAGAAAGAATTAATCGAAGGGTGTTTCTAAACACACCACAAAAATTACTATTCACGCCACTTTAATTTTTTGAATAAATTTAAATATAATATAAATGACAAATATACCCTTATATATATTTTAAGCAAAATTATAATATTGTTATTATTGTTATTCTTCATTCTTGACTATATCCTATATTCAAATTAATAAAATAAAATAAAAATATTTTATAAGTAATCAATAATAGAGTATACAATATAAATTATATACAAAATATAATTATTATAAGAATTACACAATTATTCGACTACAAATATTTCAACTTTTATTTTGATTCGTTTGAATATAAGGTTAATGTGTGAGTGTGTTTAAGCAAAGAATGAATAATATCAATAATAAAAATATTAATGTTTATTTTTTTAAAAAAATTATATAAGGATATATATGTCATTTACATTTTATTTAATTTTATTCACTAAATTAAAGTGGTGTGTAAAGTAATTTTTGTGGTGTGTTTAACAACACCCTTAATGGTATTCTCCCAACGAGAAAAAAGAAAATCCAGCTTTATTTATAAGAGTATTATCCATATGAGATATTCATTATATATTTAATGGTACGTCAACATAAGATAAAATAAATATTAATTTTTTTATTATTATACCTACACACCAAGTATACTGTCATATTTTATATGAATACCCAGAGACATAATTTAAATAAAAATTAAATAATATAATATAAGAAGAACACACCCATTTTATGATTGTGAAACTATTTATGATTACTATAAACCCAATAAAATAAAGATGTGGGATACAAGTGTCCATTTCTTACAAACCCTAACTGCAGTCTGCATGTTCACTTCAGTTCAGATGATGCCCTTTCACTTTTGGACTGTCAAATCCTCCTAGATTTCTCCTTCTGTTTTCTGCCCACAGATTTTTCTACTGCAAAATGCTCGAGTTTGGGGGCGCCTGCTTTAAATATTATTTTTTTTTAAAAATAATAACTTAATAATAATTAAAAAAAATAACAATGAACGGTGAAAACTAAGATAAGCCCCACAGTTGATAATCTTAAAATTAATTGATAATAGAATAAATGATTCACTAAATATATAAGTTAGTTTTTCTCGTTCTCAGATGTTAAAATATTTATTTTATATAGATAGTAAATATAATTAGTAAGATTAATTAGGGTAGGTTAAAATTCATTATATGAACGTATAAATAATATTTACCTATTAATATAGAGATTAAATTTATTTAGACAAGAATAAAAGTTTAACGTCGTCTCCATCCAGACAATTCTTTTTTTTTTTAAATTTACAATTTTACAATATGTCATCAACGATCTAATTAATTGTCTGAAATTTGAAACTTTAGAGTGAACACACATCTCCAATCCATATATTCAACTTCAAATCATATTGTTTATTCATATTTTAATTGTTATTAATCCTTTTATTATTAAAATTAATTACTCCTACTTCTCGTTTACCATTACAAATTAATTATTAATTTAAATTAATTACTTTTACTTCCGTTTACCATTACAAATTAATTATTCATTTAAATTACTTACTTTTAGCATATTAATTATTATTTATTAATTTATTTAGAATGTTGTTGGAGCAACAAAATTTAAAATAAAAATCGACTTCTATCCTAAAATTCGTTTGTTGTTAAAAACTGAGCTAATACTTTCCAAAAATGTCGTACTTTGATTAGAATAAAGTATCAGATGTACATGATATATTAATTTCTATATTATATAATTTTCTCATGCAACCTAAAACATAATAATAAGAAAAGAAATCTGTAAGCAAAGCATTAGGCTTCTATTGGCCGCCATGAATTGCTGCATCAAGAATCAAGATATCTGCAGCTAGCAACAGTTTAAAACGCAAGACAGAGTGATATGAAACATAGGTTATACCTCGAAGAACATTATTTAAGTAAACACTGCTAAACGTTTGGAGAACGGAACGAGGCAGAATTTGCTGAAAGAGTGAGGAAACCTGTGTTGGAGAAGGGGAGCACGTGCAAATTTCATACACATGTAATCGTTATAGTTCATCATGTGGTAATTCAAGAGCATGCACGTGCCCTGCTTCTCCAACAAGAGATAGCCTCCCTATATTTACCACCATCCAAGTATCAAAACCCATAGCTCTAACCAAGTAACTTTGCAGCAAAGAGTTGAAGGGGAAACTCATCTATTTATATGGAGAGGAGGAGAGATAAAAAGTTATTAGGGGGAGAGAGGGGGGTTGGGAAGAATTAAATCAATGGAGTCTTGGAGTGGGCATTCTTTAAATTTTCCTCATCATCATGCAAGAAAAGCAATCAAGTATGTATATATATATATATATATATATATATATATTGATTGATTCTTTCTCAGGAGCACAATTGATATTTTTGGGTTTGGAGTGAGAAAAAATTCACATGTTTTTGCCCATGCAATCTCATTAATGTCTTCTTGGTTGCATGATGAGAAACACAGTTGATATTCATAAACAAGCAACGATATGATGAGACACTTTTTTTTTCTTTTCTTTTTTAAGATTGGACACTGGCACAGTAAATCTTTTCTTACAGTGGTTCTATTCCATCTCTTTGAATTTGTGCATATCTTCTAATGCAGTATGTGGTGTCTAATAATAATAATAGTAATAATAAAAAAATAATAATAATAACAGAAAAATATAATCTTTGACAACGAAAAAAAATTATTACGTTGATTCTCAATTGCACATTAACCTAAAAAATTAACATAAAAATTCATAAACTATAAACCATTTTCAAATACAACCATCGGCAAAAAATACCTACATAAAATCAAGACATTATGATTATACACAGATTGGCGAAATTAATTGTCTTAGATCCACGACTTATTTTATCTTCTTTGCAGTCATCATTGTGAATCGAGTATGAAAGATGCGGTAAATATAACTTGCATATTAGCTTTACAATGAGGATAATAACGAATGATAAAATAAGTAATGAATTTTAGACGGCCTCATTCAGCAACATCAAAGATATTAATATGTGGCCTCACAATTTAATATCATACTGTACGGTTGGTGTCGTAATTTTTTTTTAAAAATATAGTTCATAAATTTTATATTAATTTATAAAATTTACATTGCACCTAAAGATTCAACACATAAATTATAATTTTTAAATAATTAATCTAAAAATATTTGACCTCTAATTTATATTTAAATCTTAGAAAATAGGTTGGAAAATGTGTTGTGAGCATAGCATAAGCATTAACATTGTCCCAGTTAGAACGGACACCATGGAAAAAGTAAATTAGGTGTAGGCAATGTACTAGGTACTAGGTACTAGGTACTAGATACTAGGTAGTACTTAGTAGGTGTCTCACGATTATGGGTATCATGTTATAAGTTGGATAGAAAGTCAACCCGACCCGTGAATTTTCTTTCGGGCCTGGAAATTTATTTAACGTGTACTTACAATATTTACATATCTACTCATAAAGTATTCCACATTTCATATTTCTTCATAGAAGTTCTTGCTTCATGAACTTGTTCAAATTTTATTGGACCGTCTAAAATTTAGTCGGTATATTCCAACAATTTTAAGATATATTAAAATTTCTTGATCCAGCTCGTAACATGCAGATCATTAGTTTATTGGGTTGGACCAAATAGAATTTGATCGTATTTTAAATCTTAAAATATATAAAACAACTCAGCTAAAATATCGAGCTGATTTAATCGACCATCAACCCGAACTAATTTTACTGCTCTGATTGTCGCCTTAGATTAATTTCAAGCATATGGGGACCTGCTTTTTCTTTTAATAGATTTTTTTTGTTCGATTTTTTTTTTCCAATGGTTTTCGTTTGGAAAATGTCAATGAAGGAGAATATTTATTAAATTGAATTGTCTCAAGAAAATACATAGTTACTCTTTTTAGTTGTTTGCTTGTTTATTGTACGAAATATAATATATTTTATTATACTTATATGATAAAATTTTACTATTATTATTATTATTATTATTATTTATTCTAAAAATATACATAAATTATTATTTATATCAATTATATTTATATAAATATTATCGGTTTGAAATGTAGTTTCTTTTTATTATATTGCATATTCATTTTTTAAAGTTATCTTTATTAAATAATAAGTTGCATGCCATTTTGAAATGAATTTTAAAGTGTTCTTTAACTCAATATAAATATTTCAATTTATCAAAAACTCTTGATGCTAAATAATAAATTATAATATTATATAAATTAATAGTATAATATTTTTATTATTATAAGAAAATTAGTTCAAATTCATATAAAAAATTAATATTCTATTTAGTTAAATCCAATAAATATATCAAAGTTTTTAAAAAAAATATTCAATTCATAAAATCTATATTACATCCATAAAACTATAATTCATACTTTAAATGTAATTGTTTATTTAAATATATACAATATTAATATCAAAATAAAGATTAAAAAGTGAAGCTGAATTTTATATATCATACATAAAATATAAATTTAAGATAAAAATCTTATTTGAACTTTTAAACATATGAGAGAGAGAGAGAGAGAGAGAGAGAGAGAGGAGATATTAAAAAGTACATGTTAAATAAGTGTTAAGACATATATAAAAAGATTATAATTTCTTTTTTCACTATCCATTCTTTTTATATTATAGGATGAGAAGATGTGAATTAACATTAATGGGGAGGAAGAAAAAATTTAAATTTCAACATATTCTTTTGTTAAGTTAAATTAAATATTTTATATAGACGATATTCTAGTTTATTTATCCCTAAGAGTGTGTGTATATATATATTTGCGCAAATTCATTAGAATTTTACAGGGTAGCTATGTTTTTTTATTTTTTCGATAAAATATTAAGTTAATATCAAATATAATATTTTAACAATTTTAATTTGTTTACGTGTATATTATTTTATACCGAATTTACAATGAATCGAATATTTGCAATATACAATATAAGTATAAATTTATAAAAGTGAATATTAATAGACTAAAATACTTAAAAATATAATAAAATATTCATTTTAGTGCAAACTATAAGAAGATATTTGTACTGATCTTAACATGCATGAATAAATAAATCCTATACTATATTTTCTTTATTTTTATTTTTCTCTTTCTTCCTCACTCTATCATAAAATAAATTTTAAATATTTTATTATTTTATAAAATAATAAATACAAATTTTACCTTATTATTTCAAAACAAACACAAAGTTTATAATTTTTTAAAATTCTTACCACCAAAAAGTTTAGTAAAATAATTTATTTCGCATCCCTTCAATATGGTGAAAATAGGACTCATTCCCTACGAAAGTATTACATATTTTATAATAAACTGTATCAACCGTGGAACACTTGAGTTAGTGTCATAATTTTCTTTGATTTGCATTAAAAATTAATAATTAACTTTCTTTTTTAATTTTAATACATTATTATGTAGCACACATTTAGGGATGCAAATGGTTAGGGTAGAGTACGGGTACGCCTCCCCATGCCATACTCTAACACAAAATACTCTATCCTTATCCTACTTTATTATTCGTTTATTTGTTGCGAGTAGGGTACGGGCAATACCCAACGGGCATACGGGTACCCGCGGGTAAATGAATTACCTGTTTATATGTTATTTTACATGGATAAAATTGTCCTGCCCTACCCGTCCGCCCTAAAAAAATACACATTATTTTTTTTGGAATAAAAATGCACTTTATTGACTTGTTCAACAATCACAAATTAAAAAAATATAATATTACGAAACATGAACACAAATCAAACATAATACAAAAACAATAATAATAATAACATCCAACATATAATATTAATGTGATCAATGATCACTTGATTCAAATTATCCGATGAACTAGGACTCCAAGTATTAAAATAATTAATATTATTTTATTATATATAAGATATATTTATATATATATATACGGGTAGGATATACGTGTCGGATACACTGGTAAAATATTAAACTCATATCCTACCCTTACCCTAACATAATCTGACGGACACGGATAATACTCTACCCATTATCCAAAATTTTATATCCTACCCTATTTAATTACGCACAAATAATCCTACCGTATGAATAAAACTGACATCCGTATATTTAATAAATTAAAACACTACCTTATCCAATAACATAATTTTTTTTTTGTCCAGGGCCCATTATTTTATGGTTATTCAGAGCTACAAGGCTCACTGTCGCTTTATCCACTTATCAAGTATGACGTCATAGTGGCTTTAAGAAAATTGATTAGAAAAATGGGCACATGAAATGGGCGTGGCTTCAATCGTGTGCGGCAAGTACATAAGGAGTTGTTTGGTAGATGAAAAGTGATTTTAGCAATAATCCAAGTTTTGACCGGGGTGGGATGGGATGGGATGGGATGGGATGGGATGGGATGGGAAAATAAGGGCGGAGCAGAGAGATATGGAGGTTGAGGTTGCGTGTTGTGCGCGAGTTCCCTTTTATTAATTACTTTTACCACTATCTATCTATCTATTCCCCACCCCCCGGGACCCGGGTATTTAATGTAATTTACAATTTTCACCCTAGGCATCACCTTTTACTTTCCCTTTTCCATGTAATGGCCAACGAGGGATTTCAATTTTTTATATTTTTATTTGTTAATATTAATAATTTTTACTAATTTTATTAAAATTAATAAAAAAATCATATATCTTCATAATTACTTGATTTTAACAAATCAGTTATAAATTTGTGTTTATTATTTTTTCATAAAATATTGAAAAAGAAACATTCCTTAAATATCGAATATGTGATAATCTTATCATTAAGTGATTAATTAAGCTTTAATCTAATAGCAACAAAAAATGATATTAAGTATATTTTTTTGAATTATTATTTTTAGTACTAAATAATATATTTTTTAATAATAAAAACACAGAAAAATAACTTACGTACATCACACAAGATCTGACATTAATTATATAATATTAAAATATCTATCTTTATATACAAATTAAAATCCAAAATCTCTTGATGGGTTAAGCTCACCAACATTCATGACACCCAAACCAATGGAACTCATTTGGGTCATTAGCACATTATTGTGAGATTGTTTTTATAATGCTCATATTTTTATATAAATAATAAAAAATTAATTATTATTTTTTTACAAAAATAATATTCACTCTTTATACTTGTTATATTAAAAGTATAAGTGAGTCTTTTGGTGTATCGAGTGTACCGTACATTCAATCTACATTATTATTTATTTAATAAAAAATATTATTTATTTATTGAAAGAATATTACTATCTTCTTTAATATAACTTGTTAAATAAACAAATACTTTTTTTAAAGATAAATAAGTAATAATATAGATGGAATTACAGTTAGAATTAAATTCTCTAATCATGAAAATTATATATTTATGTGTTGCCTATGTAATTAAAGAAAGTTATAGTGGATGATTGTATTTGTAATTTCAGCAGATTAATATTATTATTTTGTATAATGAATTTTACCATAGATCCATATTTATAAGGTTTATTCATAGAGTATTTTGCTTTTTTAAATTCAAACATCACATCGAGCATTTCCAAATCAAAAGTTATAGATTGGGCCTGGGCCTTGGGGCAGATTTTGGAAGATGGGCCCGAATAATCCTGGGACCACTTGTTTTGCAACCCAATCTCAAGAAAAATGTAGTGCCTATGCTTGGGGCCAGCCTAAATCAAGCTAAATAGGCCCATCGTGGTTTCGGCCCACCAAATTAGTAGTTTGGACCCAAAATGCCGTCTTTGGTCAACCTGATTCGTAGATCTTAGGGAAAATGTAATGTGGACTTTCAATTATTTTTAATTATGAGTTTTCTATAAATGTAATTCTAATACTTTTATTTAAAAGGTTAACTGCATTAACAAAAATAAAAATAAAAAAATACGATGTTCGATAAAATTTATATTTAATAACAACTTTATAATTTTTGCAATCTCAAGCATCATCGTTCTAATTTTTGCAATTCAAAACACATGACAGTTTCATGTTGAATTCTATATATATATTTAGCTTAAATAATAATAATAATAATAATAATAATAATTAATTATTATTATTATTATTATTATTATTATTATTATTATTATTATTATTATTATTATTATTATTATTATTATTATACTTTATCTAGTTCATCTACATAAATGTTTGTCAAGATCATGATAAAATAAAAAAAAATCAATTTTAAAAATAATTATTATTAATTTATAAGTGTAATATATTAATTTATTTTATAGTACATGATCTAACATTAAATTAAATCAAAATTGGAAACACATATTTGTTAGTACTATATTTTTATGATTTTTTCATATGTAACATAAATAATATACAAAACATCCCTTACATATTTTTTCCATCGTTTTATATGTAATATAAATAATTTACAAAATATAATTCTTATATATTATTTCATAGAAAGTATTTTAAATATAATAATAATAATAATAATAATAATAATAATAATAATAATAATAATAATAATAATAATAATAATAATAAAATTCAACATAAAATTATCAGGTGTTGCAAAATTTGAAAAAATAGTACTTGAATTTGCAAAAATTAAAAGATGATGATTAAAATGTAAATTTCATCAAAATTTGTGAAATTTTTTATACAATTAAGCCTTATTTAAATTTATATTTATTTTTATACAGACGACAATGACGGGTACTATGGAGACCCACGTGTCAATGCAAATGAGAAATCAAATTTGTTCGATTTCTCTCCATATATAAAAAAATATTATATAAATTTCTTATATAATTGATTAAATTCACCACGTAGCCCTAAATTCACACTACTTTTCTCTATTAGTTGGAGTTTAGAAGCTTTGATTTTAGTTAATTATTAAGGAGTTAGGTAGATATATCTTTAACACAAGAAATTGTGTAAATTTTGAGATTGCAAATAAATTAGGCCCACTTTATTATTATTATTATTATTATTATTATTATTATTATTATTATTATTATTATTATTATTATTATTATCATTATTATTATTATTATTATTATTATTATAAATTTATTTTTAACCTGAACTAAACTCACCATGATACCAAAGAAAGAGAAAGACAAAGAAACGAGGAGAGCACGCATCAATGGACAATTGACAAGATGGGGAGACGACCCAACCAGATAATCTATCTTCATACATAAGTTAGAACCAAAACCAAAACAGACAAACAATATTAGAAAATAAAAACCATTACTTTTAAGTTTCTTCTTGATCATTATTAATAATGATCATCATCGTCTCTCATTTCCCTTTCAAATCCTCAAAATCTAATCCTATGGAGTCACAACATCCTCACAAGTAGATGACGGCCCTTTTCTTTGCTTTTGCTCTGTTTTTGGTGCAATTTGATTGATTTCTTCGAAGAGAGGGAAGATGATGACAATGGAGGGTATGATGGATGTGGGGGTGTTGGATGATATAATCAGGCGTTTACTTGAAGGAAGAGGGGGAAAACAGGTGCAGCTGTCGGAGGTGGAGATCCGACAGCTCTGCGTCAACGCCCGACAAATTTTCCTCTCTCAGCCCAATCTCCTCCACCTCCGTGCCCCTATCAGGATCTGCGGTCTCTCTCTCTCTCTCTCTCTCTCTCTCTCTCTCTCTCTCTCTCTCTCTCTCTTGTTTATTTTCATTCTTATTCTACAAATTCTGATGTTTGATATGGTGTTTAAGGGAGATGGATTCCATCGAATGCACTAATTATTGTCCATTTGCACGCAAGCACATACATACTCGTGTGTGGATTTTGGTTGGGTGTTTTTAGGGATTCATTATTGAGAAATATGTTAGATGTTGGGGACTGATAATTGCGGCTTGTCTGGGGAGAAATTGGATATGGATTGTCCAGAATTGTTTCCAAGCTATCCTCAAAAGTTCATATCTTTCTGTATTGACTAATTCAGTGTTGGTGATTCTCAGTGAAAATGCCGAATTCAACAATCTCCTGTAATTTATCTTGACAGATTATAGATGGTTACTAATACTAGTTCATAATTTTATAGACAAGCTTAGAAGTTTCTCTTGTTGTATCACTCAATAATAAAACAATCCAATATTTTTTCAATGCCAGTCACTAGGGAAGATTTGTATTGTTGAAAGCATATCTGTATTCAGAATTTCTATTCTTTTTTCTGTACATGTTGCGAAGATTTTGATGTGATAAGAAACATGTCTACTTGTGTATGGTAATATGTTCCTGTGGAAGCAAATTAAATCTTTAAATTATCTATATGGGCGTCTAACTTATAGTTTTTGTGTCTTTTTTCAATATATATTGATCTGTCTGCATATTGAGTTTTTCTTTCGTTCCTTTTCGATCCGCTCTTCATATCTTCAGAAAGTGATGAGCTGAATTAGATTCCCTTCTAGGAGGTATAATCAAGAACTTATACCAGATATCTGAATTTGTTAAATATAATTCAGGCCTTACTAGCTAAAAAGGACTTGACAACATTGATTCATAATCATCCTTTTCGGTAAATCCCAAGTTTAACACATCTCATACTTTTGACTTCCTGACTGAATGGGAGCGATTTTCTTACAGGTGACATTCATGGACAGTACCAAGACCTGTTACGGGTCTTTGAATATGGTGGATATCCCCCTTCTGCAAATTACCTCTTTCTAGGAGACTATGTTGACAGAGGCAAACAGAGTTTGGAAACAATTTGCTTGCTGTTGGCTTACAAAGTAAGGTATCCCGATAGAATATTCCTCTTAAGGGGAAACCATGAAGATGCCAAAATCAACCGCATTTATGGATTTTACGATGAATGCAAGAGGAGATTCAATGTTCGGCTTTGGAAGATATTCACCGACTGCTTTAATTGTTTGCCTGTTTCGGCACTTGTAGATGAGAAGATAATTTGCATGCATGGTGGGCTTTCTCCAGAGCTCAAACAGTTGGATCAGATTAAAGAGCTTCCAAGGCCCACCGACATTCCAGATAACGGGCTGTTGTGTGATTTGCTCTGGTCTGATCCTGATGCTAAGACCAAGGGTTGGGCCGATAGTGATAGGGGCGTTTCTTGCACTTTCGGGCCTGATGCTGTTGAAGAGTTCTTGGATAACAATGGCTTGGACCTCATTTGCAGGGGTCATCAGGTTACACATAATCTTCTTTAGCACAGTACAGTTGCATTACCAAATCATTTGTGAAACGAGATATATGTTGTAATGATTTGTTTGTTGCAGGTTGTGGAGGATGGATATGAGTTCTTTGCCAGCAGAAGACTCGTCACGATATTTTCGGCTCCAAACTACGGTGGGGAATTCGACAATGCTGGTGCCCTTTTGAACGTCAATGACTCACTCACATGTTCTTTTGAGATACTAAAACCTGCAGCAACCAGTTCAAAGGCTCCTCTGAGAAAGGTATGTTTACCTGTTGCAGATAAATCTTTTCATGTATTATATATCCCAGCTTACGACATCTCTCTCTCTCTCTCTCTCTCTCTCATTGACAGCCTCCTAAAATTGGAGGAAGCTGATACACCAGAGATTGTATATGAAAGTTTGTAGACGAGTGGAATGCACCATACTTGCTGTTCTTCTCTGTTTCATACGTACGTACATACATACATAGGGCCATCATAGTGAATTGTGAAGGAAAAGATCTGTAAATTGGTTATCTAGGTACCCCCCCCCAGCAGGTTTGAGAAATTTAACACACAGTGGAATGCGTTTTCTAATATCGTTATGTATAGTCATTATGCTTTGCTCCATAACCCAACTCATCCATGCGTCTAATTTCAGGCTGTATTTACTGAATATATATTTTTTTTTTTGCTTCATTCAACTGTTTTTGTAGTTTGGTTGAGGAAACTTCTTATTATCAAATAATTAGAACATTCCAAAAATTAAAATACCTAAATAAATCTAAAAATTATTTAATAAATTATAACTATATTTAAATAAATCAATAAATTGTTTAAATAAAAATTCAAAGTTATTTGATAATTTAAAAATAAAATGATAAAATCTAAATATTACCTAATAAATCTAAAAAATCTCAAAAGATCTTAAATTATTTGAATAAAAAAAAGAATATCTAAAAACATAAATAAATCCTCATATCTCAACCCCATATTTTATGTTTGAATTATTAAATATTTTTTTAATTTTCACTAGTTAATTTATGGTTTAATTTGTTGATTTTTAGATTTATTAAATACTTATAATTATTTTAATATTTAAGAGGGACCTATTTGTGTTATATTTAGAAATTCAAGGGCTTATTTGATCTAATTTAGAAGTTTAAGGGGTTAATTGAGCAAAAAGATAATTTATGATCTAATTTGAGTCAATAATAATAATTTCAAGGGCTAATTTACATTTTTTTCTATTTTAATTATATATTTATAAATAATTCAAAGACTAATTTATATATTTTTTCTCTTTTTTTATTATATACTTATTAATATCTATATAAATGTGTGCAAGCACGTCTAAATGTATGATAAAATTATTCTATGTATAATGAACCGAGTACAGAATCCAAACCTTATATAATTTTGTAGACTGCAAAGTATACATTATACGTGTGTGTGCGCGCGAGAAGCGGCAATTGTGGTGAGGATTAAGGCAAGCTATATATGAAGACATGAATTCCACCCCCATTCTTGGGGCTACACTTAAAACATAATAAATGAAAAAGAAAAAAATTGCATCAACAGATTATGTCACTTTTTCTATGAATAACAAAATATAATTGCAACCCAAAAAGAAAGAATAAAAAAAACCATGAATAGAGTCTCTTATAATCATAAAAAAGAAAAAGAAAAGAAATTAAAATAAGAAAATAATATTAAATCAACAATTTTGATGAGAAGGTGGAAGGAGTGGCTCATCCGTATCTGCTGCCAAAGACTTGGATGGGTGGTTGCTCTTATAAATTGCATACAGCACTAATTGCAGTGTTCCCAGCACACATCCAATCCCATTTGGTACCTGTTTATACCAACGCCATATTACTTTAATTATTTTTAATTTAATTTTATTAAAAAATAGTAGCCTCATTTTTGTTTATACTTTAAACAGGTCTTAAAGCAAAAAAGGTGATATTTTTCCTTTTTTATTTTTATATTTTGTTTAAATAATAAACAATGTTCATGTCTATGTTATATATTGATCATCGTACTTTTATTTTCAATAACTACTCACTTATCTGGATGTGTTCGATTACTGATAATCGGATGTAATAAAAAAAAATCAAAACTTAGTAACACAAAATCATTTTTGTATTCAATGATTGGAGTCTAACTAGGTAATTTATTTATTTATATATATACCAATTAACTTTGGCTCATTCAATATATTGCATTTTTAAAAATAATTTTATGAAATTTCTATAACGTTCTTAACTTTTTTATTTTGTCTAATTTATACTCAAACTTTTCATAAATTTAAAATTTTTATAGAAATTAAAGACATGTCACTCATAATTTTTACTTGTTATCAATAATTTCGATAAACTTTTTGAAATTATAACAAAAGCAGACATATTCGGAACAAAATTATAAGTTGGAGATTATTATAAATATTTCGTAAAATTACATGTCTATATTAAACATTCCTTTATTTAATCATTCACATTTCTTAGTCAAAGTTTACTTTGCATAAAAATTAATTAATTATATATATATATATATATATTAAAAAGAAAAAAAGAAAAGAGTAGTAGTACTTACTCCAAGAAACCAATCCGCTACAAGAAAGGCGTAGAAAGTCCAAACTCCTCCGTTCAAGAATAAGAAAAATGAGAGAAGGAAAGGCATATATTCCACGGTTTTCGTTGTCACTACTCTTTTCTGCAATTCCCAAATTAAAATTAATATTACAGTTTACAATACTATTATTTTTTAACTACTCCTAAACTGTTACAGTTGACCCTATATTAAATGCCAGACTGCTTTCACAAGGCTTTATCAGTTCAAGATTCTTTTATTTAAAAAAAAAATAAAAAAAATCTATCTGTAAACATCCACACCTACGAACTATATACTTTCTTGTATTTGTTCTTTGTTCTTCTAAACAAATTATATTCTCTAGCTATTTCCTTGTAAAAAAGGATTAAAAATAAAAAGAAATAAATAAATTAAAGAATCTTACCATTCCAGCAAGAGGTGAAGCGTACATGATAATGTTGAGGCCTGAGGAGATTAAGCCAATTGCATTAATCCTCATCTCCCCATTCAGTAGGAAATATGTGACTAGTACAGCTGCGCCCAGTAATCCAACATCCACTACTCCGAACGCTATTGCTGTCCTCGCCTGTTCCATAATTAATTAATTAACTACCTAAAATGAATATCAAAATCTTATATTTTTAAACAAAAACCCGAATTTAAAAAGAAAAAAAAAAACTTACAAAGATACCGATTTTATCACCTACGATCTCACTTTGTCCCCAATTTTAATTTAATCATATATTAACATTTGATCACCAAATAATTAATTGTAAATATATTGTTTATATTTAGTGGTCAACGTAAATAATTAGCTTTCTAATTATTAGCCTAGATTTATGGTTACAATTAGGCTTCATGTTAATGAAAATAATCAAGGATTATAATTCTTTCATGGTATCATGAGTGTAGGGTTTTATGTTATGCTGCACCCTACCACTCGGCCGTCCACTTTCTTCTTCATTCTTCCTTATTTTTTTCTTCTTCCGGCAGCCCTATAATGTCGGCTTTCATGAACTCTTTTCACCCTACTCTTGCAGTGTCTAACATTAAGAATCATATCTCCATTACCCGTGAAATGAAGAATGTTCAATATTTTACGTAGGCGGAACTATTCAAGGTTACCGCACGATCTCGTATGGTCTTCCACCATATTATTCCTTCTGTCAAAGGGAAAGAGACGGTTTTTTTGTCAACCGAGGATGATGAAGAACTATGGTCAACCATTGATGCAACGGTCTTTTCGTGGATTTATGCCACCATTTATAATGACCTTTTGTACACAATTCTTGAACCTGGTGCTACGGCAATGGAGGCTTGGAATTGTTTGCGAGATATTTTCCAAGACAACAATATTCTCGGGCCGTTACTCTTGAACATGATTTATCCACTCTCAAAATGGAGAATTTTTCTAACATATCGGCTTATTGTCAGAGGCTTAAGTCTCTTGCTGACCAATTGAAGAATGTTGGTGCATAGTCGGCTTGTTCTCCAATTAGTTTCAGGTCTCAACCGTGCTTATAAGGGTGTGGGTACGCTTATTCGTCAAAACGATCCACTACCTGTGTTCTACCAAGTTCGTTCCATGCTCACCTTGGAAGAGGCCAGAATGGCCAATGAGGCGGCAATGGGATCGGGGCACGCTAATTTGATGACTCTGCTCCATATTCTGACCAGTCGGGGCACGCTAGGGGTAAAAATCAGCGCAATAATTCAGGTGGCCGGAAGAACAACGAGGGTGGTAACTAGAATAACAATGGTGGCGGCCCCAAGGCTGGCCGTGATCGTGGAAATTTCGGTATTATTCTCAGTGCCTCTTCTGATACTCTCCGATGCTCTATTATGGATCATCTTAGTTCTGACTCTCCGATGCTCTATTATGGATTTTCTTAGTTCTAAATTTGCTATGAAGGATCTTGGTCACTTGAATTATTTTCTTGGTGTTGCTTGACTCGAAATAAAGGTGGTATGTTTCTTTCACAACACAAATTTGCCGAAGAAATAGTTGAGTGTGCCAGAATGTCATCTTGTAAACCGTCTCCTACTCCGGTTGACACCAAGTCAATGGTTGGTGCTACTTCTGGTTCTATATTTGACAATCCTACTCTTTATTGGAGTCTTGCAGGGGCTTTACAATATCTCACTTTCACCCAGTCGAATATCTCTTATGCGGTCCAACATGTATGCCTAAATATGCTTGATCCGAGAGTTGATCATATATCTGCTCTCAAGTGGGTTATTCGGTATGTTAAGGGTACTTTGGATTACGGGCTTCATCTATACCCGTCTTTTTTCTCTACACTTATCTCTTATACTGATGCAGATTGGGGTGGGTGCCCTGATACGAAGAGATCTATGTTAGGTTATTATGTATTTTTGGGAGACAACTTGGTCTTATGGTTGTCTAAGCGACAACTCACTTTGTCTCATTCTAGTGCCAAGATTGAGTATCGTAGGGTAGCAAATGTTGTCTCCAAGTCGTGTTGGCTTCGAAATCTTCTCTTGAAGTTGCATTATCCGATTAAAAAGGCTACTCTTGTTTATTATGACAACAGAGATTGCCCGTGGACAGGTCCGGGTCCTCATGTGCCATCACGATATCAGATTGCAAATATATTCACCAATGGTCTTCCGCTAGTATTGTTTGAGGATTTTTGAGACAGTCTTAGCGTCTGTAAACCTCCCGCTTCGACTACGGGGTGTGTTCAATATATTGTATATATTTAGTGGTCGATATAAATAATTAGTTTCCTAATTATTAGCCTATATTTATGAATATAATTAAGCTTTTTATCTCATATTTATATCAATTGTGTTAATGAGAATAATCAAGGGTTATAATTATTTCAATAATGTTATTGCATGCTAGCTAAAGGTGGTCCCATGGCATCACTTTGTCCGCCCTCAAAACTAATATTCATTAATAAAAAATAATACTTCCTTTTATTCCGTAAGAAAATTATGTCCCAAAGTTAAAGGTTTCGTTTTTTAGTCAAACCCAAAACCTAATTATTTCTATTTTAGAAATAAGTTATATATTATTAAATAATTGTATATATGAATAAGTTCAAATAGTTTTGAAGAGCTATAATTTAATCAAATTGACAAAAAAATAAAAGTTAAACTGATGAACCAATAACAGTAGTTCCTATACTTCCAACAACTGATTTCTTCATACAAGCATGTACGGTATATTATCCAATATTTAATCAAATACATGCTAAGCACCACTTGAAATTAATTATTGTATACTGTCCCGATGATGTTGAACTGTATGTTGCATATATGTATGTATGTATGTATGTATGTATGTATGTATATTCATGTTAAGAATTATAAAAATTGAATTGAAAATGTAAAATAATGATGAATGAGAGCGAGTGTAGCGTACCCTTTTCCATGGAGGAGCAAAGAAGAGGAACAAAGCAACATAAATGGTCTCCACAACTACTCCAAAACCATTAACAGTGGCCACAAGATAGCTCCCAGGTTTTGTGATGCCATAGTATACCCACAGTGATGAATTCAGCAGCGTACAGATGTATGGAAGGCTCTCGAATTCCTCCGTCGAACCATGTTTCACAATCCTCATAAATGTCTTCCTGCAACGAACAACACATTACATACATATACATACACATATACGCATAAGTTTAAAATATCAGCTTACTACTTACACTGGAGAAAGAAATACAAGAACTGAGATTATGTTCCCTGCAAACACATGTTTTCATCAGTATATATACCTGTAAGTATGCATGCACCTCACGTATTCTCGCTCTCTCTCTCTCTCTCTCTCACACGCACACACACAGACACACATGATATATATGATTATGGAGATGAAGGTTAGCTGAGTTTGTATGTACCTATAACACCGATCAAGAAAGGTAGTTCCTCCATAGCAGCAGGGAAGATATATCGATTATGGCGTCTCGAGGAGAGAGAAGCAGAGAGAGAGAGAGAGGAGATGAAGAAAACAGTTGAGGCAGATAATGGAGGTAGAGTTGTTGCACGTTTTTTATATCGATCAAAGATTGTCATTGAGAAATGGTCGTTGGTCGGTACAGACGGAAATGATGTCTGAGGCTCAATTTTAATCACATGGCAAAATATTTTGCTAAAAGGAGAATATAAATTAGGTTACTTTTTTTTGTTGACAGAATGACTATAAAACCCCTCACCATCAATATATATATATATATATATATATATATATATGAAAAAAGATAATTAAAAATCCAAATAAATGAAGTATGACTATATTGTTTAAACCTAACCAAATATGTTATGGGGCTTAATTTCCACAAATAAAATATTTTAAACTATTTTTATTTAAATATTTACAACCTCCCCTCTCATATATAAAAATCTTAAATCCATCCATAATATCTCGTTTACATCTACTTTTTAAGAAAACATATAATTATTTAGACTAAATTTTTTTATGCATCGAGCATATTATATATTCAATCCACATTATTATTTATTTTATGAAACATGTATAGATAATGTCTACAATATTGCATAGTAGTTAAAGGGTATGTTTGGATTGGGTTGGATACGATCGGTTGTGGGTTGTGCCATAACTCAATCCGTGTTTGTTTATGAGGTTGTGGGTTGTGGTTGTTCCATCCACAACCCTACTCACTCTACATCTTTTTTTTCCTCCTTCTTCTCTCATCATTCTCAAGAAAATTATTCAATATATATTTTTTCACCCAAAATTTTTAAATACTTATAACTTTTTTTATTTCAAATCTACATTTTATAAAAATTATATTATATTAATTCTCTTCTTAAAATCTTTATTTTGACATCAATTTAGCATATATATATAATAATTCATCATTAATTATTAAATTTACAAATATTTATCTCTCATAATACAGTAATACAAAGAAAACTCTACTAAACCTATTGATTTGACATGTCAATAACAACCCAAAACAAACACCACCTTGTACTATGTATTTGATTTTAACATAACCTCACAACCCACAACCGATTGTACAATAGAACCTCCAGCCTAATCCAAACATCGCCAAACAGTCTGTCTAAAATAAATATAAATAAAATAGATGAAAAGCATTAATTATGGTGGGGGGTCGGAAAACAGGGAAGCCACTCAGAAACAAAAATATAGAAATGAAATATTTGCGAATAATTAATGCAAAATCCTGTTATAGTTAATTGTAATTGTTTAAGTTAGAGTCAAAGCAGAGTTCACGTGACATATTTTATAGTAGCCACTTTGCATAAATTATTTTATCAGACATTTAAATAAGATCACTGTGTGACTTTTGTGTTCACTCCAGATACGGAAATCCTTTCCGACCCTTCACTTAATCACATTCGTAATAAATAAATATTTATTTATTTATTTATAATTTTCCCACTTCCACCTACCCTTTGATATTTAAAGACGATAAGCAAGAGATGCCAACATTTCCACATACTTAAATAAATAAATAATTAAATAAATAAAATAAAGATAGTTGTAGGCCTACATAAATATCGAACAATATATATACACACAATATTTCGTATTATTAATAGATGTGTTTAATCATGCCAGCTGGTTCGATTTGTTTTAACAACCCTTTGTTGTGTTCTTTACCTATCTGTAGGATACACACACAAAGGATTTTTAATTTGCTGGCATACACGCACTGACAGACCCCACACACACACAATACACACACATATACGCGCAAAAACTTTTGTCAAACGGTTACATGTGTGATACAGTTTAAGATATTATTTGTTTAACTATAAAGTATTTCTTGTTTAATTATAAAGTATCACTATTTTTAAGTATATTACTGCTGATTAGTTACTTTAAATAAATAATGATGCTTTAAAATTAAACAAATTTTACTTTATAGTTAACAAGTAATACCTTAAATCGTGTCACACGTGCAACCTCTTACAGAAGATCCACTCTTATATATATATATATATATATATTTGGGGAGAATATTGAAACTATATATGAATGTAGTTTTATTTTGAGTGGCTTCGGATTCGAACCCCACATTGAAACTTAAAATATAAGATTATAGGCTTATTTAAATGAATTTATTTAATATTACGAATATATTCGGGTTATGTAAAAAATGTGCCACAAGATTTCATTTAATTATAATAAATTTTGTATTCATTGATCTAAATCCTTTTAATCAAATGCAAAAAATTAGAAACGGGTAGTAGTGTAAAGTGTAAATAAATCAAGCTGCTCGTGAACTATTTGAATTTTAATTCAATAAAAGCTCATTCTAATTGATTTAGTGAGGCTCGTTCAATCATGAATTTATGAATATTTTAGTTTACAGTTTATTCTACTTAAGGCCGTAAGTCATGAATTTAAGATATTATTTATTTAACTATAAAGTATTTCTTGTTTAACTATAAAGTATCACTATTTTTTTATGTATATTACTACTGATTAGTTACTTAAATAAATAATGATACTTTAAAGTTAAACAAGTTTTACTTTATAGTTAACAAGTAATACCTTAAATCGTGTCACACGTGCAACCATTTTACAGAAGGTCCACTTATTGAATATAGGACACACAACAACCAACTACCAAAAAAAACCTTACTACACAGAAAGCACATAACATTACAAGTAGGGTTCACGTGCAACCACCCAACAGAAAAAAATATTGGGCCCCAACAAGATGAAAGCCCGAAGGCTTATCGGGTTTGTGTAACGCCTTTTTCGATATCTTTTTCGTTTAGTTTTCCCAACTCATGTGGGCTCGAAGAAAATGTCTTCACAATATTTTGGCTGTACTGTCGAAGGATGGATGGCTTTGGGAGGCTGTTGCCTTTGTTGAGACTTCGACTTTTCATATTTGTATCTTCGTTGTTTTCATTCAAACCTTCCATTTGAATTGAGCCTTTCACAAGGTGGGCCGAGCCTTCCTTCTTTTCCTCATCTTCTTCGGAAGTGGACTTTTTTTTGTACATCGAGTACAGTATTAATTGGGCCAAGCCGAACACGAATCCAATCCAGTTCGGCACCTACATGAATTAGTAACGCAAAACAAAAACAAATTTCCTTAAAATGTTTCCCATAGCAAATAAAAAATATTGTCCGTGAGAGTTTTGTTTCAAAAATTTTATCAATCAAAGTAAACTTTTAGAAATTTAATTTTATGAATAAGTTAAAATCAAATCAAACAAATAAATGATGTGATTTTTGTAAAAATTGTATCTTTATTTAATCGATAAAAAAGAAAATCGTAGATTTGTAGAATCGTGATTCGGATGTGAGACAAAAAGAGAAACAAATTTGGTGAAATTAATAAATTTACCCCAATGTAAAAATCTTTAATGAGGACGGCATAGGCAGACCAGACGCCTCCATTCAGAAATTGGAAAAACGAGAGGAGAAATGGCATGTACTTGACGCTCTTCATCTTTATCACTGTTCTCTGCAACAAATTAAGGTAAAAAAAAAAAAAAAAGAAGAAAAAAAAAAGAGTCATTGATACTTTAAAATGACAGGATTGAAGGAAAAATAATAACCTAAAACCTCGTATTTAAATTGATTTTTAATCTTGTCCCATAAATTGTGAAGCTCGTTCTCATTTAAACTCGAATCAAACTTCAAACACAGTTTTAGAAGTTGGATACAAATGTACATAAATTAGAAATTCGATGCCCACAACTTATGTTGCACAAAAACGAGCAAATAGTATTTATAATCGTTGTTTTTCATTTTGATCAGGAGAGAAAAGAAGAATTTTATAGGAAGAGAGGAGGAGATCAAAGGTTACCATGGCAGAGAGAGGCGCAGCATACATGCCTATTGTTAGAGCAGCACACAAAATCCCAACGAGAGTGATCCTTATGCCACCATGAAAAGCAAACAGAGTTACCATTATTACAAGCCCAAGAAACGCAACATCCACTGCCACCGCCAGCTTCACATATTTCATCTATACAACCACAAAAAAACATTCATCACTTTCACTTATACATAGGAGTCCATTGCTTCTGTATTAGGTGCATCGTGCACTCGATCAACAATATTACTTATTTAAATTAAAAGTAGTTCTATTTTTTAAGGTAAAATCAGTAATAATAATTTTTAAGTAAATAAAAAATCTATTTTAATTAAATAAATAATATTATAAATCGAGTTGCACGGGGCACCCCACGTACAAATTTTTTAGGGTACATATATATATATATATATATATATAATCACCTACTAAGTCTTCCATTCGGGATTAAATTTCTTTCTTTATTTTTCTATCTTAAGGCAATCATCATGTGATATATGTATTTTTAAAGGGCAAAAATGTAAAAGAACTCAGAACTTTTGTACTTGTGCATGCTAAGTCAAATTGAAACAGTAATTTGAAAAGGACGAGTACTCAATAATGCTAATCTACATATCCATAATAGTATAAAGTAGCAACAATAATGTTCAGTTATTTACTGTAGAACCATATTCTAAAATCTGCAAAAATAATAGCGACGGACATATTAACATGCGTTTAAGGTTCATACGTAGAGATAAGATAGGTCGGGGGTGGTGTGTCCTAACCTTGATGGTTTTGGGGGCATATAGAATGAAGAGAGTGACATAGACAACGTGCAAAGCTGCTCCAGCCCCATTGACGGTGACCACTAGCAAACCATCAGGCTTCAGTAGTCCATAAAATGTCCACAAACTTGTACTTAACAGTGTTGTTATGTAAGGGAGTCCATTGTAATTTTCCGTCGATTTCGCTTTCACTATCTTCTTGAATGTTTTGCTGCAATAACAAAGTTTACAACACCCGTTATCATCATGCGTGTGTGTGTGTGTGTGTGTGTGTGTGTGTGTGTGTGTGTGTGTATAGAGAGAGAGAGTGTGTGTGTGTGTGTTCGAGTTGGAGCGGTCATTGAAAGAGGAGAAAAATGCAATGGTTTTTGAAGCAGAAATTACATTGGAGAGGCGAACATAAGTAAAGAAATCACGTTCCCTGCATCGATATGAAAAGGTAGGAGTCACTATAAAACTGTAATTTCATCGAAGAATATATGTAGAAGAAGGTGATTAAGCAGAAGCAGATCGTAATTCATAAATTACCAAAGATTCCAAGAATGAAGCTTATACTAGCCATGGAGGATAGGAAACTATAATATATTCCAGAGAAACAAGAGAGAGAGAGAGAGAGAGAGAGAGAGAGAGAGAGATGTAAAACAGAAGCAAATTTGTGTGTGTGTGTGTGTGTGTGTGTGTGTGTGTGTGTTATGTATATAATATGTGGTGATGTATAGAGGTGGAGGAGGAAAGTAGGGAGAGGGGTTTAAATGAATTTATAGTTAAGCTAGAGAGATATTTGTTCTTCATTCCATTCACGAGGATGTTGCCACGTTCTTCTTTTCTCTTTCGTTCCACTAATTTCACTTTTTATACCAAAAGTTATGCTCACCGTAAAACGTGTTTTCTCTCTCTTAGTCACGATCTCTCTCTCTCTCTCTCTCTCTCTCTCTCTCTCTCCCTCCTTCCCTCCCCCCCCCCCCTCTCTCTGTTCAATATTCAAATTTTGAATGGAGTAAGGGATGCTAAATTTATTACCTAGTCAAATTTGAATATATATTCACATTTATCACCTTGTTACCTTATCCATATAACTATTACCCCCTCAATCCCCACATTATATATATATATATATATTTAAATAGTGTACACTTTTTTTTATATCAACTAGTTGAGATTTATTATAAGTCCTTGATTTTCATTTATTTATTAAATTAATTTTTTCAATTAAAAATATTATTATAATATTAAAATTATTGAAATTGCAACTAATAGCTATTATCAACTTTTCAAATTTATTTTTTTTGTTAAACAAAAAAATAAATAGAGACCCACCCCTTTTTGTTAGCACGAAAGTACCAAACATAAAAGACTAGATTATTACTTTGCTAAGACCATCTCCAGTAGTGTTCATTATTCTAGTGCAAATTATGCATCACTTTAGCGTAAAATTTATATACTCTCTCCAACAGTTTGCACTACTTTCTCAACTAAAAAATAATATTACACAATAATCTTTATTTTTTTTAATATTTATTTTTATTACTAAATATTTGTTAAAAACAATATATATGTAATTTTATTTAACATTAAATTTTGAGATAATATTTATTTTACTTATATTCTTAAACTATCATATTAAAAATATATATATGTAAAATTGACTGTCGGGTAATGTTATGCAATTCTATTTAAATTTGTATATAATATTTAAAATCTCATATACTTATTTAAATTATATTTTTATTATTATTTAAATTACAAATCATATGATATTAAAAACTTGATTTAATTTCAGTTTGGATAATTGAGATAAAAAATTATAATATTAAATATTAAAAAAATATATAATCATATAAAAAAGAAAAGGAAAAAAGTAGCCCAATAAAAAATCTGCGCTAAAAGTAGTGCAAAAATTTCAAAAACTTCAAACTGGTGCAGAGAATGGAGCACTGCTGGAGGGTGAAAATTGGCACCAAATGCCAAAGTAACTTCTTGTTGGAGAAGCTCTAAGAACGTAGCTTAACGACATCACTCTTAAATCGAATAAACTAATTTAGGATTTTTGAATATTCGATCCCAACTTTAAAATCAATTTAGTGCTAAAAGCAAAATAAAAGGAATATTTAGAACAAATTTAGTAAGGAGACAAAGAAAGACACAATGATACATTATCTGATAAATATAGTATCCTGTCATTACATAAAATGCATGTCTGAAGCTTATTTGTGGCGAAGAGGTTAGCAGTTAGAGCGATAACATAATTAGTTAAAATCAAATTGTGGTGGTCACATTCCAATTTCCACCCCATAATCATCATAGCCGATATATCATGTCGGTAGGATTTTACGTAGTTTGCTTTTCTATTTTTTTATTATTTTTATTTTTAATTTTTTGTGGGAGGATGGAAGATGTTGCTGTCACTTTTCTAAAAGCAGCGTAGTGGAATAACATAAAAACAATTTAATCCGTAACGAATCCAAACTCTATACATTAATATTTATATATATATATATATATATAGTTTCAGTGGGTTTCTTATAATGTGTGACACGATTTAAGTTATTATTTATTTAATTATAAAATATTATTTTTTAAAGTAACTAATCAGTAGTAATATACTTAAAAAATAGTGATTCTTTATAGTTAAACAAGTAATACTTTATAGTTAAACAAGTAATACCTTACGTCGTGTCACACGTGCAACTGTTTCACCAGAATTTTTGCGATATAGTTTTATATGATGGATCTTCCATCACCCGACATTACTCCTCTTTCGAACAAAACAATCTTGATTGCAGTTACACAAATATGGATTTATGTAATTGGCGAACTCAATCTAAATTATTTTTAAAATATATAAATTTTATAATAATAAACAAAAATAAAGCTAGTGGCAAAATTATGAAAGTTAAATACTCTTAGGCAGATGAGCTAAATGAAAAAATTACGAAAATTTATGAAGAATAGGATGACATGACAAAATAATTTGAGATTTATATAAAAACTTTTTAGAAGCAAAGTCTGACCTAAAAATTAAATACATATATATTCCTAACATTCCTAATAATTAAATAGTATTGGGGACAGGACATATCATAATCCTAAAAATTAGGGATTTAACACATCGAATGACACTAATAGACATAATAAATGAAAAAATACATAAAAGGTAATGAACTCTTAATCAAATATTGAATTAATGTAATTTATGCATATATATTTAACTTTACAAAAATAAATATGAGCAATTATATAAAATTACCATTATTATCTAATTTACCAACATCAATAAGAGTATTTACAAATAATAATAATACATAAATGCACACATATATAATAATATAACGGTTAGTATTTGATATATTTTTTCAATTTTAATATAATAATAATGCCTATATATATAAATGTTAATATAATACTTATAATATATATATATATATGTATTTTTACAATAATTAATTTTTTTAATATTTAAAAAAATATTTTTAGCCAAAATAAATTGGCTTATAATTTGTTTGCTTGTTGAATTGAGGCATTTGGAGTATTTTTGTAAGAAAATATCAAATTAGTTTTATATTATCTGTAAATAAATGGTGTGACGTTTGACATGTCCACAATGCAAAATAAAATATGAAATAAAAACAAATTGAAAGTTCAGTGGAGAACTCATACTCAAATTGAACTCCCTGTCTGCAATTTACCTTGATTTTTCCTTTATTCCAGTTACCTATTATATGATAATATTATATTCATAATCAATTATTACTAAATAATATACTAACAGCTACCAACCCTTTCATTTACCTAATTAATAAATAAATATAAATCAATATTTGTGTTTACATATAACTCCAAAATTAATTGTTATGTGACATCGAGATTTTTTTAATAAAATTTAATAATGTACGCAATTTACAGTCAGTTCGTGTTATTCGTTTTATTTCTCGCCTCATATTAAAACGATATTATTTATAAAAAGAAAAAACATCGGTAACGATTAAGAAATTGACTCGAATTGAGAAATAAATAATAAAAATTAAATTATTTTTAGTGCATACCTTTGGAGCATGTGATTGGTCTTACCGACCGACGTCTGTTGTTTCGATGAAGGTATATGTCGTCTTGCATTCAAATGGCTGCAGTTCAAACTCTTGACTTAAATTGTTTTCAACTTAATATTGATGTCTTTTTACTGCCACGTTCAGATTTTCTATCAAAATATAAACTCTAATATTTGCTAGAGTGCGGTTATTTATATCTTTAATTTTTTTAAATATATCTCATAATAATTATGATAAAATTAAACATAATAAATTAATTAAAATATTTTTATATAGTTATATTTTTTTATTTTGTTCTTATTATGCAGAAATTCGCTTTGTCTCTTATTGTCTATGTTTCTTCAATAAGAGAAGCTAAAATTACAAATTCATGATTTTCTTGAGATTTAACTTCAAATCTAAAACCTTTCATAGCCATTGTGAAACTTGATAAACAATAAATATTTAATATTATTTTTTAAATGTTATTTCCCCAACTTAATTTTGTTGTGTACAAGGATTTATATATATATTCCCGGTATTTTGTCTTTTTCTTCTTCATAGTTTTTTAATATAGAAATACAAAATTGAAATTGAAAATTTTTACATTTTTACCTTCTTCTTCTCCATGTTTCTTGAATATTGAAATATAAAGCTTTGCAAATACATTCATGAATTTGTTAAGAATTATATGTACAAGGTTCACACACACACACACATATATATATATATTGTCTTCTTTTCCTTCATATTTTTTAAATATAAAAATACAAAATTAGAATTGCAGATTCATTCTTAACTTTCTTTAAGAACTTATGTACAAGAGTTCACATATATATATATATATATATATTCCTTCGTCTGAAAGGATTATAGAAATTTAGGTACATAATAATCATGAACAGCACTCCTTCTCCCTTCAAGTAATACAAATCTGAACAAATTTTCCAATATTTCCTCTTCATTGTTAGTCTTTGGGTCATTAGACGTATACATGGCCATAGCCTATAACAAAATATCAACCCCATTCATCTGACCAATGATTTGCCACTAATAGCCAAAATCTCATAAGCATATGTATATCATAGTGCTATAATGTAATGGAATTATTTCATAGGAAAAATATTATTTTTTCTTCTAATCTTGTTGTGTTATACTAATATTTTCTAGAAAATACTGATTAGAAGAGAGGAAGTATAAATTAAAAGAGAGATACATTTATGGTAGATTAAATAATAGAGAAATTGCAGAGATAAACTTTTTTGGGATTTTCAGTGGAGGGCATGGAATTGCGGGTTGAGCAGTCGGGTTTGGGATTTAAAAAGAAGATAATTATTAATTTTAACTAAGATATATTTAGACTGTGGGGTATATTTAGAGATTTCGGAGGTATGAATAGACGTACCATATTTCTTATTAGTTATTGTTCATATGCATCCTAATAAATTATAAAATTTATTATTATTATTATTATTATTGTTATTATTATTATTATTATTATTATTATTATTATTATTATTATTATTATTATTATTATTATTATTATTATTATTATTATTATTATTATTATTATTATTCGTCCCATTCAATAAAATTGGCCTAGAGGTATCCCGTAGGTGAATTTTCGTGCAAATTAACAGATGGGGAGAGTTGGGTTAAATTTGTTACTATTACTGCAAACTCACAAAAAAAATTAAAATAATAATAATAAATAAATAAATAAATCCAAATATATAACCTGAGTGCTTTCATCAAATAATGTGATTTAACTTTTGACCATTTCTCAATAATAAGTATGTTCATACATATAAAATTATTTGAGCAAAAACTCAATAATAAATCTGCATCGCCTCACCCAAAATACACAATATCATACTAATGTGAAGATCGAGAGTTTCATGAGTAGACTTGAGCTTCTCTCTCATTTTGTCACCTTTTAATTTCTTTTTATTGGTTTTTTATTTTATATTTTAATATTATTATTACATAATAAATATTTATTTCTATATATATATATTAATAAAATTAAAATATAAAATAAAACATAAATATAATTAAGAATATCGTGTAAACACTTTCATCATTACCAAACCCACTGCATTGGGCTGGTGGTGGGTATATTATTAAAGTAAATTAGGTTGCAATCAATAATAAACCAGCAACATGCAATTGAATGACATAAAGAGACCACCAAATTAGGGCTTCCAAAGGATAATGCATCCATTTTTATGGGAAGGTAAAAATGTCATTTTACTATAGAGGTACTCCAAATGTTCAATTATTATTTTTGGGCACCCAAATAATTGGAATATCCGCCCATCATTAATAGGAATCCAATAGTTTTTAGTTTCGGGCCACCCTAACAACTAGAGTTGGTAAATCGGACCGCTCGACCTAACCTTCTTTCGGATAATGCTGCGCCTTCGGCATGGAATTGCTTCCGAAGGACTTTTGTGGGACTTTCTATAGTGTCGAATGATGTTATTTTGAATTTTCCGTTAATTTATAAGTTTGTTTATTTTATTTTATTATAAATTTTATAGTGGATTAAATATGAGGTTTAGATGAGCACAAACTCATTTATATTTTCGGACAAAGTTACAATTACATGGAAACAGCTTTAACTAAGGTTTTATCAATCTTAAGCAAAAGAATATAAAAAAGGAAATAAATTATACTAATTTCGATTCCTCGGTAGAGTAGATTCTCAATGTCCTTAATTCTGTCAATATATTAATTAATCAGTGAATTTGGAAAATAGTTCCATCATATGATGCCTGCTGCCGAATGCATAATAGTAGTTAATGTTTTCGAGTTCCTCACTCGTCATCTGTGATTTTGACGCAACTTGAGAAAAACTTAATTTTTTTTTTTTAATATCGAACCTCTAACCTATACTGTTGTTTTCATGAGCACACTATTTAAACTTATCTCACTTTATTAAATATGAATCAAATTCTATAATAATGTGTTAATAGTGTTTCAAATGCATAATAGTAGTTAATGTTTTCGAGTTCCTCACTTGTCATCTGTGATTTTGACGCAACTCGAAAAGAACGTAATTTTTTTTTAATATCGAATTTTTAATCTATAGTGTTGTTCTCGTGAGCGCACTCTTTAAATTTATCTCACTTTATTGAATATGAATCAAATTCTATAATAATGTGTTAATAACTGTAACCAAATCGGACTTCACAACACTCCAAAAAATGATTTGAATTGAAAGTGGAATCAAATCCATTTTTATATTTTTATTAAATGAAAGGAAACTGCTAATTTAATCATGAATTTCAGGTACATCATCAAGGGCTCTTTTCATTTTCACAAATTCCACTTTTGCCCTGCTCAAGATCCTGTTTTTCTTTGTCCATGTCTGGATATTCTCCTTCTTCTTCTTCTTCTTCACCAGAAGAAGCCTCGTTCTTGTACACAAAGTACACAACTAGCTGCAGCGAACCAAGTACAATTCCTACTGCATTAGGTACCTGAAATGCAACACCAGAAACAGCTCAGTCAATCTGTTTATTACATGTAACACAGAGGAATTTATCCCGGCTAAGGAGTCAATTACCAGAACAAAGTAGTCTGTAAGAAGCATGGCGAAAGTAAACCAAGCAGCAGCATTGACAAGGAGGGAGAAGGACAAGAAAAACGGCATATACCTTACGCTCTTCGTCCCGATCACCAATCTCTGTACGAAGACACGAAAATAAGCACAATTGCAACACCACAACATTGGAAATTTTTTATCAAACATAAAATGAATTCCTTACCACAGCTGATAAAGGAGCAGCATACATTGCTATGGTGAACGTCGCGCACAGCACCCCGATAAACGTACGTCTTGAATCTCCATGGAATGCGGCTAGTGTTATAGCTACTACTATCCCAAGGAAGATCAGGTCCAGGAGAACAAATCCAAAATACTTCACCTGAAAATATAAGAGATTAGATTCTATTTTAATTGGAAATGATCAAGAAAACTAGTTAACATTTTCACCTTTCTCTCCTTGGAAGCATAGTAAAGAAACAGAACAAGGTAGACAAGTTGTGAGGCTACTCCAACAGCATTTACTGTGACTATGAGCACCCCATCGTCAGGGTCAAGTATGCCGTAGAATGTCCAGAGACTTGTGCTCAAAAGCGTCGTTACATAGGGGACGCCTTTGTAGTTCTCGGACGATTTCTTCTTCACAATCTCCCTGAATGTCCCTCTGGAAGTACACCAAATTCCAGGCTTGTAAATTGAGGATTGATATAAAATCTAGGTGATCATAAGCATTGATCGAATATGATTTTGATCAGATTAGGCCAAGATAGTTGGTTTAAGATTTGTACTCACATTGAAGATGCAAAACTTATTATTGAAACTATGTTGCCTGCAAGCAGTAGAATTGAAACAAGTTAGATGAGAAATATAGATATATGTGTGTGTATAGTTGGGGAATGTGTGTGCATGAAAGGAATGATAGATGGACCTATGATGCCAACAATGAAGTCCGCTGCAACCATTGATTGGAACAAAGGTTGTCAGAAAAGAAACAACCTTAAAGAAGCACAAGACAAGATCTTGAGTTCCTTAATTATAATGTGTTAACTGGAATTTGATGTTGTTTTTATAAGTTGATTCAATGTGGATGCCAATATTTGGAATGTTTCTCTCCTCCGTCTCCAAATAAGATTCTTGTTTTTAGAAAAATTGGGCTCTTATATTCAGACGAAAAAACCTTATTATCTTAGTTCTCCGTCTCCATAACTAGTCTAATTCCATTGATATATCTACATATATTTCATTAGTAATAAAGAACATTCTTGTTTCAAATATTTCCTCCGTCCTAAACAGAACTTCATGTTTTAAAGGATCATGTTTCGAAAGTTAAGATTTCATTTCATTAGTCAAAGAAATTTTGATTTTATTTTTTTATTTTACAAACAAATTATATAAGATTGGATAACTAAAATCTAATAAATTGTAAAAGTGAAAAATTATGAAAAGATGTTGGAAAATAGTACAAACAGAAGAATCATAGCAGTAGAAACAAGAAAGGCTTGTCCTCATTTGCCATGCTATGTTACGTAAAATGACAATCAACAGCATATAGGATACTTCTGCAAATGCATACACATCACAACAAAACGGCCAAATTGATTAGCATTAGAATAACAAGAGAAGTCTGCAGAAGTTTCTAATTACACAACATTCAAAAGTTGGATCAAAACTTGTTAAAATAGTCGTGAATAGAAGCACTGATCTCCTGGGCTCTCTCCTGGTTTATGAAGTGTCCAGTGTTCTCCATCACCACGCATTCCTCCAACAATGGAACGTCGTGCTTAAACCCACCTCCATGCACGTATTCCTTCACTCCTGCTGTGTTGTACACCATATCAAGATCCCCCACTATGAATTTCACTGGAACTTTCACTTTTGCTCCTGTCCATGCTGCTGTCACCTCCCAATTCCTGCATAACCCCACAATCAGAACTTAAAAATGGCTAATAATAGGGGTTTTCACCAATTATAAGTAAAGAACTGGGGGCCGTAAATAAACGTACAGATCGAGTGCTCGGTAATAGTTGAGTCCACCAGTGAAACCTGTCTGGTTGTATTTGTTAGCGTAGTATTTGAGGTCTTCTTCAGTGAACCAATGGGGCAGTTTGATGCTGCTGATATCGGATCCAAACGGGTTCTCCTTGGGTAAACGGGGAAGACCCGGTGTGCGGTCTGTCAGGATTTTCTTGATCACCGCTTCAGCTCCATACTCTGCAATTTCTGATTCGATTTTCCCAGGTTCCTGTTGCATTAATTCATTGTTCTGCTATCAACGATAAGCTGGATGCGTGCTAACAGAGTACGTACGTTGACAAATATCATCTCACCAACTGGATTAATATCAAACAAAATATTTTATTTATGTTATAACAAGAACCTACAAAATGGGAAAATTGCAGAAGTAGAAATACGTGTTTGACGGGGGACAGCTGGAGTGGCGGTGGGGATTTATTAAAGTTGCAACTCCGAAATTAGAAAAATTTAGTGACAGGTACAGAAAAGGCAGCAGGTTTATGGTAGTTGCAAGCTGTAGCATTAATAAACAGTTGGATCCGCCTCCCTTCTCATCCAATCCTCTTTCTTTCTTTCTTTTTTTTTTTTTTTTTTTTTTTTTTTTTTTTAACTTAAATCAATATTCACTGTTTTGGAAATTGAACTGTGAATCTCCAAAATATGCTTATTCAGTGTTTTGGACAAGATTCCTAACTGTGGACGCTTTCTACATCTTAATTACTAATTGCATGCAAGATCAAGGATTTTTTGTTTCTTTTAATGATGAATTAGAAGATCCCAGATCCCATATTAATGAATCTACCCATAAAGAGCTCCTAATGTTATTACAAACACAAAACTCAACATTCTTGTTATATATCATGGTAAGAGTGTCTAATGTTTGTATAAATTTGGGGTAATTTGGGGTAATAATAGGATCGAGATCTCCTATTTTAAAATAATTATTATGTAATACGTGTATATAATAATAATAGTATTAACTAACCTATCGTATAAAATGAAAGAAAAAATCAAATATATGATCAAAACATATAATAATTGGGTGTAATTATTTGCATACTATGGATTACGAGCGTTAATTGTATTTTAATTTATATTTTAAACATTTAATATTTAGTTTTATATTTTTCTATGTGTGTAATATCATCTACAGTAAATGTATATATAAAGAAGAAGAAACCTGGAATCTGCACATATAGTAATCTTCTCCAAAGAAAGCTCGCATGGCCTCAACAGGCTTCATCTTAGGATGTCTCGGCCGAAACGGCACCGTTAGGGACACGAACGCCTTCACCAAATCCGGCCGGAAAAGGCAGAGGTACCAGGCGATCATGGCTCCCCAGTCATGCGCCACCAGGAAAACCGGTTCGCCGCCGCCGAGGGACTCTATCAGCGCCACCAAGTCGCCAGTCACATGGTGGCACGAGTAGCTGGACGCGTCCGCCGGGGCATCCGTGTCGCCGAAGCCTCGGAGGTCCGGCGCCACCGCGCGGTATCCCAGGGCGGCGAACGCCGCTATCTGGTGGCGCCATGTGTACCACAGCTCAGGAAAGCCGTGGAGGAAAAGCACGACCGGACCTTCGCCTTTCTCCGCTACGTGCATGTTTATGCCGTTCACACTCACCGTTGTGTGCTTAATTCCCTCCATCTCTCTCTCTCTCTCTCTCTCTCTCTCGAAGCTTGTTGTATAAATAGGAAGTGGAAATGTGACTGAAAGTCACGGGTTATTTTAGTTATTACAGTGATCTGCCTCTTTAACATGTGTTGGAAATAATGAATTTTGTACTGTATATATTAGAGGGTGGGTGGTTCAATTTTATATAGGGTATTTAATTTGAAAAACAGGCCAAATAAATATTTTTGTTACGAAGATGCCGTGGTTATTCATCATCTAAAATCTTTAAATATATCATATAATTATTATGATAAAATTAAATATAAATAAGTTGACTAAAAAACTTTTATATTTCTATATATATATATATATATATATATTTTTTTTTTTATTCTTAACTACAGAAATTCGGCATTGTCTTCTTCTTCTCCACGTTTCTTCAATACAGAGAAATTAGAATTGCAGATAGATGATTTTCTTGAGATTTGGCTACAAATCTAAAACCTTTCACAAGGTCAAACTTGATAAACAACACACACTTAACATTTTCTCCAAACTTCATTTTATTAAGAATTTTGTGTATAAGGGTTTATATATATATATACACACACACACTTTGCTGTATGTGGCACGTCATGGTATTAATCAACAACTTTATGGAGCCCGTCACATTAAAATTTAAGTGACCCACATACAATGAAGTTGTCCGTGATTGAGCTGTCATTGCTCCGCCGCCGCCGCCACCACATTATGGAGCTGAACATAAATTTGTGTTATTTTTCAATTTCAGCAAAAATTCTTTTACTTCCTGCTTGTTGCAACTAATCTGAGAAACAAAGAGTTTTTTTTTTTTTTTTTTTAAATTTCTGGGTAGAGAAGAGAGGTGCCGAAATTTATGGTAAATACAGAAATTGCAGAGAGAAAAAAATTGAAATTTTTTCTGAAAAAACAGAGAGCTTTTTAACTTTTATTTGTCAATTTGTGTTGAGAATTACGGAGGATTGGGGTAGAGATACTGATTTATTTTTTGTTTTTTATTTTTAGTGAGAATAATATAAGAGGTATAAATGGGGTATATGTAGTAAAAGAAGATAATTATAAATTTTTAATGGAGTATATTTAAACTTCGACGTATGTTTATAAATTTCGGGTATGAATAGTCGCACCCTTTTCAAAAATAAGATTATGTTTCCAAAGTTATTTGTGATTTCTAAAAGATTTATATTATTATATAATTAATCAAAAAAATTGAACTTCCAATAAATCTTGATTCTTTTTCTAAAACAGAAAAATTAAATTAAATTATAGCTCATACATATAATTCCTAAAGGATTTGTATTTTTGTATAATTTATCAAAAACCAAAAAAATTGGACTTTCAATAAATCTTGATTCTTTATCTGAAATCGGGAAAATAATTTAAATTAGAGTCTTAGAGAGAAAATGTGGAAAAAGAAAATTAATATTGTATAAAGGCAGTGATAAATTGGAGAAAGAGTGCAAAATGTAGTAATAATGGAAGACCTGAATTATAGAGAGCGGTGATTAACAGGCAGCAGCAGTGGTTAGGGTACGTAATAAATGATACAGATGAAAGATGGGAACTCCTCATTTTTATTTACTTTCATTATTTTAATACCTATATAATAATAATAATAATAATAATAATAATAATAATAATAATAATAATAATACCTCTTTTTCTTTCTCTCTCTACTCTCTTTCTCTATAAATCTACCAGCTTTACTATTAATAAATTTCTGTTGAGCACAATTAAAGTGTAAGTTTATATTTTTAAATTTTTGTTAATTTTTATTTTTTACTTTGATTTATCAGCTGCTTAATATGGCTGGCCAAAACTTTGTGTTAGATCATAGCATGTCTTTTTATGTTTCTACTAACATGGTTCCAAATCTTTGAAGGTTTTGGAAACATAATTAAAATCAAATAACTAGAATCAATTGTAGGATAAGAAAGGTTTGAATCAGATTTGAGTTTATCCACGATCGTATAAGCCTACTTCGTGCCCTTGTTGCCGTTATGCCGAGTGAAGGCGCAGGAGTTTGTGGGGTTTTTCTTGTAAGCTTATACAACTAAGGGAATCCTCAGTAAAAGTCCTGAATTCAGTAAAAACTTTTTGTTCCTCACCTGTCTATAATTGGATCTTAGTCTATTTAATTTTAAGAGAGTCCACTCCTGGGTTTTGAATGGTATCAATAATAATAATAATAATAATAATAATAATAATAATAATAATAATAATAATAATAATAATAATAATAATAATATAATTAAATATTATCATACAAATATTTTGTTTGTAATACAGAAAAATAAATATTTTATGCCAAGTTAATGAAATTCTTACGTAAATAACCATTTAATTTAGACCGCCAAAAAGCGAGCACATATATGTGCCAATATAAACAAGAGTAATGACTGATTGGATATTTGAGTTGTATTGTGTGGTGCGGCTCGGTGACATCTGAGCTACTCATGTCACTATAGTCTCCCCTAAGGGTACGTGTAGTACCCCCATGATATGTCCTCGTATGTTGAGTAGGTGGTGAGCTGGGACGCTCAATCATTAGCTCATCCAAGCGTCGGCCGAAATAAGCTACCTACATGGTCTACACCAGTGGGACAACCGTAGAAATATCGACCTTTGTTCCTACTCATGTTGGCCACTAGAAGCAACATCTGACTGGCCCCACATCTATTATTATTATTATTATTATTATTATTATTATTATTATTATTATTATTATTAGTGAAGTTGATAAAATAATCTGACCGGTGGCATACAAATATTGATCAGGTTACAACTACTATCACTGCACAATGAATGCTTCTTTCTTCCTGGCCCTGCTCTACCCCAGGCCCCTTCCCACCTCCTGCTCTCGTATATAGGGTTGAGCAACATTTTCAGAATCGAACTAAATTTCAAAGATTCTAGAATCTTCATAACCAACAAGATTAAAAAATCGAAATAGTTTAATTCAGGATGGAGCATATCATTTTAATTTTGGATATTCAAAGTTTCTCCATTTGAAATAAATATTCATATTGATTAAATCAAGATTTAAGAATAAATTTAAAAAATATTTGAAGTACTTTATTATTTTATTGATAAAAACATGTAATAAAATAATTTTGTATATCAAATAATATATTCATTTTATATCAAAATTAATGTCTTCTTTATATAACAAATTGATGAATTATGTTAAATTTGATTTATTTAATAAATCTCTTAAAAACTATTAGTTAATATTTAATTTACATCTACATAATATTAAAATAAAATAACTTTTTTCAATTTTGCTTTCCCACCTAAACTTTATTACTTATTTAGAATAATTATATTATTATTAAATTAAAATTAGACTTTTTTATTCTAAAAATTTTGATTCGATTTCAAAATCTAAATTATTTCACAAATTTAGGTATTTCAAATTTAGATGATATCAAGATGAATATACAGCAATATTTAATACATGATTCGAACTCTATATATTTTATCGAATATTAATCAAATCATTGAATTATAAAATTAAAAAATTATATAAAATCTAACAAATATATTACTCAATTTTCTCGATTCATTTTATCAAAAAAAAATCTATATATATATAAGTAAAATTACTTTTTAAAATTTTGTTTTTCGGCCTAAATTTCAACCATATAAATGTAAAACTATATATATTTATGCAACTCTTTTAAGATACATTCTTACAATTTAATTGAAGAGATTAATATCAACAATCTTCGGAATTTGCTTATTTTCTGTTGTTCAACATAAATAAATTCGAATTTTAAGAAAAAAAATTTAACTCATCATATATTCAAAATAAGAAATAAATTTGTTAGAAACATGAAATTATTGTAATTTCATTACATTATGAAAAATCATTTACAATTTTTCTATAATTAAACTATCAATTATTTAAAATCACCCAATCGCGTAGATAAATTTTGATTTTTGTCAAATATGAAGTTAAATTTTCAACAATATTATCATAATTCAAAATCATTTCTTATTTTTGTCTCTTTCTTCTTTCTATATATTTTATCAAAATTACTACTAAATATTTTAAGATCTCTCTTTGTTGTTCTCCCTCCTCTTGAAGTGTTATGCATTTTCTGTTTTGAGAAAACAAATGATAAGACATGTACGATAATATGTGTCATATTTCAATTGTCACAAAAGCCTACACTCATAAAAATTATTATTTTTAGGTTTATTTTATTTTAAAATTTTTTTATTCACATGTTGCTTTCAATTTCTCATAAACATATTTAATTTTCTTAAATATTTTTCTTTCTTGTTTTTAAACAAAAAATTCGTCCAACTCTTCCATGTTTCGTTTGATTATTCTTGTGATTTTCTGTGTAGATCTGTTAATTATTTTGACGTATAAGCACCGTGCGATTTTTCATTAGCTTTCAAAGTATTTGTTTCTATCAAATTTTAAACTTTTGTAATATTATTATATTTAATTAGCAATTTGCAAAATATTTTTCTTTAATTTGACTATGTAATTGAAAAATTTTACGAGATCGATACAAATCTTTATTTTATTTAATCTGCTGATATGACTTTTAAAAAAAATTAATTTGATTCAACCTTCTATAAATCGTGGATATCATACTTATCAATTTGTGAATGAAGCTAATTCTAATAAAATAAAAGACGAAACATAAAGTTACAACAAATTTATGCTCATCATACAAAAAAATAATCATTGAATTACAAATCTACATCTTTTATAATATACTATATAACTTGAATATATGATTATATTATAAAATAGAAGAAAAAAATATCTTATGTGCATCGCGCAGATCTCACACTAGTTCAAATTAAAAACATAATAAAAATATAATTCAACTATTCAAAATTGGCGTATCATTCTGTAATAGTATTTTTATTTTAAAAACTAAACTAGGTGAAAAAATTATCTGTACACGATTTTATTTTTCTTAATTGTAAGATAATATAATTATAATGATTTTATTTATAATTTAACTACATCATTGTTTTTGTTGTATAGATAAAATTATGAATTATTAATCAGAAAGAATTACTATAAAACTAATAAAATTGATTAGTATTGATTAGCTTATAATTATTATTGTAAGTGTTATATTTATTTTTTTATTTTAGAAGATTATTATATATATCTAACAAAATTATGATTATGTTGCATTGTGGGTATGTAATAAAAAATAAGTCTATTTTAAAATTTATATCATAAAATTATCAATTATCAATTTAATAATCATAAGACATATTCATAAAATTCACTTAAATAAATTGATTTAAACAAATATAGAGACTCTCATAATTCATATTATGGAATTTGCCAAAATAATATATAAATTCTAAACATAATTGTGGTTTTGGGAGAATACTTTTTTTTTTTTTTTTTTTTTATTGTAAGAAATAATAATAATATATACTATAAATATTCACAAAAACAATTGTAATTAATTTATATTCTAATATGAAGAAAACAAATTTTAAAAAAATATAATTTATTTATAATTACTCATTTGTAATCGGTCAGTTCTTTGAATTGACACTATTCGATCGATTTGATCGAAAAAATTCCAAATCATCAAGAACTATTTATGGATTCAGGGTGCTTTCATTTCAGTTTTTAGTATCATTGTCTTCTGAAGTATGAATTATCAAAACAAATAAAAAGTTTGATATAGAACGAATACTGAGAGCAACAAATCAGTCGTCCAGTTGGAAAGCCGTTATAAATCCAAATAAACACATACGCAAAAATCCAATTAAATCATCGAATGGTGAAAAAATGGAATTGATGAGGGGAATGTCATCCAATATCATTGAAGCTCGACTCCATGGATTTAAAATGGAGAAGGCTCAAGCAGAGAGGAAGAAATTTGGTCTGCGCACAAATAAAATCTCGAGAATCATAGCCAAAAAGATTCAGAGAAGAACTATGTGCGGATCTAGATTTATGATAAAGAAAAAATTAAACAAAATTGAAACTCACGACGAAGGAGCAGATGAAGGGCGCCGAGAGGGAGTGGAGAACCCTAATTATTAGCAGACACACAATCCTGCTGTTTTATAGTGGAGAACCCTAGCGGTAGCGGGTTGCAAGTGCAACTTCTAAATTTACAGTTTTAACCTTTGGGGGGGAATATCCCGTTGATATTGTTTTAAAGAAATATATATATTATACTTTCAAAATTAGAAAATACCACATATACATACCTTCTTTATATTGGTTTGTCTTACAAATACCTTATAATCACGGATTATTTAAAAATTATAATAAACAAAATTATAGATGATTAACTAATCTATAAACTTAATTGGTTGTAGTTATTATTATTATTATCATTATATATTTGTAAAAATGGAAGGAAAAAAAAAAAAAATTGCAAGAGGTTTTGTGCAAGTTCATGCGCTCTTATTTGATCACTTTGAATTCTTAAAGTTTTTTTATTCTTACACTTTATACCGAGCAATTTAGTTGATGCAGTTGGTGATAGAAAAATGAAGTATTAGAAAAAATAAAAACCTAAATTAGAGATGGTCACCATAATCTCATAGTCATGCAGTGAGTGCTAAAATGTTTCCATATTTAGATGAGCAAGCAAAGATGTATCTAATTAATCAAAAAATAAAAATTATAAGGGGTTAATAGGTCTGAACAAAATGCTTCAAAGGTTCAGCACAGCAATTTGCCTTCAAATTTTGAAAAGGTTTCAGACCTGGGTTATGGGCTTGGAGTTAAACCCAGAATCAGTCTAGACCTGGTTCGGTTATTCAACAGAGTATATCATCAACTTGGTGTGATGGGTCCAATATCAACTGTACTCGGTATAATAATTTGCAATTGTGATACCTAAAATTCAAATTGAATTCCATGAACAGAAGAGAAATCCAATACAGTCCGATGCATGCCCTGGGCATCGCAATGGATGAAACAATCATGCTGCATCAATTAAATTTCAACATTCAAAGACACAATCATTCCTACAAAAATAAAATGTCATCTTCCCATATCAAGATACCAACTCATAATGCATCCCAAACATATATGAAACCTGAAAATTTCCACACGACCAACCAGGTTCAGAAAGCCATGACTAGCAAAAGACTGTATCAACGGAAATTCCCAAATGACAAACATAAATATCACATACAGTAAAATCTAAATTTTCACTTTGAGATGAATCAGAATTCTGTAATTGCCTTACAAAATAAAATCAATCATAACTGGCATTCAAGAACTTCAGCAGTTCATTACGGTTGCTTTCTGCCAACTTGTCCTCCTTTGTTTTCTCAAGCTTCAACAATATCTACAAGGGAAAGCATGGTATAGCACTTATGCCCATTTTTTCATTGATAGCAACAAGACTTATTAATAGTGAATTTTGCAGTATTATTGTCCTCAAATATAATGTGGTTTCCCACAAATACACTCTGATATTAGGAAAACATCATAACAGCCAATAATAATGTGCAACATATAAAAAAACATAATATATACTTACTAAGAAAGTAAGGAAAATAGCATAAGCCTTCCATGAGGTTCTTCAACATTTTGAAATTACATCACCTCAATAGAGCACAGCCACCAGAAATTACAAACATTGTTTTCCTATAGGCTATGGTGTTAGCTCAAATTTTATGGATCTCACCTAAAGCTAGCTTGATTGCGCTTCTATTATAAAACTTTAGGTCACAATTAGACCTTGCTACTGTATTAGTCGAATTACAAGGATACGTAACACTTTTAATAAACACATACAAGTTGATTGCACAGAAAAATCATGCTGGCTCTTAATGTCTATAATTGGGGTTCCTAGGCAAGTAGTCAACAGGATGTTCATGCTACAGACGGACAGAGGCAACCTCACCACAACACTCAACAATTTCTTTCTTTCTTTCTTTAATAAAAAATGTTTTTAAGCATAAACCATACAATTTAATGTCAATATAAAAAAGATCAAACACTTAAGTGGGTACCTCAGAAACCCTAATGCTTATACGAGTTAGAGAATACAAATTTTAAGATTTAGTATAAATCAAATGATAAACAACAAAAATTATTGAAAATAGATTAACCTAGGGAAATCTTTGTTTGTGTATAATTAAACAAACCACGTGGGGTATAATCAATTAGTATTGTCCCAGCGGTTAACAACTTCCCATTTTTTGCAAGTAATGTTGCCAGAGACTACTGATTAGGGTTATAAATGTGCTAACAAGTATTCTAGGAGGTGGAAATGAGTTACAACTGCAGGTTTCTACATGTCGTTAGACCAAACACTAGAGGAAAAGTCTTAAGACACTGCCATCCTTAGATATATTTGACAATAATTTCTTCATAGCACCCATACAAATAAGATGAGCCTCATATAGCTCCACATTTCATACCAATTTATTTTGCTTATGCAATTTTTTAGTGATGTAAACTAACGCAACGATGTTGCCAGATATCATTTGAACCACAAAGACTGGAATAACTCAATGAATACATGTTGATGATGTCAAATGCAAACCAATGCACATCGCACTTGCAAGAACGTATGCTTCATGTGCAGAGAGAGGGATTAGGCACACCTTTTTCCCAGAGACGGCACTGCGCCGAGCACTGTCTTCTTTGTCCCTTTTCAAGAACTGAATCAAATATAGTGTATATTAGGAACTAGCTCTGACCAACCGTGGCTATTGGGGGGTGGGGGTGGCAAGACCCTTAAATAAAAGAAGCAAAAACCTTTGAAAGCTGAACAGGGCCACCATTCTCCTCCTGCTGCTTCTGTATATGGCTCACATTGGCAGGACAAAACCAAGCAAGAAACATCCAGGCAAGTCAAACAAGAGCCACACCATCATGTCACCGACACCAGCTCCAATTTCCAAGAGCCATTTATAAAAGGCAGAAGTAATTTAAGAACCTCATAATGAAAGATAATGTGCATAAACGCAGAAAGGGAATAATCTAAAGTCAATAGATAGAATTCCACTTAAAAAAAAGTTCCATGACCTTAAGATTAAAGGGATAAAAATCTATTTTAATAAAATATAGAAAATAAACTTTCTGTGCTTAAGCAAGAATAAAGAAACAGTGAGCAAAAGCATTCATTCTCTACCTCTTTAGCATTTTGTTTGTGACGTCCACTGCTATGACTTTTCACTTTCTCTTTATCTTTGTTCTGAATGCAATCAAACAGCCAATTAGGGATAATGCAAGAAAAGATATATCAGTCAACACAGAAGCAAACTCCACAAAATGACACCTTCTTTGATTTATCATTCCGTTTGTGTCTCTTTGAATGATGGGATACTTGATGTTCGCTGTCAGAGGAACTGAAATTCACAGAAGGAAATAACATATATTTAGAAGAGACCATCTCAAAGCCAATGTATTATACAATATGAGCGGCAGAAACAAATTTGTAGTTTCAGTAGCAGCACGAGCAGAAGATCATATTAAGTTTTGACTCTATATTTCATACATAGACAACATCAGTGCTCACTTCTATGATGGTGATATAACCATCATCTTGTGCAAGTTTATTACTAACACAAATATTATAAGAACAACGGAGTCAAGCATCTATATACACTTCTCAAGTCAAATAACTTTTTTCAAGCAAGCTTTTGTATGCCCTCTGTCACGATTTCTACATTGCGAGAACGATAGAATTTTGTTTTTAAGTGCTAGGCCAACTCTATTCAACATGATAAATTGGCAAGAATAAAAAAATAATAAAAAAAAAGTAGTAAACTATGGAGTAGATTCTTGATTTAATTTTCCATTAACATTTCAACAGCTGCTTCAGCAAACACAAACACATCTGCAGGTGCAGAAGACGAGCGTAGGAAAATCCCCTTCTTCGAGAAGTGAGAGGAATACCCATTGAGGTTCACTGCCAGTGAAAAGTAAAAACCTTAATGCATGTAAGTGTTAGTAATCATACAGGTTTGCGCAATCCACATTACTAAAGCTTCCTGAATATCCCAATACTACAATTTCTTGCCCATTCTAACCAAGCACTTTCTAAGTAATTCACTGTCACTACTAATAAATCACTTCCAAAGACCCAGTATGTTTACATCATCTTCTTTAACACGCTTCCTAACTGGACCAATTTAACAAATAAATATTTTTTGCAATCACATTCCTTTGAAGCACCTCCAAAGTACTTCTTCCAAACACTCGAAACAAATCTAATCACTGGGAATAGGGGGATCCAACTATTAGGGTTTTATGTATAGTAACCCGATAAAATAAATTATTTCATTGTTTTAAAGTCAGATTAAGTGTATGAAGGTTCAAGTAATTTACAGGTCGGTGGTCTGATCTAGTCTCTTGAGTTTCTAATCAGGCCGTAAATCAGAATCAGAAAAAATGGATCTTAGCTACAAATATATTAACATCACATTTAAAAAAAAAAAAAAAAAAGATAAGCAAACCCATCAAGCAGGAATTCAGTCCTTGCGTGAAAGAAAACCAAAAAAGAAAAAAGAAAAACAAAACCTCAAAATCGAGATCAATAAACAAATTTATTAAAGACAAAAATATACATAAGCGCAACCTGTAATCTTCAGAAGAAGATGAAGAGGATGTGTAGCTTTCTGAGGAAGAGGGCGAATGACGCCTACGACGACGTTTCGCGTGAGAGCGGCTCTTTTTGTTTATTTTGAGGTCGTCTCTGCCGGTTCTGGGGCGGCGATGGTGCCGTCGACGACGCCGAGATGCGTCCGAGGATGAGGACGACCTCGTTGGGGACGAAGACGCCGCCATTGAAATTATTTGGAAACTCGGGTATGCCTTTAATTAGGGATGATCGACGAGCAATTAAGTTCGATGCTATTTAAACTTCAAATGGTTCTGAACCATTCAACCGAGTGATACGACGCCGTTGTTTTCAAGTCATTTCACAAAAATTAATTTAATTTTCCCTTTGGTAAAAAAAGGGAAATTAGTACGTTACCACCAAATAGGTTCACATAGTTACCAAATATGTAAATTGTTCTTAACCATTCAATTGATAAACATTATGTGGAGTATCTCACCCTAAAATATAATATTAAATAAGTTATGTATATTAAATATGATATGACAACATATTGTCTTATGTCAAGTTTCAATATACACATTTATTATAATCAATTTTTTTTGTGCTCAAAGTTTAATAAAAAGATATTTTTAACCACAATTACTAAATTAAGCTTTTATGATCAATTATAAAAGTTCTTTTTTTTACAGTAAATCGTAAAAGCTCTTTTTTTTTTTACAGTCAAAACTCAATCATGAAAGTTTTTTTTTTACGACCAATTGTGAAAACTCTTTTTTTACGGTAAATTGTGAAAGCTCTTTCACATCAATCGTAAAAGCAGCTTTAACGATGGATTGTGAAAGAACCTTTGACAATGGATCATGAAAGTTTTTTCATGAACAATCGTGAAAGCTCACAGTCAATTGTGAAAGCTGGGCGAAGAAAAAAGAGAGGGACTTTCACTCGATAAAGCAAAGAAGATGAACTTAAGGGAGAAGAGTGAATAAGGAAAAGAAATTTACAATTGAGAAAAAGAGAGATGAGAGAGAAAAGAGGAAAAAGAACTTCTACGAGTAAAAAGGGAAGAGAGAGGAGAAATAAAAAGTTGAGAGATGTGTTTCACTATTATGTAAGTCCAATTGTGGTTTCACGATTAAATTCAATTGTGGTTTTATAATTAAGTCCAATCGTGAATCGTGAAAGTTAGACAATGAATCGTATCGTGAAGATGAAAAAAAAAAGAACGAAAATAAGAGAAAGCTTTCACGATTGAGAAAACAATCATGAAAGTTACACAATGATTGTGAAAAGGAAGAAATAAGAGAGGTTTTAAGAGAAAAAAAAAAAGAGAGAACGGAGACAAAGCAATATTCACAAGAAAGATAAAAAAAGAAGACAAAGGAGAGAAAATAATAAATAAAAGAACATTCATTTATCAAACCACAAATGTTGGTAGAAAACATGTTTTTTATGTAAAAGGACAACATTATCAACAAAATTTAATACTTATTCATACAAAAGTCAAAATTAAGTTATATTTTATTTTTTAAAAAGTACTTATAATAAATAAATCTTATTAACAATAAAATTGAGATTTTTTTTTATATTGTTCACATAAAATCTACAAAAATTGTTACAACAAAAACAATATTTTTTCAACAGAAATTATAAATTTTGTAAATTTTTTCATAAAAGTAGATTTTTTATTTTAATAATGGTATTTTAATCTCATTACTAATATAAAATATAAGTAATATTATTTCAACAAATAATAATACATGAATCAGAATCAGGTCAATTACTCAAATATAAGTCAACACAAATTAGTGTATTTTTTAATAAATCTGATTAAAATCAACTCAATTACACCAATATAATTTCAAACCATTGTGATACAGATGACTTATGTATATTAAACCAAAAAAATCTAGACACAGGAGAACAGGGAAAAAGATCACAAAACCCGCACATATGTAATATTAGTTTTTAAATTTGTTAAATTCAGGAAATATGGAATTTTCCACTTCAAATATTGTTTGCGTGCCCATACGCAAAAATTTATATGAAACGGTTGCACGTATGACACGATGTAATGTATTACGTATTTAACTATAAAGTATTATTTGTTTAATTATAAAATATCACTATTTTTTTAAATGTATTACTACTGATTACTTACCTTGAAAAATAGTGATACTTTCTAGTTAAACAAGTAATACTTTATAGATATTCTTAAATCGTGTCACACGTCGTTTCAAAGGAGATCCACTCATATTATTAATATAAATATTAATTATATATTTGCTATAGTGTGTGATTAAAGTATTAAAATTAAATATAATAAAGAATAGAGAAATTTAGGTGGACATGCAGAGTGTGAAAGAACCAACCAAAATGATCAAGTATGTATCATGTATATATAGCTAACAAATCATGAAATTACAATTATCAGGGAAATAATTTGAAAAACATACAAATATTTATTGCTTCTACTCTGTAAAGCTATTGGAGGGAGCCCCGGCAAGTGGAATTGACGACTCTGGAGCATTTGCTGTATTAGATTGAGGAGCGGGAGCCGAAGGGCCGAGAGCAGCGCCCTGTGGAGAACCATTTGTATCATAATCGTCTGTATTTGCCTGAGGAGACGCAGCTGGACCACCGCTCGGGGAAAGAGATGGAGAATCGGTTAGATCTGGCTGGGGAATCGGAACTTGACCGCTGCTTTGGGGGATAGACGAAGGAGAAAAATCACCGGTGAAGGAAATGGGTGCCGTAGCCGGTACGTCTGTGTCGGTAATCGGAGACGGAGTCGGAGCTATAGTCGGAGATAGATCGATGATTAATTCTCCGGTTTCTCCCCCAAGAGTTGAAAAGGCACCGAGAGGGGAAGGTGAAGCAGCTGATTCCGACGAGAAAAGTGATGTCGGTGGGGCTGCTATATTTGACTGGGGAGCAGATTCAGGTACGTGGGACTGATCTCCAGGAGGGGTAGGTGGAGTGTTCGTTGGAGTACTTGAATTAGTATTATTATTCCCAGAGAATGCAGATTTATCGATGATTGTACTTGATCCCAAATCCTTATTTTCTTCAGGCACAACAGGTGAGTACTTAATATTCGGATCTACCTTAGGTACAGGGAAGATGAAGCCAGCGGCATAGGGTACCCTAGTACGTGGGATCCACCGGTTTCCGTCGAGAAACATCGCCGCAGTGAAACGCTGGATACGGTTCGGCGGTAGCTCTTTGACGCCGGCCCATTTCACTCGTTGGGCCTTGGGAGAAGCTGGGCCTCTGTTATTGAACTCTGTGTAGAACAAAGTTTGTAGAGCGAATGTGGCATTCCATGGCAACCACCCATCGGGATGGATCAAATCGTCAATGAAAGATTCCATGATAATGGTTCTAGAATATTCTTTCCAGGGCCGACCCAAATAAGACTTAACTTGGTGCCTGATTGGTTGTAGTTCCGGATCGGCCTTGAATGTGCAGTTCTGTAAGACAAGCCCAGTGGGCTGGCGCACGTCTTTCCGGCCCTGTGCGGTGACGATGTTTTGTTGGTTGCTTAGAGGCTTACGGACGAGCAACGTACAGCCCTGGAAGACGGCGGCGCTGTCTCCGAAGATGAAGTCGATGGTGCCGGAGATGATGCAGTCGCGGTAGAATTGGCGGTAGGTGTGTACGTAGAGGGTGTCTTGGTACCCATCCATGTGACAGTTGTAGAAGATCGCCTTGTCGGCGCTGACACGCAGAGCCACAGCTTGGTGCTTCGCCGCACCTGCTGAGTTTTCGAAGCCGATGCCTCTGGCTAGGAAGTCATCTCCTTGCACGGCTGCAACAAAATCACAAATTAGAAACTTACCCATTTTCATTTTCTTCGAACATATCAGATTCTACATATTTTGGCTCCTTAAACTTTCATAATTGAATGCACACAGGCTCACCAACAGTTGCTGTGTGATACGTTCCGGTCCCATCAATGAAGTTGAGATCTCCAGTAATCCTCGTCTTGGTGGGGCCATCTCCAATCATCATCAAATGTTTCAGCGTGCTATTAACCCTAACCTGCTCCTTATAAACACCTTCTTTGATATACAGCACCACTGTTTTATTGCTATTTTTAGGAAGAGCCATCAAAGCTTCATTGATCGTACGGTAGTTACCACTCCCATCCTTAGCCACAACAACGTCAGGCTTAATCTTATTTGGTCGAAGAGAAGCAAGCTCCCGTCGCTCGGAATCCATCCAATAAGGAACCTCACCGCCGTTTTCCGACAGCAGGCGACGGCTCTGGAACCCCTGAATACCCATCGACTCAAGAAATGTTGAGATCTCCGACACCATGGCAAGGGCATTACTAGTCATTTGCATGGATGTTGTAAGAATGTCCTTCATTTTCAGACCGGCATCCCCCCAAACATCGTCGAACCCATCCAGGCACGTTTCCTGGTGAGTCATGGCTCCACTCAGCCATGTCTTGAGGTCCAAGAGCACATCTTCGACATTGGTGATGTCGAAGTCGTTGAATTTCGCATAGGATCGGTGAAGATCGTCGATGGCACGGTTGGCAAGCTCGCCACATGTGTTGAGGGCATCCTTAGCGCGAGGATCGTTGTGAAGCTCTTTCAGAGTGGTGGAGTTCTTCAGTGCTTCCTTGAGGTAATCAATGGCGACCTGGAAAGCGACCTCGATTAGCTCCTTGGGGTTGGTGCTGTTCTGGCCGTGTAGGCTCTCCAGGCAGGTTTTTTGGTAGTCTGTGGTTTGACATATGGCACTAATGGCCTTCTGGGAGCCGGAAACATCTTTGACGTCTTCGGATTTCTCGCTTTCTCGGCCGGCTATGACCAGGGCTACCACCATGGCAACCAGAAGTAGAGAGCAAACCGTGATAATGGTAATCTTTTTCTTGCCATTGTCCATATTCAATCTTGTGTGATTTTCAAGAAATCAAAACCTAAACATATATAAATGTACAAATAAAAGGAAAAACTCAAAAAGAATGGAGAAGGACCTGAGGAGATGAAGGGCCTTCTCCCTCTGGAATATGAATAAGAAGAGGCGGTGGCATTTGCAGTAAGAATTAAACTGACTAGTTAAGCGTTCTTGTCATTGGACTAAAATTTGAAAGGTAGTTATTTCTGGTATGGGATTTTGAGGCTTAGAGGGAAAAACGAATTCATCACTCATTTCAACCTACATGTCTTAATATAGACATAAAGTTCCATCACCCTAGGAGATGTTTCGTTGCAACCAACCACTGTATGAAACCTAATTAATAAGTTCGTAGTTAGTTATTGTTTTGTGAAGAATCATCAAAATTATTACTGATTTTTTGGTAAAAAAATATATATATTATTATTATAACAATTTTTTTGTTAATCAATCCTGAAATTTTGTAGACATTAGGAAATTACAAATCTTAAACACGTGGATGAATCGTCAAGTTTGAACTGAATTTAATACATCCCTCGAAAGAAGATTTTTTTCCCTTTTTGTCTAGAAAAAAAACTCTTATTTGAATGTTAAAATATAACACCTTCGTGAAAAAGAATTGAAAAAGATTTGATATTGAGAAATAAGATATGATTTAAAATTGGTCCATAGTTTTTAATATATTGTACGTCATGTCCTGTAAATTGACAAAATATAAAATCGTGTAGTATGACATTTTATTTTGTCTAATTTCTTAGCTAAAGAAAACTATTGTAGAAAAATTAGGATTAATTTAAACCAAACATACACAATAGTATTAACCAATCAAATTACATTCAATGATATCGATGAATCAAATTAATGTATCAATTCTACAACTATATTATATGTCTATGCAGTTTGCTTTAATTATGACAAGAATTTTGCACTGAATAATTCAACCAATTACTAAAACTTTGAAGACATTGCTTTAACTAATTTGTTAAACCGGCGGTGAACTTGACACCGGTGGCCGGCAGCCAAGACATCCCATCAAGAAACCGGCTGACGGTGAAGAATCCGGCGGTGGAAGCATCTCTAATGATATGATACCCGGGCCATTTAACCCGGCCCGAAACAGACGATCCGGGCCCATAATTCCTGTACTCACCGTACCACAGAGTGCTTAAAGCGAAGTCCCCATACCACTCCAACCACCCTATGGGCTGCACCATGGAGCTCATGTAAGTATTCATGTAAACCGTCCTCGAGTACTGTTTCCACGGCCGGCCCAGGTACGTGGGACGCGTGGCGTACACGTAGCTGTCCTGGATCGAGAACCCGGTGCTCTGATGTGGGTCCTTCCTGCCCTGTGCGGTGATGGTGACTTTCTGCAGCGGCAGGGGCTCCCTCGTGAAGATCTTGCAGTTCTGGAGGACGGCGGCGCCGTTTCCGAAGATGAAATCGATGGTGCCGGAGATGCTGCACTCGCGGTAGAACTGGCGGAGGGAGTGAGCGTAGAGCGTGTCTTGGTACCCCTCCATGCTGCACCGGTAGAAGGCTGATTGGTCGGAGTCAACGCGCAGGGCCACTCCCTGATGGCTTTCCGGCCCGGCGGTGTTGCGGAATGTGATGTCCCTTGCGATGAATCCCTTCCCAGAAACAGCTACAATACCATCGATGGTGATCATAAGCGAACAAATTATACTACAAGAAAAGGTCAACGTGCACAACTATGTCCGTAATCTTTCCTATAATATATGATCCGGTTCAAAAAATGAGTTGCAGTGTTAAACAAAGTTGCACTTGAAAAGTTAATATCTCATTTACCAAGGGTAGCAGTTCGAAACGTAGTCCATCCCTGCATGAAATTCCGATTGCCGGTAATAACAGTCTGCCCTATTCCATCTCCAACGAGCATGATATTGGTCTTCTTCTTCTTCATATCAATATTCTCCTTGTAAACCCCCTTCTTCACATGTATCACATACCGCCTGTTACTATAACTCGGAGCCTGCAGTATCGCCTGCGCAATCGAACGGTACTGCCCGCTTCCATCCAACGCCACCACTGCGTCCACGTGAATCCCTCCCGGACTGGCCACGAGCATCTCCTTGTCTCCCTCCGTCATCCATTTCGGGAACCCCCCCTTCCCATTTTCCTCATCTGTCCCGTTCTTCTTCCTCGCCGGTTTGAACGGCAGGCTGTGCATCTGCGTGTACAGAGTCAGCACATTCCCGATGAGTTGACTCACCTGCGACAGGCTCCCTCGTACGAACCGCTCGAGGCGCCGGTCGGTGCCCTCGAACCCTTCGAGGCAGGTGTCCTGGTTGCTCAGGGCGGCGCTCAGCCACGCCTTTAGGTTTCCGTCGGAGTGGGGTGTCTTGAAGCCAGCATGAATCTTGTTCATCTCCGACAGGGACCATGCGAGCTCGGAGACGGAGAAATCAAGGAGCTCCTTGCAGTCTTCAATGGCCAACTGTTCGCGGTAGCTTATGGAGAAGGTGTTGAATGTAGTGATCCTGTTGATGGCTGATCGGGCCTCGTTGATCGTGCTTCGCATGGCAGCTTTGAGGACGGAGAAGGCCGGGCCGGGGTGGCTGTGGGCTTCGATTTGGGATTGGATGCCGGAGAGGCATGAGGCTTGATCGTTGATGTTGTTGCATGCTTGAGTTATAAAGGATTCTAGGGTTTGGTTTGGGTTGTTGGTGGTTCCATGGGAGAGGAAGTGAAGGGAAGAGAGTAGGATGGTGAAAAGGAGGAGGGAATTGGGGAAAGCCATTGTTGCAGGGTGGTGGATGGGAAGAGATACTTATGTGATGGTGTAAAGAATTGTGGGATTGCTTGGGATGGATGAAAATAAAAGGGAAAGGAATGTTTAATAGATTGTGGGTACGTAGAAAATATACTTTAATTTTCCTTTTGGCAAACTTCAAGTTTTATGCTCCCTTTCCGTCATCTAAAAATGTGATTCCATCTCTTGAGATGAAAAAAAAATCAGCTACCTTATATATTAATTACTTTTTAAATTCCAAGTCAAACAACATATAATCACTACCTACCAATGAATCTTTATCGATTTCTTGTGTACGTTTATCTTGAAGTTCCGGCATATTGAATACAGTAATATATCTCAAAGCTCTAGCTTATTTTGAAGCTCATATTAGACCATCTCCAGCAATGTTCATTACTTTAGTACAAATTATGCACCACTTTAGCGTAAGATTTATATAATCCCTCCAACAGTTTGCACTACTTTCTCCACTAAAAAATAATATTACACAATAATCTTTATTTTATTTATTTTTAATATTTATTTTTATTACTAAATAGTTGTTAAAAACATTATATATGTAATTTTATTTAAAATTAAATTTTGAGATAATATTTATTTTACTTATATTCATAAACTATCATATTCAAAAAATATATATGTAAAATTGAATGTCGGGTAATGTAATGCAATTCTATTTAAATTTGTGTATAATATTTAAAATTTCATATACTTATTTAAATTATATTTTTATTATTATTTAAATTACACTTCATATAATTTTAAAACTTGATTGAATTTCAGTTTGGATAATTGAGATAAAAAATTATAATATTAAATATTAAAAAAAGATATAATCATATAAAAAAGAAAAAGAAAAAAAAAGTAGGGGAAAAAAATATACGGTAAAAATGGTGCAAAAATTTTAAAAACTTCAAAATGGTGCAGAGAATAGAGTACTGTTGGAGGGTTAAAACTGACGTCAAATGGCAAAGTAACTTCTTGTTGGAGAAGCTCTTACATATTGTTTATATATCTTGACGTTTATGAATTTCAAAATATAATTTTTTGAAACACCTGTCGTATTGATCATTTGACTCATACGTTATAAGCGGATGTTGCTATGCTTCACAATTTTTATGAGCTTAGTTCGAAAAGTGACTAAAAAATAACTTCAAGAAAATGACCAATAAAGGCATGATTCTGTGACTTAAAATAGAGAATATTTTTTTGAGACGGAGGAGAGTATTTTCATTTATTAAAGTCACAATATATTTTAAGTCCTCAAAGTATAAACTGATCCATAAAACCCTAAAATCTAGAAACTCTTTCCAACCTGATCACCATGCCCTTCAATGCTTTCAAACAGATGACCAAAACCAGACAAAAGAAAATGGCCCATGAATACACACCCAACATTCCATATTCTACATCACAATTCACAAATTATGCATAATGTATCAATGAATAAGTCCTCTTTTGTACAGTTTATCTCCACCTTCTGCCTGTGAAGAACTTGAAGACGGTTGACCTACATCTTGATCCGTCCCTTGGGACGCCGTAACAGACTTAGCATCCCAGTACCAAGGCTGAAGGAACGGAGAAGAAATCAATGGAGAATATGACGAAGGGTGGAGAAAAACCGACCCCCAGTCTCTGTCTCCACTCTTAGCTTCTCTTATTCTCCTACGAACCAACAGACTCCCCACGTCTTCCCTTTTCATTTCTGATACGCTCCGAAGTATTGAAAGGCAGATGAGAAGTACCAAAACTGTGTCTTCTTCTGGCAAAACCTCGACAATGAGTAGCTTCCAGTTGAGAAGGGCAGTGGCTTTTCCAGTCGGGTTTTCCTCGGAGTACCTAATCACAGTCACATATTCATCTTCTTCACCACTTGCTTCTCGTCTAATTTCTTTTCTTTCTTTTATTCCTAGGTTCGATTTATTGACCTTATATTGCAAATGCCTCCCTTGCAATAGTTTTACCTACAACAGTTATGTTTTCATAGTCCGTACAATATCAATATGCTCGATGTTTTCCAGTTAAGTGAAATGACATATCCTCACCATTGATTCAGAAGACGTGTTATTTTGCAGATCAAACTTAAAGCCTGAGAGTGATGTTGTATTTCCCCACCGTATTAGCAATTCATTTCCTGTTGAGAAGCTCCATGAAGCTTGGAACCCTTCGACCGGTTCTTTTGGTTTAGCGGTTCCAACCACTTTCACTGCACTAGATGGCACATGCAATCAAGTAACAGAAAAGGATTAGACAGGAAAGACAACAAATATAAGCTTTCCATATAGGTTGAACAATCAAGCATGTTTTGTACCAAATCAGAAGAAGAATTAGATAGTTCTTTTGTTATCCTAGCACATAAAACAATGAATTTTCAAGTATTAATCTCTCTCTCTCTCTCTCTCTCCCTCTCTCTCTCTCTCTCTCCCTCTCTCCCTCCCTCCCCCTCCCTCCCTCCAGCAATCGATTGAGGATTTGAGGTGTTATCTCCGATGTGCAGACAAAACGGGATGATAAGCTAACTGTAAGAACATCAGCGTACCAGGAGATCTACCAATCGAACTGGAACCAACTACATAAGACCAAGAACCTTCACAGATCTGTATAATTCGATCCTCCCATTTCACAGCCACAGGAGCTTCGCCCCCTCTTCTCCAGAACCCTTCTCCAATTCTGTCGTGCAAAAAAGATCAAAATCAACTGCCAATGTTGAAAGTCCATAATAACTAACAACCAAGTCCAACTAATAGGCATTTTCAATCTTACCTCATTCGAATAACAAAACACTCTCTACCACCATGATCCAGAACCGTTCGTGATAACCACCTACCTTCTTGTGGACGGTACTGATTCATTTTCAGAATTACATCTGAAATCATTGCACCCGAGTCATCTGTCACCCTATCAGGCACACATTTCAGCAAGTATGACGCTTGTACTGGTGGAGTAATTGAAGCAACAACTCTCACTCTTTCATCAATTTCTTTCCCTAATGTGAGAGAGGGTGCACGAAGCAAGTCGTTCCACAAGAATGATATGCTATCTTGCACAGAACTGCCTTTAGAGCAGAGGGCACCAAGGAAACGTAGCTCGATTATGACTCCTTTTGTCCCGAATTCACAGTAAAGATGCCATGATTTTTGCCATGATTCTAACGCAAAGTGCGATAACGGTTTATCCATTTTCAGCTCCCGGTGACATTTTGCCATTCGGAGACGTAGAACCTCCCGTGAAAGACCCCTTTTCATTTTCTTGATATTTGAGGTTACTTTTACTGCTATGCACACCTGGGTGGTGTGTGAGAAGCAATGAGTCTCAAAGAGCAGTTTTAAGATAGAAAAAAGAATAAATAAAGATTCAATCTTTGGCTTCAGCAGAAATCTGAGTCAAATATATATTGATATAATGAAGAATAATAAACCCTAAATGTCGACACCACATATCCCCTCCGAAAAAATCAACTTTTGATTGCACTTCAAAAATAACAACTGTATAACTGTTGGAAAATCTTATTTGACAATAACATTTCTGTTTCCGTCATTGTTATCCATTTATAACAAAGATAAACACCAAAATGGATTAACAAATAACATAATCTGTTAAATGTATATGATCAAATTCTGATAAAAATAACCTTCTTTGAAATTTCTGGAAAAATAAATAGCACACACTAACAGCTTGTTTCAGGTAAAGCATTGAGTTCTCCTTTATCATTATGACAAATAGTTGGCAATACGAAAGTGGAAGTATTAATAGTCAACTAACCTCGGATAAGAATCTGGGAACCAAGGTCTTGTATTTTGTATTGACATCAGTACATGTTACATCCCAGTAAAAAGGTGATTCAGCAATAGGCCTTGTAATTGCTGCACCTCCCGCTTTCTCATATGGTTGGTCGAAAATTCTCTCCCACAGCATTTTGGTTTCATTTGCGTCTTCTTCCTTTGTTGGGTCGCATACCCCAAGTATTTTCTCTACATCTGCCTCCAACTCCTTGAAATCTACTGCATATACTGTTGGATAGCTCTAATAAATAAATCCAAATAGAACACGGTTTTCATTATTTTCGACGATAATCATAACTAATATATTTTCATAAAGGGATTCATTCTGGAAATTATGAATGGTAAACATGACATGAATGGAATTTAAATCAACTTCATAATATGCAATAAACACAATACATACTTTCCACTTGCATATCCGATTATGGTTTACCATATTCATTCTTCGGTGATGAATCGTGTAAGAAATAAATGAAAAGTGACAATAAAAGAAGGGGTACTTTAAACACACTATTCTTTGAAAAGAAGGTTACATTAGCCATGTATAGAGATTAGAAGTCTGGTCCCTTCCTGTGTCCCCATATGTTTCAGCCATAATTATTATTTCCTCATACATAGAACAAACAAACATAAAAGTAACTAGATTTTTTTCCCCAGTGATTGTAACAATTCAACAATATTCACTACTGTTCTTACTAAAAAACGAAAAAAAAAAAAAAACAACAACAACAACAACAACGACGACAGAATTTTTGACCATTTTTGCAGGGAATCACACACACGTCAAAAGTAAACAAACAGAGGAGCAGTTGGGACAAAAGCTACAGAACAATTGTGCTTTCACATGCAGGACAATTCATATGCTCCATGTGCCACTCCATATTAACTTATACACAAACGTGGATCAATGAATCTTTGACAACATATCATCAACAGCACATCAAGGAGCATTTTTTATACAACAGTACATATCAATAAAATCCACAAAGAACTACCAAAACCAATTTCATTCTTTCTCTTTTATATTTGCTTAGTTCCCAATATTTTTCCATTCTGACCGATTCTTTTAAGATTGTCAATTCGACTATAATTAAGCCGATTAAGCGCGATTATAGCCAATTTACGAGGATGATCAAAGTTAGCATTATATCAGTCAAAGAGAAGGGAAAGCTCACCTGATGAGTCAACCACATCAAGAGAACATCTGAGGTGGGCACAAAGCAAGAACATTCATCACCAAAACTATGAACCATGTAAATAAAACCTTTGTATCTCTGCTTTGCTGCCACTAAATACACCATTTCAGAATAGTATGGTTCTGAAAACATTTTGTATAGATTTCTGAGTTTTGACACTTGATCCAACAGATCTTCATTAGAAACAGATGAATAATTTTCGAGTTCGAAATCAGCTTCATTTTCAAAGGGCTCTGATGGGAACTTGTATTCCCAGATCTTCCTGCACCTGTTTAATGCGTACTCTTCATTTTCTTCATCAAATATTGTTGGTTTTCCGATCAGCTTTGAGAATCTTGACTCACAGTAATGTCTGTAATTAGCCTTGAAAAAAATAAAATAAAATAAAATCACATTTCTATTAAATCACCCACACACACACACACACACATCTTTTCCCCCATAAAAATAAAGAAAAGAACTGGAAAACGCTCATTACCGGATTAAGAGTATGGCAAAACCAAACCCATTCAACATCAAAAGGTGGAAGAATCATGGGAGGTTTTGATCCAGTTGTAAGATCAGCCACTAATGGCATCCATAGCTGATCATATCTGTATGAACAAGCAACAATAGCAAAAATCCCATCAAATTTTTACACCTTCAAATGCAAATTAATTAAAAAAAAACCAAAAACATCAAGAAATGGTTAAAAGGAAGTGAAAAAAAAGACCTTCGAATGGCTTCAACAGTTATAGATTTCTCGTGTAGCCACTGAGAATCAGAAATAAGCCTCAGAAACCCAAGATTCTTTCTGGCAGCAGCGACAAGATCAACACTGAACCGAACCGTCCCTTCATCTGATATCTCACTGAGGCTTCTCACGGAGGAAACTGACATTTTTCTTCCTATCTGGGTTAGTGGGGATAGGAGGTGGAAGTCGTTGGGCTCCGAGGTAGAAGATGACACACAGAGAAAAGGGGAGCGAGGTTATTTAATGGTGGCAAAGGTTGTTCCACTATGTGATGGTGACGGTCCTGACGCAGATGGCTGCCTGATTTCAGAAAATGAAACGTGGTGACTTTGGTCCACGGTCAGACACTGTCGTGTATCGTGGAACAGTGATTTTACGGGTGTGTGGGGCCCACGTGGGGATGGCTTCCGCTCTTGGAGTTGTAATATTTGGGATTGAAGTTAGATTCTGCGCTTTAAGAGCATATTGATAATAAAATAAGAATGGAAGATGCTACAATGAAGCTTTTTTATCCAGAAGAAATAAAATACCATTATCCTGTCGCCATTGAAGCTTGAGGTAATTCCAGGCGGAGAAGAATTATCAGTCCACAACATAATGCAAACGCCAGATTAGGTGAATGTATGATTATGACATGACAACTATACTACGTTTCTTCCTCCTCAACCCTTTTTCCCTGTCCCCGCCAGTACCTCACTTGCCTTATGATTCAGGACCAAAAATTAGGAAGGCTGAATTTTATTTTATATTTTAAAATAATTATCATATTTAATAATATTATTAATTAATATTGATTTGTTAAAAAAATGACATTATTGATCAAAAAGTAATAAATGTTAGAGTGTATTTAGTTGTGATTAAAATATAGAAATCATAATAAATAGTGTGTGAATATATATATATATATTGAGCCTCCTGGAAAACGATTGCACGTGTGACATGATTTAAGGTATTACTTGAGTAATTATAAGGTATTACTTGTTTGACTATAAAGTATCACTACTTTTTAAGATAATTAATTAGCAGTAATACACTTAAAAAAATAATACTACTTTATAGTTAAACAATTAATATGTTATAGTTAAACAAGTAATACCTTAAATCGTGTCGCACGTGCAATTGTTTCACAAAAATTTGTGCGATGTATATATATTGATTTAGGATAAAAAAAAATTAGCTTTATGATGAAGAGTGCAATTATGTGTGGTCTCTAAAATAAATAAATAAATAATTTAAGTATAATTATTTGTGAAGGGGAAGAAGATGATATTGTTTGGGGACATAATTGATTGTTCCCTAAATACAATAAGGCTAACTTTATGACATTGCAATTCCACTTTAGCAAAATAAGGAAGTTGGAACTTCAATTATTTCAACTGTCTTTTCATTCCAAATCAATACACGTTTTGATTTCCATCTTCAATCATAGGATTCCCTCCAAATTAAATAAAAAATAAATAAATAATAATAATAATAATAACAATCAATGAAATAAGCCCCACTTACAGTTTCATAAATATCCAAATGTGCAGTGATTTTGGAGATTTTATTGTCTTGGATTCTTGGAAATTACCCAATTCTAGTTTGACTTCACTCTGAATTATCAAGATTCTTCAGTGTTTATTATTCTGAGCTGTACAATGTTTAATTTGAACTCTGATGAAGAATAAAATTTGTCGACAATTTTTAATAGTTTAATAACATCATCCCACAGGAAAAATATTTTTATAAAGAAATTCCACAATTATAAATGTGTTTTTAGTTCGCTTACAACACAAAATTTTCATAATGACTTGAAAACAGAAGAAGAAAACTTGAAATGGGTTTTAAATAAGGGGTGTAATTAAAATATTTGAGCATTATTTTTTATATTTTATCATTATATGTAGGCATAAAATATTAAGTTAATATTTCAAAATTAAGGCCAATAAACAAGCCCAAGCCCAAGCCCAAGCCCAAGCCCATAAGTCTACACATCAATGAACAAATTAATATAATTCTCACATAAATCACACATCAAATTTAGATGATCTTGTCTGGGATATTTTTACCAAATAGAGAAGAGCGACTCTCTTTTGCATCAGTGTCCGACACACAATAGTACTTGTTTAATAATAATATTATTTGTTTAACTATAATATTATTTTCTTTTTTAAAATATTAAATAAATAAATAATATTTTTTATTAATATTGTAGATCAAATTGCACAATACACTCAATGCACATCATTTTTTGGTAAACATATAATAAACTTGCAAGACAATGTTTCCAATTTCAGATATTTGAGCAACACTTTCAATATTTTCTCAATTTTATGTTGCTAAAAACATATAAAAGACAAAAAATCCATTAATTAAAATGATAACTTCATAAATTATCCACCAATATTTGCAACAAAGGAAATTCAAAAAAATATATAAGGTTTGACTTATTCTTTAAGAAATATATTAATTTGTTCTTATATTATTATTGGAGCAAATTGAAAAATTAGTCCCATAACTATGTGACATTTGCAATTTTAGTTATGTTCAAATATAAATTCACAATTATGTTTCATAACAATTTTAATTTCACAAATTTAGTCATAATTTTGATGAAAATTGAATTTTTTTTCAGAATCTGACATATGCGTCTTATGTGATTTTTTCAGGCGAAACTTTTCTGGCTTTTAATTTCCACACAACCTTAAAAACATATAATAAAAGAATATGCCACATAACAAAAGGAATTTAAAATATTTTAAAAGAAAATGGTTGTTCTCTTTAGAGGAACTACCCGTAAGTAATAAAGAAAAATCTAGCTAATTTACATTTGATTACTTATAGGTTGTTTATTTAAGAAATAATTATTTAATTTTTTTATGTTGCTTTGTGTGTGTGTATTTTTTTCTTTTTGTTGCAAATTGTATGAAAATTTAAAAGTCACGTAAAAAATATTTTTCAAAAAAAGCAAGTAAAACGGACATGTCAAATTCCGACAAAATTTCTAATTTTTCCCAAAATTCCAAATTTAAAAAAAAATAGGACTAAATTCACAAAATTATAAATATTATGGAATATAATTGCAAATTTATATTTGAATAAGATTAAAATTGTAATGTCCTATAGTTATGGAACTAATTTTGCAATTTACTGTGCTCGTGATCCATATATCATCACAAAAAATTGTAAACGTAATGCATTGCACATTAACATTAAAACTCACAAAATAGCAGTATTTAAAACTGACAAACATGAAAAACAATCCCACCTCAATTTGAGTTGAATTTCAGCAATGCAAATGCTAAGGATCCTAGTCCTTAATAAGAGTCATAATCCTATCATAGGATATATAGCTCATTTTAATTTTTTAATTTGCTTTAATTAATTTAATAAATAAACATATAAAAATAAATATTCAGTAAACATCAAATAATTAATGAATTAGGGCTGTACAGATATGAAAATTGGTCATTAGGGCTGGGATTTTGAATTAGGCTGATATTAGGCAAAACTTTTTAGGACTTTGGGGTCAATTTTGAAGTTCTTAAAATTTCGGTGCTAAATTGCAAAAATATTGAAAAGTTACCCAAAAAATGAGGGTTAGTTGCATAAAAAAAAATTAAATAAAAAATTTATTTTATACAAAAATTAAATTCAAAGCATGCAATAATTTTTAATGAAAAGGCATTGTTGCATCGACGAAATAATCGATCATTGCTACGAATAATATGTGTTTATAATTTTGATTTAATTAAATATTTGATCAAAATAAATTAATGTCTCATTCTCACATTTATAAATTTATTATAATTACATTTAATATTAATATCTTTTAATCTAATCTTGAAAGTAGACAAACTCGTTAATCAATTCATGTACTATGTTTTTAGTGTTTTTCGTATGTAATAGAAATAATATTCAAAATATAATTTCCTACATATTTTTACCATTATTTCATATATAACATAAATAATATACAAGACATAATTTTTTATAAATAATTTTATAGAAAATATTTCAAATATAATAATAATAATAATAATAATAATAATAATAATAATAATAATAATAAATAATAATATTTTAAGTTAAATATAAAAAAAATTCCAATATAAAACGATCACATGTCTTAAATAGTAAAAATTAAAAAATGATGCTTGAAATTGTAAAAACAACAAAATTATAAATTAAAGTACAAATTTATCACGTTAGTTATTTTTTATGCAATTAACCAGAGAGGAAAAAAAAAAAAAAAAAACTCTAGCATTCACCTTTCCTTTAACACAAAATTACAGTAAGCAAACACACACACACGCGTACAGGCAGCTTGAAGTGGTGCCGATGGCGGCGGCCGCAGCAGCAGCCGGTGGGTGATGGTAACGCAGATGGAGCTTGATTTATGATTTTTCATGGAAAACCAATCCCCAGCCCCCAATCCTCCCACAGTCGAATATGCGCTGCATTGTTTTATGATTTTTTGCGGGGGAGTTATTTAGAGAGAGAGAACGAGATTAGAATTCAGTGAGAAGAAGCACCAGAATTCAACTCATATTTAGAAGCAGTACAATTTCATCGGCTACATGAATGGCGTCTCAAGTTTTGGTCACTGTTTGGGTCTGAGCTCAATACCTTCGACAAGCAGGCCTCCCTTGAGATGCACACCCTTAATTTCTCTAAACCCCATTTTCACCTCCTCTTCTTTATTCCCACCTCCATTATAAAATTCCCCCAGTTCGACCTCCATCCATCCGTCGCCACGTGGACAAATTACCGGATCTACCCTTCTCTTCGACTCCTTCGACCCCGGCCCTTCGCCTACGTCGCACTTTAGGTATAGCGTTTTTTGTGTTTTATAACTCCCGACTTCAATAAACACTTCCGACGGAACCATGTCTAGCCCAAAAGCGCGATCCACGAGCTGAATAATAAGGTGCGCCCCATAAGTCGTGTTTGGGGACAACATTTTGGTGTTTATTCTTCCGTGTATTTCTAGCCAACATACCATTACGAGTTCTACTGCCTCTGCAAATCTGGTTAAAAAATAATATAAATTAAATTAAATTAAATAATTTGAAGTCGGGAAGAAAGTATATTTGTAGAAATTAACCTTGAGTGAGGGAGGGGTTTCCATGACCAATATAGGGAATTGCTTGACCAAGCAATTGAAAGTTCCCTTGAACCCAGTATGTAGCTTTTCTTCTTTGTACTTCTATCTATCGAAAATGACTGCAATTTCATAAATCGAAAATTCTTATGTCATTAATTTACGATATGTGGCAACGAATTAATTTACGATATGTGGCAACGAATGAATTTACGATATGTGGCAATGATATAATCAATAAAATATTGTCAAATAAAAAAATTTGTGCAATCAAATAGGTAATGTTGCACCAATACCCAACCAAAGAGCAATTGTGGTACCAATCTAAAAGACGGTTGTCGCTACTGGACGGCGAAATGAATTTTGGAAGAGGGATCCCCCAAGAAGATCCTTCTTCTTCCTTTTTTTTTTTGGAAGAAAAGGTGGATCCGAACAAAATCGAGAAAACAGAAGAAATCCAAAGGTACCAAGAATCATCATCAAAATATTAATCATTAATTATGTTTTATAGTTTATAAAGAAACGAAAAATCAAGATTAAAGAAAAAAATTAGAGTGAGAATGATTAGGAATGTTAGTAAATATTAATTTTTAAAAAAAATAATAATTCCATCTATGAAAGTCATATGTTTGAATTTTCAGATGACATCATTTTTGGATAATTGATTAAGACCTTTTTGCCCCCGTCAATGAGAAGCGGGGTTGAGGAAAGCCTGCAAAACAAATCTTTCTTGGACGAGAACTCCACCGGAGAAACTGATCTGGAAATAATATCGCCGTAATCCGACGGCAGGAAGCTCTCCCAGACGAGGTCTGAATCTGCTGCGTCACGCAAAGCGGCGGATACGACTGCCGAACGACATGCGTCGCAGGGAGTAGTGTAGGAGATGATGTGGGACAGGCAATCTTCCGGCAGCGCCTCCACCGTCGTTTCCACCGCCATTGCAGCCGAAGTGAAATCGAATAATGTTAACAGAGTCAAGCTTTGGCGCTTTAAGAGAGAGAAGGGTATGGCGTCGCAGACTCGCAGTGCACACCATGGGATTCATATACAGAGAGACATAAATGTTCCTTAATTATAGGATAGGGAGATTTTAGGCATTATACCTTGAGCTGGGCTATAATGGCGACATTTACTGGACATATGACCACATTGTTCTTATTTTGATTTTTGTAGTTAACTAATCTGATTATCAGCAGAGGGTTTCATTAACCTTCCGTAACCAACTTTTTTTATTTATTAAAATAATTTCTGCGTCTTTAGGTCTATTATATACTAGTTAGAATTTTTATTATTTTAAATTATTAAATATATTTTATTTTATTTAGTTAATTTAGTGATATATTAAATATATTTCTAATTATTTTGGGATATTTAAAATATTTTTAATATTTATTTAATTATTTAGAGGTTTGATTAGCTTATTGTAAAGGGATTTTATCTTTTAATCAATAACTTATGAGGTTTGGTATTTTTGGACAACTTTTTAGATCGAAAATTTATAATTTTTTAATTTCACCAATTAAAGATAATTTTTGCCAATGTTCCAATCGAGCCGAAAATTACATGTGAAGTTATGTGATGACCCGATTTCTAGTTTTGTGGGTTAAAACTGCAAATGTGGACTGCTAAGGAATGCACTATTGTTGCCAAATGCCCTTTCTATCATACAAAATCTATTAAAAAGAAAAAACATATTTAATAAATTTGAAAAGTTATTTATTTAAATAATTTGAATATTTTTATTTCTTTAATTTTATGATTTCTTTAATAATTTTCAAATTCACTAAATAATTTTTTTATTTTATTCATTATTTTGTGAACTTTTATATAACTTTCAGTTGTTAAATCTTTTGCAGTTAAACAAATAATTTTCAAATTATGTATTATATATATTTAAATTATATTGTAGTACATGTCATCTCCAATTTTAGGCCACAAAATCTAAAACCGGGTCACCACATTCACTTCAAGTTGGATTTTGGTTTAATCGAGCCAAATTATCCTTTATAGATGAAATTAGAAAAGTTGTCATTAATTATCGATCCAAAAAGTTGGGGCATGAAAAAAAATCGAACTTCATAAATATTCGATAAAAATATAGGTATCCCTACTTTGTACAAAATATTATTAGCAATTAATTGAGTATTAATTTTGTATTTATTCCCTAATCTATATAGACCACCACTTTTCAGAGTGTTTTGAATTGAAAAGTAAGATTAAGGGCCAATACGCGACGCCGTATTTGCCCACAACAAACGACAAATAGATTAGGGGCCATCCATACGTCCACCTAAACTTTTAAAATTCATTATGATCCTTCTAATTATTACAATAATTAAATATATTTAAAAAATATTTGATAAATAACAAACCAAATCATAAATATATTTAAATAAATCAAGAAATTAACAACTTAAATTTTAAAAATGATTTAATAACTTTAAAATCAAAAACAAAATTTAAAAATTATTTAATAGATCGAATTTTTTTCAATAAATTGGGAATTTGTTGTTTTTTATAGGTTTTAATTATTTATACTTTTGATTTATTTGAATAACATTATTTTTAATTTTTAAATTAGAAATAATTTGAAAATTTCATGTTATTAATTTTCTTAAACACACACGTGCGCGCACGCACACACGTATATATGTTTATTTTTAGAGTTTTAAATATATTTAGTTGATAATTAGGATTATCGTATTTGTGTTGAATTTAAAAATGCAAGGCCTTATATAATTGGTGCGTTTATAACCAAATCATGGAAAATTATATTTATTGTATTCTATTCCGATATGTTTTATTCTATTTGTTGTACTCTATTCTTCAAATCCGTCAATCAAAGTGTCCAAATATCTTCATATAATTTTTAAAAATTATTTTTCTTTGTAACTGATATATTTGTTAAAATTCTAGATTCAGTGCAATTTAAACGTTGTACGACATGTTTGTTTGAAAATTTCTCAAAAAAAACACACACACACACAAGAAATTTAAAAGTTATGTGCATTTTGTTTATACTCGCATGATATTTATTTATAATTGGTGAAATATTATATAAAATATCCTTCTAATTTATTTAAATAATATCTATCACAAATTCTACATATTTCACACTGTAAATATAATTGAAAACATAAGATTATTTTATTATTTTTGTATATATTTGATTATGAAAAAGTACGTAAATAAAATGCTACTGTAATTTCTTTTGTTCAATATCATGTATCACCATCTTTATATCTGAGTATTTCTTTTTGCTCTTTTATAATATTTTATAAAATTATATTATCTATTTGTTCAATATTATGTATTTATTATCGATGTATCTCAAATTTTTTATGCTTTCTGTGACATTTTTTTTCTTTTTATATACTTTTTTTAATATATAAATACAATATCAAAAATATGTTTAATATTGAATTATTAAATATTTGATTTAACAATCCAACGTGCTGATCATTTTTTAAATTTAAAGTTCCATTAAAAAGCGATAAAAACACAATTGATAATATTGGAGTTGATTTTTTTAAAATAAATTTAAAATCTAATATTATTTTAATCAATTAAATACCTGATTATTGGATCTTGAAATTATAATTATTAATCCAATTGAGATATTAGATTGAATTTGAATATTAAGTAATAATTTAAAATTCTATCCATATTAGATGATGTTTGATTTCATCTTTTTTGTAATAATAATTTAATTTTCCAGTAAATTTATTGAAAAATGAATCACTTAAGATATTTATTTTTTATTTAAATGTTAAGTAGATAAATTAAATTCAATTATTATTTCAATGATGTTGGGATTTAAAATTTTAAAATAATAATTAATATATTAAATTGTTTTACAACATACTAAAATAGGAAAAAATATTATGTATGATAATTATTTTCTCTTAATATTTTAAGTAAAAATAATACATTTTTAGTAATAAAAATATACAAAATGATTTTTGTGAATCTGACAGATAATATATAAAGATTCTGTCACAGTTAGTTTGGTGCCTTATCATAAGTCTCTCCCTCTCCCCCCACCCTTTTCCCGCAGGAACTCTCCACAATTGTCAGTCGTTAGTTCGCAACTAGTTTCGGTCTTACTATTCGTCAATGGCAGCAACTCAAAACTTCAAAATCTCAAATCCAAGTCCAATTTGCTTGCTGGTTACCTCCTCTCGATACTCTTCCTTGATTTTCAAATCTTCACTCTCAGCCAATCTCCCAAACAGTAGTAATGTGTCCCATTTTTCTGGCACAACTCTTTTAACTATGCACAGCTGCCAAACTTCGATTCCGATTATATCAAGAAGGCTTATTCTGGCTTCAGTTTCTGGTCTCTGGGATGCATTAACCGGCGGCGACGCCGCCCGTGAAGCTGTCATCGCTGTTCGACGAGGAATGCTTCTTTTCAGACAGGTAAAATATAATTGTAATGGTTATGATTCAAATTGCATTTTCCTTTTCTTTAGGTTTTTGTCGGTGTTAATTGTGTTTATGGTGAAGGGAGATGTGCTGGGTTCCTTAGTTGAGTTTGACAAGGCTATTGACCTCGATCCTCGGCAGAAAGCATGTAGGTTTCTCTAAACTTGGCTGAATTGATTGTGCTGAACCGTACTCTTTCTTGTTTTAACCAATAGAATTAGCTAAGACAAGTGGAATGCTTGAATGCCGCTCTAAAATGCCCCCACTTCAATTAAATTTTGGTCTCATTATTTTTTCGTACTTATCTTTGAATCTTTTTAAGGCTACCTTACAGTTTTTTTATTTGTTCACACGTTCGGTTTTGAGCATGTTTTTAGTATGAAGTTTGGTTGGTTGGTTTACTTATGAATGATGGTGCTAACATAAGAAATATAGCTTGGTGAATATGTGAGTAGATAATTCTTTGTTGTTCAGTGATATATAAGTTCCTTTTTAGGTAATCAGATCTTTGGCAGAGAGGATTATCGTTGTACTATCTTGATAGGTACTTCGTTTCTTTTGTATTGTGTATCTATGAAGTTATTATGATGTTTCATGTTCTTAATTTAATATTGGGTGGCTAGATTCTGTCTCTCTCTATTAGATTTGAAGAAGGAGCAGAGCAATTCAGACTAGACGTTGCACAAAATCCGAATGACACCGAGGAGTCCATATGGTGCTTTCTTTGTGAAGCTCAATTATATGGTGTTGATGAAGCTAGAAGACGGTTTTTGGAGGTAAATGTCTAAAAATATTTATGACAGTACCTGATAAGTTTGTGAATAATAATACCGTATGCTTAAGATTTGTTATTAGATCAACTTAAACTTACTTTCCTTTCAAATTTCTTCAATTTGAAGTGTTAAATTTTTTTCTGTTGTTACCACTATCTCTATATTAATGGTCAGTACACTGTGGAATTTACACCGTCTACATCCTGGGTATTTTTCAAGGATATATGCTTCTAATAGAGAGCTCCTGGTTTTTGGTGCCTTAAATAAAGATATTAGACACAAACATGCTAACTTCCAGAAAGTGCTATGCTCCGATGCTGCAATGTTAAAGACTGTCACAAACACTTCAATTGATTATTTTCTGACTACAGGTTGGTATAGATCCCCGACCTGTCATGAGGGAAGCCTACCAGATGTTTAGAGATGGCGGGGACCCAGAAAAGGTAGTTTATGTGAATTCATATTGGATAGTTGTATCTTTTTGGCCCAGTAGGTATTTTTTCCAAGGTATTCTACAGCATTTCATTGCGTGGTGTTCATATAATTGTGTTTATCAATGACCCAGACTTTACCCACTATTTCATATACTTGTCATATGAACTTGGTTAGAGAAAGTGTGGGCCATTTTGATGCACTTAGCATATTATTGTGGTTTGTGCCATGTTTTTCTTATTCAAAGCAATTGTGATGACTCAATAAGACTTAGAAAATTGTGTTGTTTAATACCTTAGGATTGGAAATGAGAGAACCAACATTGAGCAATATACCGTGATGCATAATTTTAGAGTAAAGGGTTTGCCTGGAGAGAAATCAAGTTTCTTTCAACAATCCATATCAGTGGAAATAGTGGACTATTTCCCAATGCCTTTCACTTTCTTTTTTCATGTCAGTTTCTCTTGAAACCTTGAAAAAAATAGCGAGGAAAATATTACAAGAGGATCAAACCTTGACTATTTGTATTTTGATGATTTTAAGAGATCCCTTGGACATACATATGTTAATTGGGTTTCTTTTCACAGCTTGTTGAAGCATTTTCAAGTGGTCGGGAGAGCGAATATTTCTATGCTTGTTTATATGCTGGCCTTTATTATGAATCTCAGGTTTTCTTCTGAACTATATTTGTCTCAGTTATAGTGTTTAACTTTTACTCTAGCATTAACATAATGATTATTTGAGAATATGTAACCGTGTCCAATTGGAGATAGATATACCTTTGTCCTCTGAGTGTACTTTGTTAACATGCCAATTGTAATCACAATATTTAATGACTTTTACAAGTCCTGGCAGTTGAAACATTAACTGGTATTTATTTGCTTGTGACTACTTTTAACTGGGTGACATTTTATTAATAATTTCAACATGCAGAATATGTCTGATGAAGCTAAACTTCACTTAACCGCTGCATGTAAATCTCCTTATGGTTCAAGGTTAGGCATCAGCAATTTACCCATGTTTTTCTAAACAAAGCTTTGAAATATTACTTATGCCATCTACGACTGTTGAACCCAGGTCTGACGACTACATGGCAGCGCTTGCCAAGGTTCATTGCACTTGCCGAAACTGGAGCTTCAGTTGAACATCAACTTAGACCTGGTGAGATGGATTTCGTATTTACCATTCCTTGCAGAAATAGCTATATATGTATACATTGTGTATATATGAGACCCTACTTTTATCATCCACTCTATACCTTGATTGTCTGATTGTCAAATTCCTGAAAAGTATCTGGTTTGGATATTCAAGCAGCATTCAGCACTTCTTACCATTTTTATTCAGCATAAATTTGTACACAATATGGAAAATTGTTTCTAGATTAAGATCAAAGAACAAATTTTTATGCATCTATGGTGCAATGGAGATACAATTCAACTAACTAAACAGACATTGCTTTGTTTTTCAGTATTAGCATGCCTGTGTGGTATTTAGGTTACTTTTTTTTTGGTTTATCGTCCCCCCCCCCCCCCCCCCCCCGCCCCAAACAAATGTTTGATATATTAATTTACTTTTGTTCCAATTTATGAAATTCAAATATACCGGGTATCCTGTAAAACTATCATACTTTGCAGTTAGCATATCATCACGATTAATTTCTTTTCCGGTAACTTTGCTTCATGCTGATGATCTGCAGTCTCCTTTATTTGTTGAAAAAATTGGTAAGAAATAGCCGAAGCATGTTCTTTTTCCTGGATTATTAATAGCTGCTATTAGACAATAGACAATCAGATCCAGAAAGAGCCTGTGTCTACTTGGGAAACTGAGAATAGTTAAACAATAGGTCTTGTTTGCGCTGTTATATTCCCTTATTTCTTTATTTGTTATTGAAATGCATGTGACATAAGCATAACTCTGTTAAGTCAAAAGGATAAGTTAAGAGACAAATATTTAATATTTGTGGCTCTCCTGTGATCTTAAGGAATGTTTGGATGGACTTATATTTGTGAAAAGAAATTTAGTTGATAATTTCAAATGACTTTTGAAGGGAAATAATAATCTAAAGTACTAAAGTAACATTGTAATTTCTTATGCCTTAAAACTTCAATCGGAGCATTACTTACAGACATATCCTGTGCTTAAGTCTGAAGGGTCCATTTTGAAATGGAAAGCCCAACAAACAGTTTGAATTAAATTGCAGCTCGGAGCATCCATATATTGATGTGTCCATCATATATCATCACCCACACTTGTATGTGTATGAGTAATGTGATATTTCTTAAATTGCATTTGGAGTGATATTGAGGAATGATTTGAGTCTTCTATTTTCTTACTTTCTAAAATGCAATATATTTTATTAAACTATTTAAATGACTTTTATGCTAAAGTGACTGCAATTAATCCCCACTAATGTTGGGATTTAAAATGCTTAGGCACTGGTATGAAATTTGCATTGTTTTTTTAAATTCCAAAGTTAAACTGAAAGATTTTGAAATTTATGTCGCTTTAAGATCTTGTATTAAAGCGGAAAAAATCTCTAGTCATGTAGAGATCAATTGTGTTTTCTGGGTTTGAAATTTTGTTTGTATTTGGAAATTTATAAAAAAAGTTATATAATTTTTGAGTGTTTATATAAATTTCAATTTTGAATCTTTTTATATAAAAATCTCCGAGGAAGCCTCTTGTCCCCAAAATGCAAACTCATGAGATATTTTTCATAAGATCTTAGGCTAATTGTTGGATTAAATAATTAAGATTTCTTGATATTTTTGGTACTTGATCACGCAATTATTTTGACCGAGAAAAGTTGCAAAACAAAAGGATAAAGAACAGGAAATACAAAGGGACTGCAAAAACTTCGCTCATCGTCAGCAGACGGGATGCGTATGTTTCTGAGTCAGCGATACGATGAATGTGAGAGTTGTTAATGGGACCCACCTATTTTGATTTTAAATATTCTGATTTCTGGGTTCAAGACGCCATTTCTGAAGGGGAGGTAGAGTTTTTTTTTTTTTTTTTTTTTTTTTTTTTTTTTTTTTTAAATTATAATCTTTCTTAGATTATGAATGGAGGAAACTATGTCAACGTATAATTCTAGTTAAAGTATAATTCAAGTTTTGCTAAATCTAGGTAACGACTAGTTTTATGCGAACTTGACTAGTTATGCTACAATTCAATGAGTTAGCCAACATTCACACAATTTTTAAGAATGTTTTGTCGCAAGTATCGTGAATCTATGTCCTGTCTGTCTGTCCATTGCTTTAGTCGGTCAAAATTGGCATTTGAAGTTAGGGATGTTAAAAGGGCCATGGCCCGACAGGCTGACCCGTTTAGCCCGAGCCTGATTAGCCCGAAGTCCTATAGGGCTAGCCCGCTTAGGGTTAGGGCTAACCCGATGGCCCGAACTTTTCTTTTTATTTGTCTATTTTTAATATCGAATTAATAATATACACTATTTTTAATTATTTTTCATATACCTTATTTGGTTTTTAGCAGAATATATTAAAATTTATATTTAATTACTAGAAGATTCTAAATAATGTCATTTAAATTTAGAATTTAAATGTAACATGATTTCAAATTTTATGACAGTGAATGCTCTTAAAGTTATAATTGAGAGTATGAAATAGTGTATATGACTTAAATGTTTGAATTTTTAAATTTTGTATAGTGATATAAAAGTTCTAAAATATATAATCTTTTAATGTTATCTAAAATTATATTTTAAATAGAGCATAATATGCATTTAATTAAAATTTTAAATTTAAATATATAATTTGACTATTTTGACTCATGGCCCGATTAGCCCGAAAATCGCTAGGGTTAGGGTTAGGTTCACCATAATCAAGCCCGTATAAATTAACCCGATTAAATCGAGGCCCGATTAACCCAAAACCCGCTAGGACTAACCCGTTTAACATCTTTATTTGAAGTGGCAAACTCGGCCGCTGTCATTCTACCGGACGAATACAAAAGATTCATATCAATTTTGTCGAAAATCACCAAACTCTGTTTCCAATATGATCAGCGAATTATTGGTGACACCAAATGACTCAAGTCCATATGAAAATAAAAAAATAAAAAATTAAATTCTGGATTAGCTTGGAGCTTGGAAATTTTAAAAGGAGAAGCAAAGTCGATTGAGGTAAAAAAAACTACCTTGCATTAAAGGATAAACAACATTTGTGAATCCGTGCAAGAGAAGTATAAAGTACTGTGCTTTTTGTTTGTTGAGGTGGAAACGGAAAGCTTGGTCTGAAAATAAAAATTTTGGTGGGCCACCCTCAATGATAGAGATATAGGTATAAGGTATTGGTGTTTATAGCATATTCCATTCCCATGGGGCTGCACCAATAACACTTGGATATTCTACCAAGGATGCTCCTGCCCTTTCGCCAGATCCACTTGTTTACAATTCAAATTGTGTTTGTGATTACCAAATTGCCCTTAAACTAACCCTGCTTTGCCCCCCCCCCCCCTTCAGAGTTTTCCTTTCCCTTTTAAAATGGTTTGCAAATCAATTTCTCAACTACATTATGATTTAGAGATAATATCATTAATATAATACATGGAATATGTGATTAATCATGAGGAGGAGTTGCTTAAAAAGAAAGTTATATCCCTTCTGGATTAAGTTGCTAATATCTCGCTCGTTGGTTTACGGCTCGCTTCGGATTAGCTTCCATACACTCTCTCGCGCGCCCTTTCTTTTTGGTGGTACGGGCGCACAAAAGACTAGGAAAAAACCACTCGCTCTCTTTCCTAAGCTCGCTTCGTTAACCCTTAGGCTGCAGTCCCAAAGTTGGTGTGCAATTAATTCAGCTAAACAACAAAAACAATAAAAGCTTCTGGCCTGGCGTCTGTGATACAAAAAATGCACTCTGAAACTAAGAAAACAACTTTTGAAAAAAGATAAACAAAATTATCACTTTTTTTTTTTTTTTTTTTTTACATAATCAGATATGTTTGTGCTAGAATATAGGTATATAGAGTATATTTGGTTGAGATATTAGAATATGTACAATCAAATAGATGGTAAGAAAAAATGTTTATATATGATGTGATTTCGTAGATGTTAAATCAATTAATATGTGTAATGCTTAGTTGATTAAATAATAATTAAATGTTATTTAAATTAAAAAGTTTATATTATTATGTTGTAAAAATGGTGTAGTTAATGATTGATTAATTAAGTAATGATTAAAAAAATTGTTCGAATTTACTAAAAATGGGTCCATTCATATCGGAACGAGCCAAATTATGTACAAACATCCTTAGGGAGAAAAAATAGGGATTTGAAATTTATATGATATTTGCATATTTAATATCTTAAAATACAATATAAAATCTAAATAAATAAAATTCTTCTAAAAGGGGAAGGAGCAGTTTGTCATTTGGCCATAGTTATATAATTCCTTTTCTCATCTCCCACTTGCCCAAATTAGGCAACATTAGAAAAATGAAGAATTAAATCACACCTCAAACATTAATTAATCTTAATTTTGATTTAATTATAAAAAAAGAAAGAGAAAAAGCCATCTTTCTCCCCCAATTTCCCCACTATATTACGCATTTACAAACTTCAGAATTTGGTTGACATAAATAAAAGCTTCGTCATTCTTTCTGTGTTCCAGCGTCTGTCAACGGACGGATACCGAAAAGAGATACAATATATATGCATATGTATAGGTGAAGGGCATGTATGAAGGAATATTTGGTGAATTCTGATTCATTAGTTAGGTGCTAGCTCCCCGTAATGTCGACGGAGAGGCTAATTTCCGGCTACGATCACTCTGCGATTACATCGTCTCACTCACTCCGTTACGGCAGTGAAGCGGAGGCGGGCGCAAGGATTTTCGAGGAGTTGCCGACGGCGACAATCGTTTCGGTGTCACGACCGGATGCGAGTGACATCACGCCACTGCTGTTGTCGTACACCATTGAACTCCAGTACAAACAGGTATTCATATCATCGTCTTTGTTTTCTACCTGTCAACATGTGCTTAATGTGTGTGTATGAGTGTGCACGCATTTAATTATGCTGTTTCTCGCATGTGCATCTCAGCATTGAGTATATGTATATGATTATAATATGAATGCATACAAATGATGAGTGCGTGGTTGACTGTATCCCCAATTTTGAGTTTCTGAACTTACACAGAAATTATATTGGGTTTCGGGAAAAAAGGAATTAATTAAAATAATAATTATATAGAGATGTGATATGATAATTTGCGTTCAATAAGATTTTTAATTAATATTGATATTTTTTCTAAAAAATTAATATCGATATTTATTTCCTTGATCGTCTAACATGATATGGTGCGGTTGTGGTTGAAAAAAATAATTTCAATTGAACTCCTTTTAGAAAGTGAATTTTGATCCATAACCCACACGCATATGTTACGTACAGGTGTATATTGATTATGTCATTTATCACACGTAGTATACAGTGAGAAATGATGCAACAGAGGATTCAAATTACCCCTATTATTCCTCAGTATGATGAGTCAAAACTAACCTGATACAGTGTTGGTGCTCTATTTATTGAGCTCAAGGAATACATGCATGAATTTATTTATTCACGTGGATTTTGCTACCTTCATGGTTCAAAGTCATTTATTAAGATTTTTAGGTATTTGGAGCCTTAAATTTAATAGTGTTTGGGTTAAGTAAAATTTATTGTTGCAAGCCTTTTTCTGGGCTCAATACATACTCTTTAGGTGTAACTGGGGATTTTTTTTTTTTCGATGACAGTTCAAGTGGCAATTGAGGAAAAAGGCTTCTCAAGTTATTTATCTACACTTTGCACTGAAGAAACGTGCAATAATTGAAGAATTTCACGAGAAACAGGAGCAGGTTCTCTCCTTTGCAGAAATAAGCCCTGTTTTAGATTTTCGTATCTCCGTTTCTTATTATTTTTTTTTTCAGTCGACATGATCCTTGATAGTGCTTTCAAAAATTTATTTTATCATGGATTTTGATGAACCTTGTAGTTTTCCTGAATAGGTTAAGGAATTGCTACACAACATAGGATTAGGAGATCATACAGCAGTTGTGCATGATGAGGATGACCCCGATGATGGAGCGCTGCCAATATATAATGAAGAAAGTGTTAGAAAAAGGTGTTGAGGAGTTCATTTTGGATTTTTTTTTTTTTTTTTTTTTTTTTCTGTTTTTATACTTTCAAATGATTTTTACTCAAATTCAGTTTTACATTTTGTTTATTTCTTTATTAATGCAGACATGTTCCATCAAGAGCAGCTTTGTCAATCATTCGCCCAGCTATTGGCAAGCAGCAGACCATATCAGACAAAGCAAAAGCTGCAATGCAAGGTTACCTGAATCATTTTCTTGGAAATTTGGACATTGTTAATTCAAGAGAGGTTAAAAGTGAAATAAACTCTTTATGTTACATTTTTGTTCTATATGTTATCCTACATGCCATGATTAATTTTTTTATTTGTCATTTTTCATTTTGATTCCAGGTATGCAAGTTCTTGGAGGTGTCCAGGTTATCGTTTTCACCAGAATATGGTCCAAAGCTGAAGGAAGGCTATGTGTTGGTTAAGCATTTGCCCAGGCTTTCAGAGGATAACACATGTTCAGCCTGTTGTCTGTGTCATTTCTCCGGTTGTTGTGGCAAAAACTGGAGAAAAGTAAGTGTTTTTTCGTTCCCAACTGAAAATACTGTTTTATGTTTCTACCAAAAAATAGCAGATTACCAAGACAAAAATTCTTATCCACTATATATGCTGCTCTTTCTTTGGGATTTACAGTTTAATATAAATAAATAAAATTATATGTATATTTTCCCCTCAGGAATTGAATGTGCTGAAGTTATATGTATCAGCATACCTAGTTTTGCTCTAATTGTCCTAAGAATACTATGCACATCTAAATGAAATTGATCACTATCTGGGGCTCAGATTGAACTAAAGTGTCTGCATATAAACACTACAAATTAATTCCTCCTTAATGTGTGTGAATTATATTAATCTCAAGAATTTTCTGGTTTCAGATTGATCTTATATAGATATACGTTTTTTAATAATAATTTTTTTTGTCAACTATGCATAATTAATCACCTACAACCTGAATCTAGGTTTGGCTTGTCCTGAAACCCGGTTTCTTGGCTTTCCTTGAAAATCATTTCGCCAGCAAACTCTTAGACATAGTTGTCTTTGATGTCCTACTTTCTTCAAATGCTAAAGAAGATAGTGAAGTGAATTTGGCCCACGTGTTAAAGGAACGAAATCCTCTGCGTCACACATTTCAGGTCAGCTTCTTCTTCACTTTATGTTTGCCTATTCTAGCCTTCATAAATGAAAAATATGAAGTGAACCAACCGTTGATTATCTTTGCTATATCTACTTTTAGATATTCAGAAAAACACAAATAATCATACTCAGGAGCAACTAACTTAATCTCGTTGTTCTTAATGGTCGAAAGGTTTCTTGTCAGAACAGAAACATAAAGCTAAGAACTACAAGCCACGCTAAAGTTCAGGAGTGGGTGTCTGCAATCAATACAATTGGATCAAAGAGTTCTGAAAGTTGGTGTCATCCTCACCGTTTTGACTCATATGCACCTACTAGAGGACTGGTTGAAGATGGAAGTGTAGCTCAATGGTTTATAGACGGCAAAGCAGCATTTGAAGCAATTGCTTCATCGATAGAGAGCGCAAAATCGGAGGTTAAGTTTCCAAACATGTATGATAATTAATTTACATTAAGTTTTCACGGTATCTGACAATTCATAATGCCTAAACTTGCCTGTAATATATCTGCAGATATACATGACTGGGTGGTGGCTTTGTCCGGAATTGTACTTAAAACGACCATTTCACAATCATAGTTCCTCTCGGCTTGATTTTTTGCTTGAGGCTAAAGCTAAGGAAGGAGTTCAGGTACAACTTTTTCATTCATTTCTTTCATTTGATTTTAGTTCTTTTCTTAATTCATTTCCTTGTAATACTTTTCAGATATACATTCTTCTTTACAAGGAAGTCTCTCTTGCTCTGAAAATTAACAGCTTATATAGTAAGAGGATGCTTCTTAACATTCATGAAAATGTTAAAGTTCTGCGATATCCTGATCATTTGTCGACTGGTATTTACTTATGGTAGGTTGTTGTTCAGAATTCTTACAACAGAGTTCCATTGAAGAATTTCCTCTTCTGTGGATTTTTTGCGAAATTCATTTTCTCTTGTTTAAATTGTTAATGATGGTGCATGCAGGTCTCATCATGAAAAGCTTGTTATTGTCGATCACAAGATAAGCTTTATCGGAGGGCTAGATTTATGCTTTGGCCGATATGACACACCTGAACACAGAGTAGGTGATCTACCTCCTTTTCGGTGGCCTGGAAAAGACTACTATAATCCAAGGTAAATTATATTCCATCAACAGGAATTTGGAATTGTAAGAATCTTGATAGGTTGGAATACCATGAGATTTTTTGTGTTAACTCCGATATTTGGGCTTTAGTTGATTAGTGTATATTTGGAGTATTAAAACTTTAGCCAAATTTGGTTTAGTTTCACCTTTACTTTCATACTGAGGCTTGGATAAAGGATTCTAGTGAAGAAAAGAGAACCAAATGGAGAATATATCTAAAGTATATTCCTTGCCATAATCAAGATCCATACCTAGCTTTGGTTTATAAAATGTTGTTATGAAAAATTCCGATATAAATACATAGAGAAATTAATGGCAGCATCTTATGAATGTAAACAATAAGATAGTTTTAAAAAATCCTTTATAGCTTGATTTGTCCTGAACAAGTAACACAACTGTTGATCACTCTAAAGGATTTTATATTTTTGTTCTTTCATTGAATTACACAGAGAATCAGAACCAAATTCTTGGGAAGACACCCTGAAAGATGAACTGGACAGACAAAAATATCCCCGTATGCCATGGCACGACGTTCATTGTGCTGTCTGGGGACCCCCATGCAGGGATATCGCTAGACACTTCGTTCAGCGTTGGAACCATGCAAAGGTTAGTCTTTTGACTCTTATATTTACAGACTCCAAAAAAATTTCAGCCACTAATATATTTCTACCATCGACCTCCAGAGGAGCAAAGCACCAAATGAACAGAAAATACCGTTACTTATGCCTCAACATCACATGGTGTTACCACATTACTTGGGAAGAAGCAATGATATAGACATCGGAAAAGTAATTTCAGAATTAAATCCAGAAGAAATTAGTATGAAGGATTCGTTTTCACCACTAACACCGCCTGATGACATTCCACTGCTTTTGCCTCATGAAGCAAATGACCCCAACTCTTCCACTATGGAAAATAAATCAAATGGCTTGCATTCAAGTGAATATTATCCAACTGAGCTGAATAGAAATTGTACAGATAATATCATTGAAAATGATGATACTGAAAATCTCCTAAGTGCAACATCATTGGAAGAAGTCTCAGAGTCTGATTTTCAAGCCAGAGATGATTGGTCTGAAACAGGAGAGCAAGCTTTCAATGTTCTATCGACCAATGAAGTAACACAAGTTGGTCCTCGATCTTTATGCCACTGCCAGGTTAGCTACAATCATTCAGAGTTCATTAAGATACTTTTGTAATTTATTTTTTGCAAATAAATGATAATGCAAAGAGATACAACTAACAAATGCATTTACAGCATAATTAAGACTGTTGGGGGAGGGGGAGGGGTTGTTAGACTGTATTACTAAGCCCAATTGTTAAAGGAAATTTTAGAACATGACTTGGCCCATGAGAGACTGAGCTGAATTCATCAGGCAAGGAAGTTTCTGATAAGTTGTTTTTTTTATTGTTGTAGGTTGTTAGAAGTGTCAGCCAATGGTCTGCTGGGACGAACCAAACTGAAGACAGCATTCATAGAGCTTATTGTGCTCTTATTGAGGAAGCAGAGCACTTCATTTACATTGAGGTGATATTTATGTTACTTTTAAGTGTCTTCATTTAGTAGGACTGATCATTCTTCTTTTATGTTATCTTTAATATGTTTCTTTTAAGTGTCTTAATTTGGTAGGACTGATCATTCTTCTTTTAAGTTATCTCTAATATATATACATATACATACATGCAAACATATATATATGTATGTACACTTCAGAGAAATTTTATTTGGATGGTTAGATTGGCTCAGAAATAAAACCAGAATTTCTCTCATTTTGTCCTTTTATAATAAATTGTGCTCTGTGATAAAAACAAATAGAAATCAAGGGTTTCACTAGAAATAGTATTCTGCAAAACAAGGATAGGAAAATTGATAATTGTAGCTTTAGTCGTAAAAAACACGTTTTAAGTTAATTATTACCCCAGAAAAAAATGCTTACAATCAAAAAGCTTTTTCTATAATGTGGTCTTATTTCAAACTCCTCCTCATTATACTAATTTGTTTGCATTCAGCTATACATTTATTATGCTTATAGAGAACGAGATCTTTGTTTAAGTATTTATATAACTCCAATACTGTTTTAGTATTAACTTGATTTTTATTCTATCAAAGGTCTTAGTTAATCTTACTGCTTCTATATCCACTTTCTACTTCCAGAATCAATTTTTCATCTCGGGTCTTTCCGAAGACGATGTTATACAGAACCGTCTTCTTGAATCTCTGTACAACCGCATAATGCGGGCACACGGTGAGAAAAGGTGCTTCAGAGTCATTATTGTCATCCCACTCTTACCTGGATTTCAGGTAGCAATTCCCTTCTGAATGAAAACGTCCCTCTAGCAGCTGCTATTTTGATGATGATAATGATCATCATTATTATTATTATTTTATTTTTATTTTTATTATTTACCAGTAATTATGTAAATAGGGGGGTGTGGATGATGGTGGTGCAGCAACTGTTAGAGCCATTATGCATTGGCAATATCGTACGATTTGCAGAGGAGAAAGCTCAATATTGCAAAAGCTTTGCTCAAAGTTGGGTCCCCTAACACATGATTTCATATCTTTCTTTGGTTTAAGAACTTATGGAAGACTTTCTGATGGTGGTCCACTGGTTACAAGTCAGGTATATTTTTCCTCCAGATTATTTATGTTTTTCTTTTTACCTCTCATTGTGATTTTCAAATTCTGCCATCTTTCACTATCAGTTCAGACAGACACGTTCTAAGTCATTTTACCTGATTAACGTATTCTGAACCATCTTTTCCTTGTACAGGTTTACGTTCATAGTAAAGTCATGATAGTAGATGATCGTTGTGCTTTGATTGGCTCATCCAACATAAATGATCGCAGTTTGCTGGGGTCAAGAGACTCAGAGGTAAGTATTTTCCCCGATTCTTATGATGATTATTGGCCCATTCTTGGAAAGTTTATATATTGGTGATAATAGTTAAATAGGTTGAAGTTTATAACAATATTCTAGCCGACAGTAGGATGTTTTGGGGGACCAAAAATAATAAAGGAATTACACTAGTGTTTCTTTTATTCATACAATTCCATTGAAATTTCCCAACTAACTTAGGTTGCCTTGAAAACGTAAGTGTTCTTTTATATGTAAGCTTGCCATGCATAGGCAACATATGTTCTCGTATTCTTATTAGCATATACATTGATTTTTATCAATTCAATCTACTGAATTACATATTGGTTAACTGAACAAAATGTTGGTTACAACATTTATCTTTTCTAGTTCCTTTTTTTCACCTCTATTTTGTCTTATAGCCAGGAATTTTTTTCCCCTTCTTTCTTTCTTTCTTGACAACAGTTTCCTATATGCACCGAAGATGATCTAATATCCTCTTTTTTAGCTTATCTTTTGTCTCTGGGAAAAGTAGATAACAATGTATTTGAATGAATCTTATCCAGATTGCTGTTGTGATAGAAGATAAGGAGTTTGTTGAATCATCCATGGGTGGTAATCCATGGAATGCCGGAAAATTTGCTTTCAGTCTCAGACTTTCCTTGTGGGCTGAGCACCTTGGTCTAAACACCGAAGAGGTGAGCATATTAATTACAAATGTGAAAAGAAGATGCCATCTAAGAGCATGAAATTGGATCCTGATTTCCTTAGAAGAATCAAACACTAATTTTACACGACTAAATCCTTCTCGTTGACACTTGGTTGGAGATGTCGTTTGACATCTTCACCCATAATCGTGTCGGTAAATATCTTGAAGTACTAACTTGTTTCTCCCCAATCCAGGTTGATCAATTAAAAGACCCCATAGCTGACACAACGTACAAGAATTTCTGGTTAGACGTTGCCAAGGTGAGAAAATGTTCATTTTAGTTTAATGGTGTTGTACAAGTGTATTCAACATCTTTGAACATCCCTTGAATAAGCAGTATTGATTTTCATTTGACAGTCGAATACAGAGATCTACCAAGATGTGTTCTCTTGCATCCCCAACGACACCATCCACTCCAGGTTCCTGTCGAGCAAGCTATATATAATTTTCTTTTTGGTATCATTTAATTTATTTCTTATAACTTCATTATCTCCATTAAAAATTCAGATCTGCACTTAGACAAAGTATGAACCATTGGAAACAGAAGCTTAAGCACACGACAATCGACTTAGGAGTAGCACCTGACAAACTGGAATGTTATGACGAGAATGGGGAAGTCATAGTTATGGATCCAATGACGAAGCTAGAATCAGTACGAGGACATCTCGTCTCGTTTCCATTGGAGTTTATGAGTGAAGAAGATGATCTGAGACCAATGTTTATTGAGGGCGAGTTTTATGCATCTTCCCAGGTATTCCACTGAATGAAGATGCTTCTCTGTTGCTTCTAGACTAGAACCATTTATTTATGTACAGTACAGAAGTAGCGTAAATAGCAATCATATGGATTGTGTTTCATTACACAAGAAACATACCATATTTGGTCCATTCTAGGTGGGAAACTCATTTATCATTTTTAAGTTCAATAATTTCTAGTTTTCAACACTGTAAATTCCGATTATTCAATCAGGTTTTAGATTATTTCTGTCTGCGAGTCCATCTTCCATGAATCGTGAGTAAATGATACGAGATTTTGTGGATGACAGTCAGGCAGTCGGCAAGGTCAATTACTGTTCCCTATTTTTTAGTTAAATGTGACCAACTTCCGAAATGGGACATGTGACTCAAATTGGTAAATATAAGTTTGACATTGCTAAAACAAATTTACTTGTTGAACTTTCAACCTTATGCTAATAATTATTGTATAATGAAATCAATTAATAAAAATAAACCAAATTCACCAAGAGGGAGCACATTTTACAAGTACTAGTAATTAATTGCATGATTATTTATTGTTATAAATTTTAAATAATATATTATAAATTTTTTTAAAATATATTTGTTTATATAACTATCTTATTATAATTTAATATTTTATATAAAAATAATACACTATATATTAAAAAATTAATTGCGAACAATAAAATAATTTTTATTAACAATATTTTTTGCCTATATAACCATTCTTATTGAAATCTGAATCAACAGCTAATTATATATAGATATTTTTATTTTAATTATTTTCACAACAACTCATCCTTTTAATATTGAAGAAATAAAAAATAAATTTGTTTTGTTCATACAACAACAGATTAATACCAAACATAACAAATTAAATAAGAAAAAATTAAACATTACGGAATACTTCTTGGAATACAACATTCTTAGTGGTATTTCTAACAATCTTATCATCTGAACATACTAATATTTTCAGCCCTTTTCGATTTGTAACTCTTGACACAGCAACATAAATTTGTCCATGACTAAATACAGATTTTTTCAAGAATAATCTAACATGAGATAAAGATTGTCCTTGACTTTTATTTATTGACATTGCATATGAGACAATTATTGGATACTGTCTTCTTTGAAATTTAAAAGACAATCTTGGAAGACTCAAACATTTGACTTGCTGTTTTTCCTAGAACTTCAGTATAAACAGAATCTCACAAAATGAAAGAAGCTTATTGCATCAAGAACCAACACTTTTACTTTATACCTATGAAACATAAAAAAATTACAAAAATATATTAATTTAGAAATCAACATGACCATTATTAAAAAAATAATAAAATATCAATTTAGAAAAATACCTTAAATTGCCAGAAACATCCCACTTCGAACAATTAATGCAGAAAAAACGTCCCTGTCTTTTATCAAGTTTCTTGAAACAACGTTTGCAAGAAATATAATACCAATTTCCATATGATTCAACATCAACAATTTCACCATATATCCAAAAATTGCCAAGCTAAGGAAATAATGGTAGTTAATAAATTGTACTACTAAAAAAAATAGTAAGATAGAAATAATATTTAATAAAAGTTGTAACACCTTACCTCTGATTTTTTCAAAAGTTGATCAATTGTTCTAAATTTGGGATTACCATTCAGCAAATCATCATCATTTGCAGATTCAGATGGAAAAGATATTGAACTCAAAGAGCTAATTTCTCGACCATCTTGAATAATCCTATTTAATTGTAATAAAAAAATAAATTAACAATAAAATTTATATAATATATTATTACATAAAAAAAATTAATTACAACTATAACAACATAATAGTTACCTGCTCTTAAACTCTTTAATTTCCTTGATGTCACAATCAGAAACAACATTTGATGCATGATAACTATTTGATAGTGATACATTAACTAAGATACAAAAAATCATAATCAAATATATGATGTATATTTTCATAAATACATCAGGATAAAAATGCATAAGCTCATATATTAAAAATTACCACCAAACAATTTAGGACGAAACATTTGCAGAATGATAACTGGTGGCTCTTCACTTCCTACTATCCTCAATTTATTTATATCATCAATAAAGTCTTCCCAAAAGGTAAACTTCAAATGATTATACCTACTAATATAAAAGGTAGACATTATAAATCAAATATACCAAAAAATAAAATTAATGTAATACTGAATTTTAAATAAATGAAATAATATACTGGTCATCCTCCAAGCTAATCTCCATCATTCTGGTTGTTTTTCCTTTAACATCCTTCCACTGAATTAGTTCAATTTGAACAATCCTTCCAATCACATCTGAAAAATATGTCATTTAATTATTTGAATTTTTGTTTGTACATCTTTTTTACAAAAAAAGATAGAAAAATAATCTTACCAATGAGGAGATTTTCATCTAAAGAAGATGACGACAAAAGTTCTCCAAAGCTCTTGAATGCATACATGATGCACGGAAAGTTGTCATAAAAAAACTCAATAACCTTCGTTGATGTAATGAATAAAATCTTCTTCAGATTCCCCGTTGTCTTGAACAAAAGATTGTTCCCAGTGACAACAAATTTACGAATTATATACAAACGTCCCTCACACAGCTTCTTCTTAAATTCATCTATTCTATCAGATCTTATAGTGACATGAATACGTTCTCCCTAATCAAAATAATCATAAAAAAAATAACGAAATAAATAATTAAAATTGATATTATCAAAGAAATTATAAATATATCACATTGAAATAAATGTTACCTCAGAATCGTGAAATAGACATTCAAGATTCCATATACTATTATTGAAACCATAAGCAGGTGCATGATATACTCATACACAAGGCAACTTTATTGTCCAATCAGTAGTACTGGTCTCGATGTCCTTGATCAATGAGTATTTTGATGACATTCTGAAAATAATATACAAAACAATTAATTTAAATTATAATATAATTTAACCAAACGAATAAAAATTATTCTAATTAATATTGAATTAAAACTACCTAAATAGAATGTAATATATTAACAAAACTAAATAGAATTGCTTTCAACACTTAAAAATCTGACATAGTATATGTATATTATAATTAAAAATAATAATAAAATGTGTGAGGATAAATTCATATAAAACATTGAAATAATACCTGCAATATAGATGTCTAGTATTTACCTTGTAGAAGCTTAGATATGAAATGAAGAGATGAAGAAATGAAGAAGAAGACAATCTATATATAATATTCTAGAGATTAGATTGTAATTAAGTACTATTATTAATATTAAAAAAATTATTATAATTAGGGATCCGTCGTATAATTATTTATGGAAAGAATTAATTATGTAGAATTGGTCTTACTTTCCAAAATATTATCCTACCCTTAGAAATATTATCTATGTAGATATAATTAGTAGTGATCCATCGTATAATTATTTATGGAAAGAATTAATTATGTAGAATTGGTCTTACTTTTCAAAATATTATCTATAAAACTTTGTGAGCTATATTATAAATTTTTTACGAAAATAAATATAAATTATAATGATTCTTTACTAAAGCCTTTATATATAATTAAAGATTATTATTAAAGTATATCTCTCAATTATAGATAATTTATGTAATTATATAAAGGATTCTATAAAAATAAATGACAACATATGGAAACGTCAAATAAATAAATTTAATGTAATCATAAATTATTTAATTAAATATTAAATTATGGAGATTTGGTCTTACCTTTAAAACATGAAAATGGAAGAATTTTTTTCTCAAATCAGTAAAGCCTAATAATTGTAATTTTTTCTCTCAATCCTTAATTATTAATCCTATAAATTGTTCCATCAAATTCTATTAATCGTGCGTTTTATGAATATTACTTAATTAATATCTTTTAGTATATATATTATATATAGATAATAAATCAAACATAAACTTAATAACTAAATATTTGCTAATTAACTTAAGGCACGTCTAACGACTTAATGATAAATTTAAATAAATGATTAACTTAAATAATCATTAATTAAATCTTTTATGTATTTATTAATGTTATATGTACTGGTCAATTGATTAACTTAAGGGTTTATATAAAATAATTATAAATATATGAATTATCAATCCAAATCTAAATTGAATGTATCAAAATATAGAAAGTGTGGTAATTAACTCATCTAATAAAAGATTAAATTATGAAAATTTGGTCTAATATTCCAAAACATGAAAATAGGAAGAAAAAAAAAAGTTTAATAAGTTAAGCCTAATAATTGGGATTATTGATTCAATCCTTAATTAGTGATCCTACTAATTGTTCCATCAGCTCCTAAAATAAAGTACTTATATAAAAAAAATGATTGTAGTTGAAATTTGAATTATATGAAATATTATAAAGATATTGAATGATATTAATTTATTAGTATGGATGCAATACTAATTATATTTATTTATTAGGTGCTGCCAAATATAATTAATTAAATTTTATATGTATTAATATTTATTAAATAGATTTCCGTAAATGGCATGAAGTTTTGAGCAAAAAAATTCAACAATTTCTAAAAATGAAATACGTTCTGTTATTATATATATTTTTTTTCTTTTTGTTTTGCTATTCTATACAAAACCCTATGACCTTAATAAGTCTAAGCGGCAGAATTCTGTTTCTAGGAACATAGTGGTAGAAAGAGTACCGTGCTTTGTCTCGACTTCAAACGGTTTGCTTTAACCATCTTAACGGCCCCACATTATTGGTTGCTAGAGAATCGAAAGTGGATTTGCCAATTAATCATGAAATGCTGTGGTTCTTACATATATAGTGGAGTTTTTGACAATGTGCACAGATCAAATTCTTGTTTCTCATTTATTTTGCCACCCAAACTATGGTTGATTTATTATCTGGCCAGTTTCATGTATTTCGACGCATGTGCGCGCACACGCAAACACACACACACGTGCAAACACAAATATAGAGATGGGACAGAATAGCAAAAAAGCATTTGATTCACAACCTGTTGAGACATTATTATTTGAGCGTAGGTACAACAGGGTGATATTGATCAGGTGAATGAAAAAAGAGTACAATTGCAGATATATCATCCATAGCTATTCCCCTTCTCTTCTTCTTCCATGCATTAGCAGCACGCTCTACCAGACGCTTTGCAGATTTCGCACGGTCACCACTCGTCGACACAATCTGCACTGCTTCTTGGTTCGATATAACATCCCAAACCTTCACAGAATCATAGGTGACAGGATGAATATTTGCATTTATCTAAATTTTGGAATGAAAGATGACATGACAATGCAGAATGAAGATCATACATACCCCATCTGTTGCAAGAACGATGAATTGGTCTTGACTCGTTATATGTCTGTGAGTTACTTCAGGCACAGAAATAAGTCCGAAATCTTTGACACAGTAGTCCCCAAAAGCTCGAGACATTGCAAGCCCTGGAGATTCCTCGTCGGGCAACCAAACTCTGTGAACCCCTGGCTCATCTTCTAGACAAAAGACCCTCCCATTGCACTGTATTATTCGCTCAGCCTCCTCTGCACAAGTATTGTAGGAAACCCGATTGATCCTTAGGTATAACAGAATGGGGACCTGATGTGTGTGTGGGAGGGTAGAAAGAGAGAGAGAGAGAGAGAGAGAGAGAGTGAGAAAGACTAACGAGGTAGGTTGGGCTTGAAGTCCACGGTAAGCTGCACTGCTACCATGTTACCATTGTCTGAAGTGGTTCCCAGTACAGCACGTGAGTCTCCGACGTTTGCTAAGAAAACAATATCTCCCTGGCATAACACAAAAATCTTAGAGACAACAAAATATGATATTTATAGTATTATCCAGGATTCATGATAGTGGCAAATACACCTGGAACAGATGACGAAAATAAAAAGATTTCGTGGTAGAATTTTTTTGGGACCCGATCGCTGTGGAAATTAAGAGGGGTGCATGATTCATCTAATTCTTATCACTACAATGCTATACAGAGAAGCAAACAGTCATTACCATCTAAGTAGTTTAAATGATTCAGGAGTTAGAACAGACAATGCCAAATTCAAGTCTTAATTAAGTTCACTGAACCAAAAAACTTTATCAAACTAATACTGTAAATGCTTCATATTGATTCTAGAGCATTCTTGAGAAGAACTGGATAACAATTACACTGTAACTGGTAATAGATTGAATGAAGATAAAAGTCCTCAGAAAGATGGTCCCCTTTGGAATAAACCAACTAATATTTGAGGACCACCTCACAAAATTAAAGACTGTTTCCAACCTTGAAGGTAATAGGACTTTTAAACTTGTCTGGAATTGATTGTGACATTTTAAAAAATATCTGGGAGATTATAGGATATTGTATTTACCTGCCTAACTATTGTTAAGGCTGTGGTACCGCTGTTAAATGCGTCAATTTTACGGTGCTGCTCCAGCTCCTGATCTACAGCAGCACACGTCTTTAGATACGAATGCTTCCATATATTGAATCTGTGAAGCTTCTTCTCGCACTCCAGATCGAAATCTGGGTCAAGTGAGGCTTCAACAAGTGTTTCTTGCCAATTGCAGAGAAGAGATGAAGGCATCGACTCTCGAACATTCTTCGCCACAAAATGTCCCCAAGGACCATGACCGTCAAATATCCCACAGAATATCATGTCTTCTTGGCATCCAAATTCCTAAAATCACAAAAATAAAGAACACATCAAAAAATGGAAAAACTCGAAAGCCACCACATTGTAATTATAGTAGAAATGGAAGGACTGGAAGTACTAGAGCCGCCCAAACTACTCGGACATCAAAGATTTACACAGCACCAGTTGCTGTGGCAATTAGCTCGTAAGCTAACTGAGTTAGTGTGTAAGCTACCGGATCGATTTCACATTGCAGCAGCTGATGCAGAGGATCCGATCGAAAATCAATCACTTACATAATAGGAAATTGAGCATATTTGTCACATAAAGGCTCAAAATAGAAGCCACATTTTGACACAAAAGTATATCAAGAACATAGAGACAAAGATAGGAACTCTTTAGAGGATGAGTGAATATTACCTCCCAAACAATGCAGCAATCTTGATTCACACCTTTCTCGCCCCTCTTCGAGAATACAGAAGCCAAATTCTGGGACCCATCCACATTGAGAATACCAGATGTCCTCAATATCAAGTCATTCTTCTTAGCATCCTTTGCCAAATCTTTAACAGCATCCTTTCCATCACAATTTCCAGTATTATCCTTCAAATTTTTCGTTCTCTTGATCGAAAATGACCTGGCCAGCCCAGTGAACATCGAAGATATATGCCCCATACCTCACTTGCTAATATCCTACACAAGCAGAAATATATATATGATTAATGAAAGCTCAAATCATAGCCAGAATCACACTTCATTTACTATACATAGATGCTTCAACAGGCACATGATCTGACTCAGAAAGGTAATGGTTAAACAAAAATTAAAGGCATAATAGACAAATTATAAAAAAGGATGAAACTAAAATGGATTAAACAACTCTTTACTGGGTGGGAAAAGCACCAGAATCGTGAAATCTTACATGGAATTCCAACAATGAGTATGTCACTATGTCTGGAGATTCAGAAATGTCAGATGATGATCTAACAAACAGACATCGAAACACTAGACCTAGAATATTCTTTTTAATTTTTTAACCCCAAATAACCATACAAGGACAATCAAAAATGAATTCAAAAGTTGCAGCCCTTTCTCTACTCTTTAGAGCCTCTCCAGCAGTGCGCTGGAGCCTGCGTGGAGTACCCAAAACAAGATTCCCCAAAACCAAAAGCCTCCATGATCAAAATATATAACAACAATCTGATTTAGATAGAAAAGTACAAAAAAAAAAAACATTCTGCTGGCTTCATAGGCTCATAGCTAGTGTCACCAGGAGAACATGGGAATGAAAAAGACATCAAACAGCTCCTGGGTTTTTCTTCAATATCCATAGCCAACCAAACATAGAAAATTTACAAAACCCACACACAAAAAGATGAAGAACACTCGAACCAAATGAAACACCTTGAATCTTCAGAGGGGAATCTGCGGGACCACTAGATGTCACAACGCCGGGAAACCAAGAAATGGACGGAAGGATGACGTAGTCGCCTGGAAATGACGGAATTCCGACGGTTTAGGCTGAGAAATCGAGAGAGTGGAGCATCAAAATCCATGTTTTGGTGCTTAGTTTGGACGTTAATTTAATGTGGTGATAAGAGGAGAAGAAAACAAAGACGCATACTCAGACATGTAAAGTGGACACGTGAAAAAAAATACTTGTATCAACTGTTCCTTCCAACCACACTTTCTACCTCACCAATTAATTCCCTATTATACCCTCGCTTTTTCTCTATGCCTTATTTAAATTTAATTCAATTTATATATTTTTTATAATTAAATAATATTAATCAAATGTAAAATACTATTATATTTATATTTCAAATTATTTTTTTAGTCGTTGGGTAGTTTTGCATGCTCTAACCAAATTTCCAATATCAGCAATACTTTTACTAATTCAAACTCTAGTTGAGTTTGACTATTAATCGATTTTATTATAATTAGAATAACGTAAAAGTTTATGTGCATCTGTGTAATCGATTTATAATATTAGTTATTTGATTAAAAGATATTATTTATGTAGTTAAACTTTGACAAAAAAAAGTAATATTTTCAAGTGAAAAAGTAATAATGTAGATTGGTTGCACCCAATGCAAAAAAAATCACTCTTAAAAAATTATAAACACGTGTTAATATGTCTATAATATTATACTAAATTTATATATATAAAAGTTAATTATTATATTTAAAATATGCAAACGTGATTTTGACACAGTAAATATTTATTATATGCAATCGACTACAAAGCAAAAAACATAATTACAGCAAAGAATGTCCTAAAAAAATTGTTATAAGGGAATTAATAAACGCAAAAACTCCTGTGAAACGGTTGCACGTATGACACGATGTAAGGTATTACTTGTTTAACTATAAAGCATCACTATGTTTTAAGTGTATTACTACTGATTAATTACCTTAAAAATAGTGATACTCTATAGTTAAACAAGTAAAACTTTATAGTTACATGAGTAATATCTTAAATCGTATCACACGTGCAGCCGTTTCAGAGACCCACTATTTACTAAAAAGTTGTTGTTATTATTGTGAGGCATGAGAGCTGTTATCATTATTAAAAGAAGTGAATGATCATCATAATTAAGTATGGTTTATATAAGTTATCTCATCTTCTTTCATTGATAGTTTGACTCTTCCATGGTCCAAAGGCTTCTTAATCATAATACCTTATTTAACTTATTAAATAAGCTATCATGGGTATCTTTAATTGGCAATTCCCAACGGTACATAATTAATTGGATTTTCACAATACATTAAAATAATCGAAAATATTAGGACAGGAGGTTTATTGCTACACGTGGCACTTCTCCATAACACAACTTCTTGTCTGTTTAAAAAGGATTAGTGCATATGATGTGCTGTTTATAATTCAAACGGTGTCGTTCTGATAATTATTATTTAAAATAATCTTGTCTTACATCACAACATAACATGTATTGGTGTCTCTATAATAACTGATTGAGATTATTAGTATTTTATTAAGATTGTGATAATAACAACATAGATTAAGTTGGGTCAAAAGAGAATCAACGGTGGTGAGGAGTACAGATGGCACACCTGGGGCGTCAGAATGTTGTATTTCATTGACTAATTAAATTAAAGTCGCCTATCAATGGGATTAAAATATCAAATTATGAAGCAAAAGTAAAACCCAATTTCAAAGATGTTTGATCACCAAGTTTTATAAACTACTATACCTTTTAATCCCCAAATAAATACATTCTTTAATGCTAATTTGAAAATTAATTTTTTTTAAGAATTACCTTTTTTTAAAAAGTTCAAATTTATAACTATATAAAACAACACATTTAAAAAAATTTACAAAAATACCATTTTCCGACCCAAATTAACTTTTTATTTTTTTTAATACGATATTCAATCAGAATTTTTCTTTTTCTTTGTTTTTTCACTTTAATTTTCAAGGTCTTATAACTTTTTCATCTAAACTCCATCTTTTAAAAAATATATCAAATTAATTATTTTTTATCCATATTGCATACATAAAAATTAAATATTAATTTTTAAATATAAAATATATAATCAATTGTGGTATATTTTAATATATAATATATTTTTATATTATGAGATATTTTTAGTTATAATTTTTATTAAAAATATATTTTATATAATTATATATTTTATTTTAAAAAGTATATTAGTATTTTTATAATAACATATTATATTATTATATTATAAATCATGCAGGAAAAGAAAAAAATACTAGTATAACTAAAAATATCAATAACTAGCAATAAAATTAAAAGCATAAAGATATTTATTTTCAATCGAATTGACTATTCTATTAAAATATTGCCTTATTTTCTTAACATGATAATGAAATGCCGGTGTTATAGAAATATGAATTTTATAAATTAGGTCACCACTATTAAATGAGTCAATGACAATTATAATATTATGTACAAGTATACGATCTTTAATTTGATATAACAATTTTATCTGCAGTTTTAATGTATGTTCAAAATAATATAAGATTATCTATAGAAAATGAATTATAATATTAATAAAAACATAAAGGCATTTTAAAGTTAACTAGTATTTTTCGTTTGCGTGTGATGCACAATTTATAATATAATAAATTATTATAAAAATAATAATATAATTTTTAAAATAAAATACATAATTATATAAATTATATTTTGATAAAAATTGTTTAAATATTAAAATATACCACAATTAATGTATGAAAATTTTATTTTATATTTATAAATTAATATTTTATTATTATTTATGTAATATAAATATCAAATTGTAGATCATGAAAAAATTATTAATTTAATATATCTTTCGTGCATCGAATATTACTGTGGAGGTCGGCACACAGAATTGGTTGACCAATCGCAATTATGATGTCAAATTCCCTCATTTATACGCACCTCAACCAACCTATAGAAATTAATACTACATAATTTAATTATTTTTTTAATTTAAACTGTATCTTAATATATTCTAATATAATATGCTATAAATAAAGTAGTCTTTAATCTCTTATTTAAGCACTCTTTGATTTCTAAGCATTTTTCTTCATAAGGTTGTGAGAAATAATCATTTATTTTCTCAAATTAAAATGTGCATTTGAGGGGGAAAAGGAATAAAACATTTTTTTATATATAAGTATGGGTAGAAAAAAATATATGTATATATTAGTGAAAACAAAATACCTTATGAAAAAGGTGTGCATACAAAATTATTATGAGTGACTTTCATGTGAATGGTTGCACGTGTGATACAATTTAAGGTACTATTTGTGTAATTATAAAGTATTAGTTGTTTAGCTATAAAGTATCACTATTTTTTTAAGGTAACTAATCAATAGTAATATACTTAAAAAATAGTGATACTTTATAGTTAAACAAGTGATATTTTATAGTTAAATAAGTAATATTTTAAATCGTGTCACATGTGCAACTGTTTCACATAAGTTTTTGCGAATTATTATATCATTGTAACTCTCTTTTATTTATTATGTGCATGTGTGCATGCATATATATATATATATATATATATATATATGTTACCATTTTCTTTATATATATATAAATTAAGATTATATTGCATTTTCCAGATTGAGTATTTTTTGTTTTAATATTTTTTTTTAAATAATATTTTGGGAAAAGGTCCTCTTAAAAGATTTTAAAATCACCCTGTGAGTTTTCTATTTCACAGCCCCATAAATATAATTTAGTGATAAGAACATGCGCTTTTGGAAAATGATTCAATTTTTATGCATCGAGTGTACACCATGCAACTCAATGAGTAATTATTTTTAATATATTATAGGTAAAGAAGTAATAGTGTTGTTAACAACAATATTTTTAAAAATAGCAAGTTATATTTTAAAATTAAACAATATGTGCTTCAATAGCAATAACTTTTTAAGTTGTTTCAATCATTTACAACATCCAAATGTTAGTGTCTCTTCTTTTTGCATTTATGAACAATAAACACGAGGACCTTCATACCAAAAAAAAAAGATAATAATAATAATAATAATAATAATAATAATAATAATAATAATAATAATAATAATAATAGGACCAATGTAATGCATAGGATTCAACCTTGTGGACCAAAAAAATTATAGATCCAACTTCCAACATAAATAATTAATAATACAGAGCGTAAAACTTTGTTATATAATTGATTATTTCACTATTATTATATGTATTTACCATCAATATTGATACAAATTTATAATTTCATTTTTTAAATCAATATATATTATTTATAAAAATAGTTGGACCCCTAACATTGGTTCCCGTCCATTCTTTCATGGTTCTTCAAGTTCCCTTCTTCTTTAAAAATAAAAAATAAAAAGTCAAATTATTTGTCTCCTTTTTTCTTTTTTAACTCTCGCGTTTAATTTGGTTTCTTGAATGTTCCCTTCTTTTCTTTTCTTTTCTTTGCTTTTCTTTTCTACAAACAAAATACATCGATAGAGATATGGCGTCCCATCATTGCATGTGACTTATAATTTAAAAAAATATATATTAAAAATATAAAACTCTCTATAATAATAATAATAATAATAATAATAATAATAATAATAAATTAAAAAAGAAAAAACCGAAACAGTATATAGTAAAACAAGTTAGTCTTCTTTTCGCACTATTTCGGATATGAAAATAATGGTCAAAATCGGATTCAATTGTCAACTCCTCCTATCGGAAATAAGATTGACTGGCGATTCAAAAGAAACTGGAGTTACATCCCCTTTCCATTTTCATTCAAGAGTTCTTATGTGTTTCCACACCCCTTTGAGACCCCAAAAAATAAACAAATTCCTTTTCTTAATAACACATACAAAATCCATCACTACTTGTAAAATGACGGTGGCGACGTACTCCACGGCCAAATGAGCACCTGAAAATTTAGTGAAAAGCGAAAAAACCAAAAATAAAAAGTAATGGTTTGCATAAATAAGGGCCCACATTTGCCTCTATTATTAGGTTTGATGGAGAAGACTGTGTTTTCATTGGCCCATAGTTCCGAGGGGCCCAACATCACAGCTCACCCCGTTCTTGGTCGGTAACTACTTTCACACACACGCGTTTAAAAAAGAAAAAAATAAATCTAATTATATAATTCGGCCAAGAATGTTTCTAAAATCATCACTAAATTTACTTTGTACACCATATTAATTTTATTTACAAAATTAAATATAATGTAAATGACATAAATATTCTTATTTAAAAATAAAAAACTACACAAAATTTAATTTTTAATTAGTAAATATTTATTAATTTTGTGTGTGGATGAAATAAATATTTATTTATTAAAAATTAAAATTTGTGTATGTTTTTAATTTTTAAATAAGGATATTTATGTCATTTATAGTATATTTAATTTTGTGAGTAAAATTAATGTGGTGTGCAAAGTAAATTTAGTGGTGGCTTTAGAAACATCCTTCGCCTAATTAATTTTACGTAATGACTAACCACAATATCTTTATAGGCTTCTCTCAAACATATTAATTTTCCAAATTATTCTATAAACATTAAAAACGGAATTGGATCTCATACTTCATTTTCTAGATCTTAAATAATTAATTTACTTTTTTCGCATTATAAAAATTATCATATAATTTTATTTTATTTCTAGATTTTACGGGATAAATCATCTTAAAAAGTTCGATTATTATTTCTTACATCATGCTTTCTTGAGATGGCCCGTATGTCTAGAAAAGTTCATTCAGTTGTCTTCTAATCATTTGTTTGGATTGAAAATATCCTTTTCACTTGGATAATTTTAGTCCGGTCGACATTTCTTTTACTTCAATCAATAAATCTATCCTTTTCTTTTCAAAAAAAGGTGGGGTGGGTGGGGTGGGGGTGGGGGGGGGAGGATTACAGTAAATTTAGGTGAAGGGGTTCGGCAATTTAGAAAACGAAAATGTGGTGGAGCGCAGTCGGCGGTGGAAAACGGATGGGTGGAGTAATAATTGGTGGGGAGATGAGGACCCATATGGGAAGGAATGAAAAGACGACACGTGGAAGCCAACAATCACGTGTGGGGCGGTGCACTGGAAAAAGACGCACCCACCGCTTGCGTGTGTGGGTGCAGTGAATATGCAGAGCCCAAGTCATAAGATTCAGAATGATTGGAGCCAAGAAATGCAGAGAGAGAGACCCGACGCGCTCCGAAAGATCTTTTTGTTGACTGGATCAGATCTCCTCCGAATCCATATCCTTTTTTGGTTCCGGAATTACATCTTAGGTCCAAATATATGACACGTGGCATATAATTTTAAATGTAACAACAAAGCTAGTAATTTATTTCATACTATTTTTCAGTAATATTGACCATCATCTTCCAACAGAAGTAGGTGTATTTGTTGGTGTTCTAGATTTATATATAATTATACGAGTGGGTCTCATGTGAAACAGCTGCACGTATGACACGATTTAAGATATTATTTATGTAATATTAATTGTTTAGCTATAAAGTATCACTATTTTTAAGGTAACTAATCAGCAATAATACACTTTAAAAAATAGTGATACTTTATAGTTAAACAAGTAATACATTCCATCATGTTACACGCGTAGCAGTTTCATAGGACTTTTTGCGTAATTACACACACATATATATATATCAAAATATCGATTCAGTTGAAAATGAACTATCAAGTTAGAAATAACTAGATGAATTTAGAAATAATCTACCAAAGTCAAGACGATTTACCATGCCATACAAACATCGAAAGCCCTCTAGAAACATCATACCATAAATAATCAATCACAAATGTCTAACTAGAGATTTAAGTTGTATCAATCAATCTATAGTAAATACGTAAATATAAATATATTATCCAAAAAAATTAATCGATATAAAATTTCATAATTTTTTAGAACATATGTCGAATCACCTGATCAAATTGTTAGAAATTTAGTGTGAAATTTAAGTTTTATCTTATTCTTGTATCTAGAGAGGAAACTATTAATCTTCCCATAAATTGTAGCATTCAATTTGCATATAGGAGGTCTAGTGTAACTTCAATACCGTGGATTTACAAAATATAAATATATTTAGAATCAAGATGAAGTAATTTTCTCGTGTTCATTACTCTACTTACAAATCCTTTTATCTTATATCTTGTTAAAGTTTAAGAACATAATATTAGTTAATAATTTGTATTTAAGCGAATCTAACATCAAAAGGTAATAATAAGAAAGAAACAATCGGACTTTGGACTCATTAATTGATTCGTTTACACAATTTGTAAATAATTAAAAAAAAAACTATTAAAAGAAAAGAAAAAACAAATATTATAAGAAATCATTTGCGATTGGTGGAATATAGTACCAGAAAAATATTGTTAATATCAAGTTGCAGTTAAAAAAATGTTCGTTTTGTAGGTAGGGTTGGACTCACCAAATAGTCACGGTCCTGAATTAATTGCTTAATTAAAGAATTGATAAATGCAATAATGATTTCAGTACATAAAAGGTCCAAACACATAGAGACATGATTTTTGTGCACAAGAATGTTTTGGACACTGACATTTTTAATTTATGATATATAAGTATATCATGAGTTTCAATTAAATGCACAACTGCGTTAGTTTTCAATATATATATATATACACACACACACGTATAGAGAGAGAAACCTATATATTACTACATTTTATATATTTTATTTTTCAATAATTGATTTTTTTTTTCTTTAGAAAGTATCATCATAAGAACAATAATTTCAATCCTTCCAGAAAAAAGGAAGAAAATTCAAAACGGTAAGAAAATTAAATTCTTCATGGATAAAATATTTGTTCGATATAATAATATATGTTGTATCACGTAAATTACAGTAGAAATAAAATTTATCACCAACTTTTTATACGTTCGCATATAATTGTGTAAATATAATATCCTTAAAATTACAATATGTTCTATTAATATGTACTGTTTAAAGATTGGATTTAAAATATTTCTATTTAACTCATTAACCTAGGTGTTGATTTTGTTTTCTTTTCTTTTTGGTGGGGTATGAGAAAATGTTGTTCATTTATGTTTTTCTAGTGTGTTCTTTTCGATTGAATTTACTTTACACGTATCTCTGATTTTTTGCCTTTTAGTTTTCATACCTATAATTTTTTATTTTAGTTATAAAAAATCGATAGAATTAAGACATTATCCATTAAAGTAGCATAAAATTTCGGTATAAAGTTTAAAATCTCATATTATATGATTTACGATTTCATATAGTTAAAATCTCATACTAGTGATCCGTAACCTATCACGTAAATATTTAATTTTTGCAGCTAATTTGATGCAGATTCACTTACATTTAAGGTTGCAGAAATTGAAAATTGGTAGTTGGGTGTTTTAGGGCCGTCTAGCGCCTAGGCCGATTAGACGCTGGCTAGAAGGCTGTCTAGATTTTAATTTTTTAATTTTATATGTTAATTTCTTAGCATTTTTTTTATATTATATCTCTAATATTTTCAAAATATTATACTATTAGTACGTCATTTTAACATTATTATTTATAAATTTTAAACTATAAAAATTAAGATAATTTTTTTAAAAATTAAAATTATAAAAATATATGTTTAGGCTGCCTAAATGCTCGTTTGCACACAAGAAAATCTAACAGTGTTAAGAGTTTTATATACTCGGATCAATCAAGCACCATCCAATGTGTCTAGACACCGAATAGATGATCAAGGTCAATTTTTTCATCATCCTCATCTTTTGATGGAGACATACATACATTCATAAAACACTCAATATCCTAACACCTTCCAATATTTCGTGTTCGGACATATGTGTTGTAGATCTAAATTCACTTTTGTATTGGATCATTTCCCCTCTGTCATTAATGTAATTTCTTATTAATTAAATATTATATGTTCGTTTTGTTTTGAACTGACGAGATCAATATTATAAGATGCAACGTGGCACTCCTCGTCAGTTCCAAAATATTGGCATGTCCTAAATCATTCTTGAACTTGCTGAAAACAGGGATCAAATCGTTTATGATCGACACAATCTTGAGTCAGATTTGATGCCGTGTGGAGGGAGAGATTCCGCCGTATATCATTTTGTTGATTGGTCTACTGAACATGAGGTGTTTGACATATTTCCTCACACAAACCAATCTTGCTTCTCTATATCCATATCCCCACCATTTATATATAATAAATTTTCAAAATTGCACACTGGTACATGTTATTTTTTTATTTTGTTATTGATTATGGTTACGGACATAAATAAAATTTAAGTCAAGTCGAACGTATAGTTGTTCAAAATTATTTAAAATATTATTGAGTTTTTTATATTATGTATGAGCTTCTTTGATTATTAATTGAGTCGCACTTAAGTAATTTGATATTTTTACACTTATTCCAATGAATTTTATTTATCACGCTTGAGTCGAGTTTTAAGTTTTATCAAACATAAAAATTGTTCAAACTTATATGATATCATTTTCAAACGAAATTTAACAAATAACCTCATTAAAAGATGCATTAAATCAAAATTAATCATTCTTGAGTTTGTTAATTAAATCAGGTATCGAATCATTATACTCCACCATAATTGTTTTTCACGATTTTTATATTTGTATATCTATATATTATTAATTAGTGTGTTTTCATTGGTGATTAAATTTTAGCCATAAATCATACAATTCATCTAAAAATATTTTTAAAAAAATTAATTTACTCAAACAAAATATAAATTGCTGGCCCATAATTTTCCCAAAATGTGGGCCTTAACAAATGTGGCCCAGGAATGTGGGCCTTTTCTTTAAGAAACTTGTGGGCTAAGCTACCAATTTCATATTTATGGTTCATGGGAATGTCAAAGCCTGGTTTTGTTACTAAATACAAAAAAAACACTCTAGTTTAGGCCCAATTCATTTAATTATAAAATATTTAGAAAATTGTAATAATTAAAATTCTCATATATTATAACAATCTAATTAATAACTATACTAACTTACAGCAACAATTTATTTAATAATATCGACATATAACTTTTTAAATATAATATTTAATTAAATTACACAAAAAATATAATGTAAGTTTATGGATTACGAGACTATGTAATATAACTCGTTTCTAATGAGAATAAACTAAATAAATATAGAAAGACTAGCAAAATGGAAAATATATTTGAATATGAATAATCTATTCTAAATAATTACATATTTTTTGCAGTTTTGAATATGATAATTATTGCAATTTTTATTATTCACATCAATTTTAATTATTAATTAAACCTTAATTAATTACATGATAAACCTAACATGTAATATATTAATTACTAATTGTCAATATTGCAAATAAAAAAATAAATACCAAAATTATAATATTTTATCTAACATTAAAGCCATAGACAAGGATGGGTACTTAGTAAATAAGACAGATTACTATTAATATGAATTAATGTTTTCATATACAATTATTTGGTTCATTTTTATGAACAATGACATGAACATTACGGATAATAAGTAATTTTAATATTTTTATTGAACAATAGAATTGATGTGCTTCAATGTTGTGTCATTTGGTACCTTTGATGGCTTTATTAGTAATATAGGTATATTGAGTGTTATTTTGGGATTAAATGAGATATGATATGTAAAATAATGTTTAATAATAATTAAAAACAATTTTGTAATGATTGAATTTTTGGGTTATTGAAATTTTATTGAATTTTATAAATTATTGGATGAAAGTGAGGAGAGAAAGAGATAACAAATTTTAAATATAAGTTTTTTTGAAGGAGAATAAAACCCTAAAAGTAAGTCACTGTATGAAATATATATCGGTTAGTCCGCTATGTATGCAGATCAATTTATAAACAAACACAACATGTTTTTTCTTGGTCTAAGAAAAAAGAAAATCACTTTTCTTTACGGTGGTTTGGACAATATCGTTGGTTTTATATGGGAATATTATTACTATGGTACTCATTCGATCCAATCCAATTATTTTAGACTCAATCAATTCAATTATAGATTGGCAGTTCAAGGAACAATTTCATCAATACGAGGCAACGAGGACGCCGCCTAAACAAGTGGAGGAGAATGTCACGAAATTAGTCCTCTTGGGCTAATTATGTACTTGACCTCGAGAGGTTCACCTCTTATCAAGCCCAAACACTTGGCCCACATTTTAATTTAGTACTTGACCTCTAGAACCTTGTGGTGTAAAATAAGATTATTTTACATAATGTGTAAAACTCTCCATTGTATAATTTGTAATCATCAAGTTCCATAAACTTAGTTTTAGTGAATATAGTTTCCTTACAAACCACTGATGTTAAAAGAGAACAAGTCCGTAACAATAACCTTAACAAAATTGGGGAATTGTGGAGGTAGATTTGCTCAAACCTCGAAAGGAGAAGTCGAAACATCAACGCAATACTGTCGATCGGGACGCAATACTGTTGATCGGGATAGCCGAGGGAGGACAACTACAAGAATAGAGGGGGGGAAAGGTCAAAAGAAACACTTCCTTTCACACAAGTGATAAAGCATGATTAAGAACTAGAAGAATCAAACCCACCATACAATAAGCCATATCTGTATCAACAGACTCATCCTGCTGAACCATTTAAAACAGTTCCTATTAGCTGATCATTGAACTATACTTAACAACAAGAAAGATAGCTTAAAACAACATCAACAGAAGCAGAGGAACAAACGAAACAAAGTAAGGTGAACAAACTCATGATGACTTACGGCGTGCCGTTTGCAGAGATTTGGATTTTCTACAACAATTGATACCACGTCTTCTACAATAATTAAAACCCCTGTTTTAATATTAAAAATAACATGAAAATGAATAGATGTACTTGTAAGCATGCCTCAAACAAACTATATTTAAAATGCCGAAGATAATTTTTTCAGCATATAGAGATAAAGAAACATCATAAAGCATATTAAACTATAATATGAAGAAGTAGTATAAATGAAGCTCTTAAATCTGGAGTAATATGTATTAGAAAAGAATATCCTCACATTCTTGATAGTATCTTCAAGACCCTTTTAGCCTCTCCTGCGCCAGCCTTTTTTTTCATCTCCCATGTACTAATCTGCTGCTTGAGCTGTTATAATTTCAAAACAACCAAAAATATAAACAGGGTCCCATAGAAAGACATGAGAGAGAGAGAGACTTTGGACTTGGACATGGAGACATTGCCATCATGGTTGTGTTTCTCCTTCTCAGCTGCAAATACTTTTGACACAGAGTTTACAGTACGTGGTGCCGACCGTTGGATTGAAAAAGAAGTGGAGTTTAAATGAGATTTGACAGACCATTTGTTCGTGGGACAGAGAAGAAATTAGCATCCCTGTAAAAAATGATTAAAATATGGACTTTTAAGAGAGAATTTCTGTCCCACATCGATAGAAATAAGATAAGAGGCCTAAAAGGGGTCTTATATAGTACAGGGCTGAGATGGTGTTGGACTTCACCCGTCCTGTCGGGGGTGCTGAGGCGACTCGCTAATGATCGTATAGAGACGGCGGGTCGTGCCGACACCTATGATCGAACACACTCATTACGGCGAGCTAGCCCCCACTACTTTTGGTGGGCTTGCCCGTCAATTTTTGGAAGCCCTCAATCCCGTTTTGGGGGCCCGCCCCCAATCCATTCCCAAGTTATTTTATCCACTGGATTGATTCTTTTTATCATGAAATAGCAAAACAAAGTTTTAAATAAAATTTATAAACATGTAAAAAAAAGTTTGTAATAATTTTAATAAAAAATCAATTAATAATTAAAATTCAGAACAATATGGGAAAAAAATTATATTTGAAAATTAAGATTTTATTTTTTATTATGCACTGATTTCTATAAAATAATTAATTAGAAGAATTCTGAAAATATTATAATTTTTTGAAATTGGTGTGGAAAGAAAAGCATGATTTGATATTTGAATTATTGAGATAGGTGGTGGAAAAAATCAGAATTTATTATTTTAGATAAAAGATTATATCAGGACACAGATTTTTAGAAATTGGAAGGGGAAGCTGGTATATAGTTGGTTCTGAAACCTATCGTTCTATGGTTTTAGGTTTTTTTTTATTTAAATATAATAGACGATTTTAGAATTGAAATCATGGTTTTAAAATCAATATCTTGGAATTGAAATTGAATGGCTAGGTTTTTGTTGTGATTGAATCTAAGATAGTTCAATCGTGATCCAAGAAATTCAAATAAAAATAATGTGAACAAGAAATCAACACCAGATTTTATAGTGGTTCGATCAAATCGATCTACTTTGTTGCTCTCTTTGTATTGATTATAGTATTTGTTTTACAACCACTCAATCTCTACCTTGAATCTGCTAATCTACACAAGATATAAGTGTTTCAAAAACTCTCTTTTCTGCACTCAAAGATGAAAGATGAATCAAATCCTCTACCGGAATAGATGGATTGGTATTTATAGATGCATACCAATTGTATCAACATCTATTAACCAATAACCGCTGCTAACAACTTGAATAATAACCGCTAACAAATCCTCAACCGTTTTGCTAACTACCGCTTCTAACAACTTGAATAATAACCGCTAACAAATTCTCAACCGTTTTGCTAACTCCCGCTGCTATTAATTTGTTGTTATTATCACAGTTTTGATTCCAATTTTGAACTAAAATTGGATCAACAATTAAATTAAATTGTTAGACATCAATTTTGATTCAAAATCAAAACCATGCCATGTTAATAGAGGACAAATGTAAAAATCCAATATTATATCGAGAGCTAATATAGAAAGTTCGATTTTTTTCAGTCCACACAAATTTATATACGGCACGTTATTGGGCTCAACTTTTAGCTGACTAATCCTATTACTTAAAGATTTGAGAGTCTATAAGATGGGCCTCTGTATACTGGGCTCAAAAGTTTTAGCCTTATTTCTTCTCCGAAGCCTTAATATAAATGGGCCAGTCCATGAGGGGCGACGTTTTATATTTTCAAATAAAATAATTATGCAATTTATAAAAATTGAAATGTGGTTTTAGCAGTCTTAGCCGGTAAATAAAATTACTTATGTTTAATAATATACTAAAATTATATAATTGAATATATTAATTTAATAAAGTAATATTATTTCCCAACTTCACATTGTGTTGCTTAACCAAAGAAATTACTTTGAAGTCTTTCCAAATTTATAAAAGAAATTTCAAGGAATTTGGTATTGAGGAGACCCAAGCAATGCCAGCAAATGTTTTTAGCATTAATTGGAAATAAATAAAGGAAAAAAATAACTCACTAAAGGAAATGGCTTCAAAAAGTTTAAACTTGGTGTTGAAACAGGAGATTGCTGCTCCCTGCATCATTTAATTTATTTAATTTTCAATTAGTATATTAAGTTTCTTTTTGTCGGATTAGATACACGTGGAGGAATAAAAGACAAATAAAGTTGAGCTTGGTGTGAGGAGACGTGACACTTGGCAAGTTTTGATAGGTAGTTCAACTTATGGAACAAAAGACGACAGGTACTATTGTTTGTTCTCCAATTCCCTCACGCAATGTATGTTCTCCTTCACTATCCATCTCAGACTTCTTCTTCTTCTTATTCTTATTATTATTATTATTATTATTATTATTATTATTATTATTATTATTATTATTATTATCATCGAAAATGTTTCTATTACAACATAACATTTCTTTTCTTTTTTGATTGAGTATGATGATGTGTCACTCTATCTGTGTAATTGCAATTGGGTGCAGCCCTATGGATTCTATGGATTCGTGCATGCATGGTATATTTTTATATTAAAGAAAATAATATTTTTTCAACACTTAAAGAAATTGTTAATGTTTACACAAAAAATATAATTTTTTGCCAAAATAATATAATGTATAAAAAACTCTTGCGTGCATCAGGCATCGAAGATTCAAATTCAGCTACAATTCACATGTTTGTATTAATTTTAAAATAAAATTCGATTCATTTTACATATTTTGATCGTGCATGTGTGACACATAAGTTTGTGTATGTGCGCTTTGTCTATTTTCAAATTCTCGTATTTTATTGTTTAATCAAGATCTAAAATAATGAAATGTAATAATCATGTTTTTTTAAATTGTCAAATAATTATAGGCGCTGTGTTATTTAAGCATATGGTGCACCATTGTCCTCACCTAACCTGCGTCACTTGAATTAGTGATTATTTTTAAAATTAACATTCTTATTCAATATTTAAAATTACCAAAATGTTGAAACCTTTCAGATATTCAGCCATTAGATATTCAAATTAGTAACTATTATATTATACCACGATTTCTGTTTGATAATATAATATGTTATTATAAAAATAATAATATAATTTTAATACATAATTATATAAAACATAATTTTAATTTAAAAAATTTAAATTAAACTATCTCATAATATAAAAATATATTACATATTAAAATTTACCACAATTAGTATATGAAAAATATTTTATTTTTATATATACCATATATATAGATATATCGAACGAAAGGTCATAAAACAATGATTAATTTAATATATTTTTCATAAAATAAAGTTGAGATGAAAAAATTATAAATTTTTTAAAATTATAGTGAAGAAACAAAGACTTTTTTTTTATTGAATATCATAATTTCTTGTAAATTTTATATTAAAATATAATAATATAGAGTAATTAAGATCAAAAATATTGTTAATATGAGACAGAATAAAATGAACTAAGAGGTGCAGGGCAGGACACCAAATAGAAGGAGACATGTCAAACTGTTATTTCTTATTATACCAAATATGGTTAAAAATAAAACTGGGAATGATCATATCCATTGGACCAATCTTACCATAACTGTTTAAATATGTTGAGAAGCGTCCAGGTAAGCACGGGGAACGGTTTTTAATTCTAACTGCTAATTTTTCGAATTTTTAATATATTAATAATTTATGATAAAATTATGTTATTATTATTAAAAATATATATAACCTATTATTTATATTAATTATATTTACGTAAATATTATTGAATTTGAAATATAATTTTATATATTAAATTGTATTTTAATTTTTTGAAGTTAGTTTTATTAAATAATAAATTGTTTAATATTTTGAAGTAAATTTTAAATTGTCCTTCAACTGAATATAAATATTTTAATTTACTAAAAACTATTGATATAATATTTTATTTTTGTAAATTTCAAATTTTTTCTCAATAAATTAATGGTATAATATTTTATTTTTGTAAGAAAATTATTTATATTTTTATGTTAAATCCATATAAAAATTTGATATAATATTTATTAAAATCATCACATATATCAAAATTTTAAAATTAATAATTCAATGCATAAAATTTTTAATATTTCATCTATAAAAATTATATTCCTCAATTTTAAATATAATTATGTATTTCAATATATACAATATTGATATCAAATTAAATATCACAAAAGAAAGATTAATTTGATATATCATATATTATAAACGGACTTAAAATAAAAAAATATTTGAATTTTTTAAATTTTAGTGAAAAATTAAAATTAAAAAAAAAATTAAAAACCACATACGTTAATTAATTGTATAGACAAATATAATAAAAAGAGAAAAATCCGACAATTCTTCTTTTATAATAAGTATAGATATAATTTGAAAAATAGCGGTATGACCTAGTTTGTAAATGCAAATAAATAATCCTTTTATTTCAGACCTATTCTCTGTAAATCAAAATAAATAGTATTTAAAGAGAAGGGTCCCATCCCATATCCTGAATTTTCCCATTTTATTTAAATATTCACTTAATTTTGAACAAAAGAAACAGTATCTTTTGAACATATATTTGTCCTTGTGCAATTATTATTATTATTATTATTATTATTATTATTATTATTATTATTATTATTATTCATAAAATATAACATTATCTGAAAACTGCTAAGAACCCCACATCTTCTTCAACCCACGCCACCCATGCGTCCGCCGTATTTCCGCCACAATTAAAATAAATAAATAAATAATAAAAACAAAAAAACCTGTGATATCGTAGTGTGATGGTGATCTGTCATGTAACAGCCGATGGGAGGTTTTGGGTCACTCAGTGCGAAATTCTGACACCTCCGTCCCAACTTAACTTATAACGCCCAAAAAATAAATAAATAATAATATATTCCCAATGGTTAAAAAATAGTCATACTCATACAGTTTTTTATTTTCAAATTAATAAAAGTAAAATCTCCTAAAATCATTATTTATATTTATATAATTTTTAGCATGTGTTGATTTGACATATTGATTTATATATAATTTATATGTGAAATAAAAAACAAATTATATTTTATTTCAAAAAATAAAATAAAACATCTATACTCGTTAAATAATAGAGTAGTTAAAAATAGTAAATTTGGGTCGATTTTCAGTTTTTAAATTGGAAATTCTCTTGAAAACTGATGTGTTTCTTTTGATTTGATTCGTTGATTTTTTTCTATTTTTTAAAAATATATTTTATATTTTGTTCAAATATAAAAAAAATTCATTTTTACGGTGTTTTTTACTTGTTATACCTAAAATTAATATGGGTTAGATTTTAAATATTGTATATTCTATTACATATATTGACTATGAGTTGTGACATATATTATCTAATAATTTTGAAAAGAAAATTTGAATAATTAAAATTTTCATGCGACTTATAAATTTATTGTATAAATAATATTCTTATTTTGGAACAGATGAAATATATATTTTTACATATTTTTAATAATAAAATAATATTATATTTTATATATTAATTTACACTAAAGTATGTCATAAATATAATTTTTTTCTAATTTTTGAAAAACACACCAAACAATATTAGTTAGCTTTTAAAACTTAAGGTGAAGACAATAGGGATGCATATGGGACAATGTGATGTGAGTAATGAATGTCTTTTTCTTCTTCATTCTCATCCTCATTCTTATCTCTATTTTCTTATTATTTGTCTCGTTTTTATTTAATCTTCAATGAAAATTTAGATACGAAATTCATTTTCATATGAGTATATTAACAGATACCCATTTAATTACAAAATATCTCGAATACTAATAATTTATCATACTTTAAATATTACAGCATAAAAATGTTATAATTATTTGTCTTGATTTTTATTTAATGTTTAATGAAAATTTGGATACAAAATTCATTTTCACATGAGTATATTAACAGAAACCCGTTTAATTAAAAAAATATCTTGAATACTAATAACTTATCATATTTTAAATATTACACCATAAAAATGTTATAATTATTTGTCTCGTTTTTTATTTAATGTTTGATGAAAATTTGGATACAAAATTCATTTTCATATAGTATATTAACACAAACCCGTTTAATTAAAAAAATATCTCGAATACTAAAAACTTATCATATTTTAAATATCACACCATAAAAATGTTATAATTATTTGTCTCGTTTTTTATTTAATGTTTAATGAAAATTTGGATACAAAATTCATTTTCATATAGTATATTAACACAAACCCGTTTAATTAAAAAAATATCTCGAATACTAATAACTTATCATATTTTAAATATTACACCATAAAAATGTTATAATTATTTGTCTCGTTTTTTATTTAATGTTTAATGAAAATTTGGATACGAAATTTATTTTCATATGAGTATATTAACAAATACCCGTTTCATTAAAAAATATCTCGAATACTAGTAATTTACCATATTTTAAATATTACAACATACAAATGTTATAATTATTTGTCTCATTTTTTATTTAATGTTTAATGAAAATTTGGATACAAAATTCATTTTCATATGAGTATATTAAGAGAAACCCGTTTAATTAAAAAAATATCTCGAACACTAATAATTTATCATATTTTAAATATTACAGCATAAAAATGTTATAAATTTGTGTATATTTTTTATAAAAATGGGGTGGAGAATGTTAATACCAATTCCGTCCCATTCTATGACTCGAAGAAAGAGAAATTATCCGCTACATCTCATTAGAGAGGAATCCTCGCAAATTGGTATGGGACGGACTTCTGGTGCATCATTAAAAAGAGTGATAATAATATCGGTAGAGGAAAGGGGAAGTAAAGCCCGACACGGACGAGTTGATTGTTGCAATCACCACGTGTAGGAACGAGATATCCTGGTGGAGGGAGGGCTTCCTCTCAAACTGCCCTCCTGTGACATGTGAGATGAGATGATGCTATGTCTCGCCAGATGATGATATGTCTCACGATATGATGGCGGGAGAAGATAAGCCACTTTCGTGGATTATAAGAAACTGAAATTAATTTGTGCGAGTTCAACTGTTGGGGGGTGTTTGGTCGGTAGAGAAAAGATAAAACGATCGCGAATATAATAACACTAAGGTGATTTTAATCAGTCACACTCTTTCAATAAATATATTTTTTATTCCAGTTTTGGATTCTTGTGCCATGTTTAGCCCTGATAAATCATACACAAATATAATATATATTATTAACTATATATATATACTATATTTGGTATAATTATTTTATATTTAATTTTGCAACCTCGTGTCTATTTTTTTGGAAATTTATTGTCACATGGCAATTACAATTTTTAAAAAATAAACTAATTTTTTTATTAATATTTAAAATTAATGTTGCAACTAAAAATTGACCCACTATTTATAATTTTTATACAGTTAATTCTTTTAGATTTAAAAAAATCTAAGATATTTCATTTTATTGATGAAGAACCGAATAAGAATTCTTGTAAATGAGTCGTACCTTTCATGAAAATTTGACAATCACTATACGACAATATTCGTTTCTTGAATAATAATTCAATATTTCTTAAAAATACTTATATAATTATGTAAAATTACGCTAGACGCGTTCAATAATGTAATAATATATATAAATATTACATTCTAATTTATCTTTTACGAGCTTATCTTTATTTATATGGCATATATTTCAAGTATAGCATATATCATATCGACAAAATTCTTAGTTTTAAAATAATAAAAAAAACATAATATTATGAATTAAGAGTTAATTACGCATCAAACATGAGATTTTTACTATAATCACATCTAATAATATTTTATAATATATTGTACATAGATTATTTTTTTTTTAAATTGTTTTTTGCTTGTTTGCATAATAAATGATATATACGAACTATAGTAATAAATAAATTAAGCTGTATAGCATATAAAATAACAACTAATTTACAAGACGACACTTATAACATAAGGTAGGGAGCATTTAATTTAGAAACAAACTATATATTTAGGACAACTAGAAAAAGAAAAAAAAAACAACAATTCATATATGGAAAAAAAATAAGTATTATTATATTATTCCCCAATAATTATTGCATATTTTTCTACACAATAAACTAAGTTTTTGTGATGTAATAATAATTTTACACTCACTTCCAACATTAATATAACACTCACACTAAAATTAATATTCATAAAATTCGATAAATACAAATATTTTTAACATACCTCACATCCACAGTACGTCTCTATGCTTCGTTGCAAAGGTGCACGTCTCACCCAATTTTGAAAATATTGATATTGGTAAAAAAAAAATATTTTCACCAAAATATCAACTGATGAATTGATATTTTTTGCGACACGTAAATTTTTTTAAAATATAAAAAATTAATAAAAAATAAATTAAAACACCCCATTTTACAGAATATTTTAAAAATACTATGGCACTTAAATTAAAGTTAGAATTTGAATTAAAATAACAAAGTGATATTATTGGTAGAGATATCAATGCTGGACTGCTATCAATTCCTTGCATAAAAATAATATTTATGTAATTACTAAATTATTTAAATATCATTTATACATTTTTTATGTATTCTATTATTATGAAATGATAATTATTATAGTTTTTTTTTTTTTTAAATTTTAATTACTCATCTCACAAGGTAAATTACAAAATTAAAAATTATTAACTTTTCAACCTCTGACATTTTCCCGATATTTGCGGGAATGGAGATCTGCTTTACCCGATGGTTTGATATTAGACAATTTTTTTTTCCTTTAAAAAAAAAAATATTATTACTTTTTTTGTTCATACAACTTTTAATTGGATATAAGTGCAACTGTAGCCCAAAAAGGAAAGTAAGATTATATAAATCATATCCTTATATAGATCGAATGTGAATTTCATAAATCTCTGAATTTATCCAGTAATGACGTCAGCATTCCTTTTTGGGACACGTGGATAAATGGGTCATTTTTTAAAATAGTTAATCTAGGGATCTTAATTATATCTTTCTGGTTATTTTATTTTATTTTTCTGAAAAACCAACTATTGGGTAATTTATTTTACATTGTTGTGATTTTTTAAATGCTAATGAATTATAAATCAAGTTACACATATTACGTATGTTAGATTTATGTAAAGATGATATAATTTAATTAAATATTATATTTATAAATTTATTTACAGATTTTTTTTAAATATTATAAGAACACGTGTCTAATAACACATGTCTATACTTATTTTTGTTAATTAATTGATTTAACAAAAAAACTGCTGAGCGTGTAAGTAGGGGCACAGACCAGGTCAACCTTCCTTTTCTTTTTTACAAAATATTTAAACTTAAATTCGTTTTTGATATATAATTTATCAAATTCCTCCTCTTTTGTTATACTTAATTTAATATGAATATTGAGTATCTTAAAACGAAATATTAAATCTAAAATAAAGAATATAGTTTTTAAGGCATTGAATTGCTCGTTTTTAATTTGATACATGTGTTGAATTTGAATAAATAATTAAATTGAACTATATATCTATAAATATTAAATATTTTTTTAAAATTAAAATATTATACTATTTATTTTATATAATTAATGATTTTACTTTAATATTTTTAATAAAATAAAATATGTATTTTAATTTTGAAGAATTAGGGTTGGTTGTATAATTTATATTCAATTTCAGTTCTAAAATTCATTTTGAAAGTTATACAATTTGTGATTTGCAAAAAATATTTTTTTAATAAATGAGAATATAATTCAAGATAGTAAAATTATATTCTAGATTAAATAATATATATATATATATATATGAATTAATCATAATTTATATATTTATAATACCAACAATATAATTATATTATATATTTAATATTTAATAATTTATTTTATATCACGTAATTTATTTAACTTTGAAACCAATCAGACACCTTAAGTACCCATTAATCAGTTCTGACCAGCAATAAGTCAGACAAAAGAAACGTCTTCTCGAACCATCGCTGACTCAATAATAATAATTCCTTTTGTTTGATAAACTTCTCTGTGGACAGCAAACATGTCCACGTTCAGATTCCTGCCGAGCTAAAGAAATTATCGTGATACGATTTATCGCGATAAATCGCGAGATTTATTGAATAGGACAGCGACACAAGTACCGCCTGTAACCCAACCCGAATATTCAACTAGATTTGAATTCCATATTTCAAATCCGCCAACCCCCACACCTTTCCCCTCTACCTCACGCAATGATAACCTAATTGATATGCGGAGTAGCTTATAATATATGCAATTGGAAACAGATATGTTACTCTGCTTATAAGTGATAGGTCAGTGGAAAGAGATAGGCTCCTGCCAAACGCATCGAAGATAGCGAGACCAAGTCTTTTTTTCCCCACCACCACCTCTCATTCTACTTTCTCTTTCTCTCACTATATATACAACTCATATATATACTTGCATAGATATTACAACTCTCTTTCTCTCTCTACTTTTCTTTCTCATCGCAGCCTGTGTTTTTAGAGAAACCCTAGAAAGAAGAAAAAATCAGGAGAAGTTCGACTGGAAGTCGTCGGTGGAGGGCGGGGATTTGTATGTGGGGGCTTCGATCTATTAATTTTGGTTTCGGATTTTGTGAAATCTGAGGTGGGATGTCGTCGCTGAGCAGAGAATTGGTTTTCTTAATTCTTCAGTTCCTCGAGGAGGAAAAATTCAAGGAGTCTGTTCACAAGTATAATTTTACAGCTTTTTCTTTTCGACTTTTGTGTAATTAATTTACAGTTGTTCTTCTTGAGTTATTTCTGCTTACGTCTTTCTTGGGATTGTTTTTTGTCGTTATCTGCGTGTTGGTCTAGTTGGATGCGTGTGACGGGAGCTTTTAATGGGATACATGATATGAAAGTAATCGACCTTTAATTGGTTGGTTTTGTTGTTGTTGTTGTTATATATATATTTTTTCTTTAGTTTCCTTTCCTTTCAGTTTGAAAATGTTAGAAGAAACAATAACAGAGGAATCCGCTTATTTGTACGATATGGATGTTTGAGGTTCAATTGATAGTGCCGAATTTGCTCTTAACAGTCGTTTATCTGGAATTTGAAAATGAGATTATAGCTCTCAATTCCTGATTGCTATTCGGCCATTTGTTATAATTCTTCCGTTTTTACTGGATCTACGACTGCGTAAAAGTTTAATTGGCAACAGAAAACTAACTGCGCAGCTGTAGATGGAGGAAAAGAAAAACCAACTGCTCTTGTAAACAGAGTTTCCAAGTTAAAATTAGATATCTTGCCACCTGTTTAAAAACAGTTGAGTAGATAATGCACTGGTGGCATATTTATAGGGCCTCCTGTTCAATTTTCAGATAATATTGAAATGTTTTGTCTCTTTCTACTGGAATAAAATGGAGCATGCTATTGCTTTTAAATGCTATATCCGTGAATGCTTGGCCCTAATTTAAATATATGACTTCTCCTTTTGTAGGCTTGAACAAGAGTCAGGATTTTTCTTTAACATGAAATACTTCGAGGAGAAAGTGCATGCCGGTGAATGGGAGGAAGTTGAGAAGTATTTGTCTGGTTTTACCAAAGTTGATGACAATAGATACTCTATGAAGATATTTTTCGAAATACGGAAGCAGAAGTATCTTGAGGCTCTTGATCAGTAATGTGGAAATTTACATTGTTTGGAAAATTATACTCATTTCCACATAGGTTACTTTATTATTTGATTACAGATGTTCCTTCTTTTTTATTTATAATCTTAACTGGTATTGTCAGGCAAGACAAAGCTAAGGCAGTTGAGATTCTGGTGAATGACTTGAAAGTGTTCTCGACATTTAATGAAGATCTATACAAGGAAATTACTCAGCTGTTAACACTTGGCAATTTCAGGTAGTTTATATTTCCTTAGTTGGGTACAAGTTGTATCAGTACATTGCCTGGTTGTTCCTATTTAATGTAGGTAGGATAATCCACCTAACCAATATTCTGGAATGATGAATGGGGAAGTCCCACTTTGTCAGGCTTGTCATATTATTTGTAGTTGCTGAGTTCCACCTCTTCTGTTATTATATCACTAAGAAGGATGTGCCTAACATGATTTCATGGATGAATTTAGTTGCCCTGCTTACATTTTAACTTTGATGTTAGAAGTCCATAGCACCAAGTTATGTACGTGCAGCCAGCATAATAGAAATTATTCGTAGAAGGCATCGACTTTGTACTTATATCTTGCCTGTTAAAAGAGCATTGGGATACTTTTGTTTTCTTGGGAGCTTCTTGTTGACTGCTATTGGGTATCAATTTGTGCAGATTATTTCCTGTAGCAGCTAATATTTTTATTTTGAAATTCAATTATATCATAGATGTGCTCCAAAATGAATTCATATCATTTCCTGGGAAAAGTTAGGCATTGCAAATTTGCAATGAAGACATTGGCCTTTTCGGTTTTGACCTACTATGTAGTGTAACTAGTCAGAAATGTTGTTTCGATCTGATGCTGTACTGGGTTAGAAAGATGAAGCATTAAAATTATGAAGGGATATGATTGAGATACTTACTGTGGAAACTATGCCCTTAGCAACACGAAAACAACTACCTTCCCCCTGGGGGTGGGGGGGCATGGATGTGAGAAGTGAATAATAATTTAAGGGGCTCCTTTTTTTTTTTTTTTTCAATTTATCTGCTTGTGATACATTAGTGTAGGAATAAGAGAGCTTCAATACCAAGTTGAGTAACACGGAACTACATTAATAAAACATCTAATCTGGCGTTCTCTCTCTCTCTCTCAAGCAACCAACTAAAACATTCTTTTGGGTTGAAACTGTTTATACGTGAAGTCCTTAACCATTTTTTTTTAAATATTTGAAATGTCTTTATTATTATTATTATTTTTTCATGCCTTTTGTGGTGAAAAGCGTTTATCTTTGTCAAGTCTTACCCATGTTTATTGGTAACAGGGAGAATGAGCAGCTCTCCAAATATGGGGACACCAAGACTGCTCGGAGCATAATGCTTATAGAGCTCAAAAAGTTAATCGAAGCAAATCCTCTTTTCCGTGAAAAGCTTGTTTTTCCTACTTTGAAGTCGTCCAGATTGAGAACACTTATCAATCAAAGGTATAGTTGTTCTGATTGCTGCATTATGATCTGCAAATATATTGTAACTAACCTTTTTGCTTCCCACCAGGTTCAGCATGTCTTGTAGTTTAGTTCACTAGTTGTGCCGTCACCCCCCCACTCCCCGATTTGGTTTTTCCTTTTGACTGCCTCATAATCGGAGTTTGATTTTGTTCTTCTTCTAGTTTGAATTGGCAGCACCAACTCTGTAAGAACCCAAGGCAAAATCCAGACATTAAAACCTTGTTCACTGACCATACATGCACTCCCCCAAATGGGGCTCTTGCACCTTCTCCTGTTAATCTTCCCACAGCTGCTGTTGCAAAGCCGGCTGCTTACACATCACTTGGAGCACATGGGGTATAATCATGGTTACTTTTCTTGATGTATATTATTTGTTCTCTGATCTTATCCTTGTAATATAATCAATTATGTGCACATTCTTTAAAATTCTGACCCTCTTTTGTTTATTGCTGGCAGCCCTTCCCACCTACTGCTGCAGCAGCCAATGCTAACGCCCTAGCTGGTTGGATGGTAAATGCTGCTGCATCTTCATCTGTTCAAGCAGCTGTTGTTACAGCATCGTCCTTACCTGTCCCACCTAATCAAGGTGATAGCTATTATCTTGAATTTGGCTTTCGAGAAACCCATTTTGCTGAGATGACAATAGAAGAAAGTTTTATAGTTTTGCCTTATGATACTATTTCTTTTACTGCTATGGTGAATATCAAAATATCTAAATATGCATTATTTTCCTGCAATTTACCATGCTTATCTGAACTTTGTAAACAGTGTCGATTTTGAAGCGGCCAATCACTCCCCCAGCAACGCTGGGTATGGTTGAGTATCAGAATGCTGATCATGAACAACTGATGAAGCGTTTGCGTCCTGCTCAGTCAGTTGAAGAGGTGATATTGCTACCCTGAAATAAAACCAGTTTGACAAAAAGAAGCCATGTCTTTTTAATCACATATTTGTTGCTCTTTTATGTTAAGTGTTACTGTTTTAAAAATTCACTCATATCGACAAAATAAGCTACACGTCCACTTAATGACATGCTAATTTTTTCATGTGCAGGTTACATATCCTACAGTTCGTCAACAGCCAACTTGGTCCCTGGATGACTTGCCGAGAACTGTGGCTTTTACATTACATCAGGGATCGGTTGTAACAAGCTTGGACTTTCATCCCTCACACCATACATTACTTCTTGGTACTGCATCTGAGCTACTTTTTATTTTTATTTTTTTTTATTAGAATCTTAACCATGTACCTTTTCTATTAGCCTTAAAAGTTAGAAAATATAGTCAGCATATATTGTTTTACTTGGGGTGTGTAACAGTGGGATGCAGCAATGGAGAGATAACACTTTGGGAAGCTGGAATAAGAGAGAAATTGGTTTCAAAGCCATTCAAGATCTGGGATATACAAGCTTGTACATTAACATTCCAGGTTCAATTTTCGTTTCATAATACTTTCCCATGTTCTGTAAACTAGTTGCCATCCATGCATGGAGTTAGTAATCCCATCTTAGGTCTTATAAATAAACAGTTATTATAGTGGTTATGCTGTTAGACTTTAGTAGGCATCACACTTTTATGGTTTTTATTGTTTCCTTACATATTGAGCTTTTGAACAGGCTTCTGTTGCCAAGGATGCACCATTTTCTGTGAACCGAGTTACTTGGAGCCCAGATGGGTCTTTCTGTGGTAAAAATTATATTCATATGCTAAATATTAGTCGGATTCTGTGATTTCATGTTATATCAAGTGGTATTTCTCATGTTTCAGGAGTTGCATTCACAAAGCATTTAATCCATTTGTATGCTCATGCTGGACCAAATGATCTACGCCAGCATTTGGAGGTATGTTGTCTTTGTGTACTTGTTGACATATATGTGAAACTTCAAAACAATATTTTGATCTTAAGCTTTTATGCAGATTGATGCTCATACAGGAGGAGTTAATGACATTGCTTTTGCTCATCCAAACAAGCAGCTCTGTATCGTGACTTGTGGGGAGGACAAGTTGATAAAGGTGAGTGGAGAAACTTCAATTCTTTCCTGAAAGATATTTTAAGATTTTGACCACCAGAACAACTGAGGGAGAGATTGTAACAGGTGTGGGATCTGACTGGAAGAAAACTGTTCAACTTTGAAGGCCATGAAGCACCTGTTTATTCTATATGTCCTCATCAGAAAGAGAACATTCAGGTACTGCAAATTGCACAAGCATGTTGGGTTACAAAACAAGTTCATTGGTGTAATATGTAGGAGCAATTTTTTATAAAATAAAAATTTTTTTTAATGCAGAACTTGATAGTTAAATATTTTACAACGTAACTTTGCTTGAAGACTCATGCAATTTGTAGTTTTCTGCTCTAGATCAGTTCTTTTCCTCATTGATCTTACTTGCGTCTTAGTAGAGGATCCATACAGCAGTCCCTAATGATCTTCTTTGCTTTCTAGTGGATGAGACATATCCTGCCCTTTCAATTTCTCTATATTTTAAAACATTTCTTATTTCTTTGTTAATCAGCTGTTTTAACATCTCCCTGTGGTGCAACTTGCTGTCAACTTTCACTCGTGGAACATTCTTGTTAACGCGAACTTGTTTTAACTTCTAGGAGAACTGTATTACGATTTTGCTTTGTTGTAATACCACAAAGACCTTGTAGAGAGATGGTATCATTCTGGCATGTAAAAAAATATTTCTGCTCTTATACAAACTCCTTGTGTCACTTCATGATCTTCTCTTTACCAATACCAACTGTTATGTGATGATGCTGTTTTGTAAGGAACTAATTCTTTTATTCTTGCAGTTTATTTTCTCGACTGCTGTTGATGGGAAAATCAAAGCCTGGCTTTATGATAATATGGGATCAAGAGTTGACTACGATGCTCCTGGTCATTGGTGTACCACTATGCTATATAGTGCAGATGGAAGCAGGTAGATATATTAAACCATGCTGATCACTATGGCCTGTTTGATATACTAGGAGTGGGTTTCCCATTATAAATTGTTCTAAAAAAAGAGTTCAATTTTTGTTTGTCACCTTATCACAGTACATCAATTGAGACATTGTGCGCCCTTTCAGGTTGTTCTCTTGTGGAACAGGCAAGGACGGGGAATCTTTTCTGGTGGAATGGAATGAAAGTGAAGGCGCAATAAGGAGAACTTATGCTGGATTTAGAAAGAAGTCTACTGGCGTTGTACAGTTTGACACTACACAAAATCACTTTCTGGCTGTAGGTGAAGATAGTCAGATTAAGTTTTGGGACATGGATAATATCAATGTGCTTACAACTACAGATGCAGATGGTGGTCTTCCGGTGCGTTTTAATGCATTACCATGTCATGTGAATGCTGAAATTACCAGGCTTATTGCCTTATGTTTCCACCTTCAATTACAAGTGAGATTGCGCAAATGATAAATATAATGTTGATTTTATCTATTTTTATTGCAGAGTCTTCCACGCTTGAGATTTAATAAAGAAGGCAATCTGCTTGCCGTTACTACTGCTGACAATGGAATTAAGATATTAGCTAATACCACTGGCATGAGATCCTTGAGAACAGTGGAAGCCTCAACTTTTGAAGCAATGAGGTCCCCTCTGGAAGCAGCAGCTATTAAGGTTTCAGGATCTTCTGTTGCGAATGTTGCTCCTAAAGTAGAAAGAAGCTCTCCTGTTAGGCCTTCTCCCATTCTTGTATGTCAACCTTTAATCTCACTATTAGGTTATTTTATATGTTACTTGATAATGAGACTGTGTGATCAAGCTGGCAAGATTAGGCATCTTTTTTCTACTTCATGATTGACTAAATCTCCCTCTAATTTTGGAAACCACTATTTTTCTGAAAATAATGGAAACAACTATTATTACAGGATCTTGATTCATTGATTGCCTATAGCTGAAATGCTAAATAATACAAATTACAGTCACCCTTTTGACTTTTCTCTCTGTAGAGAGGTTATGCACTCACTGTCTTTTGTATCTTTTAATTTCTGATTGAAAATTGCAACTTCTGTGTTTTTTGATTCAGAATGGTGTAGATTCCATGGCTAGAAGCATGGAAAAACCAAGAGCTCTGGACGATGTTAATGATAAGATGAAACCCTGGCAGTTAACTGAAATTATGGATCCTGTTCAGTGCCGCATGGTAACTATGCCAGATAGCATGGATGCTAGCAATAAGGTATTGTAGTTAAATTGTATCTAGTCTTTTTCTTGTATTGTATTTCTAGTATGTGATGTCTTTTGGTGGTTTGTTTCTAGGTTGCTCGGCTTCTGTATACAAATTCTGGTGTTGGTGTATTGGCTCTTGGATCAAATGGCATCCAGAAGCTGTGGAAGTGGGTCCGCAATGAGCAAAACCCAAGTGGAAAGGTAACAAAAGATTGATATAGTGATTCTTTGTATGTTTCATTTGGTTTGTTGTTTCCTTACTTACCTCTGATTAATTTATGGAATAATATCTGAAATATTTTTTATTTAAAGGCCACGGCCAGTGTTATTCCTCAACATTGGCAACCAAACAGTGGTCTTCTTATGACTAATGACGTCTCAGGTGTTAAGCTAGAGGAAGCCTTTCCATGCATTGCCCTCTCTAAGAATGACTCTTATGTAATGTCAGCTGCTGGTGGAAAGGTTTCGTTGTTTAATATGATGACATTTAAAGTAAGTGATTGTATTCTTCTGGGCCTATTTATATTTATTAAGGGTCTCTAGCTAAGTAAGGGTCTCTTGATGTTTTGGAATAAAAATTTCATATGCTTCGACAGGTTATGACAACATTTATGCCTCCACCACCAGCTTCCAGTTTCTTGGCTTTCCACCCACAAGATAACAACATTATAGCAATTGGAATGGAGGACTCGACTATCCACATATACAATGTCAGGGTGGACGAGGTAAATGTTTAATACCTTTCAGTGGCATTTAGCTTCTGTGTTTTGTGTGTACGCACTTCTAAACTACTATTAAATTGAATTGGATGTGAATTAATAGGTGAAATCAAAACTGAAAGGTCACCAGAAGCGCATCACTGGATTAGCTTTTTCCACCAACCTAAACATATTGGTGTCATCTGGTGCTGACGCTCAAGTAAGCTTACCCTCACTCGTTGAGTTATGAAAAAAGAAGGATACAAGAAAAAGAAAATGTTGTTATACAGGATTGTTGCATGAGGAACATGATATATATGTATACGTATAGTTATATTCTTATCTTTTACCTAAAAGTTTTTTTGCCTGAAATGTTTTCAGCTTTGCATATGGAGCATTGACACATGGGAGAAGAGAAAGTCAGTTCCGATACAACTGCCTGCTGGTAAAGCACCAAGTGGTGACACTCGAGTTCAGTTCCATGCAGACCAACTTCGCTTGCTTGTAGCACATGAAACTCAGTTAGCAATATATGATGCCTCCAAGATGGAACGTATACGCCAGGTACGATATTAATATGCAAGCTTTGGGTTGTTTGTGTTTTCAACCACCACCTTCTCTCATGTTGCTGAAGGATTCTTTCCGTTTGTAGTGGGTCCCACAAGACACCCTTTCTGCACCTATATCATGTGCAGCGTACTCGTGCAACAGTCAGCTTGTTTTTGCCTCCTTTTGTGATGGTAACATTGGAGTCTTCGATGCTGATACCCTGAGATTAAGATGTCGAGTTGGCCCATCTGCTTATTTGCCCCAGTCAGTATTAAATGGGTGAGCTCACCATCAATACAGTGTCCTTTTCTTTAGTTTACATTTGAAAAAAACCTATTATGCTGGAAATGTATCTTTCATGTATGTTATAAGGTTTCCTGTATCTGTATTTCATTTCATAATAATCACCTCCTTCCTTCCCTCCCTCGCAGAAGCCAACCTGTATATCCGGTGGTGGTTGCAGCGCATCCTCAAGAGCCGAACCAATTCGCCATAGGGTTGACAGATGGGTCGGTTAAAGTGATAGAACCCACAGAATCTGAAGGCAAGTGGGGAGTATCTCCTCCTGCCGACAATGGGCTAATGAACGGTAGGCCGGGATCATCATCCACTGCCAGCAACCATGCAGCAGAGCAGGTCCAAAGATGAAAATTCTTCTGTTCTCTTTTTAACCTACATTTGTCATGTGTATCCTTACTAGTAGTGTAGATTGTAGGCATTCAGTTGCTCTTGTATCCATCATCATCAAGTCAGAATTTACATGGCTAGAGGTCATATTTATCATACTGTGTGGCAATGTCTGTTCTTTCCCACCATCTGTATCTTTTACCATTCTCATATTGATTTATGTAAACCTTCTCCTTTCCGTTATGTGCAAGATCATTAGAAATTGGGATCATTAGAGAATCTGAAGTTCCATTTTACTTCTAATTGTATAGATTTTAGTTAAAGCCCAGTAAGGCAGGTTGGGTGTTCCTATTTGGAGATTCGGGCCGGGCCTGGCCACTACATGACGGGGAGTGGATGATTACAAGGACTCAATTTACTGTAAAGTATTTTTTTTTTCTTAATTTAATGTACTTTTTTTCTTAATTTAATTTATCTATTATTCTATTTTTTGGTAGAAAGAGATTATGATCTGTGTCTTTTTTGTCGTTTACAGACTTAGCATTCTGTATGATTTGTAATTGAATCTAATATTGCATTTCTTAGTTCATTTTTCGAGTATATGATGGTTTATAGAAACTCATATGTCGAAGATTCATGATGCATGAACATACACTAACTGGTGGCAGGGGCATTGAGACTCATGCATATCTATCTTTCTACAATCAATTTATTTTCAGTTCATTAAAATACAATGTGTGGGATAAATTTCACAGTAAACCAGCTCTCACATTTTAATGCCTCAACTCAACCATTCATTTGTTTTTAACAATAAAATAAAAGGAAAAATTAAACGGTAGATCCCACACCCGATTTAGCTGCAGCTCAATATCCCACCCTTGATTGAGCTAAAATAGTTACAAATGGTTGGAAGAAATAAATAAAGAACCAAATGAAGTTGCATTTTCGTCATAAAATCTAGGCCCTAATTTATTCCATGGATCATCAATTGCCATGCCAGCCAGCTCTAGGAGCGTGTATAGTTCCATATTTAGTCAAACCTATTTTACCTATCCCCTTTTTTTGTATTTCTAATACTCTCTCTCTCTCTCTATATATATATATATATATGTGTGTGTGTGTGTGTGTGTTGCGAATTGGCTTTAACACGATATATAAGTGATTATTTGAGCGGAAGGGAATTGTTTTCATTTAGTTTGACGTATCAGCAGTTTTTGCTTTCGAGATAAATGCGAAATAGAGTTGTAGGATACTCAAATGAAACTCTTGGCGAATAGGGGCATGAATTCGTCAATTGCACCAATGCCACACTCAAATAATCCTGCCCTCATAAAACTCCATTTCTTTACTTTTTGGTTGGATTAAAATCGAAGTTTGGCATTCAGACATTTCTCGTTCTTTAATGTTTTCCAAAATCAGGCGCATACCTATGGACCCCTCCTACCATAGAGGTTATAATTTATTACTATTTTCTTTTTTACGATTAGTTTTAGGAATTAAACTCCATTTATTGCTTCTGTTTTCAATTTTATCCTTTTTTTTTGTTCTGTTTAGTAGGCATGCACCGAAACCATCAAAGAAACACCAAAAGTCTTCGTATATTAAGTATTTCTTACGGCCGTTCATCTCTCTCTCTCTCTCTCTCTCTCCAAGAGCGCACACACACACACAAAATGATATTTTCCTTTAACATGGAAATCTAAGATGTAAGTAGATCGCAGGAAACAGAAATGGTCACCATAAATTCCATAGGATTCCCTTCACATAAGCCCACACAATTTCACATGGCATGATGTGGAACATCACATGGTCCATATATTAGAAGACTCCACACACACACACACAAACTAAAAAATAATAAACATAAACATTAAACTAATATTAAACAATTCATTTGTTCTTTCATTGCATAGAGAATAAATCATTTATATTTTATTGTGCTTCACAAAAGTTGGGACTTTTCAGGCAAGTCATTACCAGGACAAATAAATGGATTTTTTTATTAGAGAATACACCGTCAGGTAATGAAGCCAAGGCGGTGAACAAAAATACATCCTCCAGTCTAATGTCTGTTATGAAAGACTAAACAAACAGGTTCACACAACCAAAAATAAGGATGCTTCAACAGACATCATTTCTTCAATTACATACTCAAGCTGTTAGCTATCAAGTTATCACACTCTCATATGTATATATGCATTAGCATCTCTGTTCTTGGTCAAACATCAGTCAACGATGACGATCGAGCACAGATAGGAAACACAACAAAAAAAATATTGCTCCCTACATTATCTACCCAAATATAACTAAATCACTTCTTACACACATCTATTCATCACAGTACATGGAAAAACAAGCATGCTCACATTGCCACATGAAAAACACATATATTTATATTAGTATTTACCAGAGAATTATGCAGTCACTGTAGGTGTAGTCGGCTTTTTCCCTTCCATGGCATCTTTCTTTCTACGACAAGTGGCACAGAGGAAGGGACCTTCCCAGGGCTTTGATGCTGGTGAGAAAAATGGGCCCGAGTTTACAGATAAACCCTCACTAGGTGGCTGATCCACCTGGCAGATAGCACATCTAAAGAGCCCAGAACTTGAGTCCAGAGGGATCTCCTTACCCAGCCTGCGTATATATAACTTTAATGTCAATGGCCAAACATACCAAGTCACTTCTCAGAAGGCCCCTTTTTTTTTTTAATTAAAAAATATCATTTATAAACCACAAAGAAAATTGAATATAGCAATCAAAATAGCAATTCATGAAAATGAAGTTTTCATTGATATTTTCTTCTACAACTCAAAACTTATAGTGTATTTCAAATTCAATTTCTCAGCCTACCAGTTACATGAATACATGCAGTCACACGACCAATAGTAAAACAAAAATTCAAGATCTTGGATACACATCAACTAATTAAACAATAAAGGCACAATCAAGACAATTGGCCAACTTGAGTGAAGCTTCACTGTTCTAGTACCCGAGATACTACATTATTAAGGTGATGTTTATGAAATGTAGCCAACAAACAAACTAGTGCCTTGGCAACAAAATTGGCATTACCATGGATCTTACTCAGCATTTTCTAGCAATCAACAAGGGAAGTTGAAATTGCAAAAAAGCATCAATGCCTGTCAATTTGCATCCAAGGGACCTAAAACTTGACCAATCCCTACAACTTCCAGCAACCAAGAAAAGAAGCAGACATTGAAATTGCAGAAGGAATGAAAAGAGTACCTCTCAGCAAGCATTGCGGAACCCTCCTCAAACAATTCCTCCACAACTCCAACAGCAGACAGCTTATTGGTTCCTTTGGCAGAGTTATGATATCGTTTCCCAAAGATAAGCGAGGTCAGCAAATTTTGCTTCTTCTTAGGTGTTGGGGGTAAAATAGGATGATCATAAGGAATAATATCAACAACCAAGCAAGTTGTATCATCCTTCAAACCTCGTGACCTAAGTGCTTCCTGTAATTGAAAAAGGTAAGAATCAACAAAGTGTCAAGATAGGCAGCAATTTGCAAAAGAGAGTAGTTATATGATAAATACCTTAACAACCAACTTTGCAGCAAGATCTGCAGGCAAGCCTCGGCAAGAATGAGCTGCCATATCAGATGGCAAAGCATCCCATATACCATCAGAGGCAATTATAAGTCTTCCCCCAGCATTTGTAAGCTGACACCCAGAAACATGTTTTAGAAAATTAATTATTTTGATGCAACAGTATGAAACATTAATACATCAATTAGGATGATGATAGGTTTAAAACCTTGACTTGTTTGACATGAGGAATCGGGACAATATACTCGCCAACATCAGTATCACCAATGGACCTTGAAAGACATAATCCACCAGGCCAACAACGTAATGGACCGACCTACATACAAAACCAAAAAGCACCCCAGATAAGTAAATAAATCCCTAATCATATTACTATAACTTCTAGTCAAAGCTCAAAAGTTACCAAATTACCTCACTGCCTCCACAAAGATTTAGCCTTCCCACTTCACCACCACTTGCGGTTACACGTTCACGTTCCTCAACGTTCTCTTCCAGTCGATGGTCTACAGTCAAGAGAGAAACAACGCCGCCTTGCGTGTCCAAAATGCATCGAGAATCTCCAACAGATGCAACAGTCACAGTCCAACCATCAATTACGACAAATGTAACTGTTGTTCCAGAAGTCTCACCTGTTATCAGCAGCAAACAACAATATAAGAATATTTCCATGAAAACAAATCCTATGTGTAAGATTATAACCAATATCACATGCCTCGCTGCTGAAACTCTATATCAGTTTTGACAAATCCAGCTACTAACGCCCTAGGGAGAGCTTGAAGCCACTCTTCTCTACCAATATCTTGAGGAATAGCACTCAAGACATTGTTAAGCAAATTCTCCTTAGCAAATATGGCAGCTGATATACCATTATGACCATCAAAAATCTGCAATAAATCCAAGCACCAGTCATATCAATGAGGGAATTATAAGATACTAAATTAAACATCAATGTCAAAAATAAGTGTTCAATACCGCAAACACTGAAAAAGACGTGGATGGGTTGCCCGGAACTCTTTGGCAGTCCGGCTTGATTAAAAAATAGTCCTCTCCTTTCTTGGCCAGACCAGCTTGCCCATATTTCACAGTGGGCTTCTCCAACTTCTCATTTCTCAACTCGCGACCAATCAAAGTCCCGAGTGGAACAGGCTGCTGTTTCTGCTTCATTTTGGATACCTCTGTCTCGCTCATTGTACTCTTTGCTTCAGCATTTCCGAACCCTCGTTTTGCAACTCCTGATTACAAAGACTAGATCGGCACAAAATTTGAGCATATCTCAATTACATGTAATTCAAAACAGTCGATCCAAAACGCACAAAGTTTTTTCCAAATAATCTACACGGAGTAAAAGGAGTAACTCCGCCTGAAACTTAACTGTGCAAATGTAAGTCAAATTAGTCAGAACTACTTAAATCGCAACATCCACAGTAAAATGCAATCTGCTTAAACTGAATTCCATAAATAACTTAAACAAATTCACATGAAACTCAGAAAACAAATACGCACACACATATGTACTGGCTCTCAATGCTTCCACTAATCCAAACAATATACAGGATCATGCTGCATTAAACTCAAAATCGGTGATGGTTTAGCCCATACATTGAACAGAGCCGCGGTAAAAACATGCTAAAAGAAGTGCATTGAGAGAAAAATAAAAAGATTTTTTAAAAGAAAAGAAGTAAAGAAAAATGCAAGGGCTTACAGCAAAGACATTGAATGGAGATGTGATAACTGAAGCAGATCGAGAGAACTCACCAGTCGGAAACCCTAGACAGGAGGTATGTCTTTTACTTTTTCTCTTTAATTCTTATTATTTCTTTCTGTAATTTGATTGGAAGAGGAAAATCCAGACGGCGATGGCGAAGACGCGGAGAGAGAGAGAGAGAAACGGGTTTTCGGACAGGGCGCAGCGATTCGGGTTGATATAATCGATTGACACATTTATATAATAATATATCTAAGCCTTGTCCTTAAATAAAGAAACTTTTTCGTGTAATTCACTTATTTGGATACGGCGGGTTTTCCTTATACTGGTAGCTGGCATTATTATTATTATTATTATTTTTTCCGATCATAAATTATACTTTTTCTCACAATGAAATGCAATAATATTTTTTAATTGATTGTGAAATTCTTCTTGAAATTGGATGTCAATATACTCGAAACAAAATTTATACGATTAAAATATAAGGTAAAAAATAATAATAATAATAATAATATGAGTGAGTCTTCTGTAAAACGGTTGCACGTGTGACACAATTTAAGGTATTACTTGTTTAACTATAAAGTATCATTATTTTTCAAAATAATCAATCAGAAGTAATACACTTAAAAAAATAATCATAATTTATAATTAAACAAGTTATACTTTATAGTTACACTAGTAATATCTTAAATCGTGTCACGTACAACCATTTCATATGAATTTTTGCATAATAATATAAATTGTGAAAAAATTAACAAATTGTACATATTCTCAGGAGAAAAAAAAATATATATATATATAAATTGGTCATTTATTGGTAATGTGTTGCAATGAGGCAGAGAATTTGTTGTTGAGATTCTATATTTTGTAGCCTTCCACAAGATACCTGTTTTCATTTTTATAAAACGATACACGGGACTTGATTTGGTAGGATGCTTGCTGGCTTTCACAATTACACCTGTGCCTATCCATCTGTGGTATTTCTTCGTCCGCAGCACGATTTATAATATAATAATATAATAAATTATTATAAAAATAATAATATAATTTTTAAAATAGCATATAATTATATAAAATATATTTTAATAACGATTGTTTAAAATAAAAATACGTTACAAAAATATACCCAATTAATAAATGTAAAAAATATTTTATATTTTATTATTAGATATGTAATATAAATATCAAATTGAAGATTATGAAAAAAAATGATTAATTTCAGGTATTTTTATTAAAAAAATTATAAGCTTTTGAAAATTAGAGTAAAAAATTAAAAAATTAAAAATTAAAAGCTGATTTTATGCGAGAAAATGATAGTTCTGTAAATTAGTCCAAATGTCCTGCTTTTATATAGTTATAAATTAGAAATATCGTGTGTGGATATGCAAGAAATTAGATAACGACGACCGATAAAAATAAAAATATGATAAAACAGTAATTTTAAATCAATCTATATCTGCCTACAGATTATTATCCATCATAACTTATACAATTCAAAATTTTTATCGACGAATTTGTCACGCATCCCTACAATCATAAATTTTAAGCAATTGCCTTATTAATTAATTCATCAACACTTAAATTGTCTTTTATTACTAATACAAAAAATATCACTTATCATTTTATTTATTATACACGTCACTATTTTGACCAAAATTTTAATTTACCATTATTTACTCAATTAAAAATATATAGTTTAATTAATAATTATAAAATTTTCAATTAAAATTGCATCGAAAGAGAAGAAAATCGTTTATATTTTAATTAATCCGTAATTACCAATAATATCTAGGAGAGGGATTATGATTAGAATTGATTCCACCAAATCTTAATGTTGGTCGGAAAATTAATGCATCATGTTTTGGGCCTGTCAACACGCTTAGAATATATTGTCAACTCTAATATATAATGTCAGCTCATACACAGATAATAAAGTCTTCTCAATACACATTTTCACAATTTTTTATTTTTTAATCACTTTTTTACATTATTTACTATATTACCTAATTTTTCGGCAGAAAAATATTAAATAAAATTTTATTTCTTTTTTTTTTCGAAACCGTAAAAATTAAATAAAGTAAAAAAAGTTTGTAATACATCAATATTCGAGAATACTCGAAGAAAAATAAAACTAGTCCCTTAACCCCAGCACGGGGTCGGGAGCAAGCAACCTAGAAAACAACTAAAAATATGGGAAAGAAACCCCAAATAACACTAAATTTTTGTTTTCTAATTATGCTTTGTTGTCATTGAACTGGGCGGCCAGTTTGTCTCGTGATTTTTTTTAAAAGAAAAATAATAATAATAATTAATTACTAAATTTGTTTCTATATGAAGTTATTCACAATACATTTCTATTCAGAGGTCTGTAAATTTTGATCGGAGTTGAATTAATCGATTAATTTTTAAAATATGTTTTGATTTTTGTTTTTAATTTTTAAAATTTCAATTATTTTGGTTGGTTTTGATTTTGTGGGATAAAGTATTTGAAATAACTAAATTGTTTGAATTATTGCATATACTGGTTCGCAAAGTTTTTTTTCTTCTTCTTTTTTTATTTAATTTTCTTAAAGTATTTAATTTTGAAGCTATTTTATTCTTCATACAACATTAAAAAATAATATATTGCTTAATTTCACAAAATTTAAAATAATTAGGGTATTTTGGTTTACCCAAAAATAATTGAATATTTTGAGTTGATTAAAATTTGATTTTATGTGAAACTTTGATTGGTTGGATTGTTAATTTATGAGCAATTATATTTTATACCACAAAAAATATAAATTAATATCTACTATTGAGTAGTAGTTTTAATACTGCCACAATATTTATTTTTTAATTTTATGACCTGCACTTATATATGTGAATATTTTTGCTATTTTAAAATTATTTACGAGTCATGATAAAATACGCATATTTTTCAATAAATTCATAATGTGTACGAAACACAGAGATATTTTTCAATTATTTGCGCACACATATATTATACGGGTATAATAAGCATTTTTATTCCCTCAAATTTTGTTTAATTCCGTAGTATTATTATTATATGATTCAAAATATTAATATATATATATAATATATATATATATATATAGAGAGAGAGAGAAAGTAACATGTATTTCTTAATCTTATCCCTAACTTTATTAATGTGTCATCTAATTCACTTACTTTGTCCCCACATTGTATAATTTCTTTAAAAAATTATATAATATATATATATATATATATTCTAATTATAGTTTTATTAACGAAAAGAAATCGAACCCCATTGTTAATCTAGTTCTGTCACTATCTCTAAGCATGTATGGTTTCAAATATTCTCCCTGGTTTTCAGATTTTCTTCAATCACTCCCCAATTTGCAGCAACCACGTAATCTAGATAATGTTTGAAATATACTAAAATAATAATATAAATAAATAAAAATGCCTAAATTAAGGGAATGATTGGATTAGGCTGGAGGCCTCCGTAGTACAATAGGTTGTGGGTTGTAAGGTTGTGTCACAATCAAATGCATAGTAAAATGTAGTGTTTGTTTTGGGTTGTGATAAGGTAGATTGCTATTGATATGTCAAATCAATAGGTTTATTTGAGTTTTGTTTGTATTATTATATTATGACAGATAAATATTTATGGATTTAATAATTGGTGATGGATTATTATATATATATATATGCTAAATAGATGTCAAAATAAAGATCTTAAGAAGAGAATTAATATGATATAATTTTTATAAAAAATGAATTTGAAATAAAAAAGTTATAAAAATTTTGGGTGAAAAAATATATATTGAATAGTTTTATTGGGAATGATAAGAGAAGAGGGAGAAAAAAGAGGTGTAGAGTGGTAGGGTTGTGGATGGAACAACCACAACCCACAACCTCATAAACAAATACGGGTTGGATTGTGGCACAACCCACAACCGATTATGCAAAGACGTGTCCAAATATACCCTAATGGTTGAGAATAAAGGTCCACATACTACCATACAAGTACACTTTTTATGTGAGCATTCCAATTGCTTAATGAGTCACAACTAGACAGTTTGATTCCATTAATGAAACACACACACACATATGTGTGTGTGTGTGTGTATATATGCAACGCTTTATTATTTCCCAAAATATCCATATATTTTGGAGCATAAAAAGAAGTGAAAAGAAAAAAAGAATTTGAATAATAAGGGTATAAAAAATAATTAAAGAAATGTAACGTAAATGGAAAGATGAAAATGAGAGTCAACCATCTGGATTTGGTGACGTGGCCATGTGGTTCGTGATTAGGTTGAGCCGCTCATTTCCTTTTGCAAGCTGGAAAGCTCACTATAAAATTGACATCTTACAATATTTTCCTATTTTTATTTTCTTTCTCCACGTCAAACTTTTCCTTGTTCTTTCCACACCCACAAATTAAATTATGCCTTCAACTTGTCTTACACACCCAACCCCCCCCTTTCTCTCTCAACAATTATATATATATATATATAAATATATATATATATATATATATATGTGGGTTTTTCAATATAGAATAAGAAAGTTCAAAATTAAATTTAAATGTCTTTCTTCCAAAGTAATTAAATTGAACTTTCTTTTGTCATCAATTATATAAATGAAAAAATTCCTGTGAAACGGTTGCACGTGTGATACAATGTAAGGTATTATTTGTTTAATTATAAAGTATTACTTGTTTAATTATAAAGTATCACTATTTTTTAAAGTGTATTACTACTGATCAGTTACTTCTTAAGCGCGGCTTTCCCGCTTTGGTTCAGCCGCCGAAAAGACTGGAAGACTCTTTCGTTCTATTGGATGCGTTGGATCATGTATAGCAAGCGAGCTCTTTACTCTCAAATTCAAAGATGTGGGCGCAAAATGTTAGGAAGCTACTACGAGACTACTCAGACGGAACTAACTAGCGTTTGCAGCCTCTGAGAGTGCCGTAACGGAGTTCTACCACGGTGTCTTCTAGAGAGATGCAGGGGTTCGAGCGGAGCTCCTGGACGATTTCATTCTTCTTCTCTAAAAGCTGAGCATGACGGAATTTTTTTATTACCTTAAAAAATAGTTGTGGTTTATAGTTAAACAAGTAATACTTTATAGTTACATAAGTAATATCTTAAATCGTGTCATACGTGTAACTGTTTCACAGAAGACCTATTCTTATATAAAATAAGCAGAACTCTTGTGCATAGGATGCATCATACACCCAATCTACATATTATTTATTTACTTAAAAAATATTAATATTATTTTTTAAAATAATAAATTAATAATAATATTTTTTATTTAAATAAATAATATTTTATATTGTGTTTACACGATAGAATCAATAAATATAAATTTTAACACAGAACAATTAAAATATAGAGTTGATTTGAAGGCTCGTAAAAGTCGGACGTTGAATGAGAAGTAAGTAGGAAATGTGAGGAAAAAATGGCAAATAATAATTTAGTTAGTAAAGCGAAAGCAAGTATGACGTCACTCAAAGTGGGCCCCCAGTACATGCATTAGCCCGTCAATCAAGTACCTAAATTATCTAATTATATATCAATGCCTGTGTGTGTATAATTTTTTTAATTTTATATTACCACAAAGGGAAATAATACTAAGTCAAAATTGAACCGGGTTCGAGTATACATAGTAGCTGGTTACCACTAATTGTAGTAATTTTATTAATGTTTTTATATATAAATGACTAATTAAATTGTAATCATTAAATAATATAATAGTCTTAAGAAGAATTGTGTTTTTTAATAATACAACTTTTATTTTTGGTCAATAAAAATTAAAATATAACCTTCTAAAATTCATATATTCAACCTGATATAAATTTGTATTCGTTGATTGAATTTATTTAATTGTATCTTGCTTCTGAAATTAAAAAAAAAAATATTAACTAATAAAACAAAACATTAATTTTTTAAACAAATTTTTTTTTTTTGACAAAAAACATAATTTTCTTTTTAAAAGACATTGAATATTGTAATATATGAACTATAATATAGCGGGTCAAGACAGATACACGATTAAAATTTTATTTTCGGATACTGTACCCAAAAGTCCCGCTTAAATTAGTATGGAAAATTCGGAATTTTTTTGGAGGGAATAATGAGCTAATATTCTATATATATATGTGTGTGTGTGGGGGGGGGGGGGGTGGGGGTTGGGGGGGGGGGGCAATTGAGACCTCACAACAATTACAAGACCAACTTAATCACAACATATACGATATATATTTGGACATGCAAGTATGGGGGGATGAACATCCTTCTTGGTGCTCTTCTGTTGTACACTTGAAATGACAACTTTGGCCTTTACGTACGCCTCTCGGATCATCCATTGAGACCTAAATAACTCTCGGATCATGATTATAAATATAACCCAAAAGGGCCACATACCAATTAATTAATAAGCTAATTAATTACTCAAGATTAATAATTAATTAACGTAAGCATGCTACGTAGAGCCAGTGTTGATCACTTCCCAGTGGTTGGCTTTCGCCTCCCGGCCACAGAAGACGCCGCAGCTTGTCGACCAGTTTTGTTCAACGACGATGGAACCCCATTTGAAATTCTCCCCGTTGGCTGGGGAATTTGGCTCCTAAATTCAACCATTTAAACAACAATGTAACTTAAAACCTTCATGACTGTGTGTGGCTTGAGAAAACTGTTTCTCAGCAATATGTGGCTTCTCTCTCTCTCTCTCTCTATATTGATGGCATTTTTCATTTATTGATAACCATATTAATAAAACATGCATGGTTAGTTTTGTACCTCGTCTCTTGGGCCTGCGAGAGCTTAGGAGTAGGCTTTTTGAGTTTAGATCCGACTACATTTAGGCTGCTGATGGGCTTATGAATAATGGGTTGCCACCGGTAATCTAGCTCAGAAGAATCACTGGTTGCAACGTCCACTTCCTCTGAGTCATCAGTGGTTGTCTGACACTGGGCCGTCGTGGCTAGGCCGTTATCTAGGCTGTGCCTTCTTGGTGTTGATGAACCCTTCTTCTTGTTCAACCCTTTTTCTGCTGGGTGTACCTTCGCACTTTCCCGACTGCCCTTCTTATAGAATATCTCCAGCGACTCTCTACCGTTTCCTTGTTGATTAGACAACCCTTTTTCTTCTTCCATAGACCAAGGAGGAGAGTTCATTAACAAGTCTTCACTGTCCAAACTGTGCCTTCTCGATGAAGAGTTGCTTTGTTCCTGCAGAGGCCAACAAAATAAATGAATATATGTGTGTGTGTGTGTCTTAAATATGATCATTCATACCTCTGCCTTACTATTCCAAGACGAATATGAGGGACATGACACCAAATCTCCTGCGTCCTTTCGTGCTAAGGCTGCTTTCAGAGCAGCTATCTGCATGACGATCAAACGAATGTCATCTTCTTCACAGAGAACAATGCATGCAGGCTCGTGTTTAATGTTGTTACTTGACAACAGAAACAAAGGAGAAAGAAGAAAACTTGTCGTGGTGTGCCATTAAGTAGGAAGAGTCTTAACACCTGTTCTTTTAGCTCCTTGACATCTGAGCTACTATTAGTATTCTCTTTGTTCGATTTAGCAGCACCAAGCTCAATTGTTGAAACACGTTCTGCAAACTTAAGAGTACTAAGTGTTTCCCCAAGAGCACCAGGTTCCGGACTAATATGAACAAACATTAGTGTCTTTGCTTGCCCTCCTGACACATATAAGCATGTGTGTGTGTGTGAGAGAGAGAGAGAGAAGGGTGGGGGGGGGGGGGGGTGTGGGTAGGGAGAGGGGTATTGAAACATATCTTACCAAGTGAATCTTGGAGCAACTGCGTGAGCTTACTGTTTCTGTAGGGAACATGAGCATTCTTTTGGGCAAGAGCGGATATTACATCCCCTAAAGCAGAAAGAGACTTGTTGATATGCTGAGCCTCCTTCATTCTGTCACCAACTGCTTCAGTTTTATCAGCTCTTTCGCTTCCTGCCAGGTCAACCAGATGCATGCAACCACGAATAAGTGTACCAGAAGTCAATTCTCTGCCTCGAACATGTACTGTGAGACAACTGCGAAGTGTAGTCGCTCAAGCTCAGTTAAAAGAATCATTGAAAGAAATCAAAACTTTTTTTTAGGAAAAGTTATAGAAATTTGAATAAAAATAAAAGAAACACAGAAAAAACTTAGCTAACCTGTGAGAACGGCTACTCCGATCATTCATAGAGGTCGAACCGACTGCACGGTTTTTATGCCCGAGGTTCATCAAATTGATGACATCTGATGTTGATGTCACAGGCACAATGTTTGCATTTGGTACATTAATACCATCTGAAGAATTGTTTCGGATTTCTAACGTGTGTAGGAGTTAAGGGGGGAGAGAGAGAGAGAGAGAGAGAGAGAGATGTTGAAAAACACAATGAAAAGATATTAAAGAGTTTTGGTGAAAGGATATCTTTTTTGGACACCATCAGTGACAAGGAGATCTCTAACTTGCTCATTGTAAATTTCCATCATTTGGACAGAGATATCATAAGCAATGGTGTCTTTTCTCTGTTCTGAGATTTCGAATAAATCACTCAATGCCCTATAGTTTACTCCTAAGGTTTCTTTTGTAAGCTCCTTTGGTCCTGTCTGTGGACAGCAGGATAAAACTACGAACTTAGACAATCAAGAAATTAAAATATTGTAACTGGATTTCCATAAATAGAAGTCAGATTTCTTACCATCGTAAAAGTTTTTCCTGATCCAGTTTGACCATATGCAAATATGCAGACATTATAACCATCAAGGACAGATCGAATCAATGGTTGAGTATCCGCAAATACTTCTTCTGCACATGTCGAGAATAAAAGCTGGAAAATGTTGTCCTTTTCTTTCTTTTCTTAATGTGAAAGAAAAATCCTGGGGGCCTTAGTTACCTTGGGTTGAAGCTGGACCAAAAGCCTTGTTGAAAGTGAATGTCTTCTTCCCTTTTCCATGCTTTGAAGGAGTTTGAATTGTGAGACTACTATCAACTACATCATCTAAGACGCTCAAGCCATTCGGCTGCCCTGGTAGAAAAGGACGTACTCGGCAGTACACTCTTATATTTCCTAGCAGATGTATGCATGAAATAGTGTCATCAACACATTATTATCAAAAAAGGGCATTGCAGGTAAGTAAACCAATAGAGTTCTACCTTTGAGGTCTTGCACTTGATTGTATAATTTCCGATTCTCCTCAAGAACCTTTTGGTATCCGGCTGCTGCATTAGCTAAACAGCTGATATGCTTACCTAACACCAAACAGAATTACGTTCATGACTGGTTGTTTTCCCCTCATCAATGATGACCACTGAGCCCATCCTTACCTAGATTGTTAACATCTTCTTGGTACTTGAGTTGCAGCATTTGCATGTCCTCCTTGGAAGAATGAAGGATATTCTTCAGTTCCTGCAATTAAATGACACGATTTTCCTTATAAGTCCCTAAATTGGAGACGAAAATTGTATCCTTTTTGTTTTCTAACAGTTGATCAATAGTGCAGGTTACCTGTACACTCATTTGCTGGTGTTCAACAGTTTTCTTGTACTTCAATGAAAGAGCTCTTGCTGCCTCAACATATTTTTGGTACTTTAATGAAAGGGCTTGGTCTGCCTCATTGTACACGTCCTTCTCAAGCCAAACTTTGTCTTTCCTTATGTTTGGGCTCTTTCATAACAAATAGAAAAGTCATTGCATGTATAAAGATCTATTAGCATCACCCATATGCATGCTCAAAAAGTAATATAAGTCAAGCAAATGCAACCAAACCATCTCTCTAGTCGTGTAGGAATTGGTAACAACCTTATCTTGCGAACTAGTTCTTATCTATCACGCCCAAAAAAAAAAAAAAGAATCATTATGTTGAGGTCTTATATAACAAACAGATAAAATCATTGCATGGATGATGATCTATAAACATCATTCAAATGCAAGTTCAAAGTAATGCTCTTTGTCCCATAAAAGAGTCCTGATTCTACATATGTTTTAGTTATATAAAAACATGACTCCTTTTTTGGGACAAAGGGAGTATTCTATAAGACAAGACAGTGCAATCTGATCTCTGTGTTTGCAGTCATATGGGAAACCGGAACACCCTTATCTTGAGAAGTTCTAATATGTCATATGAACCCCCCAAAAAATTAAAATTAAAAACCTAAAATTTCATTCACATAATAATCCAAAAGGAGTTTCTTATGTGTGTGTGTATATATATATATATATCAAACAGAAAAATGCATTGCATGTAATAAGGTTTTCATGAACATCATTGAAATGAACGATCAAAAGTAATAAAAGCCAAGCCAATGCAATATCCCGACCTTCATGTCCGCAGTCATGTAGGAATCAGAAACACCCTCATCTAGCAAAGTTTCTTTAATCTGTCACACCAACCACAAAAGACAACATAAATTCCCATTAAATCTGAAAGTTAGGCTCCGTTGATGCCTCATTGTCAAAATCCTTACCAGCTCTTGTTTTTCATTAAGGTCCTACATAATGTAGAGTAAAAGTTATTGCATGCGTGAAGATCTACGAACATCATTCAAATGCATGTTCAGAAATAATATAAGCCAAGGCAATGCAATCAGACCTCTATCTCCTCAGCCGTGTACGAATTGGAATCATCCGTATCCAGCGAAGTTGTTCTAATCTGCTTACCACAAACAAACAAAAAAAGAGAGAGAAAGATACTTTAAAATGCTAAATTATGTCTCTTGATGGCGCATAGCAGAAACCTTCCATACAAATACCACTCTTCTCGTCTTTCATTATGTTTGAGGTCTTAGATGACAAACCACAGAAATCATTTCATGTAAGGAAGATCCATAGACATCATTTGAATGTACTCTGAAAAGTAATATAAGCCAAGCCCAGATGATCAAACCTCCATTTGACCGGTTGTGCAGGAATTAGGCGCACTCTTGTCTTGTGAAATTCTTTGAATCTGTTGTACCAACCAAAAAAGTAAATGTAAATTCCTTCAACATACCAAAATTGGTTTCTCTTGTTTCAAAAAGTACTCCACAGTACAAGCTTACGTTTTCTTTTTGGCTTTCCAGTCTGCGCTCGAATTCTTCCATAACTTTATTTAACATATTCTCCACAATCTGTTCAGTGGAATCAATTAAGTTGTCAGCAAGAAGATCAGCAAACTGATCGCCAAAGGCCAATATGGTCAAATAAACTTTGAAAATGGTTATCCTTCTATGATACTCATCACATCTTCTACATTTCACTTGTCCTACTCTGATAGTTTGAAGATGATCTAACTGCATTCCTTTAAGCTTTATATTAGATAAACTCGTGGGAACGGAGAAAAGGTAGCACTCACCACAGGGATATCTTCTCCACTCTTATCAGAAAGAAGCTCGCGAACAAGTCTTTGCAAGGAAGGAGAGACCCCCTGCAATTCGCAGTGTGAAAATCACCTCACGGTAAATTCTTATGAAGAATGGTAAAATTATTAGAAGATATCTGAAACTGTTAGAGCTTACAAACCACTTCGTTAATGTCCTGCACAACATCTTCACACGAGTTCTCATCAAGAGATGAGTTCCTTGACAAAAAATTGAGGAACAGATCAGCACTTTTTCTAACAATTGGTCTGCCTATGGAAGGGGCCTTTGATGAGTTTCCACCAAATCTCCGTTGTCCATTTCCACCGGATTGTTTCCACTCGTAGTATGATTTGAGGGCCAAGATGCAATTCACAATTCTCGAAGACTTCCCTCCCTAACCATTTGATTTAAATAATAGATTGTTATCCCCACTTTCACATTTCAAAGATAAGACTAAAATATACAAGGTTAATCAACATACTTGTTCCAAATCGGAGACTTCAAAAGTCGGTATCCCCATTTCCTCTATGGCTACTAGAAAGTTCCTTACATTTTCAAAGTACTGGTAAGCAGTGAGAGCAGATCCATCAGGGATAATAACAGTATCCGAAGGCGCTTCAACTACCTAGAATGTAACAAATCAATAACTATATTTGAAGGCTAATAAGAAGAAAACCGAAGGACCTGAAACAGATAATGAAGCATACTTTTCGCACAGAACCTGGCTGGACCTTGTTCAGTACATTGCAAAGTATAATACCACTTCGCAGACCGATTCTAAAGGCTTCTTCAGAAGGCTCAGCAGGCAAATCTTTCCCCAAAACCACCCCTACCATCTTTCTTAACCATCCAGTTGCCTCATATCTCCTCAATGCTGCAATACAGTCAACCCCATTTCACCAAGCTAGATTAACAATCAAGGTGTTTTTTTAAAGCAAGTATAGCATTCGGATAACCATGCATATACCCTCAATGTTATTAGTTTTTTTTCTAAGAAATGAAATTGATCAAAAACCCATATATGTATCCAACAAAAGGTTATACAAGATAATCAAGAATGAGCAAGATAGGATGAAAAAGGAGCAGGCACGGCATTATCGTACAAGCTTCTTGATCTTTTCTTGAGGCCAAATCAATGTCGCAGAGTCTCTTTCCATGCTGCTGAAGCACATCTTCCACCATTGACGCCACATTGAATTGCAACACCCCCTCCGCCATTATTCTGTTACAAAAACAAACAAACAAACAAACAAACAAAAAAAACCCCTTAAGAAATCTCGATCAACATCAAGAATCGAAGTGCATGCATTTACATATACCCCTACCGCAGCGTGTGTAAGTGTGCTGCTTAATATGTCATGGGTTTCAATGGTGAGAGATATTTTCTTTGCTCTTTCTCTTGGAAGAAGAAGAAAGGGAGAGAAAGAGGGAAATGCAAGGGAAGTTATAGAGAAAACAAGAGAAATTTTTATTTCCCCCCCTTTTTTTTGGGCAATGAAAATGAAAAATTGGATCTTTATTTTCAGAATTTTGTGGTAATCCATAGCTTCTTCTGCTGCTTTTTTTCTCGCCACCTTTTTTCTTACTAATTTATTCAGCTTCTCTCTCTTCATTACCCGAAGCTCTTTCATTGCCGAAATACACGGCTTTCTAATGGCTCTCATGTTAACTAATGATATGGAGGATAGCCTTGATGATTTTTATTGTAGATTAAGCTGCACTCAATCTTCTATTTTGTAAATATTCCGTCTTTTAACACTATACACTACGTGTATATTTCAAGAACATCAATTTGAATATTCATATATTAAAATTTGTATGATGCTTCGTTGCAACCGATTAACATATTTAATTTTTTATTAATATATAAACTATGAGATACACGGCATCTAGCCCGATATCAAGAAAAAGCAAATGATGCAAAAAAAAAAAAAAAAAAAAAGTAAGATAGTCGAGTGAAGGAGAACAAAAGACTAAAGGAGAAAAAAGAAATGCCTATACTTAGGCTCTCAACATGCATGTATGATTAGGAAGGATCCAATATATTAATGTTAGTACTTATCATAATCACTTTCATACTTCATTGCATTAATTAATGCTAATTATGATTCATACTTTCTTTTCTTTTTTTGTTTTCTTTTTTCGGTTATGTATGGGGTTGGTACCACTTCCAATCCAATTCTATGATAACATAATTTCAACTAATTATAAAATAAGTTAAATGAAAGTTGATTTTGAACTCGACTTGTTTACGTACAGCTCAAAATTTGTATATTAACATACACTGTTGTATACGTGGAGTAAATTTATTTTTTAGAATTTTAACTTACAAAAACAAAGATTTTTTTTTATTTTATTATAAAAATGATGTAATTTTGCAAGTAGTAAGGAAAAAGAAAAAACAAGAACAACAGTGATCTTATTTGTAGGTACATTGTTACAGGTAAATTTCAAATCTTTAGGTAAGTAATGGGAGCTCAAAATCAATATTTATCGGTCGATTTTGTTTTAATGGTTAAAAAATAATTTATTACTATATTACGTTTCAAAAAATATATTGTAAATAATTAATTAACCCAAAAAAATACCTTTTATGTAACTAAGGCTTAAATAATTATCTGCAATTTATCTGCCCTGCCACTTCAGCAAATATTGAAGACAGGGTTCGTATTGGTTGATTCCAAGTGAAACATCTGGTCTGAACAGTTACAAAAGGAATGGAGATTTTGTCCATGTTTCAATATGGGCTGCCAGTAATTGGATCAGCCCAACAACATAGGGGATTTGTAAAACTCCGGTGGGCCAATAATTAATATTGGGCCTAGTTATGAGCCCATCCTTTCCTTCTAGATCTAGACTGTCAAGCAAGCCTTTAGTATTGTTGGAGTGAGGCTTTGTCAGATTTTGTTATTTGAGTTATTGCAATATTTAATTTTTAAAAAACAAGAAGGAATTCAGCTTGGTAAAATTTGGTCAAGCCCAATATGCAAACCTTTGTATGCATTATATACATACATAAACTGTATGGTGTACATGTATATATGAAAGACACACACACACACACAGTGTGGATGCTTTAATACATACACAAATACACATACAGGAGAAACACATAATTTACCCTCTGTCCTCGGCAATTTTCTTATCTTTTCTCTCTCCAAAATGAAGCCATGCATTGAAGTCGATGCAACGAGTTCAATTCATGGCATTGGTCTCTCTCGATCGAAAGACTGGTAATATAAAGGACTGGCTAATAAGGGGAGTGATGTTTAAGTGTACCTACTCTAATACTCAAAATGAAAACTGTACATCAAAGGTTTTGCTGCACATTAAACCTCTACTGTAAGTTGACTAGCTCTGTCAGCTGCTTTGCATCAACCTCATACTCATTTTTTCCCGGTGTCGCCCTTTTTAGTGTCTTTTTTCGGCATTTTTGAGCTGCCCGTATGGGAAACCTGTATATGTATATATCAGAAAGTAGATGAGAAACAGAAAATCAATCACCCCTAATCTACTCTACTCATTATATTACTGGAGCACAACCTGCACACATTATTCACAAATAATCACGTGGTTCAAATTCTGCACGCTTCTATTCCATGGAGGGAGGGAAGGAGGGAGAGGAGAGATAGAGAGAGAGAGAGAGAGAGAGAGAGAGAGAGAGAGAGAGAGAGAGAGAGAGACGTACAATGTGAGATTTCCATTCTATCTTGGCATGCCCATCTGGGGCACCTGCAGATGGGGAATGCCTGCCCACATGCCGAAATATGTGGAGGAGAACAGCAGCATCAAGAGCAGCATATTCTAGCTGCATCAATAGTTCATACATTTAAAAGGGGTGCATGGACTTGCAACTTCGAGCGTCTCGAGGAAAAAGAGAGCAATTAATATATTCACCACAGCCCCCCACTAAGACATGGCTGGAAAGCATACCATATCAGTTTTAAGTTTTTTCTCTTAAAAATTATTGCTAAGTTACTTTTAAGCATTAATTTTGGCAGAAGACCACCTGTGCTTAGCGGTGATAAGAATAGATGCCTGTCGTAGCACATGCATCTCTTTATCTTTTTATGTGTGTCTAAGTCAATAACCAGCACACCCGCAAGTAGCAAAGTACACCACCAGTCACCTCTCTGTATCTTACGTCCTACCCCCACCTTCCATTAGTACCAATGTGTTATTTCATGTCTATTCTCTTATTATGGACTTCTTCGAGAAAGATGCAGAGGCATCCAAGAGTTTCTTGAAATCATATCAAGAATTGCTAATATGCCGCAAAAAGTATCCTCAGATAGCAGATGATATTCAGAATATATTAAACATGAAAACACCTACCTGATAAACAGTGAGAGGTCGTTGCTCCCAGTTGCTATTTCGCCTTGTTTTATTCAAACCAGTTCCCAATATTTTCTGTTTCCAACAAAACCATAATAGCATAAGAACATCAGGTCATTTGATGACTTCTAATCATTGATGAACATGCTCAGTTGAAATTAAAGATTGAACCCACCCACCCACACACATGCACACACACAAAAGGGGGGAATAAATAAATAAATAACAAAGATAAGAAAGAAAGGAAAGAGGCTTTCATGTTGCTACAAGAAATTACCTCTGCCAGGCCAGAAAGACCACCCCGAGGTTCTTTGAATACATTTTGAATATCAAGCAGCATCTCATAGTGCTTGAAACAATTCAACTCTCCATAAGAATGAGCAAGCTGCTGAATATCACATTGAAAATTGTAGCCTGCGAATTCATAACTGCAGTCAATACTTATAAACAACCGTTCATCATGTATTCCATAAATTAGATAAAATGACTTTGAAAAAAAAAAAAAAACTCTTTTTTTGCAAATTCTTTTTTTTTTTTTTTTTTTTTTTTTTTTTTTTTTTTTTGAGTTCGGGCTTTTTAATAGATCCAATAATGTTGTTGTCTGTTGCTCCATATGCAGAGAACAGCTAAACAGTAGCAACGTTTTACATTTGTCATTGTAACAACACAACAAGGCATATAACAGATCAGGAGAACTTTTCTAGATGATTGCTTTAGGGGTGCATTTGCATTTTGAGGGATATGTAATGGAGAAAACATAGTTTATTTTCCTCATCTGCTTATATTACTATTCAGATCATTTTTTATTCCATGCAACTTTTGAATCAGATTGTGCTGTTCTTTAAGTTCAATTTGCATTTTTATGCCAAAAGATACAGATAAAAGCATATAAAGTCTACTAACCAAGTTTTAGAATGCTTGGAGAGTGCAATAAGCGTCCAAGGCATTCATCTAGAACACTTGGAACATCCTTATAGAGCTTCATAAGGTCAAGAATATACACCACCTTCTCAGAGGCAATTTGCATGATAGAGACCTGCAGTATGTGATAATATGTTATAGCTAAGTATTAGCAGATACACCGAAAATAATAACTTCTGCCAAAAAGGAAGGCACTCAGGCATGCTTGTAATCCCTCTAATGATTGATCAGTTGCTCGTGTATAACTTCAGCAGAGGTAAATTAAAATGCTAAATATATTGCGGCAAATTTTTCTTGTCAAAAACAGAAATGAAAACCCACTTCACACACACACACACACTCTGGAAATATAAACATAAAAGAAATCTAGCCTTCCAGGAAGTTGGAAATGTGGACTGAGATGCACCAGCAGAGAGATGAGACAGGCAATCAGACTAATGATTCGACAGCAATTTGGCTTGGTGACTTTTTGGGCCAGGATATTGTATCTCAAACAATATAAGATATTGCTTTCTTATTTATACGTGTGCGCTTATTGATCTAACAGCAATGCTGCCAGCATATGTTCATGAAACCACATGTGTTTAGCTTGAAACAGGTGCAGGTAATTCACAATTTAAGATGGAGTTTGTAGTTATTTTGCACATACATGAGTATATATGCATACAAGGACAAATGTACTGGATAGAAATCCCAGATAAAAAATTGAAAGTATCTAACATTCCCATATCATGATTCATAGATAAAAGATTGAAGAGTGCCAACAAATATGTAATAAGATAAGAACACAAGTACACGTGCAGCCACAGGCACATGCACGCTCCCAGATGCATACGATACTTCATGACAAGCAGGAAGACAACTGAAGATTTTTTAATTCCAAATGGGGAAGCTATATCATGGAAACAGCATTGAAGTAGGCGGAAACTTAGATAATCTTGCACACATACGCATAGGAAAAATGGATAATGCAGGCAAATTATATACATAACCTTTCCTTCAGAATCATTAGCTGCTTCATGTTCAAGAAATTGCCGAACATTTCAGTACTAGAACAGAAAATATTCTCTTGTATGGCGGTCTTATAGGAAAACTAATGGCAGAATATCTTGGAAGAAGTCAACTTGCTCCATATGATGATAATGGGTAAACTAAAATTACCTTACTGGGTCTGCTGCCCTTTTCGTAATTAGGCTTCCATTCGCAGTCAACACCAACAACTTTGCATTCCTCTAAGTAGCACATTGCATCACGGAAACTGTTGACTTCATCAACCCATATAACATCATCAACAGACAATTCATGAAGGTTCAGATAGTGACGATGCATTGATTCGGGCTCTGTAAAAAGACGTGAAGTCCTGGTTAGATGATAAATATAAATAACACCAGTCAGTGTGATTGTTAATTTCAGTCAGAAGAGGAAATCAGATTGAGTCAGCAATCATGTCGGACAACATAAAAGAGAGAAGCTTGCAGTTGAAGAAAGACTTAGGTAATGTTTGTTTTCATTCCGGGAACACCACGTTCCTTTTTTTCTTGTTTCTTTTTTTATTATTATATTTTTTGGGGGGAGGGGGATAGTATTCTGGGAAAAACAAAAAAGGCTGATGTAAGACCAAACAAAAAACACAAACTTTTAAGACAAGACATCTATATTAAAAACTATGACACCTAAAAGAAGATTGACTATTGCTTTGTAAATCCAGTCCCAAAAAACCCAAAAAAAAAAAAAAAAAGAACTTTGCCTAAGAAAAAAAAAAAAAAAAAAAAAAGAACTTTGCCTAAGATTTTGTTTTTCTATTAGAGTTATCATCCAGAAAGCTTAATGCATATGCCCCGCACAATAAAAAATAAACAACCATCTCCTGCACATAACCCGTCTCACAACAGAACATAAACTACCATCTCCTGCACAATCAAACATAAACTGTAATTTCCTGCGCAATCAACAATAATTGATATCAAACTACTACATACCCATATCATCTTGGAACTTGCATCTAAGAAGGGGCATCATAACCTTTTTTGCATATAAGTGAACTTTAAATCTAACAGTCAGGCAATGAAATGTCTGGGTCAACAAAAATAATGTCTCAAATCAAAGATTGTGCAGATTCTACCATTACACCAAGAAATCTATCACAGATACACCCTAACAACCATATCAATTATCACAGCCTATGGAAAACTTTTCAGAAACTAGTGTAATATAAGATCAAGCTTCCGCACAAGGATATTCAACCATCAAGAGGTCCCAATTTCATGAATTTCTTAGTTCGTATTAACTAAATCAGGCTGATAGGTGCCAAAACATAGTACCAAATGTGTTATGAAGCATATAAAGGGCATGAAAAGAAGCAGCATTTTAAGAACATGCATAATCAAGAAGGTGCAAAGACATGCATTAGCAACTTGTTCTTTCATTGTGTAGACTTTAAAACATTCACTTGGCATTCTCTTTCAATTGCTTGCCCATAATTAAAACCAACACACATTGATACTGATGTTTCATTGAAGCATACCTTTGAGATTCAAGAAACCTTTGAGGGTATATCGATCACAAAGCTCTTCAACCTTTTCAAAGTGGCCAGCTTCCATGGCTAAATAAACCTAAAAGTTCCACTTAAAGTATGTCACCTTTTTTGTTTACTTTGCTCTGTTCATGTTGTATATACTAATTTCAAAAGGAGAAACATCCAATTGTCAGTTTTGCAATTAAAAGTGCATCAACGCTTATAATCCTTCTCATACAAAAAATATAGGCAACTTTCTCAAACAACCTTTTGTTGCACCCCACCCCTTGAACAGTATAACATGTGAAATTGATCAAAAATTATTTCATGCAATTGTCTAGTTTAAATCAAAATTGAATAAGCATCAGCAAGATACTATTATCAGTACAAAACAAATAAACTTGAACTCCACTGAAAGGGTAAAGAGAAACTTCAGCAGGTTATTCAGCAATGTCGCATTGGATACTCAAATAAATTTTACCCCAAGTAACATACCAAATATTCAAGAAGTTGCCTGTCACCATTAGCTCTAGCTTCTGCTATATCCCAGACACCTTTCTCAGCTAGCTTCTTCAGCGAGCTGTAATCATGTAAAAGATTTTCATTCTAGCAAGTTTATGGATTTGAACCCACTGAGAACATAAATCAGTAGATAAACAGAAACTACTTACCTTTCTTTACTCTGATGATAGAGGTCAGGGAATTCCTGGCGCAGGTTATTTTTCTTTACAACATCACATGCAGGTTTTAGTAGTTTCTGCTCAACATATTCCTGGACGAGCAAACACAACATTGGCTTCCCCAAATATGTTGCCCACTTCTCAGCTGCTTTCATTTGTCCGCACTCCATCAATTTTAGTAAAAATGACTCTCCAGACTCACAGATAGAGAAGTGTATTAGCAAATCAATAGCAGTCATATATGATTGGAGATCTATCAGCTTGAAAACATATTGGTCAACCACTTCTTTTGCTGTTTCAGCATTGGGATTGCTCTTTACAGACAGATCACACATCACATTATTGATATCTGTTAAATTGACACCAAACACTTCAACAATTTTAATTAGAACCCCCCCATCATGTGCTAGAGTTCCATCAATAATGTCCAAAAATAATTTTGCAGCACATTGTTTTGCCTTCAATATATCTTCATCATTGCCTCCTGTTTTTAGGAAACGTCGAAGAGATGATAGTACCAGATGGCTGAAGCCCTCGCACTCTAATTTGAAGATGGGCAGTATGTAGAGGCAGTGAGCAATTAAAGTCGCGGCTCCAGCTTGGGAATTGTTGTTGAAAACCAGACACAGTTGTTGTTGTAATGCACGGAACTTTGCAGATGCTTTGCATGTTCCTGTTCAATGAGCAAAGCTTTCGTACTAAAAATCAACACCAAATACATTGGAGGGGCAGGCCAAAGGTACATCACTGTCCACAATAGTGCGTAAATTTATGCTTTCTTACATAACTTGACTTAATTAATTATCTGAGTTCAAAGCATGTGCGTGGTCACTATGTTTACTAGTACAACAATTATAGTAGTGCAAAGAAAACAACAAGTGTAAAAGGCATCACCACTTCATTCTTTGACACAAGCCAACTGAAGAGATATTTCAGGACATCAATAAATAAATTATATAAGGAAATAATAAATTGTAGCTTTGAAATATCTAAAATCAAGCACTACTTTTGAAATACTAAATGCATCTTTTTTTCAGAATATTTGGTAAATATTTCTTGGTTCAACTCGAGGGAATGACTTTAGGAAGATATCTGGCAAGGAATTGGATTTCAGAATTGAGCCTAAGCTGAAGTAAGCCAAACTCTGTAAATACAGTTTTTCTGGCCTCTGTTACTTGAAAAGCCTAATAACTCTACAAAGATGATAGTTCATATAATGTGGAAATTCTTAAATGATCATTACACAACTAATCAAAAGTTACTTAATCACAATAAGGGCGTGAAAGAAAGAAATGATGACTCTTTAGAAAGAAACAGCCCAACATGAAGACAAACTGAGAGTACTCTATGAAAATAAGATAATCAGCTAACTAATTTTCAATAAAATATTCATAAGCCATACAAGAAGGCTAAAGTTGATATTCTCTTCCAGACCAATGTAAGATCTTTAGAACAAAGATTTTCCAATGCATGGTCAAAAGTCAAGCACACAATTTAGCATTGTGTTTGATGATAGACTTACAGAATGATATGCCCTGTGGCAAAGAAGCATACTCATGGAAGCCAAAAGATAAGAACAGGATGTCAGACATACCATAGGAATAACATTCTCGGAGGAGATACAAGAAGACCAATGGAGAAACATGGGAGAGATCAGAAAATGCATGCTTGGATATGGAAGTGTGCTTATATATTGGATTGCCGTCCATTACCATGGTTAAAGAATGAAAAACCTACAAGAGAAACTAGACGTGTTAAATGGATAAACATAATAGCATAGATACAGAGGCACTCACAAACTTTAGTACTTCACACAAACAAAAAGGGCAAAGAGCTGCACTTCATTATTCAGGTCCAGACTTACAAATTTAAGGGATGTTGAGCTTTCACATTAAGGTAATGAATTTTATAAAAAGAAGTCTGGCACAGCTCATCCTCACAGAAACAAGAAGGTTCAAGAAAGTATGGAGCAAGTTCTGGCACTTCCTAACCTATTCCAACATAAAACTTTTTGCACAAGGATCATTTGTTATGTTTGTGAGTAGAACTTTTTGCATACTGCACCTTATAAATTTTATATTACAAGTTGGTAAGCCTAATTAGTAGATTAAATAGGTGCTATCAAGGGAAAAAATAGCATGTCTAATTCATGTTTTGTGCATGCAAGTGGGCCTTTGCTTTCTTATGGTAAAAAATGTATGTAACAAAATACATCTTCAATACCAAAGGATATGCCCAAGTACATAAGTAAATCAAGAAAAGAGGGTAGAAGATACTGAGGTGCAACCAATCATTTATAAAGAGCAAGTGTCAACCAGTGACAGGAACACAGCATAAGTGCATGATTCAGAAACTCAATTAGGAATGTCCTCCCAAAATTTCTCAAGAAATGATTGGAGCAATAGTCAGAATTTACCAACTTTTATAAATCGTTATGTAATCCTTGCTTCTGCAATCCTATGTGACTTTAAAAGATAGATATAATTTCATAACATTCTTGTGTATAACTCTCCGGTAAAATACCCCGACATGGGGCCCTTTTTATTCTTCATAATCACAAATATAGCATTATCTTCAACATAACTACAACAGTTAAAACAATGAAGCAATTGGAAAAAAACGTCACATAAACAACACGGTGCCTCCATGATCCAACAATAGGACCATACTAATAAAAAGCACAAGGAAAAATATATTAGAATCTATTACACAGTGTCCACAAATCAATTATTTAGCATGGGAAAGTTTAACAGAACAAAATATTTGCACCCTGTTTATAAAGGTCAATCTCACAAGATGAGACATCCGTATGCCTATAAATAAATGTGTAAACATAGATGCAACTAAAACTGCATGGTGTTAGGTTGCTCTTCTGATGGTAGATAGCATTTCATCATAGTGGAACAAAAAATCCAGAGAGAAAGCTGCATTGCAGTCATCCCGAAGACATCAACTAAAAACAAATCCAATAGAACAGTTTACAAGGGAGTGAAACAATTCAGTGGATGAAACAGCAGCAATAATCCCAATAAATAACCCACCAAAAAAAATAAAACTTTTACTAACAAATTGTAAAAAATGATAATAATTATAACAAAAGCAAAGCATCGAACTAATCAACATAAGCGAGCGTGCTACCAAAGAACAGTAAAGAAAAAGGCTCCTTTACTCTGCAAAGCTTCTCTCTCAGTTTTCTTGAAGCTTCTCCGAAAACCCGCCTCCAAATACAGTGAATAAGTGTGTGTGGCTGTGCGGTAAAAAAACAGCATGTGTCGGCGGGGACTCTGCAACTCCCAATGAGGTCAGAAAACAACGGATATAATAAAATGAGGAAACAAATAGGTTTTCAAAAAAAATTTGGAGACTGCAAATTATGGTAAGAAGTCCTATCTATATGTAATAAATGTTATGTAACATTTGTATGTAAGTTGCAAGAAAAAAATTGAATCTTGGGGGAAAAAATGAGGTGGGGTTTGTGACAGGGCAAAGGGACAGCAAAACAAGGCAATGTGTTTGTTTTGGGCGACGAGAAATTGTTGCTTCCATTTATGGTTTATTAATTTCATGTTTGTTTGGTGGTTTGGATTTTTGGCGTTTGAATGAATGAATGCTGACTGAGTTTGCGTGTCGCTAATTTGCGCCGGGGGCCGTTTGTACTGAGTCTGCACTGCAGTTTGTTTCTTGGGAAATCGATGACGATGGATCGGGGCGAGGGCTGTTTGGACATTCCCTTCTTATAGGTTCGGATATGGCTGGCTTGTGGGGTCGTTTTCTTATTTTTTATTTATTATTTATTATTTATTTATTTGTTTTTCTGTGATCAATTATTTATTCATTTTGTTTAAAAGTCCACGGATGAAAGTTTAATTTTGATTTTTAGATTTGGGCTAACCCCAATTATACTATGTAAAGGGTTGTTATATATTTGTTTAAATTAATATTATATATGTAATTTATATTTGTTTAAATTACAAATATTTACTAATATAAATCATAAATATTTAAGGCACGTGTAAAACAAATGCAGAATTTTAGCTGAGTTTTTATCGAGACTATTTAATACATATGTCATATTTAAATATTTCTAAAGCCTAATTAATTTCATATAGTAGGCTTGTGTTATTAGATAAGTCTTTTGAATCTATTAAGTCGGTTTATTTAAAAGTTTATATAATTTTATTTTGGTTTATATATAGATAATTATTATTACATGTGATGATAGCTTATTTAAATAAATAATATATATTATTTTAGATAAACACGTACTAAATATAATATATTTATTTCTCATTTATTTTAAAACATTATTTTTATGGAAGTTGAAGAAATAAATTATATTTTACTTAATTTTTTTGGGTCGAGCCTATTTTAAAATTAGGGTATGATAGTATGTATGCTTTTAGGTAGTCTTAGGACTTTTTTTTTTTTTTTTAAATAGATCAAAACTTAAACTAGAAAAAGTTTATATATTATAATAGATCAAATTTAAGCCTCAGGTTTGTAAATTAAACTGAAATTATTCACCTAAAAGTCTAATCCGGTCTATTTCCACCCATACTTGTGGCATTCCATGGGTTTAATCTGCTCTCAATGATCCATGTTGTGACACCCCACCCTTATAAACCACAAAACATAGATTACTTCTAACCTGGTTAAACCTGTACATTTTTTTTTTTCATTCACCTGTGAACATCTATAACATATTTACGAGGTATAATTTATTTCCCACACAACGGTGCAAATACACCCATAGGCAAATATCCACAATAGACGCAAAAGTATCCCCCACAACCACACCAATATTTACATGTCAAAATCAAGTAATAATATTCAAGCTCAAACAACACAACAAAATAGAACCCAAAAACATAGTTTGCCCATGGTTTAGCCCCAAAGGTCGTCATCCATGTACACCGATTCCGAAAGCTTGTTGAAGCACGAACAGCATGTCCGGTAAGTCATAAGCTTACACATCATCAACATGCTCATCTACAATGCACAAACTATGTGAGCTACAGCTCAGTAAGCAGAAATCATGCATGTACGATAAATTAAAATGCTTGCAGAAACTTTAAACGAGATGTGAAATGCATTCTACTGAAATCCTAACCATTGTTTTGAAATATTTTAGCTTTATAGGGCCCGTGACCCGCCTACTGTGCACCGGAAAGAGCTAGCTCAATAATCATAATCATAGAATCTATCCATGTCTCACATGCCACCGGCCCGACAAATCGAGCCTATCCATGTCTCACATGCCACCGACTCAATATATCATAAAGTCTATCCATGTCTTACATGCCACCGGCCTGACGAATCAAGCATATCCATGTCTCACATGCCACCGGCAACATTACATTTTTCATTTCTTTTCATCACACAATGAATGCAAAGTAGGGTATATACGACAATGCCAATGCTCGTGAATGTTATGTTTATACATTAAAAAATCAATCAATCATGCCAAGACAGGCTATGTACAACTTATGCAATGCACATTTCCGTGCTCGTTATTATTATATTTATGCAATATTAAATCAATCGTTCACACTACATAATTCATTTCAATCAATATCAAGATGCATAACTCACCAATATTCCATAAGATAATATTCATATCTATCAATATCAGGCATGAATCTCCAATATTCAATAAAATAACACAAACAAGTAATATGTCTATGCATTGTAGGTGTAAATAGATTTCTACCTACCTTTCTCCTTTAGATGGTTAGATCTTCCTTAATCCCGACTGGTTTCCTAGCTTATTCAGTCCTTCGAGCACCTAATTCACTATATTGATTAAATCATCAACACTTTCTATTTTGTGCAACAATTTTAATAATTTCATGTCAAGATTTCAGCTTTGACACACTTTAATATTTTGGCTCCAAACTCCTCTACAAAATTCGTATTAACATAATTCCAGTGGCAGTACAAAGACAACACATCTGGCTACAACCTTTATGTTTTATACTCTCTGGAATTCTGATCACATCTAGGTCGAAATTAAGTAATTAGTAGAGTATTGACACAAAATCTGCACAGACATTAGTTTATTTCCTCCTCTTTTGTTTTTATGTTCCTATCACTTAATTCTATAAATCAATTTGTCTAATATAACTATCCTACCAAAGTCATGCTATCCAACAAGGTAATTATCAATTAATCCAATCAAAATTTGATAATTATTATTTCTCATAATCTATACGGAATAAGAAGAATGAATATTATTTCTATTTTAATTTCTCAACACTAACCTTTTATTATCAATTTATTACATCAGCTAACCACCGAGAATGAATTGGGAGCATACATGCATATTCAAATTTCAATGCTTTACATTTATTTATAATGATTAGATATGGAAATTATTTCTACCATCTTGACAATAACCAAGAATTATTTCATGCATGAAAGAAAAGAAAATTTACCTAAACAGATCCCAATTTCTTGCACTACTTCCTTTTTCTTCCCTTTTTCTTTGTTCTTCCTCTCTCTTCCTTCACAATAACAATTTGATGACTTTCTTTTCACTTGAAAGTCATTCCATTGGAAATCTTATAAGATAAGCTACCGCCTTACACAAACCAATAAGCTAATCCTTCAATTTATTGTTATTATTATTATTATTATTATTATTATTATTATTATTATTATTATTATTATTATTATTACTACTACTACTATTATTATTACTACTACTACTACTACTATTATTATTATTATTATTACACGTGTAATTCTGTTTTATTACTACTTGACACCTAATCTCTCCCTCGACATTTGGTCAAAGGGGTTCTGACCTATAATGTAAACCCTATAAAATTTAACAGGAATCTATCAAGCATAGTTAAATATGAACTGCGATACCAATAAAATACAATTTAAATAGCAAATAAAATTATAAAATGAATGCAATGCATGAACTATATTGACCAGTGAATTGTGAGAGACTTGGGGTATCACACATGTACCGAGTAATATATATACATCTAAGTTGCTATAAAATGATAAACATCTATAATTATTTTTAGATTTTGTTTTTATTTTTAAAATATCAAATTTATAACTTCATGTTGTAAATTTTTATATTTATTATTTGATTTGTTATTTTTTTATTTTATAAAATATATTTAGTTATTTTAATATCTACTAGGGTTTTGTGTCTTGAATTTAGCAGTACAGGGGCAAAAATTTTTAATTTAAAAAGTTCAGGTGTCTATCTTGACAATATATATATATATATATAATATTCTAAAGATCTAACTTATATCAAATAATATATATATATATATATATATATTTGGTACTTTTGTCTGAAAATTCTCTGAATCAGTCAATGGAAAATGGAATTGTCAAAAATTAAAGTACACGGTACTCTCATACAAACTTCATGTGCTTCTAGGCTTCTGCAAAAAAAATTAGGCTTAAAAAAAATATATTATCGAGACACACAAAATTAATATTTTCGTTGTTTTTATTAAATAATAACACGTATGGATCGTCCCATGCAAAATAAATGAATTAAATTATGTTTTCATGTTATAAACTCAACAAAAACAAAAATTAGAGGGTTGATTAATCAATTAAAACAAACTATTTGATTTATTTATTAACCGAACAACATACAATAAACTCTCCATATTTAATTCGTTAAATACATTAATATTAAAGATAAAAGGGCATACATGATATTCAATTAATTTATATTGTTTAATCTTTGATGATTATTCACTAATTACCACTAATGACCATGTATTCATAGCAAGTTCATATTATAAAAATATTAAGCAATAGAAACAAGAAAATTTTAATTTTGGCGGCCAAACTAAATTAATATTCCACACTTAAAATCTCATAAAACAAATAATTTTAAAGAATAAATTAAAATAGAAAAAATATAATTTATCCTTAAATTTATACTCCAATTCAAATTAAATTATAAATAATTTTTTGATTCAAATAGACACCAGAACCTTTTAAATAAATCAAATATACCCTTGAACTTTTAAATTTGAAACAAATAAGACCCTCGTACAAATTAAAATAGCCAAATATATTTTATGACTATATTAATAAACCTAAAAATTAACAAATCAAATCAATAATGTATTTTAACTAATTAATTAGTTAACAACATGAAATTTTAAAAATATTCAATAGTTTAAAAATTAAAAACAAAATCTAAACATTATTTAATGGATCTCAAAAAAATTATTTAAACATAGTAAGAAGAAAAACTTAAAAAGAACAAAAAAAAACCATAATAAATCCCCAAGTTTATAAATATTTGTTTAGATCTATTAGAGAATATTTAGATATCTTTTAAAGTTATTAAATAATATTTAGAAGGTATGTTGTTAATTTCTTTATTTATTTAAAGATGTTTTTCATTTTGATTTATTAATTTTTAAATTTATTACAAAATTACATATATTTAATTATTTTAATATTTAAGAGGATTTTATTTGGCTCGAATTTAAAAATCCAAATATTAATTTGACCCATGCAGTAACTTTAAGTGCCGATTTGACCAAAATATAATTTAGTATATAATTTGATATGTAATATAAATTTAAGGATAAATGTGTACCTTTGCCATTTAAAATGCTTCAAAATTCATTTAATTAAAAAGTCAAAGTATTTAAATTGAAATAAGATAAATAGTAAAAATACATTTTATTATCAATCTAATATATGCATATTTTTCTTTTTATCATTAATACATTATTTACAATTTATTATATTCACGTTTTATTTTATGTAGGAACAGTTGACGAAAATATCAATCGCCTATTAAAAAGCTAGTTCGAGATCCCCATGAGAATTGTTCCACAAGGACCTCAAAACCGAAGTTTCTTTAGATAAAATTTCTTTAAATTTTGTCAAATTATCTATTAATAGGGCTGCTCACTGTGGTGCTCCTGGTTTTTTTTTTCTTTTTTTTTTTGCTAATTTGCTTTTAATTGTAATGGCTGAGTCTTTAATAATGATTTATTATTTATTGTTTATTTATAAAAAAAGCCATTAATTAAATTGGGTCACTAGACTAGACAAAATTTCATTATATGCAAAGAAATGTCAATGAAAGAAGTGTAATTAACTAAAATGAAATCACCTTTTGACTTTGGCGTGGGTACATACAATTAAAATAATATTTTTGGATGAATTAATAATATTTTATGTCTAATAAATAATATTTTTTAAAAATTAATATGTTTTACTAGTAATATTTTTTAAGTAAATAAATTATATTTTTTAATAAAATAAATTGAATTATACGGTGTGCTCAATGCATAAAAGTTGTTTTCAAAATCCACCTAAGTTTAATTAGTTTGATTTATTTTTAAAAAATTCAAACCATGCAATTTATATAATTTCAAAATCTTTAAATCTTGCTATTTTTATTATCGAACCAATCCATCGTGATATATATTCCATCAATTATTAATTTTTATTATATTGAAAAACTTTAGTTTTTTTTATATCTTAATTATTCTTCTAAAAAGGTGTAAAATAATGAAATTTATTCATATATTATAATTATTCATTTTACCAACCTGTACATAACTTGAGATGCATCACATAAAAATAAATAAATAAAATAAAAATAATAAATAAATAACTTATATCTTTGTGCAGAAAAAAGTCAAAAAGTCAAATTAGGTAGAAGTTCCTGTAATATCTAAGCAAGAATATTTAAATTTCATAGAAGATTCCCCTAAGAAAAATAAAATCCCGGAACTTGCTTGGTAATTATTTATTCTTATTCATGCTTCACCAATCAATCTTGATTATTTTATTTATTTTCTATTATTTTATTGCTCTCCAACAAGAAGCTGCTTTGGTATTTGACGTCAGTTTTCACCCTTGCTCCATTCTTTGCACCAGTTTGAAGTTTTTGAAATTTTTGCACTACTTTTAGCGCATATTTTTTATTGTGCTACTTTTTTTCTTTTCTTTTTTATATATTTATATATTTTTTTAATATTTAATATTGTAATTTTTTTATCTCAATTATTCAAACTGAAATTAAATCAAGTTTTTTAAAATATATGATGTGTAATTTAAATAATAATAAAAATATAATTTAAGTAAGTATATGGGATTTTAAATATTATATACAAATTTAAATAGAATTGCATAACATTACCCATACATATATATCTTTTGAATATGATAGTTTAAGAATATAAGTAAAATAAATATTATCTCAAAATTTAATGTTAAATAAAATTACTTATTTAATGTTTTTAACAAATATTTAGTAATAGAAAAAAATATTAAAAATAAAGAATATTGTGTAATATTAATTTTTAGTAGAGAAAGTAGTGCAAACTATTGGAGAAAGTATGTAAATTTTACGCTAAAGTGGTACATAATTTGCACTAAAGTAATAAACATGGCTGGAAATGATCTTATAATTATATGCACGAATATTTAGTAACGTGTCTATGCAATGCACGATTTATGAATATTTTACATTTAAGACATAATATGCAATAAATTAAAAATCGTAAAATATTATTAAATCAATATATTATGGGTAAAGTATGATTTGTAAATGAAAAAGTTTTTTTATTTTAAATCTTATTTGAAAAGTAAAACAATGCCTTAACTTTTTTTACTTCTTCCAAAAATAATAATAATACTAATAACTAAATAGTAGCTTTTTATTTTTTAATAGATATATCAAAAAAGAAAAATATCAATGTTTACTGTGTAACTACTTTTGTATTAGTATAAAAATGAATAAATTATTTTCAGTTCTATGGTTAATAATCTATCGTATTTATAGATATCAAGGTTGACAAAACTGGATAGTGTTACGTAAAAATTTCAGTGCATCAGGTATATCGTGTAACCTAATTTATAATTTGTTTTCTTGAGAAAATTGATAATATTAATCAAATAAATAAATTATAATTTTTTGTTAAACAAATAATATTGTAAATCGAGCGCACGGTGCACCTAATGCACAAAAGACTCGTTCATAATTTTGAGATTACATTGTCATTAATTCAAATTCAAGAAATATACTATGTGTGTGGAACATATGGGACATTGGGTTGAATTCATCGAACTTGGATGGACAATCCCATTTATTAAGATGATATTATTATCTACTTTAAATTTTTTCGACATTGTGTATATTACTTTCAAGCTCACCCGAAAGATCTTATACCATATCAAATTTATATGTTCGAGCATATAAATTCATAATAATTTCCATCTCAAATTAATACGAAATTTTAATACCCATTTCAACCAACTAACTGTTAGTAAGTGTGAAGTTTTTATTTTTGGTCACTAATTTATTTTTTATTTAATTAACTATGCCTAAGTCAAGGATTTTGAATTTAAATTCTTCAACGGTGGTTGTATTTTGTTTTGCAATAACTTGTATTTAACTATTCCCAGCGGCTTTAAAATAGCTTGATAATGTATATTTGTTTATGAAAATAAATTAAAAATGATTTAGTAAATGCAATAATTTTAACTAAAAATTATTAATTATTTACTTGAAAAATATTACTATTTTTTCTTAAGATAATAAATTAGTAGTTATAATTTTTAAGTAAGTAAATAATATTTTATTGTTAAACAAATAATATTATAGATTGAGTTGCATCGAATAAATAATTTTTTTTATGTTTGATTATCTTATATAACAACTTTCGAATTCTTTTTCATAATTATCAACTTATTTTCAAAATCTATCCCCAGTCGTTTGTTAGATAGTGTTCGAATTTATAGTAATTTATTAAATAATTATAAGAATTTTATTTTCTTACTAAAAATAAAATATAAATATTACTCTTAGCGACATATGTTGCAATTGATGGATGATTGCAATCATTTAAAAACAGCCCAAATAATGTTTGTTTAACAATATAATTAAATAAACTCAATAATATTATTAGAGAATAAATAAGATAAATTAGTCAGATGTATAATTAGTCCTTAAATATAAACCATAAACTTAAATTTAAATTGAAACTAAATAATGGCTAAATTCATTTTTTCCAAAAAGTTTTTGTACTTTTGGGAATATTTGGATTAGGTTGATAGTTCGTTTCCAAACATGTATAATATATTATTGATATCGAGGTGGTTGTCTATTAACTTATAATATTTCTTCCCATTCTTAAAAAAGAAAAAAGATTAAATAATTAAAATAAATGTTGAACTCATTTATCCAACATAGTATATGTCACATAAATTTGTACCCAAAATTTATGAAATTTTAAGTGGTTAGATTTTAATTTAAAAATGATAAAATACATTAATAATAGTTGATTGATCTGATCGGGATTCATAATGTGCAAATGTAACGTATATATTTACCTTTTATTTAAACCTAATTTTTTTTTAAAATAATGTAATACTTTTTCACAAAAAAGGTATTGAGTCTAAATAATTGACAATCGAACATATATATATATATATGTATGGGACATTGGACAATATATCTGAATATATATATATATATATATTCAACTTTTTTTGGAGGAATATAGGTCTGAATACATAGGTGAATTTTTTATTTTATATGTGGGACACGAGAAATTGTGATGTCCGTACAATTTGTCGTCGTTCAGGAATTATATTGCAAACCTACAATGGAAAGGTCAACCCCCTTCCTGTGAGATAATGGAGCTGTCTGAACTACAGTTTCGAAATTCAGTAGCTTTAATGTTTCATTAATGAAATAATTGTGCTTCTTCTCATTCCCAGCGGAGAGAATAGTTAGAGGGCGTTAACAAGAATTATTTGGTGTGTGGTTCCTTCCGCAATTCGAACGGTGATCTGGTCTTATCGGAGGGGGAAAAGAGATGCAAACCTCGACAAGTACAAACCTGGAATTCAAACTAAAGTAAATATAAATGGGGGACAAGGGGGGTGGGTGGGTGTGGCGGGTGTTGTAGAGAGAGAGGGAGAGAGAGAGCGCGCCACAAAGACTTTTGCAAGTCTTCGCGGCGATGTCGCTATGTCCACATCTTCATCTTTCTCTCCGACGTGTGCTCATATTTTTCACCGCGTTGCACCTTCCGCCAACCTTCTTCTCCTAAGTACGTCTTACATCTCTCTACATCAACATTTTCGAACTAGTCAGCAAATCCGCGTTACTCTCTCTCTCTCTCTCTCTCTCTCACACACACACACACACACACATGATTGGACTGTTCTTACATTCGAATTATTATATGTTCTTGATTTGTACTCATCTCCCTTGGTATCTTTCCAATTTCACGCGGTTATTTCAGTTTCGTTGAATGGCCATATGGATCCCTGCAACACATTACAAGTGTCCCACTCCCCATCTATATAAACCAAAGCCTATTGTAATGTGGGCAAAATCAAGATTAGTTATTAATAATCAAGAAAAGAGCAAAACGTCAATCCAACACAAAGGCACATAGGATTTGTGGGTCACTCCTTAAAATAACCAAAAATAGTTGGGTGGTTCTTGTTCTTTTGATAAAACATATACATATGCTTGACTTCAGTTAGCAGCGTGTCTCAATATTAGTTCAGTGAAGCTTCATAGGTAGTTTCCAGTAAATTGATCACTGTCTGTCCCTCTATATAAACTATTGGCGGCTCACATTTTCAGGCTACCTGTCTCAATATTCTCATTTTATTTTTCTCAATTCAGTTACTACTTTAATATTGTGAAATCTTGGCACTTTGATGGTACTAAAACGACAGCTTAGGCAGGGTGGTGAGGAAGGTTGTGAGCTTCCGAATCAACGCCGGCGTCTAGCTTCGACGTGGGTAGAATATGTATTGAATTGATTCATTTAGTTTGTTGTTATTCATTGTTGCTGTTATTTACTGATTTTCCATTTTTTATTTGGCTGGATTTTATGCAGTATATGCAAAGGGTTGAGTTGTGGTCGGAATCTCCAAGAATCTGTATCATGCTTGGAACCCATCATACGAAAATGGGTATGATAGTTTTCTTGTTCTAACTGCTGCTTTTTAAGTCGGATCAAATATCCATCTTTGTGCTATTTCTGTTTTCTCGATGCTTTTGATATAATAATCATCATGTATTGACCTTACTCAGAGTACAACATATGTTGGACATGTTGTTTTTGATGAAGGATTGTAATTTTTACCAGTAATTGGCGTTTTCTCTTTCATTTCGTATGAATTGTCTTGTTTGATGTGGACCTAATTCCATGTGTGCGTGGACATTAAAGCAGTAAATATTACATGTTACATCATCTGTATTTGACATTTCTTTATGGCCTACTTCACACAATATAGAATCTTGTTGGAATTCAATCTGTTGGATATTTCATGTGGTTTGTTTTCTCAGACCAAATGACCTGATATTTATATGTGATTTGATTTTATCATAGAATAAGTAACTTTGAGTTGTCATTTTCTACGACGTATATTTATTATTGTATTGTCATCCATCCTATTGTAGGTGCAAGAGTCAGTGGAACGTGCATTTGATTCATCTTTGAGGTGAGTTTTGTCTTTTGTAATTCTGTGAGCACGACTAGTTCCGCGCGCTCTACTTTAAGGATAAAAATTACAACTAAATTACTTTGATCAATTTTGTCTGATAATATTTTATTTGAATATAATTTCTTGTAGATCCTCTTATAATCAAGTGGAATGCCCAGTATCAAAGAGTTTGCAACTGCAGTTCCATAGTAATTTGCCTGAGACCCTTTTTACAGGCAACAGGCTTCTGTCGGAAGACAAAAGTCCTATAAAAGTTGTTCTGTTCAATTCTATTACCCAAAAAGTAATAACGTCAGGTCCCCTGTCTTCACTCAAAGTGACAATTGCTGTGCTCAATGGTGATTTTGATCGTGAAGATTGGTCGACTAAAGAGTTTGAAAACAAACTAGTGAAGAACAGAGAAGGGAAAAGGCCATTGGTGACTGGAGAGTTGATAGTCCCCTTGAGAAATGGAGTTGGTTATATAGGGGATTTGAGTTTTACAGACAACTCAAGCTGGATTCGAAGTGGGAAATTTCGTCTGGGAGCAACGGCAAATACAGGCGATGAGAAAAACATTAGAGAAGCAGTTAGTAATGCCTTCAAAGTAAAGGATCACCGTGGAGAGCGTAAGTACTAATAATTGGTTAAGAATTGCGCGCGTGTGTGTGTTATTGATTTAATAATTTGACCAATTCTTGGTTCTTTTTGGCTTATATATGTTATACCTGTTGTTGTTTTTCAGTTTACCAGAAGCATTACCCTCCATCCTTGGGTGATGAAGTGTGGCGCTTGGAGAAAATAGCTAAAGACGGTCCATCACATAAGAAACTGAATGAGTTGGGAATACACTTTGTTAGAGATTTCCTGAGGCTCAACGCTATAGACCACCTCAAACTACGTGCTGTAAGAGACTTCTTCTTGATCTATTTTTCAGATATGAAATTACATTCCTGTCCTTGATTGTGAACCATCTATTTTGTTGGTTCTATACGTAGATACTTGCAGTCTCGAACAAGACATGGGAGACAATCATCGGACATGCTAAGACATGTACTTTAGACGACAAGAGATACATGTACGGGACTGCACATGGGACTGGGCTGTTGTTCAACTCCATATATGAGGTTGTTGGAGTCACTTTTGATGGCGAAGATTATCATCCTGTGAATAATCTCAATAATTTTCAGATGGTTGGTATACATAGACACCCTCAAAACGTTTCTTTATAATGATAGGATATTTTCTTTCATATGCATTTTTGTAAACACTAAATAAGCATTTTAGACAATAAGTTTTGTACTGTGATTGTAACTGATGTTTCTTGTCTATTACAGAGGATGGTGGAGGATCTGAAGCAGCATGCTTATAGGAGCTCAACAGAATGGGTTCCAGTTTGGGACCCTTCAGTTGCTGGATATCCAATGCTTTTGGAAAGTCCAGCAGTTGACAGTTTTTCAACTCCTAACTTGGATCCACATGTTGTCGATGTCCCAAAACAAGGTAATGTGTCAAATTCTCTTTTTTTGTGGATCGGGCTTTTTTTTGTCAAATATTTAATGGGTCCCGTTTTCGCCACTAGATAATTACTATGTACCTAATGAATATTGTATGATCTTGTGAATATGATCCCTCATACAGACACTGCATTCTGTATCAAAACCATTATAAGAAATACATAGATTGTTTGCCGATATTATTTTGCCACATTTATCATCTTGCATATGAGAGTATGTTTCATTTGTACACAGATCATCAATGTGATATGGCGATGAACGTTGTTGGGCCAACAATGTCGTCACTAACTGAAGTCGAACAAGACAAGTGTTCCTTTGAGTTGGGGGAGAGCCCACATCCAACACAAGCATTCAATCCAACATTTAGAAACAGTTTCGAGTTTACCGATCCTCCACTGGGATTCTGCATTGGAGGCAACTATGTGGAACCACAGCTGTCAACTGATGATCTGCCAATCAATGATAACTATTTTCAGGTTGAGTCGTCATCCTCATCAGCATGGCAAGCTGGCAATGGATTCAATTTTCTTGATTATTCTGGAAATCAAGACAAAGTTGGTATGATTTTCTCCAACAATTCTGGAATGGTTATCCCAAGAAGCCCCAAAACAAGGTGGTGCAAGGTTCTGGCAGTGGTTAAGTGGCGGATACTGGTTAGGCGTAATGTGGCCGCCCGTAAATGGAACCGTTGCTACAGCTATGTGTAAGGGGTAAATTGAATTTGTATAGGCATGCTTTTCTTGTAAGGGTAGAGTAATTTCAGGTAATTTGGTTATTATCGGGTTTGTCTCTCCAACAGAATTTAATGTAGATTTTGTGCGAGAGAGATGGAATAAGTGGTTCGTGTTCAATCCAACACTCGGTGAAGATTCGTCTGGCTAAGGTGGTCACAGTCGTCTTTGTAAAGCTTCCTGGTGTTAGCTAGTCTCCTTTCTGTTATGTCTTCCTTCATTTGTATGGTGGTCTTTTGCATCAATCTTGATTGATGATTGTACAAAGTGCAATTTTCAAATCAAAGTAGAAAGCTGTCTAGTTTTGTATTCATATTTGTTATAATTTTTGTGATTCTTCAAATTCATATATTGTGTGACTAAATAGTATAATATATATATATATATATATAATTAGGTGAGACTATTTGATGCCAACGTTTAGACATGGTTTTAGTTTCGAATTCGAATCTTCAGTCAACGACTAAGTTTAATTGTTGATCTAGTTTTGAATCAAAATCGAAACTAAAAACTGTTCGGTTTGATATCGATTTCAAGGTAACCGGTTCTTGAAACCACTTGTTCTATATTCAGTTCTTGTTCAAAATCACCGGTTTTAATTTAACTTTTCGTTTGCAAGTAGGTTGGATCCTTCTCCCACCCTATTTTGAAAAGAAATTAGCAAGTATTATATAAGTTCTTTTGAAAATTGTTATTTTAACATTTTAATTAATTTAGAGTTGCTCTTAATAACATTCCCCTCGTGTTTCATGGCCAAGCCCCATCAAGAAAATACAGTCGGCCCGTCATGAAAAAACCCAATGGCAGATCCAGTAATTTAGAGACAACTAAGGCCCGGTTCCGAACCACTTCAAGAAAATATCTTCTCTCCATTCTCGAACCTTCGTCCAGCATTGAACTTTCCCCTCCGCCTCGTATTTCTGTCTCATATCTAAGATATTTTCATTCCCCATTCTACGTTTTCATCTTCATTTCCCGTATATAAGCAATTGGGTTTCGTCGTTTTTCTAACTGCGAATTCTATAGATGCTTATGCGAACCGGAATTCATCGCGACCACGTTCTGCATCAGTATATGCGAGCTTATAAGTAACTGAATTTGGAGAGATTTGGAACGTTGTAGTTAATAGGGGACGGGTATGGATCGAGAGGGAGGATCCAACGCCGGGTCTTATTGCTACTACACCGTGCTTGGGATTCGCAAGGACGCCTCCTTCTCAGATATTCGTTCCGCTTACCGCAAACTCGCTCTTGTAATTTATTTGTTAATAATTTTTAATTTTCGGTTGTGAAATTGTACTTGATTAAACTTTAGATTTTGAAAGTTTTATTGAAATTTTTCTAAGTTTTCTCTTTTATGTATCACCCTTTCGTGAGAAGAAATGGCATCCAGATAGGTGGGCGAAAAACCCCTCTGCCGCAGGAGAAGCTAAACGCCGATTCCAGAAAATCCAGGAAGCCTATTCGGGTAAAAAACTATGAATGCTACACCTTCGAAACTGTTCTATAATTGATGGATTGTGAAAACTTCTGGTTTTAAATGGTTGATCGGTGATGGTGCAGTATTGTCGGACAAGGGGAAGAGATCAATGTACGATGCCGGATTCCTCGATCTGTTTGAGGAAGACGAGGTGCGTGCGTTTATTCCGGAAAAAATATCTCAGATTTTTTCTTCCTCTCTCTCTTTGATGCCGCCACCCCTTTTTATTTATTTATTATTTTATTTAATATCAAGTAATTAACTATTATTATTTTTATTTTATTTTAGAGGGCATTGTGAAATAAAATTGTGGATTATTAATACTAATATACGAACAAAATAGTTTAAATATAGTTTTCCTGCTCATTTTCAATTTCTTAAAGAAATATTTTTGAAAAATAATTGTGTCAATTTTTTATTTAGTATGATTTTATTTTTCCTTTTTTGTATGAGAATATTATTCACAAATTGTTAAAATAAAATAAGTTTTTCATTTATATTTTATTTTTATTTATAACATATTAAATTAATTATCTTCCATGATTTTTTACTTTATAATCATATTGCATATATGAGAATGAGATATTAAATGTAAAAAAACATAATTTTTTAGTAAATTATTTGGGGCTAAATTTTAATATTTATTGTATATTAAATTATTTGTATGAGATTTAACCTGTATATAAATATTAACTAATATTTTATAATTTAAATTTTATGCTAGTAATCAATTATTACAAAAGGGAGACTTTTATATTGGGATGAGAGGACAAATATTATACATAATTATATTTTTTACATGTTTATAGGTGTAAGAACGATAAAATATTTAGAATATTTTAAATATTGATTAATTTAAAATTATATTATGAATATATTTATATTTCCAAAACATGAGTAAGACTTTTATAATTGAACATGTAATATGTAGATTTATTTAGTTACTTTTTACAAATAAATTATTTGGTTAATTTAAGTATAAATATATAATGGCCATCTTTAATTAATAAAGGAAAACAAGTTGTAATTCTGGGGTTGGTTCTAAATGACGAAGTTGGCCTTTGTGAACTTCTGTGCGCACAGGGAATGGGTGATTTCCTTCATGATTTGATGAGTCTGATGGAGCAGAACGTGGGTGGTGAGGTACGAATTCTCATCTTTCTTTAGGGGTACGATGGTCAATTGCATATTCAAAATTCACATATCCTAAGTATAATAAGAATAAATTAATTATCTGTAGAAGGGAGAGAGCTTAGAGGACCTGCAGAAAACATTTGTGGATTTGTTCGGTCAGGATCTGGCGGATATGATAGAAGATGATGATCAAACGGTGAGGAAGAGGGCACGCGAGAATGGGAGCACTACACGGGCCGTACCCAAGCGCACCGCCCATGTTTGACTTTATTGCCCCCAATTCCATTAGGACTGTTGTGTTATCATGTTTTCCCCCTGTGAAACTTGTACCATTAATTTAAGGGGGGAAGACTAAGCTGTTAGTTTGAAGTTTGAAGGGTAGATTGGTAATTACGTGACTTGTTAGTTTGGTGGTTTCATTGCGTAATAAACCTTCTTTTCACCTAATTCTAATTTTTTTTTTGGCTTTTCTTCATAAAGGTGGAGAATTAGAATACATTTTTTAAAGAACATGATTGATGTTTTGTGATTGTGCATTGGTGTACAATTCAATTATAATATAATATGTTATCACAGCACTCTATTATTTACCAATATTGTTAGCTGCGTTTACTTTCCTAGTCAGGATTGGACATGATATGACATAAATTGAAATTAAATTCTGGATAGGGATAAATTTAAAATTTTTATCATACGTTTACTTCGTATGATAATATTAGGATAGAGAAAGATAATTTTATACTATCAAACGTTTACTTCGTGGGATTGGACAGAATAATGCAAAAATTATAAAAATTTTCTTAATACATAATTGAGCAGAAAATATGATTTATGTCTGAGAATATTTTTGTAATTAAGTTTGTGATAAAACATTAAATTTCTATTTCTTATTCCATCGGATAATTTTTATCCCACACCCGAAAAATATCCAATGAAATAAACGCTGGATAATTGTGGACTATTTTTTCTAATCCAGATTTATCAGTCGAAGTAAACGGGGCCTTCGTGTATTATTTACTTTGGAGCAATTTGTAATAATAACTAATTCTAATATTTCTCGATATAATTTTGTCAATTAGTATAATTTTCTAAACAAGTTTGAATTTTGGTGCATTGAAATGTAAAATGATTCGTAATTATAACCCAATTCTTTCGATATTTGTTGTATCGACCGATCATTTCTCTTTTAAAATGCAAGGTAATTTATTTATGGGCATTTTGGGATGAATGTGTGATAAAGAAGAGAGGGCTCTAGTAAGATTCTTCTCCAGTCAAGACTCAAGAGAGTACTATTTCTTTCATAATTGCAACCACACACAGACACACACTATTTAAAATAATTGGGAATGACAGAATTTGGGTATATTTTTGTCTTTCTTTATTACTTTATGAATAATATTCCCATCATCACTTTTGGCTTTGCTGCACTCACCTCTCCTTCACACCATAATCTATTTCCCTCCTCCTCTATATGGGTGAATGTGAGATGCACGATACATAATATATATATATATATTATTAATAATATATGTTAAAATTATATTATTATTATTATTATTATAAAAATTTATATAAAATTTATTTATTTATATAAATATTGTGAAATTTAATTTTTTATTATATTATATTGCATTGTCATAAATATCAATTGTACGAATTTTTGAAGTTAATTTTAGAGTGTTCTCAACCAAATACAAATAATTTCGCTCACTAAAACCTATTAATGTGAAACAATAAATTATAGTATTATATAAATAAATTATATACTATATCTTTTAAATAAATATTTATACTTTTAGATCAATCCATATAAAAAATTAATATTATTTATTCAAATTCAATAGATATATTAAAAATAAAAAATAATAATTAAATTCATAAATATTATATTATACATATATATCATACTTTAAATATATATATTTTTAAAATATGTAATATTGGTGTCAAATTAAAGATCACAAAAATATAATTAATTTGATATATCATATGAAAAATGCAGTTAAAACATAAATCTTATTTGAGTTTTTAAATTTTAATAAAAATAAGAAATAGAAGAGAGATGGGAATACACGTGTTAATAACTAATTGGAACATGTGTCAAGAAAAAAAATGAAGATTTATTTCTGCAAATAAATATGATGATAACAGACAATCAAAGATTTATTTCTGCAAAATTAAAGTTTTCCTTTTCATTTTTTTTCTGGATTTTTTCTTTAATTTTTTCAGTTTCTTAGGATTTATTGTTTTTATTTGTATTTTTGTCATTTTTCAGTTTTTATAGTTTACTTTTTTAAAATTTTTTTTTGTATAAATCTAAATTGATTAACGATATAGACCAAGGCCCAAAATGAAACTGAATTGGGCCAACCTTTTGGCGGCCCGTTAAGAGATTAGAGACGGCCCAACTTCGAAACTTCTATTATTGAAATTCAGGTGTTCCCTCACAATCCACGTTCAAATTCAAATTTGCAAGTGCATTCCCGTAAATATCCGTTGATCCATGCCCCATTGTTTACAGACCGCCTCTTTTAACACAATAAAACCCCTGTATAAATCCTCGCTTCTCTACTGCGCCACTCCAATTCAATTCGCTTTCCCCAAATTTCTCTCTCGCTCAGCGATATATATATTTATATACGTTGGTGTACGACGATGTCGCTGAGGCCTAATGCTCGTACGGAGGTCCGCCGCAACAGGTACAAGGTGGCCGTGGACGCCGAGGAGGGGCGCCGCCGTAGGGAGGACAACATGGTTGAGATTCGCAAGAGCCGACGCGAGGAGAGCCTTCAAAAGAAGCGCCGTGAGGGCATCCAGCAGTTTTCTGTACCCGTTGAGGCCAGCAACGGCTTGGAAAAGAAGGTAGTTGTACGGTTAATTTGTTCCTTTTCAAGTTTGATAGTGTTTCCACGTTTAGTTTCCTTATGACAGTTTTGAGTTGTGGAGGTAGGGTTTATTAACCTATGTCTGAAATTGAATGATTTCTGTTAGATGCTAGGGTTTGTACTGTTCAATTAATTGAGAGAATTTGTATGATTTTATCTTTTTTTTCTTTCTTTTGTTTTTGTGTCTAATATACTTATACAATATGCATAAGAAGAATAGGGGATTATTGTTGTTCTGTGCTTGATGTTTTTGATACTTCTAGCCAGTTTAACATTTCTATTGCATGTAGTTTGAAGTTCCCAATATGCCATGAATAGGTTGATTATAACTTTTTTTTCTTTCTTGGATGTTAGGAAGGCTTGGCCTAATTTATTGTTTATTTGCAATTGAAGGTGCATTTAGAAAATCTGCCATCAATGGTTGCAAGTGTTTGGACAGATGATGCTAGTCGACAACTTGAGGCAACAACCCAGTTTCGCAAATTGCTTTCCATAGGTGATTTTCTCCAAAGTATTCATATTATAGATAATGAAATTTAGTGATTTGAGGTGGTAATTTTAATCTGTGTGGTATAATGGATTATGGCAGAACGCAGCCCACCAATTCATGAAGTAATTCAGGCTGGTGTTGTTCCTCGCTTTGTCGAATTTCTGATCCGAGAGGACTTCCCGCAGCTTCAGGTTTGATATTATCTTACGTTTAGAGTGTTGTTTTTGAGTTTATGATGTTCTTATACCTTAACTGTGTTAACCTACTGCAGTTTGAGGCAGCTTGGGCTCTAACAAATATTGCTTCTGGAACATCTGAGCACACTAAGGTGGTAATTGATCATGGAGCTGTACCTATATTTGTGAAGCTTCTTGGTTCTCCAAGTGATGATGTTCGGGAACAGGTGCACAACTATTATAGAATTTGTTTTGGCCTTATAGCTGCTTAATTTTGTTTGATGTTGCATTGAGTAAATTTGCTCCCTTTTTGGTTTAAGTTATGAAGGATCCTAGCAATGTTTATTGGACTTGATCCTTTTTTTTTTTTTTTTTTTTTTTGTGATTCAGGCAGTATGGGCTTTAGGAAATGTGGCCGGTGATTCCCCAAAATGTCGAGACCTTGTTCTTGGTCATGGAGCTTTGGCTCCATTGCTTGCTCAGTTGAATGAACATGCAAAGCTATCCATGCTCAGAAATGCTACTTGGACGTTGTCAAATTTTTGCAGAGGCAAGCCACAACCTCTGTTTGAACAGGTTTGTTTCCTGAGGCTTTACCTGCCATTTTGTTCCTTATATGCACATTAGGAAACCTCTGTGTATGTGTTTTCCAGGATCTCTTATGAATTTTTCTCACACAATAACCTAGTTCAATACTTCAGATTATGCCATTTTCACACCTTCTGATTTTGCTGTATTGGCTGTTGCCTCTTATAACACCTCATATAATCTGAATTCTCAGTGTGTGGCATGCTTTTCTAATTAATTTATATTTCTGGAATCTTTGGAATGCATGTGATTGTGATCTTGTTTTTTGGTTTTTACATTGCTTTTGTTGTTTACAGACAAAGCCTGCACTTCCAGTTCTTCGGCAGCTTATACATTCAAGTGATGAAGAAGTTTTAACCGATGCATGTTGGGCTCTGTCCTACTTATCTGATGGAACCAATGATAAAATTCAAGCTGTGATTGACTCTGGAGTATGCCCTCGTTTAGTTGAGTTATTGCTGTGAGTATCCATACAATTCAGCAGGTTCTTTTACATAAAGCAATTTATTTTCTGTCTTATTTGTCTAATAAATGTAACCTTTTGACATTTCAGCCATCCATCACCCTCTGTTCTTATCCCTGCCCTAAGGACTGTTGGTAATATTGTCACAGGAGATGATATACAAACTCAGGTATATGTTGAAGATTGCCGTGTCATTTGGTCGGTTTCGTGTTTTATTGTTTGCATGGGAGAGGGGATGTTCATGTATTAAAATTTTGGTGATACTAGTTAAGACATGGTAAGAAAGAAAATTTGATTAAAATGTTTGAGTGAGTGATCTTCTTAAGTGGCTAGTGCTTTATGCTGTTCATATGACAACGGATAGGTTGCTGTAGCTAGAGTTGGTAAACATTTTTGGAGCTTAATTTTCCACCACTATTTAATCATAATATTGTGAATCTGTTTATTTATTCAAGAGTTTACCAGTATATCCTTTTGGAGCAGTTGGTATTTGTTTTTATGTATGTCACATCTGATAATTTGACACTTTTTACAGTTTATCATCAACTATAATGCGTTACCTTGTCTCTTGAACCTCTTGAGTGGGGGTCATAAGAAAAGCATAAAAAAGGAAGCTTGCTGGACTATTTCCAACATCACTGCTGGAAACAGAGAGCAAATTCAGGTGAAGTTTGTTGCTTTCCATACCTGTGTATCTAGTAACTAAGGAGTATATCCATAACATTGCCATGGAGTACCCTATAATGTTTTTGGTTTTGCTAATTGAAAATTTTCATTTCAAAATTTGCAGTCCGTAATTGAGGCCAATATTTTTGGTCCGCTAGTCAACCTGCTTCAAAATGCTGAATTTGATGTTAAAAAGGAGGCTGCATGGGCAATATCTAATGCCACCTCAGGGGGTACTCACGAACAGATCAAGTGAGTATCTACGCCATTAAGCCTATGTTTTCACTTGCCATTTATTTTCCTCGTACTTATTTGGTGTTGTGAACAGGTACCTAGTAAGTCAGCAATGTATCAAGCCTATATGTGATCTGCTTGTGTGTCCCGACCCAAGAATTGTGACGGTCTGTTTGGAAGGGCTTGAGAACATTCTAAAAGTAGGTGAGGCAGAGAAGAATTTGGGGCGGTCAGGAGATGTCAATGTTTTTGCTCAAATGATTGATGAAGCGGAGGGTCTCGAAAAAATTGAGAACCTGCAGAGTCATGACAATAATGAGATTTATGAGAAGGCTGTGAAGATTTTGGAGACGTACTGGTTGGAGGAAGACGATGAGCCGGCCCCACCTGGAGATGCATCCCAACAGGGTTTCCAATTTGGAGGGGCGGAGGTCTCCGTCCCCTCTGGTGGATTCAGCTTCAACTGAAGGTAAAGAGCTTCTCTCTCCTTGAAGCGCATCTTCAAATGAAGTGATGGGTTGTTTGCAGTTTGGTGGGAGTCAATCTTACTCCCCCCATTTTCAACAAGTAAAATTAGGATTATTAGAAATTACCTGATCTTCGAATTGGTGGCTGGGTAAATTTGGTTCTCCCAAAAGATATATTACCCGCTGGGGCTTGTTCTTGGCAGCGAACTCTCTCTCCTCGGTGACATGGATTTTTCAATTTCACCTAATGACATACTCTTTCTATTTTTTTCCTCCCTCCTGTCAAAGAGGGTTTTGTAATCCATATTCTGGTTGGAGTAAAACTTAATTGAAAAGTTGATTGATATTGTTTTACAGTTATTATTTTGCAGTCATATGCTGGTGTCCTGTTTAAAGGGTGTTGTTTTGTGTGTTGTGCATTTTGATGGTGTAGTTGAGAGTTATAAATATACCAACTGGATGATATGTTATCCCTAAAATTCTCTTATTGGTTGCATAATTTGTATCAATGAACTTACATTTCTCCCACGTCTTACCTTACCTTTTTTTTTTTAATGTTTGAATTGGGAATAAATATATCTTAATTTCTGAAACTTGGATACAAGAATGAATCCGCTGCCAATTGGATGCTTCAGATTAATTTAATGAATTGTTTATATACATGTTTGATAACAGCAGGATGGTAATATTTAATTTTCTTCTTAAGCAGTCTTTAACATTCCTGAAAACAAAAATTAACCAAAAGATTTTGCAAATTGTAGGAATAGAAAGGGTTATCTCATAATATCACATGATGTTACATTTTGCAACTGAACCCTTCTTTTCACATTAAAAACATAAAAAAAAATAAGGTGAATTAAATTTTGCACCCTCATATGTAATCTAAAAATTTATATAAATTACAATTAGGTTTGAAAAAATAAATAAAACTTGCAATTTTTTGACTAAAGTATGGGTAATTGTTAGTTACCCACACTAGTTACTAATCAATCCAAATTTACTAATTTCTTGTTATTGTCATACTATTCATCTTTTGAGTTTTAAGCAATTATTAAGCAAGTGAGAGGGATACATGTAATATATCCTACGTTTATAGTAGAGACCTATTTAACAATCTTATAAGTGAGAAGGATACATGTAATTTATCCTAAGTTTATAGTAGAAGCTTATTTAACAATCTTACAAGTGAGAAGAATACATGCAATTTATTCTGCGTTTATAGTAGAGACCTATTTAACAATCTTACAAGTGAGAGGGATATATAGTAGAGGCTTATTTAACAATCTTACAAGTGAGAGGGATACATGTAATTTATCCTGCGTTTATAGTAGAGGCATATTTAACAATCTTACAAGTGAAAGAGATACATGTAATTTATCATATATTTATAGTAGATGCTTATTTAACAATCTTACAAGTGAGGAATACATATAATTTATCCTAAGTTTATAGTAGAGGCCTATTTAATAATCTTAAAAAATATCTAATTTAGAGTACTTTCTTAATATTAAAAAAGAGTTAAGTTATAATTTTATTTTTAAAAGTCAATATCCAGTTTTATCAATGGAAGTCGAGACTTTATTATTATTGTTATTTTTTCACAAGTTATATATAAAATTATCATTAACTTTCATTAATACTAGAAATTGACTTTTTCATATCAACGAATAAAAAATATCATATAAGATATAAATTTATGATTTTAAAAACTTATACCTTTATCAAATTAACTAAAAATAAAAAATTAAATTCTAAAAAAATTCGTTTTTTTTTTCCTTCTAGAACGGAAAGAGTAATGGAGAAAAAGAATATATAAACAAAAAACATGGTTTAAAAAGCTCCATGTTCCCTTTCATATATATAAATATATTAATACAACACAATAAAAAAATAAAACATTAAAATTACATTATATCCACGTTTCCATCAAGATACAAAAGTTGAATCAATGCCAAAATAACAACAGTAGGAATTAATCAGAATCCGACGATCCTTGAGAGAAAGGGTTGAGTGTAGCTATCATGTTAGACAGTGTCTCTCCCATGTCTTCTACATCATCTTTTTCGAAACCCCAATTTCTGAGCAACTCTGCCCCTAGTGCTCCTCTTTCAAGACCCAACTTACGAAGGTTTCCCAATCTATTCTCCAAAAATGGCAAAATGGCATTGCTAGAACGAAGTCTTGCTGCCACTGGGATCGACTCAACGTCAAGTGAGCCTCTTGATACTGAATCGCAAACGGGAGTATCCAGAAGCTCACCATGCTGACCGACAATGTTTCCAAATATTGAAGGGAAAGGCAGTGGTATGGGAAGTGGACATTGAGCTATGGAGAGATGAGAAAATCTGGGTCTTTGTACTGAATTTAAATAGGCAGCCTGCACTGCTTCCTTCACTTCAGAGACTGAGGCCCTTTTGCTTCCTGATATTAATATAAACAAAAGAATAAAATAACAAAAATTCAAATATCTTACAAAGCAAACAAATACAGACAATATATTCACACATATAAATCAAAAACTAGCGTTTTGTGGTCGTTGTGATGTGGGGTGGGGTGTGTGGTGGGTTGGGGGGGGGGGTGGGGTTCTCAGGGATCAGTGATGATACCCAGTAATTTTTCAAATTCTCATGCATATTGAATCTGGGTTCTTTCAATTCCAGGAGCTACTCATTACCATAGTTGATCTATGATAATGTTTTATTATACATTTCCAAATTTAACTGCTCTTCTTTTCTTGCAAGATTCTAGATGTGCACATATAAGGTTGTATATATTCTCTTGATAAGAGCAACAGAATTATCTTTAAGAAGGCATCCCTATCATCTATTATGTTAACACGCACGCCAAGGTTTTTTTTTGGGCTCATTTTGAGAACAGTGTTGTAGGGATAAACAGAACATTCGCATACACTTTCCTTGATGACGCCAACATTTATCATTATGTTCACTCACAATACGTGTAATTTTTTAAGTTGGAACAAACCTGAAGACAGTATTTCATATCCAAAAAGATAAATGAATTCTTCTGTAATTATAAATTTTATAAGCATTTCTTTGTAATTTACACTAAATGAAAATAGTGCCCAGTAATTTTTAATCCACAACAGATTTCCAGAATCGGGTTTTTTTGTATGAGAAAAGCTTCCACACCAGCAGCTGATTAAAATGCATATCAATGAATTCACAGAAAATTTGACATGGATTTAAGCTCTCTCATAAACACACAAATATTCAAGGACAGTGCAAAATTACCAGATGCAAAGGCTCCATGAATTATCATCGACTCCAAAGCTTGCACATCTTCAACATCTTCTGCTATTTCTGGGGTCAGTGGCTGCAAGACTTCCAACAAAGATTGCTGGAACTGCATAGCTGTTTACAAAATTATATAATTAAGAAAGAACAGCTTATAAATTCCAGAGTAGAGAAGATGTCGGACCCAGGCCACAATACCTGACAAAGCAGGGGCTGGCATACAAACATCCAGAATAGTGACCATGTTCTGCCGAGCCTGGCCCGCTAACATTTGTACAAGGTCATTTAGAGTCACTGCACCAGATGTGTAGCTCAAAGGTGCAGTGGGCCCAAGTGGTTCCATTCTGAAAGGGAGGCTGATGGAGTGTATTGCAGATGCGTAAACTGCACTCGTATGGTAAGGCTTTTGATCTTCAAAATATAGATACTTGGACATTTTACCTTTGTAATTAGAAAACAAAGATTGCGGTTAGCAAAATGCTACAATTATAATTCCAAGGGCAAAGTGCGAGGCATTTGTAAAAGAGATGATCCTGAAACATGCCGAATGAAGGAATATTTCTTAAATGATTTTGACACAACAAAATTGGTTTACAAAGGAAGTAGAGAAATTGAAGAAAAACTAAGTATATATTGGATATCTATGAGAATTCCAAGATAAAGTAATATTCATTGTATCATATGGTTATTGAAAAGACTTGCAAATTAATTGTTCAGATAAACAATAGAAACTACAATGTACTGACACACCAAAACTCTAGTACTGCTCGCAGTGCAAATAGTTTGTCATCCCAAATAAGTTCATATTCATCTTTAAAGTTCGTTTGAATCCCTCATCATTCTCTTATTTTATATTATACATGGGCCATCTTCCCAAATAACCTAACTTTATACAAGCAAAGAGATAGAAGATGCATAACTATTGAATCCATAAGCAGAAACAGACCTAAATGCTCCATGTAATTAAGGAAATAGAAAGAATTAGCAATCTCATGATGAAGAGAGAATGCACAGAGAAATGATATCAATACAAAACTCGTGTTAGAGCTATTGTTATTTTATGTTGCGATTATTCATATTATTTAAAAAGAGTGTGACGAAAGGGATCAAATTCCACAATAAATCATAGGGTGACAAACCAATGTGAATATTTTAAGAAGTATGATTTTGAATTTGGAATAATCGTTTCAGGATTTTGCGCATTAATTTGAGATTAAAGAATCTCGCAAGTAAAATATAGGCTTCCCAGCTTTCATTGCTGTAAAATTATAAGTCTGCAACTCAGATTCCTCAATTGGACTAAGATAGAAACAATCAGCAAAATGAAAAAGATGATTGCAAGCTTACTTGCACTCAGAGATGGTAAACCAAGAGGGACTATCAATTTACAGAAAGAAGATAGCTTTGAAAAGGAAACTGCATCATGAAGTCTACGAGATATAGTCCGCTTGTTCTTATTGGGACCCAGGCAAGAATCAGGCCTACGAACAGAGTATATTATCACTGGAATGTTGGTGTACTCATCAGCAATATTTTCTAGAAACTCCCCCGCTACACCAGAGAATCCTCCAGAGTCATCAACAATAAATTGAATTCCCTGCCAAAATAGTAGAAATCTCACGATTCTCACCAACCATAAAAAGCAGACAGGACATATGAAAGAAATACATCGATAATAATTGTACATTAGAAAATACATTTCAGCCTACAAAAAGTGAAGCGTGAGCCGTTCCTATTTAAATTACAGCTCTTTACAGAAACACTAATTCTGCCCAAATTTGAAGGATTTTAAATTGCATCACCAATAAAAACGATTTTTTGAGGAAATTCTGTGGTGGGTTCTTATGTTAGAAAATTAATATCATGTTAAATAAATACTTATGCATGAGCACAATTTTATACGGAAAACAAAGTTTACCATCACAGACAACAAAACAATCACATATTTGTTTATTTTTTCATTCCTAGATCATAGCTAGTGTCTAAAAACACTCGTGATGACATACATAAGGTAAAGTAGCAAAAAAATTTCATTATTAGTGCCATGAGGTTTGGGGATGTTTTAGTGGTACTACTGTGTGCTATTGATACTGAATTGTGTTCACTGTCAAATGCATGAATGCGCTTCTTAAGAGGCAAAGAGACAATCCCATCATCAGCAAATGCCCAAGGAACACATAAAATAACCACTTTTTAAATATAATGAAAAAGAAAAAAAGACGAAGTTATAGACCCCAGAAAATGCATAAGTACCTGAGGATGGTCACATTCTTCAACAAAAAAACGGAGCCTCTCATTAGTTTCTTCTGCATGTAGACCCCCGGAAAATGCCTCCCTTCCAGTCCCATAATTATTAAAATCACTAACATCTGTCCACAAACCACATAATTCATACAGACTCTGAGGGTGATAATGAACTTTTGAGAAGTCGGTCCAATACTGAACTCCATTCTCCAGAGACTCAACAATGTCCTTATTTTGAATGTCAGTATGAATATCATTGTTCCTCGAGCTACCCAAATCTGTATTCTCTTCAAAGTACAAACTTTGCAAGAACAAGTTCTTCTTTAAAGGTTGAGATGCATGACTTGTTACAGGACCTGTCCTACACATTGATCATGAGCTATTTAATCTATGCAATGTGACACTAGACAGCAAAAACATTCAGATTTCACGTCTACATAATACGAAGTACCACTATACAACTATTGTCTTCAGTGATTCAAAAAGGTATAAGCTATGGCATAACTAGCAATTAAGCCATCTGAAAACTGAAAAATGAGAGAAAATTGGATGCCATGTAAAATTCATAGACTTCAAATATATGCGACATGCTAAATGTTTACCAGAAGGAAAAAAAAAACATAAAGAACAAGCATGCAAGAAAAAAACATGTGACATTATCATTAAAGATCAGAATAGCAAATGGCAGGAGGATAACATACTACTAACACAACAAAATTGGTCAAACAGTTCTAAAAAGTGAAAGTTGAGTAAGCCCTCAGTTCCTCTTGCATCTCAAGTTGAAGACTATTGTAAAATGTGAAGAAGAAAAAGAAAATGAAGTCTCACCACGTTAAAGTATCAACTGATGTTTCTGTGGCCTCGTTGTACAAAGTTCCACGTGAACTCATCGATCCTAGAGATCCTATTGAGTCAAAGGGCATAAGGATCTCATTAGGAGATAAAATTAGCCATCTTCAAAACTCAGGTTACCAGCAAGATTGTTCTGCATATGTAAAATAATAGCCACAATACTGTTCTACCAGAAGCAAACATATCTCATATTAGATCACCAAAGTGTGGTTGTTCAAACTGCCTGGAGAACCTTTTTATTCAACCCTTCCCCGCATACTCCCATTTGCATACTCAATTCCTAAATTCAGGTATATGTATATGTATACAGAGATTGATATAGAAATATATATTTTTATATATATGTACATGTATGCATATATATAGAGTTGCTAAAATTGCAACAAAAAAAAAAAAAAAAAAAAAAAAAGGATGTGCCATAAAGCCTGTCAAATAGAGTATCTGAAACATTTACTAAAAAAAACTTTTGTTATGAAAGCAACAACAAACCTCAACCATATATATGTGAAATTAATCAAATTCCTGTAATGGTATCCCATGATCACAAAGAGAGCAATTATATATCCATTGCAAAATCAGTAGTACGTTGGGGGGGGGGGGTTAAAAAAAAAAGATGTACATAGAATTGAGTATTTTTCTTTAAGATTACTCTTTTTCTATCTGCCTCCTGTTGTCATAAGACTCCGTAATTCTCAGTCCAGTTTCACTTCAAAAGGAAACCATTCTACAGTTCTTAGCGACCTTATGCCCACTGTGGCACATTCACCTCATCTTCAACTTGGTCATTTTTTTCATTTCATGCTCCTTGAGGGGCACCCTTGAAATTCAGTCAAAATAAGACAACAAACTTTGAGTAGTAATTTATATTACCTTGAAAACCCACTGAAACCAACCGAGGGGTGTATGTCAGAATGCCCTGCACATAACGAACAGCAAGGTACAAATGAGATCATCACAGCTCAGCAAATGCACTAAAAACAACAGGACAGATGGCTAAGTAAGTCAAACAAGATAGATAGATAGATAGATAGAGAGAGAGAGAGAGAGAGAGAGAGAGAGAGAGAGAGAGAGAGAATTGTGCAATAAGCGGTAGGATTGCAGAAAAGAGATTGACCTGCTGAGTTTCACCGGTACGGTAAAGGACATCCATGTCAAGGCCGTGATTCTTGAATATCTGATCACTGTCCGGGGTGTCGGCCAACCCAAGCAGCTCATCCTTCAAGACATGAAACAAAATGTCACTTTCATCATTGAAATGGCAATGACATAGACTTATTGCCAATCAATCTAATACGATTCCACATAAAACCATTAAGAGAAATCAACTGAAAATTAATTAAGCATCGAGTCCCGCTTCAGGTAATGATGCAATACATCAAGCACGTGGCACAAGAAAAAAAGCGAGTATTGATTTCTGAGGTCCCTAAGTGATATACGGCACACACGCATAGAAGCAGAAAACGGCTTTGTTCAACATGTCTGAAGTTAATTTGTAGGTAGAAGAAACGAGGTAAAAAACATAATATACCTGGAAGTTCCAGAAGTGAGAGCCCACAAAATTTGCATAGCTTCCAACTTGGATTGTAACGATTTCCTTCATGGTTCTGGTTGTCTTGGTTCGCTGTGAAGAGAGACGCAGGGTTTTTCTTGGGGTTTAGCTCTTTCCAGATTGGCAGCATGAAGCATCCAACTATGGCAGACGGGTCGTTAAATCAGGCCGGGTCAGCTCGGCACAAATGTATTTTCCATTTATTCGTCAAAGTATATGGGCCGGCCTGTCCGCTTGGATCCAGCCCAAATATCAAGTGCGTTGATTCAATCTAGCCCAACCCAATTTCACCGAACAGGACATATCCTTTTTTTTTTTTTTTGGCAACGATTTAATGATTGGATAATTAGAAATTACTTATTGAAATTTAAAAAATAATTGATAAATTCATTAAAAAATAGAGATAAAATATTAAATATTATTTTTTAAAGAGAAAATATATAATTAAATTTATTCAACTTAAAAATGGGATGTACTGCCTATTTATGTTGTGATATTTGGGCCGAGCCCCCCTGGGCTTTACTCATATTGTTTTGGGTTGGGCCTTAATTGTAAGAAGCTTTTTAAGCCCATTTACTTTAAGCGAATTTTGACCCCAAATTCTCATATTATGGCCGAGGCCAGAGAAGTGAGAATTGGGAGGGTACTTCGAAGCTCAGAGGAAAAGAATGAGGGTAGAGAGAGAAAGTGGAATTTCTTCGAGGGTGGTTGCCCCTCTCTCTCACTCAATGATTTCCCCCTCCCATTTTCAATCAAAAGCCAACAACCCTTTTGTTTATGTGTGTGTGTTTGTTTGTTTCTGAAAATATATACATACATTTCGATATAGAGAAAGAGAGATATATAGATAGATCATGGATCTGGAGAAGCTAAACGTAATTCGACGACGGATCTATGTTTTAGATCCTTTCTTAGCGAAAAGCGTGGTTGCTTCTTCGAGTTCTTCGTTCTTGTGATGATTTGCAAATGCCTCTTCTTCTTCTTCTTTTTACTTGATCGCAACATTACCCTTAACAGGCGGAGGGAGTCACAATTATTATTATTATATGTTGGAGGCTGTGAGGATATTTCTTTCGATTCCTCTGAGCTGAAATGGGGCAATGAGAAACCCGGCCCGTAACTTGGCGGGGCAAGCCGGGACGGCATCCGAAGTGAATGCAACCCGGTGAAGTTAATTTGTTGCAGCCATGGCGTGGTCGGGCTCTCTTGCCTAGAAGTTTACACTGATCTGAGCCTCGAAATATTTTCCTTAATCTCAAAACTAATTTATACTAATCTATATATACTTTCAATCAATTGATTTGCTTTTTGTATATTTCAACACTTCAAATTAATTTCGTTGAACAATTAATTTACTCAAACTTTCATTTAATTCTTAATACATTTTATTTAAAATACGATATACTGAAATTCTTTTAATAGATATGCACTTCATTAAAAAATTGTTTACACATCCAACTATTATGATTATACTTTTCAGCTGTTGATATGAACTGAGTATGTGATGATTTACAATTCTAGCCTTTCAGAATTTTGTATAATTCTACAACTTTCGACTATTTGATTTTCCTTTTTATGTTTCAAAACTTTTTCAGTAAGTCATTCAATATTTATTTTACTAAATTTTTTATTTTTTTACTAGATAATAATGCACTTTATTAGTAGTGTTTACTCATCATAAATTCATAACTAGTATTATTCTATTTCAGTAAGTCATTCAATATTTAAATCTCTCTTAAATACTAATTATTAGATTAATTTAAAATGCTAATATTATACATTTTTCTAAAACGAGTCTGTAAAAATTACAATCATTTTTTGTCCAACCGGATGGCCCAGGCCCAGGCCCAGGCCCATTATTGAATGTGTGTAGACAACCTTCCCACAACCTATGAAAGCAACCAAAATCGCAGGATCGAGTCCTGGCAGCCGCAGTGTGGGAGTTTTTCCCTCCAATGTGGGGGATGGCTCCTTGTGGGCACCAGGCACTGTTCCTCCCACCTAATGGACCGCTGAGTTACCATAATTTAACTCCTCCACCAATCTCTGTCGGACCGGGGGTGGGAGCCCTGAGGCGAGGATTTCGCCTTTTGCCCCAATGAAAGCAACCAAAATTGTATGCTTACATCTTATCACATTATTTAAATGTACGTATCATGTGTTAAGAGATGGGTTCGGATAGTGCATTTAATGTGCAACTTCATCATAAGTGGATAAAAACATAAATGTGGGATCCAAATTAAGATTATCCAAACACCACCATTACACTAAAACAATAGGATAACATACTACTACTGATGATCATTCATTAACTCTCTTTTAGTCATCTGTAAAATAGATAAAAACGAAAAGAAATAAAATCTGCAAAACTTATGAAGTTGCCTACGTCAGGTAAAACATTATTGCTACTGGAGTTCATTTTTTTTTTTCCCATTCATGTGATAACTGGCGAAACCAATGCTACTGCCCGCTCTTCCAGCCAATTTTTAGGGAATGCAAGAAACCGTTACCCAGTAAATTGGAAGAAGAAGCTCAAGTGTTCCGAACCGAAAAATTGCTACCAGTTGAAAGGCAGATACAACAAGCATCAAATAGCCGCAACTCTTCATTGATCTGAAGCAAAGGTTGATAGGATATTCTTCTTCAATGTAAATTCATCAGCCTTTCCCGCGCTAATTGACTGCATTAACAGCAATCACAAAAGTATCTTCAATAGTTACTCACAAGACGCAATTCTCAAACAAACTATGTACATTGCTATTTAAAAGGCATTTGCGATACTTTTACTAAACCTTATCGCAATTAAATTGAATACCATACGAGCTTTGAATGCATAAAACAATCAGGCTGCATTTGGATTGAAGGATTTGAACCCCATAGAAGCAAATATGGATTTCTTTCACTTCCAATTTGAACTGATGTTTGAGAGACTTTGGTGGGCTAGAAATCCACTCCAATTTGAGTGGGATTTGCATTTCAAATTGCTCAAATCCAAACACATCCTCAGGTTTTAATTTGGTTATTTGCAGAAAGCTACAGAGCAGAAGAGATAACGGAATTACCTTTGAAAGCATGCGTTCCAACCGTAGAACTTCATTCTTGGCATAATCGGAACCTTTGTCCATGCAGCTCTTAGCAGCTTTCACATATATCTTTCCATATCTACAGGATATAGATGTTAATAAGAAGGCAGCTTATGAGGTTAAAACAAATCCTCATATGTATTACAATTTAGATTAAACAATATTATAACAACATTATATGACCGAGCAAAATACAATAGGCATTTGTGAGAACCTTGCAGAGGAACCCTGCAGCTTCTCAGCTTCCTCCTCCAGCCGTTTGAATACAGCTTGTTTCTCATCACTTTTTGCACTTAGAAATTCCTTCACTAAGTTATCAAGGACCTCAACAATACCAGCCTAAAAGGAGAGAAAAGACATATTAGAATGAGAAACACACATGCGCACAAACACAGGATATCAGTGACTGCTACAAACCTTGGAAGTCAGTTGTCCTTTTGCATCCCGGCTGGTTCCAGACTTCTCATTGATAAAGGTAACAAAATCATCTAAATCTCTGCCACCATCGTAATCTTCACCAGCCTTGTTGTTCTTTGGGAAGAACTTCAATGTAGGATAGCCACTAACACCAAACCTGCTTACCAGAAAATATGCATAAGAAAAACCCAGTCATATTACTGTTATTAGAAAATTACAAAGGTTTTTAGGAATCTAATGCCAATATTGTCTCCAATATTGCAGCCAACGGGACCAACACAAGTGGTGTAAAAAACCAGTTATGCATCAAAACGCAGGAACAGAAGAAATGACTATCCTAAAGCGCTTACTTTTCTGCAATATCCTTGAAGTTGTCTGCATCAACATTGGCAATGACCACATCTTCCTCCTGACTAAATGCTGTTGCAACTTTTTCATAGATCTACAAATAGAAATTATATAAAGATTAAATATTGAAATAATCTCTCCAACAGTCGTGCCACTAAAACTTATGAGCCAGTTGCACTTACAGGAGCAAGGCTCTTGCAATGTCCACACCTGGAAAATAAAAGCATTAAATTAAGAGCATAAATAGTGTTTACTACTAACTTCAAAAAATATGAAATAAAAATTCATACGAAACCTCTGAGGCCTCTATAATGGTCTATCAAATTGCATGAAAACCACATCTGACATTTCATTACAGTGCCTAAGTAACAGTGATTAATCATGTGGTCTTACCAAGGTGCATAAAACTCAACCAGGACATCCTTTTTCTCATCAAGTACAATCGCATCAAAGTTATCAGCAGTCAGAATCACAACACTTGATGGGATTGAAGCAATCTTGACCTTAGTTCCTGAAGAAGAACAACATTTACAGGGGAATAAATGAGAAATTATCATTCACCATACGTTCTAGATAAGCATACAGGCTAAAACAAAGTCACCAAAACACCTCATAATATAAATAATCGACATGGACATGATAACCATATTAAATAAATTCCTCAGAAAACTTAAATGAATTCTATGAATATATGATTATGTTGCTTCAACCACAATCAGTTATACGACCATCAACAAAACATAATCAATCCAATGATGCAAATACAAACCGAATCAAAACTTCTCAGAAGACAATTGTTCAAAAATTAAACAATAACTATACACGGTTAATCATGGATGACAGAATAGAATATAAACCAAAAAGGTTTTACCTGCTTCCTGGTTCACAAACTCAGCAAGGGCTTCAGCAGTTCTTGCACTTTCATACCTAATAAGTAGAAACTTTATCGATTAGGGATACACTTTCTGAAAGACTAGCATAACTGTCAACAGTGAACACAATATAGAGCGACTGAAGAGATGCTTCAAATGCCATAAAAGAGATAAGGGAATGATGAAAAAGGTAAAAGTTATATGGAAGAGAGTGACTCACTTTTTGGGCTCCAGGGAACCTTTAGGGAACCACTGGATGGTGGGATATCCAGAAACCCCATACTTGCTGCAAACGCTCTTATGTTCATCACAATCAACCTACAGCAGAATGAATCGTATGGACGTTGGCATCTAAGATAATATTTTGCTTTCTTAAATAATGAAGTATTCATCAAATTGTTTAGCACATCGCATGGAATCAAGATAACTAACACTCGATTCCTTAAGAGAACCCAAGTTGTCATCCTAAGACTAACCTTGGCAATCAAAACAGATTTTGCCTTCTTGAAACTTGCAGCAAGCTTTTCATACTCGGGAGCAAGCTTCTTACAGTGCCCACACCTGTATAAAACGGAAAGTATACTCATTAATTTTTAAAAACCACAAATATCATTACAGCAAGAACCAGAAAATATTTTTAAAAATTATACGATAGGGCTAACTAAAATTTTTGAGATTCAACTACAATGATTCTCACAACTATTTCTTAAATTACCTTTTCCAATTGAAGAAATGTAAAATAAATACGCCTTTCATTTATGATACTAACGCATAGGAATCATATTCAAACTTACACTATTCTAGCGTATAATAATGAACACAATACATTTGGACAAACTTCCGTATAAGAAATAACCGATCAGATCTGGATCAATGAACACGACTGTAAAATCGAAGATCTACAGAAATTAACAGAAAAAATCCTAATCAATTCCAAAAAAATAATTAAACAACAAAAACACGAAACAATCAATTTAATACAAGCTTTAAAAATAATAAGAAACAAAAAATGCATACCATGGAGCATAAAACTCGACCAGAGCTCCACGATCTTGACCAACCTCTTTCTCGAAATTCTCCTCGGTAAGCACAACGACGTCGTCCGCAATCGCGGAAGCGACCAATAACAACGTTAAAGCGGCAAAAAGCAAGCAGATCGGCGATCTCGACATTTTTGGTGCGAATTATGTTTCTCTACTGCCTTTTCAGTTGGATTTTATAGTGGGTTTACTTGCCACTGAACTTTGGTATTAATAGTTGCTGTTACACCTCGACTTCTTTTTTTCTACGTTTCCTCTACAAATTGAATTTCGGACCCCTATTATGTCTTATTTGTACAATTGCACCACTATTCTACATTTTTACCATTATTAAACCCTAAATTCTTATCTATTTCTATTATTTATTTCTATTAATAATTATTTAATACCACTGTAATACTCTTTCTTATTTAATTTTCCTTAAAATTATTTTTATTTTAATATATATAATATTGATGTTAAATTAATATTACGAATAAAATAATTAATTTAATATATTATAAATAAAATAAAATTATGAGATTAATATGATTGTGAGTAATTATTCAATAAATAAATCAAGGAAGATGTAACGAAAGTCTAGACTGGAGTCAAAGTTTATTACAAAATACTTGTCTGTGACATGGTCCAACCTATCAAGTAAAGCCACGTGTACAAACCTAAGCTACTACATCAGCTTCAAGTTGACTCTTTCCATTTTCTTTTCTTTTTTTATTTTTTAATTGAGCATTTATACTTTTAATTACGAACTTTTACTTTTAAATAAAATAATAGGCCTTGGAACTATTGAAGTCCAGACCCCTGAATTATTAAAATGATAAAAAAAAAAATTTAATTAATTAATTGTTAAGTTAATATGCAGAACCTTTTTTTTTTTTTAAATTGAAAAAGAAAATCGTAATTTAACTTTTAAACTAGCATTTTGCGCTCAAATTATATTTTAAACTATTTTAATTGTATAATTAGATCATTGAACTTTTAAATTAGGTTAAATAAGTCCCGCAACTTCAAAAAATAAAAAAAATATGATCAACTTAAGAATTTGTTATGTTTTTTAGATTTTTTAAGTCTTATTCTATTTAAATAATTTAAGATCTTTTTTAGAATTTGTTAGATCGATTAAATAAATTATAGATTTAATCATTTTATTTTGAAATTATCAAATATTTTTATATTATATTTTAATAATTATGAATTTATTAAAATATATTTCTAATTTATAAATAATTTTAAAATTTCATTAAGTTTAAGGATTTATTTGGCCCATTTTAATAATTGAATATTCTATTTGTAAAAGAAAAAATTAAGTCTAATTAAAATTTGAGATGCTAATTTTAAAATTAATTTGTATAATTTTTTTAAAACATATATATTAACTATGGTGTCGTCCACGCATCGTACAAAAAAATATGATTGTGTTTTTTTAAATATTAACAAAGTTAATAAATTATGACACACCTTCATAATATGTTACAAACAAACTAAATTAATCTCTTAGACCATCTTCAGCGGTTTGCATTACTTTAGTGCAAATTCTACACCACTTTAGCATAAAATTTACATAATCTTTCCAACAGTTGCACTACTTTCTCCACTAAAAAATAATATTACATAATAATTTTTATTTTCATTATTTTTAATATTTATTTTTACTACTAAATATTTGTTAAAAATATTATATATGTAATTTTATTTAACATTAAATTTTGAGATAATATTTATTTTACTTATATTCTTCAACTATCATATTCGAAAAATATATATGTAAAATTGAATGTCGGGTAATATTATGCAATTATATTTAAATTTGTATATTATATTTAAAATCTCATATACTTATTTAAATTATATTTTTATTATTATTTAAATTACAGATCATATGATTTTAAAAAACTTGATTTAATTTCAGTTCGGATAATTAAGATAAAAAAATACAATATTAAATATAAAAAAATATAATCATATAAAAAAGAAAAGGAAAAAAAGGTAGGGCAATAAAAAATTTGCGATAAAAATTGTGTAAAATTTTAAAAAACTTTAAATTGGTGCAAAAAATGGTGTAATACTGCAGGGTGAAAACTGACGCCAAATAGTATATTAGTCTAAAAGTTAAAAAAGTAAAATCATATTCTTATATATGACATGTGAACCGCATGCTCAGTTTGTTGAGGAATTTTATGTAAATAAAGAATAAAGGTACCATTTTACAGAAGTATTTGATCTTCTAAATTCATGCACTTTCAGTTGGAATTATGATTATATATATAGGTCCATGAATTTATAGGATTGTACTGAATGTCACGTTGTCGCTTCTTCAATATATTTATAATAAGTTGGTTATGCTCTATTGAAGTCATAACACTATTTAATTAAATTTGTTTGTATACTAAATTATACAAGTTTGCGGTCTATAGCTGAACTCCAATAAAAGTAGTGTTCGAATCAAATAAAAAATACGTTATAAGAGATTGTATTGAAAAAATTTACTTGAAGTAATATTTCTCAATAGACGATTTTATCTAATTGAACATCAGTTAAAACACAAATGTCATATTATATTATAAATGTGGAATAATATAAGTTAGGGTACAGCTTCGCAACCCAAAATTCTCCAAGTACATCTTAAAATTTTTGGACAAAATTTAGAAACTATTAAAATAGTCAAAGTGCACTTATTTCCAATTTGTATAATATGCTTAACACTCGTTTGGAACATTCAGCTAAACAAGTGAAGTAGCATTCGATAGATATTGTCAAACATTAATTCAGCTCTTCAACCTATCATATCGAACACGAATAGATGTACAAGCAGGTATCTGACGAGTTTAAAATAAAACAATAAAAAAAATAAAATACGAATGTTCTAAACCTGCGAAGTTCCTCAACCTATCCATGATATTCAATTGATTTAGACGACAAACTTATTGTCTTATTCCTCTTCTTGTTTCTGTTCTGTTTTATTTATTAATTAAAAATAATACAATTATCATCAATAAGATATATTTTATAAAAATAAAATAAAAAATAAATTAAAATAAATATTCAACCAATATAATGTTTTTAAAGAATTTAGAAGTGCCATATAGCCGCACCCTATAATTCATTGAACCGTGCATCCCAATCTCTTGTGTAGCCAGATATTTATAAGAATCCATCTTACATCACCGCCAGAATTCAAATACAAAATTGAATTTAATTAAGTTTTTTTAAGAGCACTACGGACAATTCCAGAGTAAATAATACCTCTTCTTCTTATTTTCCCTATGCAATTGTATCCAATTCAAAAGGCTAGGGTTTAATTATTCTGTCCCCCCAAAATTCCCTAAATTCTGAATCACTGTTTCAGTTGAATCGATCATTTATTCACAATTTCGGGTTCCCCTTGGCTACTGGCGATCAACATTTCACACACATTTTGTGTAAGGATCAACTAAAAGAGCTGCATAATGGCTCAATCCGGCAACTCCGTGAGTACAATTCGTTGTCATATTCATCTCTATTTTGTTTTATTTGGATTTCACGGATTCTATTGGCATATATTTGTTGCTCTCATGTGCAGGCTGGTGGAGTTGACAATACTTTTCGAAGAAAATTCGACCGAGAAGAGTATCTGCAACGCGCTCGGGAACGCGAAGCAAAGGTCTGACTATGGGTTCGCATTAATTTATTTTTCTCGTTCTTCGATTTGTTGTTTTAATTTATCTGCTTGGCCTCATTGTTGATTATTTGTTTGTGTTCTTGTGTTGTAGGAGGAGGCTCGGGGCAAAAAACGTATGATATCTGGTCTAACTAAATATTGTGTGTGTGTGTGTGTGTGTGTGTTTTTTTTTTTTTTGTGGGATGAATTTATTCTTCTGAATTAATATGTTCTAACTTTTGGTTAGCAAATTGTGTTGGTGAATGAAGTGTAAATGGTTGAATGCTTAATGTTGGGGTTCTGAATGTTGAATAAGTATCACGTGGATGTGTTTTGGTGCAGCAAGCGGTCCGCCAGTGCAAAGGAAACCACTGAAGCACAGAGATTATGAAGTGGATCTTGAATCACGCTTGGGGAAGACTCAGGTTAGCTCTTGTGTTGAAAGAAATCGAAATGCTTACTGTTAGCCAAGTCATTGATTACGTCTGATGGTGTTAAGAGTCTTAAGACATATGCTGTGAAGTTACGCCTTCTGAATTTTGCCTCTGTTTCTCTTTCCAGATAAAAGTTCTCTGTTTTTTGTTACTATTGCTGTTCGTCTTCTTTTCTTTATACATTGATAGAATATTAAACTGGCACATACATACATAATTTTTTTTTTCTTGGGAAACACATGAATTTACTTATTTCTTTCTTTTGTAGGTTGTGACTCCTATTGCGCCCTTAAGTCAACAGGTATTTGGAACCGTTTCTTTTAGTATCTTCCTTTTTATCATTTCTTCCATTGTAGTAAAACTCTTGCACAATGATGGTTTCCCCTCTTTATAAATTAGTTGCTGCAACTTCGCATGAAATTATAATTAAACATGTTGAAGTTGTGCCGGAGCTTCTTGGTTTTTTTATAGCACATCTTGGTCCTTCGATATGTTACAGATTAGGATCTTAAGTGTGTTTAAATACTTGATTTATGAAACCATGTGATGGGCTGTGAGAATTTTTGTTGAGAGGATTAGTCCTTCTTGAAATTCTATAATACTATATCCTTGATCTTGGAATGAACTATAATAGTCATCTATAAGTGGAGTACCCTTGAATCCTTGATTTTATTTATTTATTATTTTTGTTTAATTTTTTTGTCATGCTGCTGAAGCTTGTTTGGGTTGAATGTTTTACTGATATGTGACATGTGTTGATACCAAATTTACAAAGATTGGAGGAGCTGACTTCTTTCTTACTTTGATCTCTGAGTTCAGGATTCATAGAATCACGCAGGAGGTCTAACACAATTTTTCGAATTATGGCTGTTATTAGAACTTCACTATTGTTATCTGTCTTGATATCCATGTGCTACTTTAGATCGTGTCTGGACAAGTGAAAGTGATTAACCAATTATCTATTTGGTTGGATGTCTTTCTTAGTTGACTAAGATAGTCTTGCTTCCATTGACAGGGTCTGTATAGGCTGCCATTTATAGGTATTTCCTTCAATGAGTAATCAATATGACTATCGCCATTTATTGGTCTATTCTTTTGGTGATAAATGAACTTTTGATTGTAATGTCCATTCCACATTTGAATGCCTTAATCTTCTATATGTAATTTTCTTCTATGTTTTATGTTTAGATGTTTGTCTTCCAATTGCAATTTTAGTCAGTCAAGGCTGTCAAGCGCTGTGTTACCTTTTTAATAGTGAAAAGTAGTTTCATAAATGCCCTGTAGAGTCTAAATAAAGTATCCATTGGACCTGTGCGCTCAAAGGAATGATCTCAGTTACGAAGTGTGTCACTGCCTTAGGAGACCTGAGCCTTGCTAGAAGTGATATCTATCAGAAGCATTAAGCTGTCTGATGAATAGTGAAATGTAGTTGAAAATTCTGTTAAGAGTCGGTCTTTCGGAGTTGTGCACTCAAAGAGATGCTATCCTCAGGCATAAAATGTGTCACTGCCTTAAAGGACCTGATGCCCAATTGGTAGTGTTATTCGTCTCCAACTCTTTTCAACAAAGCCACAACTTCTTTATTATACAGATAAACAGAAAGAAAAATTAATCCTGGTTGTGAGACAAAGTGAAAGCTTTCTTTCCCAGTTAGTTAGGATAACCTATTAGAACTAGCTGAACCCTTTGTTCAAGATTTGTTGTATCTGTGAAATACGCAACCCAGAAAGTTGATCTCTGATAGGGTCTCTGCCATGTGATTTCTCACTTTTCTTGGCTGCTAGTTCAACCTTCATATTGTTCCTCTTAAGGACATGCTATTGACGTTTTGCAGCACCCTGATCTAGTGAAATTAAGCATCTCAGGCTTAGAATAATCTTGCTTTTAGCTATCACAAGGAAAAAGAGTGGTAAGACTTGGAGAGCTTTGTTAATCACCTTTTCTGCCTGCAAAAATTATTTGAAAATTCTCAATTTGCTTCTATTGAGATATATCTGGGCTCAAAAAGCACATGTATCTAACTAGAGTTAGATCCCTGTATTATCTGAAATACATAAGAATGCTTAAAACCAAGCATTAGTTTGCCTGTGGAAGATTGTAAAAATGTAAACTATATCTTCTTAAAAAGCATGGAGCATTTACTCTTACTAGGTACCCAAGTTTGTTCCATATGAAAATTGTAATTTAATTTCACTTTGTTGCAGGCTGGATACTACTGCTCAGTATGTGAATGTGTTGTAAAAGATTCTGCAAACTACTTGGATCATATAAATGGAAAAAAGCGTATGTCATCTGTTGAAACACATGGTTTATTTGTTTCTGTGTTTTCCTTTGGCTACTTCACCTTGATATGCTCTATAATGACCAATTGTTCTCTTGATTCTTTTCTCTTAGATCAAAGAGCTTTGGGTATGTCTATGCGATCCGAAAGGGCAACCTTGGAGCAGGTAGGCTTCTAATATATTCTTTCAAGTACTTGGATCTGAACATGTTAACTGCTCTAGCCATCAACTATCATCAAGCTTCTCCTTTGGGCTTTGAGTACTTCACTTGATGACTGAGATCACGCAATATGGGGTCCAACACATTTTTAAGTATTAAGTGGGCCAACCTCAGCCCTGGGAATGAACAAAAACAGCTCACACATTCACATAGATGTCTTTTTCAAAGTTTGTATGAAGAATAACAAAGACTGAATGATGAGCTTAAGAAATCTTAAGACTTGCATAGAAACTATCCAAGATTGTTCCTCTTGTCTTCTTCTTCCTTGAAAACCAAAAATCTAGAGATAGAAATTGCATAAACATAAGAAGGATTAGAAGAGTATTCATGCTAGGGCTAAAACTTAGAAAATAAAAACCTAACAGAGCCAAAAATCAGGATCCAACAAGCTTCAGAGATGTGTTGGCGGGTTGTTAAATGCTCTTCCAAATTTCTCAAGCCAGGTTGCCCTTGAACCTTGTTGGACTTGTTCCTTTTATTGATTTTCTTTTTACAGTTTCTGGCGTGTCCATGAAGATCTTCACCTCTAATCGGGGCATTCACTATGAATAAAAATTTCAACTACTAATTGTGCCTTGAAATTGCTTTCCTGCTGGATTCTTCATTAAGTCTTTGCTTTATGTCCACAAAACCTCAAATCTGCCAAAAAGTATGTAGCTAGTAATAAACTACACAAAGGAGTGAAATCAAACCAATAAGCATTGAAGATGCATTAATGAATATAAAATGAAGCTCAGTTTATGCACGTATAATGCTTATTTTCACCCATATGAGACAGTGGTTTCACACTATATTTGTCTTTGTTCTAATCAAGTTAGACTGTATTACACGGGACTGAAAGGTGTGAGATAACTGATTGATGCTAAACATTGAAAAAATGGTTGATGAAGTCATTTGGTGGAGGTCAAACATATGCATTGGAGTCATAGCAAGTTACCCGGTTATATCACACATGAAAACTAGTGATTAATAGTTTAACCTTATTTTTGTTTGGTGCATAGGTCCAAAGGCGGTTTGATGTTCTCAAGAAGCGGAAAGATACTGGAGGCTTTACAGAGCAAGGTGAGAATTAGTTTATAGGAGTTCAACTTCAATTATTATATTTGCCATCTCAAGTTGAGAGCGAATCTTCTATTTTGATTTTAGTCCTGTTTGAAATGGCATAATTCTCATTTTGTCGTTCTGATCTCTAGATGATGTTTATACAGTCCCATATTGTTAATTTGTTTAAGTACTGCTATGTTAAATATCTTAAAGGATCCTATTAGGAAAATTCTAGGTTATTCTAATGATTCTGATATTTCTGCAACTGCAGTTATTGCAGTGTCCATTCTTAAAATTGAAAGGAAGTATCTATTTGTCATTTTGATAAATTAGAAAAAAAACAACAACTAGGGAATGATATTATGTTTATGATTATTATTTTCGAACGTACACCACTTTTCTCACTCTTGTCAGTTCTCAGTACACTGTAATATATAGTGGTTCTGGATTTTGTTTCTGTTTGTATCATTTTTATCCATTATTCGTGTTCCACGTGCAATTGGAGATTGATTGGTATACAATGGAGATTGATTGGTATACAACTCTAACAATGGCTATAATCACAAAAGATTACACACATCTTTTGGAGGTCACATCTATTATGAATTCATGATGAACCACCAGATGAATTAGTTTTGTATGAGCATTGTTGTGCTAATGGAAGCAAATGCTTTGCATGCTCCATATTGTCTGATTTTTGCTATATGTGATGCTTGTTACATCTTGCTGTCTGTATATATTTTTTGTTCGTCATGAGATTTAGCGCATTTTGGATGATTATATGCTTGGGGAGTGTTTTGAAGCGTGTCAGTAATCAGGATGCACATAATAAAGCTTCACTTCTTTGTATGCGGTTTGCATAAAACTTTAGCATAGGAATCCCTTGATGGCCACTTTTTTCTCCTGCCACCATGTTAGTGGCCTCTTGCAGTTACTTATGTACGCCATTGGGATCCCCCAGCATTCATCATCAGTTTGATCATATATATATTTGCATTTTATAAAAAAAAAAAATGGTTCACTTCCATAATTGTTTGTGATCATGAATATAGCTCCGATGAGGAGTGAATAACTTGTAATATTCTTGTATTCCAATTATAGACTTCGATGAACGGATCTTGAAACAACAACAAGAAGAGGAGGAAAGAAAGCGCCTGCGTCGAGAGAAAAAGAAAGAAAAGAAGGAGGTTAGTAATCATCCTAAGTGTGCAAACTTATAATTATTTTTATAATCTCATTTTGTCATGCCGTTTTGTGATTGATTATGGTTGAAAAAATTTCCCAGAAAGAGAAGGCAGCAGAGGAGGAACCCGAGATGGACCCTGATGTTGCAGCTATGATGGGATTCGGAGGTTTCAGGTCATCCAAAAAATAATCGTCTTGGTTATTACTCCACAGAAATCAGATGTGCAGGTTAATCAACGAAAGCAATTAACACACTTTGGTCTCCCTTCTGATTGACCAAAATTCTATGCGAATTATTGATTTTCTGTCGATGCACTCTAGGCTTGTCAAAATATGGGAGATCAGTGATTTTCTGCCAACACATCCTGCTTGGAGGAACTTCTATGCTACCCCATTGGGCTGTGACTTATGCCCCCCCCCCCCCTCCATGTATTTTTATTTATTTTTCCTTTATGGCCTGCAACGATCTTGTACTGATGTTTGTCAACGAGGATGTAGATTGATCATATATGAATTGCAAAACGAGGAAAAAAAGAAAAAGAAAGAAGAGGAGAAACCATCTGTATAATGCAAGCATTAAAATATATAATTTTTACATAATTTTTATTATCTCAAAATAGCAGTATTGGATATTCAAAAAAGTATTGTGTTTTTACTAATTGATTAATGTTATCAACAATTAATAAAGTAATAATTACTAATGAAGTATTTCATGAGTTCAATTAGTAATTAATTGATAGATCTTAACTTTTCATAGAAACATTCAAAATATAATTAAAAGTATGTATTTATTCATGATTATTTCAAAGTATCAATTTTTAATGAAAATGAAGATGCTTACAATGATGTAAGAGGGCGATACATATCAATATATGCACGCACACAAAGTTACCAACAATAGCAATCCATCCATAAGGCTTAATGATGATATTTTGATCGCATGCACACCCAATTATTTATTTTCGCATATGGTCACGTGTCTAATTTAATTTGTTAATTACTTCATAAAATAGTAGCAATTATATTATACGGTATAGTGTAGATTTGTTTCAGATAGACATGCATACTTGAATAGTGGTTGAATGATTCCTCCCAGCCTCTCTACAACTTTAGATTTTCCAGATTCATGGTTTAGGTTTTTGCTTTCAGAATGGCAATAGGTTTATATATTTTTGCATAATATATATATATATATATATATATATATATATATATATATATGGTTCTGTTGTACCCTCTACACTTGACCAAAAGATGGCTTTCACTATACAAATTAAAAATATAAAATGCAGAGAAATTATGGCAAAGATTTATTGTACCACGCTATGCTACACAAAAGAAATATGTCCTTATTGACGTGATGGTTCCCTAAACCGTACATTAAACAAAAAAATTGCACCTACTTATGGGTTCATTTAAATCATGTTTTAAATTAATTTGGATTGATCACGAACCGGTTGATGAACTGGGTCCCTGGATTGTTGGTCCAGCTCTACAATTAAATGGCTAGTCGTTCCCGTTGGTAGCATATTTGAGTAGGGGAGTTATGTGTGAGACTTAGTTTACTTTACTTTTATTTGTGTTGCAATAATTTTAATTAAAGCAAAAAAAAAAGATCAATTTGGGTAAAAAATCCCATTTAGTTCATCGATTTTGACTGATTCTGGGCATTATACAAACATATTTTTGTTAGTAACCAATCTGGTATAATTGATCGAATTTAAGAACACTGCCAAAAAGGGAAACTGTGGTCACGAAGTTGAATCTTATAACAACTTCACTAACTCTGATATGACATATTTGCATATTACAATAAGCTAGTTTCATTCTATATAACATGTAATTCTGATTCTCGTTTCCATACAAAAGAAACATCAAACAGCTTATATTCTCCATCTTTCTAAAGCACAACAACAGCAACAAGTTCATTACACTTCATAGAGAAATCAAATCTATCTCCTTCAAAAATGGCCAAGGAACCAGTAATCATTTATTTAGCTCTAATACTAATCACGGCCGTCAATTTAGCCACTGCCGTTGATACTCCCGGAGAGCCGCAGCTTCTGGAGCTGTACATGCACGATATTCTGGGGGGCAGCAGCCCCACCGCGCGACCCATCACCGGCTTATTAGGTAACATCTACAGCGGCCAAGTCCCCTTCGCTCGCCCCCTTGGCTTCCTACCCCCCAAAGGCGGCGTCGCCATTCCCAACGCCAATGGAGCCATTCCCACCACAAACCCCAACGGCGTCCCACTGGGCACCGGCTTGGCCGGGACAGCATTTGCAGGAATCTCAAACGCCAACAACAATGGCAGAAATATCAACACAGCACAAGTGGGCCCCGACGGGTTGGGGCTGGGGTTCGGGACGATAACGGTCATTGACGATTACCTGACGTCAGCGCCGGAGCTTGGGTCCCAGCAGCTGGGGAAGGCGCAGGGGGTGTACGTGGCGAGTTCGGGAGACGGGTCGACTCAGATGATGGCATTTACGGCGATGATGGAAGGGGGTGAGTTTGGGGACAGCCTGAACTTGTTCGGAGCGTACAAGATTGGGAGCGCGATGTCGAGGCTCTCGGTGACGGGTGGGACCGGAAAGTTCAAGAATGCGTGCGGGTTTGCGGAGGTGCGGTCCCTGATTCCGGCGGGTCAGCATGTCTTGGATGGTGTTGAGACCTTGCTCAGGATCACTCTCCATCTTACCTACTGAGTATTGTTCATAATGTCCTTTCTCTTTGGGCTTTGAGGGGGGGGGGGGGGGGGTTGATCAGATTGAATTATGATGTTACACGGATTCAGATTTTTCCTGTTGGGACAAGATTATGTAAGAATGATTTTAAAATTTTATGAAAAAAAAATGTATTGAATTTTTTTATAGAAAATTATGAATTATGTATTAACTTAATAAAAGATAATTCAATGAAAAGAAAAAAAATTATAAAATTTCAATATTAAATATATTATAAAAATTGAAACTATAAAAATTTGAAGAGGGTCGCCATTAAGTTAAAAAAAATTAAAAAAAAAGAAAATAAAATTATTTATAGGTGTAAATATTAAGAATATTATAAATCTGTATACTAATATATAAATTTTAAAACTTAAGGAAGACGGTATCCCTAAATTATCTTTGCATATCTTATTACAATATCATAGTCTGGGAATAAAATCAATAAAAGATCAATATATATATATATATATAGAATAAGAAATGCCGATTTTTTCCTTGATATCATGTTTAACGGAAAAGAGAACACTTAAAAGTAAGTTTTACGTGCATCGAGTATTTTATGTATTCGATTTATAATATTACTTTAAATTACTTGAAAAAGATTACTTTTTTTTTAAATAACAAATTAGTTATAATTTTTTTAAAATATACAAATAATATATTTTAATTAAATAAATAATACTCTAGACGACTACAAATTTTGAAATTTGGGCAGAAAAATATTTGGTGGACCTTATCAAAAACTGAAAGCATTATTAATGTATACACAGTTTAAAGAGTATACATTATTAAGTTTTTATAGAAGAAGCAACTGATATCACACTTGCCTTATTTATCATATACATACAAACTATACCAACGTCACATATATACTCCCACAATAAACTCTTTACACACAGTTTTTCTTTCTTTCGGATTTAATTTGAGCCGACTTTAAACTTTACGATTCAATATATTATTCTCTCATAATTTTTATATTCGGATTTTGCAATCTTATGACAACAATACAACATAATTATCATATAAAACTAATAATTATATATCATTTCTCAGAATTAACTCTCCATCTTTGATCTAACATATACAATAACAACCCGATAAAAATATAAGTTTATAAAATTTTAAAATTTTAGGAATTCAATTTTTCTCGATCTGAATTTTCACCGTCGTACTTAAATTGGAAATGGACTCCCAAATAATTTTTTATTTTATTTTGAAAAAGGCCTCCATACTCACGTGTTCGTGGTGCACACTTACGTATATTTCCTATTATTAAAGAATTCTATATAATCCAACGTCGATCGTTACACCCCATTGCACAGCACCACAAACATCCATAACTAATCAAATTCACCATGAACGCCAATCCCACCACCGCTCCGCAGCCAAGTCACGGCGGAGGCGCCACCTTAGTCTCCACTCATCCCGTGCACAAAACCCTAGCCAGCGCCGCCAACCTAGCGAACCTCCTACCGACCGGCACCGTCCTAGCCTTCCGAACCCTAGCGCCGTCGTTCTGCAACAAGGGCGACTGCCAACTGTCCAACAAATGCCTCACAGCCTCCCTCATACTCTTCTGCTCAATCATTTGCTTCCTTTCTTCGTTCACCGACAGCTTCATAGACGGCGACGGAAAGCTGTACTGTGGAATCGCGACCTTCACCGGCCTCTACATATTCAACAGGGAAAAAGAAAAAGAAGAAGCTGATAACTCCATGAATGGTGGTAGCTTGGATCTATCGAAGTTCAGAATAAGTATGATCGACTTTGTGCATGCCTTTGTGTCGCTGTTGGTGTTCTTGGTATTGGCTTTCTGCGACAGTGATTTGCAGAAGTGTCTGTTTCCATTGGGGGGAGAAGATATGGATGTGTTGGTGGTGAATTTGCCTCTGGCGGCTGGGGTTTTCTCCAGTTTCTTGTTCATGATCTTCCCTACGGTTCGTAGAGGGATTGGATATTCAGACATGCAATCTGGTTATAAGTTCAAATGAGTTGGTGTATGGGAAATTGAAAAGTGTTGTCCTGTAATTAAAACCATGACAAAATAAAAATGTTTCTTGAGTTTTATCCTTTGAATATTGCTACTCTTATCATATTTGGATTTGAGGATTGATTTTAAAATAAAAAATATTAAGAAATTTAGAAGTTCATAACAAATCGAATGAATTTAAAATTTATTAATTTTAAGTACCTTTAATTCAAATACAATCCAAGCGACTGGTTCAGAATTGGGCCGAAAAGAAAAACTCGCTTTTCATAGATATGGGCCATTTTGAAGTTGCAGTTCAAACGATTTTAATAGACGGGCCCATTTCCTGGATTATTATTTGGGCCCATAAATCTGTTGATGACAAAATTTTAGAGCCCAATATTAAATTAGGCCCGTCAGCTTTTTTATAATAAAGTCCAAAATGGAGATGCGGGGTATCGATCCCCGTACCTCTCGCATGCTAAGCGAGCGCTCTACCATCTGAGCTACATCCCCTTTGATATTGTGCTTACACAGTGATATAATAATCATATATGGTTACAGTAACTTCTTTAACTGTAGAAACAATATACCTTTTTTTGGTGTGTATACACACATATATATATATATATATATATATATGTATATATTTATGCATCAATCTTTCCAACATTTTCTTCTACTTTTTTTGCAGTAGATCTATATACTAGTAGTTCAAAGTTATCTTTTTCTTCTAAAAATTACAGGTCCATTATTATCTAGGACAAATTTAAGGGTTTATGACTACTAAATATTCTCTATTTTATTTTGTATTAGGTAATTATTTTTATTAATATAAAATAACATTATTTATATATTAATAAAAAATAAAATATAAAGTAGTACGCAAAATAAATTACTTGATCCAACCCCAACTATACACTGAAAGAAAATGGCAATCCAACTTGTTCAACTGAAAAATTAAATGATATTCGTAAAATTTTGTGACTTGCTTCATTCACTCTGAAAATGTCAAAATAACACGCATTTTGGGAAACAAATTCTTTTTAATGCTCAATTATATGTTAAGCCCAAAATAATAAGCCCTTCTTATTTCAATGTAAATTATACCCCTTTCCTGCCTGAAAGGGTGACTTTCGTTTTCCTGAATTTTTTTTAATTTTTTTTTTTGGATTAATTTGATAAAGTTACCTCCTGTAAAATCATAAATCTACTCTTACATAGCTTCTTTAATACGATAGTTTGACATATATAATCATTCCTAGCTTATTTGCAAATTTAAAAAATTCAAAATTTACTTCAAATATTAAAACAAGATATTTGATTTTGAAATTTCCATTTTGTTTGAAATGAAGGAGGCATTATTTATGTTTACCCCAAACAATTTAAGCTCAGTTTATTCAATCCGCTAAAAGAAAGAACCACAACAAAAAAAGCTAATTGAATTGTACATTAATATCAAACATATAGAAATACATTAATTTAGGAGCAACCTTCCTAAGAGAGCTTTGGGGGTCGATTTGGACGATTGATTTGTAAAGATTTGGGTAGCAGAAAACGACGAAACAAAATAATTATTAAAAAAAGTTAAAAAGATGCAGTTAAATTTCTTAAAAGAGCGACAGATTAATCGAAATTCCAAGTCTTGAATTGAAAAATGAGAGGATAAATTTATCCTAACAAAAAATAAGCAGTAAAAACTTTCACTTGAATCCAAGAAAGTCAATGTATTATACCCATGTTATAGCCATATTGCCCTCTACTTGATGTATTGAGAGACCCATTTGAAGCCATCACCATAACCCATCTTGCGGACAATGCTGCACATGAATACCTCAATCGGACGGACATTAGAATCTGCTAGGTTTACTTTCCCCTTTCCGGAAGTGAGGCCCGTCAAACCCAAGTGGTAAGACAGCTCATCTTCGGATGCAGCATAAGGGATATCGATCTTGTTGCCCAATATCAAGAATGGAACATTAGCCAAAGAGTCATCAGAAAGAAGAGCATCAAGCTCTTTCTTTGATTCTGCAAACCTCTCCTTGTCATACGCATCTACTAAGTAAACAACAGCATCCACCTTCACACCCAAAAATTGGAATCAAATTAGAAATCAGTACGGAAGAAAGTAAATATGTCTTAATGGGAGAAATGTTTCAATACTAATGAGAGTCTGAGCTAAGTGGACATTTGGGAGGGGGAGGGAGGGAGGGAAGGGGGAAAAAATGTGTAGAACATTATCTTTTCACTACCTAAATTCTTCATTTGTTTAGCTAAGTCTGGATTTATTTATTTTTCGGGAGTAAATATCATTTGAGGAACACAATCAGAAAGGGTGAAGAAGGTGCAGAATCAAATTAATTCTGGAACAAAGTTATTACAAATTTGATCAACTAATTGACAACAAAGGAATCAAACGATAGTCGATCAATATAACTAACACAGAACACAATCATCCATTGCTTCAGCATTTTGGCTTTTGCAATCTTAAGGCACCCAAAAGCCATCGTGCTTTATGATTTTTAAAATAATGTCCTCAGAAACAGATTTTGTCTGGTGAGGTACTATTGAAACACCTTTAGAGGAAGAAAGGTGCTTTTTCAGCGAACTCCCATTTTCATTTAGGCCTCCTATGAATCAAACAAACACGCAAAGATTTTATTTGGGATTATGAAGGCTCAATTTAAATAATTTAAACTTAAAAAGAACATTTTTTTTTTTTATCACAGAAATGGATTCACTTATAGACCAGGGGGGTAAAGATGAGATAAACAGGCCACATTCCTAAATGCTCAAGCACATTACAGAGCAAAAACCCATATTTGTAACTTCCTCATTGGAAAAAATAGCATCAAAGAGGAATGGACAAATTATATACCAGAAAAAAAATATGAAATTAGAGATAGATAACAAGTAAACTGAATTATACAAATGGCAACAAATCATAGGTGGAAAGATTCAAAGACAACAATGAGTTAGAAAAACAAGTGTTCTTGAAATTTAGGAGAGTCCAAAATCAGAATGTCACACAGAGGCTAAATTTGCACTCTGCCAAAATATTTTCAGAGCAGCAGCATCTTTAGTATCTAAAATTTGAGAATCAACTTCCAACCAGTCCAAAGTGACTGCTCTATATATTACACAAGCAGTAGTAAGAAGGCGAGATCTTAAAAATCAGTAAGTGAGGAGAAGATGGCATATTGTGGTAAAAAACAAAGAACTAAAGATATCTTAGGAAAATTAAACATCAAACTCGAACCCCAAATTAAATTGGGGTTGCAAGGGATAAAAGTTACACAAAGATTATACCTTGGCATAATAATCTTTCCAAACTCTGCGAGCAATCTGATGGCCTCCTAGATCAAAGGCCTTAAACTTGATATTCCCAATACTCAACTCCTCAGAAGTCGGATGCTGAGTTGGCTGATGCTGTACCAATCGCTGCACATTCCAACACCTTAACAATGTAAGACTACACATACAAACTCAGGGAAACAGTAAATGAAATTCCAATTTGCTCAGATTGATTAAATGCCATTTGGGGATTCAAGACATTTTAAATATAGCCATGTAGGATAGACACGACAAAAATTCAGGAATTGAGTAGGAATAAAGCTTGTGTAAACATATATCCTAAACCAATCCCGCCTTCAAACTTGCAACACAAATTTACAATATGAAACAGAGTTTCGATGGCTCATCTCACATTTTGTTGAAAGTCAGTTCAAGTAGAGTATCAAACTGGATGAACATAAACCTCCGGTTAGGTTCAGATTACTCAGTTGACTTAAATAAATAATCCAAAACAGGCATCAATTCGAGTTAAAGGCAACTTTTGATAGATTAAAATCTGAAATGAAATTATGAATCGACAATTTTACCTGGTTTAAATATCCAAAGCCAATAATAAAAGTATTTCTTTCAATGGAGTCTTTGTAACAAACAAGGTCAGTCATAGCCTGATCTCTATTTCCGTTCATTTACAAAGATCAGTGAGTTTGTCAAACAAATTTCAAACAAGAGCCAAATAATTAACAATATTTACTCCAATTGTCAACACAATAATACGAAACAACAAATGAAGAAACACGAATAGCAAATAATCAAATGAAAACAGAATGAAAGAGAATGAGACCTCGTCCTTGAGCATATGAAGGAGTGTGGTCTTGCCGGCATTATCAAGCCCTAAAAACAGAATCTTCCCCTCCTTCTGCCACAGCCCCAGCGATGCAAGCACTCCATAGAACCAATCTAACAAGAACATTTTGTGATCTTTAATCACCAGCAAATCGCTATTGGTTATTCACCAATTGATTGTTTTTCAACTCCGATCCGAAGAAGAATTCAACAAATGGATCGATCGATCGATCGATCCGCGAACGCAGTGACGTTCGCAATCTCTCGATGGATTAACGCCTCGAATCGCGAAACTGTTGTTTTCGCTTCTTCTCTTGGAAAGAAACAAAATTGGTATGTATGCCTACCAACAATTACCGAACCCTAGAGAGAGAAAGAGAGGGATGGTAGGGAATCAGATCCGCAATTTCAATTCTTTAGGCGACAGCCGCTTAGGTTGGTCACTTGGTTGATGGTTCATAAATTCAAACAATAATAATATTTAAAAAAGAAAAAAGTAATATATTAATTCTTTTGAAAACAAAAGAAACAAAAAAATTAAATAGTGCATATTACTCCCTGAATTAATATATCGACCTCAAGTTAAATTCTAAAATTTGTCAAAACACTTCTACACACGAGACAAAGAGGGGTATCCTAAAAAATATTAAAATATAAAATATATCTAAAATATATTTATTAAATATAATAATTAACAAATCAATCAGAAGTATATTAATATATTTAACTAATCAATTCAAAAATAAAATTCAAATTTTATTAATAAATTAAAAATAAAAAATGAACTTTAAAAACTGCTTAATAGATATTATAAATCTCAAATGACCATAAATTATTTAAATAAGTGAAGAATCAATAATTGAGATCTATAAGAAAACATAACAAAGTCATTACCACTTTTTAAATTTATTTATTAATTTTATTTTGATAAATATCTTTCTTTTTTATTGTTAATTTATAAATTTATAAAATGTTAGATTTATTTAATTATATTTAGGAGCATCCTATTTAGACCTTGTTTAGCAGACGTATTTGACCATTTTAAAGTTTACGAAACTGTCTATTCAAAAAATATTTTAATTTCTAATTTGAGCTCAAAGTCTTAGTTGATGGCTAATTTGCCAAAAATTGAAAACGTGCAAAAGAAAGAAGAAGAAAATAAAAACAAAAAAACAATATTAATTATTGCAAAAACTTGTCTGAATGGATTGCACGTGGAACACAATTTAAGGTATTAGTTATTTACATATAGAGTATTACTTATTTAATTATAAAGTACTATTATTTTTTAAAGTGTATTAATGCTAATTAATTATCTTACAAAATATTAATACTTTATAGTACAAAACTAATACATTAAATCATGCTACACATGCAACCATTTTACAAGAAACTAACCTTTTTGCTTTGACTTTTCTTCCTTACCTTTTAATTTCTATTTTTGTTTCTTTTTTGTGTCGGATACTTCTTTCTTTACATTTGTTTATGCTGCATTTTTTTTTATTAAAATCTACATTTAAAGCCACAATATTTAAGGAATTTACAATATATCATGTTTGTAACTTTTATGTTTGGTGGTAGTAATTTATTTTTAATTTGTGGTTAGTATTAATTGATTAATTTACTCTGTGTAAATTAATAGTAAATTAATATTTTAGATCTTACTTTAACTGAATAAAGTTAAAATATAATATCATTTAAATCATAAGGGGATATATAAATTGAAGGTTGCATTAATTTGCACAATAAACCTAATAAGGACAGAAAATCATATGATAAGTAGGAATGACAAAATCGTAGTGGAGGACCATCCCTGTTACTTTATTCGGATGGGAAATCCCTGATTAAAACAGGGATGTGGGGGGGGGGGGGGGGATGGAGATTCCTAACGCTTTTCATACGAGGATGGGGTAGGAAAGGAATGCATGGTCTCTGTCCCGTCAAAGAGAGAGAGAGAGAGAGAGAGAGAGAGAGTTCATGATAATTGAAATACAAATTCTACATATTGCTACAATAGATGAGGAAACTAGCTAACTGACTAATAAATTTCATGGTTTTATTCAAGTTGGACAAATTCATACTACAAGCTGATGGCTGTCCTGGACAAAATTGAATTCCTAGAGCAGGAAAGAAGGTGACTAAATTGTTTGTACACAAGTACAAAAATTTAAAGATGGCCCCTCGTCACACAAACTTGTTAAATAATTTAAGTAAATATAGATCAATGGGCAGTATGACAGAAGACTCAATTTTCAGCATTTCCTCCTCGTTTCATGGCCTTCGTGAAATCACATATTTGAATAAATCACAACACCTTAAGAAACCTAAGCTGGAACTGGCTCAGCAACTGTTTTAGAGGCGCCGACTGTAACCTGTAGTAAGAAGGAATGTGGAAATGTGTTACCTCTCCTTTGCAAAACATTAAAACCAAGATGCACCAGCAATGAAGTGAAGACAATATTTAGCAGGAAAAATGCATAATCGGGTCCTTGTAATTTGAATTTCTTTTTTCTTTTTAGTGTGAATTGGGTCCCACTACTTTCATCAGTAAACATCAAGTCTCTCTGGACGTTCAGTTTTATTTCAGTTGGATCTTGTACTGTTAATTTTGTTGGAATTTGATCCCTATATTTGTCGGTTACATTTTGATCAAATTTGCATATGAAAAGTACACAGATTCAATTTCTACATATGAAAGTTCTGGGGTAATGGACTTAATTCAAACAAAACTGAAAGTAAAGGGACCAAATTCAGAAAAACAACTAAAAGTACAGGGACCTAAATATACAATTATTAAGCAGAGTAAACAGGTCATCTAATGTACCATTGAAAAATGAGAGAAGGCTTCGGTTCAGGAGTAAATAACGGTTTCCTTTTTACCTGCAGTTTATGTTGGCAAGTGCATGAGGAATCTAGCTAACATGCAGTCTCATGTCTCAGCCTAGTAACGTATATGATGAGCCGTGCACAGTAGCTTAAGAAATGACCATTTTCTTTTATGGTTTGTATGAGGGGAGATGCATATTTCAAGGTAAAGAGAGACCTACAAAGAACCTATAAGTTACCTTTGCTGATTTAAATAGCTCATCGAGCACTTCTGACAAGGTTGGATGCGCATGCACTGCAAATTTTATGTCCTGTAAAGTGCAACAGTAGCAGCAAACATCAAACATCTCTCTCATTAAAAAATATGGGAAATTAATTGAAATCTCAATCCTTCTGGCTAAAATTTTGGATTCTTCCCTTGTGTGGTAGACAAAAAATAAAAATCATTGCAAGAAACTAGATATTTTGGACGGCCCAAACAAAACCGAATAATTTTGTAAACTAAAACTAAGAAATTAGGAGTCTGTGAAGAAAACTACGAACGTTTTTAGTAAGCTAGCACATCTCAACAAGTGGATGAATCTGTAGTACATCAATTGGTGATCCTTTGTTTCCAAATTTTTTCCCCCTATCCAAAGATGCAAATCTTTCTGTGCTCCAAATATTTTACTTTTATTAATTTTTTTATTGGATCTGCTGCATACCAATTGATAATCATTTCCTTTTTCTTCTTTTTTTCTAAAGATGCAAATCTCTCTGTGCCCCAAAAGTTTTGATTTTTTATTTTTAATGGGAAGTTTACTTCAGTAAAGAATAACATTATATATCATAAAAGATGTTTTCATTTGTCCAGGCTACAATTTTGTACCTAACCTAGAAGCTTTGGACTAACAAAGGAAGATGTACCTGTATGCGTGTGCCCATGGCTATTGCATTAGATGCTTCATGTATGAGATCTGCAGCATGTAGTCCAAATATATGAACCCCAAGGATCTCGCCAGTGTCAGGTCTGTATATCATCTGTACAGAACAATAGATTCAGCTTGTACAGTTAATTATATACCTTATCCAGAAAGAAAAAAATGAAAGGAAGTTAAGGATCCGGAGAGATGGATGATGTCCTGGGAGGTTCGTATAGAGTTAGCAAACAATTTTCAGTTATTGTAGGCAGGGGGGGAGGATAGGTTGCAAATTAACTTTCTAAAGATTCTCCTTAATCAGTGTATCATTTTAAACATTATATGTAATTCTTTGCCCTTGGCAACAATTAAATTCAACCACAAAATGCATCACCTTGGCCATTCCTTCCCCTTCATTTTCAGCCAGGGCTTTTGTGTTTGCCTTGAAACTTGTCTTGGCAATGCTTACTTCAAATCCTTCCTTCGCAGCTTTTTCTCTAGCTTGAGGCTGAAAATTTTCACATATTAATACAGCAATTCTGAGAACAAAAAAATAAGGAAACTAACTGAAAGCAACAATCTACACATGATTTTCTATTTTAATTATATGTTCTTAAGAATCACATTAGTAGAGAGATCAAAATTCACTGAGATTTCCCTTAAGACTTCCTCTCATCAAAAGTATACCACCAAATATGCATTTTATCCTAGAACCACTACAAGACCTAAAATTATGTTGTTGTCCTATATAACCTACATGGAGGAAATGTAAATTAGCCCTGATATATCACTTAAGAAACCATTCTTGAACTTAGTGCTGGAATCTATTTATGGAAGCTCTTTACATGTAAGTATTATCCAACTCATCAAAAGACCAAAACAGTTGCTACATGATAAAGGAGCTAGATGAACATATGCATGTGAAGAAACTGTCTGAAATAGCAAAGAAGTTTTCAGCCTACAGTTATATTACACAGAGTACTAACTTTGCAGGAAAAGTATATATATATACTAGGAACATGCAGAGAGAAAAATAATATAGTGATTTCCAAAATCAATTGAACAGGCATTGCATGAAATGAAAATTATGGAAAGACATACCTCCGTCAATCCAACCATACTGATCTCAGGATGGGTAAAACATGCTGCTGGAATGCTTAGATGATTCAGCACATGGTCCTTCCCTGAAACTTGCTCAACAACTAAAACCAATTGCAGGAGTTTTAATCGACTATGACACACACTATAAAATATCAAATCATTGACGTTTTATATTTCGTTCTTTACCAGATATTCCCTGTGCACTTGCTGCATGAGCAAGCATCATTTTTCCATTAGCATCACCGATGCAATACAAATGGGGAACCTATACTTAGAAATTTGATTCAGTAAAAGGCACATATAGCAGATAAATAAATGCTTTTTGACATCACAAGTAAGATAAAGGAATTGCAGACACACCAACTTCCCATTTGCATCAATCACTCTCATGCGCTCATCAACAGGGACAAATCCACGTTGTGTCTGAACATTGATCTGAAGAAAAAAATTTACATAAAAAAAGGATGAACTGGCTTCAACTGTGAAACTAATATGCAAAAAGACGGTAAAATATCAATCCCAAGTTCACTTACATTTTCCAAACCAAGTCCTTGAGTGAATGGGGCCCTTCCAGTTGCAATAAGAGCTGCATCTACCTGCAGGGAATCATAAAGCTCATCACATACTTAAGAGTTCCAATTTCAACGAGCAACAGGAAGAGACAAAAATGCAACTTAGAAGTTTTCGCATACAGCATCTGTTACATAACACAACTATCCGCCTGTGAGAACATTAAAAACAGAGTACAGAAATTGAGGGGATTTTAGCGCTCCAGATAATGAGATTTTTTATGCAAGTAGTGTCATATAATTTGCATTAGTGTATCTCTTTTCTCAGCTTAATTGCTGATCAGGAATTCAATAATAATAATAATAAGTCTACTTGTTCTACAGCAATACTCTTATGTAGTCAAGTGTAACCAATTAATATCACATGCAGATGGAAGGGTATTATGTAGGCTTTCAACGCCCAGATTCTCAGTAAGATTTCTGGATATTACCTCCAGAGTATCCTTTGGCTCCTTTGTCTTTGCATCAATGAGCTCTATCTGTACTGGTTTTCCATCCTTAGCAGGAGTGATCTGCACATGGCGTCATCACATTCATAAAAATTGTGAAGAATACACCCTGGAGACAAGTGTTGTTTTAATTCTCTGTGAAGTAGTAAGCAAATGTGAATCTTAAGCACCTTGCTGGCAAATACACCAGTGTGAGAATCGATCTTGCGAGGATTGACGAGAACTCGCTGAGCTAATTTTCCAATCTCTGGATCAAAGCCCGGCATGATTTGATCTAAAGCTTCAATAAAAGTAACCTATGGAGTTCAACAGCAATGAGGTCAAAGTCTTTGCTTTGTGACATTAACCATAAGTGCAGGTATAAAAAAGACATGAGTGTAACAGGCACTGCTGCATAGATTTCATAAAAAGTAATGGAAGGGAAATTATGATCATCAAGAGTAATTAATCTAGATGTGGCTAACTATATATATAATAAATAATCTAGATGTGGCTAACTATACATATAATAAAGAATAGATGTGAAATAATATAGAAGAATAAAATGTCACACCTCACTTCCCAGTGCTGTATACACATCACTGAATTCAAGTCCAATGTAGCCACTTCCTACAATTGCTATCCACTGAGGGACAAATTCCAATTTAAGAGCATGGTCGCTTGTAATTACGGTTTTACCTGCAAAGGGATGTAAATTAAGAATTCACTGTATTTAGCCTAGGATTGATGAAACAGTGAAAATTCTGAAGCAGGTTGCATGAGGTTTAGATAGCAACAAGTATGAAGTGCACAAAAAAAACTACCATCAACTTCAATTCCCTTGGGCACTAAAGGAACAGAACCAGTAGCAATTATTATGTCTTTTGCAGTTATGATCTTGTCTCCAGAATCTCCTTTTCCAAACTTCAACTTTTGTGGACCCTGATTACGTTTGTACATAGGCATGTTAAAAGTCCTAAATAATTTACTAGTACCTATGACATATAGAGGTTTATGAAACATACAGGATTAAGAATTCTGAGAACTGAAGATGTGGACTCACCAAAATTGTACCAACGCCTGTCAATATATCGACACCAAGAGATTTTAATGAGTTGGTCAAATTGCTTCTAATCTTTGAGGCCAAATTATTTGCATGGTCAGCGACTGCCTGTCTGTCATATCCAGCAGCTGCAACCTATCATTATAGCATTCAATTATAGGTAAGTTGGCAAACAATTATTCAAAAGGAAGAAAACATTAACCTTGTTACTAATGGTAACACATATTTTTGCATATTTTTTTCATTACGCATTATACATAAAACTAAATGTTACTAACAAGAGCTTCTAATTTTTTTGTCAAACTCCTTGGTTCAGTGACTACTTTACTGAGCCAATAAATAACATTATACTTTTGCAGGAAACCAGGTATTCAAATATTCAACTGCAATGTGATATTCAGAAGGGATACTAAAAAAGTTAACTTCTATTTTTTTTTTTAGCTAATTCATCAACTCTTCAGATCTTGCTTCCGAGATCTTCTAATTCAAATGGATAATTTCAATTTACATACTCAGAACACTATACTTTTTGGATTCTCATACCAAATAGAAATAGATGACCAATATGTTTCTAAGCTAACTTTCTCTAGAGTATAGATTACACACGGCATTCACATTACATAATTTTGAATCTGAGTCAGACTATAAAGCTTGAAGTTAACAGTAGGAAATACTTTCTTTAGCACTGATTATAAACCTTGAAGCACTCTTTCACCAATAAGAAAACCATGAATTATAAATTTGATGCTGAATTTCCAATCACGTGAACTGAGAAATGCTCAGAATAAATTACCAAAATGGTTGGAATTTTGCACACACTTTGGCATGCACAGGAATGAGAAGTACCTGCAGACCAAAAGACTTCATGTGATGCTCATTTTGAAGCTCTCGCATGCGACCACTGACAGCAAGAAGTGCTTTAGAAGGAACGCAGCCCCTATTGACACAAGTTCCTCCAACTACATCCCCTTCTATGATTGCAGTTTTCAAGCCCTGTAGTTCATACAAATTCAAGACCATAAATACAACAAACAGAATATATAGAAGTGGCTTTCAGTGAATGGGCATTCCAATAAGAGTCAAAAAATAAAAATCAGCTTATTCAAGATGGCATGTGTATTTTCCATCAAGACTGTATCACGAATTGTAATTAGCGTAAACATTCGAATTGACTCGGGCACTGAACATCTTGTAAATTGTGTGTTTGTATACATATTTGCTAAATTAATATCGTTTTCCGGTGGATAGAGAAAGATAGTTCATTATTTGGTTTTCTATATATCTAATTTTACGCAATAAATGATAACTAAGTTTGCAAATGAAAAATATGTTGGAAAACTAAGCACATAAAAAATGAATGCCTCGACTGAAGCCAGGGTAGCTATAAACCCACCAGGTTAGCTGATTATAAAGGCATTTCACAGAATATCATGCATTCGTGATTCAAAACTCACACATTAGCTCTTGCCGCGCAGCAACAGAGTAAATCGACCAAATAGGAAAACCAACGGAAAAACCAAAGAGTGGCAATTAAGTTTACCTTCTCAACGGCATGAAGCGCGGCGCCATGGCCACCAACTCCAGCTCCAATAATCACGAGATCGTAGTCGAAACCACTCGCGGACGGTGTCCCGTTGCTTTTCAATGCCGCAAAAACTTTTCTCAAATTGGAATGCTTGGGGTGCACATCCAATCGAGCTAAACGCGAGGAGGAAGCATCGAAGGAGACGCTCATATCAAAAGCCTCCCTCCGGAGACCGCAGAAGCGGAGCGAGCGAAGCGTTGGAAAACACGCATCATTGGCGTTGCTGAGCGCGGATCGGGCGATCGGCGACGGCGAAGAGAGCGAGAGAGAAATCGCTGACTGCATTCTGAACAATAGAGGGAGAGAGAGAGAGAGAGGGAGTGTGTGTGTGTGTGTGTGGTCTGTGTAGTTTGGGAGAGGAAAGGGGAATATTAATGGGAGGTGAGGTGATGTGGGTTGGAGCTTCGGGAGGTCCGTTGAGGGGTGGCGGATATTACGAAGAGAAATAAGTGTGTTGTTGTGTGTTAGTGTTGTTTTCTCAAAGTGTTGCTGAACTAACTGGTGCCAATAACTCGCAACTTTTGCAGTTGGATGGGGGGTGGGGGTGGGGGGTGGGGTTGAGGGGGGGATGTAGAATTTAATTTAAATATTTCACAACTTTTATAACTATAGCAAAATATTTAAATAATTATTTATTAAATTATAATTAATACGAAAATAAATTTTATCTCTGTCCATTTTTTATAGATTTTTTTCATTTAAATTTTTAAAATCTATACAATTTAATTTCAATATTTACAATTCTATCATGTTCATTCAAATTAAGCTTTACTTTAATCTAAAATTATAATTAAAATATGAAAGTTCATGTTTAAAAAATATTATGTCTAAAGTTTGAGAAATATACAAAAACAAATAAAATATTAAACAATAGAAATTTTGCAAATTATTAAAATAAACATAACTAAAAATTAAGTCTCTAAATGTTAATATTAAATAAAATTTATACTTTGCTCAAAATTTATATATAAATCTGAAATGTTGATAAATATTTATATTCATTATACTACATAAAAAATTAATGCATAGAAAATTAAAATAAATTAAAATTTTATTTTCAAATAATTTCAATTAATTTAAAATAAATTGTCTTGTATATATTTTTCATTAATAATTTAATATATCATCTTTTTTTAATTATATTAGTGCAAAATATAACTTCTAGTTAATATCATAATTTTGTGATACAATTTTCACATGCTTTTTACAATAATTTTCAGGTTTAATTTCATAATTTTTATACTTATTAAAATGAAAATCTTGTTTTGTAATTCTCAAACTTCTGACATAATATTTTATTTTTTTGTTCTTGTCATATTATTTTCATATTTTAGTTACAGACTTTTAAGAAAATCTCTTTAGCCTAAAATTTACATACTATCTCCAACAGGTTGCACTATTTTTTTCACTAAAAATTAATATTATAATAATCATTATATTTTTTATTTTTAATATTTTTTATTATATATTTATTAAAAACATTATATATGTAATTTTATTTAACATTAAATTTGAGATAATATTCATTTTACTGTATATACTTAAACTATCATATTCAAATAATATATATGTAAAATTGAATGTTGGGTAATATTATGCAATTCTATTTAACTTTTTATATAATATTTACAATCTCATATACTTATTTAAATTATATTTTTATTATTATTTAAATTACACATTATATGATTTTAAATAAGTTGATTTAATTTCAGTTTGAATAATTGAGATAAAAAAATTACAATATTAAATATTAAAAAATATATATAATCATATAAAGATGAAAAGGAAAAAAAGCCGCGACGATAAAAATGATGCAAAAATTTCAAAATGGTGTAAAATATGAAGTAGCGCTGAAGGGTGAAAAATAACGGCAAATGCCGAAGTATAGTTTCTTATTGGAAAAACTCTAATAAAGTTCAACACAAAATTTGAATGAAGAGGATAGAATGGTAACAATATGAAAGTTCATGTTTAAATTGTAAATAATGGATGAATGGTAGAATAAATTTCTTTTTTACAAATTGTGATTCAATCAGCAATTATATTTGTTCATAATTGTAAAAATATATATATATTAATAGCCATTTTGAATGCTTACAAATGTACACTGATTTGTTCCTCCCATCATTTCAGTTTTTATTTAAATATTTAATATATATTAATATATATATATATATATATATATATATAAGATTAGATTTTAGTGGTCAAAATTACTGAAAATTCAAACTTTAAAATAAACCTGTTGTCCAGTGCACACAATACAATCACACGACTCAATCAGTTATAATTTTGGCCCACTTGTGGTTTTGGGAACAAAATTAATTGTTCAATGAATATGGAAATAAAGCAATTACACTGCCACAAAAACTTTGATGCAGCTTCAAACTGTTTCCTTTCCACAACAAAAAGATCCAAAGCTAATAAAAATATAAAAAAAGGAAAATTTTGAGAGGTTTACTGCCCAAGCTAGCTACTCATCTTGAGGGCAGATTGTCAAGAGAGATGTTACAATATCTTAGCTTCCTACAGTTCATCCTGCAAAATAAAGAAAAAAATAGAGAAATAAGAATAAAATAAAGAAACAGATAGGAAACAAGAGGAGTGCACTGTATAATTAGAGAGCATATCCGAAGTATTCACAAGGGGGTCAAATGGACTTACATGCTCATCATCCGAGACTGCAGCTTCTTCGTTAGAATCTAATTTGGTATCATCATCTCCTTCGGCGTCCTCACCATCATCATCTGCATCCTCAGCCTGTAAAATAACGAGCTCTCCCCCAATCAGGACACTACATTACATGACAACTAAGACATTGTAATTTCAAAAAAAAAAAAAAAAAAAATTCAAACTTACATCAGAATCAACTGGTTCATCCTTTGATTCCTAAAAAGAGAGAAACTAATGTAAGCAACACGAATGAGCAACAGCACACCATTTCGGCGTTCCAGACTTACAATGGTCATATGGCAAAATGTGTACAAATAAAATGGCACATTTGTTACAAGTTAGTGTACCTCAGCTTCTCTCTTCTTCTCTGCCTCATCAAAAGCAGCCTTCTCGGCCTGCATTATAGAAATATCATTCGATCACAATCAAGGTAAGAAGGCGGGGGGGGGGGGGGGGGGGGGGGGACAAACTTTTAGGATGAAAAACGAAAAATCTCATACATCCTTTTGCTTGCCCCATGTTTCTTCAGCTAACTTCTTAGCATACTCAGGGTCATCAGATACCAAAACATTGTCAAACAAGGTTCCAGATTTGACCTGCACCATTGCGTGATAACTGTTCAGTTAGGAATTGTTAATGTCACAAGGAAAACATGAAAGCAATGAAAGGGTAAGATTTTTTACCTGCCACAACTCAATGCCTACATACTTCAACTTAGGAAAGACATAGAGATCTGGGTCATCTTTGAAGTCTGGAACCATGCAAATATTAAGATTAGCCATCTTTTAAAAATTGAATATAATTAATACTCAATTGCTTAGCGAGAGGTAAAACAGACCTGGGTTATCAATCATAGGTGCCTTCCACTTGCCCTTGTAGTTGGGGTTCTTGATTTTCTGGGAATGGAAAGGGTTTCAATACGTGGGCACATCTATTTACTGATACAAGAAAATCTAAACTCAGCTTCTACATACCTTTGGCGCCCAAGGGCCCTTGTACTCAGGGTTGGGAATGGTGGGAGCCGTCCACTCACCATCCTCCTCATCATCCCAGTCCTCAGGCTGCATATGCAAGCGTTTTTACACAAAATAGTTAGATACACGCTCTTAATTCATTTGATAAACAGGAAAAAGGCACTGGAAATGTTGGGTATTTACCTTCTTGGCATCAGTATCCGGAATCTCCTTGGGGATGTCATCATAACCCTGTTGACAAAGTGAAAGTTTTGAATTTTCTGATAAAATAAATATCATATGCTCCATTACAACATAACACTTAATTATTCACCTCTGGTTTCGTGTCCTCGGGATCAGGAATATATTCCTTATCATCCCAATCTTCAGGCTGCAATATGATACAAAAAGATAAATATATAAAGCTGGGGGACTAAAATATGACACACACACACACCCACACACCCACACACACACACTCGTATAACAGTAGAGCAACCAACCTTTTTGGCCTCAGGGTCCTTGATCTTCTTCGGGGGGAGAATATCCCAATCAGAGTACAAACTACCTGACTGTTTCTCCACATTGTCAATGAGGATGGTGTAAGTAGCATCAGGGCGGAGGACGAAGGTATAGACATGACTCAGTTGATCTGTCTCACATGGAACTTCCTTCTTGATCAGATGGTTTGTCCCATTGTGAGTGAGAATAGCATGGACCTTTTTGGTGGTGTAGCCACAAATGTCGGGTCCAAACATGATACTGCAGTCAACCATATATACCCCAAATCAGCAATGTGTAACCAGACAAATTAAGAAGAGTAAACACTGGACAACCAAGAAAGAAAGATTAATAACAGTACCTGTAAGGGGTGTCACCACCAAAAATTTTCTGGTCAACTTCACCACTGAGTAATTTCATGTACCCACCACCGCAGTCAAGCTTCTGCTCATGCTTGACAGAGAACTGGAAGACCAAGGTCTTATCTTTGTTGCTAAATTCCGGGAATTCAGCTGAGATGGCATAGAATCTATAGTCTTCGCTGGTCTGGATACCTGCAACAAGGTAAAATGAAAAATGAAAAATATAAAACATAAAAAATGAAGTAAAATTAAAGCAACATTACAAATTAAAAGAATAGTTTTGCAAACACCAAAAAAAAAGATTAGTCCATCCATTAATCCTTTTCCTTCTGGTGCAACATATTTTTTTAATACAAGAGCCAATATTCAGTCTACAAGAAACTGCCCTTAACCTACAAAATGGCGTAATTACCTTTGTCATTAGCATCTCCATTCCATTTCCCAGAGGTGTAATTCCATTCACCAGCCAAGTTCTCATCTTTCTTCCAGTCAGATTTGACCCATCGGCTCTCCCATCCATCTTTCAAAAAATCAGAAAAAATTATAAGTTCAAAACCATTCAAAAGAAAAAAAAAAATTCCAACATATGTGTTACATATATAATTACTTTCTAATTTGGGCATGATTATGCTTCTATCAACAAAAGAAGCAGCACTTACTTCCATTTTAATTATGGAAGTGCAATCCTTATAGTGCAAAGGATATCTCCAACTTTGAAATTATTACAACATCAACTAGAGCTCTTCCTCCACTAAACTTTTCAATTTCCTAATTCGGCAAAGCTTTCACTAAGATCACTACTCTCCGTCCCTCCATGAAACTAACAAAACTCTGTGGCCATCAAAGGTAAGTACACTTACAATTACACAAACATATATTATACTTCTCAGCCACAGGCATCAAAAACTTTACGTCGTTTAAAGATGAGAAACGGAGGATAGACTGCACGTAAGTGGGGCTAAAACATCATGACTGCATTACATATTTACCGTTAACACTATGTCCAAACAAACTATAGCGAGAATAAATTAAGCAAGACAGCAATAATTAACAAAATGTTACTCAAAGGATTAAGAGAATTGAGCCAATCGCCAGCCCACATCTGATAGAACAATACTTACCGTTGACTTCTTGTTATCTAATTCAACATTTTCCTAATTCACAGAAAATTATAACAAGCTTACAACTACCACAGAAACGTGCAACATGAAGTAATAAATCCCAGATCTGTCTTAATTATCTCTGTTTAATGAGAATTAGATCAGAATGTCACCCATCCCATCAAAAGCTTCAGATCGACGCTAAAACACATACGTTAGACACTGACCATTAAGATAAATCAGAAAACCAATTTATCAACGCGAAATGACAGCAAAACTGAAACAGGACGATATAATTGGAGTAGCTCCAAGTTAATTAAACAGAGAATAAGAGTTACCATCAAATCGCTCCTCGAAGATAACTGCGGCAGAGGAGATCCCGAGGAGAAGAGAGAATGTAATGGCTATAGAAAGAAAGTTAGGGTTCATAACTTGCGCTCTTTTCTGCGCAATCGCCATTGCTGTTTCTCTTCTTCAGAGATTAGAGTGAGGACAACAGTCTCTGAGAGAGTAGAGCGTATATAACGCAGATCTTAGGTCCGTGTCTGACGTGGCAGAGCTGGAGAGATGGACCAATGTTTGGAAGACACGACGAGTTCCGTTGTCATTGATTCCACGTGGCTGTTATGGATTGGGAAATAACACGAATGGAACGTCCCTATTTCGGGCGACACTTGTGAGGCAAATGGATTAAATGTCGCATTTACGCTTTGCTTTGGACTTAAATAAGGGATGGGAGAGTAAGTAATTAATTTAACTAAGTTATTACAATAATAAAATTATAAAAATTGTAAAATTAAATAAAAATACACTCTCCATTTAAAAAGAAAATATTTCTATTTAAATAATATACTTTTATTTTTTTTTGGTTCAACTAAATAAAAGTTTTTATTTTCTCTATTTAAAATAAAATAATTTTGTTTAAATAATATGCAATTTCTTTTATTTTTGTTCAACTAAATAAAAGTTAGACTTATTATAGGTAATCTATTTTTATTTGTGCCCCTTATTTATTTATTAGTTTAATTCACTTCAATCATATTTATGTATATACTAATATAATAATTAAATAGTATAAATATAATTTTTTTCTTGTATTTTAAATGTTTAAGTGATGTTAAATATTTTGATTAATTATATTATATTTTTCTTCTCTTTTGGACATATTTATTTCAATTTGTTGAAATATAAATAATTTTTCATTTTTGCTTTGATTTTCACATTAATATATTCAACAAAATATTTTTTTCATGATATTTAATTTCACATCCATAATAAATATATTAAAATAAAATATAAAATAATAATTATTGCATATCTTTTTTCTTTTAATTGCAGATAAATATTAACTACTATTTTTTAAATAATTTAAATTTTATGAATTAATCAACTTTTTGTCGAAATAAAACTTTTATTTCGGATAGTTACCAATAAAATAATAAAATATTTTGAATATTCTTTAATAATTATTCTTGATTATTGATTAACTTAAAACTACATTATAAACCTGTTTTATTTTATTTTTAAATATATTGTAAATTTTGTTAACATGTAGGGACGGCAAAACTAATGAAAATATCAAAACACCGCATTTGTTGTACCAACAAATGACAAAAATATCAAAAATTTTAATATACCGAGAATTTTGGTACAGTAAGGTACCAAATTGAAAATTTCTAGTACGCTGACCAATGGAAAAAAATATAATTTTCAATATACCTATACATTGAACGTTCTTTTGGTATGTAATATTTTGATATATACCAAAATACAAATATATCGAGAGATCAAACTACTTTTAGTATATCGATAATCAGTATACATACCAAAATATGAATTATTATCAATATAATTTTATTTATTTTGCACAACCCTAACCCTAAATGGTAATTTTGGCATGAAAACATACTTACCGATACCAAACACGAATTTTGATAATTTTTTATGAAACAATGTACTAAAATTTTGGTAAGATATGATCGAAGTAGTGTGTTGTACAAAAATATCAATATTTGTAAATACCCCGACAATAGATTTTTATATATCAAAATTTCAATAAAATATATGTTAGTTCTTACATGATCAAATATAATTTTTACAGGATCAAATAATTTTTTTTTCTATTTGGGATGGAGGAAACAATAAAGAAAACTCTAAAATACTGAAAAAGAACAAATTGTATCTAAAAATGCTCAAAAGCCTATGAGATCTCTTGAAAAATGAAAAAAAAATAACACTGAAAAACAAAATAATAATTTAATATAGAATAAAATAACTCTCAAATAAATATATTTCGTGGAAGTTGACTAATTATTTTTTGGTTTCATATAAATGAGAACTTATACTTGTTTTGGATTCTTATAGTGACGTGATTAGGACTTGTAAAATCAAACTTTCTATATCTGTAAAATCGGTAATATTTGTAGCACAATGATATTCCTTAAGTGTTTTTTGGTACTACTTTATTATTAGCATTTTTAACTAGTTCTGCCACAATAAAGAGAAGATGGAAATAAAGCAACTACACTGCCACAAATAATTTGATGCAGCTTCAAACTGTTTCCTTTCCACAACAAGAAGATCTACAGCTAATAAAAATTAAAAAACAGGAAAATTTTGAGAGGTTTACTGCCCAAGCTAGCTACTCATCTTGAGGGCAGATTGTCAAGAGATGTTGCAATATTTTAGCACCCTACAGTTCATCCTGCCAAAAAAGAAAAATTAAAGAAATAATAATAAAATAAATAAACAGATAGGAAACGACAAGAAGAGTGCAATGTATAATTAGAGAGCATATCCGAAGTATTCACAAGGGTGTCAAATGGACTTACATGCTCATCATCCGAGACTGCAGCTTCTTCCTTAGAGTCTATTTTGGTATCGTCATCACCTTCGGCATCATCACCATCATCATCTGCATCCTCAGCCTGTAAAATAAACGAGCACTCCCCCAATCAGGACAACTACATAATATGACAACTAAGACATCGTAGTTTCAAAAAAATAATTAAACTTACGTCAGAATCAACTGGTTCATCCTTTGATTCCTAAAAAGGGAGAAACTAATGTAAGCAATACTAATAAGCAGCCAGCAGACCATTTCAGAAATGCAGAATGGTCATATTGAAAATTTTGTGCAAATACAATGGCACATTTGTTACAAGTTAGTATACCTCCGCTTCTCTCTTCTTCTCTGCCTCATCAAAAGCAGCCTTCTCGCCCTGCATTATAGAAATATCTTTCGTCACAACTAAGGTAAAATTGGGGGGGGGGGGGGGGTGGGGGGAACAAATTTTAGGATGAAAAACTAATAGTATCATACATCCTTTTGCTTTCCCCAAGTTTCTTCAGCTAACTTCTTAGCATACTCAGGATCATCAGATACCAAAACGTTGTCAAACAAGGTTCCAGATTTGACCTGCAGAATTGCACGATTACAGCTCAGTTGGGAATTGTTAAGGTCACAAAAGAAAACATGAATCCAATGAAAGGATAAAGCTGTTTTACCTGCCACAACTCAATGCCTACATACTTCAACTTAGGAAAGACATAGAGATCTGGATCGTCTTTGAAGTCTGGAACCATCCAATGTTGAAATTAGCTGTCTTTAAAAAATTGAATATATTTTATACTCAATTGCTTAGTGAGAGGTAAAACAGACCTGGGTTATCAATCAAAGGTGCCTTCCACTTGCCCTTGTAGTTGGGGTTTTTGATTTTCTGGGAATGGAAAGGGTTTCAATAGGTGGGCACATCTATTTATCGAGACAAGAAAATCCAAACTGAGCTTCTACATACCTTTGGCTCCCAAGGGCCCTTGTACTCAGGGTTGGGAATGGTGGGAGCAGTCCACTCACCATCCTCCTCATCATCCCAGTCCTCAGGCTGCATATACAAGCGTTTTTACACAAAATAGTTAGATACAAGCTCTTAATTCATTTGATAAACAGGAAAAAGGCACTGGAAATGTTGGGAATTTACCTTCTTGGCATCAGTATCCGGAATCTCCTTGGGGATGTCATCATAACCCTGTTGACAAAAGAAATGGTTTAGAATTTTCTGATAAAATCAATACCATGTGCTCCTTTACAGCATAACACTTAATATTCACCTCTGGTTTCTTGTCCTCAGGATCAGGAATGTATTCCTTATCATCCCAATCTTCAGGCTGCAATAAGATTTAAAAAGACAAATATATAAAGCTTGTGGACTAAAATATGATACACACCACTCATACACATATAACTGCAGAGCAACAAACCTTTTTGGCCTCAGGGTCCTTGATCTTCTTTGGGGGCAGAATATCCCAGTCAGAGTACAAACTACCAGACTGCTTCTCCACATTGTCAATAAGGATGGTGTAAGTAGCATCAGGGCGGAGGACGAAGGTATAGACATGACTCAGTTGATCAGTCTCACATGGAACTTCCTTCTTGATCAAGTGGTTTGTTCCATTGTGAGTGAGAATAGCATGGACCTTTTTGGTGCTGTAGCCACAAATGTCTGGTCCAAACATGATACTGCAGTCAACCATATATATCACAAATCAGTATTACCATGTGTAACCAAACAAATTAGGGAAAGTAAACCCTGGACAACCAAGAAAGAAAGATGAATAGCTGTACCTGTATGGGGTGTCGCCACCAAATTTTTTCTGGTCTACTTCACCACTGAGTAATTTCATGTACCCACCACCACAGTCAAGCTTCTGCTCATGCTTCACAGAGAATTGGAAGACTAAGGTCTTATCTTTGTTGCTAAATTCTGGGAATTCAGCTGAGATGGCGTAGAATCTATAGTCTTCGCTGGTCTGGATACCTGAACAAAGTAAAATAAAAAATGAAAATTATAAAACATAAAAAAATGAAGTAGAATTAATACAACATTTAACATTAAAAATTAACTGAATAGCTTTGCAAACACCACAAAAAGAAAATTGTCCATCCAACAATCCTTTTCCTTTTAGTACAACCTAAAACATTTATAAAAGATCTAATATGCTATCTACAGGAAACTGCACTTCAACTACAAAATGGCGTACTTACCTTTGTCATTGGCGTCTCCATTCCATTTCCCAGAGGTGTAATTCCATTCACCAGCCATGTTCTCATCTTTCTTCCAGTCAGATTTTACCCATCGGCTCTCCCATCCATCTTTCAAAAAATCAGAAAATATTATAAGTTCAAAACCATTCAAAGGAAAAAAAAAAATCCAACATATGTATTACATATAACAGAACAAATCTCTCAGCTATAATTACTTTCTAATTTGGGCATGATTATGCTTCTATCAACAAAGGAGGCAGCACTTATAGTGCAAAGGATATCTCCAACTTTGAAATTATTAAAACATCAACTAGAGCTCTTCCTCCACTAAACTTTTCAATTTCCTAATTTCATAAAGCTTTCACTAAGATCACTACTCTCCGTCCCTCCATGAAACAAACAAAACTCTGTGGCCATCAAAGGTAAGTACACTTACAATTACACAAACATATATTATACTTCTCAGTCACAGGCATCAAAAGCTTTACGTCATTTAAAGATGAGAAATGGAGGATAGACTGCACGCAAGTGGGGCTAAAACATCATGACTGCATTACATATTTACTGTTAACAAAATGTCCAAACAAACTACAGCGAGAATAAATTAAGCAAGACAGCAATAATTAACAAAATGTTACTCAAAGGATTAAGAGAATTGAGCCAATCGCCAGCCCACAGCTGATAGAACAACACTTACCGTTGACTTCTTGTTATCTAATTCAACATTTTCATAATTCACAGAAAATTATAACAAGCTTACAACTACCACAGAAACGTGCAACATGAAATAAGAAATGCCAGATCTGTCTTAATTATCTCTGTTTAATGAGAATTAGATCAGAATGCCACCCATCCCATCAAAAGCTTCAGATCGACACAAAAACACAGAGGTCAGACACTGACCATTAAGATAAATCAGAAAAAACAATTAATCAACGCGAAATGACAGCAAAATTGAAACAGGACGATACAATTGCTGTAGCTACAAGTTAATTAAACAGAGAATAAGAGTTACCATCAAATCGCTCCTCGAATATAACTGCAGCAGAGGCGATCCCAAGGAGAAGAGAGAATGTAATGGCTACAGAAAGAAAGTTAGGGTTCATAACTTGCGCTCTTATCTGCGCAATCGCCATTGCTGTTTCTCGTCTTCAGTGATTAGAGTGAGGACAACAGTCTCTGAGACAGCTGAATTATATAACGCAGATTTTAGGTCCGTGTCTGACGTGGCAGAGCCGGAGAGATGGACCAATGTTTGGAAGACACATCGAATTCCGCTGTCATTGATTCCACGTGGCTGTTATGGATTGGGAAATAACACGAAATGAACGTCCCTACTTCGGACGACACTTGTGAGGCAAATGGATGAAATGTCGCCTTTACCCTTTGATAGGAACTTTCTAAGGGATGGGTGAGGAAGTCATTATTTTGAGCACGGTTCTTCTGCAGGCGTCACACAAATGCTTTACGTGAAACTAAGTTGTTACAATAATAAAAATATAAAATTTGTCAAATTAAATAAAAATACTCTCTATTTATAAAGAAAATAGTTATGTTTAAATAATATACAATTTTCTATTTTTGTTCGATTAAATGAAAATACAATTTACTATAACTCATCAATTTTTACTTATGCCTCTTTATTTATTACTTTAATTTTTCAACAATATTTATTTATATATAATATAATAATAAAATAGTCTAAATATAGTTCACGTATATTAGTTTTTTTTTTTAATAATGTGACGTTTTTTGATTAATTATATTATATTTTTCTTCTATTTTGGACATTTATTTTTCAATTTGTTAAAATACTAATTATGTTTTGTTTCAACTTCAATTTTACATAATAATATATTAAATTAATTATCTTTTCATAATTTTTAATTTTACAGTAATAAAGCATATATTAAATAATAATTTTTGCATCTTTTCATAATTTGTATTGCAAATAAATATTAACTAATATTTTTAAATAATTTAATTTTTAAACAACCAATCAATTAATTGCAAAAATAAGACTTTTACTTGGAACAGCAAGCAAAAATATATATATTTAAATAATATTATATTGTTTTGCATATCTTTACTAGTAATATAATAAAATATTCTTAAATATTTATTCTTAAATTTTAGCTAACTAAAACATATATTATAAATATATTTCATTTTTAAATATATTATAAATTTTACTCACATAAAATAATAGTAGTTTTATTAAAAATATTATTTTTATAAGAATATTAATGAAATTCCATCTAATTGCTAACTTTATCTTTTTAAATTATTTTTTGGATATTGCTAAACACACCACAAAAATTATTTTTTACACCACTTTAATTTAGTAAATAAAATTAAATATAATGTAAATGACATATATATACCCTTATGTAATTTTCTTTAAAAAAATAAATATTAATATTTTGATTCTTGATGTTCTTGATTCTTTGCTCAAACACACTCATACATTAACCCTATATTCAAACGAATCAAAATAAAAGTTGAAATATTTGTTTAGAGTAAAAAATAAAGAACAATAATAATAAAAATATTAAGATTTTGTTTAAAATATATATATAAGGATATATTTGTCATTTATATTATATTTAAATTTATTCAAAAAATTAAAGTGGTGTGAATAGTAATTTTGTGGTGTGTTTAGAAACACCCATTTTTACTTACACAAACAAATTTTTATATTAAATTGTACTGTGCAGACGATTCATTTAAGCTTTTGCGTATAATATAATACATTAATTCCAAAAGGATAGTTTACTTTTTTTCTTTTTAATTTTCCATTAATAAGAATTTTCCTTGATGTACCCATATTTATAATTAATCATTTATAATTAATGTCACGACTGTATTAAATAAGGGTAGAGTAGAAATAATAATTAAATAAAAATTGAACACATTTAATGTTTATGAAAAGTAAAATGAGATTGCTTTTATGGGACGGAGACTCCGAGACTGCTTTGTTACCGAGTAAGAATTCAATTAAAACACTAATAAATTAGTGATGGTCGTATCATTTAATATTAATAAATGGTCATATGCCATTAATACCAATAAACTTGCCTAAATTAATGGGTTGTACCATTATTGTATTATATATATATATATATATATATATATTTCTAATTATCATAATATTATACAATTAAATAATCTTATATATATATAATAAGTGAAGTACGAGCTATTTTTAGTAGCTCACTAATTTTTTTGTTCATTTTTTCTACGAATATATATTATACTTATTTATTATTATAAGAGATATTAGTTAGAAATTTTAGAATTATTGCATATCTATAATATAATTGGGATGTACCATATGAAATAAGTACGAAATTAAGAAAATTAATCGATATTGAATCTATAATATTATTTAAAATTTTATTTATATATATTGAGAGAGAAACAGAATATATATATATAGAGAGAGAATTGTTTATTAAATAATTTTAATTTTCCTACAAAGAATAAAATTTAAATAACTTTTATAAAATCAGAATAAATTATTGCTCATGATCAGAATGACAATTCAATGAATTTCGTCACTTCAATGACCTAACCTATGTGCAAATTATACAACTTGAAAAAAATTTAAGTAAAATTATTCTATTTTACTCATTATATATATATGATTTTATATATAATATTTATATCCTTATTATAATCATACTATCTATATAAATTATTGAACATAATTATATAAAAAAATTAAATAATAATATTACTCATTTATAAAATTTAAAAATATTATATTATAATAATATGTCTTGCATTGCATGTTAGTAATATAGTAAAATTAGATATTTTAAAAATCATAATACAATATTACCTAAATTAAATTATATTACGTATAACAAAGAATTTCATTTAACAAATTATTGCATCAATTAAAATAAAAGTTAAGTCATAAAGCTTTTTATATTAATTTAATAAGAATGAACCATAAATATGATACATGGTTTTCAAATCATACTTTCTAAAATATTGTAATAAATTATAACATTAAAAGTTAAAACTTACTACAATAATATAATGAGAGAATTAACTTGTCATTATTAATATGAATTAATATTTTTATATATAATATTAATTGATTTTATTTATATATATAATGACATGGAAATAAATTATAATATGTAATTTTAAAAAATAATAATTAGACAACTGAATTAATGAGCTTCAATTTTATACCAGTTCACACAGTTATCTTCCTTATTAGAAATATAGGTATGCAGCTATAAATTAATTCAGTAACATGAAACTTCTTCTATATTGTAAGAAATAAATAAAGCTCATATAAAATGTAAGAGATGAGTGTAGGCTATAAAAATGCAATTTAAGGAACGGAGAATGAGATATTAAGTAAAAATAAAACCCATATATCTATAATCTATAATTATATAAAAGTAGAACTTTTAGATTAAATTACAAAAATGTCATTTTTCCGTTCATCAACTTTCTATTTTTAGAAACTGTGATAAGCAATTATAATTTTTCCTTTTATTTATTTTTATTCTAATTTTTAAAGTCTTGCAATTTTTTCATCTCAATGTCGTTTTTTATAAAAAATATATCAAATTAATCATCTTTTCATGATTTACAATTTAATACCATATTGCACATATAATAATAAAATATTATTTGCATACACTAAATGTGGTATATTTTGATATTTAATATATTTTTATATTAAACATCTTTTATCAAAATATATTTTACATATTTAAGTATTTTATTAAAAAAATTATATTACTATTTCTATAATAATTTATTATAATATTATATTATAAATCGTGCATCGCACAGGAGAAATACTAGTTGGTAGAAACTAACATAAATAATTGTTAGGAGAAACCCAATTTTCATTCTTTCGATCGAATTATGATCCGGTTGGAGGCTACGAACAACGCAGTTTGGAGGGGACAAGAAGATCGTATATCCACAAATGAGCTTGCATGAGTTACCTAGGATTCATATTTATCTACACATACGTTTGTTTTTGTTTTTTTTTTGTATCAATCGTGTAAGGTCGACTATATATCCCGTATTAATGTTATGTTTGTATTAAATTATAAATTTTCACCCCTTCGAGGAAAATAAACCTAAAAGATCGATCAAATCTAAAATTGATTGAGCAAAAGGTGTTGTGAATTATACTATTTTATGAGTGAATATGAATTTGAATGAACTCAAAGAAGCTTAACTTGCACCCTACCATTTCCCATTAAGAAACTCATCTAACATCAAAGCCAATACGTAACAACAAAGAACATAAAGCTAGAGTGTTACTTACGTTCAAATGATTATTATTATTTTAATGATTCCAATTGCATAAAAATGCAAATTTTATATTTTTTTTGTGGCAAAATTGGATGTTAGTGTTAAATTTATAAATGAATTATATATATATATATGAATAAATATATTGTAGCACCAAGTGCACCGTGTACTCAATTTATAAATTTTCTTGAAATGTATTACTACTTTTTTAAAATAACAAATAAGTAACAATATTTTTTAAATAAATAAATAATATATTTTAGTTAAATAAACAATATTATACTTTGATTTGTATCATGCTGTCGGTGCCCGATTTTCTTTTCTTTTCTTTTCTTTTTTGCATATATATATATATATATTCATCGATTCGATATTTCTTTTCGGTAAAAGGCCAAAATGCCCCTCGTGCTTGAGCGAATATGCTAAAAAGGATCCTATGTTCGCAAAAAGATACAGTGTGTTTATTTTAATACCTTCTTTTAATAAGAGGGCTTACATCATATCTAGTTTACCTGTGGTAGAAACATGGATATAAAGAGTCATCTGAAATATGGGCCATAAGTTTGGACATTAGGCCCAATATACCTTTTTGTGATGGCCCTCAATCCTCATAGAGAACCATGAGAATTTAATTGGGCCCACCAGATTTCGCTTTTGCTCTTGGGAAAATAATCAAGATAAACGTACCACCAATTTTACTTTTCAAATCATATTAATTAATAATTTCTTGCTTGCGTTGTTTGGTTATTTATTTTTTATTAAGTTATTTATTTAATTTTATTAATTTAAATAATTTTGAGTTTATAAATTTAAAATCAAAAGATATTAAACAAATATGATTAGGAGTCTCAATTTGACTGAATCCAAAAATTTCTCTATGGTTTAAGTTTTTAAATTATATTTTAAAAAAATTAAAGTACTAAATTTGTTGAAAAATAAAATCTATTTTAAACACATATTTTGCTTTGACATATTAATTTTATAGCGCGTTTAGTGATAGTTGTGGTTTGACTATAAAAAAAATTATAATAAAGGAATATTTATAGAATGACATATTTGCTTGTACTTCTCTTTTTATATATAGATAGACGTGCAATATAGAATATTCTCTTATTTTTGTAACAATTTTTCTATCAAAAAAGAATTTTAATTTTTGTGATCATTTAAAATTTCTAAAGTTATATATTAAAATTTTGTTCTTTTTTTAACATTAATTTGATGAAAATAATATTACACATGTTAATTTTAAATCTTACTCTATTATGTAAATATTAATTATTTTTATTTTTAGATCAAATAGATTGTAATATAACTTATATATACAAATATATTCGTTATCTATATCCCAAAATTTACAAAATTATAGGATATAAATTGAACTACAATTTATATTTGCAGAATATTTAGAAGTTTGTTTTGATATACTCTCATAATAAATAACTAAACTAAAAATAAATAATTATATAATTAATTTTTATTGCAATTTTTAGTAACCATTAAATTGTGGCTTTATCAATCAAATTAATTTATTATATCTTATAAATAGATAGATATTGATCTATATATATATATTTGTATAAAAAATATATCATAGTTTGAAGTGAATTTTTTGTATTTAATACGATACTTTTCTTTATACATATATATCACAATTAACTTAAGAAAAATATTTTATATTTAATAATTAAATTTTAATGTATGCATATGTGCATGTATATGTGCAATATGGATGTCAAATTAAAGATCGTGAAAAAATAATTAATTAGATGTATTTTTGAAAAATAGGAGTTGAAACATAAAAGTTATAAGCTTTTGAAATTTGTAGTGAAAAATAAAAAATAAAAAATAATAAAAAAGATAATCAAATAATACATATTTTGATAGATGATAACTTGAAAATTAATAAATGTCTATCTTTATCAATCAAATATATATAGATAGATATTGATATAGATTTGCATGAACTAATAGATACCATGATATATATATAAAGATATTGATATATATTTGCATACAAAAGTTGATACCATAATATATATCTATATATTTGCATTAAAAAATAGATACCATAATTAGAAAGTAAATTAGGCGAATTTTTTTTATGTTTTCTACTTAAGGCGGTACTTCTCTTCATATATATATATATATATATATATATATATAGGTTGTATTAAAAAATTAGACATATTATAAGTAATATATATACATATATATCTTTATTTAAAAATAAAAAAATACAAAATTCTAATATTAAAATAAAACAAACAACCTCATTATATATTATCAACACATAACTCTTAATATTAATATTATTCACTCACTCACACACAAATCCAAATATTTTTATTGATATTCATTAGCTAAAAATAATAAAAAAACAAACACAGTAACCTTATATCCACTATATTTAAAATAAAAGTTTAAATATTATATAAATCAATAACGAACGATACAAATATAAATAACACATAAAATATGAGTATTTTATAAATATTACATGTTTAATTTTGTTTTTTGTTTTTATGGATGGATTAGAATAGCACATACGTTCAACCTACGAGAGTCGAACACAAAATATAGCATTCAGTCAACTAGGACCTAACACACAACATGATGTTCAACCAACAAATGCTGAACACTCCACACAACGTTTGATCAACTAAAATGGAATACTTAACAAGGCATTCGACCAACTATAACCGAACATTCAACACAATGTTCGATTATGCAACAATAAATTGTTTGGCCAACGAGTCGAATGCTTATTATCGAGTTTTTTTCCATATATTTTATTCATAACTAATGATTTAAAATTATATTGATAATTACTCTTTTTTTTTATATTAGGTTGTTCGAAATTTTCTATCTAGTAAAAAGGGGTTGGGGTGGTTTGGTGGATGTGTGTGTGGAGAGGGGAAGAGCGAGCGAGAAATTTTTTGATGTATTCAGTAATAATATTTTTAGAAGATATAATAAAATATAATGTTGTATATTAAATATTTTTAATTTTTTAAATATATTTTTTATGATGTACTAAATAAATGTAATATAACAAATAATTTTCATGGTAAGTGACAATTCTTTGTTATTATTATTTTAAAAATAAAATTATTCAATTTATTTAATGTTATTTAATTTTACAGGCACGAGTATAGGTCAAACGTGTGACCAATATTTGACGAAGGGCAAAGCGCAGTACCCAAGCCCAGCCTTCTTTCTGCCACTCCTTGCATACATAAAACCCTAGCCCTAAGGGGAAAAGAAAAAGAGGATCAATTTGTAATCTCAGGACTGCGGCTACAATGGCGGGAGGCAAAATCAAGAAAGAGAAGCCGCACAAAGGCGGCGCTGCCGCATCAAACCCTCATTTCCAGGGCGGAATCCCCTTCCACAAATCGAAAGGCCAGCACATACTTAAAAACCCACTCTTGGTCGATTCAATTGTTCAGAAATCCGGCATCAAACCTACTGATGTCATCCTCGAGATCGGTCCAGGTACAGGTAATCTTACCAAGAAACTTCTTGAAGCTGGAAAATCTGTTATTGCCGTGGAGCTCGATCCCCGTATGGTCCTTGAGTTGCAACGCCGTTTTCAAGGAACCCCCTACTCTAACCGATTGAAGGTGCTTAATTTATTGTATTTTCTTGATACCTGGGCGTATTGTGGATTTCTTTTACTTATATTGTCCTAGTTTGAATTGAATATTTCGGGAACTCGAAATTTCTCCTAAAACAAGTGTGAGCTCCTGAGACGGTCGTGTAGGCAGCATTCATGTACAAAGAGTGTAACTAGGATAAGGAAAGCGACAATATATAACTTATAATGTGAAAATTAATGTTTCTTCTGATGTGTGCAATTATTTTTTTGTTAAGATTTTATGTGGAATTGATTGAGTATGTGGAATTGATTGTGTCATCAATTTACTAGTAAAGATAAGTATGTAAACGTCTTTTCTGATTCTGTGATGGAAGTAAATTGCACTTTTTCTGGGTTTTGGTGTTGGAAATTGCACTTTTTCTGGGTTTTGGTGTTGGCATTGAAGTAATTGGTTTGGAAATTTATTCCATCGGACCAGCATTTAGAACTAGGACTAGGATGACAGAGGACGTGATGGGAATGCAGTTGTTTGTTTCTTATGCAATTTTGATGGTTAAAGATTCGATTGAATTGATAATGACGCTTGATAGACTTATATATCCTTACCACATGGTTGGTGTAATGGATTCAAGGCCTTTATTATTGATGCTATGCCCTGAGTGTTTTATCATGCAAGTAAGAGAAAAATGGACACAACATGAAATAAAACATAATGAATCTTAGATACAGACCCATATATATTGTTTGATATAGGAAAGTAACAAACAAGGCACTTGAGCTGCTGTTTTCTCAAATTATCTCGCCAATGTGCTTATATGGTGTTAGCATTTGACCTTCTGAAAGTATTGCACGGATTACCTAATGCTGGATACAAGAAAAGTGCTCTTAACTGATCTTATCTCAATGTTCTTGCTTCAGGTCATCCAAGGAGACGTTCTGAAATGTGATCTCCCATACTTCGATATTTGTGTGGCGAACATCCCCTACCAAATTTCGTCCCCTCTTACATTTAAACTGCTCTCTCATCGCCCATTATTCAGATGTGCAGTAATAATGTTCCAAAGAGAATTCGCCATGAGGCTCGTTGCTCAACCCGGTGACACTCTCTATTGTCGTCTTTCCGTCAACACTCAACTCCTGTCTCGGGTGAACCACTTGCTCAAAGTGGGACGGAACAACTTCAGGCCTCCACCCAAGGTTGACTCCTCTGTGGTTAGAATCGAACCAAGAAAACCCCTCCCTCCTGTAAATTTCAAGGAGTGGGATGGTTTAGTTCGTATCTGCTTCAATCGGAAAAACAAGACTTTGGGAGCTATATTTAGGCAAAAGAATGTGCTTAATTTATTGGAGAAGAACTACAAAACGTTGCAAGCATTGCAGCTGGCCCCTGAAGGGTCTTCGGATGATGCTGAAATGGCTTCATGTGTGTCTGCTTTGGGAGACACTCTTGGGGACTTGAGCATGGACGTTGATGAAGGTAAAGATGACGATGATGTGGACGTGGACATGGATGAGGGTGATGCAAAGGCTTCTGATTTTAAGAACAAAGTTTTGGGTGTGTTAAAAGCAGGTGGTTTTGAAGAAAAGAGATCCTCCAAGCTCTCTCAAGCAGATTTTATGCACCTGCTTTCTTTATTCAACAAGGCTGGAATTCATTTTTCTTAGTTAATAGGGCCAGTTTTGTCTCCTGTTCGGCTATGCATAAATGCTGTCAGTTTTGTGTTATTTTTCCTTTTCTTTTTAGGGCAGTGAGGTTTTCTTAGAGTGGTATCTTGCATTTCCTTATAACTGCGAAGGGGGTGTTTACTGTTTTGGCGTTTACTGTTTAGACGACACGCACGTAGATTACTGAACTGTATCGAAAATGAAATTGAAATTATACAAAAATTCAAAATATTAATTTGCTAATTTTCTTCTCTCGAATTGTTCTAAAAAAAATTGTGAGATTCTAGTAATGAATTCTTACAGAGACTAGTATTGAATCATATTGAGTTGGGCAAAACAAAAAAAATCGATATAATTTTTTTTTGAAGAACCCTTTCTTTTTTATGTAATTTTTTTTTATCTCTGTTGGTAATTTTGCTGTTAAATTAATTAGTCTTACATAAAATTTAATTTATTAGAAAGTTTCACGAAAATGACTACCAAAGAAGTTTCATAACACCTAGTAATTTGTATAATACTATAATTTGGAATATCTGTGATTAAAATAATACAAAAATAATTTATTTTACTCAAAATTATATTAAAATTGTAAAGTTAAACTTGTAATGCTACAAATAAGTAATTTAATGTGGGTTTTATTTTAATTATTTAATGTGATTTAGCAAGTTTAATTTCAATTTCTATGCATTAAAATAGAAAAATTTGTAACTCTTTATGTTGTCCTACTTAATATTAAAAATAGAAGAAACATGTAAAAGCAGAAAAAGGTAAGGTAGGATAAGCAAATCTCACTCTTTATCAGCAGCAAATGCAGCACCCAACATATAATCCTAAGCAAAAATATAATCGTTACCATCATGTGAAAAATAAGGCACACCAAGAACAACTTTATGTATAAAGATTCTGAAACTCTGTCCTCCTCAATGACCTTCATCTTCAATTTTGTCCAAGGATACAGATAGAAAGCTCACAATAAAACCATCAATATCACCTTGTAGAACAGAATCAGGATCCGAAACCTCATAGTCGGTTCGATGATCCTTGACCATTCTGTAAGGCTGCCAAAAAGAAAAAAAGGATCAGGGGTATCCAGGGCACTTATGAAGCATGCATCTTATTGACTCGAGTTTGAAAGCATACGTGAAGCACATAAGAGCGTATTTGGCTGCCAAAATTTATGTCAGTGAGGGACTGTGTGTGCTCTGCATTTATCACAGCTTGACGTCGCATTTCAAGTTGGTCCAAACGAGACTGAAGTACTGCCATTGCAGAAGCCTTATTCTGATGCTGTGACCTATCGTAGGACAATATTTGTAGCTTAAAAGTAAAAAATAGATGGATCTGAGAGACAACAAATCGGCCAGCCTGCTGTTCTGGGCTCACCCTAATGGGTTTCAGGCCATTTTAAATAGACCGGCAATAATACAGACTTAAAATATCCAATATCGGTGAGGGTCAAAATAATGAAATATGTATTTATCCGACAAAAAATTGATACCTTTCATTTTGACAAGAGGCAGTAATTCCAGTGGGGATATGAGTGATCCTTACAGCACTATCAGTTGTATTAACGCTCTGACCCCCAGCTCCCCCTGATCGAAACCGGTCAATGCGTATGTCAGATTCATTTATTTGATAATGAGAAAATCCTTCACCAAGAATTGGGATTACAGCTACCGAAGCAAAGGATGTGTGCCTTCGCTTATTGCTGTCGAATGGAGAGACACGTACTAGACGATGTGCACCGATTTCTGCTTTGGCGTACCCAAATGCATACTCCCCGTCAACTCTGATTGTGGCTCGCTGATGGATTAGATAAAAGAAAAGAGTATAAAAAAAAATTAAAAAAAATTGATAGGCCGAACATGGTATAGTAAAAAAAATTTGAAGTGAAATTCAAGTCATATATTTCAACACTGAGGAGCACCACCACTCATTCACCAGAATCCCCTCATTAACAATCCACAGAAGAAGGAAAGAGAAGAATCAATGGGTAAGAGTAAATGAAAGTGTTTCTTCTCCCTTTTTTATTCTTTTTTGGGTTTGGTGGGGCGGGGAATTCATTCAAGAGCATGAATACGGAATACCTTGATTCCAGCAAGGTCCCCAGGCATTTCATCCACGACAGCAACCCCATAGCCCCGACCTTCAGCCCACTTTTTGTACATTTGCATGACCATTGAAGCCCAGTCCATGCTCTCGGTACCACCAGCTCCAGCTTGAACCTAATAGTCAGTTGTAGAAGTAAAAGTCACATAGAGGAAACTGCTGTAAGCAATCACAATGATACATACTGGACGCCTGTGTTGGGATGAAAATGCCCTAGGATGTGTGATTGAGATAGAATAATCGAATAAATATTTATTTCTTTGTTGCTTTTCTTAATACCACTTCTTGTCTACACTTTCCTCCTTTTTCTTTGTTGTACAGTGGTGGCACAGCACCCATTGGCCATTGCCTAAGGCCAAAGCTCCATTTCTGGTATTGACTTAAGCAATGCAATTTCAGTCTTAACTTCTTCTCCAACAAAATGAATATGCTTCAATAAGATGTTTTTACACTCCTGATGAATCGGATGAGGTAAGCACGCACTCTTGAAATAAAATAATCTCATATTAATATTTCATTCAATAATACATATTTCTAAAAAAAAACTTATTGTCTCCAAAGAAAAGGTAAATAAGCCTTAAAAGTAAACAAGATACTGGGTAGGATTTCCAATAACCAAACATTGTAAAGGGGCATAAACAACCCATAAGTAGGTAGAATATGCATAAATTCACCTCTATGAAGCAAGAGCAAGAGTCATGCTCCCCAGATAACAAAGCTTCTAACTCTTTTTGTTTGATATTCATTCTCAGTCTAAGTAGAGCATTCAGTGATTCCTGAAATTAAAATAATAACACATTAAAATAGGACATGCAAAACTAAGTCCACTTAAATATTCATGTCATTCCTAATGCAACAACACGAACAATTCTTTTTTAATGATTCACAAAGATCAACCGCACAGAGTGTTACACTAGGGCATCTAGTGGGTTTATGAAAGCCAGAAAGCTTTGAAGATATAGCAGGAAATTTTAAAAAGGGGCAAATTCCTGGATGTCAAGAAATTAAATTGCATCCTTCATTTCTATGAAGTGTGTAAGGGAAAAACTCAATTGGTTGCAGTTCATGAACTCCAAGAGTTCGAACTCCGGAGAACTTCAAGTTGATGGAGAATTTGCTTGCAGACAAACATAATACCCCTAAAGAACATAAAATCCTTTACTCATATCCCTTGCTTAAGTCCATTCTTTAACAAAAAGTTAAACCGCACATTTTGTATTGTGTTAGAGAATTGCCTGAGAGTGCGAGAGGGAAACTTCCATTGTATTTCACACATCATAACTGTTTACATGCACATATATAAATAGCTAACAAACTCCTAACAACCAATATTGAGCTAAAGGAGAGTACATAGACATGGATTCAGTGATTAAATAACATTCTAGTAAAAACCTTCTCAAAGAAGACAGCTACTAGGGAAGCATTAGTAAGTTATATGCGCTCAGCATAATTACTGATAGAAAATAAGATTTAAATCATAATTTACTAATATCAGTTGATAGTTAACTACTCATTCATATTTATCTTATTGATTATCCTTGAAAAGTTTGGATTCATGTTTGTTAGTCAACTTTAATAGAAAGTTCTACACAAACTTACAACTCAAATATTGAACCCCAAACGATAAAATGAAATTATACAATGTAGGCTTCCTTCTAACTTGCATAATCAAGAGATTCATGATTCTTCTTAACATACAATTGTAATATCACTCCAAGCATTTTCTTAATCCTCATCACAAGGTGGAAACTAAAAATATGGGAAGTGCTTAACCTTAGCATTAATCCAGCATGTAGATTCTACTAAACGAAGGGGAAAAGGTCTAAACATGCCACTTAAAGAAGTCAGAAATCATAGTATTGCATTCTTCTCTGCTAGAGAAAGTAAAGAAAAGCCCTTAAGAATATGAATACGTGCCTAGAAAGAGAAAAACTGAGGCCCCACCGATTCCAATTCTGCATCATTCTCTTCACGAGCAAGCTTTATCATATCAATATGTTCAAATAGTTCTTGCTCAAAAGCATTAACTTCTTTCATTTTGGCCATAATTGACCCATGCTCACGACTTATCTTTCCTGCATGTGCAGGATCATCCCACAAGTCTGGCTTATTTAACTCTTCTGATAAGATCTCCAGCTTAGGTGTTAATTTCTTCCACTGTCGCCCAAAAATAATGCAAAGATCAGTTTTCATATCAATAGCTTAAATAAGTACAAAAGAAACCATATCAAAAGATGTCAATTCCTTCAAATAAATCAAGACTTCCATATCCAATTTCCTCCACACTAACCAGGCAAAGAAAAAGCTTTACCACAAATTTGTGGAATGCTTCGAATCTAAATATATTTGACATGGAAAAACTCTGATACCCAACTGTTCAATTGCATCCACCCAGACATACGTAAATGTAAAAACATGTACCAATGTAAACAAAAGCTCATATTAATAACACAACACAACCAAAACATCAGTACTATACTGCACCACAAAGGTAATGCAAAATCTCGCCTCATTGCTGAAAATGATTATTATTATTTTTTTAGTTTCAGCACAAAGACAGGAGACTTGCCTAATCATACACGCACGCAATAAAAATCAAATAGAACAATGAAGTGCAACTTGTAAATCAAATTTACGAAAAACCAACAATTAAAATTCAAATAAACCGACAATATTCTAATCACAAACATACTCTTAGGCGTTTCTTGATAAGGTTAATGGACTGAGCAATGGAAGCGGCGTGACGCTTCCAATCACTCTCATTTTCATCATAAATGACCCAATTATTTGTAAGAATTCCATCTACTGTCAGCCCATCAGCAGAGGATGCTTCAATAGCAGCCTCAGAACTACAAAAACGAGCGAAACTTGATCCGTAACGAACTCCCCATTTTTCATCAAATAATGAAAAGAACGAAGGAGATGCCAAAACCGTCTGATTATTGCCGGGAATGCAAGAAGTGTGAAAGTGGGGTGCCGATAAAGAAGACAATACACAATTGAATAAACGTATCTTGAAGGGATCGTACAGTGGGATTTTATTGCTCAGTTTTTTCAGCATCAAGGACGCCATTTCTTCTGAATGAGATTTATATAAATTGATTATAAGAATTATTTGGGGGTTGTACCTTGGTTTGAGGTTCAACAAGGGTTTAACGAGCTTTGCACTTGCTAAGGCTAATACGGTGACGACACCGTATTGTGTGAAACAGCAGATTTCGATTGGTTTGTTGGGCAATATCGAGCATGCATCTCTAACATCAATTTTGTTAATTGCCAGTACTGATTTTAATTATATTTTTAGTTTATTAACACGTTATAAATAAATTTATAATGTAATATAATATTAAAAAAAAATTACTCAAATTTTTTATGTTAATTTATTTCTATAAATTATTTATGAATTAAAAAATAATAAACAAAATTATTTATTTTCTTAAGTATTGACTTTCGTAATATATTCAATGTTAATTATATATATATATACACACACATATATATTTTAAAAAAGTAATTTATAGTATTTAAATTAAGTTTATGATTTTTTTTTTGCAGAAATCTACCAAAGAAAATAAACAAATTTGCAGCTTTATAAGGCTAGATAAAGAAGGTTATTATCTCAAAGTGAACATAAAATATTAGGTGCAGCCATAAATATACTCATTAACAATATTATAAATTTCAAATATTTTTAAATTGCATATCTCTTTATTATATTATATATAAATTGTTAAAATATGTATCTCATTAATCATATAATTTTTATATGGATATTTCTAAAGCTACTATTAAATTTATTTTGCACACCACATTAATTTTAATCATAAAATTAGATGTACTATAAATAACATAAATACCGTTATTTAAAAATTAAAAACATACGACAAATTTTAATTTTTAATAAATAAATATTTATTTTATCCACACAAAATATTAATAAATATTTATTTATTAAAAATTAATTTTCGTGGATGTTTTTAATTTTTAAATAAAGATATTTATCTTATTACATTATATATAATTTTGTGAGTAAAATTATTGTGGTCGTGACTTTAAAAACACCTTCTTTATATTTATTAACGACGGGTATAACATTTAGGGTGTTGCTAAACACACCACAAAAATTATTTTACACACCATTTTAATTTAGTGAATAAAATTAAATAAAATGTAAATGACATATATATCCTTATATAATTTTCTTTAAAAAAATAAACATTAATATTTTTATTATTGATATTATTCATTCTTTGCTCAAACACACTCACACATTAACCTTATATTCAAACGAATCAAAATAAAAGTTGAAATATTTGTAAATAATTCATAATGAAAAATTGCAATACAAATGATATAGAAAATATAATTATTATAAGAATTACACAATTAAATACTGTATTTTTCGACAAAAAATACAGTATTTAATTATATAATAATTATATTTTGTATATAATTTATATTGTATGGTCTATTATTGATTACTTATAAAATATTTTAATTTTATTTTATTAATTTGAATATAGGATATAGTCAAAAATGAAGAATAACAATAATAACAATATTATAATTTTGCTTAAAATATATATAAAGATATATTTGTTATTTATATTATATTTAATTGTGTGGTATGTTTAGAAACACTTTAACATTTAATATCATTAAAAAGAACTATTTGATAACATTCATGTATGAATGATAGGGCACCCGTCGTGTACTAGTTAGGATTTGAAGCTGAAAAAAAATCTCCATTATTCAAAGTTAAGAGATCTTCATTGAAGAGAGGAAGTTGTTGTTGCCGCCCACTTTCATTTGCATTTGTACGAGATCTCCCTCATCAGCAGGCATTTGTACGAGATCTCCCTCATCAGCAGCAGGCATTTGTACGCGATCTCCCTCATCAGCGAACATTTGTACGAGATCTCCCTCATCAGCAGACATTTCTACGAGATCTCCATCATTAACATAAGAGAGGAAGTTGTGGTTATCGAACACCGCTTGATTTGTAGCACCGACGCTCATCTGGTAATGATCCATTAATACTGTATTATTGATTTGATTTTGGATTTCAAAGTTGTGGGCGGCTGAAATAAATTGAAAATTGTTGGTTGTGGGCGGTGGTGGCCACGGCGGCGACAACTCTTCAAAGTATGGATTTGTTGGCCTTGAAATTTGCATTCTTCCTGCTTCCGGAACTATCTGCCTCATTCTTGCTCCTTCATTTCTGTCTACATGTTAAAGTGATTGCTAAACTAATAAGAAATTAAAATATATACTGCATATATATACATATATAATTTTCTTTCTTTTAATGGAAAAATTAGCCAACAAATTGGTTAGTATATCATACCTCCTTTAGATTGGTTCAGAGGAGCAGCTATCGAAGTTGTATGATGAGCAGCAGCTGAGTATGAATTATGTTGGGCCATTGGGGCCGAATACCTTGGGCCGAACAAATTTACTGGATTAGGTTGGGTCATTGGGCCGAACAAATTTATTGGATTGTATTGGGCCATTGGGGTCGAATATCTTGAGTCAAGCCCATTGAAATTGTTCTGTAAACTTGATAACTTAGATGACATCCCCATGGTTAAATAAGAGCATTCATGGCCGCACGGGAATGGTTTCAAACTCAATTCCAAGAGGCGTAGATCGCTTTGCAGTAGCTTTCCGTAGTGTTTATTAAGAACTCCTGCTGGGAAGATTGCCATATGAATCCTGCTCCTTTAAGACATAAAACTTATTACAAATCTTATGTGTGCATGTACTTGTTCCTTACCATGAGACCCATTTATAGAGATTCCCTTAGGTTTCTCATATATATATATATATATATATATATATATAATAACACAAGTATTATCATAAATAGAAAACATCAAATTTATGATATACCATATCTATTTTCTATGCAAATATATATCATATCTATGTATATATATTATATCTATTTTCTATGCAAATCTATAACAATATCTATCTATATATATTTGATTAATAAAACCACGACACTTGTTCTTCTCAAGTTATTATCTATTAAAATATATTAATTTGATTTTTTTTTTCATTAAAATTTTCAAAAAGCTTATACCTTTTTTATTTCATCTTCATTTTTTTAAAAATATATCTAATTAATTCTCTTTTCGTGATCTTTCCATATTGCACATATATATACACACACATATATACACTAAATTTAATCATTAACTATAAAATATTTTTTTCTTAAGTTAATTGTGATATATATATATATATATTTATATAAAGAGAAGTATTGTCTTAAATAAAAAATTAATTTTCTTCTTCCTAAATTACTTTAATTATGATATTTTTGTATACAAATCTATATCAATATATATCTACATATAAGATATAATAAAATAATTTGATTGATAGACCCACGATTTAACGGTAACTAAAAATTGCAATAAAAAATTATAATATTATTATTAATTTAATTTTAATTATTTTATCATGAAAGTATATCAAAACAAACTTATAAATATTCTACACTTATAAATATTCTACAGAGATGAATTGTAGTTCAATTTAAATCCTATAATTCCACAAACTTTGGGATATAAATAACCAATATATATAATCTCTATATATATATAATAATAATAATAATAATAATAATAATAAAATAACTATTTCTATATTTGTTATTATCATTTTTCCAACCATTTTTTTCCACAAATGGAAAGACGGATGTTTAGGAAATGTTGTTATTTGCTACCAAAAAGAATTTATTTTATTTTTTTATTTGTTAATATTTGTAATGTTACTAATTTTATCAAAACTAATAAAAATTTCATATATCTTCCTAATTACTTGACTTTAACAAAATAAAGTATGAATTTGTGGCGAATTCGATGCTATATATAATAATAAAAAATATTCACATTGATATATCATATTTTATTCAATTTTCTTGAGTTCAAAAGAAAATATTATATATTTGATAATTTGATGATTGTAATTTATAAATAAAATTAATTCATGTTCACATATAATTTTATATATAATATTTATATTCTTATTATAATCATAATACATATATAAATTATTGAACATATATAAATTAGATTTCCTCATGGGCTTAAAAATCTAATGACTTTAGATGTGTTTTCAAGACTTTAATTAATTTCCATAGTTGATTCTCAAGCCAAAAGATTCATCTCAATTAATTATTTAATTCACTAATATTATTTAAGATTAATTAATTATTTATCCAATAAATAATCATATCATGATTATTTAATTACTTAAACTCAAATAAATAAAATTTCCAATGAATATTATTTAGACTAATAATTTATTTATTCATAATATATATATTTAAGTGAAATGATATTTGTCCCGCGTGAATATTACTTACAGAAAAATGATTAACTTTAATATTGTAATTATAATTTACTTTTTTATATTTAACGGTTAAAAGTGTGTGAATAATTAATACCATTGACTTGATTAATATTTCCTAAAATATTAAAAATAGGAAATTCACTTATATCGCAAGGAAAAAATGATATTAACTAACATATTAAATATAATTATTATTGTTTTGCTAATATTTTAGTACTAAATAATATATTTTATAATAATAAATATATACAAAAATAATTTTCATGTATCGCACGGGTCTCACACTAGTTAATTATAAAAGCAAGATTAGGGTTGGATTATAGGAGTCCATATCCTAATATGTATATGAATTTGAAAATTGGAGATTGGACGTTGTGAAGCCTCTTCCAAATTATACACCGCAATAACATCAGATAAAGTAATGAGCTCCAACTTATATAAACATAATTTAAAATTTTAGTTTATTGTTTATTTTTTTATATTTAATATATAATTTTATTTTTATGAAATTTTAATAATAACCTTTCTTTTTTTAATTTTTTTTTCAAAATCAGTTACGTAAAATGACATGCAGGACTAATATTTTACGATTAATGAACAAAATAAAAGAAAAGAAGGTCAAACTAAATTAGAAATTAAACAGAATTATTTTGAGATAATAATGGTTTTAAGATATCAGTAAATGGAAATTAAGATGTTAATGGTAAGTAAAAAGATTATGTGAAGCCCTATGAGATGAGTAAAAGTTGATCAAGTGCCTTATCTACCAAATCTCTTAAAATATTGGGTGATAATCTTGATAAATTATATAGAAAGAAGAGAGACAAAAAAATGAGAAATGATTTTGAATTATGTTAAGATGTGAAAATTTAATTTTATATTTGATAAAATTAGATTCTATCCACGTAATTGGGTGATTTTATATAAATGATAGCTTAATTATAGAAAAATTGTTAATAATTTTCCACAATATAATAAAACTATAATGATTTAGCATTCCTAACAAATTTATATCTTATTTTGAATATATTATGAGTTAAAAAAAATTCTTAAAATTCAAATTTATTTATGTTGAACAACAGAAACTAAGTAAATCCCGAATATTGTTGATATTATTAATCTCTTCAATTAAATTGTAATAATGTATCTTAAAAGAGTTCCATAGATATATATAGTTTTATATTTATATGGTGGAAATTTAGGCGTAAAAAAACAAAATTTAAAAAAGTCATTTCACTTAAATATATATATATATACATATATATTTGGTTTGATAAAATGAATCATGAAAATCGAATCATATATTTATTAGATTTCATATATTTCTTGAATTTCATAATCAAGTGATTTGATTAATATTCGATAAAATATCTATATTTTGAATCATATATATTAAATGTTGCAAAATATTCATCTTGATATCATCTAATTTTGAAACACATAAATTTGTGGAAAATTTTAGATTTTGAAATCGAATCAAAATTTCTATAATAAAAATATTTAATTTTAATTTAATAATAATATAGTTATTCTAAATTAAGTAATGAAGTTTAGGCAGGAAAACAAAATTAAAAACAAATCATTTTGTTTATATATATATATATATATATATATATATAGATTTTTTGATTCAAAGATTAATTATTATAATTATATTATTTTGAGGTATGTACTTTAAGTAATCTTAGCATAAATTCTTTTAAAAATTTATGGAATGTTAATCTGATCTAACAACTCAAATTAATATTTAATTTATAATTATTCATGAATTTAATAAATTGTGACAATTATGAAGAATTGAACCCTAGTAGTATTTTAATAAATTAAATCTGTATTATAATTTTTTTGATTTAATTGAAACTATAGAAGTAATTTCAGTAATTATAGCTATCTCAATCATTGCTTATTAGGTTAACTATTTTCACAAAAAATAAATTCTATCAAGAACATCATGAAATGTTATCGCGTTGGTATTTATTTATTATTTCAACTATTTTTACAAAAAATAAAAATATATGAATCATTGTTGTGTTGGATCAATTAAAAAAAGCTGTTGCTATTAAACACCACAAAACACTCTTTTTATGGCACATAACTTTTTTCACAAAAATAGACATATAAAAAAAACTAAAATATCCGGGTATAATACAAAGCTTATTCACCTTCTTTCTTCATATACTTGTTGCCACTACTCCAAAATCCAGATTGGACAAGCTTGGATTGCTTCTATGGCTTCCTCGAGAAATTTATAACATAAAATCTTCAATATTGTTCAGACCCACAACGCACACATAAAAAGAAAAAATTGTTGTTTTTCCATTGCTTGTTTTAAGAATACTACGTACCATTTTTGAACACTCCCCTCCTTCTCTGCCTGTCAAATATGGTTCGGCCAAATAATTTTGAATATAAGAAGATCCATTTGGATAGCTAACACCGAACGTGGTGTTGCTTTTTCGGCATTAGCTGGCTGAACACACCATTTGTCGATCAAAAAATCAATGGCAAACACCAAAGGGGAGTTACTAACAAGTGGGGAGTGATTAATTGAAGAGGGATTAACAACATCGGTGATGGCTTGAGGTTTTCGGTCATTTGAGGAGAGAAACACGCTGCTAGAAACTGAACGTCGAAGCAATTTAAGTCCGGTGTCCAATCCCTTTCTCCCTTTTTATTTTTGCTGGATGTTCATGCCTGGAAGCTTATTTTCTCTTCTTCTTTGTCTTGTGTACTCCTTCCTCTTGAAAGGATAGTGTGAGAAAATTATGTGGTGTTTCAAGATATTTTTTTTTTAAATATGTGGTGTACTAAGTAAATATGGTGTAGAAAAGAAAATTTATGGTGCAAATAGAAACATCCTTAAAAAAAAAAGGGCATCTGTGTCCGCACGGAAATGGTTTCAAACTCAATTCCAAGAGACGTAGATGGCTTTGCAGTAGCTTTCCGTAGTATTTATTAAGAACTCCTGCTAGGAAGATTGCCATATGACTCCTGCTCATTTAAGACATAAAACTTATTACAAAACTCATGAAGGTCTATTTCCTTACAAAATGTGCAAAAAACAAAAACATCACATGCATTGAAGCAATATTTAAGAAATAAAAAATTAATTAAAGATATACTAAGATAGACGAGAGAGAGAGAGAGAGAGAGAGAGAGAGAGAGGTACCTATAACGTTGCACTTCACCTCTTGTAAAATTAGTTATCTGGTGCCAAGTGGTATGCTTTCTTGGTTCAGCAGGGACTTCGCGGAAGAATAACGGTGGCTTACCTAACTGTATAAATTATATTATTTGTTAAATATGCAGTAACGAAGAAATTCATAATAATATTAATAAGAAGAGCAGGTAAATTAATTAATAGCCTTGATAGCAGTAATACCAGACCAACTCCTCCACCAATCTCTGTCGGATTGGGGGTGGGGGCCCTGGGGGCGAGGGATTTCGCCTTGCCCCAAGTAATCCCAGACCAATATATTTCCATATTTGTCATCAATGCCCCATAAAGAAATTCCCAAACTACTCTCCTCTTGGCATAGTACACTTTTTTTTTTTTTTTTTTTTTTTTTTTTTTGTAATTAGATCAATAAAAAAAAGAATATGATATATAAAGTACTCAGGCATACCTGAGGGTGTACAAACCAAAGCAATCATGCCCGGTCGGGGTGAGAATCAACATAGCTCTCTAGAACTATGTAAAAACAGAATATGCCTCAAATACAAAGGCCAACAAAAAAAACCTAAACAGTGAAAAAAACCTAATCATGCCCGGTCGGGGTCGGGGTCGGGGTGTACATTTTTGCTGTCAGATTACCTTCCTATATAGACGTTCTCTGTACATAAGAAATTAAAATAAATGATTATTTACTATCGAGATAGAGAGAGAGATGTGTGTGTGTGTGTGTAATATACCGTCCATCCTCCTATATCCATAACTTTCATTTTAAAATTGGAAGCCTTCAATTTCTCAAACAGTTTTTGACTTCCCACGTTGGATGTGGATACTGAAACCATCATATCTGAACTTTGAAAGGATAGGAGTTTGTTGGGTGTCCAAGCAAGACGAGGCCTCAAAGCCGCATCCTATAGAGAGCCGAGATTAGGGTTTGTTCTAAATAAAATGAATAAGACTTGCAAACACCCAAAGAAAACACTTTTATAATCTGACGTACTTGTTCGTATATAAAAATCCTAAATTCATGTCCCTATTCTTTACTTGCAAAGAAAAGAATTAGAAAAGATTATAACTAGTTACATATATACACCCATGTATTTTTCTGCATAAAGTGAACATCATAAATATGCAGTAAAACATACAAGAAAGGATTCATGCATCACAACAAGCACGTTAAGAGAAAGGATTCATGCATCACAACAAGCACGTTGAGAGAGAGAGAGAGAGAGAGAGAGACAACCTGCGGACCAAGTTGAGGCAGCATTATAGGGCTGGCTGATTCGTGAGGATTGGAGGTAGGCCCTCCAGAGACATCTTCATCCTCATCAATGACCTTCTGAATTAGATCATAATCTACGTCGTCCCACTGAAGCCTTTCAATCTCATCCATGTTAGCACTAAACACACACAATTGCTTTTTAAATTGCAGAGATTCTAGCAGACACAAACTCAATAAACAAAACCTGTTTTTCTTACTGTCATCCGAGAACTTCTGAATGTCATCTATGTATCGTAGTCCCACGAAAGCCTTTTATGAGAGAGAGTAGCAGATACATCAAGTTTATTTTCTTTGTAGATTCGGCAATGCTCATATTTTATTTTTGATGGTTTCCCCCACTAGTTCTTTATTTTAATTTTATACATAAGTTGGAAGACTATTTTTGACTAATTAATATTACTTCCTCTATTTTTAAAAGAAGAGTCTCATTTCTACAATTATCTATATATATATATATATATATATATATATAAATATAAAAGTAAAATTATTATTTTTATTTTTTGTCTAAACGTAATTTTTTAATAAAAAGTAATTTATTATCTATTTTTTAAGATATGTTTATGTGCAAATTATTATTTTTGGTAAATCTTAATTACTAAAATATTTGATTCATTCTTCCTGATGTTTATCAATTTTTTCATTGTTATCATTTTCTACATAATTCCTTCACGTACAATTATTTGACTTTTGAATACTAGGTACATTTTCATTTGTTTATTTTATTTGATATTAAGTAAATTATATCTTATAATTTTTTTTTTATCCAGCAACATTAAAATTGGATTCTTTAAATTACTTTTTTGTAAATTCAATATTATTGTTAAATTTATGTGCCTGAATGATTTCGTTCACTAAATAATTTTAGTATATATACTTACATTACAAAATATGATAATAATTTATTATGTGCATCGCACAAGTCTAACGCTAGTTTAAGTTATCAAAATAAGACCTTTTTAAAAGTTCTAAAAATAGGACTTTTTTTAAATAGCCAAATTATATTTTATTAGGGGGGCTCAGGATCCAAATAAATGTAATTACCCGATATCAAATCAATCCACTTCCAAAAACTGGGAATCCAATTACAATTGGATTGAGTTGAATGTGAAAGTTGAGATGTAAATTGAATTGGATCAGTTGATGAATGGGACTGTGAAAATCCAATTAGGAACCAATCCAATTACAATTAAAATATATATTTTAATAATATATTATCAAAAAAAAAAAAATCATTGGATTAGTTAATCTCTTTAATCATACGTAAGACTCTTTAAAATGGTTAATCTCGAAAAACGAGGTCAAATTGCATTGGATTAGTTAATCTCTAAAAATGTTGGACTTGCTCGGATAAACCCCTACTTCTCGTTCCTCCCAAGATAAAATTAACATGTCTTTAAAATTTCATTTTTTAATTTGGTCCGCAAGAAAAGATATAATTAAATTATAACTCTAATATCCATATTACATATATAAAAATAAAATATTAATTTTTAAATATAAAATATATTTTTATAAATTAATTATAATATATTTTAATATTTAATATATTTTTATATTATGAGATATTTTTATTTTAAATAATTTTTATTAAAACTATATTCTGTATAATTTATATTTTATTTTAAAAAATTATATTACTATCTTTATAATAAGTTATTATATTATTATATTATAAATTGTGTGTTTCATAACTAAATCGACCACTTTAAATATAATTGGCCAAAATAAAATCTCCAGAAAAAATTAAATTCAAAACTTAAAAAATCTAAAACATAAAATAATATTACCTTACAACGTCCACCAACTTCAAAGTAAATCAAATTCTAAAATTTAGACCATTTCCAACAATGTTCATTACTCTAGTGTAAATTATGCACCACTTTAACGTAAAATTTACATATTTTTTCCAACAGTTTGCACTACTTTCTCCACTAAAAAATAATATTACACAATAATCTTTATTTTTTTATTTTTAATATTTATTTTTATTACTAAATATTTGTTAAAAAATATTATATATGTAATTTTATTTAACATTAAATTTTAAGATAATATACATTTTACTTATATTCTTAAACTATCATATTCAAAAAATATATATGTAAAATTGAATGTCAAATAATGTTATACAATTCTATTTAAATTTGTATATAATATTTAAAATCTCATATACTTAATTAAATTATATTTTTATTATTATTTAAATTACACATTATATGATTTTAAAAAATTTGATTTAATTTCAATTGAATAATTAAAATAAAAAAATTATAATATTAAATATTAAAAAAATATAATTATATATAAAAAAAATATAGCCCAATAAAAAATCTAGGCTAAAAGTAGCGCAAAAATTTAAAAACTTCAAATTGGTGCAGAGAATAGAGTACTGCTGGAAGCGCCAAATGCCAAAATAGTTTATTGTTGGAGAAGCTCTTAGACATCTGCAAAATATTTTTTTTAAAAGAAAGAATATATTAAAACACACACATACACACATGCATTCACAACGCTAAGAAACTCTACGCTTCATCTTTTATTCCAAAGAAAAAGAAACACACACACACAATAACAACAGATGCCTCAGTTCCCACATGACTTCGATAACTAATCAATGAATGAGGATCCCTCCCTCCTTCTGACATAATGAGGACACTATTACAGCATAGAATTGCAAAACCAAAAATTGTAGAAAAAACTTGCCAATTAAGGACTGCCAAGAGCTTGAGCAAGAAACGCCAAATGGAGAAGATATATATGTGTGTTACAGCGACTTGTCAGTCTCATCGAAAGCCAAATCATATATTTGACTATAGTCCTCAACAAAATGTACCTCAAGGCCCTCCTTCACATTAGGGGTCAGCTCATCAAAGTCTCTCCGGTTAGCCGAAGGAAATATGATGGTCTTTACTTCACTCCGCCTTGCAGCAATAGTCTTTTCCTTGACCTGACAATAACATCAAGAGGACATTTTAAATGAATTAGGGAAGCCTTGCAAGATCAAAGGAGGAAAAATAACAGGCACCAATCACGATTTAACGCATTCTTTAATGGAAAGACAGCAATGATGGATAACAATAATGAATTTTTTTTCCAGATGTTTTCATTTGAGGTCACTTGTGAAAGGCAACCACATTTTAAGTTTCACTATTTATAAGCCAACAGATTTATTTATTTTTCACATCTTTACCCACTTTGCCCCCAAAGAAAAACTCTCTTTTTCATCCATATTTAAGTTTCACTATTTATTACACAACAGAATGTTTTTGGACATCTTTACCCTCTTTTCCCGCACTATCAACATGGACTATCAAACCCAAGATGATCCACTAATCCATAGCAATGCAATCAAACCATTCCACCTAGACCAACCCGTCTCATCAAAAACCAGCCGAGCCATCAAAACCCGAAAGGGAATAATTTGCAAAAGAATATTTTTGGCTAAAAAGAGTGAAACGTAAATTATGGTTAGAAGTAGTTTTTCCTTCTCGAAGTGGCTAAGTTTGGGTTTTCATCTTCCTCGGTGTCTCATAATATAAGATATCATATAGTTCCAATTACAAAAATAATAATAATAATAATAATAATAATAATAATAATGTTAATGGTAATAATAATAATAATTAAAAAAAATTAATAATAATAATAATAATAATAATAATAATAATAATAATAATAATAAAAGATGAAGATAAATCCCAAGCAATATTAGGTTATCTTCGAATCAAAGGAATAAATGAAACATATTGTAATAGCAAATATGGTAGTAGAACACTCATAAATAGCAATATCATGGCAATGTATATTAAAGTTAGCTTCACATACCCCACCAATAGGAAGAATTTTTCTCGTCAATGTGACTTCTCCAGTCATAGCAAGATCCTTCTTGACAGGTTTATTAAAGGCAAGAGATAGCAAGGATGTTATCATGGTGCAACCTGCACTTGGACCGTCCTTAGGGGTAGCACCTGCGGGGACATGAAGATGAAGCTTCGTATTGGAAAAGAACAGATTCTCGGGATCCTTCTCGAGCAATATGGCCCTAGCAACAGTGTAAGCAATCTGGGCGCTTTCCTTCATTACATCTCCAAGTTGTCCAGTGAGATTGAGGGCTCCTTTACCTTCACCTTGCTCAACTTGAGTGGTCTCTATGTAGAGCGTAGAGCCACCCATTGCAGTCCAGGCAAGGCCCATGACAACTCCAACTGGAGTTTGATCATATATGCGCTCAGCATGGAAGACGGGCTTTCCAACGAAATCTACAAGGTTAGAAGAGTCCACTAAAACCTTATCCACTATATTAGTAGCTTCGCTTTCTTGATTTTTCTCCGCTGCCAGAGAATCCTGCCAGGATGGCATATATAATATAAATCAGAATCATTGTAATAGCCCAGATAATATGCATCAAAGAACATAAGACTATATATTGATTATTCAGCCAATAAATGCAATAAAAGGGCACATCATCTCTCAAGCTTTCCTAGGAACCCCACACCTAAAAAAAAAAAAAAAAAACTCTCACACACACACACACAAAAATCAGAATCAAGTACTGGATTGATCAATAGAAGTTAGTACCTTATCAGCTGGGGAGTCAACTATTTCAGCTTCTGCAGCATTTTCAGACTTCTTAATATCTACTGCTTCACTTTCTACTCCTTCAACTACAGAATTCTTAGACACAGATATGGATTCTGACTTATCTTCATCAAGTACCACAGGCTTGCTATGTCTTCGTACAATTTGTAGGGCAATCTGAACATTAATAAAAAGTAGAATTGTTGGTAAAAGAAAACATGAGATTAGTATCATAGGCGCAGACGCCGCTCGCAAACATGATAGATAAAATCGTATTGTTTAATGTGCCTAGCGTCACTGAACCAAATTGAAACTCTGGATTGATAATTTGATACACAAAGATTACAGCAAAACCTTTCGATATATCTTCTCAATTTGCTTCTGAAGATTTCGGACACCTGCCTCTCTGCAATAACTTTCAATCAGTGCAAGAAGTGCTGAATCTGTGACCTCAACCTGGATTAAAAAAAATGGAATAACTAAGTGATACAGGACAGAGATGCACCACATCAAATAGTATGCATGATATTACTGGTCGCGTTTTAGCAAGGAAAAGCCATATTTGCATGTCAAAAAGCAACTGAAACAAGAAACAAATGATGTAATCAGATTCTTTACAGCAACGAAAAGCAGGCATCTCAGATTCTTTACAGCAACGAGAAATCCAACACCATCAAGCAAAAGGGTTGAAACATTTTTTTGAAAAGTAAGGCAAGTACAAGTTCTGAGGCAAGAGAGATCTACCAGAAATGTAGAAGACTAAATTTGGAGGCTGCAGAGAGATGGTAAATAATTAATCATATCTTTTATAGACAATAATTGCAACAAAAAACAATTACAATGACCTTTCGCAATTGATTCATTCATTAGATAAAGTTGCAAAAACAGACCTGTAGTTGATTCAACATTTGAGACCTCTGAAGTTTTGCATTTTATTGAAAAGTGAAGTTATGTGCCATATCACAAATTTAGTCATCATTATTATAGGAGTTGCCTAAAACACAGATGGAAGCACAACAAATGATGTAATCACCAGCACATATTAGTATAATTAACACTACAGTATCAGCAAATTTCATAAAACCACCTGCTAAAATGAATTCACTATCCAGAGGAAATTCAACAAATAAGGTCCATAAAGAGAAATTATATATGTTGCTCTGACCAGAAAGCACACAAAAATCTAGACCAGCACCTAGGGCTAGAAAGAACCAGATAGTTTAAGCTTCATTTTGTGCTTAGGAGCAGTCCCTTTTGTGGAATGCTTTAATAGATTTTTCATGAACTAGCTATCTCCAGTGCCACTGTTACAATATCATGTATCCTTTACAGTTGTACTGTCCCCAGTGAGTAACTTCCTAAAACTATACACAGCAAATACACAATGAAGATATTATAGTCTCCTAGCTTGTTAACCTAGAGTTTGAACATATTATTCTGTGTATTACGAACTTATTCTTCAGCATGTATGTTTTGTCTACTATGGTATTTCATCAATATGGCAGTCAGGTAATAAAAATAGAAAGATGGTAAGTTCCAAGCTAAAAGATGATCTTCATGATTAAGAGTGTGTGTTTGTGTGTTGGTAGGTAAGAGAAAATACCTGTTCTGGCTTTATACCACATGCTTCTCGAGTCGTTTTCTCTAAGTAATCTCTAGCAATGTGCATTTTCTCATCAGTAATGTACCCGGCAATGGATATCACCTCCATCCTATCCAAAAGAGGGTTGGGTATCATTTCAACCACATTTGCTGTACAGACAAATAAAACCTGTAGCAAAGTATGGATTCTTAATAAAGTAAACCAGGAAAGGCAGATAATATACCAAGATAACCAAATAACAGCATTTAACAATAGGTAGGAACTCATTGCAGCCAAATAAAAATCGGGAATTCCATTTGCCGAGCACTTTGAAAGTGCTATATCAGAAACATTTTGTTCTTAGAATCTCAACTACCAAGGGAAAAAGCCATTGTAAGGGTTGTTGTCACAGTAATAAAATGACCCACATACAAACTAGTCAGAATCAACTGACCTTGGACAAATCAATTGGAACATCAAGATAGTGGTCAAGAAAATTTGCATTCTGCTCAGGATCAAGGAGTTCAAGCATTGCACTTGCAGGATCACCTGCATGTCCTTTCCCTAACTGAAAGCAGATACAATAATTTTTTATTGTTATTAATTATGGAATGACAACAAGACTACAATCCATATTACATACCACAATTTAAAATATATATATATATATGTATATATTTATATATAGTAAATGAAATTGTTCATCAACATAATCAACTAGATATATAATGATACCTTATCTATCTCATCAATCAAAACAAGAGGATTAGATGTTCCCACACTTTTCAAACATTGCACCATCTTCCCTGGCATGGCACCAATATAAGTTCGGCGGTGTCCCTGAAGTGTTTCATTGTCAGAGTTGCTGGTTTATCAGAATTATAAAGTTCCATCATTATCTAAAGTGTTTCAACATTCGTAAAGAACCTTGATTTCAGCAACATCAGATAAACCTCCAACTGAGAACCGATAAAATTTACGATTTAAAGCCCGAGCAATGGAACGACCAATACTTGTCTTTCCCACTCCAGGAGGACCAGAGAGGCAAACTATTTTACCTGTAAGCATTGAGGGAAGTCAACTCCATGTCGCAATCTCAATCCAAATAACAACTTTTATGGAATAGTCAAAGTGGAAGAATCTAATGCACTTACTAATTTTCAAGCTTTAAAGTGCAACTAATCATAACAGCTTACATGATAACTTTGAGTACAAGTAATTCAAGACGCTTCTTAAGGAAAGAACCATAAGGAAGTATTAATAGATAGCATCAAAATAAGCACAGGGTGGTATTACACAACAAGAGATGGGTAGAGAAAGAAAAGGAAAAGTCAGCTAAAATATATGGCACATTGATTGCACTAAGAAATTTCATGTACAGGATAAATAAGCAGTAACCAGTTCTCCGATGACCCAAAGGGAACACACGATGACAACCTCCACCAACGTGTTGCAAGCTTATATTGTTACTAGTCAAATAACTAACATGCAAGAAGACATATCAATAATAGGTAACATGAGATACAAATGCAGAAAAGGCTATCTTTCATGGTGCTGAATCCAAACAGCTTACAGAACTTCACCAGAAAAGTTGAAATCACATAATTAAGTGATGCAACATTCCATAAAGCAGACAAGGCGAAAGAAAACTTAGGAAAATGCCAAACCTTGTGAGATTCCTCTCAGTTTCCCAACTGCTATGAACTCCAGTATCCTTTCTTTAACATCAGTCAATCCATAATGGTCTTCATCTAGAATCTTTTGTGCATGGATTACGTCAAAGTTCTCATCACTAAACAATTAAACAGAAATTAAAGGAAGCATCAGCAGAGAACCAAATATATATATACACACACACACATATACATATATATATAATGCGAAGATTTTCAAGAATAGAAAAAGCTATCAACCATGAAATAGACAAGCAATCCTGATAAATATATACCGATATCAAACTCAAAACATAGAAATACAAAGGGTCTTTCTAGTCAAATGTCATCTTGCTTTAACTTAAATCCAGAAATGAAGCAGTCCGAGATTACTTATGAAACATTTTCCGATCCAGATGTTGTGCTTACATTCTACTGAAAAGGAAAATCTTCTTAGGTACTTCTCATTCTGGAGAAAAGTGGCCTCAAAAGCCTCTTTGCAGTGCAGACTCTGCCTTTCCAACTGGCAGCATTTGCCATCCCCATTCATTTCCTTCAATAAAATAAATACCATATCTAAATTTCCCTCCACCACCATTAAGGTTGTAGTTTGGTTTAATTTTCACAAGATCGTGACAGCACATCAACGTGTTCAGATCTGCATATACAGTCTATCACCCTTCCCACCACTATAATTACATCCATTAGTTTCTATATTAGCACAATCTTCGTAGATACCCTTTGCGCATACTATCAGTGTGGAATATTTCAACATGGTCCAATTCACCACCAGTGCCAACAACTGTACTGTGGTGATGTTCAACATGGTGTTATTATTTACCTTCCCACGACTATTGTTGCTTGGTTATGTATGTAGTATTCGATTCCGGGATCCTTTTAGTACTCCAAATTTCAAATCTACTCCTTTCAGCATAATGGTGGGCATGAATTAAATGCATCTACAGATTTCAAAATTTAGGAATTGTCGTAGAAGAAAATGGGGGGTTGATAAAGATGCAACACAGTAAGAAGGCCGGAACAGATAGAGAAACATGCACTCCATGCAATCATTAAGTACTGCTAAAATTGAAAGGATTTTTTTATAAAACAAATGCCATAAGAATGGAAATGAGGGTAGCAGTTATGAAAGTGTTAAGATGGATGTGCAAACACAGTAGTTTGGATAGCATGAATAATGAATGTATCAGAAAGAAAGCAAAGGCTACACCAACATATTCAAAAATGAGAGAAACCCGATTAAGATAGTTTTGATGGGTGTAGGGGACCTTCAGATGCACTAACACAGCAAACATAAATCATAACTCAAATTTAAAGACGTGGAAGAAGACCCAAAAAGAATTGGCAAGGAACTTTTAAAAGAGATATGCTACACTTAAATGTAAATGATAATACGTGTTTCAACTTAACACAATGGAAAAATATGATTACAGCCAATCACACAGTGAACTAAAAGGCTAAGTAACTTTTTTTTTTTTTTGGTGGTGGTGCTGGGTTGGGGGGGATATGTTCATGATCTGGTAATTTACTTCTATCTGATCAATATTTTTGTCCAGTTTCTTATGATTATTGGAACTCTATTTTCCACCAGGAAAGAATTTTAATTAATCAAAGTGCTACTCTTGCATCATATAAATTTGTAGTGATACTAAAAAGACAAAAAGCAACAAGTTTTAAGACATAAGAAGCATCGCTTTGGATAGCAGACTTCTCTCTTGTTATGGAAACTCAAGATCAGATAAACTACAAGTCCCTAGATGAGGAACAGCAATCTGTTCAGAATATACATGAGAATGGGGGAGATTTTCCTTCTCTTGTCAAGCTTCGAAAAAGTTATTGGGATATACTCATTATGTTGGAGGTCTTTATGGAACCATCTATGACATTGCATTATGATGAGAGAAGTACATTTTCTTCTTGTTTGTAGGAGACAGTTGCTGCCCAACCATCTTAATGGTCTTTCAGGAGTTGTTGCTTCTTTGAGATAAGCAGCAAAGAAGCAGGAAACTTTTTGATTGATTACTGTACTAGCTACTAACAGCCATTTCCCCAACAAACTTCACAATCTCAAAGTTATGTTAGTTGGCCGTTTCCTACAAGAGCTGACAATTCCATCCATTTAAGATTGTGTGCCCAAGCACCAAATTTCAAATGGATCGTCAAATTCTGGTACAACTTGACATAATTGCTACAAAGATGTGGACTATAATTTAACAAACAGGAAAAATAGCCAATAGCTTTAATCACCTCCCACACATGTACAGAAAGAACTATTTGGTACTGTATTAAATGACCACAATCTTGAAAGTAATCCAATATATACATATGTATAAAAGCACACACACACAGTTTAATCTTCACAGACAATAGTGACCACAAGAGATGATAATTCAACAACAAACCTGTATTCTCCCCAAGGCAAGACAGTCAACCAATCAAGATAATTGCGCGTCACATTGAATTCACTAGAACTTGCTTCCAACAATTGCAATTTTGTCAATTCTTCTTCTATGACTTGCAAAACATGAGCCGGGATCTTCTCCTTCTTCGGGTCGAGCCTTTCTCTGAACTTTGCTGTCGTAAGTGAAGAAAATTAACCCACCCATATTAATCAGAAATTCCAGTATAAATTCATCACTTAAAATTGACTAAGAATTACCAAGTAGCATCATCTAAATTCATGGAATATGCCAATATAAACTATCACACTAGCTCAAACCAGTGCTTGAAAAGGCGTAAGGCGCCCCGAGGCGCCAAACCCCTTTCACTGCCTAGGCGCGAGGCGTGAGGCGAAGCGCTTGCCTCACTCAAGCGAGGCGCCTAAACTTAAAAAAAACATGTAGATATATATAAACACATTTAACCATAATAAAAACATAATACATTCATCAAAACATGATCCAAAACATTAAATATTGAAGTTCAAGACATAATAATTAAGCATAATCACTAAGGCAAGGCACTAATCATCATCATTATAGTTCATGTCAAATTGTGGGAGGGCCACCGGCGGGAGGGTCACCGGAGGGAGGGGTCGCCGGTGGGAGGGTGCAGCAAAGGAAAAATAGGAAGAATGGGTGTAGGAAAAGATGCTGGGGTTGGGGGGGACTGGGCGGCTGTGTTTTGGTCACTTTGGTGTGTTAGGGTTAGGTTAGGATACACATAAAACATATTCAATTTAAAAAAAAAAAAAAAAAAACAACAGATGGGGTGTGGCGTGCCTAGGCGCCGCCTGCGCCTCACCGTGAGGCACCTGAGGCGAGCGCTTAGGCGGCGCCTCGCCGAAGCTCGCTTCGCCTCACCCCCATAAGGCTCCGTCGCCGAATTATTGGCGCCTAGCGCCTAGGCGCGCCTTTTTAACCACTGGCTCAAACTGTGCCAACCCGGAGGATGACAGCGAATCAAAAAGTATATTACCAACCTATCTACATCAGCACACAATATCCATCAGGGGAACTGTAAAATAAAAACAACATACACGGAGAAAAATAGGAACAAGTGCTCTTCACAGAGGATTCTGTAAACACCAAATTCTTTAGTTATTAAAAGAGAATGCAATATCAAGCCCTGGACCTGCCTATCCCTCCTAAACCTCTACTTTTTGCTGTAAGTCATCCAATATTTTGCTGTAAGTCATCCAATAAACCACATACACCTTTGATCTAAGCTAATTCATAGGGCACAAATAAATAGTTCACCTTGCAGCACATAAACATCTTACTAGATAAACTTATATCGTCATGTTTTGGCCAGGTCAAAAAAAGAAAATGAGGATAGCAATTGACATCCAATGTTCTTTCCAGGAGACAATTCCATATTGCATCACATCTTTTTACATCGTTATCAGGCAATCAAATATGAGACATTGTGTACACCCACTTTGAGACACAACTAACATGCCGAGCACTCAAATATTAAAAGCAAAACAAAAAGGGGTGGAGAGTACAAGTGAAAATTAGATGAGTCTGACAGAAAGAAATCAAGTAACAAGAGAAATTAATGAAAGAGATCAAACCAGAAAGAGCAGTTTTGTCATCAGTCTCCAATCCCAATTCCTGCATAAGTAAATAATTCCATAGCAGTCAGCATTCTTATCAGAAGAAGATTCAAGTAGAATACAGTCAAAATGAAGTGATCCCATGTATTTTTCAAGTAGAAAAACTCAAACACTAAATTGCTTATACTTCAAACATACCTTTTTTATGGCCTTAAGCTGTTCGTTCAACAAGTAGCGGCGCTGCTCCCCACTTATCTTCTCTTCAATGGCCTTGGCTATAGATTCCTGAGTACAGCCAAAGACAGGGAAATTTTGATCAAATATAAATGAAAATGTAAAAATTTCTGGAGTTATTCTATTGTCCAGAGTGTCATACCTGAATTTTGCTGATCTCCATTTCTTTCTTTACCAACTCCAAGGTGAGTTTTAGCCTTTTATGCACCTGAAGGTATCCAAAAAAATAGATTAATAAATAACCCTCAATGTATCCAAGCCTCCAATAATTACATAAGCATTTGAGTAAAAGAATCATCTTTGGCGACAAGCTTTTTCCCTTATTTTTTCCCCTTCTAAAACACCTTATCAAGCAAGGTCAACATGTTTTTGAGAAACATTACGGTTCAAGATCTTCCTAGTTATAACCTTCAGCAGGATACCCTTTTTTGCTCCCATTATGTTAAACAGTACATCCACCAAAAGATCAGGAGGCAGAAATGTATACTTGGAAACTCAGTAAATAACCAAAAATCCCTGTAAGGTGTTCCAGACACCACAGCAGTTGCTTCCAAATTTGTAGACAAGTGGCTGAAAATTTGAAATTACTCAAGCCAATAGACTTAAAAACAAAGGGAACAAAAACAAAGATAGAGACATTATGACAAGGATGTGCGTGAATTAGGCATTATCTGATAAACTACTTACATCAAGTTCTTCAAGCACTTGTTGGCATTGTAACTTATTTGCACCGGATATTGCAGCCCCAAAATCTGCCACTCTTGGATAAGTGAAATCGCCTATATGCTGCAGGTATTTCAAAGCAGGAGATAAGAAAACCAGTGAACGCATAATGGAAAACTTCAAGAACTTCTAGATAGGAGGATTCATATTTTTAATTTGAACTCCAAAATTATATCAAGAATGCAGAATGCAGAATGCATGTCAAGAGAGATGTAGAGTTAATGTCTTCCAAAGTATAAGAAGTCAACGACTACACCCAAAAATCTAGATGAAACAAACATGATGGGTTTAGTAACAATGCATCAGATATTTTATTTTATTTTATGGAATGAATGCATCAGATTTTTGTTTAAGATGAAATGGACAAGCAAGTTCGATAAGAATATCTGTATGAGAACTTCCAGTTTGTCAAGAACCAGATGGACCAAACCAATCTGAATTGTTCCACTAACAGAGTTTGGAAACACATCCACGAAGGCTGCAAATTTAGATCCTTGCAAAAGCTTTCTCAGTCGCTAAGTGCTTACACACCAAGAAGATGCAACTACGTACAAGACCATTCTATATATCATTGTCGTCGTTGAGACCATACAGATATATGCATGAGATGTCGCTGGAAGTTTTTTAGTTGCAGAATGGTGAGGAGGATCAGACCTGAGTATAAGTTTGTGCATGATCCCGCCAAAGGGGACTTGTTTTCAGAACATCTCTCAGAGTTGATATAACTTCAAATGAAGTAGCTTTAAGAACGTCATCATCCTTATCATATGGTTTTTCCTGAATCACACATCAATAGGAATTGAAGTAAAAAGGTGTCGCATGAGCTGGGCTTCGAGGTCTAAAAGAGAATCAGTTACAGAGGTATTTAAGCAAATTTTGAATACCTTAAGATGATCAACCTTGACTGTCAGAGGATCTTCACTGACCTGAATAAGACAAGTACAGTTAAGGCTGTTAAGCAAAGTTTGCACAGTACATATACATGTATATGTGTATGTGTATATATGTTTGCTAGCATTACAACTGTTATAACAACCTTCTTCAAGTAAACTATATTATGCATATGTTATAAATGAAAACAACTTTAGTCAGGGTTGAAAACAAACCAGATTTATGGAAGAGAATTAACAATCAGGAATTAGTAATCTATTTTCAATGTGTGCGTGTGTGACAACAGAGTTCTACCCACCATCTCTGTGATTCGAAGCCGTCGGTGACCAATGAGAACAACCTGATCTCCTTGGATGCTTGTAATCTATATCATCAAGCCAGACTGATCAATCCAAATCATCTGTTATATGGATCTGCAATCATAACATAGCTTGACAAAAAGTATAAGAAATTACCTGAGCTAGGGTACCAACTTCATGAAGGCGGTTGAATAAGTCTTTTCCTTTGAGATCATATACATTCTTTTCTGCATCTGAACCATCAGTCCCTTCCTCATCTTTAAGAAGGAAGGCACCAGTATAAGGGGCTTGCCTTTTTCTACTCTCTACTAAAGCTGCTAATAATTTCGGGTCCTGTAAAGCCAACCCATTCAGCTAACATCATGACCAAGCTAAGAAAAGAGGGCAAATGTGCCAGATAAAGTTCTTGAGGGCAAAAACTTTACAGCCAACCCATTCAACTAACCTCGTGACCAAGCTAAGAAAAGAGGGCAAATGTGCGATAAAGTTCTTGAGGGTGAAACAAAGAGATGTATGAATTCACTTTAATATTTCCAACTTCATAACGTAAACCTACAAGTTCTAACTCTGTGGTGTAATCACAGTTTGTCGCAACATCAAGCATTGCAACAAAGAAAGACCAGAGGATTTCAAAAAAACAAAAAGGAATAAAAAAGTCAAAAGTTCAAGATTAAATGTTGAAAATTGAAGTCAGAAGCTACAGCCTGATTCCCAAACCAGTAAATGGTGCATTTCCCATCAATCATTTGGGATTATTCACATTTATGATTCATCAGGGTAAAGAAAAAAGTTGCATATCAAAGTAGTATCAGAAAAACATAATAGTAATACTACATGCATAATCTCCAGTAAAGCAACCTTACCATGACATGTCTTGGCAAATAGAACTCAAAAAATAATGGTCCAAAAGGCTACGCATAGTACTCAAGTGAAGCAAATGAGAACCTAAGAGTGTAGTAATAGTTTAGAACCATATTAACACATGTCTCTACCAGAAGTAACCATACCTTAACATATATTGGCATATAAAAGCCTGGGAATAACGGTCTGTGTAGCAATGGCAGTGCTATAACCTGCAAAAAGAAAAGAAAAAACTCATTTTTTTTGCATTATTATGAGATTATATTGAACGAATAAATAGAACCCAAAATGTAATGTGGTAGTGGTAGTCCTATAACCTGAGTGAAACAAAAAATCTTGTTCTTTATAGCTATGAGAATAACTCAAAATAAGCATCTAAGTGAAAATGATTATATTTATCATTGTCGAATAATCTCCTTCATAATGTTAAAATAAGTAAAGAAAGTAAGCAAGTGCGGGGGTGGAGTGTTGAGATGGGATTAGCTACAATCTAGTGCATGCATTATAGTGAGAAGATATTAAAGTCCTCTAACCCTAAATAAATCATTTAACCCCCAATAAAAACAGGGAATATGTGACTAATCTACTGTCGCCTATTACTCTTTAATGCACTTCCACAAAATGAAAACAAAATACAATAGCAGTATTTTCTTTTAGCTTGTCAGACATTGCATTTGTTCTTACTAATGTAGCACTTTCCTGCGAGTCAACAGGAAGACACTAATATCCAAACAAAATACATATGTACCATTGCAAGTCTTTAAACATTGGGAATTGAAGGAGTTCTGCCTGGAAAGCAAGTTTCTCCCAGACTAGAAGTTCCACATTTAAAAGACAAAAGCAAAGAAGCAATAACAGCTGGACAAGCCCAATAGATTCACGGTCAAAACCGCAAACCATGACAAATTTAACTAGAGCCTGACCCACACGCAACCACCCAACCCCAACCCACCCCAGGGGTAATAATTGACCTCTCCTCTGAAAGCTTGCAGGCCCTACTTAGTAAAAAAATTGAATATCCTATTTCCTGTCTCATATTATGTGTCAGGACAGTATGTGCAGTGCACACATGAGAGAGAGGCACCCCTCCCCGTGATAAAAGCTTTGCATTATATTAGCTAAAATACCTAGGGACCATGATATGCTAAACAGCTGTCCAATAACATAGCAATAGATGAAGCCAATTAGTGGAGAATCCATACAAGACAGAAAACCCTTAGGAATAAGTATCTTCATTACAAACAATATAATCATAATAATGAAAATAATGAAAGGAAAGAAACATAAACAAAGTTATGCATAAGCTAATCGTCTTGAGTTTCATCATATTGCATTTAGTTATAGTTGTTCGATGCTTAGAGGTGCACTTGCACGGCCCAAAAGGAGAGGCCTCGATAAATTTGAAGTACCCTAATTACAATATTCTGACATTAAACGGTAAAAACAGAATTTCAATGTCTCGCTCAAAATCAGAAAAGTTGTTTGTACCAGAAGTAATTATCGTTTCCAGTAAAGTACAGTTGGAATGCAGCAAGTATGTGAACATAAACATACCGTAAATAGAAGTTTCCACTATTATATTAGGTCTTGCCCGGACATTAGGTACTTAGGATAGATTCAAGCTGAAGGATATTTTCCCCAGAAATGCCACATAGGATGTCAATGCAGATAAGAAACCAACGTAAATTCCTGAAAAACTAACCGTTAAACAGTCTTCGGGTCTAACAACAGTAGGTACAATAGCCGATGAAGACTTGGAATCCGCCGCCTCTTCGCCCGCCTCCACCTCCTTCGTCTCTAATCCAGCCGGGTCAGTCGGGTCGGATCCATCAGTGGAGTCTGAGCAAAAGAACCTCCGAAAATGATAGGGGCTTGTCCTATTTCGCCCTAGAATAACGCGGAGCAACGGGGATGCGGGCTCTCCGGTGGGCACATGCCTGCTCAGATGAAACCCAGACGCGGCGAGCACACTGCACCTGGTCGTTAGGGCCTTCAACATTAGGAACTGTCCAGATAGGAATTATAATTTTGGAGTGATTGTTGGATTTGGATTATAGATGGGGACGAGCCGGAACGGCCATTACAGAGTTATGTCCATTTTTTTATGCTTGGGGAAGAAGATACAGACTCTATGAAGTTTCTCCATTCTTATTTCTCAATTGAGTTTAAGCCCTACAAAAACCCTTGGACTTTTGCGTGTTGACGAAAGTACCCTTTGATTTTCTTCTTTGTACTCTCTAGTACCCTCATTTATTTGTTTGGCTATGTATGAAATTTATAAAATCCATATATAAAAACATAACCTTATTATAATTAAAAAGTAATATTTTTTTGTCCAAGATTAATTGCAAAATTTAACAACGTATTGCATATTATATATTGATAATTTTTAAATATAATATCTTATTTATTTTTAATGCATAATATATAAAATTAACATTTCTCTACAATTTTAAATATAACTATGGCATTTATAAAATAAAAAATTAGGTTTATTTATTTGTAAAATATATAAGAATTACAAATTTATATAAAATTTAATTATTAGTTTAACTAAAAAAAGCCTACGGTCTATAAGTTGAAAAATATATGAATAAACATAATTAATTTAAATATGTTTAACAAATTAGAATATTAAATATTGCTTAAAATAATTAACATTTTTTTAAATCTTATTGTTAAATTAATATATATTAGACTTCAAATTTAATTTTTTTATTAGACCTATTGTAACCCCTAAAATACTCCAACTCGAATTTTTTTAGAAATTTGAATCAAATTATTTTCTTAAAAATATTATACAATTTATTTAATTTATAATAATTATCACAGGTATAATTGTGTTCTTGTATTTTCACCGTTTTATTGATTTTTTAAATACAAATAATATTTCTAATCTATTTTTACACTCGATATTTCAAGTTAACCCTTTTATCATGAATTTTATTTTGATATACATTTTGTATATATTAAAAATATATTAGATTCAAAAAATGCAAATGATTGTGTTTGTTTGGGTTATAATATATATATTAGGTTTGGATTGTACATAAAAAATGTTATAAATTTTTATTTATTAATCTAAAATACAATTAATTAATTGATTATATCCAAATTTTATCATAAATGTATATATATATATATATTAATATAAGTAAAAATATGATTATTATATTAGCATATGGTTTGTTCCACCTACCAACTATTTATATTAATGAAAATACAATTACTCTAGGTCCAAATGAAACTCCTAAAAAATAATAATTATTTATATGATCTAGTAACAAAAATACGACAAATATGCCAAAAAAAAAAACTCCAATGCATATCTTTAAGAAAAACATGGAATTACTTGAACATGAAGAAAAAACAGATTTTGTAATAAGATAATTCAAATTATTTTATTTATTATTTTATCTAAATATTTTTTTGGTGAATTATATGTTATTTAACTATTTGTATTGTTTTAAATGTTTGTAATGTATATATATATATATATATAATAAGAGAGCCACAACAAAAATATCAAATTTACATTTTTCTGCAAAACTTAATAGCTATTTTTATAAAGGCTGGAAGTCAATCATATTTTGTTTTCTTTTTTGTTTTTTGCACACAACTTAAAGAAATTATAACTTTTCGTCTCCACTCTTTTATGAATTTTGAACAATGAAATATTTTTTTAGATTAATTGTGGTATATATTTTTTATTTAAAAAATAGTGATATACTTTTATTTAAAATAAAGTATTAATAAATATATTCTATATATTCATGTATTTTATTTAAAATAATTTTTACTTTTAAAATAATTTATTATAATTATTACAAATTTTGAAACACACGGAACAAATTAATTATCGAAAAAAAATACAAATTCAAAACAATGAGATCTCTCTTTCCATAGTTTGAATGGGGAATAAAAAAAAAGGAGAATTAAGTGAGGTAGATATCTCATGCGTTTAAAATGCAATTAAACAATATATCCTCAATTATGAACAAAACGAGCCCTTAATGAACAAGAAAAAATATAGGGTGCCGCCCCCATTATCTCTAAATATACCACGAAATCTAAATACACTTCATATAAAATTAATAACTATCTTCTTTTTACTAAATGTACTCCATTTATATTTCTTATACCTTTTTCATTAAAAAATAAAAAAAACAATTCTTTGTACCTTTTTAATTAAAAAATAAAAAACAAAAAACAAATCAGTATCATAACTTTACTGCCCAACCCTACACAAATTCACAAATCAAAGTTGAAAAACTCTCTGCCTTCCCCAGAAAAAAATGACAAATTTTTTCTCTCTGCAATTTCTCTATCTATCATAAATTTAATACCCTTTTAACGTCCATATTCTCTCTTCTCTACCCGAAAACCAAAAGAATTTTTTTTTTTACTTTATTTCTCATATCAATAATAATTTTTTTTTTTTTTTTGAATTTCTGGATAGAGAAGAGAGGAGGTGCAGAAATTTATGATAGATAAAAAAATTGCAAAGAAAAAAATTAGAAAAGAGAGGTTTTTAACTTTGATTTGTCAATTTATATTGAGAACTGCGGAGAGTTGGAATGCTGATTTTTATTTTTATTTTTTAGTGAGAAGGATAAAAATAAGGTATGTTTTTTATTTTAATGGAGTATTATTAAAAATTTCACCCTTAAATCTTTTGGGGTATGAACATACGTACCAAAAAAATATCTTTTTCTTTCATTTTTTTTTTTTTTTTTTTAATAATAAAAATAGCCCTAAATCAATTTTGGAGCGCCGGGATTTGAATCCTTCACAGCTTCGCTTCCATGCACCGCCTCCGCCGACTGGGCTCTCAGCCACCGCTCTTCTTCCACACAGTTGCCACTGGCCACCCTTTCATTACAGACCCGGATATTCTCTCCCAAATTTCATCATCACTCATCTCTGGCCAAAAGTGGCCACAGCTCAAGCCCATTATTGAATCCTCCACCCCCACTGATTTCCTTAATCAGCTCTTCCGCTTCAACAATTTAAACTCCGAGTGCATTCTCTCCTTCTTCAAATGGTCCCAACATGAATTCCAGGTCGTCCACTCTGTGGAAAACTACGTCAAGCTCTTTATTCTTCTAGCGGATGACAAAAAGTACCCCGATATTCGATCCTTACTGCATATATTTGTGAACCAAAGAAAACCTATTTCAATTTCTACGTTTTGCCATTCCCTTTTGACTGTAAGTGACAATTCATGTGCCAACAGTGTTATTTTTGATATGCTGATATTGGCTCTTGTGAACAATGGAATGGTTGATTTAGCTTTTGAGGGTTTCATGCGGGCTGGGGATTATGGTTTTAAGTTGTCGGTGCTTTCATGTAATCCAATGTTGGCTGCGTTGGTGCAGAATGGCAGGATAGGAAATGTGGAGTTTGCATATAAGGAGATTATTAGGAGGAGAACTAAGCTGAATTCTATCACATTTAATACCGTCATTAATGGACTCTGTAAGGCTGGGAGGTTGAACAAGGCAAAGGACATGGTAGAAGATATGAATGTTTACGGGGTAGGGCCGAATGTGATTACTTATAATACTTTGATTGATGGCTACTGCAAGAGGGGTGGGGCTGGGAGAATGTATAAAGCTGATGAGCTGCTCAAAGAGATGGTGGAGAAGGGGTTGTCCCCAAATGTCGTCACATATAACATTCTAATTGATGGATTTTGCAAGGATGATAATGTGATTGCAGGTATTAGTCTTCTTAAGGAAATGAAAGAGCAAGGTCTGAGACCAAGCATGATCACATATAATTCATTGATTAATGGACTCTGTACTGTTGGACAAATTGATGAAGCTATGGGTTTGAGAGATGAAATGTTGGAAATGGGTTTGGAGCCAAATCTTGTTACTTATTCCACATTTATCAATGGACTTTCAAAGAAGAAAATGTTGGGGGAAGCCAGGGAGTTGTTGGATAATGTTGTGGGGAAAGGGGTTGCTCCCAGTGTATTAATGTTCAATGCTTTGATCAATGCCTACTGTACAGCTGGCAAATTTGAAGAGGCAGTAGCTGTATTTAGTCTTATGTCGGATCAAAAGGTTTCTCCTAGTGTTTCAACATATAATTGCTTGATTGGAGCTTATTATCGTGATGGAAACATGAAAGCAGCAAATAAGCTTCTAGATGAGATGGAGGTGAAGGGCGTGAAAGCTGATGTAGTAACCTACAACATAAAGATTGATGCCATGTGCAAGAGTGGTCAAACCAGGAAGGCAGTTAAGTTCCTTGATGAAATGCTTGCAAAGGGATTGAATCCGAGTCACATTACGTACAATGTTCTAGTGGCTGGTTATTGCAAGCAAGGGAACACTAAGGCAGCTTTGGGTGTGATGAAAAAAATGGGGAAAGAAAGAAAGAGACCGAATGTTGTAACATATAATTTGCTGATTAAGGCTTTTTGTGAAACAGGCAAGCATGAGGAAGCAAACAAATATCTTAATGAGATGTTGGAGAAAGGATTGGTACCTAATCGGATAACCTATGACACTATTAAGGAGGAAATGATGGAAAAGGGATTTGTTCCAGACATAGGCGGGCATCTTTATAATGAGTCTGCTAAGTCTTAGCCAGAGAATGAACTCGAGGACATATATGATCTTCCCTTTTTTTCTTATATCATTTTACAAGGTTTGTTGGAAGGAAAGTAATGTTAGTACATAGTTCTTGCCTCATACATGTTCTCTGTATGCAATCCTGATGAAATAACCAATACTGAGGTCCTTGATTAAAGACTACTTGTCATATTATGTTTTGTTGACTCAAGCTCTGGATTTTGACTTCAATATTAAACAATTATAGTTGCTTTTTTTTTTTTTTTTATTCGCTTGTATACTTCCAATGATCTTTCTTACTTCCAGTGCTCAATTGTTTAATCGTTTCATATTGAGTTAGTGTTTCTAGGCACCACAAGATAGTGTGGCAAAAGTTTTTAAATGTATTTAAAATGTCTTTATCTGGTCTACTCCCATCCCTTCTTTCTAGTTATGAGGCAACTAAGTTTTTTTCCCTTTGCAGGATTAGAAATTAGTAGCAGCCTTAGTAGAGACTAGAAAAAGGCAAGCCCCTCATACATGTGCCTTCTTTCTGACTTAGGGTTCAGATGCAGAAAGAACGTAATGTATCTCAAAGAATGTTTCATTCAATCTCCTTCAGGAAGTGGACACATCTGTGCTACAAATGACGTGGATTGATCAAGCTGGCTTGATGACATAGATTACAAACAAAGGAGACAACTTTCTCCGAGATGGTGTGGAGATTATATATATGTCTTTTTATCAACTCTAAAATGGTACTAACCTTGACTAGTATTGCTTTCAATTTGTATGCATATGCATAATGTAATGGACTTGAAACAGGATTTGTTTATTGGTTGTATAATTAGTAGAAAAATAGATATGTATCTATATATATGTATGTATAGATAATATATTTGTATCTGTGAATATTGGTGAAAGCTAGGCTAAACTGAGGTCCTTGTGGTATGCAGACTGAAGATGGTCAGACAGTCCAAGTTCATCCTGTCAAGGTATTCCAAATGCGCTCATGTACCTTTATACCCAATTATTTTGTAGAACTAGAAGCCCTGTTCACGAGACATTTTTCTTATTTTATTTTGATCCATGTTTCAGGAAAAACTATATGATCAGGTTAATGACTTTCTCAAGGCTACTTCATTTGAAGTTATATGAACCTTGAGATGTTCGAATACATTTCCTTTGGTGTGATCATGTTCAAACTTAAACTCAGGTGTGTTCCTTCTCAACTCCCCGATGAAAAAAACAGATGAATATTTTTTTCTTGCATATCTGGAGTGTCCTGTAAGATGATGTATCTGTTTCTTGATGGTTGGCAACTAAAAATGTTTTTCAAAGGACCCGAGGTTGTGGCCTCCTTTGAACCTTTCTAATGCCATGTGCATGCCAAACTCATGCCTGATTTCAGTGAAATGATTTGAACTTTTTTATCTCTTGCTTTTACTAGATATTTTGTAGTTGACCAATTGATTTATGGCATTAGAAAGATCTGATTGTTTGTTATTATACCCATGACAGTTAGATTGTCTGAAGATACGTGTCTCCTTGTGGAAATATTTATCTTTCTCTATACTTTAAATGATATTAGTTTAGCATTTTTCATGACATATATTTTGTATTCTTGACATAAATGAGGAGTCGTTAAATAACAACATATTTTCAGATGAAATTAATGATGATTTTCTAGGAGTGTTCCAGTGTATTCATGAAGTATCTGAAAGTGTCCATGTATGAGTGAGTGATCCACTGTGTTATCTCCTACATATTGAGGAATAAATCATGTGTTCCTGCTCCCTAGTCTCTTATTGGATGTCCTATTTAACATAATAAGGGCAAAGAACATCTCAGATCTAAGTGTATAACTTTATGTCTTTGAACCAAAATGCACAAACAGTTCCGCAGATTGGCTCTTAATATGAAAGCTCAAGGTACTGCGAGGAGAAGAAATAAAGAATGAAAGAAAGGGAAAAAAGAAAAAAAAAAAAAAAAACTGCGATAGAAAATTATTTTAATCAAGTACCCGAGTGCATTTGTGGGTTTGGAGATGTTGAAGGTTATTTATATGTTCATCTTTTTTCAGGACAAGATTTTGTATCTTCACATTTCTGATGCTATTGATTCTCCACATTCAGTTGCATAAATAGCCAAAACTTACCTTGGAGTTGGTGAAGAGAGGAATAGAGACTACCAAGATAGAGGGCATGGCATTCTGGAAAATGGATCAATTGAAGAACCCTTCACTTCCCACTTATGTTTGACCAATATTTCCCTGATTTGGGCTGTACTCAGGAAGCCCTCCTTTGAAGAGAAGCAGCAGTGCCGCTATTTTTAGAACGATCAGCTTACGGCCATAAAGAAGCCAGGTTAATAAGTACAAAATTTAGTCGGTTTTTAATCTCTCTCGAATTCATTTGACTGTCTGATAAGGATATATAGTTGGCTTAGAATAGTTGGTGATTATATATTGTGCAGTAAACTGAGATTGGAGAGGGATGATAAAACTGCTCTGTGGCTTGGTCTATTTCATCAGGTTTTCTTTTACTTGAGCCGTTTTTATCAAAATGAGATAGTTTTCATGTACTTTTTTTTTTCACCGTAGATGTGTGTGATATTGTGGCAATCAGCAGTTTTTGCTATGATTTCGGGTGAACTGAATGCATGTTTTAGGTTGCTTATAAAGATCTTGGGTTTATTTAGTTTCACCTTTGAGTTCCAAATACATTAGTACATTGCAGTTTGCACATAAATTTCTGATAACGAGCTCTTCCAAAATTGGTCAAATGGAAGCCGTTGGATTTTACAATTTTCAGGAGATTTGACCTTTTAGCACAAGTCCTGAAAGGGCAAGACTGGTGAGAATGGGTCCCAGTCCCAGACCAAGGGCCTGAACTGTAGGGTTCAACTAACCGAGCTGTACTCGATAACTTTCAAGAGTGACTTTAGTTTCCCGAAGGCATGGGTATAGTATTGTACTTTCAAGTGTTGTAGTATTATACTTTAAGATTGGAAAAAGAAACTAAACATAGAAGTAGGCATACTTTTAAGCAATAATGATGGTCATGGGTTGCATTTTGCTAGAATGAGAATATCTTTCCCACCATTATGACATGCTATATCAAGTTTCTGCATATATTATATAGTTGATCGAATGATGAAGTATACGTGTTACTTCTGTTGAGCTAGCTGTTTGAAAAGGACCTGTGAGAGTGTATCTGATCTCATGGTTACTTGGGAACCAATAACTTCTCGAAAGTCGGGCAAAAAAATATCGATTTTTTGTGAAAGTTATTTATGAGTTGAAATTTCAATAATATAATTTAGTTATTGTTGACTGAAATGTTATTAAAACAACCAAACAAATAAATGAAGCCCTATAAGTGAAAATTGATAGTTTATAAAATTGTAAAAATAGACCAACAAACGTGGGAGAAGAAAAGTACAATGATGGTGCATGTCTGGGGCTACAACTGCCACAACAAGGTAAGCCTTGTTTTGGGCAATAATCTCTAAAACACAAGGCACTTTCTTGTACTCATGCAACTCTTTAGATGTAGACAAAACTAATGTTTGTCTTTATGAAGTAGAATAAATATCACTGGGAAAAGATAACATTATTATTGGAATAAAGTTCGAAAAATCCCATGCTGCTGCTCAATGGGCACAAGTGAACAAAATAACGGCATAGACAGAGAAGAAAACACACTTACATAGGGATAATAAGAAGATGATGAGGAACATGCCTCCATAATTAGCATATATGGTCTTCTCCTCCCAATCCTTCAATCATCTTCATCAAGGGATTGAACCTTTTGATCTCACCACACTTGCTGCAAGGCATTAGGGGTCCCAACCCTTTATCGATACGTCCCACCGGTTTTGAACACTTACGAGCAGTAACAACCGAGTTAACCACCTCATCCGTAGGATGGTACACAGAAAGCACCTCAAACCCTTGGAGTTCACGAGGGTCCACCACCGGATATAGGAAAGCGCGGGCCCCGTGTGCGCTTCTCAACATGAGAACCGCCCCGGGTGCCATTTCCTTCGCCAGATGCTCCACCACACGCATCTTCTCGTCGATCCCCATACCTACAAGGGCCGCCAAGAAAACCACGTCGTAGTCTTTCAACGATGTCGCGTTCATGATATCCGTCGTGTAAAACTCCATTCTTTCGGATAAGTCGGGGTGTGACACTACAAGCTTTGCTGCCATGGAATTAGCCGATGCGTCGATGTCGTAGTTATGGAAAATGGCGGAAGTAAGGTGGTGAGACGCCAAGACAATGGAAGTGAGGGGGAGCGGGCCGGACCCCACAAATGCCACGCGGGTTGGTTTAGGGCAATGCTGGCGGAGTATGTCAAACTCAAGGTGGCTCAACTTGAGGTAATTGGAGTAGTAGGGGAAAATGTGGAGGTGGTCGAGAGGGTTTTCGAGTGCTCCGAGGATTTGGGAGTAGTGTTTCTCGAGGAGGCCTTCTGCTTGGCCGGATAGGCGAATCAGGTCAGCCCGCATGGATTTGGTTTTGGGACATAGTTTGGAGACGTCAATAGGGTGGGGCGGCATGCATGTTGCCACAAGCTCCGTGAAGAGTGCGTTGACGTCTTCGGAGGGGCTGAGGGTCTCGAGCTTGGAGATGCTTTCGTAGAGTTCATTAATTTTTTGGACAAGAGGGTCTCTCAGACAAACCATGTTTGATTGAAAGAGGTTTGGATTTGGTAAGAGAAAATGAGTGTGGTGATAAGGGTGTTGGTCTTGTGTTTGCTCAAGACTTGATGTTGGTCCAGTTCTCCCTCCATATATATATATATACACACGTATTTGAGGGGTCTTTTTTTTTGGAATTATTTTTATTTTCTTTTATTTATTTATTTGGGGGTATGTTGCACAGTTCATGCATGTATTCTGTTTATAGCTGATAGATTTTGTTTGGCTTCTTCCTGTGGTTGAAATTGAGCAATGAGGATCTCACAATTTTGCTCTGAATAAGTAGATATCTAGTTTGATCAATTAATATTTCGGGACGAGTCTTTTGTGCATCGGGTGCACACCGTTCAACTCAGTAATAAGATTTTTAGGTATTTGTAATATATTATAGCCAAAAAATAATAAAGTAAAAACAATTAATAATAATAGTAACAAATAATATATTTTAAAAGTAACAATAATGTGTTTTAATCATAATATTTTAATAAATGAATAATTTGTTTAATTAAACAAATAATACGGTTAGATCGGTTATACGACAGCACCAGTAAACACAAATTTCATTTCATTATTTTATTATTTCATTGTAAGAGCCTAACATTGTAGCTATGCAATTTTTATTTATTAATGGATCAAAATGTCTCACTCAATAGATAATATAAAATAAAATAAATTAATTGATCTATTATCTAGCTTCAATATATATAATTTGTTTGGAAGGGGCTAAGCTATATCATGAAGCATGCGACAAGAATCTAGTACTAAAGCCATGTCTGCCCAATATGTTCACACGTACGACGGCGTTTCATGGCTATTTTAGTATTATATAGCCTTTGGCATCATCGGTTTCACACTAAAAATTAGAAAGGAAATTCATCGCCAATATAAAATGATGTATTTCAAAGATATATTATACACCGCCTATTTAATTATATTAATTCGATATAATTAAAATTAGTATGTATTTTTAAGTCGGGTCCAATTTATAATAAAACCTATTTTTTGGCTTGTTTATTATTACTACGAGCATTCACCTTATGCGAGACACGATTTATAATATTTATATATAAAAATAAATTAATATCTATAATAAATTTTGAAATTTATTATATAATATTTTATTATATTACTAGTAAGAATACGTAAACAATAATTTGTATAAAATAATATATTATCTTCTTTCCAAAATAAGCCACCTAATTATAAATTAATTGACTCTATTTAAAAATTACAATAAATATTTGAATATAATCAATAAATAATTCTATATTTTAATTTAATATTTATTTTTTATATATGCAATATAAATGTAAAATTAAAGATGATGAAATGATGATTAATTTAATATATTACGTCAGAAAATGGCTTAAAAACAACAAAATGTTATTTGTATTTTAAAAAATTGAAAAAATATTTATGAAAATAGAAAAAAAAGGATCAACTGATCAAAATGTGTGCATAATTTTCAAAAATATTTCTAATTTGAAACATTTAAAAATTACAATAAATTATTATTAGATATGCTGGGTACATGGAATGAAATTATTAATATGTAATTAAAGGTGTGTGGTAAAATATATGTTATATTTATGATAAATGGAAATTAAGTTATCTTTTATACAGGAAAATATAATCAGTACTTTAATTAAAATTCAAATATTATATTATTGTTATAAGAAGGATAATAAATAAAATTATTTAATATTATTAAAAAATGAAACAAAATATTTTGTGATGTTCGTTATAAAATTGTCACTAAGTTTATAGTATGAATTTATAATAATTAATAATTTAATTTTTTAATGAATAATAAAATTTAATTTAATTTGATTTTATTTCAGGACTTGGGAGAAAGAAAAGCATGGGCTGGACTTCCGAAGTTTTCTGACGGGACAGAGACAAAACAAGACTACATTAGACACTACTGTAAAGACTCTGACAATCACGTGATCCCTCTCTCTCTCTCTCTCTCTCTCTTCCCTTTGCTCCCTCTTTTTTTTTCCAGCTCAATTTCTTTTACCTGCACAAGTTCCGACACTCTTCTTTTTCCACACTCGCAATTCCGGTGTTTGAATTTCGAACACTGGTGGCTGTGGGTTCTTGAGAAGTTCCTGTAAACTGCAACCGGGTTTCTGTAGTGAGTTCTTGATTTGGCTCCCTAGATCTGCATAGCCTTTGAAAGGTTTGCAAAATTCTTGTTTTTAAGCCCCATTCCCGCTTTCTAGCTGACATTCTCTATCCAGGCTGTGTAAATGTTGCTTCTTTATGGTTTATTGCTTATATGCTGTGTTTTCGGTCACGGGGTTTCTTGGAGGAGAGTTTTTACTGTTGTTAGGTTAAAGTTGGGACGATTTTCGCTCTCCCAATTAACATTTGGGGTTCCTTCTCATAGTTAATGGGCAGTTACAAGTTTTCTTTGGTTTTTGTTTTAATGTTTATCCGTTTCTTCTTGACATAGGGTCCCATTGCTAGTTATATTTTGGTTTTGCATTTATTCCTGCGACTGTGGTTCTACATTTCATCTGTTGTGTGAAAATGATGCAATGTGCAGTGGTTATTGAGGGTTCATAGAGTAATGGTATTTTGATAGTAAGGTAATATAGGTACTATGGATATTTGACGCACGCTCTCTCTCTTTTCCCAAAGGAAACATGGGTGTTATTTCCCGGAAGATATTCCCAGCATGCGAGAGCATGTGTGTTTGTTGTCCCGCTTTGAGGTCACGGTCGCGACAACCTGTTAAGCGCTACAAGAAATTGCTGGCAGAAATATTTCCCAAGTCTCCTGTGAGTTTCTTTTCCCAATAATTTTTGTGTTATGGTGTTTCCTGTTGCCTCATTAGTTGTTTTTTGTTGGATTCTTGATGATTGCTTCATGTAATGTGAATTTAAAAAATGAACAAGCGCTAGTGCGGCAACACGTGACCTATCCTTCCATCTTATTGAAATTTTATGCTGATAGCCATATATAATGGTCATTTTACATGTGGAAATATTTTGCTTGTCCACTACGTAAGTTCTGTTTCAATAATAATATGTTTTGGCTGGTTTCTCATGTTTCACTTTCTTGTCCCTCTAATATCACCAGGTTAGTTTGTCCTCAAATTTCAGTTAGTCACATACTCTTTATCTCTTGCGCTCTTGTTCGCAACATAGATCAATTCATGTTCCAACCTCTAATGTTTCAGTTAAATCTTATGATCTAATTAACAATCACTAGATCTGATGAAATTGTAAATATTGGATAACTTTCTCTTGATGTCATAAGGCCATTGTGCTCACGGGCGTGGCTCTTGATGTCTTTATCCAAGCTAACATCCCTGATAATCGCTTGAGCATTTCAGTTGATGCTAGAGAGTTGGTACAATGTTTTAAAATACTTTGACTTGGAGTTCAGTTAGGTTTTCTGGATTGATATTTTGTTGATATTTAGCATTTCCCCTCTCACTAAAGATAGCGCCTTCATTAGTAAATGGACACAACAGTTAAATTTATAATTATTGGAAGGACGAGATGGGATATATCAGCTAAGTAAACAATTTATGCAGTAGCTTAGAGGAGTAGATGTCCAAATATGTCCACCCTTTGCTTCCAATGTAAATGAAACAAAAGGTTATAACTTTTTATTCTTTACCATGCAGGATGGCCATTCAAATGAAAGAAAAATTGTAAAGCTATGCGAATATGCTTCTAAAAATCCTTTACGGATACCAAAGGTGAGCCAATTGTATGCATGTTACCAAAAGAATATTTGCTCTACTATGTTTCTTTAGAGCAGCTAATGTTTATTGGAATTCTTATTTATTAGATTGCTAAATATCTTGAAGAAAGATGTTACAAAGAACTGCGAAGTGGTAACATCAAACTTGTTGGCATTGTTGCGGAAATTTACAACAAACTACTTTGCATTTGTAAGGAACAAATGTAAGTTAATATTTCTTGTGAATAATGTTCTGGTTCATGTGGTTCCTAGTGCATTTACAGAAAGAAAATTATTTTCAATTTTTTTTTTAAATGATATAAAAATTCAAATAATTTATTCCATCTTGCCTGAGTTTAATATTTCCATCACTTCTTCATGCAGGGCCTATTTTTCTGTGAGTTTGTTGAATGTGGTTTTTGAACTGCTGAATGACTCAAACCAAGATGCCATGCTGATAATTGGATGCAATACACTAACTACATTTATTTATTGCCAGGTGATTTAGTGCCTTAGAATTTGTATACTTTTCCTATTGATGAATGTTTATGTTTGGCTGCTTTCTTTATAAGATCTTTATTTTCTGCTTCACAGTGTGTCATGCCTTGATAAGTAGGGTACTTACTGCATGTTAACACAAGATCATAAGATAAAAACATTACTGATTATATTGCAGAGAATAAATTTGATGTTTTGCAAGTCAAGCAGTAGCGTATTATTATTTATTGTTGTTGTTGTTGTTGTTGTTATCATTATTATTAACACACACTTCATGGCGTTATTGTCACAGTAGTATAATATAATTCCTCGAGGGAAGAGTTCATACTTCCTTCTGGTAAAAATGAAGTCATAAAGTAAACAAAGATGACCATTGGCTTGTTTGCTATATGTTTCCATATATTTAAATATGCATGGGTGCAGATGTTGGTGCTTTCTTATTCTTTTTTATCTTTCTATAGGTGGATGGAACTTATACTCGCAACATTGAAAACTTCGTCGACAGAGTTTGCATGCTGTCACGTAAGACTGAAGATGAGCATCAAAATCGTGGTTTAAGGGCATCAAGCTTGCGGTGTCTCTCAGCCATGGTAATTTAAACTCATAACTTGCATCCGCTGATCTCTATCGTTCATGATATCCAATTAATTCAAAAAAAGATTGGTCTCATTACTGCATTTTTTCCCCCACTCAAAACCTGTTGTTCCTGGCCAGATTGGATTTTGATGAATTTTCCTCTCATATTTTTTTCATAAATTAATTCAGTTCATGCTTCATTATGGCCTTTGTTCATAGTGCATTAATCTAGGTTGGTTCTTCTATTTGCAGGTTTGGTTCATGGCAGAGTTCTCACATATATTTGCCGATTTTGAAAAGGTTTGTGATTTTGGCTTGGTTTTCACATTTATTGGTGAAAAATGTCTTTGATTTCCAGATAAATGAAGTTGTTCGATTATTTACTTGTGTAATATTGTTGCTTCATAACAACAAAAACAACGATAAGAAAACCACCACCACTAATACACGTAATGCTTGTAGTAATAGAATGAGTAGTAAGAAATGATAAATAAGAGCAGTAATTAGTTAATGAAATCACTGTCAAACCAAGTAAGAGAGCACAGTTGATATTCTTTGTAGTGACTTGTTTTATCCAGTTGTAATTTCCCATGTTTTTGTTCTTGAAAATCATTTACCTTGTTGCAACTGATATAAAAAACTTGAAAATTCCCATCTGTCTTGATTTCTTTGATAAGTTGCACTTACTCTGCATAGCTCCATGTTGATACATGTTTGTTGGGAAATGTCTGTTGATTCATTGTCATTTTGTAGAGTTACTAAATAAACTAAAACTTGTTTCAATGATAACTCTATTTTATCTCTTTTAGATTGTGCATGCTACACTTGATAACTATGAGATGGAGACACAAAATGAAGAAGATGTAGAAAGAAGTGAAGCACATCATAATTGGGTGGATGAAGTTGCAAGATGTGAGGGAAGAGGTACTCCTAGTGTAGGTGGTGAATTTAGTCCTAGCCACATGATCATAAGAATCCAGCCGGAAAAGAAAGACCCTGCTTTCCTAACAAGGTTTGATTTGTTCAATATTTGTTAAAGTTACAAGTGCATGCCATTTGTACTCAGATCATTATCCAGGGGCTGTTACTTGTTCTTTGTTATTGACTTCTCTTAACTTCATTTGACATAGTGAGGAAGTTCAGACACCAAAAGTATGGGCTCAGATATGCCTCCAACGGATGGTTGATTTGGCAAAGGAGAGTACCACAATGCGACGAGTATTAGACCCAATGTTTGTTTATTTTGACACCAAAAGACAATGGCTTCCTCAGCATGGCCTTGCCCCCAATCTTCTTTCAGACATGTCTTCCTTTGTGGAAAATCCAGGTGATTGGCCCTATCTTTGTATTTTAGATTCTGATAACATTATGATAGAGTAACGAGCAGTTAACAAGAAAATGAAATAAGAGATGGATGTTTTTATTTGAACAAAAGAAAAAGGTACAATGGGAAAAATCCCTTCAGCCAAAGCTGCCCAGCCTGTAGGCTGAATCCAAAGACTATTTTTCTGCCTGATGTTAATGCTTATCCCAACACCCTTATTCATATAATGACTTAATTTTCTGCGCCTATATTAGCTATTAATATGCTGATATTTTGCTAGCTAATTATTCCCTCAGATTTGATGTAATTAGCTGATATCTTGCAAGCTAATTAGTCCCCCCAAATTAGCTCGGTCACATTATCTTCCTTCTCAGCTGTTGACATGATGGCATACAAAAGAATTAAATTAATGTGAATTCGTTCTTGGAGTATTTATTCTACACTATGTTTTCAAGTTTAAAGCTGCCAATAATGTTCGAATCACCTAAAAAATTTATTAACTGTGAAGTTTTCACCAGAGTTCAGAAGTGCTTAGATATTATGTTAATGGGTTTATCTTGTGATTAGCCAAATCTTAAATTATAGAGTTGATATTGCAATTCATTTTCCTTATTTGAGATTAGCTATTAGTTGAGTCTGGTCCTCCCCTATCAATGAACAGAATCTGTGATTTTCGGTCATAGATTTTGGAGGGTCATTTTGTTCTTTTGGTTAACTGTTCCTCAATAGGGTGGGCTGTAATGTGAATTTGGGTTTATTGTTTTCCTTTATCTTTTCTTTTGTTTTTATTTCTTGGGGAGGGGGGAGGGAATTTCAATGAGAAAGCAATCAATATACTCATAGCGCTTTATTTTAAGGAATGTTTCAGTTCTCGCCATGCAGCTTGTAGGGCTGTGAGGACTGTTGTATGAACATGTACAAACAAACATGTTTGGTGAAAAGATTAGCATGGATTTGTGTGAAATTACGGTAACAAGACTAGCACGCATGGGAAACATGCCATACTAATTTACTGATTCTTTTGAAAGAGTAGGATAAATTTTCAAGTTATTATAAAAGTCCATCACGAGTTTCTGGTAACTGTGTCAATACGAATCCTGAAGTCAAATGCATTATCCATGTTGCTAATTCTATTTTAATATGTAATTTGCAATGATCGCTTTATTCAAAACTTGGATTCTATCTTAGAAAGGTTGATGATAACAATTCATCTTGTTATAGGATATCAGCAATTAATCTTAGCTGGTGTTGTTCGACATTTGGATCACAAGAATGTTGCACATGATCCTGAGATGAAATGCCACATCATCCAAACTGCCAGCTGTTTGGCCCGTCAAGTTAGGGCAGAAGGTGTGATATCTGATATGGGGTTTGTTAGTGATCTCTTCAGACACTTGCGCAAAAGCTTTCAAGCAACTGATGAATCAGTTGAGCAAGAGCTTAATGTGAACGCTGCATTGCAGAATTCCATCGAAACTTGTTTGCTGGAAACTGTTAGAGGGGTATTGACTAATATCATCAAAATATTTTCCATTGCTCCTCTTAACTTGTCTGCCTGCTTAAATTTTTGTAATTGTTCAGATTGTTGATGTGCGACCGCTGTTCGATATGATGGCTATCACACTAGAGAAGCTTTCTCCCGTAAAAGTTGTTGCCAGGGCAGCACTTGCCTCACTTACTATTCTTGCTCATGTGATTTCCTTGGCATCTCAATCCTTCCATTCTCAGCAGGTGAGAAGCTCTGAGTAATTTACATCTTCTACACATAGTAGTCTACTTTGTTTCCTTTTTTTTTTTTTTTTTCCCTCTCTCTCTGTTTTGGTTTTTTTGTTCTCTTTTTGGTGTTTGTTGATGTCAAGAAGGCAAACTCAACAGATATTAGCTTTTGCCCTTCTGTTGGTACGTGTCAGTCAACTAAGTCCTCCAAGTAATCTGTTTTTTTGTAGTGCTAGGAATTATGAAATTGGTCATGCATTTGCATTGTTCATCTATTGAACTTATTTGTCTTCTTAAATGCTACTCGAAAGAATTTGAAGACTATTTTGCCAATTGCACAACGTTGAGTTTAAAATACGATATCCTGTCTCCATTTTGGTAATACTTGTCTTCCATTTTCAGGTGTTCCCAGATGCTCTTTTCATTCAACTCTTGAAAGTGATGTTGCATACTGATGTCGAAATACGTGTTGGAGGACATCAGATATTCTGTGTGCTTCTAATTCCAAGTTTTGCTCATGCAAGAAGTGATATTATGAACCATCCAAGAAGGTGGCATTCCAAAAGTGCATCCACATTTTCCTCAATTAATGCTCTGCTTGAGAGGCTTCGCTTGGAAATATATGGAACCGAAACGAAGCAGGTAAGTGAAAAAGATGATTGTCAGCAACTTAACAAAGTTGAAGAAGAATGGAAGCATGGGAGGTCGCACAAGAGTTCTCCGAATATGCATATAATGAGCGCCATTGTGGATAGGACCAATGGACCAGCTACCTTGACAGAGACTGTAAGAAACTTTGCGTCATCAAAGTGTGAATTTTTTTTTAATCATTTGTTACATGACTCTTCTTCTCAATTGATGCAGCGACAATACTTTTTGCGATGCAATGAGGACCAAATCGCGCAATTGCTGTCTGCTTTATGGATTCAAGTCAATCTTCCTGACAATCTCCCCACTAATATTGAGGCTATTGCACATTCATTCTGTTTAGCACTTATCTCATTGTGCCTTAAGGTTATAAATGGAGTACACTTATTTCCTTTTAATCTGTTATTTGTTTCGCTTATTAAAGTGTTGATTTGACTACATGAGAGTGATCATTATTCTTATGGGATTACTTTCTTGGTAGGTTCCAGAAGTTTAGTTTTGAAAAAAATTTATATGGCCACATATCAAAGTAAAATCTGCACTCCGAACTACAACATATTTAGTACTAGGGAGACCAGAAGAAGTGAGTCCTTTTTTTGACAGGTAATTAAATGTTATAATATAGGACCTAAGAACAAGCTATTCCATTCCTCCTCACACACAAGCGCCAAAAAAATTAACACTTTCAGCTGGCTGATAAAATAAAAAGTAAGCAAAAAAGGATATAGATGCAAGAAGGGGCACACACGACCTAAAAGAAAACCCCTTCCTTCCGGCAGATAAAATAGATGCAAAATGCCCCATATGAAGCATTGTACTGATTTTTATATAAACTATAGTACTGATTTATATTTTTTGGTCTTGTCCCCAATTTTGGGGTATTTGAACACGCTTTAGTCACAACTCAGCTGCTACCCTTCCACCTCCTCATTCCTAAAAAAAAGTTTTATCTTTTGGTGATGCATGGTGGTTTAAGCGTCACTTCTGTTATGTGACATGATTTCTCTTTTTATATTGTTGCAGAACACCAATGATAACCTGGTACTCCGATTCTTTCAACTCCCCATGTCAATTAGAAAGATGGCTTTAGGCTCTAGTAATGGTATGGGACACCATTCAATGAATTTCTCATTATAAAAGCAATAAAATTTTATGCATAATGTATCGTTGTCTCATCACCAGGGTCCTTGCCTCCTGCGTACCAGAGATCACTTCTTGTATTATCAACTGCAATGATGATGTTTGCTGCAAAGCTATATCATATCGATGAGACTCATAAGTTGCTCAAGTTGTTGCTTGAGTCTTCTGTAAGTATTTTATACGTGCATTTACTTTATGTATATTTATGCTTGCCTCAAACTTGCACCGAAAATTAATTGGTCATTGAAAATGATAATTGCCTTTTAAGTTTTATATTCATGATTTTCAAAGCAAATACATCTGAATTGTACTTATGTGTTTGAAGCAACCAAACATGGCATGGAAAGTTGAAACTCGGTTGAATTGGTCACTACACATATTTATATGCTTAATTCTGAAAAATGAAATAATCTGTCTATGGCTGCTAATCAATTATATCTATTTGCCTATGGTTGTAGACATTTTAGACCTTGTTATTTTGATTTAATTGCACTTTACGTCATTTTGCTGATGGTATAGCTCCGACGTATTTAGCCTTCTCAAGTGTTCTTAAATTTTCCCAATGTTTAAAATTCAGGTGGATCCATATGTTGGCATCACTGATGACTTTCAAGTCTTTGTAAAGCCTCAATCTGAAGCAAAGGATTATGGCTCTGCTTCTGATAATGAACAAGCTTTGTGTGCTCTAACTGAACTGCAAAAGAAGGCTTATGAATCTGACAAAGTTGTATTCGACATATTAGTTGAAAGTTTATCCAACATTACGAAGGTATTTCCTTTTATAATATGTTATGCAGTAATTTCGTTTGTCCATTTCTAAGAAAACTTTTTAGGGGGAAAGAGGCTCATGCTAAAGTTTTGTTTCTGTAAGATTGAGGCAGAAGAGATTGCTAAGCAGCTATCAGAAGGATTTGTACCTGATGAAGCTTTCATGTTTGGCCCACAATCAATGCTCGACATGGATCACATCCAAAGGGCTGTAGACTCCAAGGAATCACAATCATTTGATGGGGTATGTTATTATGTCTAGATTCTCTAACTTCCTTGGTTGTTCGAATTGAAGTTTATAGGGATTTAACTTTGCCTTTTGACTCAGGAATTTTCTGTAAATTCTCTCGTCGAAGATGACGCAATGAGTATATCATCAGTTGCTGATATTTCTCGCTTCATTCCTAAGGTGCCTCCACCTGCATCTCCTTCAACGTCCCATATTGTCAGCATCGGCCAGCTACTAGAATCTGTAATGCTCCTCTTCTCTCTCTGCGTCTCTAGACTAAACCAAAAAGATGTGATTTTGATCTTTTTATCTCTGAATCTATTTTATTTATTATTTATCAACATTTATATTGGCGACGATCTATTGGAGAAATATAATTCATTGTGACAAGCGAACTGGATCTAGAAAAAAGAAAAATGAAAAAAATCTTATCATTTACAAAAATGTAATGCCCAAAAGAACCTGGTGCATCAAATTCAAATATGTGTAGCTTCTCTAAGAAATTGATTTCAGGCACTTGAGGTTGCTGGTCAAGTAGCGGGAGCATCTGTCTCGACCTCACCCCTTCCATACAGCGCGATGACAAATCAATGTGAAGCCTTTGGCGCAGACACCAGAAAGAAGCTCTCCAATTGGTTGACCTCCGATGATAACACAAAAGCCTGTGATGTATCACTTCCGTCATTTTCTACAATCGACAAGGTGAGCTAGAGATCATCATATCGTTTACCATATGTTTCCTATGCCTCACTGCCATCACATTAAGATTCTCTCTCTCCCTCTCTCTCTAGATAGCGAATGACGAACGTGAAGGAGGTGTTCCAGGCACAAACACATGGTTAGCTCTAAGGTTGCCCCCTGCCAGCCCTTTCGACAACTTCCTGAGAGCAGCTCGTGGTTAGATTGCTTCCAGAAAATCACTGTGTTGTAGCTTGTAAATTGTTAGGCAAGCTTCTAGGATCAGTTGGCTTAGCCCCATGTATGTACCTGTAATCAGTTTTCTGTAATTTCTGATTCCAAAATCAATGTTGCTCCACTTTGGTACTTTGATTCTATGTCAGGTTTTATTCTTGTTCGTTCTGCTGTCTCATTTCCATTAGGTTGAGCTTTGAATTAAAGGATCTGAACATAAATTTGAAATCATATTATATATATGTATATATATATATATTATATTTCTCTTAATGAATGTTTCTTTCCAATGAAAATTTGAGTTGGTACCCTTTATCTCTTCCTGACAAGATGTGAAGAAGGATCACTAATTAGTTAAAAAAGCAAGAGGAGATAACGAATAGTTATTTATTACAAATCAACAACATTAATATTAGTATTTCATTTCTTGCGCAGCATAATTTATAATATAATAATCTAATAAATAATTATGAAAATAGTAACATAATTTTTAAAATAAAATCTATAATTATATAAAATATATTTAACATAAAAATTATTTAAAATAAAATTACCTACGATATAAAAATATATTAAATTTTAAAGTATATCATCATTAATATATACAAAAATTAGTTTATATTTAAAATTAATATTTTATTTTTATATATATGCAATATTAAATATTTAATATATGAAAAGGGTACTGAACAGCAGGACCAAAACGTGTTGCCTTTTATATTTGGACATAACATATTATATTTTTATAATTTTTTTCAAACTATCGTATTTTTATATAATTATAAATAATAATATTAACATTAAACGTTTCGGGAACAAAACCCATCTGTGTGGGGCTTACGTAGACCATACAGGATGGCTGAAAGAAAATAATTTATTATTTGAAAATTAAAAAGAAATATATATATATATATATATATTTTTTTTTTATAAAATGATCCGTTAGCAAACCTATCGCACCAAAATCTTATGCACCAAAAAGTAAATTTAGCCCGTGCGAGATCCACTAACCGAACCCAGAAGCTCAGAAACCCGAAACCCGAATGCGGAACCCGGTATGTGCCCAAGCATTCAACCACTTTAATTAGGGTTGGCCCGAGAACATCCAGAACCCAACACTACCAAAACCTGACGATACAAAGTTCAATCAACACCTTTCAACCCAACTCCTGCCTAAACCCATAAATCGGCTCATAAATATCCATAAAAGTGACCCAAATTTAACCCGAAAATCGTTATTATTATTCTATCAATTTAAAAAAATAGCCATGTTTCGCAAAAATATAAATTTTTAGTGTCAATTTGATAAATATACAATTTTTCAAACTATAAATTCGCACTTATAAAAAAAAAATTATTTTTTGATTTGATTTATTCAACTATAACTAATTTATTTGTGAAATAAAAAATTAATTTTTTATTTTAACTAAAAAGACAAGATTTTAACTTTTGAAACAAGACTCTTTTTTCGAACAAAGCACTAAGAAATATGATATTATTAATAAAAAAGGAGTGTTATTATTATTTTTTTGTTATGTCATGGGAAATAGAAATTCCCAACCACCATCATAGGCGCACACTCAATAAATTCTACTCGCGCACAATAACTCGCAAGCCATACGAGATGAGCACACACACAAGCAAAGCCCAGTGTGATAGTAGAATTAAATCTCACGACATGCAACTTTTATGCTCACCTGCTCCACCAACTAGACTACTGCAAGATACTACTAATAAATTTTTATAAATAACTTAAAATAATTAAATTAGTGTATGTATGAAAGTATAACTAATTATGGTTATAACATTGGATCTTGATCACCTAGAAAAAATAGAAGAAGGAAAAAGCAAAAAAAATCTTCGTTTTGTCATATGATTTAAATGTTCAAATGAAATTAGAATACTTACCGTTATCCTCCATGTAATAAAATTATAATAAAGTCTAAAATAGATAATAAGTGCAAAAGGTCGAGTGAAGATATAGGAATAGTTTCACATACATTGTTTTTGCCAAAATTTTTTCATTTCGAATTTAATTAATTCAATTTTCCATTTATTTCTTATTCTTTTGTCTTATTATTATTTTCTTGTTCAAGATAAAATTAATTAATTAAAATAAAATTTAAAAATATCCAAGTGCTCCCAAATATGAGTATATAACATAAAATAAATTAAGATTGGAGTTATACCATGGCTGAAATAAATAAGGAGTTGTTTATTTTATGCTTGCTAATTTGCTTTGCTGTTTGTAAGGTACGTACAATACTAATATGAATATTTATTTATTCTTTATTATATTTTATAAATAAAATATTATTCTTCATATATAATAAAAGTCCTTTGAATTTTAATTAGAGCGGAATTCTTCATCCGACAAACTTGTCATGGTGCGTGGCAAAAGGCAATGTCTCACGATCACTTCTGGAAGCTTATATAGAACGTACTTGTCAAACACGACTTTGTAGTGAGATACAACGTGGCGGTCCATGTTACATCTCTCCCTTGTGCTTGAGTAGGAATACAAGAGTGAGGAAGCATGCATCTTATCTCCTCAATTGGGAATATAGGAACATGCTACTCTGTTCGCCCGCTCTTGGTAAAATCGTCTATAATAATCCATGTACGATGTTTCTTCTTTTTTCTAAAAGCTTTCAATTTTTTGTAAATAATTATTATATTCAAACATTAATTATTAAATATAATCTTTTTTTTTTTTTTTTGGCAGCTTATAGAAAATGTCATTATCCATGAGACCATCCACGACGTGCGATGGAGTTCCTATTAATTCAGATTGAGAAAAAGACTTTAATAAAGTGCCATATTCAACATAAATAGATTCTGTGAAAGTATGTAGAATTTCTTACTTTTTTTCTTTTTTTAATATATAATTATGGTGTATTTAATATCTAATATATTTTATACTATGAGATATTTTATTTAAAATAAGTTTTATAAAAAATATAATTATATAATTTATTTAAAAATCATTATTATTTTTATAATAGTTTATTATATTATTATATTATAAACCGTTTAACATAAAGAACAAATACAAGTTAATATTAACAATTAAAAAAAAAAAAAATATATATATATATATATAGATAATTTTTTTATAAAATGATCCATTAGCAAAACTAACTCACCAAAATCTTATGCAACCAAAAGGACATGTAGCCCGTGCGAGATCCACTTACCGAACCCAGAAGCATATTTATATAGACTGAAGAAACTCGAAACCCAAAACCCGAAACCCGAAACCCGGGACTCGGTATGCACTCAAACATCCAATCACTTTAATTAGGGTTGGCCCAAGAACATCCAAAACCAAACACTACCAAAACCTGACGATACAAAAAGTTCAATCAATACCTTTCAACTCAATTCATGCCTAAACCAATAAATCGGCTCATAAATATCCATAAAAAGTGGCCCAAATTAAACCCAAAAATCGTTCTTTATTATCCTACCCCTTTCAAAAAATACTCATATTTCACAAAAATAAAATTTGTCAATTTGACTAACATACAATTTTTTAAACTTTAAATTCACGTTCATACAATGTCTTTTATTTGTTAATTTAATTTATTCAATTATATATAATATATATGTGAAATAAAAAATTTAATTTTTTATTTTAAGTAATAAAACAAGACTTTAACTTTTGAATCAAAACTATTTTTTTGGACAAACACTATTTTAGAAATAAGAATTTTTTCTTTTAATGAAAAAAGGAGTATTATTATTTATTTTTCATGTCATGGGAAATAGACATTCCCAGCCACCATCATAAGACATACACTTAATAAATTCCAATCACGTGCAATAACTCACAAGTCGTACGATATGAGTAGACACACAAGCAAAGCCCTGTTTGATAGGCTCAATCTAGAAATTATCTACAGTAGAATTAAAATTTATGACATGTAACTTTTATGCTCACTTGCTCCACCAGCTAGACTATTGTAGAAAGCGAGTAATAAATTTTTAAAAATAATCTAAGTGCAAAAAGTCGAGTGAAGATATAGGAATAGAATAGTTTCACATACATTGTTTTTGCTCATTTATTTCCATTTCAAATTTAATTAATTCAATTTTCCATTTACTTCTTTTTCTTTTCTCTTATTATTATTTTCTTGTTCAAGATAAGGTTAGCTAATTAAAATAATTAAAAAAAAAATCCAAGCCCTCCCAAATATGAGTATATAACACAAAATAAATTAAGACTAAAGTTATACATGGCTAGAACAACTACGGAGTTGTTTGTTTTATGTTTTCTAATTTGCTTCACTGTTTGTAAGGTACGTAAGCACTAATACAAACAAGTTTTGTTTATTTTTAAATTATTTATATATAAAAAATATTGTTCTCCGTATATGCTTAAAAGTCCTTTCAAATTTTAATTAGAGCGAAATTCTTCATCCGACAAACTTCTCATGGTGCGTAGCAAAAAGCAATGTTTCACGATTACTCCTGGAAGCATATATAGAACGTACTTGTAAAACACGACTTTGCACTGAAATAAAACATGGTGGTCAATGTTACATCTCTCCTTTATGCTTGAGTAGGACTACAAGAGCGAGGAAGCATGCTTCTTATCTCCTCAATTGGGATTATAAGAACACACTGCTCTGTTCGCCCGCTCTCGGTAAAATCGTTTATAATAATCCATGTACGATGTTTCTTCCTTTTTCGAAAGTTTTCAATTTATTGTGAATAATTATATATATATATATATATATATTTGACCATTAATTATTAAACATAATCTCAAGTTTTTTATTTTTATTTTTTATGCAGCATATAAAAAATGTCGTTATCCATGAGTCCATCCACGACATGTGATGGAATTCCTATTAATTGAGATTGAGAAGAAGACTTTAATAAAGTGCCATATTTTATAAATAAGTATGCAGAATTTATTGTTTTTTTCTTTTTTAATATATAATTTATTGCTATTTATTGCAATAATGTGAAATGCAAACACATATTTTGCAGTTTTAATTTTTATTTATTTATTTGTCTTACAATATTTGAAATTGTTGTAAAAATTGATTCTGATATGGTTGCTGAATAATAGGAATGCTTCTAGCTACGAACATCACTCAACATTAATGGCAAGTTACAAGAATAAAGTCTTCTAATTTTAATTGATTTAATAAATTATAAATATAACAATTTTAATTTAATTTTAGTTGTGTTGATTTTTAATGAGCTCTCTTAATAAATACAATAATTGTTTTTTTGTTTAATTTAAAATTTATAAGAGTTCCTATATTTTCGAATATTGACCTTTATTATTGGGAACCTAACCCCATCGATGTTCTACCAAGTCATCTCTACTACATAATAATTTTTTAATTTTTTATCATTAAAATAATATAATATTTTTAATATTTATGAATTTATTCTTACATATTGATTAATTTAAATTTATATTATATATATTATAATTCATTTTTTTGAATATATTATAAATTATGTATCACACGAGATCCATAGTTGTATTAGTATAGACGAGTGAAAATTTAAATTTTAATAGAGCAAACTGAATAATAGAATTGTGCTTTACAAAAATAATTAGTCGAGCTTAGATAATTACTTAGTCGAGCTTAGATAATTACTCCTTGTAAGGGTGTGTTTGCTGGTGGGTGGAACTAGGTTAATAGGATAAGGTTATATTATACACGAGATTATTTATTTAAATTTTAATTTATCGAAATTTTATTTTGAGGATTGAGATTAAAAAAATTGGATAAGTTATCTTATTATTATTCACTTGATATTTTTGAAACTTATATAATTTGACAAAAACATATTTATTTATTTGTAAATATACTATGTCATAAGGGCAAATTATAATTTTCACTTAAAGTTTAAAAAAAATTTCGACATTTCGCAACCTGACAGTTTTAGAATAATTTATCTCACCTTATGTAAAAGGATACATAATCAATTATTTTTCTTGCTTTTCAAAATAATCCTAAAATTTTGTATTTATAATCACACAAAGTAATAAAAAATTGGTAGGATAACTTTTTCTTATCCAAGCTAATCACCGAATGTAAACACACCCACCCATAAGAAGAAAACATTATTAAAAGTAGAGAAATAATTCTCCCCCTTATCTATTGCTTCCAAGAGAATAAAATATATATTCTATCCATACGACGCCGTTGGTTACAGGCACCGACCATTCATAAAACCCCGAGTTTAAAGTTTTAAACAATAAACCCTTGAGCCATTTCGTCGCCTGCTCACTTCCAAATGACGAGTATGAGAATCATTAGCCGTTTAATCGTCCGAAAATCGCCGCCGTTTTCTCCTACACAGTGGTTTTCCACCGCCACCCCGGCGCCGGCGGCGCAACCACGTAAGAGAAACCGTCTTTTCAGCGAAGTAATTAACAGTAGCTCAAATTCCGGCATAGCAGACATTCTCAGTAAATGGGTAGATGAAGGGAAACAAGTGAAGAAAGTCGATATTATTAACCTCAGCTGTTACTTCCGCAATCGGAAGAATTTTCCCGCTGCCCTCCAGGTTTTTCTCTTTTCTTTTCATTTTACCTTTTTTTTTTTTTTTGATTTGCATAAGGAGTAATGAATTTTCCTTGTATTTTTTGCAAAAGTAAAAGTTCTTTTATGTCTGTTTTATATACATTTTCGAGTAGCATTTTTTCTCTTTGCAAGAATCAATTTGCTCTTCTTACCCTTCTCATTTCTCTTCTTTACGAATACATAATGTAGCTGCTTGAATGTTTTTTTTTAAAATCCCTGTCTGCTTATTCGATGAATACATGATATTTTTCATGTATCTTGTCCAGCTTTCAAATTATAAAGTATTATTGTCTGTTCCTCTAAATAAGTTGCCTTCGTTGTAAATTCGTTTAGGAGAGATTATGCGCAGAAGTTTCTAGTTTTATTAGAGTATTCGAGAGAATTTGCCATCTGTTAAATTAGCAATTAAAAAATGTGGTAGCAGGGAAGAAAAAGCACATACATTGCCAGACTACATATTCGACTGTGTAATGCTTTGTTCATGATTCCCGCTTTCTACGATTCTAGGATGATGCACAGCTTTTTGGATATTTTCTCAGCTTTGTTAGGTCTTGAATTGGTCGGTCACCATGGTAGTGGAGTTTGTGACATCCTTCATGTACATTCTTGAAAAAATTCTGACTGCTAGTACCAAACTGTATACTACTTTTTTGCTCATCAAATATGTTTTTTTTTTTTTTTTTTTTTTTGTGTGTGTATGTTTTGTGCCAAAAATAAAAAATAAAAAAACAATAAACATGTTGTGCTTTCAGGTATATTGGTTTGGTTTGCCTCATGCTATGTTCACTGAAGTCATTTGCCGTCATTTAAGTTCTAAGTATTGAAATTATTCTGGTTGCTCTTCAATTTTCTGATCAACTTTATCCACACCAGCTGTATGAGTGGATGGAAAGCCGTAAGCTCAAAATAAACAATGCTGATCTAGCTATACGCATTGACCTTCTTTGCAAGACTGAGGGTGTAGCTTCTGCGGAAAAATACTTCAATAGCCTCCAAGATTCAGAAAAAACTAATAAAACCTATGGAGCACTTCTTAGCTGTTATTGCAGGGAGGGAGTTTTCGATAAGGCTTTGGAGATCTTTGAGAAGATGAAGATATTGAGTTACACAACCACTCTAAATTACAACAATATGCTGTCACTTCTCAATAACGCGGAGCAGCCTGAAAAGGTTTTGTCTCTGGTGCAAGAAATGGAGGAAAACAACATTGCTCTCGACTATTATACTTACAATCTGCTGATTAACAGTTACGCTGCTGTGAAAAATTATGATGCTGTGGAAGAAATTCTGGAGAAAATGGAAAGTGGTAGCTTAAAACCCAATTGTTTTACATACGGAAATCTTGCAACCAAGTTTTTTTATTCTGGGTTGCATGAGAAGGCCAATGCTGTTCTTGAGCTTATGGAGCAAATGGGAATCCAACATGATAAAGGTGCAGTTGAAGGTTGCTGCACCCGATTGAAGTTGTACTCTATGATGAATAATTTATCAGGGGTTAATCGGGCATGGGAGGCTCTAAAGTCAGCTTCTCCAACACCCTCTAATACTAGTTATCTTCTCATGCTTTTGGCTCTTTCCAAACTAGGGGATAAGGAAAACCTTGAAAAGATCTATAAAGAGTGGGAAGAAGGTTGTTCAAGATACGACTTCAGGTTGCCGAACGTGCTGCTAGAATATTACCTCCAACACAACATGATTGACGAAGCCATATCACTCCACAAAAGAATGGAAAACAGTGGGAATGGACCTAATCTAAGGGCACTGAGCTTGTTCACGAATCTATGCATAAAAACACGTCAGATAGATTTGGCGCTCAATTATTTGGAGACGGGCTTGGATCAAGCGAAACCCCGGAAAAATGAGTGGTTTCCCACAGAAGAAACTGTTGAGTTATTCGTTGACTATTTTGAGGCGAACGATGATGCAGATAGATCAAAGAAGTTCATTGATATGATGGAGAAGCATGACCGTTTGGAGTCCGATTCTTAGTTTGCTTCAAAATATGTTGATTTTATGTATGTTCGTTTCTTTCTCTGTTCCAGTGTGTAACCCAAAATACAAATTCAATATTGTTCGGCCTAAATTATAAATCTATAGAACTTAGTTACCTACTATAGTCGAAATTATATTATACACATATATAAGTACCTCTAACGCTTTATTTTATATATCTTTTGTAATTATTTATAATATAAAATAATATTTTTTAAAGTTGTTTGGAATTCAAATACAAAAAGATGGGATGGAATAAGGATCTCGATCGACATTTCTATTTGTAAATTTAAAGAAAGTTAGATGTAAAAGACAAAATTGATTAAAAAAAGATAAAATAATCGCGTGTTACTCTTTTAAGTGAGGGAAAAAGAGGAGTGTGGGTAGAATGATGTGTTCGATACGTACGGCGTCATTTTGCTACAGGCGCTTTTCCAAAACCCTCGGTTTAAACCCTTCTTTCCTTTCGTTGTCTGCTCACTCAGTCAGCTGGAGAAGTGCATATGACGATTGTGAGACTCATTAGCCGTTTAATCCTTGGAAAATCGTCTCTATATTCGCCTCTACGTTTGTGTTCCACCGCGCCGGAGTCAGCGGCTGTGGCGGCTGCGCCGGCTGCGCCGAAGCCGCACCCACGGAAGCGAAACCTTCTTTTCGATGAAGTGGTCGGGAAAAGCTCCAAATCCAGTATAGCAGAAATTCTCGAAAACTGGGTGAATGAAGGAAAAGAAGTAAAGAAATTCAATATTTGTGACCTTCTCCGGTACTTCCGCAATCGCAAGAACTTCCGCGCTGCCCTTCAGGTTTTATTTTTATTATATATCTATATCTATATATATATATATATATATTTTTTTTTTTTTTTTTTCTGTCCATCTTTCTTTTCTGTAACTTATTTCCCTTTCGCAAGGTTCAGTTAAATTTGATAAGGAGTCTTAATTTTTTGAATCAAAAGAAAAAGAAAAGAAGAAAATTTGCTAGGTGAAGGTTTTAGTTTGGATTCGCATGTATTATTTCATGATCTCTATGTTTGCTCTCTCTCTCTTTTGGGTCTTGTAATCTACATAATGCATCTAGTGCAGTATTTATTCTGTACTTGCACATATACATGGGGGGCATCTGTGAGTGATTGTGTGTGTACCACCTATTTAATACTCCACGAAACTGTTGAAAATGAGTGACAGTAGCTTGATTAGTGTACTTTAGACGAGGAAAGTGTTACGAACCGAACTGCTGGTGGGGGAAAAGTGGGACATTATTTCCAATATTCCAAATTTTGGATCTTTTTATATGTAAAATATGCATTTCTAGTAGTATTTTGTCTCTTTCCAAGAATCAAATTTCTCTTCATTTCCTCCCCATTTTCTCTTTTATAGTTTGTTGGGAGGATATAATTGATTATGAATTCATAATATAGCTGCATGGATATTGCACTTTTTGATTCCTGTACGCTCATTGGATTAAGACATGATGAATTTAAAATATTCCAATTTTAGAATATTATTGTCCGTTCTTCTAAATTGGATTCCTTTGTTCTTGTTGTAACATTGTCTAAGAGAGACTATGCATAGTGCTTTAGAAGGTTAAAAAATGAGTATTGGAGATACTAGCAAGATGTTAGATTAGCAATTAGAAGACATGGTAGCAGGTGAACAAAAAAGGAATTGAATTGTCTTGAGTACTTGTTGAAAACCTTTTAACATTTACTGTAATGATGCATGGTTTTCCTTTTTTCCTTTTCCCGCCTGAGGTATGCCTTGACTTGGTTGGCAACCATGGGACTGGAGTTTGTGACGTCCTTTCCTTCAAGTACACATTGTTGAAAATTTTCTGATTGACAGTATGGGTGTACAATTTTTTTGCATATCAAAATATTGCATGTTATATGGGATGCACATTCTCTCCTCTTCTTTTTTTGTTAAAAAAGAAAAAGAAAAAAACAACTGTAGCATGTTGTGCTTCCAACTGTATGGGTTTCATTTGCAACAGACAGTTATGACTCCAGTCATTTACCCTCTTTAACTTCAAAGTCCTAAATATGTGCTGTTCTGTGCTTTCCTTTTTTTTTTGGATCCAATTTATCCTCACCAGGTTTATGACTGGATGGAGCGTAGCAGCAATTTGAAAATAACCAATGCCGATCAAGCCATTTGCATCAACCTTCTTTACAACAGTGAAGGTGTAGATTCTGCAGAGAAATACTTCAATAGCCTCCAAGAATCAGAAAAAACAATTAAAACCTATGGATCACTTCTTAGTTGTTATTGCAGAGAGAGAGTTTTCGATAAGGCTTTGGAGATCTTTGAGAAAATGAAGGCACTGAATTACATAAGCACTCTAAATTACAACAATGTGCTGTCACTTTACTATAACATGGAACAGCATGAGAAAGTTGTCGCTCTATTGCAAGAAATGGAGGACAAGAATATTGCTCCTGACCGTTATACCTACAGTATGTTGATTCATAGTTATGCCACTCTGAAAGATTTAGACTCCGTGGAAAAAATTGTGGAGAAAATGAAAAGCAGTAACATTAAGCCTGATTCTTTCACATATGGAAATCTAGCAACCATATATTTCAATTCTGGGTTACATGAAAAGGCCAATGTTGCTCTTGGGCTGATGGAGCAAGTGGATACCCAACATGATAAAAATGCTCTGGATATCTACCACACCCGATTGAGGTTGCATTCTATGATGAATAATTTTTCAGGGGTTTATCGAGTGTGGGAGGCTATAAAGTCGGCTTTTCCAACCCCCACTAATACAAGTTATCTTCTGATGCTTTTGGCTCTTTCCAGACTTGGGGATAAGGAAAACCTTGAGAAAATGTTCAAGGAGTGGGAAGAAGGCTGCTCGACATACGATTTCAGGTTGCCGAATGTGCTGCTAGAGTTCTACCTCAATCAGAACATGATTGAAGAAGCCAATTCACTTTACAAAATGATGGAACATAGAGGGACTGAACCCAATTTGAGGGCACTGAACTTGTTTGCGAATCTATGCATAAAAAACTGTCAAATAGATTTGGCTCTAAATTACTTAGAGATGGGATTGGATAAATCAAAACCAGGAAACAAGTGGTTTCCTACCGATGAAACCATCAAATTGTTTGTGGACTATTTTGAGGCGAACAACGACATAAGAGCTGAGAAGTTCGTTCAGAGCATGAAGAAGTACAATCGTCTGGACTCCAATTCTTTCCTTTTGAACATGAAAGTTCCCGATGCTAGCTGATATCGGTGTTGGTAACATATGTATGCTACAATAACTGTTGCTTGTGACACTACTTTTCAAATTTATTGCATGCACTGGCTGCTGCCCTCGGTACTTTTATGTCTCTGCTCTTGCTTGCTCATTTTGGGTGCAACTGGTCATAGATTGCATTTTATTAGGAGTCGGGATCCTTTGTTACACTTGATGTTTCATTTTGGAAGATCCAAATGTTTCATCTTCGAAGTTCCGTCTGCATATTTCAAAATATTTGCATTTTTAATGAGTAGGATTTTCAAAATTCTTTTGATCCCAAGGTGTACGTAAAATTATTGTGTAAACAGATGTATAATATTTTTATTTTTCTAAGCATAATTTCAAAAATAAAAAATATGAATTTTATCTAATCATGCATTAAAGAAAAATACCTTATTAACATAAATAATTTTTTAATTACATGTCGAGTAAGTTTATCTTATGTCGAGTGAGCCTATCCTACCAAATGTGTTAATAATTAACACAAAATTTATTAATATTTTTGTTTCGTTAACAAAGTTGAAGAAAGTAGTTAATAATTCAACACCCAAATTTAGCAAAAGATTACCTTTTTTAATACTATAAATAGCAATAAAAGTTTATTTTCTCTTAAATCCAATAAATAATCTACATTCGAGTTTAAAAATAAATTTGGCGCAACACATTCATATATTCTATAACGGTGTCGTTGGACGTGAAGTTTAAACCCTAGAGTAAAGCCTTCTTTTCATCCTCTTCTCGGATGAAAATTGTGGGACTAATAAGCCGTTTAACCCTCCGAAAATCTGCGCCTCCCCGGTGGTTCTCCACCGTGTCGGAAAATGCGACGCCGGAGACGCAACCACCTAGAAGGCGCAGCATTCTCTTCCATAGAGTGGTTAGGACAAGCTTCAAATCCAGTATAACGGATGTCCTCAACAAGTGGGTGGATAAGGGAAATCAAGTAAGGAAAGGCGATATTATCGACCTCAGCTATTACTTCCGCAACCACAAGAATTTTCATGCTGCCCTCCAGGTTTTTTCCTTTCTCGTCTGATGGTGTTATTACATTTTTGTAAACTGCATCGGCTTAATTAATCAAATTCTCCTCGTTTTTCTTTGATTTGGGGGGGGGGGGGTCGTCATGGGTATGGACGTACACATTTTCCTACTAGTATTTTGTCTCTTTTGAAGAATTCATCTCCCTCTTCTTTTACACCTCTTGATTTAGCCGCTTGGTTGAAATGCTGTTTGATCCATTTCTGCTTATTTGATGATAAACACTGAACATTTTCCATGTATCTCTTCCCATTTTCCAAGTAAACAAAATTCGTCGTGTCTTTCAAAATTGATTTCCTTTTAGAGATTAGAAGCTTTAGAAAATAATTACCGGAAACCGCAATGTTAAATTAGCAATTAGAAAACACTGTAGCAGGCCTATGAGATGTAATGCTTTGTTCATGATTCTCACTTTCTTACGTTTATGAGATGATGCATGGCCTTTTCTACTATTTTACCTCTTCAATTTGTGTCCCCCCCCCCCCAAACGCCAGCCCTTTTTTTATCACTACTTCGGTGTGTGTGCTTTCAGCTATATGGGTTCCATTTGCCACAGCCATATTTTCACTCAATTCTTTTGCCCTCTTCAACTTCTAAGCACTAAATTTCTTTTGTTTTGGGCTTTCCCGATTTTTCTATCCAATTTATCCACACAGCTGTATGATTGGATGGACAGAAGCAACCTTGAAACGACCAATGCTGATCAAGCCATACGGATTGAGCTTCTTTGCAAGACCGGGGGTCTTGCTTCTGCAGAAAAATACTTCAATAGCCTCCAAGAATCAGAAAAAACTATTAAAACCTATGGAGCACTTCTTAGCTGTTATTCCAGGGAGAGAGTTGTGGATAAGGCTGAAGAGATTTTTGATAAGATGAAGGTGTTGAATTACACATCCACTCTCAATTACAACAATGTGCTGACACTTTACTGTAACACAGAACAGCCTGAAAAAGTTGCTTCTCTTGCGCAAGAAATGGAGGAGAAGAATATTGCTTATAACATTTATACTTACAATCTGTTGATTAATAGCTATGCTGCTCGCAAAAATTTTGATGCCATGGAAGAAGTCGTGAAGAAAATGGAAGGTAGCAACACGAAACCTGATTTGTTTACTTATGGGAATCTAGCAACCATATATTTCAATTCTGGTATGCATGACAAGGCAATTGCTTTTCTTGGACTGATGGAGAATATGGGAATTCAACGCAATGAAGGTTCATCATTTGAAGCCTTTCGCACCCGTGTTAAGTTGTACTCTATGATGAATGACCTGTCGGGGGTTAATCGGGCATGGGAGGCTCTAAAGTCTGCATTTCCAACCCCATCTAATACTGGATATCTTCTTATGCTTTTGGCTTATTCTAAAATGGGGAATAAGGAAAACATTGAGAACATTTGTAAGGAGTGGGAAAAAAGCAGCCCCTCATATGATTTCAGGTTGCCTAATGTGCTGCTTCAATATTACCTCGATCACAACATGATTGAAGAAGCCACTTCACTCTACAAAAGAATGCAAAGTAGAGGGAGCTCCCCCAATTTAAGGGCCCTGAGCTTGTTCGCAAATCTGTGCTTAAAAAACCATCAGATAGATTTGGCTCTCAAGTACTTAGATAAGGGATTGGATAAAGCAACAGCATACAACAGTGGGTGGTTTCCAACTGACGAAACCATAAAATTATTTGTTGACTATTTTGAGGAGAACGATGATGCAGATAGAGCTGACAAGTTCATTCAGAGCATGAAGAAGCACAATCGGGATTCCAACCCCCTGCTTTTAAATTTTAAAGCTTCTGCTATGTGAGCTAGGGAACGGAGTAATAGCAGTAGGCAGAAGCCCGTGCCTCAAATCCGTATATAGTTGATAGCAGCTGTTTTACATCCCAGACTTCTGTTTGTGCATGCTCCTCTAACTATTTTTGAATTTGTCAGGATGACGCTCCTTTTCGCCTACTAATCTCACATTGGCTGAAAGAGACAAGTCTTTAACCTCATGCAGTTGCAAGGGGAAGGATTTGTACCTAGGTCACAGCCCATTCACCCTTCTTCTAGACTAACGGGAATACGCATTTTTTTTTTTTTTAATTTGTAGGGTTTTTTTTCCCTTTCTATTTCTTGCTTATTTTCGGTGCAACATATGAACCTTGTTTATCGAGATCGCTTATTATCTTCAGATTTAGATGAATTTGGAAGATGGATTTGCAATCTAGATCATATAGGCATTACCACATAATAAGGTGGAATGTTCAATTTCACACCGAAAGCATACCCTAAAGAGTCCTCCTCTAGTTTATGTGGCAATGCCCACTTATGCAATGCGTTAGTTCCTTACATTTAGATAAGCAATGTTGCAGCCCATATATGCATTGTCAGCCCATTTTTCTTGGTCAGCTATATTGTATCTGTCCATACAAAAAAAATCCCAACTTCGGTGCGATATACAGTACTGGGGAATGGATTATATTTAAAAAATCGCATTATTTACAAAAAATATCAACTAATTATTAGTATTTTAGGGGATCCAAAATCCCCCTCGTTTCAAATTTTTATTCCTGTTCTATGGTGAATCATTTGGTGTTACAATTATCTTTTGTATTTTTCCCTAAATGTGTGAAGCAGATTTTTTCGAATGTTTTGGAAAACTTGCGCGTGTGTGTGTTTTTTTTCTATTAATAAAAGTAGATGTCCGACCGTGTATTGTATGAGATAAAATATATTTTATTATATGATAAAATTATGTTATCATTACTACAAAAATATACATAAGATATTATTTATATAAATTACATTTATTAAATATTATTGAATTTGAAATATAGTTTTTTTATTACATTGTATTGTTATTTTTTTAAAGTTATCTTTATTAAATCATAAATTGCACAATATTTTTTTAAATGAATTATAGAGTGTTTGTAAAGTTAATATTAATATTTCAAGTTAATCTATTATATAAATTAATAGATTAATAATATAATTTTTATTAAAAAATATTTATATTATTTACATTTTAGCTCAAACCAAATTAAAGATTAATGTATTGTTTATTCAACTTCATGCATATATTAAAATAAAAAATAAATAATTCAATTAAAAATATATATATTTCATCCATAAAAATTATATTTCATATTCTTAATGTAATTATGTGATTTATTATATGTAATATTAGGGTTAAATTTAAAATTATAAAAGGAGAATTGATTTGATATGTGATATGTTAAAATTTAGAAAAAAAAAAAAAGTATTTGTTTTTTTAATTATTTAACTAAAAATTAAAATAAAAAAGATAGAGGAAAAGACAAATAATAAGAAAAGAATTATAAGATCCTTCATGATATCTATTTTTCCGGAAAAATCTAATAATAATAAAATATTACTATTTCTAAATTATATCACCTTATCACCACTTTCAATCGTCAAATTATGTTTATAGAAGGTTGGAATATACTAGGATTAAAATATTCTGGGCAACCATAAATCACGAGAATGGCTTTTTTTATATATTCTTATTTTAAAATCAATATAATTATCTTATTAATTTTTTAATATAATAATTTCATTCTTAATTTTCATACAAAAATCAATATAACACTGAATTGGAAAAACTAAAATTAAAATTTAACCAAACATTCGCTTTGTTTACCTTCTAAATCTTTAAATATACCTCACAGTTTAAATATACCCCATTAAAAATTAATAATTTTTTTAACTAAATATACCTTATTTTTATCCCTTATACATTTCTTACTAAAAATTAAAAAAATAAAAAAAATTCAGCATCTCAGCTTTCTGTGATTCTCAATATAAATTGACAAATCAAAGTTAAAAACCTCTCTGTTTTCCCAAAAAAAATTCTAATTTTTTTCTCTGCAATTTCTCTATCTACCATCTGCACCTCCTGTCTTCTATACCCAGAAATTCAAAAAAAAATCATCTTTGTTTCTCAGATCAGTAACAACAAGGGAGGAAAAAAATTCTTGCTGAAATTGAAAAATGGCACAAATTTATGTATATATATATATATATGAACCCTTATACACAAAATTTTTAATAAAATCAAGTTTGGGGAAAAATCATTTAAAGATGGAAAAAAATCATTTAAATAATTGTTTTAAAAGTGTATGTTTCTTATCAAGTTTAGCATTCGCGGTGAAATGTTTTAGATTTGACCGTCATAAATCTGCAATTTCAACTTTTTTCAATTTTAGAGTCGAATCTAAAGAAAAGCCATAAATCTGCAATTTCAATTTTACTATGTTGAAGAAACATAAAAAAGAAGAAGATAAAGCAGAATTTCTACAGTTGAGAATAGTAATAAAATAAAAAATATATATAAATATATAAGAGAACAAGTAAAATATCGTCCATATTTTCTAAATTTAATACATTATCTAAAATTTACCAGTCTCGTCATAAAGAAAGTATTTGGAAAAAAAGGCAAGCGTAAAGGTAGAAACGCTCTACGAGAAAGAATTAAACGAAGTCGTGGGCAAACCATTATTATATTGACAAAAAAATGTGATCGGGAATCTTTTTGTTTGTTGCATCCTCCTGGTGCAATTATTTGAGAGAGAGAGAGAGTGTGTGAAAAGAATTGATGAAAACTGGTGCAGGCGAAAGAGCAGCAGTGAGAAAAAAATGGAGGGGAGGATGACGGGAGCAACGTCGGAGAGCAGTCAAATCCGAGTGGACAAATGAAGTCGGAGGTGACTGATCGGACGGCTGACAGCGACTCACCGAATCCTTCCATAGGCGCAGCACCCGCGGCCTGCGCGGGGGGAATACCTTTCCGTTTAGGCTCCGCATCGGGAAATGAAAAATAAATATTTTGTCCCACTGAAAAGCTTTCTTCTGACTGAGAAGACGTATCTACAGATTAAAGGTTTTTTGGAGGCTTTGACTCTTCTACAGTGCCTGCCTAATCTTTTCTCTATTAAATATTTCTACTTTTATTTCAGGTTTCATTAATTTAGCTGCAGAAAATCAAATTTAGTGTAAATGAGAGAAAGAAAGGGGGATAGGGCTTCTTGCATCTTAGAATCTTTTAAATCAATTGTCTATTTCTCAATCGAACATTCTATTTTATAAGTGTTTTGGATGAAATATATTTTAAGAAATAATTTGGTTTAGAATATGTAGTTAATTTATTTTTTCGACATTTTGTTTATCTATGTAGACATAATCATATGTGTTCTAATCTCCAATTCAAAAATTCTAAAATAAGTAAAATTACAAATAAGTGTTTCTATTATCTTCTTCTATCCAAAGAAGGAATTCATCGAAATAATGAGTCATTATTGATATCGGCAAATATGACATTACCAAATGTTAGATTTCCTCTGTTCAATCATTTTCCTTCTTCTTCTTGTCGAATATATCTCGTTCGTACACATTTTTTTTGTTTCTTGATCATATTTGTTCGTATTGGAACCTTAGCTGTCGAACAACGACGAGCATATTGGTCTAAGGTTGTTCGGAACATCCTACCGAACAACTGAATTAATGTTTAACAAAATTTGACAAGCGCAACTCCACCCATTTGGTTGAGCCTTGAGCAGATTTAACTATTATTTTATGTTCACCACATACATCTAAACATTAATTGAAATATTCGAACTATATTATGGAATATAAATTATACTAATTTAAATATATATATATATGAAAATTTTAATCAATTTAATTATATCTAATTTTATTTTAAATTATTTTAAAAAGTAGTTAGAATTAGAAGATCCAAACCAGAGCATGGTATGGGGTATTAGGGTATGCTCATCTTCTTAAGTATTTCAAATATTTTATTTAATAAATACTCAAAGGCGCCAATCAATTTAAACAAAAGGCCTCTTCTATTTTGTTCACTCTTACCAACATCTATTTTGATTATTATAACTATAACTTTAAAAATAATATTATAATTTAACATGTAATAATAAAATATAATCCAATATTATTTTACAATTAAATATTAGAACAACTTTAAGGGTGAAAATATTTTTTAATAAAGATGCTTTAAATATTATTTAATTATTTTTGTTTATATTAAACTTATAAAATAATATTATTTAATAAAAATGTTACTGTAATAAAAATTCAATTCAATAATAGATTATTCCATTAAGATGTATATTAATGGAGTTGTGTTCAACATATTTTTATTTAAAATTATTTAAAATATTATTAAAATTAGGACTTAAATTATCTTAAAATTTTAAAATTGAATTTTTACAGTTTTACTTAAAACTAAATCCCCTTACGTTATGCTTTTTTGTCCTTGACCTGACATGGTAGGTAAAAGATAACCTGTTGCTTCTGACGTGGCACGTTAAACTGTGTGATGACTAATTCTTGTCTTGCAACATGACATGACACTCACTTTGAATATTTTACAATGGGAAAATTCCACCCATCTTAAACTGAATAAAAAATTATAATTTAAATACTTCAAATTTATTAAACAAATTAAATTTAATAAAAGAAAATTAAAATCTTTAATATTTTAAAGAAATTTAATACTTATATTAAAATAAAAATTAATAAGCTATCTTGGGGCCATCCTTTTGGCAAGAACAATTTTCATCTGGTTACAAACAATATATCCTTCTGGATTTTTATTTTGTAAAAATATCTTTTATTTTTATTTTTTCAAAACAAAAGTTTAAAAAAAAATTAAAAATCAAAACTACGAACTATTAGAACCGAAGTCAACGAACTAGGAATCCAGAATCTTTTGAATCCAAATCCATGTGCCCAAGAGATTAAACTATATGAACTGTAATGTAAGAACCCAAATCCACATAGAAGAGCAATTTGTTACATACGATGTCAACACGACTCACTCTAGTGCACTAAGTAAATTTACAAAATCTTGGAAATTATGCCGTTTTCGAGTTAATTTATGTCTCTAAAGCCTGCCTTGATCGCTTCCTGGACTTGCCAGAGTTAAGACCACACCTTGGAGCTCGCTATTAGCCCTTGAGGCTCGATTTTCTGGAGATGATTGGCTTGTTTGAGCTTGTTCGGACCCTGAAGGAGGCGCAAACAGCTTCACTGCATGTCTTGGATACCCGAAAATGGAGTGATTTTGACCGGAACTTGTCTGATTAATCGAAGATGGAGGATGTTGGCCAACAATGGTGCCTCTTGATATGAAATCGGGTCCCTTCATCAAGAAAATATCGACAAAAAAGTTAAAATCTATTTGTTAGGAGGAATGTTGAATGTTGTTCTATAACTACATTGGCGTCTTATCTCAATTTTGATCCTGTCCATATCAAGGCTTGTAGTTAGAAACCTGTATATCTTAAATTGGCTTCAAATTCAGTCCTAATTTCGCGCGGCACATGTCATGCACCTTGCACGTGACAATTTTCGCAGAAATTTGGGACGAAACTAGGACTGCAAAAATAAGTTTCTCATTGCGGCAAGTAAGTGAGCTTACAGGAGGGAACAGAACTCCTCGAAAGACCTTCCCATTGACAGTGGCCGTCATTAGGTAACCTGAGTCGAATGCCCCGTCCACTTGACCTCGAACTTCTGCTCCAATCTGAAGAATTAACATGCAATATCTAAATAATCTTAAACAAAGCAGTCATAATCGCACACGATGCGTAGAAGTATATACCATACCAAATTTCTCATCTTCCCAGCCTCCACAGATAATGATTCTGCATCATTGCAAATTATATTCCTATGTTGTTGCTTAATCTGAACTGGATTGTCTGAAGATAGATACATATCTGGGCAAGTTCTGGAAATAGCATGTTTGGAGAAGGACACATTGTTATAATGATAACAGCTTGGACTGGAAATGTTTTGCCTAAACATCGGGTGAATTCTTGAAGACGGGTAGGAGGGCCTGATGGCTTTCTTCGCGGGTGTCTGTTCTTGATCAGATTGGGATGGAGATGATTGCTGTGACCTCGAAAGAGCATGTTCGTCTGCCTCTCGACTTTTGTCAGGCAACTTTGAGTTACTAGTTCTTCGCCTCTTTGGATGCAACATATCTTCAAGAAACAAAAACTAGAACTATTACTCGTGATTACAATTTTTTTAATGGTGTATACTAGCAAGAACACATGCAATTCATTACTTTTAAGATACCCTACAATTATTGTATTCTTACATACGGTATCAAAGAACTAAATTGAATAAAAATGTTTTAAGTTAACCAACCAGAACTGAAGTGAAAAGACTGCTTAGGAACAAACTCGAGCTCTTCAACTTCCTGTGACGTTGAATCTTCATTGTCGCCTACGAATATAGTCTTCTGCTGCAAAAATTTGGAATAATTTAGCATATTCAGTTTGCGAGATACAATTATATAAAGCAGAATCAGTCATATATAGCACTGGTGTACCAAATTATTCTCTGTTTTTTTCAGGAACATTTTGGATTCTTCTTCTTTATACGAATTCCCAAAAGCCCTGCACGATAATGAATCAATCTGTAGAATGAGTAACTCTTTGAGTGGACGTTCATCCTCGCCGCACCTGCAATGTCAACGTACCAATATCAGCAAGACTCGTAGGCGAAGAGAAACGAGTCCAATTTTGTGGATTTGGATCCTGTGTTGCGCACAACAGAGGATCCAAATCCCGAAGTTTGCTTGGATGTCATAAAGGGGCCTCACCCTCCGAAGATGGCAATGCCTAGGTTGGTGACGGTGGCTGTATGAGAAAATCGGCCTTGAGATTTTCGAGAGTTAGTGTCGAGACGAAGCCAAGAGGATGTTATCACATCTAGAACCCAAATATCACTATAGTATTGTTTGTCACCAACTCCACCTAGTATATAAACCTATCGAATAACAAAATCGATCAGAATGTATATAAACAGAACATCAATCATGTTATAATCAATAAGAATCACTAGTTCTAAACAGAGAATTCAACTTGCCTTGGTCCCAATGCTCACAGCTGCATGACCAGCACGCGCGCCCGGTGAAGCTCCGAAAACATCCAACTAACAATGGATTTACAAAAATTCAATATCAGACATCTCGTTCAACTTCATCTAAAGACAAAACTATGATAGATAGAGAGATGTTCATTCATTCACACCTTGGACCAGACGAGTTTATTCATATCAAGCACACTAACGTCGCCTTGGTATCTATCGCCCGAATCTCCACCAAACACGAAGAGACGGTTACCCACAGCCACCGAGCTATGGCTATCCCGAGGAGCGGGTGCGCTACCCCTGACCTCAGGGGATGACCACTCCATATTCTTAAGGTCCAAAATGTGCAAATCATTCAAGTAATTAGCCTCCCCTTCTCCACTGCCCCCAAATATGACCAATTTCTCATCACTAACGACGTTCGCGGTGTGGCTCTCGCGCGGACAAGGCGGATTTCCATGGCATTCGGGATGAGTCCACTCACTAGACAAGAGATCCAGTATGTGTAGGTCATTGACCTTCTTGCAACCATTAGTGCCTCCAAACACTAGCATTTTGTGGCCGACTAGTGAGGCGGTGTGGCTGTCTCGAGGCCCCGGCCCCTGCCCTGAAGTCTTGAGAATGTCCCATGTCAGCGTCCCAAGATTGCAGACGAGCACGTCGCTGAAATGCACACCCCCGCGACATCCCTGATCGAAGAATTCAAAGATTGGTTGGTTAAAATTCAAATTTGTTCTCAATTGATAGCAATATACTGAATTTCCACATACATTGTTGCAGCAAAGTAATTCTTGATTGAAGGCTACGAAGGGATTGATCATTGCTGATGATTAATGTCATTAAGAGCTCAGGAGAACTGTGTGAAAGCTGTTGATAATATTTAGCGATTATGATAATGCATCTTTGTTCAAGCAATTTGCCAAAAACAGACCAGAGAACTGAGAAGCAAATTATAACTATAAACCTAATCCATCACTAATTTTACAATAATCTCTCTCTCTCTCTCTCATGCAATTTTTTGCAAATAAGCAGCAAAAGTGAAGGTTGTTTTCTATGGAGTTAATATGGCTTCACATATGCAGTTAATTTAGCAAAAAAGAGACAACAAATAAGTAAGGGAAAGAGAAACACCAACAACATTCAAGAAAGTGATGGTGCATACTTGCCAAAATTACCACACACACACACACAGTAAACTTGGGAGGAAAAATAACAAGAAAACCTCAAACACACCCAAATGTAACCATGACAAGGAATCAGAAGGAACTCCAACGGCACATATCATGGAAACTATTGTGCAGTATACATTGAGAGAGAGAGAGAGAGAGAGAGAGAGAGAGAGGGTGGTTACTCCAAATATGTAAACCAAGCCATTGAAGTAGCATGCTGAATGCCCCCATCTCTCAGAAGGGAAATAAACACCCATCATCTTTGGATACACCCACATTGCCTTGTTTCTTACAGCTTCACCTCCCAAAGACCCCATTTTTTCTCTCCTCCCCCCTGTGAGTGTGTAGTTTGTCTGAGAATCCGACTGTAGGTTAAATGCATACACAGCTTGACAATGACAATGATGGGAGGAGAGGGAAAGAGAAAAAGAAATAAGGGTCAAATTAAAGAGGACATGAAGAAGCCAAGTGACATATCAACTATCAATGTCAATGGACATGAAAAGATGGGCGCTTTCAAGTCCTAATCACTGTGCCACCACCAACACATCAAACAGAAGGTCCAGTTAAAAAAAAGTATATCACTTTAATTTATTAATTAATTATTGCTGTTAATTACAATAGCTATTCCCCAGCAATTAATCTAGCAACTTCAGATTATGATTAATTAATTATATGAATAATCCAAGCACAGTAGTTGATGGCTTAGCTTCAAGAAAATGATGTCTAAACATGCAGGTCAAGAAATCAAGAATCAAGGGTTGTGTGTGCGTAAGAGAGAGAGACTGTCTAGGACTCTCGGTTTGTTGTTTCCCAAGTTTAATGTTGTTTAATTGTTTCTTTAACTTTTTTTCAGCTGTCCAACTGAAAATGATGGGAGGGTGTTTGGTCTCTTTCTTGTGTGTGAGAGAGAGAGAAGGAGAGAGGAATTGGTGTGTGTAAAAGTATCATTGGGATTGATGTGAGAGAAAATATGCAGAGGCACCCAATTCTCAAGAAATGTGTCTTCTCAAGGTCTTTGTAGGAAGCGTGGGGCTCTGTGTTTTTGCAAATCCTTCTTCTTTTAGTTTCGGGAATTGGAGTGGGCGCTTTCTCCTAATTGCTCAGGATTTGTGCCTTATTAATCTTTCTTTTTTCATATTTTCTCATAAATTTTAAAATTTATATTTCACGACATATTTTACACACATTTATATAATTATTTATAATATTGTTTATCAAAGTATGATGCAAAAATATACGGGATACGATGCTTTTTGTAAAATAAAGAGAATTTTTAAAATACGATTAATTTAAGATAATAACATTGCTTATGAGTTTTGAGCATGTCTTGTGGGGGTTGTTTCAAGTCGATATATAAATGTATTAGTAGTATTGCACTTGTGTGATATATGATAAAAAAAAAAAAAAGATATAATAAATAATGTAGTTAAAAATTATTTAATTTTTTTAATTAATATAATATTAATAAATGAAAATTGTATATAAAATAGATGCAAACTATTTACATAAAAAGAGCATATTTATATGATTAAAAATATAATAGAATATGGAGAAAATCGTTTTTTAAGTAATCTTAATTTTTCAAATTTTAATTTTATGTAAATAATCTATTTATCAAATACATTACAAAATTCAAATATAGCACAACAATTCATCAAAAATGTATTTTATATTACGAATTTGATATTTTATTTGTAGTATTAATATTAAATTAAAGATCGTGAAAAAAAATAGAAAAGAGGATTAATTTGAGATTTTATTCGAAAAATAATGTTGAAGTTATAAATTTTGCAATATTATTTGAAAATATTAAAAAAGTAAAAGGAAAAAAATTAAGAATAACATTCAATCATTTTTTTTTCTCAATTTAATAGGTGCATTTGAGGGGATTTTTTTTTTTTTATTTTCCATTTTTACCTTGTAATTGTTTTAAGGCTACTTTTGATGATTGAGATGTTGAAACTAAGAGAAAAGGACAAAAGTACATGTAATGTTATGTTGTTTTTATACTTGGAGATGTTTGGATCTATCCATTATCAGATTGTAATTTTAATTTTATCGTATCAGTATGTATTGCACATATACAAATAAAATCTCAAGTTTATATAAAAAATATTTTTCAAATTAATAGTGGTATATTTTAATATTTAAAATATTTTTATATAATATAAATCTGTGAATTTTTTTAGTCAAAACAGAATATTATTAAAAATCATGTTTTATATATTTATTTCATTAACTTATTCAATTATATTTAACTTATTAATTTATGTGGTTATTTGTGTTAGATACAATAAGAATAACATAAAACGAACTTCAATTTAAAATTTATGACTCTTTTTCTGACAAAAAATTGAAAATTAAAAACGTAATTCTGTCCAAAAGATAAAAGATAATTACAAAAATCCGATCTCTACAAAAAATATTTCATTTTTCTCAAAAGGACTCCAATCTAATACCATTAGTCTAAATACTAAGTAATCTAATCAATAAAACCAACTTATTTATTTCAAAAGGGGCGAGTCTTTTGTATATCAGTGCACCGTGCACCCAATCCACAGTATTACATGTTTAACTAAAATATATTATTTATTTATTTTTAAAAAATTACTATTTTTAAGATAATAAATTAGTAGTAATATTTTTCAAGTAAACAAATAATAATATTTAATTAAATAAGTAATATTTTACATTAAATTATACCGAATTTTTATTCTATGATCGATCATACATCTAATGGATATAAGTTTTTGCGTTTCAAAAAGTGAGTATAATTGCATAATAAGTTTCTAAATAATTCTAAATATCCATTAATCCATCCATTGAAGAGAGAGAAGCATCGAAGGGAGAGAAGGGCAACCGGACGTACCCGTCACGCAGTATGGGCTCCAGAGAAGAGAATCCAACAAAGAAACGCGAGTTTTTCCCAAACCCAAAGCTTGGAAACGCGACTTTTCCCAATATCCAAAGCTCTTCAAACTGCAGTTTATTAAATAAAATGAGGCAGCACGACACTCCCGTCCGAATTGATAAGAAAGCGTGTTTTACCAACAACTAACATTATTATATGATAATACACCTCTCAATCATCAATCTGTCAATTTTAATCTTTTTTTTTTCACCCTCTTTCAGAGAATTGGACTGATTGATGTCTTTTCTTATTTCCATCACCCCTTCCCCTCTTTCTCTCTCTTCAAATTCAAGAATGATATATCTTTTCTTATATAAATATTATTTTTTTAAAACAAAGAAAATATTATTTTATATTAATATTTTAAATAATTGCAAGAACTTATACGCATTAGATACGCCGTATAACATGATGTAAAATTCTACTTGTTTTATTAAAAACTAGTATTTATCTATTTGAAAAATAACACTGTAAACATATATTCGTTGCACAAAAAACTCACTCTTAAATAGCATATACGTATTCAGTAACAAGAAGAAATGGATATTTGGATATTTATTTACTTGAACAGTGATACCGTAAACATATATTCGTTGCACAAAAAACTCACTCTTAAATAACATATGCGTGTTCAGTAATAAGAAGAAATGAATATTTGGATCGAGCGTAAATAATGCGTAAGGAAGAAGTTTGGAACAAGGATTGATGGGAAAATTATTTATGCATAAGTAATGTTATTTAATACACATAATTATTATAATTAATTTAAAAATAGGATTTGCAATGAGAAAAAAACAATAAAAAAGTAAATTGAAATAAAAAAGAAGAGGGTGTGCGTAGGTTAGCAGGAGGTGCTTATTAATGGGCATATGTCCCAATAATTAATAGCATTTCTAAACTGATTTGCTTATAATGAATGTATGTACCCTCTGACGTTACCTATCATCCAACTAATTTATTTATTTTCAGAGCCAAACTCATATTTTATTTTTATACTTATTTAAGTCACTAATTAAATAGTATGGCTTCCCATTTGCCAACTTTTGTCAACACTATGTTTCCTCAATTAATTATTCAATTCTCTTTTTAAATTTTATTTCAAACGAGTATTTATTTTAATTAAATATATATATATATATATATATTAGATTCTTTAAAATATTTCACGATAAAGTTTGGAGAAGTGACAAAGTAAAAAAATAAATAAAATATAATAATATAAATCACACATATTTTTTTTTCTTTTTTCTTTTTTTAACTTTATAAAAAATTCATGAAGAAAATGTAGAAAATTTAATTTATATATATATAAAGTATATATTGTATATATATTTTCTCATAGTTAAGTGTTGACATGATACTAGCTTTTACTTGCTGCTTTGACGATAGCCTTTTATAAAAATTTCAATCTTTTATTCTTTTATGAAAATATTAAAAAAAATCACAAATTTAAATATCATGGTTTATTTAATATATAATATAAACCTTTATTAAATGAATTAAGTGAGAATAACTCTTCTGCATGCAAGTCTAGCTAGCTAGCTATACGACCGCACTCGGCGGTGAAGTGCGCCTCTGTGCTCTGCCGCAGATATATATATAAACTATCCGATAAAGCTGATTTGACATTTTCATCTCTCTATTTCTTTTTTAACATATTGTGTTTTACATTTTTTTTTTCAAATAATAATAGTTTTTTTTTTTTCTTTAAATCTTATAATTGTTGAAGCTAATATAAACTAATTTTCTAAATATATAAGGGGGAAAAAACTCACAATTGTTGAAGCTCTAAAATAATTACCAGGTCTTCAAAATAAGTTGTCGAACTATTTATTTTAACACAAAAAAAAAAAATTCTTTTACGATGTTCGACTGCCTAATTAAAGTGATGAAATAAAAAAAAATGTTAAAATAATATTTTAATTCACAAATAAAATAGGGTTCCACTACATTTTGAAAAATAAGAGCCTAACATCATAAGAATTTATTTTTAAAATTTTACGAACAACTTAAAATCTTATAAATTCTTTTAACGAGGTTACAAACTAAACCAAACATCGTCTATGATTCAAGTAAACCCTACATAGCAATCAATAATAGTTAATTATCCCAAGAAAATGGATAATTCCTTCAATAAAGAAAGCTACATTGAATAGTGAATCAAAATGGTTAGAAATTTAAAAGAAATAGATTGGAAAAGGACCTGAACCAAACAATTGTGATGGCCACAATAATGCCGGAGTGGACAGCTCTACTGAATCCCAACAACCCTTAATGGCTCATCACCTTCGTAATAATGATACATCACATATATATATATATGTACGTTTGAAAACACAATGAAAATGTATTACCAGAGATTATGATGCTGTCCTGCCAGCGCCACTGAAAGGGAAGGACGTGGAACTAATTCAGTTAACCCTAATAAAGAATTTAACAACCTTGTGTAAGAGGACTGGACCCCATCCAACAATGTAGCTAGCTACAGCAAACACTTCAGTGAAGATAAAGATTATGAATCAGTTGTTACATCAACACCCACGCCAATTCAATTAAACGGCCTCTACTCAATCAATATAAGCCTATATTTATTTAGTAAGACACACATGAAGGGACTATGCATGATAGTGACACACACACACACACTCTAATGAAATTGTATGCAGTTACATGTATGGTATGCTGCATCTAAGGGCATATTTGCATTGTGTTGGGAGAGTTGTAGATGGTAAAAATTTTAGGTTGTGATAGTCTTAAAAAAAAATTATTGTATTTATTCTTCAATTTAATAATGTGAGATTTGTAAAACATATGTCAAATCATGATCAGATAGTGGTGGATGGATATTCAAACGTAATTTTGTAATGATTAACTGATCGACTAATCTTAAAATAGTTGGTGGAATTTGTAATATTTATTGGATAAGTGGAGAGAGAGAGAGAGAGAGAGAGAGTGGCAGGTATCAATTTTTTTAGACAAGAAATTGTAAAGTTAGATTTACTAAATTAAACAAACATCAAATTAGATGAACACATCACCATTTAAACGAGTCAAGACCAATGCAAACGTACGCTAAAGAGTAACAAAAGGATGGTTATAGACTTTATAGTGTTGTTTGTGGACCACACCATCTGTTCCCCTTTTGTATGAGCTCAGTTTTGCTACATTCACAGTGGACTGTTCCTCTCTACTACTAAATTGACTATGGAAAGTGTAAATCGTGAGCACTTCGCACCGCACCCAAGGTTGGCTATCTCCTAACAAACTTCAAGATTCAATTATTCAGTTTCCCTATCTTGTCTCTCACAAATAAAAATAACTAAATATATAATAATTTCTTGAGTACTGGCATTTAACGTGAATCAATTATTGGGTACCTCATGCTGGCATTTAACAATACTCATATCTTCAATGTCTTGTGAAACTTTAGTGCATTTAACAATGAGACTTCCTTAGATATTAAATCTATCTACCAAATAAACGAATACAATATCTGCTAGAATGCAAATGAATCTTCATGACTCGTACCAATAAAACCAATACATGCCATCTTTCCGTCAAGGCAAAAGACTACTGCTAGATTTTAAAAAAACCCAAACTCTTATCAAGATATAAGGGATGTAAACAGGTTGAGTAGGATACAGTAACCTCCACTGTACCACATGAACCCCTACACCCTACCATATTACTCCCACTTTTACTTTGGGGTAGGATTTGAATAATACCCCACAAATACCTGGGTAACCCGGATTATATAACTACATGTATATCCAGGACATCTTAATGACTGGTAATCAGGTAATACACTACTCAATTGTATATTTATCAATCAGTACCCAAGGCGACCAGATTCCAGACATAACCCCACTCTACCCGGACCCTATCACCCGTTTACCTGGAGGATAACCTGACTGTCTGGGTAAAACTGATATTGTCATATTGAACTGGAAACAGTGGGTATGAAAATGCACCAGTGCAGCCACTTAAGCCGGTCTCAATCAAATACAACAGTAAAGATTGCTGCAGTGACAGAATATGTAGCAACGAAAACTACATTTTGCGATCAATTCTCTGCAAACTGTTTGGATGTATGTACAGCCAGCATACAGAAAAAAGGCTATTCTAATTGACGGTTAATGTGGGCAAAGTGCGACTTGAAATCTACATGCACCAAAGTTGCCATCTGATGAGTAAATATCGTCTGTGTACATATAGAGTCAACACTATCTGATGCTATCTTATTACAGCTAACCTTGGGCTGCTTGCAAGTGAGATCACATCCCCTGAAATGTGAAGTCCTTGTTTCCCTCAGTTTACTGCATTAGCTTTGATGCTGTGGACTGTGGTATAAGAGCAAAATAATGAACAAGTATATAACAGCATTAAGGCATATGCGGACCTATTTGCTAGACAAAACACAGTAGTGATTCAGTTCTAAATAATGTAATTTCAATTGAGGAAATTCAATTTTGATTACAATACCAACAGCAACACCCTTACTGTTTTGTCAAATAAATCTCAAATCTGGCTTGCCTCTCAGATCCTTTTATTACTAATCAAAAAGCTAGGTGCTTAAAGCATTTTTGTTTCCTTTTTTTAACACCTCACATATCTCAATATCATCGTTCAAGATGCTAAGGAATGCTTGGTTGAAATTTTCAGATCGACTTGTTTTGTCTTTCCAAAACACATGCAACAGCAACTGTTTATCTTGATATCATTATCCAACCTGCAAAGATATTTCGAAAACACTCTGTTTCTTGATCCTTCTATCATTATCAAAATGCTCGGTGCTTAGAAAACTCTGGAATTGTTTTCCTTGATACCATTATCCAACCTGCGAAGTTATTTAGAAAACACTGTTTCTTGATACCTAATTATTGATGTTTCCAAATAATGCAAGCTTGAAATATCAACCAACTTAAAAAGTCGTGGCAACCAAACATTTCCTGTGGTTCACTGTAAAAAACTTGATTCAATTGAACCACCTCAACAAAGCCAAAGCACTGATAGAAGTAAAGCATCTTCACATAAAATCAGAACCAACTCTGTATTCTGGTTTCAGATTTCTTAAATTTGAAAGGAGAGGACTTTATCTTCCTGAATTAAAAAGAAGAAACTTTTTACAGCATCATCAAAGTTCTCTTCTGAAATTTTTTACTCCAGAACGTAAGAGAACCACCAATATATGGAGCATATAAAACCAGATTTTCAGAAAATTTTCCCCACATATTTCCATAAGCTCGTATCGGCTTAATAACAATCAATCAAAGCACAATCACTAGAACATAAAAACATCTACTTACATTATGATGACTCCAGCTCAAGAGGAAAGAGGCTCATCTGAATGTCAGTTGGTTTCTTCAACCATCTACAGTATAAACAAGCTGCTCCAACAACTGACAGAAGAGACAGCATCACCAGAAATCCAAAATGTGAAACATCATTAGCAATTATCGCAACCCCTAGCATTATTGATTCTGCCAGACTAGCTAATGAAACCTCTGTTGCCCCAATTAGGTTTGCTTTAGATGCAGGGATCCCAGTTTGTAAAATCTGTGTCCCTACAACATCATATGACATGTGCCCCAATCTAGATAATACCTGTCAAGAAGAAATGTGTTAGCACATGTGAATGGTCCCCTTGAATCTCGAAAAGAAACATAACTTGTAGTCTTGTACAACAGTTGCAGTAAGTACCACTCAAAATGCATACTCAGGAATTGCAATCTCAAGCCCATTCAATTGCACAACCAATAGATAATCACATATAGCGTACGTAAATATAGATTGGTACTTGAAGATTAAGAACATGTTAACATACACCGAATATGGAGAGATATCTGGAAGAAAATCTTGTCGGTGAGAAACTTTTGCCATATATTACATGCTATAATACAAGGAAACCTCCCCCTAGTAGCTCTAGGATTTTTTGTTTAATAATAGGTCCTTAGAAATTTGAATAATCTTTACATTCAAATTATAGGTAAGTGCATAATAAAGATGAAGCATGCAGATACAGGTCCATAAGCTCCAGATAATATTATCCTAGTGTTTAATATATCACAGATTGTACGAATTCAGAAAATATATTTGTTCTTCATATCATATCCCGAATTAAAGTAAGTTCTTTTAACATATAAGACAACAGGTACGATGACTATTTCTAATAAAAGAAACATAGACTATGAACTTCATGTCCTTACAAAATTTGTTAGATAAATAAGCAAATCAAGGTATTGAAAATTTAAACTCAAAATTTAATTAAACCAAAATAGAATTTCAGATTGTATGACCTCTAATTTCCTTTAGAATAGAAGAAATTTGTAATCATATATTGAGGGAAGGTTAAAACAAAGCAAAGTGATGAAATAAGAAAACATGGAGTGAAACTGACATAAAGTTAAACATCCAAACATAGATGTATCCACATTCCATGAGCATTTTTTCAGTTAATTGATGAAACCTGAAGGAACTTACAATTAAAAACAAAAAAATAACAAGCGGAGTCTTCTGGGATAGAGAACCACTCCAATACACAGCAACTGCTATGGTAAGAAGTGAAGCCTGAAAGATAAGGCCAACTGCTCCAGCCTGGCATCAGAGATAATATAAAAATTAGGTCCAGAGATGAACAAAAAATAATAGAATACCAAATAAAGAACTACTTGAAGAAATAAACCTTCAGAATGCCGAGTCGGTTGACCATTTTTGCGGACACAAATGTTGCTGCGACACCCATAAAAGCACACAATCCACTAAAGCCTCCAATAATTGAAGGATTTAGACCTGAATCATTATCGACCACAACATAGAAACAATTGAATTACCACTAGAAAGGGGAAAACAGCATTTGCTTATAAATGTGAATTTAATAATTTCCAGAGAGGTAAGAACCAGTTCAAAGAGTTGGATGATCAGTGCAATGTGCATGAAGTTGTAATTCAGCTAGTTAATATCTTATTGGACTAAAAATTCATCAAGTTCATTATTGACCCATGGAGATAATCATAAGGGCATAACAAACAGCATTTCATGCCATGATATCTAATCCAATTTCTTTTGACAGCAACACATATTGCTTTTCTACTGGAATTAGCGTTCAGATTATTCAGCATCTTAGAACAGATTTGCAACCTGTTTCTTTTATAATAATAATAGGAACATCAAAAAAACCTCTACTTTGATCCTTACCCTCATTTCACTACTTCATACTCAAGAACACAAAGTTCAATGCATTCTGTCATCAACTTATTGTCCTCAGACACTCATCAGATTCCCATTCATTTAGGAAAGTTAAAAATAGAATGCAATTTGTAACTCTCGCTTGTGATATGATAGCTAATTTTTCAGTTCCAAGAGGCCCTTCTGAAATCAGTTTTGAAATAAAACTCACATGAAAATAGTCTTCACCAATCTATTTGAATATTAAAGCCTAAAATTCAGATAAAGTACTAAGAAATTATCATCTAGTAACTCATTGAATAGGATCGATGACTTCTATTACCACCCTAAAAACATCTTTTTTTTAACTTTTTTCTTTCTTTGAGCTTGGGATCACCAATTAACTTCATAAAACCACAAAACAATTTTAGGCTGTTCCAGATAAATATTACAGCAGCATCTGTAGTTACATTGAAAATTCTTGGCTTTTTTTAAATACTGAACATCATTGGTTATGACCGTTTAATGCAAAATCTAATACACCAACAGAGAAATCTGTAAGTGGTTTCCTGCTTAATTAATTCTTCCTTGAGTGATAAACAAGTATACCCACTTGAATTTCGATTTCAAGCATTCAGGTCATTGGAATCAAATGTTCCTCAATATCTCTGTCAGATCATGTTTTATTCACTCTTTCCAAAAGGAAACTTTCAAATATCAACTAAAAAGATAAAATAATTTTCATTCTCAAATTTCACATCAACAGAAAGTGTTCATAAACTGAGGGCTGGCAGACGAAAGAGGAAGATTGTGTGCAAGGAAAAGGATACAATAGAGGATCCAAATCAGACATAAATGGGCATTATAATTCAGAAATTCAGTATTTTTACGTCAATAACTTTTTAGAAATAGTTTTTTAAGTATATACCAAAATGACGTACATAAATACCTTTTTCTAAACTCATTCCCAACAAAAGACGCTGTGCAGAAGGAGAAGGGTATAGACAATACCATGCTGTGTTAAGAAAGCAGTCATCAAACCACCAGGAGCAAGAGCAACATTGAAATAGAGCAACACATAGGCAAAGCTTGCTGGCAGAACAGGCTGCTGGATGTATTCAAACCATCCATGCTTTATAGCTGCTATACTTGCTGTCACTGCACAAAAGAAAGGCTGAATCAGCGCATACAACAAGAAAGAAAATCACCAATTGAATAAACAAAATCAGTGAAATTACAAATATTTTCAGTATCTGGGATGATTCTAGTAGAGGAACGTCCACCACAAGTTTGGGGACATTTCGCATGGCCTAGGACTCCAGCAGAAAGCTTGTTTGTTAGCCATGTCATAACAACCTGTCACAGATCAAGCATATCAGAAAATTAACAAACTTCCAAATCAAGCTAGCACCCTAAAACATAGGCTAGATTCTACCACAACAGGCAGCGACCACATCATCAAGACAGCAGCCATTTTTAAGCACATCACTGATTCATATTTAGACAAGAAAATGCCGAATAATGATGCTCCTGCAATCTGCAAGAGTACAAGAACATGAAGTTAAGTATCGATATGAACTTTTCAAACATGCATAAATACAAATGACAAAAAATAAGCTTTTAGAAGCGATCAAACATGAAAGCCACCTCACAAATGAGATCAATCCTACTAAGAATTGCATTTGCCTGAGCAAGAGCAATTGGTCTATTTGTTCCTGCTAACTGAAATGACAATAAACAATGTAAGCGGAGTGCGAACGTAAATACTGCAACAGGTTTTCCAATTAGGAAAATAAAAAAAGACAATTCAAAAACAGTACCAACACGACCCAATCACGTTCCATGGCAACCCCCAAAGCCAATCCAGAGAGCCTTTCAACAGCCAGAGCTATTACAAGCACAACAAACCAAGGTTGGACAAGAATAGAAGACACAGAATTGGGATGTGCGGTATGGGCATGAATTATCATTCCTACAGATAACAATTGAGCAGCTACCTGGGATAAATAAGTATGAGAATATAACTTTGAATAAAGGTTCAATGTTCAAATAATAATAGTTACTGCACTCCCAGCAAAAATACCTGGGTAACAGTCAAACAGTTATATGCAGGAACCCTTGGGAAATAGTCCATAAGTTTCCCTACCAAAGGGCCTCCAACTATTACAGCAAGCTGTAGAGATGCATATGGTTCAATTGTCAATTCCTCTGCTTTCTGATTTTAAAGGCTATGTTATATAGATAGATACCTTCGCAAAGAAGCCCATGACAGCCACAGGAAGAAGACTTGGATGAATCAATGCAATGGCAGCAGGCCATGCAAAATTCCAAAGCTGTTCGACCAAATTTCCAGCCAAGCAGCTAGCATATAAAGCTAATTATGCAATAAAATTTCATTAGAAGACGGGTTGACAAATAATGAAATAACATGCAACATGATAAAATTAATTTTCACTGGAAGGATGCCACCTAGGAAACTTTCACGAATTTTAGCAACAAATGTGACATGGATCAATGAGAATAATATATTTTCCTCATAATACATTCCTGAACAAATAAGATGGCATTTTCAATTTGTGCTAGTTCTTACGCTGAAAAAATAATTACAAATACAGAGAAATGAAGGTGTTTCAGTTCAAGTGAGGAGTCAAGGACAACATAATCACTGTGATCATGTAATACTTATGAAAGCCTTGTCACTTGGGGAGTTGGCAGTCCCTCTTATGTTCAAATACGTTTTACCTGGAATTCCTTACAATACAGTGTGAATATCCAAGAATTATAGTAGACTCAAAGCTCCAGTAGGACGGAATGCAGTTACAAAAGCTTTTTCACTTGGAGATACACATTCAATTTCATATGTACGGCATCATTTCATTGAATAACATGTTACTTTAGTTTTCTATAGAAGTAAACTAACCATAAAGTCCAGCTGGATGAGCAGGAGTTGCAGCAATGGCATTCTGCTCCTCCTCCGATAACACCTATATGATCCCCAGTGAGAAGATAACAAACAATAAGAATGCAGTAGTCATGATCTCAAAAGATGCAACAATTATGACATGTAGAAATACGTTAGATGACACAAAACTTACAGGCAATGTTGTCAAAATAGTGTCTGCATAAGTGCCACCAAGTAAATTCAGTCCTTCTGTCACCACAGAATCAGATTTCATATGAACAACAGGATCTGAACAACTAGTATCAAGAGATGTGGTATCCTCATAGACTTCATCAGCAGCAACAGAATTGCAGACATCAGTGTTTCTAAATGAACACCTTAAAATAAAAGTGTCGGGCCTGCAAGCAAATAAAAGTTACATGAACAATAAAATATATGCAAAACAAATTTTTCAACAGACACCCTGGATCTAGCCAACCAGTAGTACAAAAACATTATGAAAAGCAAAAGAATCGCAGACATCAGTGTTTCTAAATGAACACCTTAAAATAAAAGTGTCGGGCTTGCAAGCAAATAAAAGTTACATGAGCAATAAAATATATGCAAAACAAATTTTTCAACAGACACCCTGGATCTAGCCAACCAGTAGTACAAAAACATTATGAAAAGCAAAATATATATTTCTGAAGTCCGCTACCCACCCCCAGTCCTCAGTCTTAGAACAGGACTTTGGATTCTATGTAGTCTTTTTGCCCAATCATTAAATCATAACTAGTTAATAATGACGAAAACTAGACCTAGTTTCCTTAGCATTAGACAAGAAGCCAATTACGTGGGAAAAAAAGTTGCCAAATAGAAAAACCAATTCTGTCAACTAATATGCATGCAACTTCTCGTATAAAATATTTAGCATTAAAAACTGGTAATAATTCAAGCATTATCATTTAAGCATATCCTTCCAAAAGATATTAGAATGAACTCAAATCTAAACCACTTTAATAATGTGTGCAGAGATCATTTGGCGTTCTGGTGCCTAAACAGCCTAATAATTCTCTTTTTTTTCTTTTTACTTTCTTGATGTTTTTAAATTTTATTCTGTTACTTTAACATTTTAACTTTGATTGTTTTAATTTATTTTATAGGCTAAAGACCAAGAAGGGATTCAATCTCACTTAAAGCATTCTAAAAGACATAATTCAATTTTTGTAGGATGTAAGATACAAATACAATATAAGATTAAAATACACAATTCTAGTAGCTATTAAACCGTATATAACTAATCTGAATTAATGGTTGATGCTTCATGTATCACTTCATAAATAGTCGTTTCATTAAGATTTTTTTTTAATGAAGATTGTTTTGGCCTTTTTTCTTAATTTTCTCATAAAAGATGACGATTGAGGGCTGCCTGGGCTGGGTGGCAGTCTGGCGCCTAGAAAGGCTAATTAGGCCACAAGCAGGAGGTCAGGAGCTGCCGCTTAAGCCGAATTTTGAAACACTAACATTACTAGCTTTTTACATGTCCTAAGGTAAAAGGCTCCATTTCCCATAGCGAACACCTTTCTTAAACAGCAACTTATTACTCGGATGTATTAACTAATATCAGAACTAACTCTCACCCAAAAATTAGCTGATAGTAAATAAAACAGGACTCTCATCTGGAGTTCTATGTTGTTGCTAAAAAAGTTTATACATATAAATTGGACAAAAGAGTAAGACTTTCAATCCAAACAGTTACAGCACTAATATGAAGCTCTACAGATTCTCACTACTTCAGATAGAACATGAAATGAATTTGTCGATACATCATAGTGATGAACCAACAGAATCAATTTTAACTCGCTGACATGAATGAACAATGTCATTCGGCTGCATACTTGCTAAAGTACACGTCATCAAAAGCACTAAGTTCAACTGTTTTCAAAACAATTCAGTACTTACAATAGCAAAATCACGCGAAAGAGAAGCGAAGCAGAAGTACCTCGGAGGGATGAAATGGGGATTCAACCATCGTCGAGGGCGTAGTCTGAAAGAAGACGACGACGTAGCATGAGCTTGGCTGAATAGACCGGCGGAGGGCCAGCCATGAGCAATGAAAACCACACCCATGGCCATCTTTCTTCTGTAAAACTACAAGCCCTACTTTCCTCGAATTCCAAATTCAACTTCCCCTCTATCCCTAATGCTTCTACTGATAATCCTTCTTCTTCTCGATTAATACTCATGCAGCTGGTCAATAAAAACCAATCAAAATAACGGTCCTTCCAGCCACTTCTGATTAAGTTTAGCGCAAATCAACGGAAGGACGTTGCAAGATGTGAAATTCGATAGTTTGAAAAACGTAAGAAGGTGGGCGTAGAGAGATTTTGCTGTGTATGGATAATATTAATTATTTTTGGGGTTTCTGAGTTAATTCATAATTGGGAAGTCTGTGGCAGTCATGCGTCCGCGGATCTTCTTTCCTAATTTCCAGAAAGCACCCAGGGGTTCAAAAGTAATTGACATTTATGAACTCGAAAAATGTAAATATTAGCTTCAGAACAAATACTTCGAACTTAAATTACTTTTTTAATTATTTTTTATTTAATTAGTTTTTAAAATTTTATAATAGATAAAATAAAATTCTGCACTTCTAATATTAAATATTAACATAACTAAACGAATCTAAGAAACATTAATGAGTACAGAATTTATAAATCAGATTAAAATATATTTAAATAAACAAAAAAAAATAACTAATAAAATATAAATTGATTTTATTTATATAGATCTTTTAAATAACTTCCAGATATTAATTTTTCAATTTTACTTTGTTAATTTCTTGATTTCTTTAACATCTATGATTTGAGTGTTCCATTTTATATCACAATATCATTATTTATAAGGTAACTAATCAGCAGTAATACATTTAAATAGTGATATTTTATAGTTAAATAAGTAATACTTTATATTTAAACAAGTAATATTTTAAATCATGTCATACAACCATTTCACATAAGGTTTTGTGATAAAAAAATATGTTTATGATTTACTTATAGATTTATCAAATATCTTTTAAAATTTATTTAATCATTTTCATATTTGCAAGGATTCATTTGTCAACAACCCAAAATATATATATATATATATATTAGAGACTAACTGAAACTCAAGACATCATATAAGGATTAAATTGGATATACATTTTCTCTTTGAAACTTATAAAAAAAAAAAAAAAAAGTGTAAATATTATTCTCCAAACTTAATACCTCAAACTTAAACTAAGCCCGTAAACTATTACTTATCTAAATATATATTATTTGAACTTCTAAATATTAGACTGGCGACTTCATAAACATATGATTTACGTGCAATTCAGGGTTATTATATATATTTTTAGACAACTGCATGTACCTAAGTGACGAGTTTATGATAATTTTGTTATATTTTATTACGTCACGTGTTTGTTGGAGTTTTGACAGAAAAATAGAGATATTGCGGCTATCAAAATCCTAGTAATTGTCTATAAAAGAAGAATACATTAGACAATTTACAACTGATTTTATGGCTAGAAACAAGGAGACAAATGAGATCAACCAATCAAGAAGAGAAGGAGAAACGAAGATTGTTTGACTTAGATGATCTTTCTTTTCTTTTGTTTGAAGATTGTTTGGCTTCAACGGTCTTCTTTTCATTTGTTCTTATGTGTTAAGGTATGAATATCTATATGTTTCTCATAGATTATGTATTGAATATGAATGATTAAACATCTAGTGATTTTAATGCTTGCATTCATATGGATTCATCTGTTTTTCTTTAATAATATTTTATTTTCTATATTTGTTTATGCATCCTTGATTTGAATGTCGTATGAAATCATGTGACAAATAATTGCATATGTGTAGTTAATTTATTATTGTCTGAGAGGGAGTCATTGATTAATGAATTATAAATGCATAACATGAGCTTGCTAGATCAAGATTCGTATGAGCCGTATGAATGTATGTATCTGGAGACTCGAATACATACAACCTCTAAATATCCTTAGTTGTTTGAAGATATTTATTTCTACCCACTTATATGTTTTATTTTATTTTGTAAAACTTATTCCAATTATTTAATTCTTAGATAAAGAAAAATATCTTAAATAAGTATTCAGTTTATTTTACTATACATCGATACATGTTCTCATCAATATTTTACTACATTAACCTCGTACACTTAAGAGTCGTTTTTTAGTGAAATAAAAGAGCGAACACGAGTCCCCAGTCAAAAATTAATATTTAATAAATGATATTTATTAGAAATCAATTAAAATTTTGTATTTTTAATTAAAGTAAATAAAATATAATATTAAATATATTTAAATATTTTTTATTAAATAAATATTTTTTTCAATAAAATATAAATTAATAATATAATTATAAACCAATAAAAATTACAATTTAAAAAGCATATTATAAAAAAACCATATTAAAGAAAGTAAGGAATATTTATTAATATTTTAAATACTTATATTACTATTTGAATTATTTAAAATATATATATATATATATCATATTAATTATTTGAAAAAAATAGAATATAATGTCAGGCCCACTGACGTTTTAAAAAAAAACGTCAGTGGGCCTGACGTTTCTTTTAAATTTTTTTATTTTATATGATATATATATATATATATATATTATATGTTATTAATTCTGTTTAAAATATATATAATTATCGTATATATTTATTTTTATCTTATATAAATATTTATTTAGAAATATATGTATATATAAATTTTCTATATAAATATATATTATATAATTGTAAAGTAAAATAATTTTATATTTTTATTTAAGATAATGAAATCATATTATAAATAAAATTTTAAAATTTAAAGAATATTTTTAATAATTATTATATTTTTATTTTAAGTATTTTTTGAATATTTTAAATAAAAATTATATATATACATATTTTCATAAATTTATAAAAAATATATATATAACGTGAGGCCCACTGACATTTTAAAAGAAATGTCAGTGGGCCTTACGTTTCTTTTAAAAAAAATTATTTTATATTATATATATATATTGTTTATATATTATATATATATATATTATACGTTATTAATTCTATTTAAAATATATATAATTATCGTATTTTTTTTCTTATATAAATATTTATTTAGAAATATATGTATATAATATTTTCTATATAAATATATTATATAATTGTAAAGCAATAAAATTTTATATTTTTATTTAAATTAATTAAATCATATTATGAATAAATTTCAAAATAAAATAAAGAATATTTATTAATGTTATATATTTTATTATAGGTATTTATTGAATGTAATTTAATATAAATTATTTGTAAAAATTTATAAATGAATCAATACATAATATAATTAAAAATTGAAAATGTTATAAATATATTGTTTTATATTTTGAATTTGTATTTTATATAAATAATTATATTATATAAAGATCAAACATAGAATCCGCTCAACTGGTTATAGACTTCTACGCTTCCAATTTCAATTAAATGTTAGTGGGCCTGACGTTTATTGGGCCATATATATATATTAACTAAATTATATATATTCCAAATATTTCTGTAATTTTTTAATTATTTTTATCTATTAAAATTATTTATTTAAATTTTAAAAGAAAATATAATTATTCCTATATATACATATCAATTATATATAAAAATGTATAATTGCATAGAGATATTTAGAGAATTTAATATTAATATATATTAATTATTTTTTATTTAAAAAAATTATTTGTTGTATTTTTTATTTATTTAATATTTATGATATATATATTTAAACATTCTATATAAAATTCTAATTTTTAAAATTATAATACGTATTAATTCATTTATAATATCTTAATAAATTTAGTTTTAATATAACATACATCTTTCATATAAAAATATTAATATAATTTATATATCTTTATATATATATTTATTTAAATTATTCAAATAATACGTAATATAAAATTTATAATTATTAATAAATATTTTATATAATTTAATTAGGTTGAATATAAATATTTATTTTTTATTGGTTTATAATTATATTATTAATTTATATATTATTGAAATAAATATATATTTATATTATAAAATTTATTTTTATATATTTAATATTATATTTTATTTACTTTAATTAAAAATATAATTTTTTTATTAATTTCTAATAATATAAATATCATTTATTAAATAATATAAATAAATTCAGAACTACATATTATAAATATATATACGTGTATATATATACGAAATAATATATATATATATTTGCATATATATACATATATATATATACAATGTCATATATATATGTATCATTGTATAGCATGAATGTAGCATGAAGAATATATATATATTTTGAAAATAAAAACGTCAGTGGGCCTGACGTTTTTATTAAATATTGTCATCGGGCGTGACATTTTATCCTATTTTGATAATGATTTTTAAATCTACCCTATTTTACAAATTTTTTTTTTTTTCACATTATTTCAGTAAATAACCCGACAATTTAATGGGCAAAGTAACCAAATTTTTTGAAGAGTAGTAGATAATTTATAGTTGTATGCTCTTCCTCCATATTTTGAAGATCAGATATTTAGTCACCACCCGTGCCATGGCAGTTGATACAAGCTCGAGTCTGGCGATGCCGACAGGGATGCCAGACCAGGCTCGACGCCGACAGGATGCCAGGCCACACATTTGTAACAAGGCCCTCATCGGTAACAACTGATGCCATGAGGTTGTTTCATGAAGGTCATATGTTTGTTGATTCATTTGTTAGAGTTCCTATGCAATTATGTGGACCCCATGATAACACATAAGCAAGTATAAACGATTTTTTTTTCTTGGAAAATACTCCATTTTGAATTTTTATATATATAATAACAGAAATATCATTAATTTTTACTGGTTGATTGATTTTTTTTGTTATTTTCTTTCTTCTAATATTATTATATTTATTTATTATTTTAGCAATTTTTAGTTAAATATATTATTATTTATAATGTTATTTATATATTTATATATAGAAAAGGATTTGATAGGAAAAATATTTAGTTATTGACCTACTTCTAAGATATTGTATAGATTTGTTCATATGCAAATTTCAAAATATGATAAATTTCATAAAATTTTGTTTATATTCATAACTTTATTTTTATCCATGATCTATAACTTTTAGTTGAATCATATATAATTACTTTTTCCATTCTAAAATTGTAAATATATATATATATATAAAGAATTACCACCTTAAATAGATAAAATCAAATTTTTCCGCCTAACTACTTTTTAATTATTGTATCTATTTTTCTATACAAATCTATATGAATATCTATATATATATATATATATATATATATATATTGTGGTATCTATTTTTTATACAAATCTATATTAATATACATATATATATATATATATTATGATATCTATTTTTCTATGCAAATATATATCAACATCTATTTATATATATTTAATTGATAAAGCTATAACATTTATTAAATTTCAAGTTATTATTTATTAAAATATATTTATTTGATTTTTTCACTAAAAATTTCAAAATCTTGTAACTTTTTGTTTCAACTCCTTTTTTTAATATTTAATTAATTCTCTTTCTACGTTCTTTAATTTTGCATCCATATTGAACAGATATATAAACACATACATACATTAAAATTTAAGTATTAAATATAAAATATTTGTTCTTTAAGTTAATTGTGATATATGTATCTATACTATATATAAAAGGAGAATAGTTAAAAAATTTCTCCTCTTTTGACACATTTCTCACAATTAATTAACATATGTTTTCACTTTTTTTTGCTCTTTCCTATTTTTTTCACTCAAATTTTAAATTTTAAATAACTTTTTCGTTTTAAATTTATTTTTAACATATCATATATCAAATTAATATTCTTTTTGTGATTATTAACTTGACATCAATATTATATATATTAAAATAAATAATTACATTGCGTGGAATATAGTTTTTATGTATTAAATATAATTTTGTATGAATTGAATTATAATTATTTAAAATTTGATATATAAGTGTTGGATTTGAATAAATAATATATATTAATTTGATATATAAAAATATATGTAATTTTTTTATAAAAATAAAAAAGTTGTACTATTAATTTATATAATATTATAATTTTTTGTTTAACCTCAATAGTTTTTAGTAGGTTAAAATATTTATATTTAGTTCGGGGATCATAAAAATTTACTTCAAAATATCGTACAATTTATTATTTAATAAACTAACTTTAGAAAGTTTAATTTAATATAACAAACTATATTTCAAATTGAAATATAGTTATATATATAAAAATATATAATATAATAGATTATGTGTCATATTATACGGACAACTAGTATATATATAAAGAGAACTATTGTTTTAAATAGAAAAAAATCATTTTTTTGCTGCCTAAATTACTTTTAACTATGATATCTATTTTTTTATACAAATATATATACCAATATATATCGATATATGAGATCTAATAAAATAATTTGATTGATAGAACCACATTTAATGGTTACTCAAAATAGCAATAAAAAATAATTATATTATTATTTGTTTTTAGTTTAGTTATTTTATTATGTGAGTATATCAAAGCAAACTTTTAAATATTCTGAATATATAAATTGTAGTTCAATTTAGATCTTATAATTCCACAAATTTTGGCATATAGATAACCAATATGTATGTATTCAGTATTTATAAGTTAAATTACAATCAGTTTGATCTAAAAAATAAAAATAATTAATATTTACATAACAAAATAAGATTAATATATGTAGTTTTATTTTCATTAAATTTAATGTTAAAAAAGAACAAAATTTTAATATTTTACTTTTGAAATTTTAAACCATCACAAACATTAAGATCAATTTTAACCGAAAAATTATCACAAAGAGAAGAAAATACTTTATATTGCACGTCTTTTGGGATATACTTAACATATATACATATATATATATAAAGAGAAATACAAGCTAATATGTTATTCTATAAATATTCTTTTTATTTTTATTTTTTTTATAATTCAAATTACGTCTATCATTCGTTGCATCATTAGTTAATATGTTAAAGCAAAATATTTCTTTAAAATAATATTTTATTTTTCATCAAATTTAGTACTTCATAATTTTTTTAAATATAATATCTTAAATCATAAAAAAATATTTGGATTGGGTCAAATTGAGACTTTTAATTCTATTTGTTTAATACCTTATCATTTTAATAAACTCAAATACTTAAAATTAATAAAATCATAAAAAATAAACAAACAACTAATAATAACAAATAACCGTGCAACACAGGAGAAATTACTAATTAAAAGAAATTTTTTATTTTATTTTCTTAACTTGAGAACTTTTGCAAAATACTATCATAATAATGCTATCATAATATATATAATACATTACTCATTATATATATATATATAAAATTGTATATATAATATTTAATCATATGATAATTATATTATATTTATAAATTATTGAATATAATTATATATTTACTAAAAAAAATTAATATTTGCAATTCTTAACACTAATAATTAATATATTCGTACATGGAACAACTTATAAGTTTAATATTTAGAGGCTTACTTAATGTTATCTTAAAAATCCGACGAATTATTTGGAAATAAAAAGGTTTATTAAATTAATCAGTTTAATTATCATAATTGAAAATTACGAAAATTGAAACGACTGCCCAATAAACGACTACTGGTTGCCTCCGGCCAAGTATGCGCCAGGAATGGCGGCGTTTAGGGGGTCGCCATTAAAACCAAGGCTTTGAGTTGCATTTGCAAAGCCGCAATATAATCAGTTGTTTCATCTATAAGGCTCGGCAGCGATAGCTTCCTGCAACCGGGAACTAGCCGGCGCAAAACCCGCACTTTTCTCCGCAGCCGTAGCTGGTGCGTCTGACCCGCCGAATTTCTAAAACCGGAACCCGGTCTGGTGGCTGTCTCGTGTTTCTTTTTCACCTTAGGAGGCCGGAGGCTGAACCGGTGGGTCAACAAGGCCCGGCTCCAGCGAGTGCTTCCCTGGGCGGAGTTGGCGAGGACTCCGTCAGCGGCGTCGCGGATTGCGCGGAAAGCGGCGTCGGGTGAATCCGGACAGCGGATGTGGCGCAGTGTGTCTGTAAGCTTCGACGAATAGATCTGGGGCGCATCTTCGGATCTCCATCTCTCCGCCGGAGCAACGGCGGGTGAGCCAGACCGGACTCCTCGACCCTTCTTCTTACGTGATGCGTTTGAGTTTTTGCTAGGATTTGAAGTTGACAATGGCTCCACCATACTTGATCGCTCTTCTCTGCCTCTTATGTACCTTATTGATGATGTACAGGGATAGGGGGAGGATACTCTATATATACATATATGGGAGGTTGTAAATGTGCAGGCGGCATGGAAATGATTATGGTGTAGTAGGAGCGTCGTAGTGCAAAATGTGAGGAGAGAGACAGAGATAAAGATAGAGGCAGAGGTAGAAAGAGAAAGAAAGGAAACGACAATGGACAACCCACGAGCCCTGACACCATTGAATGCATCGCACGACTCCGCATCACCTTTCCCTCTGCAACCTTACTCTTCTTCTTTCTTTCGCACGTGACGTGGCGTAGGGGCAGCAGCAAACCCACAGGTTTTTGGTTTTTTATTTTAAATTAATAATATCCTTGTAGATAACACTCCCTTCCCCGCCTCTTCAAAATTTGTCCCCCTTGATTAAAATTGGTCTTTAAATTTAAGGGGCGGTTATCTGCGCCCAAATTCTCGAAATACATCTTATTTACTATAATTTATGATAATTATATTTTTAATTAAAAAAATAAAATTATAATATTCATATTTTATTTGTTTTTAGTATTTTATTTTGAATTAATCGCATGCTTGTTTGTATGTGTTTGAAAACAGATCTGTTGAACACATTTGTTTGTGTTCAACAAGATTGGTCGAACAAATATATTCGTGTTTAAAACTTATTTATTGAACAAGAACACACATGTTGGCTTAAGGCTCGTTCGAAGCATCTTACGGAACAACTGAAGCAGTGTTCAAACAATATATGTTTGTTCTTCTTTTTTATATTTTATTTTTTATTTAAAAAAAATATATTTATCATAAATAATATATATATATATATATATTAAATGGGTGTATTTAAAGGATTTGGGGTGCGAATAGACGCACCCTAATTTTAAGTATTTCACAAAAACTTATGTGCATCGGGTGCATCGTGCAACTTGACCTACAATATTATTTATTTAATTAAAAGGTTTTATTTATTTACTTAGAAAATATTACTACTCATTTGTTGGCTTAAAAATAATAGTAATACCTCTCAAATAAATAAATAATATTTTTTAGCTAAACAAATAACACTGTAAAACAGGTACATGACATATTTGATGCGCAAGAAACCCACTCTAAATAGTTAAATATTTTTTATTTTATTTTATTGCGACATAATTCTCATTTCATTACAAGCTTAGCTCGTCTAATTTAAATATCAAGGACTTTTATAATGGTTGCTTCTACTTTTGAATAATTGATTAATTTTTAAAATAATAAAAAAATATTTTATAGATAGAAATAAATAATATTTGAAGAAACAATTAATATTAATAATATTAAATTTTAAATTAAAACGTTTGCTAAAAAATATTTTTACTTGTTAATTTAATATTTAAAAATAATAAAAAGTAGGTTGAAGCAATCTTATAAAGCCAAAATTGGATTAAGCAAATACTGAAATGACTTTTTTAAATTAAAATTCTTAAGTATGAATTTTCCGTACTATTTATTAGTACTTATCATATTACATTCCATTTATTTAGAAAATAAATAAATAAGACAATCACAATAGAATTGCTTTCAAATTAAGGAACATTGTGATTAGAGCTCTTTTTTTTTTTTTTTCTTGTAAATAAATTTGGAGAAAAAAATAAAAATAATATGAGGGATGACTTATGAACTTAATTACTTTGGATCCAAAGTCTCTCGTGTTATCAGGTGTACCGTGTGTCCGATTCATAATATTATTTATTTAAATAAAAAATATTACTATTCTTTTAAGATAACAAATCAATAATAATATTTTTTTTAAAAACAAGTAATATTTTTTTAAGTAAACAACTTATACTATAGCAGAATGCATTCAATACACATAATTTTTTGAGGGTATTGTCTACACCAATTCATCATTATTATCATATACACCTACTTAACTATGTATGGTAATGTGTAAATAATACATATATATATATATATATATATAAACTTTAATATATTGAGTAACATTTGGGCAAATAGTTTTAGATTATAATATAAAGTAAATGAGCAAATTAAAAAAAAAAACTTTTATATAAGGAATTTGAATTATAAAGTATTTTTTAAAATTTATACATATATATATATATATTATTTTAAAGAATGATTGAAAGAAACGCCCCTTAAATTCATCTCTAACCGACAAAGTATTCAACTAATGAAAATTTGATTAACGAGTCTTAGAACAATGATTTTTTTTTAATTTCTACCTTAAAACATGTCTAAAATTTGATAACTTAATGATACTATCTCAATAAATAATAATATAAATTAATTTCTACAGTCGACTTATTAAAAAAAACAATAAAAATATTATATAATATGAAACAATAAAATTTGGAAGTCATAAGTTGGAAATAAGGTAATCGTAGTAGTTTTTCCACCTCATGATTTTAAACTAAAATATTGAATAGTGTTATGTATCTAATATGATGTGTGACAGTGTGAGAGTATTAGATAATAAAAAAATAATATAAGTAAGCAGCAGTTGATGAAGAGTGAAAATTAGTTGGATTTATATTTTCTTTCATGATTTTTGTATAAAATTCGATGAGAGAAAGATATATAAATATAAAAAAGATATATGATTTATATTATTATATTATATTTATTTTTTCTACGATGTCATGTTTTTCGAACTTTATAATAAAATATTATAAAGAATTCAAATTCAAATTAGCCATCGGCGAAAAGTGGATATTTTTATTCCACATCCATATAAGTTTATCTTATTACTCCCATCCAAACAGATCATTTGTTGATTATTTTAAGGTCTCTCTTTTTTGTTCACTCTCCTCTTAAAGTGTTTTGCGTTTTCTGTTTTGAAAAAATAAATGGTAAGACAGGTATAATAATATGTGTCATATTTCAATTGTCACAAAAGCCTACACTCTTCAAAATATTATTTTTAGGTTTATTTTATTTAAAAAAAATTTATTCACCTGTTGCTTTCAATTTATCATAAACATATTTAATTTTCTTAACTATTTTTCTTTCTTATTTTTAAACAAAAAGTTCGTCAATCTCTTTCATGTTTCGTTTGATTATTCTTGTGATTTTCTATTGAGATATGCTAATTATTTTGACGTATAAGCACCGTACAATTTTTCATTAGCTTTCAAAATATTTGTTTCTATCAAATTTCAAATTTCAAATTTTTGTAATATTATTACATTTAATTAGCAATTTGTAAAATATTTTTGTTCTTAATTTGACTATGTAATTGACAAATTTTACGAGATTTATACAAATCTTTATTTTCTTTAATCTGCTGATATGACTATTTTTTTAATTTAATTTGATTCAACCTTCTATAAATCGTGGATATCATGCTTATCAATTTGTGAACGAGGCTAATTTTAATAGAAGAAAATATGAAACATAAAATTACAACAATTTTCTACTCATTATACAAAAAATAATCACTGAATTACAAATTTACACCTTCTATAATATACTATATAACTTGAATATATGATTATATTAATTTGATATATCATACGTCAAAAACAAATTTAACTAGTTAAAGATCACAAAAAAATCATTAATTGGATTTATCATACGTCAAAAACAAATTTAAAAAAAATTATTTGCTTTTTTTAAATTTTAAAATAAAAAATAGAAAAGAGGGAGGAAATACAAATGTCAATAAATAAATATATAACTATATCAAATCAGGACAGTTGTATTAATTTACATAAATGCCATTTTTACGCTGCCCAAAATTAGCTTTCTATTTTTTGAAATTGTGATAACCAATCAGATTTTTTATTTTTATTTGATTTTTTACTCTAAATTTTTAAAGGACAATGAGTTTTTCATTTCAACTATGTTTTTTGCAAAAAATATATCATATTAATAATCTTTTCATGATCTATAACTTGATATCCATATTGCATATATCATAATAAAATATTAATTTTTAGATATAAAATACAATTTTCATACATTAAGTGTGGTATATTTTAATATTTAATATATTTTTATATTGTTGGATATATTTTTTAAACAATATCTATCAAAATATATTTTATATAATTATGTATTTTATTTTAAAACTTAAATTACTATTTTTATAATAATTTATTATATTATTATATTATAAATCATGCATCGCAGAGAAAAAATACTAGTATGATAGTAATACGTGGTAATAGACTATTTCTTTTTCATATAAAGAAAGAATAATCATTTTATCATATAAATAAAACCTTATTTTAAAAAGAAGAAAATATTTATTCTCCAAAATTACATCTTTTTACCTACTTTTACAAAAAAAAAAAATTCAAATATTTATTCTCCAATACTAATTTACTTAGAGTTATATTATAATTTTTATTTTTTATTTTTAGGTATATCTTAAATTGTTTATGACAATTGCATAAACAACACTAGTTTAAATAAAAGCAAAAAAATAAAACAGACAGCCAAGAAGGGATTGAGCCCTTAATTTGTTGGAGCTTCTCCACTGGGCCACAATAAATTCCTCCGATTATTTCTACATAACTATGCATAAAACTCCATATAAATGAATTTCGGCATCTAAATTTAACTCGATTTGTAATTTATTTATAAAGATCATTTACAAAGAAAAAATATAAAAATCATTTATAAAATATTCAAATAAATTGAATTTTACTCGATTCTCAATCTCAAATCATTTGTATAACTATTTATAGACGATTCAACAAATTGAGTTTGACTCGATTTTGAATCTCATAGTTTTCTTTTAAGCAGCTCATATTTGACAATATTAGCCGAAACCCCAAGACTAAATACTTGTAACCAGACAAAGGCGGCGGCTACGCATTTATATATATATATATATATATATATATATTATTTTTTAAATTTTAAAAGAAAATATTTAGTCCTTTTTTCTTAAAAATAATGGCGTGAGAAGGCCGGTGCTGTAGTTTATGTAATTCGCAGCAGCCAAAAATGACCAAAGGGAAACGTACTCTTTGGCGAGGATGATGCCACGTCAGCAATTATGATTGAGCAATATTTCAATTTACGCATATACTGCCAATTAATTTACATAATTGTTCTTATCGGAAGAACAGGTAAATTTGGTAAATTAAATTAATTTAAATACACAGTTTTAAAATTTAGCATGAATATATAATAAATTTTGGTAAGCTATTTAGGCTGCGTTTACTTTCCCAGTCAGGATTGGACAGGATATGATAGAAATTGAAATTAAACTCGGGATAGGGATAAATTTGAAATTTATATCCTACGTTTACTTCGTAGGATAACATTAGGATAGAGAAAGATAATTTTATACTATCCAACGATTTACTTCGTGGGATTGGACAGGATAATGCGAAAATTACAAAATTGCCCTTAATACATAATTGAGCAGAAAACATGATTTATATATGAGGATATTTTTATAATTAAGAATTTGCACAAGAGTAAAACTGTCAATTTTCATTTCTTATCCGATGGGATAATTTTTATCCCAGGGTAGAGGCAAAATTACTATCCAACCAGTTATCCCGAATTCTGTCATTTATCCCGGGTCGGCAGGATTGACCCGGAAAAATATCCAACCAAGTAAACGCTGTATTACTCTGGACTATTTTTTCTAATCCAGGTTTATCAGTCAAAGTAAACAGGCCCTATATGATTGAAAATATAATTAAAAGTGGAATTTACTTTAATAAGAGATGAAAAATTATATACAATTTATTTTAAAATTTTAATATAAAATATCTAAAACCATGATGAATATAGGGATCTTGTGAAATACTTATTTTCATTTGTTTGGGATATGAATACATCTATTAATTGCTTTTGTTATAGATATTTGTGATTATTCAAATTACATTGTTTTATTTCTTCAAATATCACACATGACAAATTCTCATATTTGTAAAATTCTAGAATTAATTATATCGCAAAAAATATGTGTAAATTCACTTATTTTAAAAATCAAACTCAATTCAAAACATTACAATTTCGTTACTAAAAAGATCGCTCGTTGAATACTTAAATTATAACTCATTGAAACACTTCATCTTAATTCACCTAATGTTAATCATTTTCTTCACTAATTAAATTTTGTTTTCCAAAATTAATAATTTTGCATTTCTATTGACTTGATGATTTAGCAAGTCAAGATGGGCGGAAAGATTTTACAGTTTCTATTTGCATGGTTATATTATATACGTATATATAGATTTAATCAATTTTAAAACTAACCCGACTTAATTAGCTGATCACTAACTGCATGCTCGATATGATGTTCGAACAAAATATAAAAATCCAAGTCAAAATCATCCTTACAAGTTACAACAAGAAATCAACATTTTGGCCTCCAAGATCATCACTATGATCCAATTACAAGCTCCACCTTAATTTTACAATTTCAATAATTTCTTTATTAACACATTCTACATTACATAATTAATAAGAAGTGTTCTTCCACGTATGATATGAGTAGATTAATATATATTTATTTAAAAAAAAAAAACAAATTTAATTATCTCTGTAAGCAATGTAATCAGCCAAAGCAATCAATGGAGCCGTCTTAATGGGATCAAATCCGGCAAGCTGATCATATGCTTCCTTCTTCAACTTCTCAGCCAACTCCCTCGATTTCTCGATCCCTAGAAGCTTCGGATACGTCGTCTTATCCGCCACCAGGTCCTTCCCCGCCGTCTTCCCCAGCTGCTCCGACGACTTCGTCACATCCAGTATATCATCCACCACCTGAAACAGCAGTCCTATGCACCTCGCAAACTTCCTCAGCTTCTCCACCTGTTCGTCGCTGCCGCCGCCCAGGATCGCCCCCATCACCACCGCCGCCTCCAGCAACACGGCGGTTTTGTGGATGTGAATGTACTCCAACTGATCAAAACCTACATCCGCTGACGCCTCCGAGCATATATCAACCACCTGTCCCGCCACCAGCCCCTCCGACCCAGTACACTTCGCCAATTCGCCAACGGCCCAAACGATCCTCTCCGGCGACGCGCCTTTGGTTGCGGAGGCGAGGTGCTCGAAGGCTAAGGACAGGAGCGCGTCGCCGGCCAAAACGGCGACGTTCTCGCCGAACTTCTTGTGGTTCGTGAGCTTTCCGCGGCGTAAGTCGTCGTTGTCCATGCAGGGCAAGTCGTCGTGGATCAGGGACATGGTGTGGATCATCTCCGACGCGCACGCCGCTGGCATGGCGGTGGACTCATCGCCGCCGACGAGCTCACAGGCGGCGATGCACAGTAGGGGTCGCACTCTTTTGCCGCCGGCGAGGAGGGAGTACCTCATGGACTCGTGAATCTTTAGCGGCTCTCTCAGCACAACCGCGTCGTCCAAGGCCTTATTGACGGAATTAGCCTTCTCGATCATGTAGCTCTTGAAATCGAAGGAGGGCAGATTAGGAATTATCGGAACGTTGTCGCTCAGTCTCTCGTCCTTGTGTTCTTTGGTTAGAATTGTTGCAGAAATGGAAACTGAGGAACAAGAAATCGGTTTTCTGTTATTGGGGTTTGAGAAAAATATGCTATAAATAGAAAGTTTGTTCTTGAATTGGTAGGGAAGAACAAACGATCTGCTGCTGTCTGAAATGACCATGGATTTTGCCTGTGAGCATGTTGCCATCGGAGTCACAAGGCTCATTGTTGCAGGGGAGAGAGAGAGAGAGAGAGAGAGAGAGAGAGAGAGAGAGAGAGAGAGAGAGGCAGAGAGAGAGGGAGAGGGAGAGAGAGAGAGAGAGAATGAAGCTCACTGCCAAATAGTTGTTTGGAAATTCTTGTAAGAGCCAGGCGGATGCTGGGTGCAGTTTTATAGTGTGTGCCAAGATAGGAGCATTGGTAAGTGATATTTTTTTAATTAGGTTTGGGGCTTTAGAATCATTAAATGGGTCAAACTAATGCAACGTAAGATGAAGAAAAATACTTGTATTATTTTCCTAGTAGAAAAGGCAAATTGTCTCGGTGACTTCTTCAATTCCTTTCAAGTACCTCCCCTCTTTATTACGTGGAAATTTTTAATTTTAAATAATTGTGATTTTTGTAAACAGTACTGTAGATTGGATATACAGTGCACGAGATTTATTCATAATTTTTTTAAAGCGATAATTTAAATTTTATTATGTTTGTTAATTATATTATTCAAATCTAATGATATAAGAAGGTGATCGATGAAATATAAAGACATTGATTTAAGCATTGTAATTAAGATAGATGTAACGACTTGATTTTGATATTACAAAATAATTCAAATAAAAATAGAACAATCTATTTAATTATATAAATTTATGTAATTCAAATAGATAAAAAAAAACTTAATATATAAAATATGACAGGATTATGAGGCAAATGTGACCTCGTAACCGTAGCCTGCAAAGCAAGATATTTTTATTAGATTTAAAAATATCGTTTTTGTTCTAGGTCACTATTTGGGGCTGCTGAATGGGATAAATGGATAATGGAGGTGATTGGGGGTCGGTTTTTATTTGAACCGTGGGTGAGAGAGAAGTAGAAAAACGAAGATGAACATATGATGAGAAATAAAAGGGGTCAATATAACAAAATATAAAAGTTATGGGACTTAAAAATGTATTTATCCTAAACTTACATTGATTTGACTATTGACCTGCATAATATATATAATATAATTATTTCCAATAATTTATTAATTAAGGTGTAATTTATCCTAGCCGGCGGCGCTAACCTGGTAGGCGGCACTCCCCAGTCAAATTAAATTTTATTTATTTAATGGTTTTCCGGTCAAGGAAATGGCACAAAATATTAATTAAAAAAGGTACACCACACCAATCATTATTCACAGAAAATATAATAACTTCTTATTTTCAACACATATTGAGTCAAATATGGATAAAAGTTCAATAATAAAAAAAGTCAAATATGGAAGGAGAAATAAATATGGCCAATAGGATAGGCAGCTTACGATTACGCCCGTTGCATTTAAATTTTAATTATTTAATTAAAAAATATTATTATTTTTTATAAAATTATAAAATTTTAATAATATTTTTTTGTGTTTAATTAGTAATAAAATAAATTAAATCACAGCATACGTCCGAAGACGAAGTTTTTACGTAATTGAATATGTTCAATTTTCTTGAGTGGCCATGTCTACACAAGATTGCCTAACCCTATTAAGAAAAATTAATAAACTCTACCATGTTGCCACAGATCTACTTAGGTAGTTAATGATGGTGCCTATACAAACGAAGGTGACACTGACATTTATGTATGCAGGACAACAGGACACGTTTAAATTTGGACATAAATTGAACTTTCTTATACAATATATATATATATATAATTGTAAGATTTCTCATATTAATCGATTTAAAATGGTTGTACGTGTAACATAATTTAAAGTATTACTTATTTAATTATAAAATATTTTTATTTTTTAAGTCTATTACTTTTGATTAGTTACTTAAAAAATAGTGATGGTAGTTAAACAAGTAATATTTTATATTAACATAAGTAATATTTTAAATCGTGTCATACGTACAACTGTTTCACAAAAGACTCACCTAAGATTATATGGAAATCATGTTACGCATATATTTAAACTGTCTACATTTTTTTCCATATCCATGATTTTATCTTAATATATAGTAAAAAGTTTGGGAAATATTTATAATGTCTCATACTGAACAAAATTAGTACTCTAATACATAGAAGGGAGAGACAAATTTAAACTTAAATTTTAAATAGTAATTCAAATTATACTTTACAACCACATCGAGTTCCTTAACCTGAACTATAGTAAAATTTATAGGAGCAAGCTACATTCAACTCGCCGTATCATATTTGTCTAAACTAAAACACCATACAAATAATATTGAATAACAAAAATATAGAAATAAATATAGCTATCTTATAAATCATATAAATCTTCAATCTTCTATCGACAAATACTGCAATTATGTGAATCTTGTATTGATTAATTTGCAAATATTGTATATGACCTAAATCTTGTATTAAACAATAGATCATATATGTCAATCATATATATGAAACTTTGCTTCCATGTTTTTGTTCGTCCCAAAAAATTTGATTTAACAAATCCTTAATATTAATAAAAAAGTTTCATAAACTGTTCCATAACCAGTTAATATATTTTTTTCAAGAATATCGAATAATGATTATCATGACATCATAGTTGGAATTTATTTAACCACCTGTCGTGGATATTACAAATCCTATTAGAATTAAATACACTGACGTGCAAATTCTATTACACAATGGATGAACTTACAAGTGAAGGAATTAAACATTTTGAAAATTAAAATTTGGTCCGAGAAACGTCCAAAGGTCCATTGAATCTAATTAGAAACATGTATCGTAAAACATTACACACAATTAATCAAAACATTAGAATATATTACTCACATTTGTATGTACATATGTTTTTTACTTACAAGCATACAAATTCTCATAATAATATACAAACTTATGGCCATTTAGTCCTACACACACCAAATATAAAATCCACTTGTAATCGACATACATCCACATACACATACACATCCACACGAGTGTATAAATCATGGGTGGATTCTACACACGATATAACCTCGCAAGATAAGAATAATCACCTAAAAGATGATCATATATTACTCCTGTTATTTTTGTGCGCGTGTTTTATACTTGCAAGCATACAAACTTACGATCATTTAGCTCTACGCCCACACCAAGTATGAAATTCACATGAAAATTACATACATGCTCGTACACACAATTGTGCGGGTGTATAAATTACGGATGAGTCCTACACCTGAAATAACCCTACACAAGACAAGAGTAATCACCTCAACGATGATCATATATTACTCTCATTGTTTTTGTGTATATGCATGTGTGTGTTTTTATACTTACTAGCATAACAATTTGTCATAAAACTTCCAACGATTTAGCTCCACACCCAAACTGAGTATAAAATACACTTGTAATTTGCATACATTCACACACACACACACACATTCATGTGGATGTATAAATTACGGGTGGATCCTATGCCCGATACAACCCCTGTACAAGACAAGAATAATCACCTCAATGGTGATCATATATTACTCTCATTGTTTGTGTATGTGTGTGCTTATACTTACAAGCATAGCAATTGTCATAATGATATACAAACTTTGCGTCATTTAGTCTACACCCATAACGGGTATAAACTCCACTCGTAACTTGTACACATCCACACACACACAAACATCCATGTGGGTGTATAAACTACGGGTGGATCCTATACCCGATACAAGGTGGATTCAACCCATAACTTACTAGAATGGCAGAGAAACTTGAGTAGGGGAATTGTAAGTGGATGATTTAGGTTTGACGAGATATGATAGAGATATCTCAGCTTGTGGGGTGTCTGAAACCCCCTCTTGAAAAGATACTTCAAACATCAAAGGCTTATACAGACAAACCTCATCTTCCTTACAATAGTATACCTGCAAATCAAATCAATCCACATGCCTTATTGAAATATACTAATAACACAACATGACAGAGGGAACCCAATAAAAGAGTTGTATTTCTCCAAAGCACAACCTTTTTATTTTTAGTCGACTGAATGAATGCACAACCTTTTGTAAAGCCATCAAATCTCACAGTGTCCCTCGAGTTATTTGTTAGTTCAACTTATTCAATCATATGTACTTGGATAGAGTATATAAAGTGGTAGCAAAACTTCCGAGCAAATTTTAATGCCGCAATAAAAAACAACAGAGTGCAATAAGAACAATATAATGATTGAAAAGACAGAACTTCAAGCACAAAATATAGAACACAAAGAAGGAGCTTTGGTAAAAACAGAAAATGAGGGTAGTCTTCAAACTAAGGAAATGTATAGAGGAGAAATAAACAAAGAATGCCCTCAATTATATTAAGAAATAAAAGACAAAACGTACCTTGCAGTAAATTCTACATTTAGAAGGTGAAGGGGAGGATCTCTTAAACTGTAAAACAGCTGATCCGTCAGGGTTGATATTACCATCCGGGGGATCAACAGTTGCTGCGTTTTCTGGTTCGACTTCAACACTGAATTTACTTTGTGCTTCCTGATTATGTAGAGCAATTATACACAGACATGATTTATATACTTATGTATACACATACCAAACGAAAAATGTTAAATATGAATGAACAAGAAGTCAAAAGACAAGGACAATAAGGTCAAAATGCAGAACATTATGTGTTGCCTGATTATTTATATGGAAATATCAGATTTATCTCATGTTCAACGGGAGGAGCAAAAGGCCACAACCAAGGAAAATGAATGTGGATGCATGTGCAGATGAATATATGAAACCTAAACTAAAGTCACGAAAATAAATCACTGACCATGATAGCAGAAAGAAGCAATCCCAATATGGATCACGATGTTGCATAAATGTAGGAGAAACAAAGCACCAGATTTGTGGGGTGTTGGGGGGGGGGGGGGAAGGGGGAAGGGGGAAGGGGGAAGGGGAGTGAGAGAGATAGAGAGAGAACCTTTGACAAATGGTATCCTTCTGGCACCGATATTTTTAGACAAAGTTTGCCCTCAGTGATTGAACCACCATTAATGACTATGGTCTCAGTGTCTGTTGTGGATCTCCTTCTAAGCCGCCTCAATGATTTTGATTTTGGTACTGGCAGTTGGACACCTTTCAAGTCCAAAGTACCAAGTATTGGTTCTTTCTCGTTCAGGTCCAAAAATCTTATTATGCTGTTATTCGTATCAGCTATCAATAATCTTCCTGGAATTCACAAGTGTCATCTATAAGATTATATATTTACTTCTTTTGGAAGATGTGTAAACAGATTCAGAATATTTTTGACAGCCACCAGTTGTCGATGTGTCAAATCCAAAGCACAAAGTCCAAATACCTTCTACATCATGTTGATTATAGCCATCTCAGTATACTATAAGTCTATAACAAGACTTCATGTCTACTAATACTTTTTTCAAATTCAATAATTTGCCACTTTCTGGCTTGATGAATATATAAACAAGCACATTTTCCTTTTAAGCTAGCACAAAGGCAACAGAAAGGATATGTACAGCGAAATTGACGACCAGCCACATTAGCAAATAAGTACACAAGGTTGAGGTTTGTGGCTTGAAATTACCATTTCCAGCTTCCACAAGTCCAGAAGGCTCTGAAAGCTACAGATTTAACAGACATCAGTATCAGTATATTTCAAAATGTAGGACACAGTACTAAGACAACAAGGATGATAACACCTCCCTACTCACTGAAACGATAGGAACCAACATGATAAAAGTGAGATGAGCTCACACAATCAAATGACCACTCGTGCAAGTAAAACTGTAAAAGGCATCAGAAACAAATATGCGATAGAAAAATCCTTCAGATATTTTTGTACCTGGGCTTTCAAGGCTGATCCATCCTTGAATCCAGCCTTTCCGGTACCTGCTATCGTACTGACTCTCTTAGTAGCTAAATCCAGCTTCTTAATCTGGATTGTAATTTAAAGGAATATATTAACTTAATTAGAAAAATATATATAATTAGCAATTAAGAGAAAACAAGAAAGGATCAAGTGAGATAATTATAATTAGTTGTATAATATCAGGCAAATCACATTCTAAACTAACTAGGCTCAGTTAAATTGATTTCCATGTACAAATTCAATTCTCTTAGAATGCTACAGAAACGCCAACAAAATAACTACATAATCGAGGAAAAAAAAAAGAATAATATCTTCACCATTGATATTTGTTCTTAACATGATAATTTTATTTACGTTTTGAGATAAGACAGGACAAAACTGCAGTATTGACTAAACCCAATGGTAAATAACCATAACAATTTGATTTGACTTGCCAATGTCATAAAAAACAGACAGAATCAGAACACTCATACAGAACTTCTAACCCCTACAATGTTGTTATTGAGATGTTATGGTTAAGGACTTATCCTGTTCATACCCTAGTTTAGATTTTAGTTTGTAACTTAATGTTGGATAATACCTAGCTATATTTGTTCATCAGTTGGATGGAGAGGGGTGGGGGAGTGGAAAATCAAGAAAGTTTAGCTAATTTTGTTCTTTACTTCTATGTTTTGGTTACTTCAATTATTTTCTTTTTAATAAGGACATCGAATAGGAGGATATGAGTTTGTTTTCTCCAATCGAGTAAGAATTGGTTTGTGTTTGATGTGATTATGTTATTAGATAGATTTTCTGATATTTAATAGATAAAGTTCTATTTCATCTGATTGTACAAGATTCTCTCATCCAGTCATTGATTATATAAGTCTAGGATCATTTTAGCTATAAATTTAATGCCAGCATAAAATTAAGTTTAAGTTCTATCCCCTGATTTTCTGAAGGTAACAAACATACTTGGAATTTCTACGACAAATAATAGACAGGTTAACATCTATGGACGCACATCCTGTAAACACATACCAAGTTTAATCTCAAATCATATCAGAAACACGCAATCAGGATCAAAAAGCATACTACTCTCCATTAACTCAGAGAACACTGAATGAACCAAGGAAATATAGCATTCCTAGAACTGACACAGTTCTTGCTCCAATGATATTACATAAGTACCTTGTGATTGTAAGAATCTGCTAGATAAATTTGACCGTCATTTCCACAAAAGACACCTAGAGGATGTTGAAGAAGCACTTCAGAACCTACTCCATCATGATCTCCAAACTGCAGCATATATAGCAAACTCAAATTAGCAAATATGTTGTCTTAAAAAAAAGAAAAGAAAAAGAAAGTAAGAAAGCATGTTTGAAGCACAACAAATGCAACATGGATAAGATTCCAAATAGTAGCAGAAATACCTTAAACAGATTATCAGAGAAGAATGGGTCGCCACCAGCTAGTAGCCTAGATCCTCCTGTACTCAAATTAAGTGCTCGAATGGAGCTACTCTCACTATCAGCAATGTATGCTTCCTTAAGATCTATTAAAGCAAACAAACGAAAAATAATTCATATATTGACAAATAGCAGATAGCCAATAAGTTATATGAAACTAGATTGGATATTTAAAACGTACCAGGAGACAATGAAATTCCAGAAGGTTGAGCAAATGAAGTGCTTGCAGAACTGTATGAACATACAAACAGAAGTCTAAGAAAAATGAAAATAAAAAGAAAAATAAATATCCAAAAGTAGAAATCATAGATGTTTTGAACAGTTACATATACCGACAAAACAGTTTTAGATTAACAATAAGAGCTAAGAGCTTTTTTATTTTAGCTTAATGTATTACAGTAACATTCTTCTTCTAAGGTGTAACATTCTTTTCTAAGGTGTCTATACGATTGGTATCTTACAAGTCTATTCAAGACGTAAAAACTACCGTAGTTTATTACATGTATAATAAGTGAAAATTAAGGATGCCATCAATTCAGTTGCAACTAGATGGAGATGTGTTAAGAGTTATCATAGGTTTGATCATGCACCATACAACAGTGCTCAATCAATTAACAGAATCTTAGTGGTGCTACTACTATTTATTATCACAATAATATTATAGCAGATACAACCACCATCATTTCCATTTTTTTCATATAATTATTTTGTTCCTGTAATTATTGGACAATCAAATTGAGATCATATAAGCATACAGACAAGTTTCTGTTCCCGTAACAACCACTATAAAGGGCCACAATCTTTGCCAAGGAAACTACATGGAAAATTCAATTGGGATAAGGCTCCCCCGGAAACCAAAGTTGTAAATCAAATGAAGTTCCTGAACTTTTGCTGTAATCTAGAAACCAAAGAGTTCATTTTAATTGAAAAAAACCACGAGTGCTGGACTTAAGAACAAAAAAATTGTATCAAGGGAGATACAAACAAGACACCGAAGCAACTGCATCACATCTTTACCTGGCACCATTTAAATTTCTTTCATAGCCATCACCACTGAAAGCTTTAGTAGTTCCGTCAAAGGTATTATGCATCCAAATCTGATGCTGGCCAGCCATTGCAATGTAAACAATTTCATTCATAGGTTCAAAGCAGACATCCCAGGGGGAATTGAGGAGCTGAAATTGAGGGAATATCAAGTTAAGTAATGAAACCTATCAGTGTATTTCTGCTGCTAATTGAGTTCATGTCACTCAAGATTTATATATTAGCAATGGCATGGCATAACATTAAAATTAGCTTATTACAATGTTAATCGTAAAATCTTGCCTGTGTTGTCCCTGATCGCCCTCCTTGGTAGTCAGAACCTTTAGTTCCATTTCCAGCAAGTGTTTGCACAGTCTCATTGACAAAATCAACTACCCTAGAGTAATAGAAGCTTAATGTCAATAAACTTTGAGCGAGCATCCTATAAATTTGCCTTAACTAATTCCAGGCACACTTGGAAATTATGGTAAACGATTATTAACACAGGATAAATCTGAATGCTGCTCTATTGATTTTCTCAAGGGTTTAATAGCAACAAATCAATGTTCCATTGAACTATTATAAATTGTGATAGGAAATTCTAAGAAGGAAAATAGTCATAGCCATCTTTAGGAGGGAATAGAGTGGACTGGGCTGAAGGTAATCTTCTTGCTGACCAAAATACTTTTTCTAGATGCCCTATTTGGAGAAAGAAGATGTACAGTGATCAATAAGATGAAAAGAAAATTATTTTCTATTGATAAAACCTAGCAATTTAGAGAATTTACACCAACTCGTCTATTAGATATTTGACTGAGATCAGTTTAGTGTTTCCAATACCTCCTTACCCATGTTCAAGAAGGGAAGAAAAAACAGGTCTTTAAAGGGTTGGTCGTTGCTTACCATATTTTTACTCCAACTGGACAAAGTGATTGCACTATTTGCTTAGAGAGCTTACACTCAGTGAAAGCTCAAAAATTCTATGTAGTCAGTCATTACATTGTCAAAGAGATAAGTGAAAGCTCCAAATTCTATGTAGTCAGTCATTACATTGTCAAAAAGATAAAGTTGAAATTAGTTTATTTTATTTCAGAATAACTTACTATTTCGCTCGTGCCAAAAACGAAAAAGACAATGAGAAAATGACTTGTCCCTGTACCACTGCTACCTTAGAGCATGATTTTCAGTGTCAGCTACATATAGGAGGTTCTTCTTCGGATTGTAAGCAAGTCCCTAAACATATATATAATACATTGTCATATATTCAAGCAAATAAAAGTAAAATACTTTTCACCAGGTCATACGCAAAAGTTACATTAAGCAATGGATTTTTACAAGAATAGATGTGATCAACAGAGTAAACAACAATTACCTGTGGGCGGTTGAACAAGGCATCCTCAAAGTTACCATCACAAAAACCCTCTTCTCCAGTGCTTCCAATTTGAATTTTGAAGTTACCATCAAGATCAGTGACTATCTGAAATAAATCAATTAGTCAAATGAATACAGTTTTTCTATATACATTTTGACAAACAGTTGCTTTCGATAAGAAGAATAAGACAACGTACAACGAAAACACATGCAATAACAAGAGTAACTTAGGAAATGAAGATAAAGCTATGGATGTTAAGAAGAGATTTAAAAGTTATCGTGGAAGTCAAAAATCTCATACACTCATGTCCTTTAGTATCAGGGATCTAATCAACAGTAACAACACAGAAAAAAATTGACCGAAAACCCTGATCAGGTTAATTTAAGAAGACCAATTGAGAGATGCATCCTATTCTCAAAATCAGTGACAAAAAGGCACAAACACAGTGTGTTTGTGTGAATATTTAATTCTGGGAGACATGATTTAAAGGGATGAAGGAAGAACAGAGGGAGAGAGAGAGAAAGACAGAGGGGGGGAGAGAGAGACAGAGGATGGACGGAACTTACTATGCGGTTGTGGTTGCTGTCAGAAATGAAGAGTCTATTGTTGAGGACATCAACCTCCAGCTTACCAGGAAATTTCAAAGGAGATGTCAATAATTGAGGATCATTGTCGATTTCCAAATGCAAGGGAATAGGGGTGTTGTCCAATAGTTTCTTTCCACCATAATACAATAATGCGGCCTCAACCAGGTCATCAAGATCCTTGGGAAGAAAAGGACAGAGAAATTACGTTGTATATAGCATTCAATGACCCCATTAACATTTTATTGGCAAAGTACTAGATAACAGTTGCAATTCAGCCTAAATTCAGAGACATCCAAAAAAATGTGATGGTGTAGGAATAAAGGCTGCAATTAGCCTTAAAAAAGGGTGAGTTTTATGAGACATATAAATTGAACTAATGGTAGCAAACATAATCTTAGAAGCACATTTATTTAGGAGTCATATTTAGGAAACAAATTTATTAGGAGTCATATTTGTTTTATGAGACAATAGATGTCAACAAATTTGTTGCAATAGTGGCCAAATTGTATATTTGATCAAGATGACAAAAATAATAATTTAGGAGTCATATTTTCATATTTTTGAACAAGAAAATATCACTAAATGAAAGATAACACTCCTATCCATCCTTCTAGTCATCTTCCACATGACCAATTTTAACCAATTCACAATTGGCTATAATAGCACCTAACTTCTTAAACTGTGGGTTCATTGGAATTTTAATATATATATTTTTTTTTTGGCTAAATTGCACTAAAACGTACAGTTTTTTTCCTTTTGTTGTTAAGCCAATCAGGAAATAAATTTAATCAGGAATTCACCAAAGATATTCCCTAGACTGGAAAGATGGCTAATGAAATGACTGATTACAAGGGATATTTCATAGAAATCTCAGTTCCTTTCGAATTTCGACTATAAACTCCTAGCACATTAGCATGGATAAGCTCAAAGACAAATATGTAGGCGACAGGGTCAAGAGGAAGAAGATATAAACATCTACAAAAGAAAAGAAATCTACAAGTGATTACCTTTCGGCGGCCTTCACCTGATACTTGTGCTATAAGCTTTCCATTTGGTCCGACAAGGGCAAATGTAGGCCATGAACTTATGCCCAACTCTCGCCATAAATACATATCACCATCATTGACAACCTGGTTATTGGCCCAAAAAATTGTACAGCAATAACATGTCAATAGGTTGTTGGCTGTCTCATAAAGCATCAAGAACAGATGCATAGACAAGTAGATATTACACATACAAGTGAATGTACCTTCATATATATGTGTGTGTGGGGAAATATATAGTCACATTAATGTTGATCTGGATTTTTTGTTAGTAAATGCACATATTTGAATGTACAGAATAGCACTTCATCTATGTAATTAGTATTCATCATATATGCCTCGCATTGACACATATAGTTAGTACTAATCTTTACTATATGCCTCGCATTACTCATGCCATTCATGAAGACTTCCCTTAAATACATTTCCCCATCAAAATTTGTTACTACCTCAGAATGCAAGTAGCCAAGGACATACCGGGTGAGTGATTTTATAGCGTAAAACTGCATTCCGAATGGCAGCCAAGTCTTTCTCATTATCAAACTTTGCAGAATGCACTCCTACAACAACAAACTGTAATAAACATATGTCACTTGTAATGTTTAGAATACACATCTCATCGAAGTTATAAGAAAATATTTAGTCACTGATCGTGGAATAACTTCTTGATACCCTCACTACATTGAAATTGCATTTTCACATCAAGTTTGCGCAAGATGGTATTGTTATTTCTCATGATATCATTCAATTTTCTTCTTTTTTACTTTTTTTCAAATCAAATTATAGATTTTGTTACTAAACTTAGGGAATTAATTCTGGAAATCCTAGATAGGTGTTTGATAGGTAATCAATTTTGGTAATCCGTTTTCATACAGCTAAGGAAGTCGTGCAATAAGAAAGGTTAGTTTGTATATTCAAATCAATGGAAAAACATTCATTTCTGATTTACCACACTATTTAATCATCTAAGTACAAACATATACATTGGTGGTTCAAGATTTTGTTTTAGAACATCTTCAAAACTGATCAAAACTTTTAGTCAGAGCAACTAAACACAAAACAGGAATATCTGTACGTACCACTAATGAACCACTAGTGAAAATATTTGAAAACTAGATAAACATGAAATATAGGTATCTTACTGGCATATCTTTGTACTTTTTCTCAAGGAACTCGAGGTCCGGCAAGACATGCATGCAATTTATGCAGCAATATGTCCAGAAATCAAGAAGAACCACTTTTCCTTTCAAGTCCTGTCCAATTAGAAGATTATGTCAGAAATAACATAACAGTGTTTACCTATAAAGTTAATAATTTTAAGACAATGCAAACACACATTTGGAATAAATAATGTAATCACTGTTCATCCTTACAACCAACACATAAGTAAGTCCAAACAAAAATCTTTAGCATTATATAAATGATTCCACCTTTACCACCCAAAGAATATTTCCGAATTCCACCTCCATTCACACACATACACACACCAAACAATAATAGTAATAGGTCAGGTAGCAGAGGCTCTAGGTCAATTAGGCCCCGAAATCAAACAAAGACAGCATATATGATCACAGCTTTGCAGAATATCCTGGCGAGGATTTATAGTAAATAATATAAACATAAATAGCACAGCAAAAAATACAGCAGAAAAATATTACAGGAATTACCCTCCGCAGCTGAAGTGGAGCTGTGTTTAGCCAGTCAAGTTTAGATGGAAACTCTGGCACAGTTGTTGCAGTTCCCCTTAAGTTACATAAGATAGCAGGCATCTTACAAGTTAGGAAGATATCTTAAGAAATGATTATAAAAGACAAACCTTGCATAATATGCAAGAAAAAATTGATAAAAGTTAACACGCTAGTTAAACTAATTAGCGTTTACACCAATGCTACATAACGTATCAAGAAAGTAGAAATTTGCACATACTTTTTGTCGAGATCAGACATGTAGTCAACAAATTTTTGTATTCTCTCATTACGATATTCCTCTGCAATCATAACAAGGAAATAGATTATGAATTTTTTAATCAACTCCTTATTAACAAAATAAAATGTTGGATATAGGTGGATTTTTTAATAGAATTTATGCAACAGAATATGGAATAAGAAGAGAATGGAGTTACATAAAGAAACGGAAAGGAGAAGTAAGATGCTACAGTAAAGGGAAATAATTAACAAGAAAACCGTTTTATATTAAACCTTCCTGTCTTCCAAAAGGGAGGCCGCTGCTAGCCCCAAAAAACAAATTCCAGATGGCTTTTGGAGATGAATACTGCATGGCCTGGAAAGACATGAAAGCTTCCATGTATACATTTAGTTAAACTAAATGAAGCATAGGTGAAGGAGGTTAAGTCCCAAACTGAACTTTCATGAAAGGCAGTCTACCTTCCAGTTTGTAATGGCGAAGAAAAGGCAAGATAAGGAAATTCCCAAACTTCCATATCTCAAAATATCACGCCGAGAACCCTGAGACCTGTGAACAAATCATTTCTGCAATTCAAGTAGCATTGGACTGTATGTCCTTATTGCACTATTGACAGCACTCAATATTTCATTCTGGAGAAATTGTAGAATTGCTTAGAAGTTCTTTAACAAATTTAGTCAGGTGATTCTCCATAACAAAAAGGAAATGGTACATTCATTCAATGTCAGGACAATTATTTTAGTACAGTCACTCATGACTAGCAGTACTACCAAACAAGATATATCAAAGCAACAAATTGGACCATGCATTTCCTATGTCAAAGCCTAAATAATCTTACCCCAGAAAACTCTCTCAAAAATAATGTAAAACCATCTTTGGAAAATAAGCTTATACAACTTGATGGCGTCATTTATCTAGCTTTCTGCTGAGGAAAACGGAAGGATCCACATCTCAGACACCCACCAAATCTAGTAAGGTATTTCTTCAACTTTCTTTACCTCCTGACTATTAAGAATTTCATGGTGATGACTGAAGATTTAATTATATCTGTACAAGTGAGAAAATAGGTCCTCTAAAATGCACATTCATGTCTTGGGTCACAGGACAAATAAGCATCATCTTTAAACATTGCCAATGTTTCTCTAACTACAAATTTTATTCATTCTTTTCCTTCTTATTTAATTATTTAATCACTTTTTCCGTTCATCCAATTGTCTGGCACAAAAAAGTTGATAAATTTTTCGCTCGATTCAAGAAATGTTGTTGTAGCTGGATCACAGGTTAGCAAAAGATGTTATAGTTTCTTTAACTTAAATTTAGTAGCTGAATATGATTTTAAATTTCAACAAAATCTGGCAACAATGTCCTTCAATAGAAGTAGAGGAAAACCTATAAAATAATGCTACAGCCTATGAATATGAAACAATTAAACGGATAAAAAAATGACCAGTAAATTAAACAGAAAGAAGTGGAGAACTAAGAAGCTAGGTATAAATAAATCAGGATTAGTAGCCCCTACATAGTGATATCCTTACCCTCCAATTGAGAAGACTGAGTCGCTCACAGAACCTTCATCCTGAAATGACCTAGTTTCTTTACTGTATGAATTGGGCAGACTTTGTGCAGAAGCACTGACATATGAAGAAGGCTGCCTCTCTGGATCTGCAATATTTTCTTATCATTAGATAATATTTTACGTTAAAAATCTTCAACATCAATCACTAGCCAATACTACTGCTGAAAAGTGCATAGTTAAGAGACTTTACCCTTGCTTTCAGAACGGAAGCACAATTTTACAGCAGGAAAAACATAATTATAGAAAAAAGGACTTTCAATTCACCAAAATGGATATAATATTTAAAGTACATTGATTTATTACAAGAAATAAGCCTTAGATTCTCTTTCAGGTCTTATACAAGAGGAGTCTGAACCGAGTACATTTATAAGTGATGCAAAAAAGGAATCATAAATGTATTTCCACTACAACATACTGTGGTAACCAGAGCCACCATTGAGAATATCATCAATGGAAATATCTCCTATCTCCTTCCTGATAAATGACGGACCAGCTGCCTTCAAAGTATCCTCTGCTAATGTTGTTGTCACAGCTATGCATCTACAAGGACACCAACTTGTTTAAGAACCCATAGAATAATGTAAGTGGGATCAAACAATAATCAGGAGAGGAACACAGCAGAATATAAATGCAACTTAAGCTTGTTACTGACAGCATATAGTCACTGATAACCATTCCCATTCTTTATACAGTAATTTAAAAATAGAATAAGTAGGATGAAACAATAATCAGGAAAGGAACACAATCAGAAGAAATCTTATCAGATAACATTCAGAGAGAGAACATTCATACGAGCAGGCATAGACTCATGAGTCATTAAACAGGCAGCGATAGACAGTAAAAATTGGAGAGTATCAATAAATGAGAGCGACATAAAAGATATCTTGCACGACAAAGAGAGAATAAAAAATTTAGGGAATTCTATAACAGTACCTTCAAGCAAATACAATTTTGCAGCAAGAACAAGTCATTTAACATAGGACAACGGACAATTGGGTGAAAATCATAGACTTAAGAGAATATAAAAATGCAACAAAGAGAAAGCTGGCCTAGAATTACTTGAGAGAAGACTTGGGGGTAAAGCTTACACAATTCAAGTAAAGGAAGTACTAAATCAGTACCTCATGCGAGCTGATTTGGCAGCTTGCACTCCAGCTAATGCATCTTCAATCACAATACACTGCATGAATATGGAAGCATCAAACTAAGTTTGCCCGCTCTTTTTATACCTAAAACTTTCTTGTTAGATACCTGAACTTCCTATCAAGTCCTCAAATACATATTAATTAAAAAAGGAAAAAAAAAAAAGGTAAAACAAGAATTGAAAACCGAACAGCAAGAGCAAAGAAACCAACAACATCACAGTTAGTAATCGAATACCTCATCTGAGGACACATCCAAAATCTTTGATGCAGCTAAGAAAATGTCAGGAGCAGGTTTTAAATTTTCAAATGCATCCGCAGAGACAATAGCATCAAACCTGTTAATATAACAGGAATAGCACAGGGAAATAATTTTGAAAACTGCAGAAGAATTCAAAAGGTTCAGAAAATAAAGACCACTAAATAGAAGGGAGAACATGTCAATAGCTCCCATAATGGAACATTAAATTAAAATTCACTAATCTAAAGTTCTAAACAGTTTTCATTGAAAATATATAGCCAGAGGTAAGAATATCTGGTGAATGTATGATTCTAGGATGGATGCTAACAGACATAACTTGCTAGCAGTCTTTTCTTTAAGAGACCCTTGCCTTTTGGATGGCTGAACAAGTCCAGTTATATAAGAAATATTATTCTTGTCCAAACTTAGGATTCAGTTTAGCCTAGATAATGTGATAACTGAAATAAGCATTGACACATGATATAAGTGATAATCACAGTCAGTTGGATGCTTCAAAGGGCATTCAAGGGCAATGAAATCTTTGACTGGATATACACAGAGATGTTAACTACCTAAAAATCAATTAAATGCTAAAGACTTAAGTAGTGACGGACCCAAATAATTCAGCTGCGGAACCTAGACTGAGAAAAGGTGACTCGTGAAAATCAAGGAAATCATTGTTACAACATAGATGCATGAGCTTTAAAATAATTATGCAGAAACCTTTAGGCGATGTTTATTATTTTGCATGCCAATAACAATTTTTAAAACTTTTTCTTTTCATGATATTCATACTGCTTCATTTATATAAATTGATTGGTAACTTCCTGTAATTATCCTATTTCAACATTATAGGTCAAAAAACGCTACCATGATTAATTAGCATTCAATTGTGGAACTCTGACTAGGAAACAAAGTGGATGAACAGAAACAACTATATAATTCACAACAAGCATACAGTTGCATCCCATGTTTTTGCAGTTACAAGGTCTTCTATTAGCATTGAAGGAGTTGAGAACAATATAGATGAGTGATTTTCCATACGAACAATATTTAAACGACACTTGTGTTGAATGAAAAAGAACATACATTGATAATTGCAAACCAGCAGCTGCTAAATTGGCATCAACCTTGATGCGATCAGCACTAGATGCAACAGCGACTTTCAGACCTTTGTTTTTACACTGTTTTTCACCAGCAGCATATCAAAAGCAAATAAAATTTTCAAATAGAGGAAACAGAGGTATCTCTTGCCAGCATACCTGTACTATAAGTTCATAGGCACCAGGGAAACCAATGCCAGAATTTGGCTTCGCATACTACAAGAAATTGAATATTTTTATGGATTCATGTAGGTTCATTTTAATATTATGAAATAAGTACAGAAAAAATCATCTAAAAGAATTGTTCAACCACCTTATCTAGATATATCTCAAAAAATCTCTTCTTCGCCGCCTCCGGTTCAAATCCCTTCACACCTTTTACAGAAGCAACACCTCCTAAAAAATTGGCTTCACCTGGTTCATTTAAGGAGTAGCTGAATTTAGACACAGAAAATGATGACAGATGAGCAAGCAAGAAATGAGGAAAATAATGTCGAGAAAACAGATGGAGGATGTGTAAGGAAAAAAATGCCAATCACTACATGACACTAGTTGAATCCCAAGTATATCCGTAAGTTATTCAAGTGAGGTGAACTTAAACTGCAACAGTATGAACCTTTGGTGGAAGCAGAACTGGACGATTGTGAACCATTTTAGCTTGAAGGCAGAAATTTAAATGACCAGTCAGTGGTATGCTAATGATGATACATTTCATCAGGTAAATACATCTCTCAAGATAGGATGACAGTGTTTGATGGGGAGTTGCTGAATGTCTGGCCAAGTATCTAAGAATTTTGTGAAAGGATTATAAACAAAGTCGTGAACAAGTGAACTGCTTTATTCTGAGTGGATGTTTGAGATAATGGAAAAAAGAATACATCGATCATCTAGTCAAAGCAACAAAACTAATGGTATCGTGAAGGAAGCTGCATTAGAGTCAGCGAGGTTCTTCAAGCCAATGCCAACATAAACCATTAAAGCAATCACTCAAACCATGTCAGGGAAAGAGGAAACACTTCTTTCAACAAATCTATCCCAGCATAATAAAAACAAATTAGCCCCTGAAAGCCTTTCATGCATGGTTGGTGTCTGGACAGGAGATTTCATTAAACTTGCTAGCCACCTTGATAAAAGGTTAAAAGGTAGAGGATTAAAAAGATTATTGAGTGAAGAAGAGGAAGAAAATGAAAAGTACAAAAGAGTGAGCAAACTCTTCAGAAAAACAGAAATAAGCCTCGAACATACCTAGACAATAGCTGTGTGAGAAAGTACTTTGAGTTTCAATAATATAATAACAGATGGAGGATACTCACTTCATCTGGGAGTTCTTTCATTGGCCTAAAATACTTGCAATGCTCATCAATGCGATCAGCAGAATTTTGAAAACAAACAAGAAACTATAGTCTGAATTAAAGAAAGTCACAAATATCAATTTGACAAAAAGTTATATCAACTAGCAGTGTGGTACTAAAGTCTAAAAAATGCAGAACAAAATTCTGAAGTAAGCCTTCTCTTAGGTTATGAAATCTAACTAATCTACCAGAAGATAATAACTTCTCCTTTAATACACGGTCCCGATATTACAAAAGTTGCAACTTTTCTCCAAGAATATCTATGAATATTGATCTCTCCGAGATTCATAAACAGGCATTCTCCCCGATAACCAAACATGCAAAAGTGCGCAATATATACGTAAACACATCAAAATTTAAACTAACTGTGAATTAGCAATAGAACCTCGTAATTTGATGTCTGAAGAATGGATAAATTGAGCAGCAAAGACATTGACATGTGAAACCGAAATCATTATCCAAAAAGCAAGACCATACCTGTGCCCATAAACGGCACAAAATCTTGAACTGTGACTTGAACTCCCATCTCCGCGAAAACATCAACTGCCGCCAGTCTTGAGAGCTCTTCACTATTACACAGCACTCCGTCCATATCAAACAACACTGCCGAAACCTTCCCCCATTCTTCGCCTGTTTCCGGTGCGTTTTTCTCCTCCAATTTCACACACACCCTCCCCATTTTCTCACCTACTGTCCTCTTCCCAGGTAAGTTCATCGAGTTATCTTTCCTGGGGAACTGATTCTCGAGAAATATTGATCTCGAGTTGAAGAAAAGCAAAGTTCTCACGTGGGTTCTTGAACAGCAAGTTGAGAAAGCCGTTGGTGCAGGCCTCAAGGCCATCTTCGTGTGCGTGGGCGTGTGAGCGAGAGCGCGGGAGAGAGACTGTGGGGTGTGCCTTGGTTTAGCAATTTAATTCTTGTTTTTTTTTTTTTTCGGTGGTAGAGAAGCCGCGGAGGGACCTTATCAGACTTGGATATTGTTCATAATTCTTGCAAATGACCGTTGGCAATTAATTGATTTTTTTTTTCTTTGGACATATTGAACGATAATGACCACGTGGCAACAGCAGAATATTTAGAGCCTAGGATAATGAATTTCCGTTTTATACAGCAGATTGTTTCCAAGACCCTCAGAAGGCATGGCACGGTTTCGGTTTGAAATCGAGATTGTAGGTCAATGGTTCATTTAACCGTTGATCCAGTTTTTGTTTCAAATTGAAATCAAAATCATTAGAATAATGGTTCGGTTCCGGTTCTCAGTTTTTGGGAACCGAAACCGACCGTTTTGGTTTCGGTTTCAGTTCGGTTCCAGATTGGATTTGAAAATTATAGCCGTTGGAGATCAACGGCTGAGATTGAATAGCCGTTGATCTTCAATGGCTGAGATGGGCTAACCATTGGGAACCGCCGGTTCCGAACCGGAAATCGGAACAAGCGGTTCTAACGGCTCTTTTGATTTTTTTTTTAAATACCCCCTTCCTGCTCATTTTATTTCACAATATCTAATCTCCCTCAATCTCTCTCAATTATCTCGTGATCTCTCTCAATCTCTCCCGACATCTTTCTCAATCTCCCTCAATCTCTCTCAATTATCTTGTGATCTCCCTCAATCTCTCCCGATTATCTTGTCATCTTTCTCAATCTCTCTCAAAATGTCGAGCTCAAGCCAAAGAGGACGTGGAGGTAGATGATCATCTTCTTCATCTCGACAAGCAAAAGGAAAATCATCTATGCCGACGAGTACAAGTGCCGAAATCGGATTACCACCACCATCTCCTTTGGTTCCAATGTATCTTAATCTTGATGGTGAAGATATTGAAATTTCGATCGAGTGGCAAGAAGATTTTCAAGCTCAATAGGTTTGTGTTTATTTTATAAGATATCTCTCTTAAATATTATTTTATACTTTTTTTATTTTAAATATCTCTCTCAACTATCTATGATTATCAATTTAGGTGCACAAAACGAATCAACCGATGAAGAACGTCTTCCAACTCAAGAGAGTCAAAGTCAAAGTACGCGACAAACTCAAAGTGGACGAGATGAGGCACTAAGATCAAATATCTTTGTTGTTCACTTCAAAAGAGATATGCAAAATAATAAAGCAATTTACAACTATTGCGGGGTGGAATATATTTTTAAAAAAGGAGGAGGTTATGGCACGCTCAAAAAACATTTGCAACGTCACAATCTGGACAAAGTCGGAAATGATCAGCGTCAAACATAAATACCTTGTGGAGGATTCACCGATGAATCACAAAGTACGGCTTCTTTATTTAAATATTTCGAACCAACAATGAGAAAATATTTATCAAAAATGGTTTGTGGCATGTCCTTTTCTTTTAATACTACTGAAAATGATTTGTTTAAAAATTATGTGTCACTATTACTAAACCCTCAAGCGTCCGGTGTTTCACGTAGAACATTAGTTCGTGATATTGAAAAAATTATAGGTGAATTTAAGTTGTCTTTAATTGATATGTTTAATTCTTTACAACAAAAAAGTTTCAATTTGTGCGGATATATGGACGGATCATTGGAGAGAACATAATTTTTTAGGACTTACTTGTCATTGGATAGATAATTCATGGACAATGCAAAAAAGATTACTTGCATATAGAGAATTTGATCAAACACACACGGCTGCAAATATTTCTCATAAAATTCATACTATTTTGCAAGAATATAATTTAGTTACAATTTTTTTTTTTAATTTCATTTGACAATGCTAGTGCTAATATTGCTAGTTTGCTATTATTAATTCAAATTTGTCAACCATCATTTAAGTGTAGATTTTTTCACATTAGATGCATGTGTCATGTTTTAAATTTGTGTGTACAAGATGACATGGAACATTTTAAAGCACATATAGGTCCTATTACATTAAGAATTGGACATTTAACTAGATATGCAATTTTATGCAAAAAATGGAGAAGATTTTGTAAAGCATATGGTATGAGTGCACAAAAAAAAATCACTAAAGATGTATCTTATCGTTGGAATTCAACATATAAAATGTTGAATTCTTCTTATGAGGTTAGAAATGAATAATGTACATTTTTTCACAAGAACAATTAGGCATTCCTTTATTTCCAAGTTCATGGGATACATGTGTTGAATTAATGTCCCTTTTGAAAGTTTTTAAAGATGCAACAGAAGAATATCTGGATGTTATTATCTCACTTCTCCTTTAGTTATAGATCATTGTGTTAAAATTGCACTTATTTTACAATCATATTATTCGCATGACGTTTTACAAAATTGCATTGCAAGCATGAGAAGTAAATGGTTAAAGTATTATCAAGAAATTCCCGATTTATTTTTAGTTGCAAAACTTTTAGATCTTAGAATTAGAGAAGATGGTTTAGAAGAATTACTAAGAATGTATTATGATGCAATATTTTCGGTTAAGGATGATGACACTCCTAATCCGCATATAATTATAGGTAACACAAAACAATTACTTTATGATTGTTTTAAAGAATATAAAATTTATTATGGTGATAATTTAAATAGTGAAAGCGGTCACGAAAATGAAGATATTGGTGGAGGTAGTTTGGTTTCGGATCAACCCGAATATCATCAAGATCCGAACTTTGAACACCTTAATCAATATTATAGGTTTTATGATATTAAAAAATTTAAAAAATCTAGGAGCAATAGTCTTTATTAAGAATTAGATAATTATCTATCTACTACTTTTGAGGAACTTGGATTTGATACACCTAACGAGCTTTAGAGATGGTGGTCCCGAAGAGCAAAATACTTTCCTATTTTATCACTAATGGCAAAGGAAATATTTGTGTGCCCGACATCCACCATCTCGGTTGAACAAGCATTTAGCACCGGTGGTTACATTTTGGATCTTCGAAGATCCAATTTAAAGGTGGAAAATCTAGAAAATCAAGCTTTACTTAATGATTGGTCGAACGCCGAGGTGAGAAAATGAGAAGTAAATTTTGATGAAGAGGATGAGGATGAAGATGGAAACGAGTATTCGACCACGTCTGGGAGTGATTGAGTCACGCCACTTCTCAAGCATCAAGGTACCTTACAAGAATGTAAGAGAACTACGTCGACTTTGATTCCTCAACTATGAGAATGCGTAAGCAACTTAATTCTAAATTAGAAATTAAATTTTAATTTCTAATTTATAGTTAAGCTCAAGTCTTTTTTTTTTTCTCTCTTCTATTTTTTTTTAATAAGTTGTAATTGAAAACTTGTAAAGTTGTAATATCTTGTTAAAAGAAGTAAATGCTTTTAAGTAAGTTAATTTTTTATTGTAACTTTTCTATTTTTTTTTTGTAATTTATTATAAGTTGTAAAGTTAAGTTTTGATTGTTGTAATTTTTTTTTGTAAAATGTAATTGTTTTAGTTAAGTTAACTATATTCAATTTAATCTCTTGTGATAATCAAATTCAAAAGATCAAGAATTATTTTTGAAAGTTGTTAATTAAAAAAAAGAACCGTGGAATCGAAATCGGAACCTGGGGAACCACCGGTTCCAGAACCGAAATAGAAACCGTATATATGGCGGTTCGATTTTGGTTCCGCCCTCCACGGTTCCAAGAACCTTCGGTTCCGGAACCGAAACCGGAACCGGAAAACCGTGCCCATGTCTGTATGGGTGGGTTTGGACTGAATTGGTCACAGTCAGTTGTGAATTATGTCACAATTCAATTTGTAATAAACTCCATTTATTCTACACTTTTTTTTACTTCATTTTCTCTCATCATTCAAAAAAAAAACTCACTCAATATAATTATTTTTTCTCACAAAATTTTAATTACATATAACTTTTTATTTCAAATTCAATTTTTAAAAAAAATGTATCATATTAATTCTCTTTTTAAAATCTCTATTTGACATAAATTTATCATATATACACATAAAATATTATTTTTAATATAAAATATTATTGTTAGGTTAATGGTATATATTTTTATATAAAATAAAAATAATATTTGAAAAAAAATAATATTATTGAAATTTTATAATAAATATACGTATAAATTCTCCATATTAAGATTTTTATTTTGACATCTATTTATCATATATAATAACAAAATATTATTTTTTAAATATAAAATATTTTTTTAAGTCAATGGTGGTATATTTTTAAATATAACATTATTTGATAAAAATATTTTTTGGAAAAAAATAAGATCATTTAAATATTATAATAATTATATAATTTCAAAATTTTAGTTTATACATTATTTTAAAAAAATATGAATTTTAGAAAAAATATATTTTTTATTTCTATGATATCATAATGTTTTTTCAAAAAAATTTCAAATATTATTCTTATTTTCTCATTCTAAATTATTATCATTTTCAAATTTTTCATAAATTATTATTATTTTTTCAGATTTTGTACTTTTCAAAAATTATTATTATTATCAATAATAATGAATTGATTATTAAATATTAATTATATTAATATTTAATATATATATATATATATATAATACACGATTAAATATCGCAATGCACACTTTCAATTTGGACTACATACAACACGTCCATATTTATATTTTAGTATTGTTTTTAATGTATTTTTTATATATTATTTAAGATTTGTATATATTATTTATATAATATCTATCATTTATATATTAAGAATATATATATATATATATATCAATAATCAACCACAATATAATAATACAAACAAAACTCCACTAAACCTATTGATATGACATCTACCGTAACACATCCTACCTAATGAAAATTCAAAACAAACATTGCATTTTACTATGCATTTTGTTGTGTCACAACCTCACAAGCCACAGTCAATTGGGTCACGGATCCAAACACAACCATAGAGTTTATATAAGGTAATATCTTCAAATTTGGATTTATATAAGGTAATATGTTCAAATTTGGATATAATTTTGTATAATTTGCCTTTGTTACTGTAGACAACTTTCCTTTATTGTCTCTTATGCTGTGACAATAAACAAAAGTTAATGGCAATCTTTATCCCATATGGGTTTGATTTAAAAAAAAATCTTTGTTCAGCCATGGTTAGTTGTAATTTACTATTTCTATAATTATTAATAGAAAATAGTTGGAGACTGATTTGTAATGATGACAATGAGGATAGTAATACTATTGGCAATGTAATGTACAAAGAATTATTTCAAAACGTGTAGATACAAATTATTGTTGTTTTGTGATTTTGTTATGTTTTTAAAGTGTTATATTTGTTATTTTTTAAATTCTTTTAAAGTAATAAAAATTAAATTAATAATACTTGAATGTCTAGTGATAAGAAGCAACTTCACTAAATTTCAAATAAATTATATAAAAACATTATAATTTCACATTTTACAATAAAAATAAAAATAATTTTTCTGGATCGCACAAATTTCACACTAATTTGTATAATTACAAGATTATAATCAATTAAAAAGTAAATGTGATATAAAGAATATAAAGGGACTCTGGTATCACTTCCTTCTCCATAACCAAAAAAACCTAAACTTTCTTAGTTTAAGAATATCAGAGTTGCGTGCTTCCAAAAAAACAGAAAAGAAATAGCCACATGTATATATAATAAATAATTTATTTGATAACTTTAATATATTATATGTGAAAAGTGTTAGAAAAAATGTGTTGTTTGTATTTTAATAATTTTTTTTTTAAAAAAAGAACAAGCTTAAATTAACATCATTTTAAAAATTATATCTACTTTTGAAAAAAAAAAATTATGAAAAAATTCTAATATTTTTAGATTAATTTGTTATTCTAATATAAATTTATTCATGCTTTTCTATTGTCTTTTTTTACAATGGAATTATCCTTCTTCGCAATTGATAATTAAGGTTAATATTAATAGTCAATATGATCTTTAGCCTTTTTTTTTTTTTTTTGGTGCCTAAGCTTAAAAAAAACAAATTGTTAATTTAGGATAACTTTGCCAAGAAATTTTAGCCAAATTATCAACTTAAGAAACTTCAAGTGTATTTTATTTTTTTATTTTATCTTATATTTAAACTAATCAGCATATATCCCTTATATATATAATAATATCATAAATTAATATATAATATTTATTAAAACTAATAAAATAAATAATTTAAAATCCTAATTTTTCTGTCCAACCCCTTTACATATGGAAACTCATTAATTATACATGTAGACCCATATATACACACACATATATATATATATATATATATATATATAATAAATAAGACCCATATATACACACATATATATATATATAGTAAGTCTTCAGTGAAACGATTGCACGTGTGACACAATTTAAGGTATTACTTAAGTAACTATAAAGTACTACTTATCTAACTATAAAATATTTTTTAAGATAATTAATCAACAGTAATACACTTAAAAAAATAGTGATACTTTATAGTTAAACAACTAATATATTAAATCGTGTCACACGTGCAGCCGTTTTACATGAGTTTATATATATATATATATTGACTTGGTAATAATATAGTTTCTCTTAAATGACACGTGTCAACATTTTTTCCCTTCCCCAACAAATAATAGAAGAGATAGAGCATAATGCTGAGGTCAACAATAGCTGTCTTGCTTATGTCACGGTCTACGTGTCATCTAATGTGAAGCCAGTCTTTCTAAATAAATAAATAAATGTAAAAATAAAAATAAAATAAAATCTCAAATGCATCTATAAATTGGAGAGAAAATTCAAACTCCATCGTAATTTCGTATGTGATCAGAAGCAAACATGTTCAGATTTCAAACATCATCGTCTCCTTCAACAATAACCTTCAACCCCACAACCTCCAAATATTACATCACCTTCGGCGGAGCCACCATCGAGACCACCCTGACGGACAAAGCCGCCACCGCCACAGAATGGGTTGAGGACATCACTTCCCTCTACGGCGGCAGCCCGACGGCGGTTGGCCTCGACGTCGAGTGGCGGCCCCACCCCACCCCTTATATGAGCAACAAGTCAGCCACTCTCCAGCTCTGCGTGGACACCAAGTGCTTAATCCTCCAGCTTTTCTACATGGACGAGATTCCCGACTCAATCAAGGCCTTTCTTCTCAACCCCAACTTCATCTTCGTCGGGATTGAAGTGGAGGGCGATGTTCTGAAGTTGAAGAACGAGTACGGGCTGGACTGCGGGAAAAGTATGGATATCCGGGCCGCGTCGAAGCCGCAGTGGGCTGCGAGGGGGTTCCGGAGGCCCGGGCTGAAGGAACTTGCGTATTTACTGTGTGGGCTGAGCATGAGGAAGCCGAAGCATGTTTGCATGAGTAATTGGGAGGCAAGAGTGCTTAATGAAGCTCAAGTGGAGTATGCTTGCATTGATGCTTTTGCTTCTTACAAGATCGGCCAAAAGCTTCTTGTTACTGAAACTTGAGTTGTTGCTAGTTGTTCTAAGCAATTCTCTTCGTTCCAACAAAAAGAATTTCGTCTTTATGTCTATTTTAGTTACAGAAACGGAACCTTTTTTTGTTGTGAGACGAAGGTGCTGCTTACTAGTATTAGTAACTTGTATCTATATGCGTTTGTGTGGTTTCTTGAATTGATAGCAGTTGCTTTTTATCAGCTAAATTATGTTTTATTTGTTATATATATACAGACACACACTTATCATTTGTAATAATGATTTTTATGGTAGCCTTTGATGCGCAGATCTCCTCAGCTTCATCTGCTGCATTATATATTTGATTGAAAACCTGCATGAGCGTGTTCTCTTGCTAAAGCATTTTATCAAACATTTGGGATGCACAATGTTTATTAGTGTAGAACAAATTTGCAAGAATGCCATTTTGATCCAATCTTGATTTCAAGAGTAGAAGCACTTTCTTTCCATTTAGAAGTAATTGACACCGTTTAAAAACAAGGTAAATTCAAAATATTGAGTAGATGATGAAACACAAATATTATATTTACAAAAAATTAATCTAAAATTAGATGATATTCTCACGTTTATAAGATTAGAATCTAATACTTTTAAGAAACTAATATTTATATAAAATTAGATGAAATCTTCACATTCACACACACACACACATATATATTGGAAAAATGAATGTTTTCACTTTTGTTTTTCGTTCAAATGATATTCATGTATTTAGGCAAAATTGTTGACAAAAAATTTACAAAACATATGATAATTTATTTTCGAAATTGTTATAATTGAATAATTTCTACTTTATTTACAATAGATACTATAAATTGTGGAAAAAATCTTTTTTAATTTATTATAATCAAACCAAATTTCTACCAAGTCATTATTAAATCGAATTTACTATAAAATGTATGATAATTGTGGAGATAAAAATTATACTATTGATTTACCGTATTATGCAATTCAATTATAATTGAATTAAAATATATTATTCATATTATTTATTATTGATTTTAGTGACGTATAATGTTAATTCTCACCTATATATATAATTGGATAGATAAGATTGATTTTATAAGTGATGTATAATATCAATTCTCACATATATATAATTGGATAAATACAATTGATGTTATTGTAATATTTCTATATAGATTTATATAGATATGTATAAATAGTATATAATATATATACTTACACAAATTTCAAATTTCCATATTTATCAAAATTTATACTGTTAAACTTTATAAATTGATTAATATCTAAATGAATTTTTACATAACTCTAATTTTCACAATATAATCGTTTCTCCACAATACTTTGATTATTGATTAATATGTTCATTATTTTTTTATGTTGATATGTTTAAAATGTCTTCTCTTTGCATTCTTATCAGTTCACGATTCAATTCTTTATAGTCCTGTTTATTTATGATATATATTGCTTCAATTTTTTTATATGTAGATATTAAACTTTCAAGAAAATCTCTCAAATTTATAGTTTAATTAAGGACATTATTTCCAAACAATTTATCTGAGCCTTCAAGTTTGTTTTATTCGATCATATGAAATAAAAATTAAATTTTCATCAAATATGAAAAATATTAACTTAGGTAAGACATATAATTAATATTTTCTTTTACTAACACATTCAGTAATAAATTACATATTTTTTAATAATACTTACAAACAAAAATAATTTTCGTACATGAGATCTCATACTAATACTTAAGATAAGAATCTAATACCTCAAAAAATTCTCTCTTTTCTTTCACATGTCAATCTTTACAATTATTATTATTATTATTTGATTTTTTTATTTTATATATAATTAGGAAGACTTATGTAAGAAGACTTGCTTTTTGCTTGGATGGAATAAAACTTTATAATAATTCCAAGCCACCTGTCATGCTATTTCACACTAATAAGTAGGGGGCAACTTTCACGTTCTTATATTTACATGATTGAAAATTTGTCCTTTTCTTTATTGTAATCCACCACCTTTTTTTTTTCTTTTTTTTTTTAAACCCTAAATAAGTTAAATATGATTGACAGAGTCGGATTTAATCATATTTGAGTTTGAGTTAATTATTTTAAATGGGCCCCTAAATTATATTTGTCTTCGAGAGGATATTGTAAAATTAGTTTCATAATTAAAGGACATTTGCAATTAAAATTTGATATATGCATCTTATGTGTTTTTTTTTTCAGGCAAAATTTTCTTGATATGGCTTTTAAATTCCATACAAATTAATTTGGCAAGACTTATGAAGTCTTCCTCTTTGATTAGATGTACGAAAAGTTAATTCTCCACTCAGATGAAAAGTCATGTTTCCATAGTAGGATAGTCATTTTGGCGATTACTGATTCGCACTCCTTTAATTATCCAATGTGGTACTAATTTAATAATGAGATATATGAGGGACCACTGCAATAATTTCTTCTCAGTAAAAGCAAACATTTCTCTTTCTAAAAAAGACATTATATAAAATATATTTTGATAAATATTGGTAAAAATAAAAATATCTAACAATATAAGAATCTATTAATTATTATATTATATCATAATTAATATGTAAAAAAGTATTTTGTATTTATAAATTAATATTTTATTTTTATTTATGCAATATGAAAATGAAATTAAAGATCATGAAAAGATTTTGGTCCATATTCGATGTGGGCGTTAGAGCACTGTTGAAATATAACAAAAAAAATATTTAAAAATTTGAGTGAAAAGAAAAAAAAATTGAATTTAGAAGAAATATAAAAAGAATATGGAGAAAATAACATTGTTAATAATTTATTGTTTAATTGAAGACATACTCCCAAAACAATTTATTTGAGAGTTCAAGTTCACTTTATACATTTAAAAATAAATATCAAATTTTATTAAATATAAAAATAATTAACTTACATATTATGTATAATTAATAATTTCATTTTACTAATATTTTTACTAATAAATTATATATTTATATTTTTTAATAACACTTACATGCAAAAATAATTTATTTTCCCTACATCAACAATGTCCCATCCTAATACATTATAGAAAGAATATAATACCTTAAAAAAAACTCTGTAACTCTTTTCTTCCTCATGTCGATGATTATTGTTTGCTTTTTTTTTTTTTTAATTAGAAAGACTTATGTGAAGACTTGCTTTTTTCTTGGATTGAATAGAACTTTATAATAATTTAAAATTTTTATAATTAAAGATATTATTAAATATATATATATATATATATATAGTACAATATCATATAATTAAATTTATTTGACAAGACTTATGAAGTCTTTCAGTTGATTAGATGACTTCTTACGAAAAAGGTCAAAGGTAAAAGTAAATATTCCTCTTTATCAAAACAAACATTTTCGTTTCCACCTTTTATTGTAATATACCATATTATCTTTTTAAATTAATACTCAATATTTAATATTTTTTTAGTAGAAGAATAATAATTTTAGTCATAATTTAGAGTTTATAGATTAATTAACACTCAATTAATTAATAATCCTTTTTAATTAACAGATTTCACTGATCACAAGATTATTAATTTAAAAAAATTACTGTATATCTCATATAAAACCATATGTTACTATATATAATTATCTAGTATAGATCAATCAATAATTCCTCCCCATCCTAAAATAATTATAATTTTAGAACAAAAAAATTGTACACAAATAATTATTATTTTAAAAAAACCTGAGATATAATTTTCTTTAATATTCTAATAATATTCATACTATAAATTGTTAGTGGAAATTGAAAATATTTGTTCAAAAAGAGAAGAAAAACACCACTTAAAAAATACAACATAAAACTCATTTTATAGAGGTCTCTTATTTGTGAAAACAACATTTATTTGGAAACAAAGAACATTATCGACCCTAACTAACAAATTACTTACTAATTTATATTTTTCATTCAATTTATTATAAATTAAAAAATAAAAATTATTATTTTATGTCAGTAAACTTTAGTTCTATCAAATATAAGACCTCTAATTTTACGAGTTTTTGTTAATGATTTATAATTTTTTATTTTGTCAAATTTATATGTTTTGAGTCATAAAAAATATGTCATGACACTCAAAATTTTACTTACCGCATAGGCAATTCGACTGCTACGTCAGCAATTTTCAGCGTGCTTTGAAATTCCGATGAAATCAAAAGCTATCAAACTATGGTAACCCTAAAGATTATATATTGGGCAGAGCCAAAATTAACGGTTACAAATTAAAAAATAAAAAAAATCCAATCCAACAATATGCATCTGAGATTGAGAAGAACTCGTAGAGGTATCATAAGGATTCATAAAAACTTAAATAGAGCAACTGGAGAAGAGATGAGTAGGCAATACTGTGTCACTCTCATTAGGGAATTAATAATACATAGAAACTTAAATTAAGAAAAGCAAAGTACAAATCATTTCTGGGTAAGGAGCTTATGACCAATCTTGTAGGAAGCAAAAGCATCAATGCATGCATACTCCACCTGAGCTTCAGTGAGCACTCTTGCCTGCCAATCACTCTTGCAAACATTCAGAGGTTTCTGCATGTAAAGCCCGCATACTTCGCGGGCCAGGTCCTTCAACCCGGGCCTTCTGAACCGCCCGGGCCACTGCTCCTTCGCGGCGGCCCTGATATCCTTGCTGCTGCTGCAGTCCAGCCCGTACTCGTTCTTCAACTTCAGAACATCGCCCTCCACTTCAATCCCGACGAAGATGAAGTTGGGGTTGAGAAGAAAGGCCTTGATTGAGTCGGGGATCTCGTCCATGTAGAAAAGCTGGAGGATTAAGCACTTGGTGTCCACGCAGAGCTGGAGAGTGGCTGACTTGTTGCTCATATAAGGGGTGGGGTGGGGCCGCCACTCGACGTCGAGGCCAACCGCCGTCGGACTGCCGCCGTAGAGGGAAGTGATGTCCTCAACCCATTCTGTGGCGGTGGCGGCTTTGTCCGTCAGGGTGGTCTCGATGGTGGCTCCGCCGAAGGTGATGTAATATTTGGAGGTTGTGGGGTTGTAGGTTGTTGTTGAAGGAGACAATGATGTTTGAAATCTGAACATGTTTGCTTCTGATCACATACGAAATTACGATGGAGTTTGAATTTTCTCTCCAATTTATAGATGCATTTGAGATTTTATTTTATTTTTATTTTTACATTTATTTATTTATTTAGAAAGACTGGCATAAGATGACACGTAGACGGATAAGCAAGACCGCTATTGTTGACCTCAGCATTATGCTCTATCTCTTCTATTATTTTTTTGGGGAAGGGAAAAAATGCTGAGACGAGTCATTTAAGAGAAACTATATTATTACCAACTCAATATATAAATATATATATATATATATATATATATGACAAAAACTCATGTAAATTGGTTACACGTGTGATACGATTTAATGTATTATTTGTTTAACTATAAAGTATGACTATTTTTTAAAGTGTATTACTGTTTATTTGTTACCATAAAAAAATATTTTATAGTTAGATAAATAATACTTTATAGTTACTTAAGTAATACCTTAAATCATATCACATGTGCAATCGTTATATATATATATATGCGCATATATGGGTCTTATGTGTATATATGGGTCTACATGTATAATTAATGAGTTTCCAGATGTAAAGGGGTTGGACAGAAAAATTAGGATTTTAAATTATTTATTTTATTAGTTTTAATAAATATTATATATTAATTTATGATATTATTATATATATAAGGGATATATGCTGATTAATTTAAATATAAGATAAAATAAAAAATAAAATACACTTGAAGTTTCTTAAGTTGATAATTTGGCTAAAATTTCTTGGCAAAGTTATCCTAAATTAACAATTTGTTTTTTTTAAGCTTAGGCACCAAAAAAAATAAAAAAAGGCTAAAAATTATCAATTGCGAAGAAGGATAATTCCATTGTAAAAAAGACAATACAAAAGCATGAATAAATTTATATTAGAATAACAAATTAATCTAAAAATATTTGAATTTTTTCATAAAAATTTTATTTTCAAAAGTAGATATAATTTTTTAAAATGATGTTAATTTAAGCTTGTTCTTTTTTTAAAAAAAAAAATTATTAAAAAACAAACAACACATTTTTTCTAACACTTTTCACATATAATATATTAAAGTTATCAAATAAATTATTTATTATATATACATGTGGCTATTTCTTTTCTGTTTTTTTGGAAGCACGCAACTCTGATATTCTTAAATTAAGAAAGTTTAGGTTTTTGGTAATGGAAAAGGAAGTGATACCAGAGTCCCTTAATATTCTTTATATCACATTTACTTTTTAATTGATTATAATCTTGTAATTATACAAATTAGTGTGAAATTTGTGCGATCCAGAAAAATTATTTTTATTTTTATTGTAAAATGTGAAATTATAATGTTTTTATATAATTTATTTGAAATTTAGTGATTTTGCTTCTTATCACTAGACATTCAAGTAATATTAATTTAATTTTTATTACTTTAAAAGAATTAAAAAAATAACAAATACAACACTTTAAAGACATAACAAAATCATAAAACAACAATAAGTTGTATCTACATGTTTTGAAATAATTCTTTGTACATTACATTGCCGGTAGTATTACTATCCTAATTGTCATCATTACAAATCAGTCTCCAACTCTTTTCTAATTAATAATTATAGAAATAGTAAAATATAACTGACCATGGCTGAACAAAGATTTTTTTTTAAATAAAACCCATATGGGATAAAGATTGCCATTAACTTTTGTTTATTGTCACAGCATAAGAGACAATAAAGGAAAGTTGTCTACAGTAGCAAAGGCAAATTATACAAAATTATATCCAAATTTGAAGATATTACCTTATATATATAGAAGTCGCCCTATAAATAACTGCAGTAATTTTTTCCGTCCAAATTCATTTGTAAATTTGAAAATTATCTATTTTTTTTATAAAAAAAGGTCAACACAATTATAATATTACTAATAATATTCCTTTTACATTCAATAAAACAAATAAATATTTTTATTTATAATACAAAATTTTCACAAAAGTTCTATCTAGAATCATAATCTTTCTATGTTAAAAGATTTGATTTTCTTTGAATCATCATGTTCATATATTTTTCTGACACCATTGTATTTATTATTTTTAGTTATTCTAATATATATATATATATATATATCATTACCTCTATAAATAAAATTTATAACATTTTTTTGTCATAACTGTCTTATTAAATTTGGTTATTTTTTTTTATATGGAATGAATGATATAATTAATCTTAAATAGTCTATAAACTACTACTATTTGTATGTATATATAAAAAGAGAAGTATCACCTAGAAAGCATTAAATTTTCCTACATAAACTACTTTCTAACTATGATATATATCTTTCTATATATCTGTATCAATATCTATCTGTATATATTTTATAATAATACAATTTGATCAATAGAGCCACAATTTTCATGTTTAAATTACATTTACAATTTCATGATATGCTAAAATTATGTTGTATTATTATTATCTATAAAAATATATTTATTTGATAATCTTTTTTATTATTATTTTTATTTTCTACTAAACAATTTAAAAGCTTAAATTTTTTTTGTTTCAACTCTATTTTTATGAAAAATTTATATAATTAATTTTATTTTAACAATCTTTAAGTAGACATCCATATTGCATATATACATATATATACATAAAAATTTAATTATTAAATATAAAATATTTTCCCTTAAGTTAATTGTTATATATTTTTATATTTAACTAAAATAATTAAGTGGATATGAACAAATCATTCTTTAAATATTGAAGCAAGAAATCAATCTTATATGATTATGTATATCTCTTGATATTTGTTTATTTAAAGACATAAAAATATATAAAAAAAATTATCCTATGGTGGTGATTTTTTTTGTTCTTTTCTAATAATTTTTGTTAAAAAATTGGAGGTTTGCGTGTTTAATGAAATTGAAGAATATTATCATAATGCAATTTATAAAAATGAGATACAAGATTGAAATACATATTCAAATTTTTTTAATTGATTTCATAAAATTACATATTTTAATAGAGATACATATTCATTTTTTTTATTTAATGTGATAAAAAATACATTTCAAAGATATTATCATATCGATGGTGTGTGTATATATATATATATTAATGATGGTATGTATATCTAGATGATACATATAGACATGGGCACGGTTCCGGTTTGGAATCAGAACCGCCGGTCAACGGTTCGGTTCAACAGTTGACCCAATTTCGGTTCCAAATCGGAACCGAAACCGTCGGAGTAACGGTTCGGTTCTGGTTCTCAATTTTTCGAAACTGGTGGTTCCGATTTGATTCCAGATTGAATTTGAAAATTATAGCCGTTGGAGATCAACGGCTGAGATCCTAGAATTAGAGAAGATGGTTTAGAAGAATTACTAAGAATGTATTATGATGCATTATTTCCGATTAAGGATGATGACACTCCTAATCCACATATAATTGTAGGTAACACAAAACAATTACTTTATGATTGTTTTAAATAATATAAAATTTATTATGGTGATAATTTAAATAGTGAAAGCGGTCACGGAAATGAAGATATTGGTGGAGGCAGTTCGGTTTCGGATCAACCCGAACATCATCAAGATCCGAACTTTGAACACCTTAATCAATATTATAGGTTTTATGATATTAAAAAATTAAAAAAACTTAGGAGTAATAGTCTTTATCAAGAATTAGATAATTATCTATCTACTACTTTTGAAGAACTTGAATTTGATACACATAACGTTCAAATGATATTCATGTATTTAGGCAAAATTGTTGACAAAAAGTTTATGAAACGTATGATAATTTATTTTCGAAATTGTTATAATTGAATAAATTTCTACTTTATTTACAATAGATAATATAAATTGTGGAAAAAATCGTGAGTGAAAATAATCTTTTCAAATTTGTTATAATCGAACCGAATTTCTACCAAGTCATTATTAAATTGAATTTAATATAAAATGTATGATAATTGTGGAGATAAAAATTATACTATTGATTTACCGTATTATGCAATTCAATTATAATTGAACTAAAATATATTATTCATATTATTTATTATTGATTTTAGTGACGTATAATGTTAATTCTCACCTATATATATAATTGGATAGATAAGATTGATTTTATTAGTGATGTATAATATCAATCTCACATATATATAATTGGATAAATACAAATAATTTCATTATAATATATCTATATAGATTTATATAGATATGTATAAATAGTATATAATATATATACTTACACAAATTGCAAATTTGATAGTTATCGAAATTTATACTGTTAAACTTTATAAATTGATTGATATCTAAATGAATTTTTACATAACTCAAATTTTCACAATATAATCGTTTCTCTACAATACTTTGATTATTGATTAATATGTTCATTATTATTTTTATTATATTTACAATATAGACTATTATTATTGATATGTTTAAAATTATCCGTTCATGATTCAATTCTTTATAATCCTGTTTATTTATGATATAATTTGCTTCAATTTTTTTATATGTAGAATTTAAACTTTCAAGAAAATCTCTCAAATTTATTGTTTAATTAAGGACATTATTTCCAAACAATTTGTGTGAGCTTCAAGTTAACTTTATTCGTTCATATGATGCTTATGCATTTGAAAATAAAGATCAAACTTATGTAAGAAGACTTGCTTTTTGCTTGGATGGAATAAAACTTTATAATAATTTCAAGCCACCGGTTATGCAACTTTCACTTTCTTATATTTCCGCGAGTGAAAATTTGTCCTTTTCTTTATTGTAATCCATCTCCTTTTTCTTTTTTTTTTCTTTTTTTAAACCCTAAATAAGTTAAATATGATTGACAGAGTCTACCTAATTAAATTTGAGTTTGAGTTGATTATTTTAAGTGGCCCCTATATTATATTTGTCTTCAAGATTAAATTGTAAAATTAGTTTCATAACTAAAAGATATTTGTAATTGAAATTTGACATATACATTTTACGTGTTTTTTTCTAGCAAATTTTTTTTGATATGGCTTTTAAATTCCATACAGCCTACAATTATTTTTTAAATAAAAATGTCACACAATAAATAAAATGCCCATAAACAAAAAAAATTAAAATAATTTAAAAGAAAATGGTTATCTTCTTTAGAAAAAGAACCTTTAAGTAATACAAAATTATAGATCGTTTACATTTGATTACTTACGGGTTGTTCATTTAAGAAGATAACTGTGTTGTTTTAAATTATTTTAAGTTCTTTTTGATTATGTGGTATTTTTTTATTGTGTGTTATTTTTTTATAGATTGTGTGAAAATTTAAAAGGCACATCAGAAAAGTTTCGCTGGAAAAAAACACGTGAGACGGGCATGTCAAATTTCAGCAAAAATCAATTTCCACCAAAATTAGGAGTAAATTTGCAAAATTAAAATTGTTATGGGACATAATTGCGAATTTACATTTGAAAAGGATTAAAATTGCAAATGTCCTATAATTATGAGACTTTTTTTTCTTCAATATACAAACTTAAAGAAAAACATATAAAATTAAAGCATTTGCAATACTCAAATATTTATATCATTGTAATAAATAATGAAGTTGCCTCATGGTTTTGGCAGCAAAATATTAATCAAGTCCGTATAATCAAGTTGTTGAAAAATTCATTATATATGAACTCATATCTCTCAATAGATGAAAAATGCACTTGACCGCTGTGCTGTTGAACATTTTATGTCAAAAATTCAGTCTACTATATGTATATACCTAAAATAATTTTGTGCCCCTAAAAAATTATAAGTTTTGGGGGCTTAGGGCAACAAATTCTTCCAGCTAACTTAACGTCCGGCCATGCTGATTGAATAAGTCAAATCGACGAATAAAAGAAAATGTATAAGTAAGAATTTATATTTTTTAAAAATTGTATTGTACCTTTACTAAATTGATAAAAAATGTAATCTTCTAAAACATATTTCTTTTTTTGGAATGGAGTGAAATCAAATAAAATTAACGTTTTTAATAAAATATAATATTTTAATGGTGAAAATTTGACAGTTTCAAATTGTTCAAAAATCTTAAGTTTTACCAAAAATATCTATGCACAAATAAAACGATATGTCAAAATTGTATTTGTGTAATTTTTCAGATATATAATTTAAAATATTTTATACATAACTTAAAATTACTAAAACAATCATGTAGGTTCATACATATTGAAAATATTTGTTTGATTAAATTCAAATCGAATATATATGAGTTTGAATTTTCTATTTTAATTTTTTTTATATATATACAATATATTAATTAAAGATATTATTAAATATATAATACATTATCATCATAATCAAATTAATTTGGCAAGGCTTATGAAGTCTTCCTCTTTGATTAGATGTACGAAAAGTTAATTCTCCACTAAGATGAAAAAGTCATGTTTGCATACTAGGATAGTCATTTTGGCGATTACTGGTTCGCAGTCCTTTAATTATCCAATGTGGTACTAATTTAATAATGAGATATATGAGGGACCACTGGAATAATTTCATTGTCACAGTAAAAGGAAACCTTTCTCTTTCTCAAAAAGACATAATATAAAATATATTTTGATAAATATTGGTAAAAATAAAAATATCTAACAATATAAGAATATATTAATTATTATATTATATCATAATTAATATATAAAAAAGTATTTTGTATTTATAAATTAATGTTTTATTTTTATTTATACAATACAGATATGAAATTGAAGATCATGAAAAGATGTTGATCCATATCTGGTGTGGGCGTTAGAGCATTGAGAGGACCTTTCCCTAGTACGAGAGGATTGGGAAGGACGAATCTCTGGTGTACCAGTTATCATGCTTACGGTAAACGCTGGGTAGCCAAGTGCGGAGCGGATAACTGCTAAAAATATCTAAGTAGTAAGCCTACCACAATATGAGTGTTCTCCTACTTCGACTTCCCCAGAGCTTCCGGTAGCACAGCCGAGACAGGGACGGGTTCTCTGCCCCTACGAGGATGGAGCAACAGAAGTTTTGAGAATTCAAGAGAAGGTCACGGCGGGACGAGCCGTTTATCATTGCGATAGGTGTCAAGTGGAAGTACAGTGATGTATGCAGCTGAGGCATCCTAAGAGACCGATGGACTTGAACGGATTTGAGATAAGAAGTTATAAGCTTTTAAAAATTTGAGTGAATAACATTGTTAATAATTTATTTGGCTTGAGTTCTAAAGTGAGGATCTCATTTTGGGGGGTCATATCTTAAATTGAAAATAGATAAATTTGAAAAATGGATTGAGAAATTTTAAAATTTAATTGTTAAATGTTTGGTACTTCAGATTTCTATAAGCCGCTCGTGATTCAACCCTATCTTGAGTCAATTAATGTCCACCATTATCACGGCAGGGCTAATTTCAACCCTATATTGAGTCAATCTTGAGTCAATACAATTAGAGTAATTTTTGGGATGAATTCAGTACAATTTATTTAGAGTTTGAAATAAAATCATTTCAAAATTTATTTTTAATTATATAATAATTATGCTGTGTGATGCATGAATTGTTATTTTTAATTAATTATTTAATAAAATAAAAAATATTAGTAGTAATTCATATACAAAATTTAAACAAAGTCGTGGTTGTTCCATATTTTTTTTTACTTATGTGAACAACCATAATAGACTAATAAATTATAAAATATAAAACATTATAAATATCTAAATAACGTAAATCTATTAAAAGAAATTAAATAATGTTATTAGAAAGTTAGTTTCTTTTTTGTTTATCAAAATAATAATTAATTAATTTTATATAATAATCATATGTTACTATTGTTAGTGTAAATATAGATTTTATTTTTTAATAAATTTAAGTACAAAAATAAAATAAATGGATTAATCATATTTAAAAAATTATTACATAATAGATCTTATTATAAAAAAATATTTAATTAATTTTTATTTACAGTTCAGAACAAATATAATTAGTCCAACTACGTCTAATAATAAAATATAACCTAAAGAAATAATTGGAATATTTAAATCTAATTTAACATTTTAATATATATGAATAAGTGTTAAATTAAAGATTTTAAAAAAGGTTAATTTGACACATCTTATGTTCAAAACATATTAAAAATGAAAAAAAATATTAGTAATTAAAAATGTAAAAAGTTGTATAATTAAGAATTTATATTTGTAAAAAATTGATTGTACCTATATTAAATAGACAAAAAATAAAAAATTGTAATATTATGAAACTTAATTCTTTTTGGGATAGAGTGAAATCAAATAAAATTAATGTTTTTAATTAAATATAATATTTTAATGATGAAAATTTGATAATTTTCAAATTGTTCAAAAAATATTAAGTCTTCCCAAAATTATATATGCACACACAACACAATCTGTTAAAGATGTATTTGTATAATTTTACAGAATTCTATTCTCGCCAATACAATATTTCCCGACAACACTTTGATTGTTGATTAGTATGTTCATTATTTCTTATGTCGATTATACTTACAATATAGATTATTATTATGGATATGTTTAAATGCCTTTTGTTTCGCATTCTTATCAATTCACGATTCAATTCTTTATAATTATGTTTATTTATGATATATAATGCTTCAACTTTTTTAATATGTAGATATTAAGCTTTCAAGAAAATATCTCATATTTATTGTTTAATTGAAGACTTACTCCCAAAACGATTTATTAGAGACTTCAAGTTTGCTTTATCCAATCATACGATGTTTATGTATTTAAAAACAAATATCAAATTTTATTAAATATAAAAATAATTAACTTAAATATTATGTATAATTAATATTTTTACTAATAAAATATATATTTATATTTTTTAATAACACTTACATACAAAAATAATTTATTTTCGTACATCAACAATACCTCAAAAAACTCTATGACTCGTTTCTTCCTCATGTCAATGATTATTGTTTGAATTTTTTATTTTAATTAGAAAGACTTATGTACGAAGACTTGCTTTTTGCTTGGATTGAATAAAATATGTACGAAGGCTTGCTTTTTGCTTGGATTGAATAAAACTTTATAATAATTTCAAATATTTTAATTAAAGATATTATTAAATATATATAAAGTACAATATCATATAATTAAATTTATTTGACAAGACTTATGAAGTCTTTCAGTTGATTAGATGACTTCTTACGAAAAAGTCATGTTTTCAATGTGGTACCAATTTAATAATGAGACATGAATAAGTTGGGAAAAATATAAAAAATATTGTTGTATCGTATTTATCATATTAAAAATTATTAAAAATATAAAATTTTTGGTATATCAAAATTTTTGATACAGTATGTTATTTTACTAAGAAAATTTTGTACGATAACGGTATGAAAAAATAAATTTTTTGGTATAATGATAATATTCGGTATATCAATATATCAAACGAAATTTGGCATACTAGTTTTTCGATATATCAGTATACGGAACGATATTTGATATACTAGTATTTCGGTATATACCAAAATACTGATATATTGAAATGTTGAAATATTTTCGTTACACCTGTAATTCGGTATGACATGGTATACCGTATATTTCGATATAAAACGGTAGATCGAATATTCCGATTTGAAACGAAAAAGTTTAGATCAATCAATAATTCCTCCCCATCCTAAAATAATTATAATTTTAGAACAAAAAAATTGTACACAAATAATTATTATTAAAAAAAAACTGAGATATAATTTTCTTTAATATTCTAATAATATTCATACTATAAATTGTTAGTGGAAATTGAAAATATTTGTTCAAAAAGAGAAGAAAAACACCACTTAAAAAATACAACATAATACTCATTTTATAGAGGTCTCTTATTTGTGAAAACAACATTTATTTGGAAACAAAGAACATTATCGACCCTAACTAACAAATTACTTACTAATTTATATTTTTCATTCAATTTATTATAAATTTAAAATAAAAATTATTATTTTATGTAGTAAACTTTAGTTCTATCAAATATAAGACCTCTAATTTTACGAGTTTTTGTTAATGATTTATAATTTTTTATTTTGTCAAATTTATATGTTCGAGTCATACAAAAATATGTCATGACACTCAAAATTTTACTTAAAATTTTCCTTGCCGCATAGGTAATTCGACTGCTACGTCAGCATTTTTCAGCGTGCTTTGAAATTCCGATGAAATCAAAAGCTATCAAAATATGATAACCCTAAAGATTATATATTGGGCAGAGCCAAAATTAACGGTCATAAATTTAAAAAAAAAAAAAATCCAATCCAACAATATGCATCTGAGATTGAGAAGAACTCGTAGAGGTATCATAAGGGAATTAATTCATAAAAACTTAAATAGAGCAACTGGAGAAGAGATGAGTAGGCAATACTCTGTCACTCTCATTAGGGAATTAAAAATACATAGAAACTTAAATTAAGAAAATCAAAGTACAAATCATTTCTGGGTAAGGAGCTTATGACCAATCTTGTAGGAAGCAAAAGCATCAATGCATGCATACTCCACCTGAGCTGCAGTAAGCACTCTTGCCTGCCAATCACTCATGCAAACATTCCGAGGTTTCTGCATGTAAAGCCCGCATATTTCAACGGCCAGGTCCTTCAATCCGGGCCTTCTGAACCGCCCGGGCCACTGCTCCTTCGCGGTGGCCCGAATATCATTACTCCTGCTGCAGTCGAGCCCGTACTCGTTCTTCAACTTCAGAACATCGCCCTCCACTTCAATCCCAACGAAGGTGAAGTTGGGGTTGAGAAGAAAGGCCTTGATTGAGTCGGGGATTTCGTCCATGTAGAAAAGCTGGAGGATTAAGCACCTGGTGTCTACGCAGAGCTGGAGAGTGGCTGACTTGTTGCTCATATAAGAGATGGGGTGGGGCCGCCACTCGACGTCGAGCCCCACCACCGTGGGGCTGCCGCCGTAGAGAGAAGTTACGTCATTAACCCATTCGGTGACGGTGGCGGCTTTGTCCGTCAGGGTGGTCTCGATGGTGGCTCCGCCGAAGGTGACGTAATATTTGGAGGTTGTGGGGTTGAAGGTTATAGTTGAAGGAGATGCCCTTTGAAATCTGGACATTTTTGCTTGTGAGCTATGAATTACAATCTTCTGTTTTCCTCACCATTGGAGCCCAATACATATATAGATGCAGTTAGTTTTTTATGTTTGTTTTTTTTTTTTCCTTTAGTTAGAAAGACTACTATTCCTATTTGTTTGATATGCTCACTATTTATAATATGATAACATTATAAATTATTATAAAAATAATAATATATATAAATATTACTCTAATTTTTAATATAATTAGAAAGACTACTATTCCTATTTGTTTTATGTGCTCACAATTTATAATATGATAATATTATAAATTATTATCAAAATATTACTTTAATTTTTTATATATAAATACATTACTTTCAATACTAGCGAGTGATGTTACAAATTGGACCTCTTTAAACGCTCTCTTCAAGATGCTTTCGTCATAGCCCTCAAGTCAGACTGAGTTATAGTTCATAATTTCATTATTTAATATATATATATATATATAAGTTGCCGTATAAATAGCTGCAGTAATTTTTTCCGCCCAAATTCATTTCTAAATTTAAAAAATGCCTAATTTTTTATAAAAAAAGTCAGCACAATTATAATATTACTAATAATAATCCTTTTACATTCATCAAAACAAATAAATATTTTCATTTACAATACAAAAATTTCACCAAACTTCTATTTAGAATTATAATCTTTTTATATTAAAATATTTGATTTTCTTTGAATCATCATGTTGATATATTTCTTTGACACCATTGAATTTGTTATTTTTTAGTTATTCTAATATATATATATATATATATATCATTACCTCTATAAATAAAATTTATAACATTTGTTCGTCGTAACTGCCTTATTAAATTTGGTTATTTTTATTTCTTAAATGGAATAAATAATATAATTAATTTTAAATAGTCTATATACTACTACTATTTGTATGTAAATATAAAAAGAGAAGTATCACCTAGAAAACATTAAATTTTCCTACATAAACTACTTTCTAACTATGATATATATTTTTCTATATATCTATATCAATATCTCTCTGTATATAAGTTATAATAATACAATTTAATTAATAGAGCCACAATTTTCATGTTTAAATTACATTTACAATTTCAAGATATGATAAAATTATGTTGTATTATTATTATCTATAAAAATATATTTATTTGATTATCTTTTTTATTATTTTTTTATTTTCTACTAAACAATTTAAAAGCTTATTTTTTTTTTGTTTAAACTCTATTTTTATGAAAAATGTATGTGATTAATTTTATTTTAACAATCTTTAAGTAGACATCCATATTGCATATATACATATATATACATAAAAATTTAATTATTAAATATAAAATATTTTTTCTTAAGTTAATTGTTATATATTTTTATAATTAAGTGGATATGAACAAATCATTCTTTAAATATTGAAGCAAGAAATCAATCTTATATGATTATGTATATCTCTTGATATGTGTTTATTTAAAGACATAAAAATATAAAAAAAAAATATCCTATGGTGGTGATTTTTTTTGTTCTTTACTAATATTTTTTGTTAAAAAATTGGAGGTTTGCGTGTTTAATGAAATTGAAGAATATTATCATACTGCAATTTATAAAAATGAGATACAAGATTGAAATACATATTCAAATTTTTTTAATTGATTTGATAAAATTACATATTTTAATAGAGATACATATTCAATTTTTTTTTATTTAATGTGATAAAAAATACATTTCAAAGATATTATCATATCGATGGTATATATATATTGATGATGGTATGTATATCTAGATGAAACATATAGACATGGGCACGGTTCCGGTTTGGAATCGGAACCGCCGGTCAACGGTTCGGTTCAACCGTTGAGCCGATTTCGGTTCCAAATCGGAACCGAAACCGTCGGAGTAACGGTTCGGTTCCGGTTCTCAATTTTTCGGAACTGGTGGTTCCGGTTCGATTCCAGATTGAATTTGAAAATTATAGCCGTTGGAGATCAACAGTTGAGATCCTAAAATTAAAGAAGATGGTTTCGAAGAATTACTAAGAATGTATTATGATGCATTATTTCCGATTAAGGATGATGACACTCCTAATCCACATATAATTGTAGGTAACATAAAACAATTACTTTATGATTGTTTTAAATAATATAAAATTTATTATGGTGATAATTTAAATAGTGAAAACGGTCACGAAAATGAAGATATTGGTGGAGGCAGTTTGGTTTCGGATCAACCCAAACATCATCAAGATCCGAACTTTGAACACCTTAATCAATATTATAGGTTTTATGATATTAAAAAATTTAAAAAAAACCTAGGAGTAATAGTCTTTATCAAGAATTAGATAATTATCTATCTACTACTTTTGAAGAACTTGAATTTGATACACATAACGTTCAAATGATATTCACATATTTAGGCAAAATTGTTGACAAAAAGTTTATGAAACGTATGATAATTTATTTTCGAAATTGTTATAATTGAATAAATTTCTACTTTATTTACAATAGATAATATAAATTGTGGAAAAAATCGTGAGTGGAAATAATCTTTTCAAATTTGTTATAATCGAACCGAATTTCTACCAAGTCATTATTAAATTGAATTTAATATAAAATGTATGATAAAAATTATACTATTGATTTACCGTATTATGCAATTCAATTATAATTGAACTAAAATATATTATTCATATTATTTATTATTGATTTTAGTGACGTATAATGTTAATTCTCACCTGTATATATAATTGGATAGATAAGATTGATTTTATTAGTAATGTATAATATCAATCTCACATATATATAATTGGATAAATACAAATGATTTTATCAGAATATATCTATATAGATTTATATAGATATGTATAAATAGTATATAATATATATACTTACACAAATTTCAAATTTAATAGTTATCGAAATTTATACTATTAAACTTTATAAATTGATTGATATCGAAATGAATTTTTACATAACTCAAATTTTCACAATATAATCGTTTCTCCACAATACTTTGATTATTGATTAATATGTTCATTATTTTTTTTATTATATTTACAATATAGACTATTATTGTTGATATGTTTAAAATGGCCATTCTTATCCGTTCACGATTCAATTCTTTATAATCCTGTTTATTTATGATATATATTGCTTCAATTTTTTTATATGTAGGATTTAAACTTTCAAGAAAATCTCTCAAATTTATTGTTTAATTAAGGACGTTATTTCCAAACAATTTATCTGAGCCTTCAAGTTCACTTTATTCGATCATATGATGCTTATGCATTTAAAAATAAAGATCAAACTTATGTAAGAAGACTTGCTTTTTGCTTGGATGGAATAAAACTTTATAATAATTCCAAGCCACCTATCATGTAATTTCACACTAATAAGTTGGGGGCAACTTTCACTTTCTTATATTTCCGTGATTGAAAATTTGTCCTTTGCTTTATTGTAATCCATCTCCTTTTTCTTTATTTTTTTTTAAACCCTAAATAAGTTAAATATGATTGACAAGTCTACCTAATTAAATTTGAGTTTGAGTTGATTATTTTAAGTGGCCCTATATTATATTTGTCTTCAAAGACTAAATTGTAAAATTAGTTTCATAACTAAAAGATATTTGCAATTGAAATTTAACATATACATTTTATGTGTTTTTTTCTAGCAAAATTTTCTTGATATGGCTTTTAAATTCCATACAGCCTACATTTTTTTTTTAATAAAAGTCACACAATAAATAAAATGCCCATAAAAAAATTAAAATAATTTATAAGAAAATGGTTATCTTCTTTAGAAAAACAACCTTTAAGTAATAAAAAATTATAGATCGTTTACATTTGATTACTTACAGGTTGTTCATTTAAGAAGATAACCATGTTGTTTTAAATTATTTTAAGTTCTTTTTTATTATGTGGTATTTTTTATTGTGTGTTATTTTTTATAGATTGTGTGAAAATTTAAAAGGCACATCAGAAAAGTTTTGCTGGAAAAAAAGCACGTGAGACGGACATGTCAAATTTCAGCAAAAATCAATTTCCACCAAAACTAGAAGTAAATTTGCAAAATTAAAATTGTTATGGGACATAATTGCGAATTTACATGTGAAAATGATTAAAATTGCAAATGTCCTATAATTATGAGACTGTTTTTTCTTCAATATACAAACTTAAAGAAAAACATATAAAATTAAAGCATTTGCAATACTCAAATATTTATATCATTGTAATAAATAGTGAAGTTGCCTCATGGTTTTGGCAACGAAATATTAATCAAGTCCGTATAATCAAGTTGTTGAAAAATTCATTATGTATGAAGAACTCAATCTCTCAATAGATGAAAAATGCACTTGACCGCTGTGCTGTTGAACATTTTATGTCAAAAATTCAATCTACTATATGTATATACCTAAAATAATTTTGTGCCCCTAAAAAATTATAAGTTTTGGGGGCTTAGGGCAACAAATTCTTCCAGCTAACTTAACGTCCGGCCATGCTGATTGAATAAGTCAAATCGACGAATAAAAGAAAATGTATAAGTAAGAATTTATATTTTTTTAAAATTGTATTGTACCTTTACTAAATTGATAAAAAAATGTAATCTTCTAAAACATATTTCTTTTCTTGGAATGGGGTGAAATCAAATAAAATTAACGTTTTTAATAAAATATAATATTTTAATGGTGAAAATTTGACAATTTTCAAATTGTTAAAAAATCTTAAGTTTTACCAAAAATATCTATGCACAAATAAAACAATCTGTCAAAATTGTATTTGTGTAATTTTTCAGATATATAATTTAAAATATTTTATACATAACTTAAAATTACTAAAACAATCATGTAGGTTCATCCATATTGAAAATATTTGTTTGATTAAATTCAAATCGAATATATATGAGTTTGAATTTTCTATTTTAATTTTATATATATACAATATATTAATTAAAGATATTATTAAATATATATAATACATTATCATCATAATCAAATTAATTTGGCAAGGCTTATGAAGTCTTCCTCTTTGATTAGATGTACGAAAAGTTAATTCTCCACTAAGATGAAAAAATCATGTTTTCATACTAGGATAGTCATTTTGGCGATTACTGATTTGCAGTCCTTTATCCAATGTGGTACTAATTTAATAATGAGATATATGAGGGACCACTGCAATAATTTCACTGTCACAGTAAAAGCAAACATTTCTCTTTCTAAAAAAGACATTATATAAAATATATTTTGATAAATATTGGTAAAAATAAAAATATCTAACAATATAAGAATATATTAATTATTATATTATATCATAATTAATATATAAAAAAGTATTTTATATTTATAAATTAATATTTTATTTTTATTTATACAATACCTATATGAAATTGAAGATCATGAAAAGATTTTGGTCCATATCCGATGTGGGCGTTAGAGCATTGAGAGGACATTTTCCTAGTATGAGAGGATCGGGAAGGTCGAACCTCTGGTGTATCAGTTATCATGCCCACGGTAAACGCTGGGTAGCCAAGTGCTGAGCGGATAAATGCTGAAAGCATCTAAGTAGTAAGCCACCCTAAGATGAGTGTTCTCCTATTTCGACTTCCCCAGAGCTTTCGGTAGCACAGCCCAGAACTTCATTCCAAAATTTAGAGTTTGAATTAAAATCATTCCAAATTTTATTTTAACTAGTATGTCTCCCGTGCTATGCACAAATTATTATTTTTAATTAATTATTCAATAAAATAAAATATTATCAATAATTCTTATACTAAATTTAAACAAAGTCGTGGTTGTTCCATATTTTTTTTACTTATGTGAACAACCATAATAGTCTAATAAATTATAAAATCTAAAACATTATAAATATCTAAATAACGCAAACCTATTAAAAGAAATTAAATAATGTTATAGAAAGTTAGTTTCTTTTTTGTTTATCAAAAATAATAATTAATTAATGTTATATAATAATCATAGTTTACTAATGTTAGTGTAAATATAGATTTCCTTTTTTAATAAATTTAAGTAAAAAAATAAAATAAATGGATTAATCATATTTTAAAAAAATTATTATATAATAGATCTTATTATAAAAAAATTATTTAATTAATTTTTATTTACATTTCAGAACAAATATAATTAGTCCAACCACGTCTAATAATAAAATATAACCTAAAGAAATGATTGGAATATTTAAATCTAATTTAACATTTTAATATATATTAAAGATTTTAAAAAAGATTAATTTGACGTATCTTATGTTCAAAACATATTAAAAATGAAAAAAAATATATTAGCAATTAAAAATGTAAAAAATCTGTTAAAAGAGATAAAAGTAAAAAACATATTAAAGTAAATTCATAATTTGATGAGAAAATAAAAAATAATATTTTACAATTTTAGCCTCTATATGTTTTAGTATGTGTTTATACATGTCTTTATATTAGTAATTATGCAATCTATTGTGTGTGTGTGTATATATATACATAGCCAAACAAGACCTTACCTATTTTTAGCAATAAGGTTGGACGGGAAAATGAATATTCTTTATAAATTAAGAGGGTTTGTCTTTTATATAAAGATTTTTTTTAATTTACACAAGTAAATTTTGAAAGTTATTATTTCATAAATAAGTTATATATTATTGATACGGCCGGACCTAATTATATTTGGATTTGAGTCGAATTTTTTAAATGAGCCTATAAATTATATTTTTCTTCAATATACAAATTTAAAGAATAACATTAAAAAAATTAAAACATTTGCAATACACAGATATTTATATTATCGTAAAAAATAAAAAACAAACAAGTCGTTATATACAACTTGCCTTATAATTTTAACGGTAAAAATATTAATCAAATCCGTAAAGTCAAGTTGCTGAAAAATCCATAATATATAAAAGAACCCACATCTCCCTATAGATGAAAATGCACTTGATCAAAGGTGCACATCTTGTGTTTATTTTTAGACTCGAAGGTAAAAGTGCACATCTTGTGTGTATTTTTTCAATTTAATATGATATAATTAATAAAATGTACATGTCATAATAGCTTCGCATAAGAAGACACGTAGACGATTACATAAGCAAGACAATTATTGTTGACCTCAGCATTATGCCCTGTTCTACTCTATTATTGAAGAAAAACTATGCTGACACGTGTTATTTTAATTAAATATATATGTAGATGTATATATGTTTATATATATATATGTATGTATATATGTATGTATAAACCAAATAGTTGGAACAACATTACAAAAAATCTTTCTCATCTAAATGTTTGTTCTTAAAATAAATAAAATAATGAAAAAAGAAAAGGGAGAGAAGACGAGAAAAAAGCGTTTAGTTGTTCGATCTTTGGTGTAACGAGTAATGGTTGAATAGTTGGTGGGCTGATTCCGATTCTCTATTTTATATTATTATTATGATTATTTGATGGAATTATTTTTAATGCATATCATATATTTATTAATGATGCTATTTAACAAATGAGCATATAACGACTATTGTGGAATATAAAAGACACAAAATGAAATAAAAATTCCAAAAAAAAAGTGCAGTTTCTTTGTTTTTCCCTACATATTTTTCAAATAATTTTAAAATGTTACAACCTTTTGGTTTCTTATGCATTTTTCACATTTAATATATTAAATTATTTCTCATTTTATAATTTTTAATTTGAAATTCATATTACATTATCTGAAAATAAAATATAAAATCTATAATTGAGTAACAATATTAAAAAAGTATTTCTGTGTCATAATATTTAAATTGTGTTTTTGAGTTATAATATTTGGATTAAATTTATAAATAATGAATTAAGTTATTTGTGATGGGTTCTGTTGCAAAATTTAACAAATTACTATTTTAAAGACAAAATAAAAATATTTGGTTATTTAAAGAAAAAAGAGTTAAAAATGAAACCACAGTGCACAGAAACAAACAATTGAATTAAGAAACGACTTTTGAAGTCTTCTTGTGAAAGACCTTAAAAAAGAAAAAGGAATATCGTTCTTTCAAAAATTAAATTGATTGATCGAAAATCGAATTAAATTGATAAAAAAAATCATAAGTTAAAATTGAATTGGCAAAGATCTATTTAATTTTCAATATAAATTTAGCTAATCGAAATTTCAGTTCATTGAAAAATATATATTTGATTCATTTTAAATAGAAAAAACAAATACACTTTTATGTAAGACCGTTTAAATCAAAATTGTTTAATTAAAAAATGTTTATGGATTAAAAATTTACTTTGGAGAAATATGACTCGTCTTTTAGAACAGAGGTGGAACAACTTTGTTTCGGGACGTCGAGTCCCCTTTGTCAATGTTGTGTTCTTCCTTTGATTTTGTTAGGCATGTTGATTGATTTGAATTGCAGATCCATATAAATATATTTGTGTGTGAATATATACAAATTACGAGTAGATTTTATACCCGAGCTAAATAACCGCTAAATAACCGCAAAATTGTATATCATTTTTACAAATTGCTATGGTGGTAAAAATTAAAAACCACCCAAAACACTCACAAACAAGTAAAATGATATAGTTTTATTTGTCATAAAAAAATTTTTTTTTTCAGTTTATCAATTCTGTTATTTTTTTATAGGATTTCCTTTTTTTTTCTTTTAAAAAATTTTAGATTTTAGTTTTTTTTTTCTTTTTTTCCCCATATTTTTTAGTTTTTCAGGGTTTTTTTTTTTAATTCTTTCATTTTCTTAGGAGTTTATTGTTATTTTTTATTTCTTCTATCCCAAAAATAGGCATAACTATACAAATAATACTTTTTTTTTCAAACTATGCAAACATGATTTTATTGGGATGACTTGAATAATCATAATTATTTGTTTTCAGTTTTTTCTTATTATTTATTTATTTATTTATTTTAGAAATTTTGGTATCGCATGATCCTCTCTCTCATATAAGTGTACTATTCTGATATTAAATTTGAAAATTATTAATATTGTAAATCACTATAATTGTCATTTAATTTATTAATATGAGAAATCTTACAATATATTTTTGTTAGCCCAGAAAGTTTCAATATATTTAATCATAAACATAATTGTCATTTTCTCCTTATTTTATTTACATAAGATTTGTAACTATTTAACTACATTTATATACGATATTAAAAGGTCATGATCCAACGAGTTAGCTCGTTTAGCTCAATAAATTAAGGGCTAGATGTTCATAAAAATTAAAAATACTATTAAAATTTATTAGAATAAATACATATAGGACGAATCTTAATTTAATTATTTTAAATAGACTTTAATAATATTTGATATACTTAAGATTGTTATGTAATAATATTTATATCTATGGGGTAATTAAGGGATATCAATAGGGCAGGATTGATGGACCCAAATCATTATTATTGCAGCCAAATCAAACATGTTTTGCCCTGAAACTCAATCTCTTTCAACCTGATGGATTTCGAAAAGGTACAAATTAGTCCCTCAATTCTTACCTCAAGTTCAAATTGGACCATAAATTATTACAAATAAAAATTTTAATTTTTAAAATAGGTCAAATGAACCCTTAAACTTTTAAAATAGGTCAAATAAGTTCTTAAATTTGAATATATAACAAACAAGACCCTCTTAACTATTAAATTAACTAAATAGATTTTAAAAATATTAAATAAATTTAAAAATTAGCAAATTAAATCATAAATATACTTAAATAAATTAATAAATTAATAAAGTAAAAATTAGTAATAATTTAAATATAAAAAGGGTTTGAAATGTGAAGATTTATTATGATTTTCAGATATTCTATTTTTATTATATTTAAATCATTTAAGGGTTTTTTATATTTTTTTATGTATTAAATAACTTAGATTTTATTATTTTATTTTTAAATATTTATTTTATTTTACTTTAATAATTTTTTATTTATCTAAATATTTTTTAGATTTATTTTATTATTTTAATTTAATCAAATAGTTTATTTATTTAAAAATAAGAAATCCAGGACTTATTTGACCAATTTTTAAAATTAAAGATCTTATTTGTACAAAAAAATAGTTCATGATTCAATTTGAACATGTTGTACTAATTTAGTGGTTAATTTGTACATTTTCACTTCCAAATACTATGTCACCTCCGGCACGGTGACAGACAAGACATCACTTCCCTCTACGGCCGGAGCCCTAAGGTGGTGGGCCTCGACGTCGAGTGGCGGCCCCACCCCATCTCTTATATGAGCTACAAGCCAGCCACTCTCCAACTCTGCGTAGACAGCAAGTGCTTAATCTGCAGCTTTTCTACATGAACGAAATCCCCGACTCTATCAAGGCCTTTCTTCTCAACCCCAACTTCACCTTCGTTGGGATTGAAGTGGAGGGCGATGTTCTGAAGTTGAAGAACGAGTACGGGCTTGAATGCAGCAGGAGTAATGACATTCGGGCCATGGCGAAGGGGCGGTGGCCCGGGAGGTTTAGGAGGCCCGGGTTGAAGGATCGTGCTCGTGAAATATGCGGGCTGATCATGAAGAAGCCGAAGCATGTTTGCATGAGTGATTGGGAGGCAAGTGTGCTTAATGAAGCTCAAATGGAGTATGCCTGCGTTGATGCCTTTGCTTCTTACAAGATTGGCCATAATCTCCTCATTCAGAATTGAATTCTTATTATTATACATAGCTGTTCGCTAATCTTACTTCTACTATGTATGCCATTTTATTTTTATCGATATTTTATTTTGTGTTTCATCGTTTTTTCAATATTAATATTTTTATTTCAAAAATATTAAACTTCGTGAGTTAACTCGTTCTGATTATCTATTCTATTTGATTCCGGTTAGATTTTTTTCTTTTTTTAAATTAATGATACCAGTAATTTAGTTCGAAAATTATAAAATTGGGGTATTTGAAATAAAATAATAGTGGCAAAATTCATCAGTGTTACAAATTTGGAATAAATGAATTTTAAATTTATCTAAAATTATTTGAAATTTAATTTTATTAATGGATTTGAAATCTATACCAACACAAAAGACGAACAACAAAGTTTACTATTATCTCTTTCAAATTCATCGATACTCAAGTGAAATTTTATTAACGTATTTCACATCCATCTAGAAGCATATTGTCATTTTGCATAGAACTGATTTATAGAAATGAGATGCAAGATTGAAATATATATTTAATTTTTTTATTTAATTTGAAAAAAAATACATTTCAAAGATATTATCATGTCGATGGTATATATATATATATATTGATGATGCTATGTATATCTAGATGATACATATATCCATATATATATATATATATTGATGATGGTATGTATATCTAGATGATACATATATCCATGATATATATTTCGATTATACATATATTTGGAAAGTATTTAAAACATTGAGGATGAGTATTATGGATACATACACAATTTACCAAAAAATGACTAAAAATATATAATTTATCAAGGTATTTAAACTAAGAGTGCAAGAATCATAAGAGTCTTTTCGACTGTTCTTTTCCGGTCCACATTTTTTCATGCTCCAATAAATATTTCTTGTTTTTTTCTTAATTTTTCTGGGAAATGTATCAAATTAATTACAATAACCTCGTAATTTTCGCGACGATTGCTATTCCAATTCTTGAAAAAATGTAATGTTTTGTAAAAATACTGCTATAAATTCAAACAGACAACATTACCTGATCATCGGAAGCAAACATGTACAGCCGTTCTGCCTCATCCTCTTCCACCATAACCTCCAAATACAATGTCACCTTCGCCGGAACCACCATCGAGACCACCGTGACGGACAAGGCCGCCGCCGCCACCGATTGGGTTCAAAACATCACCTCCCCGCACGGCAGGAGCCCCACGGTAGTGGGCCTCGACGTCGAGTGGCGGCCGCACCCCACCCCTTATATGAGCAACAAGTCAGCCACTCTCCAGCTCTGCGTAGACACCAAGTGCTTGATCCTCCAGCTTTTCTACATGGACGAAATCCCAGACTCAATCAAGGCTTTTCTTCTCAACCCTAACTTTATCTTCGTGGGGGTCGAAGTGGAAGGCGATATTTCGAAGCTGAAGAACGAATACGGGCTGAACTGCAGCAGCAGCATGGATATCAGGGCCGCCGCGAAGGTTGTCTGGCCCGGGAGGTTCAGCAGGCCCGGGTTGAAGGACCTGGCCCGCGAAGTATGCGGGCTTTACATGCAGAAACCTCTGAATGTTTGCAAGAGTGATTGGCAGGCAAGAGTGCTCACTGCAGCTCAGGTGGAGTATGCATGCATTGATGCTTTTGCTTCCTACAAGATTGGTCATAAGCTCCTTACCCAGAAATGATTTGTCTGCCAGCTTTTATCTTCTTATTTAAGTTTTTATGAATTAATTCCCGAATGGGAGTATTAAATCTCGTTTCAACCTACACTCGATCTATGATGCATCGTATCTTATCTATCACATATTTGTATGCCCCTGCCATTATATCTTTTATATAATATTATAAATAATATTCCTAATATTTAAAAAAGAAATTCATCATAAAATTGTCAAATGTTTTTTTATTGAAAAAATTAAAACATCATTATTAAAATATTAACCAACAAATTATCAACAAAATGTTTATAAATATTTAAGGAACAGGTAACGTTCAAATCTTAATTTAAATTGATATCAGAATTGATGGGCTACACCCATAATTAAACTTGAATTTTAATTTATATTTGCGAAGAAAATTATTAGGTCTCAAATAAAAATATTTTTAATAAAAAAAAATTAGTTAGATAAAGACAAATTAATTAATTAGTGGATTTGGGCCAGGAGGAATGATTTTGGATTTTTTTGTTAAAATGACTGAATTTGGGATTGGGCTTGGACTTGGGCTTGGTCTTGGGCTTTGGATGAAGAAACTACGATATATTTAGGCATTGAAATTAATTTTTAGATTTTTGAAATAGTTTTCGATTTAATTATAACTCTATTTACATTAAAAATATTTCTAGATTATATTGAATAATTCATATTTTATAATCTAAATCAGCAGTTTATAAGAATATATTAATTATATTTAATAAATCATTCTATTTATGCCGAAATTTTAAAGTTAAAAGCATTTTAGTGCTAAGTTACATAACATTTTTCCAATATTTCCTACGAGTAAAAAAGAATATCAAAAGTTAGGTGGCGCTGCGAATCAAAAAAATTAAAAATAATAATATATTTTTTATTTATTAGAGAGGTAATATTTCTATAAATACTAAGTTAAGTTAATAATATTACTAATAAAATGAATACATATTTTATAATAAATTAAATATATTTATATTTTCATATATATATATATATTACATTTCGCTAAAAAATTAAACAAACCAGTCCATAAAACTCATCTGCCTCAAGCTCGAAAGGTAGTAGGGACAGAAGCGTAATTTTATAAATTAAAATGAAATAAAAAAATACGTCTCTCCATTTAAAAAAAATTAATAATTTATAAGAACTAAAATGGATTTTGACATTGGGCCCACCTAAATCCAAATAGTGAATTCTAATTAGAGGATGATTGAAGGGGATAATTGTTCATTAGCAATATCGAAGGACGAAACATTAACTGCAAACACACCCAAACAAACCCCTGCAGGATCAATCTATACATACATACATATATGTATATATTGGAATGGCAGAAATAATATAAGAGCATTGACCAGATCAAACCCCCAACACTGCGAACTTGGAGATTTCCTTCCAGTATGCTGGCGTTACAAATTAATGGTATGTTAATCATCTTGTTCTTTTTATTCCCAATTATTTGAGCATATTACCAGATTTCATGTTTATCTGTATCGGAAAAACTTATTGTTGCGCATGGGTTACCATTCTCAATTCCTGCTGTCTTTGATTCGCATTTTTTCTCAATACGCTTTTTTTTTTTTTTTTTTGCTTAATCCATCCTTTTTTTTTCTTAATTGATGTCCGCAATTTAATTTCTGAGGGAATGCCGGAAAGTGCTTCCAAATTCTTTGTAGGAGAAGTGTTGGGCTGGATTAACTTTTGAATAACATAAAGATTCTTTTTGTTTTTGTTGTTTTTAGAAAGTGGATAGAAGGAAAAAGTAAATTGATTAGAGGTCATTAGTTGACATTTCGAAGAGTAGTATGAACCAAGATACATATATGGGTTCTTTTTATTTCAATTTTTTTTCTTCCAGCGGTTTAATCATTCATTTCAACTGGTTTTTTTATTAATTAGACCTTAATCTTTACATCTGATTAAATAAAAAGTTGACATAAATCTCGCGGTTGCTATCCATCATGTTCCACTAATTTGGGGTTTAGTATAAAGAACATGTAGCTTAGGAATTTTGATATAACACAGATTTCTGCTACTGCATAGTTTCACCAACCATTCTTGATATTTTCATTTCTTCAAGGCAGGACACTAAGTGTGACGAATGCATTGTGGACTCCATATCGAAGTATCAATTATCTGCAAGTTGTGACCTGGCTTCTTGCTGCTGATTATACTTTATTATGTGGCTGTTGTTCTTAGTTAGCATAATTTTGGGGTAATATGAAAAATATGAGATTTGCTTGTTTCGTACAATATTATCTATTTACTGTTTCAGCCTGTTAGCTTCATAAAGAGGCTACGGAGCATGAATCGGACAGATTCAAGTGGAAGTGATTTAGATTTAGACATTGACTTGGAGAGTGGGGGAGCAACGAGTGAGGAGGATGCAGGCAGAATTCTAGGTTTGAGTTCTGAGCATTCAAAGAATGTTTTGGGCAGGGTAAGGAGTGGGTTAACCGGTTGTGGATCACTAAGTGAATGTATGAATGATGAGGAGTGTTCATGTTCCTATGACAAGGACACAGAGAAATTGGGGAGTTTTAGGCAAAACGTGGTAAATTTTGGACATGAAACAGTAGACCAGGAAAAACCTAAGAAGCAGAATTCGGCAAAGCCGTCGAAGCCTCCTCGTCCTCCAAGAGGTCCAGCATTGGATGCTTGTGATATGAAGTTGCTCAAGGAAATCAGTGAGCTCAAATTTAAACGGAGAAGGATGGAAAGAAGCAGGACCTTGAAGCGAATGAAAAAGGAGAAGGCATCATCACCAATTACTAATCTTTTTGCCTGTTTGGTGACTATAATCTTTTTACTGGTGATCATCTTCCAAGGTAATATTGTGTTATTTGTGCTGTTAGTTTTCATAGCTAACCATGTGTGTTTGTGACTTGCCAAAATTTGATTGGCGGGTTTCACAAACATTATATTGACTTATGCATTTTTGTAATATGTAGTCAGTCCTTTTCTTCTTTGAATGTGTAGTATGCCTATTTGTGAATACCACGTCTCTATAAGCAGCACCTAAGGGAGTCATTAGCCCGTAAATTACATAAATACCAGAACATCAAAATATAATTATAACTCTCACACAAAGGTTTCGTTTTTCAGCGAATTTCAAAACAACCCTTTTCTACTTACCCAATGATTCAGCCATAATAAGAAAGTATTTCACTTCATCAGTTTCTATAAATCTTTGAATCTACTGGCATAGAATTATAAGAAAGGATTTTTGGGAAGATTCTTAAAGTCTCAATGCAATCTCTCTCTGTCTCTCTAAATATGTACTCATTATTTGTCTGTATTCTTCTCAAAGTGAGTGCAATGAGTTCATTAAATCAGGGGATTGTTTCTCAACCATCGTATGTGCAGAACTTGGGCATCATGGCACTATTTTGAATTGAAATTCATTGACAATAAATACATTGGCCCCAGAATAAGTAGAAGGATTGACAAGAGAAAACATGGCCAAAAAAAAAAAAAAAAGGAAAACCAACCAGAAAATAACTAAAAACCTTTATGTCATTCCTGTTACATATTTAGGGCTGTCAGGAACCTGATTAAATGGCTGGTAATTAGATAAGAGGGCCTAATCTCTTCTCTCTTATTTTCCGGACAATCCCGTGTGGATTTATGTAGTCTAACGTGCCATTTGTGTGGCGGCCATTAGAATCTTGATCACTCCTGAAACTTTGTTCAAACGGATTTTGGATTAGAAGCTTGATATTTTGAATGAGCAGGAACTCCGGAAACAACATATCCAAAATGACCATATAAGGCTCAAGATAGAAGAATTAACATTATCTTGAGTAATGGATGAGCATGTAACTGCCATGCATATGCATGGGCGAACTGTAATATAATCTTGTCATTGGTCTGAAAATAATTCTTCATGAGCCATAGCAGCTGCAATTTTCATGTATGTAATTACTTCAAGCTACCGCTGCCTTATTTCCTTGACAGTGTAATTTAAATTAGATGATGAGGGCTGCTTATGTCTTACAGGCAATGTTGTTGCTCAATGAAAACCAATTTTCTATATTTTCCCTCTAATTTCTAGTAATTTATCATGTAAATGGCATAATGTGATCTTCCTTTGTCGAATCTTCAGGACTTCTGGGGTCACGGACCTGATGCCAAACGTGACGTCTCACCAAACTTTATGTAAAGTTCTGACTTTTCTGTTTTACTTCAAATGCTTTTGTCCAGGTAACATTGATTACTCATGATGGGATGTTGATATACATCTTCTGGGGCAAAAGGCATCTAATAACACTTTCAAGATATTGCTATAGCTATAGATTCCTATCATTCAGTATGACTGATATCTAATTTACATACATATACTTTCAAGGGAACTTTAGTAAGGCTTGTTTCTTATTTGTCAATATTGAGCACATTAATATTGCCACATATATCTAGCATCCACATCAATTCCTTGTTACTATGTTTTAGTTAATCAATGGATGATTGAGTTTTCACCAGCCATTTTTAGCTAGAATATCCGGACATGACATTTCTTATTCTCATGAGGTAACTCTTAATTTCCAAATGCTTCTTTTAGGTCATTTTTCCGTAGGTAATACTGAAATTCTTATCTTCTTGTATGCTACAGCCTACTGCCTACAACCTTGTTTACGAACTTGAATTTCTCCTACTGAGATAATTGTTATCCTTATACAAGTCCGCAATTAACTAATATCATCCCGTGGATTTGATGATTCTAATACGTTCTAAATTCAGAAAGCTTCTTAAATGATCGCATATGCATAATTAATTATATGTTGATAAGTGTTCTTACTTTAAATCTTGATTTCTTGCAACTTTGTTGATCTTGTGACAGCATAAAATTCTGAAGCTGACGAGGGGCCGCATGAGAATTGGAGTCTCGACCTAACTTTGTTTGATGCATGCATAAATGAACTTTTTGGTGATTTTGCAAGTCCGAAAGGGAAGGAGATTCTGTTGTCTGAAGTTGATTACCATAATGTACCCTTTTAATTTTCTTTCATATTGTTTTAAATAAAGTATCTATTAGTAGAATCGCAAGACAATTTTTTGTAGTCAGACGAACTATCAGAAATCTAGGGCAGTTTGGTCTAACTTTCAGTGAAATCCATAGAGAACTGTTTGTCGCAGTTTAAAAGATCGTCTTCTGAATTATAGTTTACAACTTATTTTAACTTATTAGGCATTAAATTTTAAAAATAATAATAACAATCAACTACAGAAATACATATTTGTACCTCTTGAAGGAATTTATCAGACGTACTTATCGTGATTATGTGATATATATTGTTGATCAGATTTCTGCTACTGAGAGAGAGAGAGATTTCAAATAGTGTGCAACCATTTAAACAGTTGTATGCCTTCGATTATTCAGAAATGACCTGAACATGGACACGAAACCTCAAGACAGTAAGATTAAGTTGTTTAAACAGAAGTCTACTACCCAGAAAAAATTTGTAAACCAAAATCCTAAAACTAGAGCTTTGGAGCGTATAGAGGCCAAGTCCAGCAGTTGCCCGTTTTCCAGAAAAAGTTGCACCACTAACGAAATCAAGATTTTACAGGCACAGCTCTAGGTCTCCACAGTCCAAGCCTGTACTTGTGGGCATAACTCAGTATCAGCTTTCTCTGCAAAATAAATATAAATAAATAAAAATCGTATAACACACACACACAATCCCAGGAATATGAAGGTATTAATCATTGTATAATTGGTACCCCATCACAAGAATTAAGAGTCGAGAACTAATGTCAATGTCAATGACAATGACCAGAAGGATAAACAGCTCCCACATTACGACTATAAAAATGGTCGACTATTAACAAACATCACAATCAGATCAATGCATTTATAATATAATATATGCTGATATTTTTCTCAAAAGATTGTACTGATGGCCAGATGATCAAAAGACATTAAAAGTACGCAAGCTTTTCAATTAACACAACTCATGGAATTGAAAAACAAAACAAAAAAAAAAATATCACATAACATGAGAAATACCACAAACATTATACAAAAAAAGATTCTGCAAGAAGTGTCGTTGGTGGTTCCCCCTCTGCCGGCCCCAAAGCCTGCCACTAATACCAAGAAAAACTAACAGGAGTCTGGGAAGGCATAAGGCATGGAAGGGGCAAAAGGGGAAATCATCAAATCATAACCACTTCCCCAACTTGAATATCCTCCTCATGGCAGGGCTTCCCTCGCTGGAGTGCTCACACTCACCTATCTTAGTGAGTGGGCAAAACACCATACTCCATTTCAACTTGCCTTGTAGACCCAACTTCAAAATACAGGCAAGCATACTCACAATTTAGTTAGGTAAGCACTTGGGGTCTGACCAACAGGTAGCAGGTGGATGCGAGGATCACAAAAAAAGATAATAAACCTAACAGCCCACTTATAGAGGGAAAACATTTCAGCTTGTTATATCATGTAATGTTAATCAGTTCGTTCAACTAAATATCAAGTGAAGTAAACACTACTTCTGTCATTCAGGGATTTACGGCAAAATAGAAGGGCCAGGCTCTGTCAGCTATATTGAAAATAATTCAGCAATTCAACTAAAACAAGCATATTATAAAAGATGAGGCAAACTAGAATCAGCTCATGTAAGATCATGCTTAGGAGGAGTTTGTCAAACCTTAGTACTATGGATATGTTCATATTGCTAATCTAAACCAAGTTCTTACCATATATATTAAACAAAATTTCGAGTTGCAAAACAAAATTGACATTAAATAAAAATATTGTTTGCATCTGATACAATAAACAATGTAATTTGTATTTATTTGTTTATCTATGGATAGAGTAGCCAGATATTTATTCACAAAAGTGGCATAACCAAAGTTATGATATAAAAAGCATAGTAAGTGACACAATTTAATTCTATTATATATCAAACAATAAGAAAAACCAGTGAGCACCTGTCTCAGATATATAACTAAAACCAAATCATGTAACAACTTAATGCAGCTTAAAATGAAATATGCATAAGAGGACCATTATCCATAAGGTTTAATAAATGTTTATTTTGCCCTTCACTTTGCCCTCATAAACAAGAATGAGTGATTTTGTTTGGACTGGAAAAGGGAAGTGTCCATCTTGTTAGAATTATTAGGAAAACATGCTTAAATAAATGAAGATCGTACTATTTTCTCCTAAATATTTCGTTCTCTTTTTTTCATTTGTTCAATCATTACATGTTTGTATAATTGATCCAATGTTGCACTTGGGATTATAACAAACATAATGCAAAATGAAAAACAATTATCATTGCCAGTTATCATAAATGATTACAACACAAGTCACAAAATTCACATTAACCAAACAAGTCCGGTTTCCAATCACAAAAAACAATAGAACACCCGGAAGTCTCATATATATCCAAAGCAAACATCTCTGTTTTCTAGATTAAAGACACCACGAAAAAAGATAACCAATAAAATTAAACAAATTAAAAAATAAAAAACTCACATCTTTGCAAGGGACTCCAAGTCTCTTGAGCTTAACAGTTCGAGTAACAAGAAGCTTCTGAAGATCCCCAATTTCAGATTCCAACTTCTCCACATGTTTCTCCACTCCTTTCCCTACTCCATTCAAGAACTCTAGTATCCCGACCTTCACTGTAATTTCAATCAAAATAACCACAACCTATTTTGCTAAGCTAGTCTCCAATTGTAGATTGAAACGGAATTTCAGAACATTAATATGCAGAAAAATGAGATGCGAAAAAAAAAAAAAAAAAAATTCATCACCATCCTATAAACTCGTACCAACATAATGGCTGGATTTGGAGGAGAATTTCGCAATCCCAGATACATAATTCGAGTGGGTTGGCACTGAGGATAATCTCGTGCTCCACGCCAGGATTTGCCTCAACGCCATATCAAAATGGGAAAATAAATTCTGGTTATCTCGGAGCAGAGGAGCATAAACCCTAAGAAAATGCTGGTGGCATTCTTTTTGTTATCAATCACAGATTTGCCAAAACGACGACGTCGGATCTTGCTTTTGAATTCTAATTGATAAAGATCGTGTTTGGTAAGTACTAATTTTCTAGGCCCACTGATTATCAGTTTGATTCCAAAAAACCACTTTGGGCCCATAATTGCCCTATTCTTGATATTAGGGTTCTCTAAATATCCTCATTTATTAAATATATCCTATTTATAATAATTGTATTTTTTTAATTTTATAAAGAAAAAAGAAAAAAGAAGAGAAGCTTGTTGTCCAAATCAATATTCTAGGTTTGTTTATACATTATAAAATCTTAGTCAATGTTTTAATTTTGGTGTGTTTTAAATAAAAAATATACATTGAGGAATAATTTAATTTAAATGTAATTTATTTATTTTTTTGATATTTTATTTTAAATCATATGTGTTCAAACCTGATGTCTCACATCTATTCGGTCGACCCGGTTTGGCACGGGTTGCCCATTTGCCTTGTTGGAGCTCTAATGGGCCATAAATATTTTCAGGAATGAATAGGCCCAAATAAATATATGGGCCATAAATATTTTCAAGAATTAATAGGCCCAAATAAATATATGGGCCATGAAATTATTCAGGAAATGTAATAGGCCCAAATAAATATATGGGCCATGAATTATCCAGAAATAATAAGCCCATCACAAATTTTAAGAATAGAGTGAGTTATGTCAGTTAGAATTTAATGTGATATATTAAAATTTGTAAATTATATAAATAATTACAGAAAGTATGTGTTAAATAGATTTTTAAGCTGATTATATGACTTTTTTTTTTTTTTTTTTTTTGAAGAAATTGTAAGTTCACAAAATTTAAAAAAATAAAAATTAATAAAAAAATTTAAAAATAAAAAACACTGCAATCGTATTTAGTTTGATTTGTGGATTGAGTTTTTTTTAAGCAAACACTCATACTTGAAACGTCTTTTATTTATTTACGAAAATCACTTCAAATTTAACACTACCCCTTGTGTTTAAAAGTAATTTTTACAATTTAAAAAAAAAATAATAATCACCTTTTTTAATAGCAAAAACAATTGCAAACATTCTCTAAACAACACTGAATATTCATAAAATAAGACCTCAGACATAGAATATTAACTTCTAAAATTAAAAGGAAAAAAAAAAAACACACACACACACACACACACGCACACACACATATCCTAAGTATTAAGCATTCACCTCCTTCGCTAGCTCTTTGTTTTGTTCATCTGAGATGTAGATCCACTTCCTATCAAAAGTTCAAATCAACAGCTATAAGTACTTCATTACTAAAAAGAACCCTCATATTCCCCACAATTCAACTATCTCCTCCCTCCCAAAAACAAAACTATGTGACTTCTGTCTAATAAAAAAGTATTTTGTTTCTGAATAAAATAATTAAATTTCTAGAAAACCTCAGCTTAACCTTTTGGTTTGGGAAAGATTAAATGCTTAAAGTACATGTGCTTCCAGCAATATAAGATTGATAACCAAAGTATGTGATGGTAAAGGATCAGTCACATAGGATTATCCAAAGTACAGGGCATTAAATTATAGCTTCTACAAGGGAAATATTTATATCCTATGTTTATCTGCTTGGCGAGTTGGCACAATGTCATCATAGACAATCAACAATCTTATGAATGCATTAAACATTAAATATGAAATGGGTTTTGGCACAACATACCGGTTTTGGGCTCTGTGAACCATTTGACTTCTTCAATTCCAGTCATTGTCCGATTCTGAAATAAGACTTTTGACATCACTACCAACAGAATTAGGCTCTCTGATGAGCACACAGATGGAATATTTTTTGTCCAATATCAACAAATACATCCTAAACCAATAGCAGCTAGTGTGCAACAGCATATGCTTGTCAAACAGGCAGGGAAAATAGAAATGGAAAAAAGATGAGGATATAATGTAAAAAATTAGAAGTCTATTGCACTAACAAGCAAAAAGAAAAATAAGTTCTAATTTCATAAAATACATAATTATCAATGAATCAATTCAAGAGACCTGAGATGCCAAAGGGAAAGCAAGAGTTCAATAGCTTTGATTTGGGGGTGGGGGCTGAAGGGTGGAGAGTCGGAAGGGGAGATAACACAGAATGATGAATAAAGAAATGAAGAAATAAAGTGCTAGGGTTTTGTTTTGAGTTTTATTCTTTAAACCTTCATTTAAATTTTAAAAAAAAATAAAAAGGTACACTGGATATTTGAAATGATGCAGAAGTAAAGTTTGGTGTCAGTGATCCATAAATTTCAAATAGCACCATACTGATACCACATCCCAATTGCTTCGCATATTCATCAGCTTTCACTATTTTGGAATTGATTCATAATGGTATCATGAATTTTAAGAAATGTATTACCAACTCTGTTGGTGTGAGATAATCACAGTGGTTATAACGTGTACTTCTATGAAGAATGCAAATTTCCTGCAACATTAATGTCATAAATCCCAGAAATTCTCAATTGCATATTCAAAGCAATCAGCCACTAATTCAGTAGATTGCTCAACCTTCTGAAAGCTTTAAGAAAACTTTGATGTATGGGCAAGATGCAAATTTGCCTATTTCATAAATACTAAAAAGTCCATCGAATGACGGTAAGTCATAATACTAGTAAGCATATTATCATAAAAGTCAAGACAAACCACATCATAAATTGGAATCTGATTGCGCCAAAATTCCAAAGTAGGCATCAGCACTCTCCCTGTAAAATTTCCAGCATCAAAATATAATACCCAATGGGAGGGTTTAGAGAATGCTTAAACATGGAAAGCAGTGAAAGAGGTGGTTTGCTATTGGGGTATCATTGATATTTACCTGATCTAGATCTGTTAAAACTCAGAGGCTGAGGTGAGGCACTGGGAACTTTCTTCTTTCCACTGTCAGGAGTTTCCTTAACAAGGAGAGAAAAGAAAATGGTTTACTCAGCATAAAAGATAATACCTTTTTTGACTTAAAACAAACACCAAAAACAAAAGGATTATGTTGTAGTAGACCCAATCCGGCTGATACCATGATGAACATAGAATTTTTTTATCAAAAGAAGTGTGTATGTCTTGAAGGAGAATTCCCAATTTATCAAATAAGAATATTAAATTAGATTATAAAGACTAACAGTCTAGTGCACCCATTTAGAAATTTTCAACGAGAGCAGCACACAAGGATAATAAACGTGGATACTAGAAAAGAGCCAGAATGAGGTGATCAATGAAATATCCAAGCAAGCATTTTAAGTTAGCAAATACTTTATGTATGTTTGAGGCAAGTGAAGAGAGTCAAGCCTATTTAGTGTATTGCCATAGTATTTTATGATCGTGGAAAGCTTAAATTCATTTATTCACTTCTTTCTAGATATTATGAACCTATCCCTATTTCACCAACCTTGAATCCTGTATTAAATGTTCATGGTGAATAACATCAGTCAAATTTCAGTTAGAAATCGGCACGGTTCCAAACCGTCGGTCAGCAATTCAGTTTAATCGTTGACCCAATTCGGTTCCGGTTCCAAACCGGCGGTTCCAAGTGTAATATTTTATTTAAAGGGGGGGGGGGGGGGGGGGCGGAACCGGCTATATGCCTGTTCGGTTTTGGTTCCACCCCTCACAGTTCCAAGAACCGGCGGAACCGTGCCCATGTCTAACGGCAGCAGACAAGAGAACATAATCATCCATCCTTCTTCATTGGAGAATAAATCGTTCAAAATTGACACTAAATCCAATGCATATGAAATGATATATTAGTCTGATGATACATAAGACAACTCCACAATTTCTCGGGCTGTAACATCCCGATATGGTATCTAAATATTAGTTTCACATGCACTTAGAGCTCACTCTCAATGTTGTCAAGTAACGACTGTGCGTAATCTAGAAAAAGGTCTCACCTACATTGGTGTACCTAACATTGGTAGTTGCACAATGTAAAAGTTCCATATTAACCTTTTCTCCTCTCCTTTATTTCAATAACTATCTTTAGGTCCATACTTCTACAGTTGCAAACTCAAGCACACAGTAGGCCATGTGTAATTAGTATAAATTGTTAGGACATAGCTAGGTGCTGCAACATGAGAATAAATGCAATAAAGATGCCAACCTTACTACCATACAGTTTTCTTCCGGTCTCCACAGTTGATGTTTTAGCCTTCTTAGATAAACTGTATGTGCCAGCATTTTTCATATCCATTTGATTATCTGCAGCAGCAGGTGTATGTGGTGACTTTGTCGCTTTATTTTTCGCCTTCTGGGTCTGGCTTCTGGTTTTAATCTTTCTCATGCCCTTATCCTGGTTTTTAGTGTTAGGAACTTGATCAAACCCCTAATTAACAGAACCAGCATTTAAAAACCTCAGTTGTATTACATTTCTAGGCATGTTGAGTCCACTGACCTCGAAATTCAAGTTCTTTCCTCTTCCTGGTTGACAATCAACAGATGCTGATTCTACTTTTTCAGAGGCTATTGATGGAACAGAACTTAAACTGATCTTCTCGCTTCCGGATATTCTAGAAGGCGTTTGATTATTCTTTTGTTTCATTTTCAAGATGCTCATTCGACGTGTCATTACTCCCACGTCATTACAACTTACAATATCCTTAGATAAGCTCATACCCTTGTCAAAGTTAGCATTCGTAGAATTGTTTTTATCAGACTCCACCCTCGAGTCATCAATTTCCCTTTTTCTCCTCCCATTATATAAATGACAAGCAGACAGGATTCCTCTACTATCATTGATTTGAGAATATTCCAGATCCTTATCAATGACAGCTGATACATTGATGCTTCCCTCACAGCTTGAATCAGGTAATAATTTAATCGTGTTCTTCAAACAATTGACAGGCAGTTCCAAAGTAGTATGACCATCATCACTGCAGCCTCCATGATAAGATTCCCTTTCAGGACCGTCTGAGGCAATCCAAGACATACAGAAATTATCCTTATATCCCCCACTTACACTCCCAAATCCTTGAGTCAATGGAACAGCTGAAGATTCAGTTTTCTTGCTTTCCTGAATACCCTTGGCACTCATTTTGCCTTGTGATCCAAAATCCTTTTCATGACTGTCTACATCTGTCTTCCCAGCTTCCACTGGCATAGAATAGCAGGAATAAAGATTTAAACATAAAAATGTTTAAGCAGATAAACGTACTTCCAGAATGTAGCAAAGGATTATTAAGAAGGTTAACTGATGTCATTAGAGGAAGATTCTTTACCCATGAACTTTTCATAATACTCCTTCCAATATGATGGAAAACCAAAAAGAAAATGGTTGCACACCTGTTCAAGTTTTGAATGAAAAAACATTAATAACTTACTATAGAAAGTATCTGCAACAAAAATGCCCATCCAGTTAAAAATAAACACAATCCAGATTGAAGATATCTATAAAGTTAAAGGTGTACTCTTAACATTTTGCAGAGGATAAAAACCCAAATAAATTATTGATGGAAAAGACAATTTTCAGGACAACAAATGTTTCTTATGTTTAACTTTTTTGGGACAAGGTGAATGTTGATTGCACTTGATTTCTCCAAACTGAAAGCAATTTCATTAAATTTATATCTTATATAGTACCAATACCATCCTTTCCTTGCCATGTAAGTGTTTCCTTGATAAACTTTGATTTTATAGAAATCAGAGAGCTCAGTTTTGCTATGACGGGAAGAAAGCTGTCTTGTTTCACAAATAAGGACAACTATTCTTTCAGCAGCCTGCGTTCTACGAACCCGCCATATGTTAGGTCATGATGAAATTGAATTCAATAGCTTTATTTCGATCATAAGAAAGAATAATAATCTACACCCTGATTGAAGAAGGATAACAGACAAACAGAAAGTGTTAACCGCATTAACTATGCCTCTTAAAACTTGTAAGACATAAGAAGTAAGTGTGTGAACTTACATCAGTTGGATACCCATTTTCTAAAGTGCGATCTTTGTTCATGAATCCGTTCAGGATAACACAAATCCCATCAGTGGTATGAACAGTGAATGCATCATGTCTCCTAAGGATAGGCGCTGATGAAAAGACCCGCACAGCCCGTTTCCTTTGGCAGAAAAGTAGACAACCCCTCATGAGATGCAAGAAAGTAAATCTCAGTTCAATAGAAATTTGAGCTTAGTGTGCTAACAGTATAGATGAATCCACTTCAGCCAGATATTAGATACAGTCAATCTAAATAGAACTGGAGAGTAATGCGGTCATCTCATGAATCTTAATAATTCTAAGACACTACTTGTTGCGCATTATAAGGAAATTCAACACAAATCAGTTACTTTTAAAATTACATCCTTCCTAGGTCATAAGTAACAATGCAAATATGGTCTGCCTGCATTTGCTAACCAATATATGCTAACATGTTAATTTTATAAAAATTAGTCTGCCAGTAGATTCAACCCATTCTCAAAGCCTGAAAATACTAACTCTAGTAAATTTTTAGGTATAAAGCTTTTGCACATAATCTTCCCTGAAAGATCTTTCCAGGAACTGTTATCCAAGCAAGCATCAAATATTCAACGGGAATAAATACAACAAACTTTTTAGGAGCAAAAACCATGAGCTTGATCATTGTTTATATTATTTTTCTGCAAATATTTAATTTGCTGTCCTTGAAACTTCATTTGTTTGTTCCTCCTAAGCGCACTCAAGACCATGCCTAACCACGTCCGGAAGATTACTGCAATGCCAATGTCACCATCAAGTAGCCTTTTTGGTGTTTCCGGATTCTAGTCTGATTAACTGCAACTTAGCTAGGTCCAACTTTACCCCCAGGATGCAGAGCAAGGTCATCAAATAGCACAAAGCAAATAAACAATTTGAAGATGTTAGACACCACTCAGTGAGAGGTTGCACCAACATTCTTTAACCCAAAAGCCATAACTTTGGATTAGAACATACCAGTACGAGAGCTCAGGGCAATGCATTTTATGTCCTTAGGGTCAGTAGTTCGTCTCTTGCTAGTTGTATCCGTGGCCAAAGAGTCATACTGTATCATTCCAACCACTAGTCTCTAATCAAATTTCAGTTTGCTTCTAGCTTCCTTTCTAGATAAAGGAAGATGAAAGAGGATAGGATACCTAAATGCCCCAAGTACATTATTCCGTTCCAATACTAATACTTAAAAAATAAAAGAAATTTTTTTGACAGAAAATATTTCCGTATAATAACGGGGGAAAGTAGAGTTGGAAATCAAGAATTCAAGCACATGTGTTAAGCCCAGACATTTTTCAACTTCGAAACAAAAAGCATTTCAAAGCCTTCATTGATTCAACATGGCACTACCTGAAAGAAAAATATATCAAGATGTAGCTTACCTCTCAAGAGTGTACCCAGCCACCGCGAGTCCTGTCCCTTTGATGCCATCTTCGCCCTCAACCAACCACCAATCCGTTAAACAGACCTTGAATTTTCCAGACATTCATAAAATTATTAACATATAACAACAGGAAAAAAAAGAAAAAAAAAAAGGTTAATAAAAGGAAAACACAAAAGCTTACGGTTCGTTCGAAGTGGGACTTCTTCAAGTTGACCCTATTAGTAAGATGAAGTGGAGTCGAAGCAGATGCCATGGCTTAAGCCAATAGATCATTCAGACACCAGCGCGGGAAAATCAAGGGTTTGAGTTTTGGGAATTTTCAAGGTTACCTGTGTCACTTTCACTACTAAAACCCAGGGATAAAATGCGCCACACCATATGTCGTGTTCAAAATTAGCGACTCTCTTTACAGCCCTAAATTGTATGATGATTTTATTAATTTTGTCTGTGCTCTTTTTCAGAAAATAATTTTAAGTATAATTAAGTTTTTTTATATTTTATTATATTCTTACATTGTATATTATTTTAAAATATATATATCTATATATATATATATATTCAATGTCGTTACACTGAAGTTGATCCATTAGTCCTCTTTTTCTCTTCTTTATTGTTCTTATGGTGTTGAAACAACGACATACAACATTTAGAATTAATTTCGTATAAAATAATTCTTTTTTTAATATAATTAAAAATAAATTTTACTTTTTTATTATAAGAGATCTCACACACACATTTAAATTTTAAACTTAAATAAGATACTAAAATTAGAGTTCAAATATTATAATTTAGATGAACTCATAGCTATAAAGTCATTCAAATATAGTTTTAATTTCTATGAATTTGAATCTAGAACATTAAATAATTTACACATCTAATTTAAATTGATATATTATTGTTATAAACATTATAAACTATACATTTGTATTATGTAATTTGAAATTCTATTTTAGATTAGAATATCATTGATTTTAACTTTAAGTTTAAATATGTAGTTTGACCATATAACTCACAGTCCGAAAATATCTTATTTAATTTGATCCGAAATTTGATAAAATGAAAGTTAGGTTCACAATATTGTTGGGTCGTTTAAAATTAGCCGTATAGTTCAAGACCTAATTAATCCAAAATTTATTAAGACTAGCTCGAAACCAGTAAATTCAGCGTGATTAACATTCCTACTAGTTGTACTCTTTTGCCTTAAACTTTAAAATAATTGTTTTTCTTTTACCAATAATAAAAAATGATCCTTAATAATATAGATTAAATGTCAGGAGCTCCAAATATTATTAAACTTTAGAAGTCTTTGTATTCATCCTTCAAATATTATACGTCTATCTTATATAAAGTTATATGTATAATATATATACCTACATTTATATATACGCACATAGATATGGATACTCGACTTTATGAATTCAATTCAAATATTATATATTAAGTTTATATATTTAAAACTAAAAAGTTGATTTTGTACGTCAATTTTATAAATTTTTTACATGCAAATGAGCTGAAACGATCGACAAAGTTAAAATCACGAATCATACTTAAACAAATTTCTCCACAAATCAGAACACAATGTGTTATAAGGCATAAGTCTGCAAAACTAAAGCACCATCTCATAGAGTAGCATGGACTTCTCCATCAATATTTTACACCATTATAATAGTGGAACTCAAACTGCTATAATTTTGTCAACAAAAGAAGAATGATGTATTCTTTTAATTAATTAATATAACGTAAAAACTCATATGAAACAGTTACACGTGTGACACGATTTAATGTATTACTTGCTTAACTATAAAATATCACTATTTTCTTAAGTATATTACTTCTGATTAGTTACCTTAAAAAATAGTGATACTAATTAAACAAATAATATTTTATAATTTCTTAAGTGATACCTTAAATCGTATCACACGTGCAACCGTTTTACAGAAAACTCATTCTTAATATAAATTACACTTTTCGTTTTAGATACTATATGTTATAATTTCATATTCCATAACAACCATATTTTAAAAAGAAAAAAAAAAAAAGGAAAAGAAACAGAAAGACAGCTGGAGAGCACTTCAATGAATTTGATAACCTAACAAAACTACCAATTTAAATGAATTCTTGCCCGGATTTGAAAGGTTAAGGAGGTGTTTGGATCTTCTCCAATTTATGTGGGTGTGATTGACTATTATTTGATTTTTACAATTTAATTTTGGTAGAATTGATTGTTTGATTTTTACAATTTAATGTTGGTAAGGTTGATTATTTTATTTCAATAAAATTTTGAATAACTATAACTTTAATCAATCGAGTCAAATTGTTCCTCTTCTCAATTTTCTACTTAAAATTACCTAAAATCTATCAATCTGTTAATTAAATGTGTCACATAATACAGAATTAAAACACATAGATCCTATTGCAAGAATCAATTGACCCAACTCATTCAAAAGATTTCACATATATATCATTAATTAATAATATAAACTTTCATAAATAAATGATTTTAAATTAGGAATGCTGATCATCGTTAATGGAATTTAGGTTTTTTGTCTGGAAGTTACTAAATAAATAAATTACTATAATAGTAATAATTTCATGTTTTAACTATTTATTTAGATCCAAACATACCCTAAACAAGTAAAAAAGTAAAACAAAAAATAAAAATAATAAATAGTGATGATTATAGATCGACAGAACTACCCTCGGGCTGAGGCAGTCAAGCGGCAGGCCATCATTGGCAGGCACTCTCCAAATATTAACAATTCTTAAAACATAAAAGAAAACAAATATAGACCCCATACTCCACGCGCTCATAGTCACGCGCCGCACATCACAAAACCTTCGCCGTTTCTCTACCGGAATTCCAACATTCCACGGCCACAACAGTCGAGAAAACTAGGAGATACATACGCACACCGCTATATGTATGCGCGCGCACACACACCACTCATCATCCGATACCTACATCATCATAGAGTGCAGCCGCAGAAGACGAAGAAGAAGCAGAGGAAGGAGACGAGAGCGACGGACTCCACGGCGGACACGACGGACCACACGACGTCGTCGACAGTGGGAAGGCTGATGCGTGGGGCCCACCGCCCGGGCTCGAGGGAGCTGAGGGTGATGCTGAAGCTGCTGCTGCTCCATCTCGGCGGAGTCAGGTAGGAGGCGAAAAGCCTCGGCCACCGGAAGAACGATGTAGGCAGCGAGAAGCTGGCGTCTAGCCACCGTGAAACCGTCCAGCGAGACATATTTCACCGATCCCCCTTTCTTTTTGTCTGTGAGTCCGTAGAAGATGGAAATCTGTGCTCCGGGCGGAATATTCTAGCTTAGTTTTGGAGGGGGCACATATTATTAAAGGGACAAGTGTGGAATGATCTGGGCCGTCCATTTCATTCGGGAGATGCGAGGGAGATTTCCAGCAATTTTGGCCATATGCCGGTCTTGTGGAACAAAATATATTCTACGAGTGATTTGCTTAAGACAGCATTCCATTTTTAAAGTAAAATACTTCCAGCATATGGTATTTTGTCCTCTTACAACTTTTTAAAAATATATATAATTATATAAATATATTTTAGGTTAATTCATTATAATTTTAAATAAACTAAATATTATTAAAAATAATATTAAAAAAATATATTTTTTCAGTGTAAGTAATAACTAATAATGAATATAGATTCAATTGCTTAATTTCTTCCCTTAATATTCTAATTTAGGATTTTGACGCTAAATTTTAAAAGATTTTGAAGTCATAATATATTAAGCATATAAAAGTAATTATATAATTATAATTTATATTTAAATTTATTAAATTCTGACCGGCTAGAATATGGCAATTTCGCACGATACGTTATTTTCTTTTATTTGAGAAAGTGAAACAAAATATTTTAATGATTTATGTTACAAATCATTGGCATGATTGACGTTGCAATGGCGTGTTTTTCCTTAATGAATGGAATTTCTATGCATTTATTTATTTGTAGTGTACAATACAATGGGATGTTTGGATTAGGCTGGAGGCCTTCGTAGCACAATCGGTTGTGGGTTGTACGGTTGTGTCACAATCAAATGCATAGTAAAAGATAGTGTTTGTTTTGGGTTGTGATAAGGTAGATTGTTATTGATATGTCAAATCAATAGATTTAGTGGAGTTTTGTTAAATTATTATATTATGAGAGATAAATATTTGTGGATTTAATAATTGATGATGGATTATTATATATATATGTTAAATGGATGTCAATATAAAGATTTTAAGAAGAGAATTAATATTATATAAATTTTATAAAAAATGAATTTGAAATAAAAAAGTTATAAAAATTTTGGGTGAAAAAATATATATTGAATAGTTTTCTTGGGAACGATGAGAGAAGAGGGAGAAAAAAGAGGTGTATAGTGGGTAGAGTTGTGGATGGAACAACCACAACACACAACCTAGTAAACAAACACGGGCTGGATTGTGACACAACTCACAATCGATTGTGCAAAGGCGTGTCCAAACATACCCATGTGTTTATAAAAACATATTATGATTTTGTAAGAAATGGTTTTTGCTCGGATTTTTTAAACTTCGTGGGAACGGGTAAGGTTTCAATTTGATCTTTTCTTTTGAAATAATTGATTCTTAGAATATTGAGGAGTGAAATTAAAATTGAACGGATATAAAGATCTTTCAAATTTTGTTGTTATCAGTAAAATATGCCGACATCGTAACATCTCTTCTATTGGGTGAATTGGAAGAAAAATGGAAAAGTATACAAAAATATTAGAAAAGTAATTGTAATGATTAAAGTTAACGTGACCATCGATGAAGTTGAGCAAATTCTTCCTTTTTATTATTATGATTTTTTTAATTGAGCCCTATTATTTATTTTGAAATATTAGGTCCTCTTGTTTTTAGATATTTATATAATTTATGTACTTAGTACAATCAATATGCCTTACTAAGAAAAATAAAATTAGTGTAAATAAAAGTCTAGGAATTAAATATCTTTATGCATAATTGTAGAAACCCATCTTTTTAAAACTAAAATAAAATAATCAAGTAATTTATTAAAAAAACAAATGCATAAAAGTTCAAAATACAATAGTTAGTACACGACAAAATATTATTAAATTTGTGGCGATTCTTTTAATATCTTTACCCTTTTTATATGTGTAACCACTTTAATCTAATCCGACTACATCTGTAAAGATAAAAATTGAACGAATATAATTGAATCGAGCCAAGACGAGTTTGAATTTGTTTGTATATTATTTTTTCTGTTTGAACTTGAGGTCGTTAAGATATTAAAAAGTATATCTAAGTTATATTCTTTCAGAATTCTATGTGTTTAAATTTATTCACAAATGTGTTCGTCCACGCATTTAACAACGTATCAGTATGTATATTTGTTTTCTGAACAACTTAATAACTTTCTCTCGAACATTACATAAACATTTAAAAAGAAAAAAATCTCTATACACACGAGCCAAAAGAAAAAAACTACTGTCTAGTATAATAACAAGTAATAATATATGATAGTATTGTTGTTACTATTTTTGTTCTCTTATTATTGTTATTGTTGATCGAGTCTTTAATAAGTTTGTTCGTGAGCATTTCTAAACGAAGACTAAATGAGCATATTTAAAAGAGAACAGTCTCATTCCACATGTCTCTCCACAAAATATTGTACGGTTATTTGATTAAATAAATTAAAAAATTAACTATAATCTTTCTTTATATACAAGAAGGAAGAAGGATATCTGATGATTTATGAGAATTATTCTACTTTATTGGCACATGTCTTTACTATTTATTGGCACGTGAATTTCTTATATTTCTTTTATTATTATTTTTACTAAACTTTAAAAATTTTAAATAAGCAATTTACAAATTAATAAAAATTAATTTCAAGAGAATAAAAATATAATATAACATAATAAAAAATGAAATTATATAATATTTATATAAATATAATTGACATAAAAAATTATTATGTAACTTTTAAAAATAATAATATAATATTATCATATATTATTGATAAAAAATATTACGTCCCTTAAAATTGAATAGTCGGAATTGAATTTTTATTATTGTATCTAAATAATTTCTTTATCATTGATCTCACTGTTTATTTATTAAAAAAACATTAAAATTGTAACAAATTTATATACCTCGGGGCAATCTGACACCCAGAAACCAACTGAGCTGTCCATGCGGACACAAATTCATCTACCTCGTCATCTTTTAATTTTGTCTTGTGCATTTCTGTATGCCACTTAAAGGGGGACCCATTTCCTATTCATACCTTTTGACAGTTCTAAGAAAATTACTGTTTGGCGTTTTCTGATTTCCCACCACGTCACTGCAAAACTCTCCATATTTTTAGGTTAAATTAGCTGTCACAAAATGGGAAAAAATTAAATTTGTATTTATTTTCATAATGCATAAAGTAAACTCAAAAACTCCTCTAAAATGGTTATACGTGTAAAATAATTTAAAATATTACTTGTTTAACTATAAAGTATTACTTGTTTAATTATAAAGTATTACTATTTTTTAAGTGTATTAATGTTGATTAGTTACCTTAAAAAATAGTAATACTTTATAGTTAAATAATTAATACTTTATAATTACTTAAGTAATACCTTAAATCGTGTCACACGTGCAACCGTTTCACAGGAGACTCACTCTAAAATAAAATATTATAATTCTATTTTTATTTGTCACACAATATATATATACATACAACAAATAGATAAGGCGTGCAATTATAGTTTATTTTTGTATGTGATACAAATTTTTCATATTTTCTTCATCCTTAAATTATATTTTTTATTGTGTCAAATTGATTAATTAAGATATTATTTTTTATTCACCCGAAATTAAATTTGAGACATTAATTTAATCTACTCAAAAAGTAGATTTCAATTTACAATTTATTTATATTTTTAAAAATAAATATAACATAACCATTGTTAAAAAATTAGCAATTACCAACTTTATAAACCAATTTCTGCAAAAGGACACAAGCAATATGACACCCGAGCAACGTTTCTATCATGACAAATTGTGTCAAGAAATTATGGCAAAATAGAACTCATCGTCTTAAGTCATTTCATGTAGTAGTTATTCTCATTTAATGCAGTAGCAATGTTTTTATTATGTTATAAAAGATTTTTATTAATGTAATAAATATTTTTATAATATATTTTCTACTTCATTGTCCACATGCATGACAAAATTCGACAGATAATAAACTAGCCGTTGCACTCAATAATTTTTTATTTTTAAAATTTATGAATAATATCATATTTTATATTAATATTTTATATATTTTATTTATTTATAATATAAAATAAAATATAAATAAAATATAAATATATTGAATATATATGAATGAATGTGTTTAATAAATTAAGTGTTTAAAAAAAAATTGATGCAGAGGATAGAGAATGATTGAAAGGATGAATCTTTCATCCAACCGGTCCATGTCCCTTATGAGATAATAAAATGTAGATATTTGTTGGGCAGCAGCCACGTGAGTGATAAAGCAATAAATATCAGGGGGCCCCACAATTCAATTCCGTTAATGGCAACCACTTCGACTCTGACATTTTGGTCTAATCTATGTTCAACTCAATTATACACACAAAAAACGTCATTCCTACTTCATTCTGCTCAGCCCACCCGCGGATTTCACGCGCACGTTTTTTCTGCACGTGCGCCATTTTGATCTAGTACTTTTTTTTATAAAAATTGATATTTTTTAATATGATTTTTTTTTATAACTCAAAAAGTTTATATTTTATTTTTATCAAGGAAGTATTATTTTTTTAGTATATTATTAATATTCATTGCTAAAAAGAATTATGATTTCAATTTAATATTTTGTAATTAGTGCAATAAAAATAATACAAATTTAATAAAAAGTAATATTTTTTAAACAATAACAAGATACTATCTTTTATCAAAAAAATTATCATGTTCCGCACGTATGGAACAAATCCAACGAAGATGTTCCTTAGACCAAATCCATGAAGTTTTATACTTATTTAGATATGATCAGTCTAAATATACAGATTTAGATCAATGCTGATTGTACATCCAACATTTAAAAATTGAAGCTTCCAAAAAGGATAAATTCCCTCAAGACTTGAAAAGACTACAAGTCTATGCCAGAACGTACAATCACAAAAGCAAAAGGTATTTTCCTTAACTTGAGGAATAAAAAAAGAAGAAAAAAAGAAAAAAGAAACGGACTATAACAAATTAGAGAAGGTTGAGCTTCCAAGAACCCAAATTGGACGGCCAAAAACTACAAGGATGGAACAAGAAACAGAAAACAAAACAGAGAAAGCCACTCAAAGTCGGAAGAAAAGTAGATAAACCTAACTGACTGAAAGCAAACCCTTTTATTTTCAACCGAAGTTGAAGCCTCCAGCAGGAACATTTGGCTGATTGTTGCCAAAGCTGAAATTCCCATCGGTCAAATTCTGATTCTCTTCGTCTTCCTCGACCCAGTATTTTTCCAATATTTTCACGGCCTTTTCGTAGATTTCATTGTTGTCGTGGCTCTGGAGATTTTCTATTTTGTCCAGTCCTTCACAATCGTCAATCATCTGTGCGTATATGTTGACCCCACCATTCTGGCCGGCTTCTTTGTCGGCCTCGCCTACCTTCAAGATGTTTTCGAGTCCCTCAAGGCAGACAGTGACGATCCTTGGGTCTGGACAAATTAGAAGATCACACAGTGGCTTTATGCACCCTTGAGTCACCAGATATCTGCAAGAGTGACAAATCATAAGAATGAGGTACGAGATGGGAGTAAAAGGGTTTAAAGGTGGATGTATAATGTGCATATGAACACAAATGTAACTAATATTTATAAAATTATAAAATGCCAGATATACATCGAATATCAATCACATTCAATACCTAAAATTAATAATCAAATTTAGAAAAAAAGTTTAACAAAATACCATTCTATATGCACACACTACCACATATAATACTCGATTAGTCATAATCACACGCATGTCCTGCAATTTTAAAACAACCATCCAAACGCATACTGCAATCCTTTATCATTCTTCAGACTTAACTTTTTATCTAATTAACTCACACAATTATTTTTCATAAAATGACATTCAATAATACTTACTAAAGCATGTTTGAACAATCCAAAAGATGATGTTCGACATCCCCATATTTCAAAATCCAAGTAAAGATTGAAATGAATTTGCCAATAGATCCCAAGCATACTCTTAGAGAGGCATCAAAATCAGCTGAACATTTAAGTGCATATGCCATTACAATTGTGCACCATACAAATCCAATACCTAATCTGCTCCGCGGATCCGCCGGAGGTGGCATTCGAGATAGCCCATGCAGCCTCTTTCTTTATCTCAAACTCTGCATGTTGCAGAAGTTGCACCAAAGGCAGAATGATTCCTGTCTCAATGACAGCCTGTTCCAGAGCAATCAACAAATGTCTTGATAAGAAGACAATCACAGGCACAACAAACAGATATACAAGCAACCTCAATAATTCTTTTAGAATAAAATGAAATGAATAAATGCTTTTCTACATTCCCCCCTCTCCCAATTCTCTGGACCTATATCTCTTCTTAAGGTCTTTATTTCTATCTTAAGTTATCAAGCACTAACCTGCCTCGTAGCCTAGACAATACTGAACTGAAGCTTCTTAACAACTTCCATCTAGGTTAAATTTACCATGTGGTACTAGGTTCCCAATCTAACTACAACTTTTCACTATGATGATCTTCCAGTGAAAGAAGTGCACAAAAATTCTAAATACAAAGCAATATTCCATCGAAAATATACGAACAGTTGGAAAGAACATACAGAATATGCACCTTCTTACAATATAATTCCAATCATATATGCTTATTTATTATTATTAAGATAGTGGGCCAAAATGGATGTCTCAGTCAACGAAACATCACACTGTTTTCCCTTTTGTTTTTAAGTGGCAGAGGGGGTGGCGGCGTCCAGGACATTGATTGCTAAAGTAATGGAACGGGACCCCTTATATGCACCATAAACAATGTCTGTTAATAAGACTATATGAATCCTGTGTCCACTCCACCTGTAAAATGACTTTCAAGATTAATGTTTTATGTCAGTCCCTTCCTCTAGATTACTAATTCCTAATTAATAGACTACTTCCACCAACTGTATACTGTTTTGCCTTCACTCAATATTCCTGGCACATATGTACATATTTTGGCAATATCTGTTAAATGAAGAACCACAAAACAGAATATATTTTTTCCTCTATTTTCTCCCGTTTGAATCTTCACTGTCATCTTGATCACACTCATATTGATGAAAGTTGTTAAACTTTAAATGTCCCGGCCATTGGTCTAACTATTAATTTCTGATCCGAATAGATGCCTTACAAAAAGCCATCGTTTACATGTATGGAATTGATTTTTATAAAATTGATTCTCTTCACATAGCTAAGGAAATAGAAGTTCAGTAAAGAAGCAAGAGAAAGTAGACTAGTACCTGAATTTGAGCTCTATTACCAGCAGTAATATTAGAGATTGTCCAACAAGCTTCTTTCTTTATGCTTTTCTTATGATTTTGAGTAAGCAGCTGTTGGAGACATGGGAGGACTTGATTGTCTATCACAAACTGACACAAACCAGTGGAACTGTGTGAAGATCAGAATAGATGAAGCCGAAGACAAGAAACAAATATATGTGCTGATAAATTTTTTCCCTGCCAAAGTTCCTCTGAATTTAGTGATTCTAAACTATCATCTCAGTAGTACAGCATATACTGAATGCAATTAGTAGAACTACTGAAGTTATACAATAGCTTAATGAGATGCCCTGTAACACTGTGCCAATAATTGCAGAATTTAGCACAAAAGGCCAAGACATGCCATGCATGGAAGATTCTAGAGGCAGTGTCTTTTACATAGATCAGTGGAAATAAGATGTCAGCAAAACGGCACTTTCGATATGCTGACACTTAAGACATAGAGGCTGTGACAGTGAAAGTAGTTGATGAAAACATCCATTCAAGCAAAAAATAAGATCATTCAGACTGGACAATTTCTTACCACATCCTATGGATGTGCGAAGCATGATAAGTCAGCAGAACTGCACTGTTAGAAAACTCGATTTTCTTTTATTGTTTCTGGTATTTGGTATTCAGTGCGGAAACAGTTGATTGGGCCAGCCTAATTTACCGTACCGAATATAAATTATATATATTCACATTTCAATTAAAATTTAAATCCTTTATTAAAAAAAGAGAAATAAGATTAAAGAAAATTAACACAAATAAAAGCAACAGAAAGCTTTTGAGGTAGACATATTTAAAAAAAATTAAAAAACATAATCTTTTTGTAATTTGCGTAACCTTTTCAATCACAATCATACTAACTACAACAGAACTATTTCATAACAAGCCAAACTTAACCAAAGTTGTTCAGTTCACTATTCTTTTTGATAAAATGGTGCACCAAATTTATTGTTCATTGTGATAAAGTTCCAACATATGCACAAACCCACCAAATCCTGTAAATAAATAACTACAGAAGGACCATCACAAGGTAAATAAAAGAGAATTTATTTGCGACAGTGCTGGAAAAAATATTTAATGAAACAGAAAAATATAACAAGGCAAAAGCCAGCGGACAACTTTAACAGAGGAGCATCATTTGTATCGTGCATACCTGTGTCTGAGCATCGTCACCAGTGACAATATTCCCCACAGTCCGAAGAGCAGGTACAAGAACAGTAGGCGACGGATGGCTTTACGACAAACAAAATGCTGTTACCAACATAAGATTGATAGCTAGACAGTAGTATTTCTTTAAAGATACATTAGAAACAGCATTTCATGAAATCAAAAGATATGGATAAACTAGAAAGACTAGGAAAAAGAAAACAACAAAGCCATAAGTAAGTACACTTCAACTTCTTTCAGTTGGAATAAGAACATACAGCAGAAGCTCCACGAGCCGTTGGCAGACACCTGCCTCAATCACAGCTTGAATTTTGTCGTTTGTTCCATCAGATAGATAAGAAAGAGCCCAGCAAGCGTCAGTCAGAACCTCCTCATCGTTCAAATGGATAAGTTGCCGGAGAACAGGCAATGCAGGCCTTACCTGACCAAGTGAAGAAAAAGGTAACAATTTATTAACAGACTAATTTACCCATCAAACCAGTTTCAAAGCAGCAAAATCACAACTGAAGATACACCCACTATCTAAATTACTAACAAACTAGATCTTATATTCCACAACTGACTCAGACCTGCTCAAAAGGAGTGGGTGGTTTTCCACGACAGAAATTAGACAACGTCCATGTAGCATTTCTCAGCATCGAGAGCTTTGAATTGTCATTTAACTGAGCTAGCAGAGGCAAAAGGGCACTATGCCCAAGGACAAGATCCCTACAAGTTGGAGAATCACCAGCAACATTACCAAGAGCCCAAACTGCCTGCTTAGCAGAGAACAGTAAAGGTACATGTTAGAACTTGTTCTTGAAAATCAGCCACTACCAATAATAAACAATTCACCGTGCAGCAAGTTATTCACAACCTCAAGCCTAAGGTGAGATACAATATAAAGAGAAATTTATCCAAAAGGGATTAATAAAATACCTGCTCACGAACATCATCACTGGCAGAACTAAGGAGTTGAACAAATTTAGGAACAGCACCTTGTTCAATCACCACTCGTGTGTGTTCCGATGTCCCTGAAGCAACATTTGTCAAAGCCCATGCAGCTTCAAACTGCAACCAAGAATACCCATGTTTTGATTATTTATTATTTGCATAAGACTTAAAAAAGAAATATCTACACAGAGACCTTACTTGTAGCTGAGGCACATCATGCCTACCAAGGAACTCAACAAAACGAGGGATCACCCCAGCTTTAATCACCTCATCAATTGGTGGGCTACGTTCTGAAAAGGAAAGGAGTTACAAAATTCATGTTGTAAACGGATAATTCCAGAAATAAAGGAATTATAAAGGCTATAAGAGGCATGGATACCAAATTACCTATCGATAAAAGCTTTCTGAAATGGGTAGTTGCCTCCAGTTGAGAATTAGCATCATTCGACCATACTCCTTGCACCATTGAAGGAATACTTTCCAACTGTCAGAGAAATTGATTGTGAGCATCATACCATGCCAGATTGCATGAACTGCAAGTAAATTCCTCAATCAAAGCAATTAATTTAGAGGCCTTTGATTTTGAACCAATGTGAAATAAAAGCTTTTGATCAACCCTACAAGTTTAGAGCATGTGAGCTGCAAATTTATCTCTCCCATCCTGAAGTCACATTCCTACCACTCATCCCTATAAGCACTCGAAAAGTTATTGACAATGAAAAGGCGTCAACAAGAAGCAAACCTCACAATTAAGAGACATCAATTACCCAGTGTTCAACTGATCCAAAAAAGACATCAAGAATATTAATAGCACAACTTCAGCTAAAGTCTTAACATATCTACAAAAGAAGACAGTTATAGCCCGGCACCAATTAACAATCCATCCCACTGCTATAATTATTTTGCGTAAACTAAATCACTCCAAATTCAAGGTCACTCAATTAAAGCACGAGACAAGCCTTTTCTTCTCCTACATCATCATAATAGCCCCAACTTGATACCTATGAAATCCAATCCACCTTCCACTCAACTCAAAGAACCCCAAAACTATAGATCACGGGTCTATCAGAAAATCTCATAAAAACAGCAATCACACCATTCTCCCACACTCAGTTTCAAGTCGATAATCAAAAGAAAGATAGATCACTGTGTAGCACAGCAATCCACAGTCAATTCCCAAACAAATAAAAAATGGAAGGAGAACAAGTACCTTCTTCTCGATGGCGGCAGCAGATTGCGACGAATCGACAGGGAAGAGCTGTGGCTGCTGGGTAAAGCTGCCATTGAGAATACCCTCGCGCCGCTTCTTAAGGAGATTATCCTCCCGCTTATTCTTCCTGATCTCGACCAAATTATCCTCCCTCCGCCGCCGGGCTTCCTCTGCATCAACACCTATCTTGTAGCCCTTCTTCCGCACCTCTGTCCGGCTGCTCGGACGCAGCGACATCTTGCCAGAGCAGTGGTCCGAATCCTCTCCTCTTCTCTCGTCGACGATTCGCGCTACTGTTCGATGAATTGCCGAAAAGAGAAACAGAGGAAAGTAAAAAGTAAGGAGTGAGGCAGAGGTTGGGAAGACAAGAATACAAAACGCGCAACGCGCAAATGGGGGCAGAATGGCTGACCCGATCCTCAACCCGACCCACCTGAAATCCTTGACGTGATTTGTCTTCCATATTATTATTTAGCGCCGACTATTTGTTGGCTTCTAATACCATCTCAACCGCTTCCATTATTCTTGTGTAAATTCATTATTTTAGCATAAAATTTATATATTTTTTTTAATAATTTGAACTACATTCTTTACTAAAAAACAATATTATTCAATAATTTTTATTCTCTTTTATTTTTAATATTTATTTTTACAACTAAGTATTTGTTAAAAACATTATATATGTAATTTTATTTAACATTAAATTTTGAGATAATATTTATTTTATTTATATTCTTAAACTATCTATTCAAAAATATATATGTAATATTAAATGTCGGATAATATTTTACAATTCTATTAAATTTGTATATAATATTTAAAATCTAATATACTTATTTAAATTATATTTTTATTATTATTTAAATTACAGATTATATGATTTTTAAAAAACTTGATTTAATTTCAATTTGGATAATTGAGATAAAAAATTACAATATTAAATATTAAAAAAAGATATAAAAATAAAATGTAAAATAATTTATAAATAATTATAATAGATCATACAATATAGATTATATAGAAAATATAATTTTTATAAATATTAGACAAATAAATCATGTATTTTCTGTCAAATGACTAAAATCGCACCCACGTTCGGCCAACCAGGGCCGAACATAAAATATGGCGTTCGGCCAATCGCGGGCACGTTCGGCCAACTAGGGCCGAATATAAAATATGGCGTTCGGCCAGCGATTAAGCTTTTCGATGAAAAATACAGTACTTAATTGTGTAATTCTTATAATAATTATATTTTTTTATATCATTTGTATTTCTATTTTTCATTATCAGTTACTTACAAATATTTCAACTTTTATTTTAATTCATTTGAATATAGGATTAATGTGTCAGTGTGTTTGAGCAAATAATGAAGAATATCAATAATGAAAATATTAATGTTTATTTTTTAAAGAAAATTACATAAAGGTATATATGTCATTTAGATTCTATTTAATTTTATTTACTAAATTAAAGTGGTGTGAAAGTGATGTTTGTTGTGTTTTTAGCAACACCCCTTGAATTAATGTATTCCACCAATTTAAATAATGAAACAATAAATTGTTATTATTAATATTAAGAGATAAATAATTAAAATAAGTAAATTTTAAATTTTTTAAAAACAATTGATAATTCCTTTAACAACTTGCTTCTCTTTTTTTTTTCTTCCCAGAACATCACAAATTCTAAATTTTAAAATATATATCAATAAAAAAATAAAATAAATATAAAGAATCATTTGATAATATACATTCTCTCTTGCTATTTTCATAGTTTTAATGAAAATTGATTTTTTATGTTGAGATTTGAAAACATTGATTGAATTTGTTCGACCTCATTATCTCAACTATAATCACCAATGTTCAACCAAATTAGTTAAACATTTTCTCACATATTCGATCTCCGCCATCAAACATTATGTATAAATTGTAATGTTCGATCAAGCTGGTCGAATATGTGCTACAATGTTCGTCCCTCCAAATTAAACATGGTGTTAGGTTAAGAATTTTATCTTGTTATGAAACATATTGTTAAGATGAAGTTGAACGCCACACTTTTTTTCCCCTTTTTCTTCTCAGTATCGAGGTCGAAAAATAAAATAAATGAAAATAAGACAATAAAAAAAAAAATTGTTCAATCAAAAAGATTGAAAAACATGCATATTGTTCGACCTTTAACGTTGCTTATTATGTTAAGCCTCCTTAGTCAAATAATTTGCACCCTGCTTGAATAACCTATCTCGTCCCTATTTGTAATTTTGCATTTTTCAATCTTAAATTGATTTTGAATTAACATTTCTCTACCAATATTCATACGAATGTATCTAATACATTCAAATATATAGTCTAAAACATGCAATTCTATATTACGTTCCTCTTTTTCCTTCATCTTTCTCTCCTCCTCCTCCTTCTTCGATTTTTCATGATTTTGTTATTATTTTTCTTTCTGTCCTTTTTTAGATTTTATAGTCTCTTTATTGGTCTATCTTTTTTTATTTAAATCAAATAATAAGGGCACAATAGAAACTATATGGGTTGAATTAAAATTTTGAGTTATTTTTTATTATTTTTGAATTGTGTTTAGTAATGGGTTGCATTAAGAAAAAAAGAAGTTACGAATACTTGACACTTGTTATTTATAGTACATATACGCTCGTACAACGTACGTAATATATATATATACTCATTTATTAATAATACAAGATAAAATTATATATTATTACCATAAAAATGTAAATAAGTTATCATTTATATTAATTATATTTATATAAGTATTATTCACTCTCACATACAATTTGTGTTGTTACATTTCATTAATATTCTCTTAAATTTGTATCTATCAAATAAAATTGCACGGCAGTTCAAAGTGAATTTTAGAAGATCTTCAAACTCAATACAAATATATTAATTCATTAAAAACTATTAAAGGTAAATTAATAAAATCTAATATTATATAAATTAATATTAAAAATATTTTATTGCATAAAAAATATTCAAGTCCAACATAAATATGAAAATAAAAATAAATCATATCAAATTGGAATAAACATGTATAGATTAGATTGAATTTATCCAATTTTGGAGTATTTTATTTAGTGTCAGGACAAATACTTGAAGATCCAAAATTGCACTATCTTTAAATAAGAAGGGTTGTATGGTATGGGAACTATTGCGCGTGATGGAGCAAGGAGGGGTGAACAATTTGAATTAAATTTTTATTACTGTAATATTAATATATAGTAATATTCAAATAATTAATGTGTAATCAAGATTAAATAAAAAATAATATTTGAAACATATTTATAAATTCATAATCCTTTTTTTAAAATGTTGATATAATTAAAATGATTATTTACAATATAATTGTGTATCTTATATTATGTTTTAATGATATAAATTAACTTAAAAAGTATTTGTAAAATTAAGTTTATTCTTATTTATGTTATATATAGTAAATTTCAAATTACACATTATATATATATATATATATAATTAAATGTATCATAATATAGAACGGGACAAAGATCCGTCAGAACTCTTTAGCTGGGGGCCTGCGAAAGTCCCTTCCCTATCAATAAAGCAATACAAAACACCGTCTAGGGTTTTGTTTTACTCCTATCACTTACAGATACTTCTCCTTACCAATGGCGGATCACAGCGTCAATTCGCAATTCATGAATGAAGAAGAAAACAACTATGGCGTATTATTGTACTATAAGTACGCAGCAATTACTGATGTTCAAGACCTCTTCCATTTCTACCATTCGAACTGCACCTCACTCTCCCTCCTCGGCCGCGTCCGCCTCTCATCTCAGGGCGTCAACGTCACTGTAATTTTCTTTCATTTCTATTCTTTCCAGTTATTGTTTTTGTAAAGTTTGGGAGTTTTTGCTTTTCTTCTTTCATTGTTTTTTTCGAGAGACTTAGCATTTTCTGTTGTACAGGTGGGCGGAAGATTGAGAGCATTAGAGAAACACATTGATGCACTGAAATCCAATGCTTTATTCGAAGGGACGGACTTCAAGCTCGCGTCTTGCCTGGAGCCGTTGAATGATCAAGTCGCTAAAGAATGTGGATTCACTTCCCTCTCTATCCGGATAGTTAAGGTTGTACAGAACTAAATTTACCTTTTAAACTTATTTTTCTGAAGGGGCCGGCCAATGCACTACCAAAACCTCTCAATACACCACACACACATAAAAGTTAATTCTCCAAATTTTATTCACCAGATATTCCTCCTAATTTACCAAACTTAAAAAAGAAAAAGAAAAAGAGAGAACAGAACAATTCAGCCTTTCGAACAAGATCAGGAAGAAGAGGGTTTGCTCTTCATGATTTTTATCCATTTTTTTGTGTTTTCTGGTATAACTTTGATTATACTTTCAACTTTTTAAAAAAAAAATTAAATATTAGAGGTTGTGCAAATCTCAATGTTCAAAAGAAACAAATGAGTGTTGCTTCTGCATAAATTAGAGCCCATTTAAACCGCATTAGCATTACTGACATCCTTCTTAGTGGCACAGAATTGTGTTGGCCTCAGCTGATGACAAATAAACTCCATTTGTTGTATGTATATTCCATGTTTATTGGTTACTGGAACCTGCAGACATACGGCGTGTAGTATTTACCTTTCTACATATGTTTTAAAGGGTGTGTTAAGTGTATCAATGCATATCTGTGTGAATTACCGCACACATGACAGGGGTGTTCGGAGAAGGGGTGGTGGAGGGGAGGGATAATAGTACCCCTTTTAAGTTTGAACCTAAAGAAACCAAAAGGGTTGAGAGAGAAGGATATTCATATTCCAGTAGTTATTAAATGAGATATGTTCTCATTTCACCTCCCAACTGTTGCATTATCACAAGTTGAAAAATTGCTGTAGCAATTTTAGAATTTTCTGGTATTTTGTATTATTTTATTTCTTTTGTTTTGGCGGGGTGGGGTTGTCCACCATAATATTTCAAAGTCAAAACTGTGACCCAGTCGGTCTTATTCTGACTGTAATGTGCCCTTTTGTTGTGCCTAGTTTATTCTACTTGAATCATTTAGGGTTGCCAAAGTCATTTGCTTTCATTCCCTCACATTCAAGCTGAAACAGGTTATCATACTGTCCATAGGAATTGGTGACTTTAAGTTCTCATCCCCTGTTGAAGTCCCCAGAGATTTCAAATGCTGGAAGGCATCTGTCTGCTGCTGAATTTCATTCCGTCCTTCAAAGTGCTGGTATTGCCTTTTGTTTCATGAATTCCTTTCCCCATTTCCCTATTTTTAGCAGTTGTTTTGGAGTTATACATAGTTCACTTGCTTGGGTTTGTACCCAGGGAATGATTCGATCCTAGTCATTCCCGGGATCTTGTTGACGGTTCTTTGGCTGTCCTAGTGTTTTATGCTTGATGTTTAACAGAAAAAATCTCCTTGTCAAGCCTTTTACTGTTTAATTTTTGGTTATTTTGCCAGGGAAATGTCAAGAGATACCGGACAAGAAACTGATACTGTTAGATGCAAGGAACTTGTATGAGACAAGAATTGGCAAGTTTGATACTCCAGGTATCAAAACATTGGATCCAGAGATTAGACAGTATAGTGACCTGCCCTCCTGGATTGATGATAATTCTCATGAATTACGAGGGAACAATATCCTCATGTGAGTTTTTATTGTGAAACAGAACATGCTCTTCAATTTATGAAATCTGATGTGATGTTGAATACAAACTCTTTGGCCCTAATTAAGCTAAAGTACAGCTGTGGTTTATATTGTTAAGTTATTTTGATCAACATTTGGCATTATCTTCTACTTGCTTGGTAGAGGTGAAATCTTTTGTATGCCTTGATAAAGGCCAGAGACCAACCAAGCTGTCATTGTGCAATTAGAATTGACGTTTGGGCTGCTTGCATTAAGTGTTTCTAACTGGCAATTGTGCTTGTTTTTGAATTGACTAAGAATTTTTCGCTACACTTTTTTTTTTTTTTATAATTTTTAGCACCAAAATATGTCACTTTTCTTGTTTGGTAAATCTTCAATCCCTTTTTAATCTTGCTTTGAGTTGATACTAGATAAACAGGGCTTTCTTCACTTCGTACGGTTGCAATAACTTGTGAAATATTGGAGAATGTTTCTTCTCATTTTGTCATTGGTGTTTCATTTAACTTATGCTTTTCTTTGTGTATATTCTGCCTTGGCTGATCCCTTGAGCTTCCACGTTATTAGTCTTTTTCTTTCGTCTGTGCTTTGCGATCTTGTATTACTGTTCCTCTTTTTACTTCTGCACATCCTCCATCTACATCCGGAAAAGGATTTTTAGGATCTCTATTGTTCATATGTTGGCGATTAAAGGTACTGTACTGGAGGCATCAGATGTGAGATGGCATCAGCCTATATCAAGTCTAAAGGAGCCGGTTTTGAAAATGTTTTCCAGGTGACTTCTTTTAAGCTTTGGACCAATGCTGCTACTGAAATTTAAGTAGTTATTTTGTTTGGTTTTAAATGAAGTGTATGTTTAATGTGTAAACCTATAAAGCCATGCAGCCATTTATTTTAATCATTGCATTATGAAGGTGATTTAGTGAAATTCATTTGCTTTGAGAAAAAAATATTATGCTGGTTCAAGATCAAAGGACACACATCATTTAGTAATTTACCATAAGTTTTTGGTAGGTTTTCTTGAAAGCCAGCGAGAATATTAGTGTTTTGGACTACCAGTGCTTGCATCTTGTTTCGATGGAGGTTTTCATTGTGTTTTCTGCTGTGTCACTCTGGTTTTGAGAATTTATAGCAAATAGACGCCCCAAGGAATGATATTTCAGTGAAGAATGCTCAAATTGCTCACAATGTTGCTATTTTCAGTTATATGGTGGAATTCAAAGATACATGGAACAATTTCCTGATGGAGGTTTCTTCAAAGGAAAGAATTTTGTTTTTGACCATCGGTACGCCTTATATCTGTCCATTTTCATTCATTTGACTTCCATTGATATATATATATATATATAATATTTATTTATTTATTATTATTTTTTTCTGGTAGAGTAAAAGGGATCGTTCTCCAAACACAAAACCAGAAAATGGGAATATTGATATTATCACTATTCGGGAACAGTCCACAGATTACAAGGAATAATCCATAAAAGCTTCTAGAAGTAATTGAATTCCACATATTGCAAAATACAATCTGCCCAAGCCGTAGCTGTAGTCGTAAATAATAATCCAAAATTCAATGCTCTTAACTCCTGACTCAACATAATTAAATACTAGTAGGATTCCTAACCCTAGTAGGACTAATCAGGCCCATGGGCCTTAACAATCCAGACCCAAAACAAATAACTAAATTAACCGACTCAACTTAATAAAGGAAAAACTAAGAGACTAAAATACTAATTCTTCTTGGGACATCGAGTATAAACAATCAAACTCGGTTTGCTAACAGTTTCCCCGCAATTCTGCGTCCTGCACAAGCTTCGATAAGAAGCCTTAGTTAATTCTGTCTTTGATAAAATAAATACTAATATTTCTGTTTCTACAAATTTCTTCAACTCAAGTCTATTTTATGAGAAAATAGCTCTGTGAAGACATTGATTTTGATAAATTTGTAATGTTCTTTCTTCTTCCAGGGTTTCTGTTGGGAGCTCAAATAATAATGTCTTGGGAACTTGCCTTATTTGTGGCACATCATATGATGACTACACTTCTCGCTGCCGTTGTACTTGCTGTCGGATGCTTGTGTTGATCTGTGATGGTTGCCGGGTGAGTACTATTTGTAATACTCTAATCTTTAGATATGACGATATGAGTATTTCAGTAAAAAAAATTTAAGGATCTGTAATGTAGTTATTTGTTGCTATATTTTATTCCACATCTGCATTTAAAGATTCTACACTGGATGGTTTTGCAGCTTTTGGTTGTTAAGGAGCCAGTCTAAAACTCTGCAACTAATATTTGCAGGAAAAAAATTCTTCCTTTGTCTGTGAATTGTGCCAAAAATATGGCAAGCCTGTTCCATCAATTTCCTCTATTCCGGGACCACCTTCATGTGATGATTATGGTCTCAAGATGGATGGAACCACCTCTACTCTTTCATTTTTGAGTGAAGGTAAGGCCTTGTTAATTGTAGCATTTTTCAATTGATTTTGTTCTCTACCCTCTGCTAGCCCATTCACATTTATGCAGTTGCTTCTTCTAATGCCATTGGTCGTAACAGTTATATGCTTTTTATTTGGCTACACCATGCGACCTTATCCAGAACGCATTGTGTGACATTTACTTAATATTCTCTTGATCTTTTGCCGCTCTCTTCATTATTCTGAGTGATAATTATAAAAAGTATCCTTGGGGTTTAGCCTAATAGGAATAAACCCACGAAAGTTGGTTTACGTAGAAATTGCACCAATTGAGGGGGGTGTTTGTAAGAAAAAATAATACAAAATTTCAAGTGGCTGTTTGTAATACACTAAGGGGGGTACTTGAAGAAAGAACTGTGTGTGTGTTGGGGGATCCTCCTTTTTCATTTACAATGTATTGGGTGTATTGTGCAGGACAAAATCCAGCTATATTCAAGTCCAAAAAACTCCGAATTTTATGCTTACATGGCTTTCGACAGAACGCTTCCAGTTTCAAAGGGAGAACATCATACTTAGCCAAAAAACTCAAGAACATTGCCGAGCTTGTCTTTGTTGATGCCCCACACGAATTACCTTTCATTTACAACCCACCCCCGTCTGATCAAAACCACACTCATGAATCCACCTTCAACCATTGTAATAAAAAGTTTGCATGGCTGGTTGATTCAAATTACGATGGAAAGCAGCACAATGCTGAGTGGAAAATGGCTGAAGCTCCATTTGACCCTCTGCAGTACCAGCAGCAAACAGAAGGGTTTGAAAAGTCTATTGAATACTTGAAAACCGTATTTTCTCAAGCGGGGCCCTTTGACGGGATACTAGGATTCTCACAAGGAGCAGCAATGGCTGCCCTAGTAAGTGCTAATCGGGAGAAGCTCAAGGGTGAGATAGATTTTAGATTTGTGATTTTGTGCTCTGGTTTTGCTGTTAATATGCGCGAGTATGCTGAGGGATCAATCAATTGTCCGTCACTTCACATTTTCGGGAACAAGCAGGGTAGAGACAGGCAGATAGATTGCCAAGCCAGTAGGCAGCTCACTTCCTTGTTTGAGGATGGATGTTCGGTAATTATGGAACACGAGCTTGGTCATATAATTCCGACAAGGCCCCCCTACATTGATGAGATCAAATATTTTCTTGGGCGATTTCAGTAATTTTCAAATATTTGGTTTGCAGAATTACTAAGCATTGGATTTTTAGGGATTTCAACTCTTTGAACAATGTATGTGGATTCTGTTGGTAGCAGTGCTAAGACTTTGAACCCTTGTTGTAATAGAATGTACTGATGATGATTGACTTCATTATATAATTTATCTTGGGATCTGTCATCCCTTGGACGGTATAGACCTGATTGACAAACTTTTATGACTTATTTAGACTTCCTTTTGTTTTTTTCCTATTAAGGCCAAGCTTGGCCTTCTCTCATAATCAAGTCTGGCTTAAGAGGTCTATAAGAGAAATATTGAATAAAGATATTATACACCATATTATTTAATTAATTATTCAATGGATTTGGCTGTGGGTTTTAAATCAAACCTCAACATCCATTGCTACCTAATCCTTCAATCCAAACAGAGGCTTAATACTTATTGGACAAAAAATTAATTAACACATGATAAGATAACAGTGATGAAGACCACATCAGCAAGTTAAATATAAGTGTTCCTCAAGGCCAGAATCCATATTTAGGATTCGATACAGCACGAGGAAACATATCAGCATCATATACATTCTACTAGAAGTGTTCCTCAAGTCCAGAATCCAAATTTAGGTTTTGATATGGTATTATGAGGAATCATATCAGCATATATACATTCTAGCAATGACGGACCAGCCAGTGTTCTTCTGCTAGATGTTCAAAAGGAAAGATTCCAGCATAGGGTTGAAGCATGTACATCATTCTAGCAATGGAGGACCAGCCAGCATTCTTCTACTACAGGTTCAGGACCTGCAAAGCACCCGATTGGTCGTTTGTTAGAAAATACAAAAAATGTTTGCAAGAATCCATGCACTCTGCAACAGGGCCGAGGGCTAATATACCAAGAGTTAAAAGGGGGGAGAACTGTTCACATAATTATTATTTCATCCATAGAAATTCTTTAAGTTGATTCTAATGAACTATGGCTAGCAATCAAGGAAACCCATATTTAGGAATATCTTCAAAGTTTCAAATGGTCTCTGAACAGAAATTGAGTAATCTTATGCATCTATGTTTGGTTATAGAAAACCCACCTCTACATCATTCCCCAGCAATTTCTCTGGAGTTGACAGAAGACAAAGAAGCTGAAGTGAAACGAAAATGTGGTGTGTGATAGGTTCTTTTTTTTTGGGGGGGAGGGGGTGGTGGTTAACAGTAAAGAGGAAATGGTAAAGGCAAATCATTTAAATATGTTTATCATACTCAAAAGCATATTCAATTCTAACAGTGAAAGGAGGGAGATGGTTAATACACTACTGCTGGGCTCACAAACATAATAATTACACCCAAATTTACTGTTTAGCTATGGATTATCACAAACAGTTGACATAGGTGCAATGAGAACAGCATAATCAACCTAATATAGGACGTTGCATGTTTTCTACAAGTGATATATCAGTTCGAACGAAAAACTAGAAACAAATCCGAAACTTTCTCCTTTAATGCAGACTTGCTCCTCCCCTATTGTCAATTGCTAATCCAACACTAACTTATTGGTGTCGCCACAGGTTACTGACGATGATCACTAGAATCCCATTATTTAATGAAAAAGGATATTCCATACAATCAAGACCATCGACATTATGATCCGAATATCAGCATTATATACTTCATTATAAAATCATATCTTGCAAATAATAACTGAACCAGCAAATGCTCCTATGCAGGCACTACAAACAAACGATAGGTCCTACTAAAAGCATGTAATCAGAAAGTAGTACCTTGGAGGCAACATGCCACTTGCCACCTCTCCATTCCTGATGCACCCTCAAGTCATAGTGCTCAAACTTTAACTCCTCATCAGTATTTCTGAAATACACAGTGTATCTATCGTTTTTAAGAACTTTGGAAATCATACCAACCCACCAGCAATCATTGTACAAAGCATCAACTTCTTCATGAAGTTCAAAGCGGTCAACCAATCCAATATCAGGAGGACATGGCCTTACATGGCGTCCATCAACCTCTTCTCTCAGAAGGTTTGTGTCATCATCATTCCGGAGGTTCTCATATTCAATTAGATATTTGTCTTTGTTTATTGATTCAATAACAGTTGCAGCAAACCAAGCACCTTGAAAACCCTCGTCATCACTACAGACTTCAACGAGCTCTCCAGGGCTAAAACTATGTTCTATCACCTCCTTTTTAGGATCAGCTGAAAATGGAGTTTTCTGCATCAAAAGGCAATAGACAGTAGCATATGGAATTGGTCATTGATAACACAGGAACTAGGAAATTGCTTCAGAAAGAGTGAGATAGAAGCAGCACAAAATTACTAATTTCAATGATTAAAGGACATGATACGTATAGTGAAATATGTTTTCAAATAACAGAACCTCACTTATCATACCATATGGACTAATATTACTAACCCAGTAACTGTATGCTCTGGGTAGCCTGGAGCCTAGACGGGGACTGGGAACTTTTACAACACCGATCCACAAAGAATTGGACTTAAAGCTACCAAGTATTCTTAATGCGGCAACTTATTGCAGTAACATAATGAATGGCAACACATAAATAAAACACTCTTATGGACTTTGTGAATCCACGTAATGAATAAAGAGAGTATATTATTAACGACTCCAGCAGTTCTAAAAACCATAATAAGTACAAACTGAATTTTGCAATCAACAATCATAATATATCGAAGTACAAGATCATCCACACTTACAATCACAGAAATCCATTCATCACTCGAATAATTGCTTACCTCATTGGCATGCATGGCATCTGGCGACTCTTTCAAAGGCGGGACCCACTTCCCGTAGTCCCACTCACGGTGCAGCCTCAGCTCCGATGCCTCGAAGGTTAACTTCTCCCTTGACCCACGGAACAGCACCTCATACCTATCCTCCCCCACCTCCTCGGTGATCACACCCTCCCACCAACCGTCATTATAATAAGCATCCACATTCACACCGGGCTCGAAAGCGAGGCGGCTCTCGCGAGGCGGCGGCGGCCGTATCTGCACCAGCTCCAGAACCTCCCTCAGCGGCCGCGTGCCAGCCTCGTCCTCCATCAGAGTAGTGTACTCCACCTCCACCTTAGTGGGTTTCCTTTTTGGCCGTCGAAGGAGAGTGCCCGCGTACCATGACCCGCGAAACCCTTCTTCGTTGCTGCTGATTTCGACGGGGCCTCCTATCTCGAAGTACTGTGAAATGCTGTCCCAACTGGCCCCCTCCATCAACGGTGAGCACAATCGGGTCAATCTTGTTCGGGGTTTTGGCGGGACGGGGGATGGGGTGGGGGGTTTGTGCATGCAAGGCGGCGGCGTAGTTTGATATTTTGTTTATATAGAAAAAGGGGGCTTCAAATTGCAAAATAGGGAGTGGGGAACTGTGGGATGCCGGCCGCCCTAAAACCCTAATTTTAATAAAGCCAAACTGCACCCTATATTTACTTAATTATCCGTAAATTATCATATCTATCCGTTCCGTGAAATCTTTACCTATCAATATATATATATTTTTAATGAGTTTTCTAATATTTTATATAATTTTTTTTTTTATCACAACAAAAGGAGCAAAAGATTATTATTTTATGTAAGATTTTGTTATTTTTATTTAATAAATAAATATTTAAATAAAGTAACACTATATATATCTAAAATACAATTTGTAATATATAAAATATAATTTTTAATATAATTTTATTTTGTAGAAAATTATTTTATGATTAATCTAAAAACTATTTAATTTTTTTTAATATGCACAGTATGTCAAATTAAAGATTTTGAAAAATAATCAATTTATATATTTTTTATAGAATATAAGTTAAGACAAAAAAAGTTTTATATCTGAAATTTGAAAACAAAAAAAAATTTGTAAATATTTTTAATTGTCATACTTTTGTATAGTTATATATTGTTGAATGAATTAAACATGCAGAATCTTTTCTTTCACCTATATAATATTAAAGTTCAAAGTAACACTTCAAATAGTTACAGCCTGTCTATCCTTCTCCCAACAACATGGAAATTGGGGAGGCTTTAAACACACTCCCTAATAGTAATCAACGGTTTCTGAAGTTGATGAAGGCGGCCGGAGAATTGCAGACAGCGGCCGTCAAAGTTCAAGAATGGTACATCAGCCCAATCCAGCCAAGCCCACATTGTCGCGAAAATGACACGAACCTTAAAACATCCCAACATTTAACCAGAGTAGTGAAGAAAGAAAATAAAGACATGGTTTCTCATTGCAGCTAAAGGTCAAATGTAAGCAAGGATCCTGCTAGTTCAAAATCTACGGTATGGGGGTTAGGGCCTTTACAACAGCTCAAAATATACGAACATTCAACACTACAATCTACAGGTACTACCAACTGAAGCTTCCACCACCAAGACAGGCAAGAAAATTGGACAGCAAGATTTCAATTGATAGTATTCACAGAACAGAAGAAACCGTACCACTGAAACCACACCTGACATTCTTGATTTGTTCTTCGGTTTCCTTCAGTCTTTCTTGCAAAGAGGCAATGGCATCATCTCTCTTTTCTTTTGACGATTTAGCATGCAAAAGATTTTCTTGCAACTTCCTTATCTGCTCATTCATGTCCTGCATCTCTTGCTCAATCCTAGTATTCTCATGGCTGTACTCCAAAATTTGGTTATTGAGATTGTGCACCTCATCTACAAGCTTTTGCTCGTTGTCCTTCGCCCCGAGCAACCTGGTTACACTGTCTTGTACCAGGCTAACATCAAATCCATGTTTTTTCAAATCCACAAGAGACTCAAGTATGTCATCTATGATGCTTTGGGGATCATCCAATCGCAACCTGGAAGCTTTTTGCACCAAACTGGCAAAGGTTATCATATAACCTATAGCCAGGCCTTCACGTAAACTTGAGTTAAGATTTTTCAAAGGCCGGAAGTGTGGCCTTTGTGGTGGTATCCTTTGGAAGATATCTATAGATTCAATAGTTTCCCAAAGTTTAGAGTTTTTCATGAAAGGCAAGCTTTGCTGCTCAATTCGTGATGTAGAAAATTCAACATCTCCAAATGCAGAAGAAGAAGCTTGAGTTCCACTTTCTGGCTGTTTCTCACTGCTCTTATCAAGTGTAGTACAAACAACATTTTCCACACGAAGCAAGCTTTGCGGCAGGCTTGGTACTACACAGCTTTGATCTACCAAAGCCGAACCCTGTGTTTCACTATTTTCATTATCAAGGCCAACACCATTTCTTGATCCCTCACAATCAGCTATGCATTGCTCCACATTGCCTCCAGGAGACAGTCTGGAAGCATCAGCTACAGATGGAGGATCCATCTCATTTGGAAGTGGTTCATCATCAAACTCAAACCGCATTACCACCGCCTCAGGAATTCTCCTGGAAAAATCATCCATTCTGTTCAAATCACATGAACCATCATCTCCATTTTGAGTATTTCCCAACACTGAAGCATCGATGATTTTAGCCAGGAACCTCTTTGGCCGTCCCCTCTTTCTTTTATGATTAGATTCTCCAATGGCTGATTGCTTTCCAACCTTCATTTTCTGAATCGTGGAATTATTAAGTGGCTGCTCCTGGTCATTAATGATAGCCCCAGTTTCGGCAGATGGAAAACCTGTGATGACAGGACATTCAGTGTTTCTGTTTGCATGCTCGTTTTGAGCATCTTCGTCAGTGTTTACAGCTTCAAGTGGCAGAACGATAGCACAGGATGGGAACTTAATCTTCACAGTGATATTTTGTTCCTCATGAATTCCTTTTTTCTTTCCCTTTTTTTTGTTTCCACGTGAAGAATTACATGAATGATTCTCATTAGTTTGTGGTGCAGAAATTTCAATGTTAACGGAATCTGGACGAACAAAGCCGCATGAAACTTCCCCAATTTGTATATCATGTCTATCTTTTTTATTTGCTTCCTCTACATTTCCTTTCTTGTGCTTTATCAGAGCAGAACCTGAATCAGAGTGATACCGTCTTTTTCCGGTCCTATGGGACATTTCACGATCCTTACCATTTGATTTCTTCGTCGATGCCAATGAAGAGATAGCTTTGCCATCATTTAGTAACCATTTACCATCCTTCCATTCCATATGAGGTCTTAATGCCATTTGATCAAATTCCTTATCCAGATTCATTTGCCTAAAGAAGATAATATATTTACTATTCTCAAGCTCTTTCGTGATTACTCCATTCCACCACCCAAAGTGAAAGAATGCATCAACATTTTCCGATAAAACAAAATTGCTTTTATTCTTGAGAAGAGGAGGGCGAGGCCTGATATGGAGAGAATCAACATTTGCTTTAATTGCTTCACCCTCTGTACTAGTGTACTCCACCATAAAATCTCCATTTCCCAAATCTTGCACAATAGTGGCAGGAAACCAAACATCCCGAAAATCTTCTTCGTCAAACGACACTTCTACCCCTGTCCCAGCACCAAACATCAGTCCTACCATCTCTAAATCAGATCGATACTGTCCTTTTCCAGTCACATGAGAATTTTTCCGATGCTTCAAAGTTGATTTCTTGTTCGGTGTCAATGAAGTGCTAAGATGTTCATGCACGGGCAAAAGGAACCATTTCCCATCCTTCCATTCCATATGATGTCTCAATTCCGACCGACTGAATTCCTTATCCAGTTTCATTTGCTTAAAAAAGACAACATATCTACCATTCTCAAGCTCTTTTGTGATTACTCCATTCCACCACCCAAAGTCAAAGAATGCATCGACATTTCCAGATAAAACAAAATCGTTACTGTCCTGGAGACTAGGAGGGAAAGGTCTGACATGGAGGGAATCAACAGTTGCTTCCATAGCTTCACCCCCTGTGCTGTTGTACTCCACCAAAAGATCTCCATTTCCCAAGTCTTGTATAACTGTGGCAGGAAACCAATCATTGTGAAGATCTTCTCGATCAAATGATACCTCTACCCTTGTTCCAACACCAAACATGAGTCCTGCTCTACTCTTTACAAAGTTAAAAAAGGAACAGGGCAACAGAACATTAGGAGATGCATCATCGGAAACAAATGATCGTTGATTCAAGAATTCTTAGCACATGAAGGTATCAGTATAAAAGAAGAATTGACAAAATATTAGATGGAACAATAGCACATAAAGATCTCACATACTCCAGCAATGAATTGTGAACATCTGATGACATTTAATTTTCCAAAACGGAAACAAACAACTGAATTATGATATATAAATCAGAAGGTTATTGTATACCTGCTGGATCTGCGGCCGCACCCAGCTCCCATCAACCCAGTCCCAGTGAGCCCTCAGTTCGGAAAGCCCGAATTCGATCTCACCGGGCCGGTTCTGAAACTTCACGACCATCCTGGCGCCACCTTGCACGACTCGAGATACATAGCCGGTCCACCACGCGTCTTTATAAAACGCATCGACGACGTCCTCGGGCTCAAAGCCCTCAGCACTCTCCAATGGCGGCGCTGGCCTCACCAACGAGGCTTTGACATATTCCCTCAGAGGATCGGATCCGCCTACCTGAGCCATCAAATTGCGATACTCTACTTGCAATTTCTTGGATTTACGTCCACTGCGAGTTACGGTGGCAGAAAAATAGACACCACTAAAATCTTCCGCGACGGTTCTAACTTCAACGGAAGAACCTACGGGGAAGTGAACCCTATATCTCCCGGAAACTTCTCCGTCGCCGCCGGTCCCATAAACCTCCTCTTCCACGACTCCGCCGCCGCTCTCAATTTCGAGAACCGAAGACGGAGAATCTTGGGTGAGTGGCTTTTGACTTACAGCCCGGGCAGCTCGTTTGGCTCTCAGCTCATCCTGAATTTCACGTTTCTTCGCAAGATAAGCCTCCGCAGCTTCTTCGGCTGTGCTGAAAGTGCCCAGCCAAACACGCTTCTTCTGCAGAGGGTCTCTTACTTCGGCACAATATCTTCCCCATTTTCTCTTCCTCACCCCAACAAAATTGCTAGGAGATTGCTCCACAACAGAACCTAATTCTATGTTTCTATCGATAAATTTCCCATTTTGAAGAACAACCTCGTGAACTTGTTTCCTCGATTTCGCCTTCGCAGATTCATAATCATCCGATGAAGAATCGGTGGCGTCAGGGTCAGAATAAACAACTCGGATTTTCTTGGAGTTTGTTGTGGGATCTTCCATGAATTCGAATTGGAAGTGACGGCTATTGATTTAAGACATGATATAACGTATCGCACTTTTTTTGTCCCCCTTCGTTTTTGCCCTAAAGCCACACGCCTAAATTCTAAGCCGAAAATTTAAAATTTTAAGAATATTTCAATATTTTTTATTAATATTTATAGATAATTAAATTAGTTTTAAAGTATGAAAATTAATTTAATAAATCTGAAAACAATTTTGTCCGGTGGAACCATTATATTTATTTTTTTTTAAAAACTTATAGCAAAAATAAATTTAGGAATTTTTTAAATAATATTTTCAGATTTTAAATTATTTTAATAATTCTTCAAATAAGTTTCAAAGTTTTTTAGAATTATTTTCAGATTCTTATTGATAATTCAAAGATTTGTTGAATAATTTAAGATTTTAATCATAATTGTCTACGCTTTAAAATTAATTTCAAAGTTTTACAAATAATTGATGGATTTAAAAGAATTAAAATTCTTATTGTTGTAATATTTTAATATTTTTAAGATAATTTCAAAGTTCACAAATATTTCTAGTAATATTCCAATAATTTTAAGATTTTTAAAATAAATTTCAAAATATTTTTATGACTTTTAAAATATTGTTTAGTAAAATAACTGAAATATCCTTAATATTTAAATTTTAACAGAAAGAATGAAACAAAGGTTTCAAGATTTTGCATTCGGGAAAGGAATTGTCTGTGAGGATTCGGAGTTTTCAATACATTTATACTCAAATTAACTATTAATTTTAATTATCTTTTAAGTAAATTTAAAAAATAAAATAAAAATATCAATAAAATAATGCCAAAATTATAATTTAAGATTTTAATCATAATTGTCTACTTTTTAAAATTAATTTCAAAGTTTTACAAATAATTGATGGATTTAAAAGAATTAAAATTCTTATTTTTGTAATATTTTAATATTTTCAAGATAATTTCAAAGTTCACGAATGTTGGGTATTAACATCGCCGTCTATCGGATAGACAAAGGCTCAGAGGGTGTCAGGGCTCGCCCCGATTCGAACACACAAGACAATCGGCTGTGAAGAGACAGTCACACAAAACTCACGTTCACACAGAGCACCGAACCCCTTCCCCGTAACACTTCTCTCCCAATTCCTTACTCAATAACCCACAACCCTATACGCTGTATATCTTACGAAAGAGATTGAACACTCAGTATAGGCGAAGAAGGAAGTGGAATGAAGGAATTGTCTGCGAGGATTCAAAGTTTTCAATATATTTATACTCAAATTAACTATTAATTTTAATTATCTTTTAAGTAAACTTAAAAAAATAAAATATAAAAATATCAATAAAATAATGCCAAAATTAGAATTAAAGCAAAATAAAAGAGAATCAACAAAATAAAATTATTGGGTTTTCATAATTAGGGTAAAGTTGCAAGGAATTCTATTTCCCTACAAACTAAAACAAAATATACATGTGAGTGATAAGTGGGAAGCTTAAAAATCTCAAATACTTATTCCTCTATAAACGGCGGCGGCTAATAGCAAGGTTGAGAGGACGGAAAATCTGCACAACTCCTTTTAGAACACAAAATGTACATTCAAAGTGGGTTATGTAAGAATCATTCGTTAGACATTTTTATATATATATAATATACTATAAATAAATATAATCTATGTTTCATACTCCTGAAATCTCTAAATATATTTCAAAGTATAAATACATTTCATGTAAAATTAATAATTTTTTTATTAAATATACTTCATTTATAACCCTTATATACTTCTCATTACAAAATAAAAAAAAATAAATAAACCCTCCGTAATTTTCAATACAAATTCACAAATCAAAGTTGAGAAGCTCCGTGCCTTTTCAAAAAAAATTCATTTTTTATTTCTCTTTACAATTTCTTTATCTATCATAAATTCATCTCTATGTGCACCTCCTCTCTTCTCTACCAAAAAACTCATAAAAAGACCAAAAAAATTCTCTTTGTTTCTCATATCACTAACAATAAGGAAAGAAAAAAAGAATTCAAATTGAAAAATAGCACAAATTTAGGTTCAACACCAGAATGTGGCGGCACCTGATTGAGCCACAACTTGCTATATATGGGTGACTTAAATTTCAATGTGATGGACCTCATGGAGTTGTTCATTAAGATTACCAAACGTGCCCACATACAGCGAATATATATATATATATATATAAACCCTTGTACACAAATTTTTTTAAAAGATGAAATTTGGAGAAAAAACAATTAAAGAATACTGTCAATTGTTGCCTATCAAGTTCAACATTTTCTTATAAAAGCTTTTAGGTTCGGAGCTGCACCAAAAATCCAAAAGAACTAGGAAAAGTAGAGAAACAGAAGCCATAATATAACCCAGAACGCAAATTTAGCAGACAGAAGTGCAGAATAGAGCAAGTCATTACAGCAAAAAGCCAACCAAACTTCTCAAACTGAAGCCCAAAGAGATTAAAGTAGAGTACCCTTAACAGAGCCATTCCTGCATCATCATTCCCTGCATTCTTGATGTATTCCTCAGCTTCGTCCAGTTCAAGTTCCTCAACCTCCAGATTCTGCAGACTTTTGCTTTGCTTGCAACTTCATCCTCTGCTCCTCAATCAACCGCATCTCCAACTTGATCCGGCTATTCTCATGATTGTGTTCGGAAACTCGGTTCTTGAGATTGTTCGCCTCCTCTAGAAGCATCTCCTCTTCATCCCTTGCCAGGAGCAGTTCAGTTGCACAATCCTTTACAGCACTAACATCAAAACCAGAATTGCAATCACTTCCATTGCATCATCTTTTATTGCAAATTGGAAATTCTTTCCATTAAACTGGCAAATGCTACCGTATAACCTATAGCCATGACTTCACGTAGTTCTTTCATGATCAGTTCCAACGGCTTGAAATGTGGCTTCTGGGGCATTGCTTTGAAGACTTCCATGGATTCAAGAATTTGCCAAAGCCTAGAGCATTTCACAGAAGGCAGGCTTGGCTTCTCACAATCTGTCAAGCATTGATTCATGGGACCAACCATTAGACATGAAGATTCCATTGCAGAGATTTTCATGCTCTTAGCAGAACTCAGGCTAACATTTCCTTCCCACCTTTTTTTTTGGACAAGAAGGCACTACATTCGAACCACCAAACAAACTCACAGTTGCTGTTTATAATCCAAATTGAATATAAATTGTCTATCACAACATAAATCTTGGACCTCCATTTAAATATTTCAAACTCATTAAAACAAATTAAAGTGAAATAATAAATTTATAATTTTAACTATATAGCTTTTTTTTTTTATATAAAAAAAGTATTCACTTGTTTTTATATTTGTAGTACAAATCAATATAAGAATTTAATCCACTATTTTATTCAAATCCAACAAATATGCCATAATAAAAATAAATAATTCAACCGATAAAAATAATATTTCACATTTTAGATATAATAATTTGTTATAATATATACAATATTTAATTCAAATAAAAGATCACGAAAAAATAACTAATTTGATCTAATTATTTGCACACAATGAATTTGAATATTAACATATATACTAAAATAAAAATAAATTATTTAACCAATAAATTAATATATTTTATCTTTTAGACATAATATTTTGTATATGCAATATTAGTGCAAAATCAAAGATTATAAAAAGATAATTAATTTAACATATTATACACAAAAATTGAATTTAAAATAAGAAAATTATGTGAATTTTAGATTTTTAGCAATATATTAAAAATATAAGTAAAAAAAAATTAAGAAGCTAAGTAAATTTGGATTTTAGTAGAAGTTACAGATTAATGACTTTCTTGAGATTCCTCTCTAAATCTACTTTCACCGTAAAGGACAAACTTGATAAGCAGCAAATACTTAAACACTATTATTTAAATGGTTTTTTTCCAAACTTGATTTTATTAAGAATTTTGTTTATAAGAGTTCATATATATACATATACACACACACATACATATATATATATATACATATATATATGCTCGATTCTGTCATTGCCACATTCTGGTACTGAACCTAAATTTATGTTATTTCTCAATCAAGAATTTTTTTTCCTCCCTTCTTGTTGCTATTGATCTGAGAAACAAATATAATTCGTTTTTCTTTTTTTGGGTTTCTTGATAGAGAAGAGATGAAGTGCATAAATTTATGGTAGATAGAGAAATCATAGAGAGAAAAAAAAATTAATTTTTTTTCTAAAAAAATAAAAAGTTTTTTAACTTTGATTTGTCAATTTGTGTTGGGAATTACCGAGGTTGGCCAATTAGGTTGGGATTTTGATTTTTTTGATTTTTTAGTGAAAATGGTATAATGGATAAAAATAGGGTATATTTAGCAAAAAAAAGAGAATTATTAATTTTTAATTATTTAGACTTTGGGGTATGTTTAGATATTTCAAGCTATAAATAGCCACACCCTTTTTGAAATAGCAAATAATTAATAAATATTTTTTGAAATAACACGTGTCATATTATCATGAAAATGGATCCGAAGGGCCCCCACACTGCAGCTGCCAGGACTCGATCCTGCGTCCTTGGGGCAATCTGCCACCCAGGAACCAACTGAGCTGTGCGGTCAAACGAGTGTTCAATTGGATAATTCAAGCAAATTCATTAAAATTCATATTTCGCCAAAATATAAAATTAAGTGTTTCTACAATAAAAATCTCATGAAAATATATTTCATTTTCAAAACGAGGGATATGTTTGTTTATAGTAAAAGAGATATATAATTTGTTCGTAAAAATTCTATAATCTGTCGTAAAGAAATTCTAACAAATTATTTAAATTATATGTTTGTTTTAAAATTAAACAAAATATAATTTGTGAATAGACGTTAAATTAAAACAACAAAAAAATCATATATTGTTAACATTAACCATATTTAAAATTATAAATAAATCATTAATTGTTACTTTTTTTTTCCGAATTAAGATGGTTATTGAAATTTTGAAATTTCACAGCACATTTATACGGGTCAATTCATAATTAAAATAATCGTGAAACTAGTTTTAAATTTTATTCTTAATGTATAAATATTTTATAAATTATTTACCAAATATTTTTATTTAAATAAGTTTATTCTCACACTAAAATTACAAATACAACTTAAAAGATGGTCAAATTTTGTGTCTCAATTAGTATATTATAATTTTTTGTGTCAACAAACAATAATTCGTAGAAAGAATTGTACATGCTTATTTACATGAAGAGTTGATTCTTCCACTAATATATCAAATAATGGATCAAAAATAAATATAGCGTGTTCTGATATGTGTCGGGGGTTAATTGTAACTCGAGATAATTCTTTTTTGATAGCATTATTCAATTATATAAAAAATTTATCAATAAAAATGTATTTTACAAAATAATATATTTAAAAATAAATTAATATTCCCATAAAACTTATCAACTAGTATGTTGATTATATATATATATATATTTAATATTATTATTTAAATATAATCTATTTAAATTGATACCCCAAATTTGGGTATTTATAGGCTTATAGTGAGATGAAGGTCAATTTGCTCTGGGCCCCATCTAGCTTCAATTCTGGTGTAGGCTTTTATTTTGCATAAAGAAAGTAATTTCATTTCAATAATTTTGGGCCGAGTTAGAAGGTTGAACTGGACCAGGTAAAAAAAAGAAAATAAATATTTTGGACCGGGTTAGAAGGTTAAACTGGGCCGGGTAACATAAAGAAAGTAAATATTTTGGGCGGGGTTAGAAGGTTGAACTGGGCCGGGTAGCTAAAAGAAAATAAATATTTTGGGCTGAGTTGAAAGGTTGAACTGGGCCGGATAACTAAAAGAAAAATAAATATTTTGGACCGGGTTAGAAGGCTAAACTGGGCCGGGTAGCATAAAGAAAGTAAATATTTTGGGCCGGGTTAGAGGTTGGAACAAAAAGAAAGTATTTTTTGGGCCGGGTAAGAAAGTTGAATACAAAGAAATATATGTTTTGGGCCGGATAAATATTCATTATTTTAAAATTATAAAATTATTAATAACAACACAAAATCTAAAATTATAAAATGAAAATAACAAAAACTGATTATCACTTTGAGAAACCTAAAAATATAGAAATACGGACCGAGACTTTCTTTTAATAAACAATAAATAAATAGATTTGAAAATTAATTATATAAAAATTAATATTAACAAATAAATATGGAAAGTATTTAAATAAACATCAAAATTTCCAAAATAAATTAGAAAAATTGGTATTAAATAAATTATTAAAAATAAATTATGAACATTTATTATTCCTAATCATCTCCACGTGTCCTTCAAGACATAATTTAAGACAATATTAATAGAGTTGGGCCACATAATGGTTGTGTCAAAATCACTAGTTTCCAGACAAAGCCAGACGCATTAGTAACGGCTGATGTTTGATCTGGAATAAAAAGTATATAGAGATTGATGATTAAAAATATTAAAAATTATAATAATATTAGTGGCTACATTTTTATTGAGGAATTACGCTATATATTTATGGCACGCATTTAAAATTTACAATTAAATTTACTTAATTTATTTATAGAAAAAAGAAATTAATAGATTTTATATTCTCTTAATTTTTTAGTTATTTTTTATAAATTCAAAATATTTTAATTTAATCATTTTAAAAGTGGACACCTTCGTTTTCAATTTTAATCTTTAATTTAATTTTTAAAAATCAAACACACATAAAACAGTAGATAAAAAATTATTAAAAAAAACTATGTCCCAAACTATATGATAATTATTCACAGTATATTTTTATACATAAATATAAAATTTTAAAAAATATTCTAAATTTTAAATTTATATACCAAATATATGGTGGATATTCGGGTACAAAAAATGAACCCGTACGTACAATTCTTACCCACCCTAAAATGGACACGAAATTAGGACACAAAACTGTCTCCTTTATTACAATTCTACACGTAGAGACCATATTATTGGGCCGACAGTTGAAAGCAGTTATGACGATCCAGGACATGTCAAGTGTGGCCTAATTAATTAATATTGGACTAATAAATTAAAGCATATAACATTAGATACAAAACCTATGTTGAGCTGGGCAGGTGGAAGTTGGACCGGAGATCCTATGGGTCCCATCCAAATGGTTTTAGGATATATTTGAATTGGGTTGGACATAATTGATTGTGGGTGGTGGCACAATTCTGTATGTGTTTATTTATGAAATTATGGATTGTGGTTGTTCTATCCACAACTCAACTGTATCCATTCTACACATCTTTTTCCTCTATTTTCTTTCATCATTTCTAACAAAACTATTCAATATATATTTTTTCATCGTAAATTTTTAAATACTTATAACTTTTTTATTTCAAATTCATTTTTTATAAAAATTATATCATATTAATTCTCTTCTTAAGATCTTTTTTTTGACATCCATTTAGCATATATATATATATAATAATCAATCATCAATTATTAAATCAATAAATCTTTATCTCTCATAATATAATAATACAAACGAAACTCTACTAAACCTATTGATTTTACATGTCAATAGCAACCTACCTTATCACAACCCAAAACAAACAATATATTTTACTATACAAGTGATTGTGACACAACCTCACAACCTATAATCATTTGTGATACGGAGGCCTTCAACTTAGTCCAAACATCCCCTGAATCCTTCCTTAGACCAGAAAATTCTGATGCATATGTTCAAACCTTAGACCAGAAAATTCTGATGCTTATGTTCAAACCTTAGCCCAACTAACTCCATGTGGTCCTGATGGAAGTTAATCGGTTAAACCTCTTTTTCAAATCTTAGGTTTTGTTGGCCGTTAGTTAGTTGGTGTTTATTTTCTCCCTTTGTTTTGACATTATTCTTTTGATGTTTGAAATAATTCTTTTGCTCTGGTGTGACATTATGAATATAATGTTTTTAACTTTTCTTTTTGTTGTAATTGATTGATTCCATTTTTTAATAATATTATATAAAGACTCTTGACCTGCAAAAACTTTACGTGTATCGGGTTTATTACAGTAGTAATATTTTTTAATTAAATAAATAAACTGTAAATCATGTGCATTAATATGAATTGTATTTGTTGGAGTTTATTAATATATTTTTATATGCTTATTAGAAATTTATATTTTGATATAAATTCATCATTATTTAATTGTAGTATATCAAAATAAAGCTAATAAAATCCGCCAAATACACTTCGTATCTATCAAGATGTGATACATGATAGGTTATTAATAATCTTGAAACCGTTTGTTAAAATTTTGTTTTAATTATGTCGGACAAAAAAATAAATTATTCTGAACATATTTTTATATTTAGAAAAATTCAAATCATCACTTAAATTCAAGCTTATAAGGTAAAATTCTTTAATATAGTTATAAAAATGTCAAACATAATAAGTTTGACTCGTATTCGATTCAATCAAACATAACTAAATTTTTTACAATATTTCCAATAATAAATTCAAATAATAATATGTTCAGGTCGACTCATTTATGACCTACATACCAAACCGTTATCCATTTCTTTAATTTAAGTCCCCCTCATAAGATACTAATAATTAAAGGTAATATGATACGTGCCCTTGAATGGATATACAATAGAGGACACTTAACCTTGACTTGATAATTGTTGAAAAATTAACATTGGCAGGATAATAGTGTTGAATAACTAACAGTGACCGGATAGAAAAAGAGGATAATTTGTTGTAGTGGCAGTCCATATCGTTTGTTCAAGTTACAAAATAAAGAAATAATAATAATAATAATAATAATAATAATAATAATAATAATAATAATAATAGTAGTAGTAGTAATAATAATAATAATAATAATAATAATAATAATAATAATAATAATATTAAAATCTTATTATTGTTTTAAACTCCAAAAACTCTAGAACACCACTTAAATCATATGTACCAATAAAATACTTCAAATTTATGTAAAACTGCAAACTGCAAACTTCAAATTTCTTTAGGAATGAGTAATTTGAACACTAACTTAAGCCTGCTATAATTTAATGGTATTAATACTTACCGAAAAGGATTACTAAGACATTAATTTTTTTTAACTAACATCGATAAATGATGTTGTTGAGACGATGAATGGTTAAGTGATGTCTAAGATACTAAAACATCATGAACACTTTATTTAAATTTCGATAATGTGCCAAATATTATTTCTAACTTCGTAAAATTTAAATGAGATTCTCGTACTGATTTATCTAAAGAACATAAAAATGTTCAAATCACAAGAGTGCCGGTGATGCTTTTGTTAAATTAACAAGGTTCGGTCTTCAGAATTGCATCATGAATTATGCCATGATATGCTTCAATTTATTATAAAGGATCGGTTTTTAGGAATTTATTTAATATTTTAATTTTTAATAAAATTCATGTAATGTACGGGTGTTGATCCTATTTCTTTGGTCTTTGAATCTTATATTCTAATTTATACGTATATAATCTTTCAAATAATGTATATTGCTACAATAAAATTAAATTAAAAATAGTTCAAAAATTTACATATATATATAATTAAGATATGTATATACATATATATTTTTGAATTAAGTACATCGCCAAGGTGAAATCAATACAAACCAGCACCAGCAGGACAAACAGCTAATGGAAAACTAATAAAAAAACCAGAAAATTACAGACAAGTATGTATTTGTTTATGGACATGGACTTCCTTAATACCTCAAGTCCCTCACAACGTACACTAACAATACAAAGAGGAAAAACAAAGAGCCCAATAGGTTTAAGCGGCGGAAGGGGCGGCGATAAAGTGAACGACACCAGCCTCCGTCAGCGCCGCAGTTACGTGCGGTTGAGCAGCGGCGGCAATATCAGGCTTGTAATCGAGTGTGTCATCGTAGTAAATATCCCGCCACTTGTTCACCAGCATCTTTATGTCTTCCCTGTCCATATTCTCTTCCTCGCCGGTGTACCTCCACGGCTTGGACCCCGCCGCACAGTAGTGCACCACCTTCACCTCCTCCAGAATCACGTTCTCCGGGTGGCGCCACAGCATGGCCAGCACTAGGTTATACACATTAGGGATTGGTCTGTAAACATCTCGGAAGAACCTGTTCAAGAAATCCTGCTCTGCAAATGGAGTTGGCGGGGTGATTTTTAGTTTGTGCAACAGATCGTGGTAGGTGGGCAAGCTGGGCTCGTACACAAACATGCCGGCGTTGAAATAGAGAGGGGGCTTCGGGCCCATCTCTTCGGGCCAGTGGACCCTGTTCGGGCTCTGTTGGCAGTACCCAATTTGGTACTGTGGGGTATGACTCCATGTTTTCTCACAGAAACAGTCCATCACTGCGTAAAAATACCCGTTTTCCAAGTCGAAGAGGTGATCGATGTTCTCGAACACCTGGATATCTCCGTCCAGGTATATCATCTTGCTATACTCCACAAACTGCAATTCAAACATTAATATCATTAATTAAATTTAATCCATACAATTTCAATCTCACAGTTAAATGGCAAATGATAATCTAATTAGAAAATTACCTCCCATATGCGGAGCTTGGAGTAGTTGATAACGTAGTAAGCCATGGCGAACTGGGTGTGGTTCGCCGGCGGACAGACAGGCTCAATCTCACGGACAATGCAGCCTTGCTCCACCAGGATAAGGCGGTGTTCAGCTGGAACATCTGGAAGCACCGCCACCACCAGAGGGTAGATAGTCCCGACCTTCCTCAAGCCTTTGGCCAGACCCACCACGCCCTTCACGTAGTCGCCGTTTCCAGCCAAGAACGTGACGTAAGCGCGGCTAGGCAGGCTCCCGGCCTTGGCCAAGCCGGAGGGGCCCCCCCGGTTCATTGGATTAATCATAATTTCAGGTGCCATCTTGATCGATCGCTTCGAAAAAGAACTGTTTGTGTTGTTTGTAAATCGTATGCAATGCTTCGAGTTTGGTGGGAAAGAAACGAAAGGGGTATTGGTCCCTTTAAATAGACAAAAAAGGAAAATTGAGGGAAAGGATAAAATTTTATTGCATGGAAAACGACATTTGCATAAAGTGAAAGTGAAACTAGATAAATCGCGGGAGTAAAAAATAAATAAAAAGTTACCAGGTATGAGAATTTGATTTTGACTGGGAATGTTGGCGAGATGGGTGTCGCAGATTGAGGGGGTGTTTGGTAACAGGGATATCTCAATCTTGACCGTACACGTGGCGGAGTGGGAGTCTGACGGTTACTTATAGGGTGCATGAAATTTCGGGGAGGATATAGTATATAGATGGGCGGTGCTGACCATACTGAGTGAGAAAGAACAAGAAGATTGGGTTGGGTAGGAATTAAATAAATTGGATATACTAGAGAACCCTATCTTTCCCAAAATTAAAAATTAAATTAAATTAAATGCTAGAAGCATGTCTTTAATTGATATGTGGCCCACCATTATATGCTACTAATTTTTAAAATGATTTGTACATTTTTTATTTTCTATAAATATTTATAATTCTCAAAAAAAGATTCAATTTATATGATATTATATTAAGTAAAAATGTAAAAAATTATGAAATAAATATAGTTGTGGAACAAATTCTAATTAGATGTGTTAACTGAATCAAGATGATCGTATACTACTTACGAATTCTAAATTCGTAATGCATGAAAGAATACATCGATCACTCAAAGAATCGAAGTATTAATAACACTTTATAGTTTTATTTTAAATATGAGAAATTAAAATCTTGATTTCACAACTGTAGTAAGAAAAATTAAAGTTAATAGTCAATAAATTTTAAATAAAAAATAAATTACAATATAGTCAAATATATATATATATATATATATATCTTATTTATAGTAATTGTATATTATTGATTTATGCTATTTATTACCTTAGCTAGACCATAAAAATGTATAATTATTTTTGGAAAATGTATGATTTTTTTTAATTATTAAAATTACATATACAAATATGTATATATATATATATGACTGTGAACAATATAATTAAAAAAATAAAAAAGAGAAAAGGGAATTCATGGAGTGACGGGTCACGGCTCACATGCTTTGTCTGTCCCAGATTTGACAGATTTGATCAAGAGGAACTAGATGGAGACAAAAGAATGTGTCACTTTGATTAGTTGAATTTTAATTTTTATTTAATATTTTAATGTATTTAAATATAATATTTTTTTGTTTTTAGTTTACTTTCTATGTAATATATATAAAATTAATTATATTTTGATATTTAATTTTATATTCATATTTCATATATTATAAAGTTATATTAGATGTGAAAATACATTTACTTTTTAGTTATGTTAGATTTCAATAATTGAATTTATATATATATATATATAAGAAGTTATAATTTTCTACATATTACATTTACTATTTATATTGAATTTAGATTACAAAAAAATATTACAAATATTTTTTAAGCAAAGTTATTAAATAATCGAACTTTTAAATATAATTAATTAATTTATTATAAAAACAACGCACTTACTTTGGTATGGATGATATATATATATATATATAAGAAGTTATAATTTTCTACATACTTTTACCAATAGAATACTAAAATATTTTAAATATTAATATTGACTTATACAAAATTAATTTTATAAAATATATATATATATATTTTTAAATATATTACAAAGTGTGTATCGTACCAAATAAATACTAAGTTACGATAATAATGTAATAGTTGATGAAGTTAACTATATAGAGAACGTATGTACTAAGTTTATTTAATATTTTATGACTTTGTATGCAATTCTAATTTTTTTCGTAAATATGGAATTAGATAAATAAAAAAGATTAATCAATTCTAATTTCTTATGTAAGGAATTGGACTAAAGAAAATTTAAATTGTAAAAATATTTACCATTCTAAAATTCAAAAAAATGTATCATTTTTTAAAATTATACAATACGAGATTGTTACTGTAGATGTTAAATTACTTTTGATGTTTTATGATATCAAGAAAAATAATATGTAATTAATATTGTAGTATTACGATGTAATTGTAAAAATTAAAAAAAATAAAAAAATTGAACCAAATTAAATTCAAGGTTAATATTAATTAAACCAAAAATAAAAAATAAAAATTTGAGCCTTTAATAACTTCCTTAATTAATTGCGACTAACACTATAAACAGATGATAAAAGTGTCTTAATTAGTAGAAAATTGAGCGTACAACTCTAATGCAGTGTCACCCTACACAACAACCGTTCCAGGGTTTTGAAACAAACGGCTAAAAAGAATTCAGAATTCAAAGAAAATTAAAAATAAAGAGAAATATATATATATATATATAGATTTGTTTTTTTTCTTTGAAAAGTCTTAACGCGACCAACTGAATAACTAACGATCAACGAACTCATGTAGTGAGAAAGATGTACAGCCCCCATTTGAACCACGTGGACTCGGTAGGTGTAAAACTTAAAGGACACATTTAAGCTGGTTTAATGTTTTCTACGCGGAGGATATATGTGCAGGCCCCACACGATCTTTTGACCATATTAGTGAACCTCCTTCACTCTTTTCTTTATATAAATAAATAAATTAAAATAAAATTATATATAGATATATAACTTCTTATATTAAGTCGGGACAATTCGACTTATATTATAATTTTGCTTTAACTAAAAGATATTGCAGGTTTGCTTAAAATTTATTACTAATAATTTATTAATTTAAATAAAAAGTAGCATCTGTTGCTTCTGTCCGAGCTTTTTCTAATCGACGAAGAATTCTTAAATAACAAATAATATCTTTTATTTAAATAAGTAATACCGTAAATTAGACGCATGGTGCACCCGATGCATAAAATACCAATTTTATATATATGTGTGTGTATGGATTCTATATAATTAACTTTTCATTTTATCACTTCTTTGTATTTTATTTAAATAATTAATACTTTAAATTATATTATATGGTACCCAACGCATAAAATACCAACTTTATATATACATGTATATGGAGTCTATATAATTAACTTCTTGCTTTATCACTTCTTTGTATTTTAATTTAATTGTTATTTTTAGAAAAAAATATTTTAATCTATCTCTTATCATTTACAATATTTTTTTAGTATGCTCCTCTTAATCATGTTGTATAATTTGCACTTTATAAGAAGACGGTGGTCATTTTGTAATTATAACTATAAAATGAATTTTTCCAACTTGTGGAAATAACGTCTCAAATGCATGCTGTAATTTTTACGAGTAATATTTTTTAAATAAATTTTTATCATTATTAAAATATTTTTGTGAGAGGATTCACAAATTATAATTTTTTTAAAATAATTTTTTTTATCATTATTAAGATATTTTTGTGAGAGAAAAGCATAAGTCATAAGTGTAATGTTGTGTAAAAACAAACAGCAGCTTAAAACCTCAAAATATTTAAATATTATAAATTCAAATAAGATATGATTAAAGCCATCCAGAAAAATAAATAATAACAGGAAAAGAAAAAACTGATTCAATTATGATGGATGTTATTTGATCTCTGCTGAATTAATAAAGTATATCTTTTATACAAAACAAATAAAAATAAAACTTAATTACAAATATTTAAAATTAAAATGAAATTACTTCCACTACATACAAAATTCACAAGTATAATAATATATATGTTTGAAATAATTACAAGACCCCGCGGCCATAATCAACAAGGGAAAACAAAAAACTCGTTTCCCTGCCCAAACCTCAAACGTAGACACGACCAAATAAAAAAAAATACGGAGATATGTATATTTCTTGGATGGGCTTTTTAAAACCTAAAGCCCATCTCTACCAACACTCCCAAGAGAAATTGCGACTCGAAAAGAAGGATCCGCGACCCGACCCGAAGCTCAGGCGGCGGACGGGGCGGGGATGAACCGAACAGCACCTGCAGCCACCGTAAGCGCGTTCGTCAACTCGGCCTCATCCGACGGCGTAATATCTGAGGCGACGTCGGCCTTATAATCAAGGGTCTCATCGTCGTAAATATCCCACCAATTCTTTACCAGCATCTTGATATCTTCTCTCTCCATATTCTCCTCCTTGCCGGTGTACCTCCACGGCTTGGACCCTGCCGCACAGTAGTGCACCACCTTCACCTCCTCCAGCCTTACGTTCTCCGGGTGGCGCCACAGCATGGCCAGCACCAGGTTGTACACATTAGGGATTGGCCTGTAAACATCTCGGAAGAACATGTTCAAGAAATCCTGCTCTGCAAATGGAGTTGGCGGGGTGATTTTTAGTGTGTCCAACAGATCGTGGTAGGTGGGCAAGCTGGGCTCGTACACGAACATGCCGGCGTTGAAGTAGAGAGGTGGTTTCGGGCCCATCTCTTCGGGCCATTGGACTCTGTTCGGGCTCTGTTGGCAGTACCCAATTTGGTACTGTCGGGTATGGCTCCATGTCTTCTCACAGAAACAGTCCATCACTGCGTAGAAATACCCGTTCTCCAAATCGAACAGGTGATCGATGTTCTCGAACACCTGGATATCTCCGTCCAGGTATATCATCTTGCTGTACTCCACAAACTGCAATTCAATCATTAATATATCATCAATTATATTTAATCCAACAATTTCAACTTCAAAGGTAAACGGCAAAAGATAATCTAATTATAGAATTACCTCCCATATTCGGAGCTTGGAGTAGTTGATGATGTAGTAAGCCATGGCGAACTGGGTTTGGTTAGACGGCGGATAAACCGGCTCAATCTCCCGCACTATGCAGCCTTGCTCCACCAGTATACGGCGGTGCTCAGCCGGAACGTCAGGAAGCACCGCCACCACCAGAGGGTAAAGAGAGCCGACCTTCCTCAAGCCTTTGGCCAGACCCACCACGCCCTTCACGTAGTCGCCGTTTCCAGCCAAGAACGTGACGTAAGCACGGCTAGTTAGGCTGCCGGCCTTCGCCAAACCTGAGGCGGCGTGGTTCAACGGACCATTCATAATTTCTGGCGCCATTTTTCCGATCGAAAGAGCAGTTGGGAAATGTAGAATCCTCTCAGTTGGAAAGACAGAAGTAGTTTTGTTTGAAACTGTTGTAACTGTATTCAGTGTTTGCGAGTTGAGGTGTTTGGGCAGTGAAGGCTATGGCGCCTTTATATAGAAAATTTCAAGGCATGGAGAAAAAATATTAAACTATTGCATGGAAAATGACATTTGCATTAAAATAAATAAAAAATAAAATAGATGAATCGCGGGGGTTAAGGAGAGTCCCAGGTGCCAGGATTTGTTTTGACTAGCTTGAAGGGCATAGAAGAGAGTCAATCGTGGCCGTCCGTGTGGATTATATCTGGACGGTAGATCGTAGCTGCAGCGAAATCAGGAAGGATATAGCGTGGGCGGTGCAGTGTGAGAATAAGATTAGGTAGGATTTAATTAAATTGAATATACCAGAAGAAAACCCTTAATTGCGACATGGCCCACCAATAGATGCTACTAGTTTCTTGATTACATTTATTATTATAAATAAATCTGCGGTGATTAAGTAATTTGGGTTATTGACATAAAGAAAAGAAAAAAACAATTTGTTTAAGAAATGATGTGGTCCCTATTATTTCATTTTCCCTTCTAAAATTGATGCCATCCATTTAGGGTATGTTTACTTTAACTGATAAACCTAAATTAGAAAAAATAATTTAGAGTAATTCAGTATTTACTTGGTTGAATAATTTTTTGGATCAATCTTGCCAATCCGAATAAATGACAGAATTCGAGATAACTAGTCGGATAGTAATCTTTTCTCCACCCCTGGGATAAAAATTATTCCATCAGATAAAAAATGAAAATTGACAGTTTTACCCTTGTGCACATTCTTAATTACAAAAATGTCCTCATATATAAATCACGTTTTCTGCTCAATTATGTATTAAGGGCAATTTTGTAATTTCCGCATTATCCGAGCAAATACCATGAAATAAACGTTAGATAGTTTAAAATTATCTTTCTCTATCCTAATGTTATCCTACGAAGTAAACGTTTGATAAAGACTTCAAAATTATCCCTATTCTGAATCATATCATGTCCAATCCTGACTAGGGAAGTAAACGCAACCTTATAAACCAATTGTAATAATTAATAATTCACATATATTGTATTATTTTTTTAAATAAAAATAAATGTACCAACAAAATTAATAAGTATCTTGAAATGAAAAATTGTTCAAAGTGACCATATTGGTCAATAGCAAAAACTCCTCCACAATATTAGGACTACAAACAAATACGAAAGTTCCTCGTTTTGCTTCAAAACGGGACAAAATAAAATTCATACATCTTTAAATATTTATTATTTGCATATTTACATAAATTTATATGAGTGTGTGGTGTTTGTGTGTGTATATATATGATAAATAACCACCCGATGTAGGATAGACGAGGCCATATTGAAAGATTTTATTTCATGAATATGTTTACCTTGCCCACAAGGTAAGGTATTAAAAATTCATATTGTTAACCTTTCATACTTTCCTTGTCTAATGATAACTTTGTACTATTATTTATGTTGTGACTTATTTGGAAAAACTATTTTTCAAGACAAATGGTTTTGTTTTTCTAAGGTTCGGATCAAACTACGTTTTCTTTCTCTTTTATGATTGATAAAACTTATACGATTTGTTCTTTCTTAAGTAATAGTTAAAAAAATTACACGATTTGTTCATTCTCAATTTCTGGTCATAAATTAAAAAAAAACACAATTTAGTTAATATATTATGTAATTTTATCATTTTTAGTAAAAAAATTAATAAATTATCAAAATGATAAGTACAATTGTGAATAAAAACACACCCCAATTATACCTTTTGGCTTAGCATAAGTTCAATCTTTATGATTGTTTCATTTCAGCTATTAATTTTAATTTTCTCTTGCATTCGATAAGGCTAGAAAATATCGAGTCGCAATAGAAGCACCAAACCAATAAATTTGAAAAGAAACATCTAACTATACAAAAGAAAAAACCCAAGAAAATACCTCATGACAATCAAGAAACCATGAAATAAAAAAACAAAAGTGAAAATATTGAAAACTAACATAAAATCATATCTTATTTTACTTACCACTGTAACCTGTCACAAAAAAAAAAAAAAAAACATATATATATGTATATGTACAAATATATATTTATTAAAAATCTTAATTTTCATATCTTAAATTTAAAAATATAATATAAACACACATAATCTAGGTAGCCATTATAATATACATTATAGTCTTATAGTAATGACCTTCCTTTACCTCAAAGGCCATTTCTCAAAATTCAGAAATGTGTGATTATTCTCTTCGAAATTTGTAGACAATTTTTTAATTTAATATTCGTATTAACAAAGTCGTATTTGATAAAATTAAATATTGAAGATTTTCTATATTGAAATATACATTTTCTGACCTGAAAATAAATTATATTTATATAATTTAGAATTATATAAATTTAATTATTTAAATTTATGTCGGAGGAAGTATTACTTCAGTTATCCAAAAATAAATCAGTCAAATATATTATCCAGAAATCTGGGAACATTAATTATTATTTTAGACTTTAGGAAAAAAAGTAAAAGAATAATATAATATTCGAGACCAACTTTTTTTTTATAATTTTTTTAATAGAAAGGATAAAGTATGCAAATTTATATACCTGATAGCTCAGTAGATCCCAGTAATGAATTCTTTATTATTTCTTTTTCTTGAAACACTGAAATTAAATTATTTTGTGCAATTAAAGTTACCGCCAACAACCGGCACCGACCAGTCGGGACGCATGCACCCCACGTGTCACGCTCTCCTTGAGTATGTGAGGTGGGGGAGCGGATGGGGCCCAAGTGACGTACAACTGTCTTACCTGATTGCACCACGTACCCCCAACACCACCTTCCAAGAAACTACAATTAGCAACTGTAGCTTTTTTAATGTTATCCGTTAGTTTGCGGCAGTTTTTCTCTTTTTTGACTTGGTTCGATTGGATCACTAAATTGATTCATCTTTGGGATAGCGTAACAGGAGCTCTCGTTGTGGGGCCCAATGGACATTAAATTGTCCTTGCCGACAATCCTAGGAATCGGTAAAGAATATACCTAATATATATATATATATATATGTGTGTGTGTGTGTATTAGGTGTGCATGAAAATTGAAACTGAATTATCAAAATTAAAATAATTAATTTAAAAAATTAAAACGATCAACTTTTTATTTACATTAAATTTTAATCGAATTGAAATATTTTTTCGATTTTTTGATTAATCAAATTTTTTAATTTTAATAAAAAATCTAATTATTTTAAATTTTTGTAGTTAAACAACATAAACAACTACATTTTTTTATGTTATTTGAAGAATAGATTACAATTAATAAAAATCAAACTCAAACAAATTGAGTCCATTTTTATAAATTGGTTCGATTATTTCAGATATTTTGTTCAACTAAACCATAACCAACCAAAAAATCCAACTTTCTAAAAATTATAAATCGAAACAAAATTTTAAAAATTAATCGATTTCGACCGGTTAATTGTATTTCGACCAAAATTTGAACACCCCTAATATATATATATATATGTATGTATATATAACTTTAAAAAAAAAACATATTGTGGTAAGAATTTGGATGGGTTCCCCCCATTATAAGAAACTCTTTGTAAGTGGTTTGAACAATTTCTGATTAAAAAAAAAAAGGTAAAAAAAATTTGTTTTTTAGGAATTATTGATTCTTATATGAACAATCAGCACTTTATTCCATATATATTTAATTAATAATAATGTTTATAAAAAAAATAGGACTTGTTTTTTATATTAGTTAAACTTGATTTTTTTGTTTTTTTTATGTATTTATTTTTTATTTTTTTACTTGATGGATAATCTTATTCTCTTCTCTGTGGCCAGAGAGATTTCGCCCACGGTTCATTTGTGGTATGGGCCGGGCCTAATTAATTTTTCTGTAAAAATGGAAATGGGCCTAACTTTTGTGAGCGTGTAATGCGAAGGGGCTTTTATAATTGATGGATAGTCTTATTTTCTGTGATGAAAGTGATTTAGCCCAATATGGATCTCTTGGGCTGGGCCTAACTTATTAATATTTGAAAATTATGATGGGCCCATATAGAGACGGACGGCCTTTAGACTTAATGGACAGTCATAATCTGCTACGAAGCCCATAGTCTTATTATCATTGTATCATCATTTCGCAATAGATCTTCATAGTAATAAACTTTTGTGATATTTCGAAGTATATCGATAAATTAAAAATATTGTGACAAAATTGCGCTAAATTTAAAATTTTGTGATAAATTCACGATAATTTCAAAATCTCACGGTATGTCAAAAAATAATTTCATGTGACAGTCCTATAAAAATAGTTTCTTTCCAAGTTTTATACATATTAACAAAAATTATATTTAAAAATTCCTCTTAATTCTTCATTATTAATTAAAAGATAATAAATATAAACGAATATCAAGTAGGATTATTAGAAAAAAAATATTTAATACATCTTTAATAAATAAAATGGGACAAAAGAAAAAAAAAGAATTATATATGTGAGATGAGATTAAAGAAATGACACATAAAAATTGTATTTTAAAAAAATATTATATTTTTTAATTTTTTTTCAATTGGTATATGCAACTCTTATCTAGGTTAAATAATTTGTACTTTATATACAAATTAACCTAAACTAGGTTGATAGAAAAATTCAAACTCGTAATATTGGATCTTCATACTTTTTTAATGATTCTAGATAGAAAATTATAAATCATAATATTAGAGAAATAACAGATAAAAATTATATTTTTCAAAAATATTATATTTTTAAAATTTTGGTATATGCAACTCTTAACGAGGTGAATTAACACATACTTTATATATAAATAACCTAAAACACGTTGATAGAAAATTTCAAACTCGTAATATTGAATCTTCATACGTTATTGATAGAAAAATTATATCTCGTAATATTGAATCTTGATACTTATTCGTCGTTAGAAAAATTAGAACTCGTAATATTAGAGAAATAACAGATAAAAATTATATTTTTCTAAAATATTATATTTTTAAAATTTTGGTATACGCAACTCTGGACTAGGTGAATTAACATGTACTTAATATATAAATAACCTAAAACACGTTGATAGAAAATTTCAAACTCGTAATATTGAATCTTCATATGTTATTGATAGAAAAATTATATCTCGTAATATTGAATCTTGATACTTATTCGTCGTTAGAAAAATTAGAACTCGTAATATTAGAGAAATAACAGATAAAAATTATATTTTTCTAAAATATTACATTTTTAAAATTCGGGTATATGCAACTCTTAACTAGGTGAATTAACACGTACTTAATATATAAATAATCTAAAACACGTTGATAGAAAATTTCAAACTTGTAATATTGAATCTTCATACGTTATTGATGATTTTACTGTCGATGGAAAAATTCTATCTCGTTGAATCTCGATACTTATTCGTCGATAGTAAAATTCGAGCTCGTGAGATTGGATCTCCATACTTACCGACCTTAAATAGAGAGGGGGAGCGTGACAGGTTACATTGCATTTGGTTGGATTGACGTGTTTAGTTGAAGGCTTTGTAATTCTAATTATAGACCCGTTGCCCCAACCGTAGCCACGCAACCATACGTTTATGTCTGCATAACTCCCCCCCAACTTCCCTCTGCATAGCTCACAAGCAAATTCTTTCTTTGTCGAATCTGAACAAGGGAACCAAATATCAGCGCCCGACAACGATTAATGGCGGTGGAGGTGGAGAAAGCTCAACCGACAGTGCAGGTCACCAAGCTGAAATTCACCTACCCCGGAATCGATGGCCATCCTCCGCCGGGCGCCACGCCTTTGATTGATGATTTCTCCCTCACACTGTTTCCCGGCGATCGCTGCCTTCTTGTGGGCTCCAATGGCGCTGGTTGCTATCTATCTATATCTTTCGTGGGTTTTTCAAGAATAATTTTTTAATTGTGCTGCATTTTGTTGATTGTATTCTGGGATTGCAGGGAAGACAACTATCTTGAAAATTCTAGGAGGGAAGCACATGGTGGAGCAAGAAACGGTGAAGGTTTTGGGGAGATCAGCGTTTCACGACACCGCTTTGACTGCTTCGGGGGATCTCTCTTATCTTGGCGGCGAGGTTTGTCAATTTTGAATTCTTTGTGTTTTTACTGCTATTTTATTTGTATGTTTTGTTATTTTTATATTATTATAATTGATCTGAGATGGGAATTTGAACTGCATTTTCTTGTTACATGTATATGTTTTGCGGGTGAAAATTGATGTATTGTGAGAATGGATTGGAGTTCTGTATATGAGAAAATAAAGTGTTCAATAATCTGATACTGCTTGAAAAAAATCTTTAAATGATGCAAATGCAAATAATTTGCAAAAGATTTTAGATTTTGATCTGTGGTTTATTTACTTATTTCCAGTGGAGAAGAGAGGTTGCTTTTGCTGGTTTTGAGGTTCCAATTCAGATGGATGTGTCGGCTGAGAAAATGATCTATGGGGTAGCAGGTATCGATCCCCAAAGACGAGATGAACTAATAAAGGTACAATGTTTCCCTTTAATGCTTTTTTAATCTTCTTCACGTTAAAGACTTCAGAATTTGCTAAACAACTGCCTCGATTGGGAGGGCTGACATTCCAATTACTTGATTTTAGAGACGAAAGATGCATTGTCCTCGATACTAGAATGATAAAAGCAAACTTTTACCTGCTTCCTTCCTCAAATGTCATCAGTGGACCAATCTTGGAACACTTGAAGGAGCCAATCTTTCTATGGTTGTTCATTTGAATTCTATTTTATGTTATACGAAAACTCAACTCAAAGCAGTAGGACACTATAGTTTTTTTGAACCTTTAGAATACAGTCCATGATTCAGGAAATTTGTGGTTGTGATGGTCAACAATTATGAGCTGATCCTTTATATTTAGTTTCATTTATTCACGTCAGCTATTGTGAGATTATGGTTTGTATTTTTCACAACTTTTGCAAGCACTACATATTATTGATGAAGCGTCTTTTCAGGGACAAAAATGTACTACCGAACCTGATAAAATCATTGTATACGACTTTGATTGATGCATATTTCTGGGTGATATGTGATGGTTTCTTGTTTGCCTCTAGATAAAGATAATAATAGCTTGATGCAAGAAGAGAGAAGGCTGCTAGCATGTCTTTTAAGATGATAATTTCTTCATTTTGACGATCACATAATTTTTACTCAAATCTAGCTCAAAACGGACTTGGCTATGTTTGAGCAGTTATAAGTTACTTACCATCTCTTATTGTAGGTTTTAAGTATCAACCTATCCTGGAGAATGCATAAAGTATCCGATGGTCAACGAAGGAGGGTTCAAATATGTATGGGCCTTCTAAAGCCATTCAAGGTATAAGTATATCTTACGCTGGTTCATTTACACTATTTGTACTTAGAGTTTATTACATTATGACTGTTGTTGTTAGGTTCTCCTGCTGGATGAGATCACGGTTGACTTAGATGTTCTTGCGAGGGCTGACCTTCTAGGTTTTCTAAAGAAGGAATGTGAAGAACGAGGAGCTACAATTATTTATGCTACACATATATTTGATGGTCTTGAGGATTGGCCATCTCATATGGTAAGTTTAATTCTGATAGTGTGCATCATAAATTCGGCTTCCCCAACTGTTTGTCAGCATAGCCGTTAAATTTTGTCAGGTTTATGTGGCACATGGGAAGTTGCAATTAGCACTGCCGATGAATAAAATTAAGGAGATGAGCAATTTGTCATTGATGGTCAGTTTCTCTACCAAACAATATAAACTCCAAGTGCAGATTTTAGTTGAATTTTCTCTGCCTTTATTATATGATACTATTCTGGAAGTATGCATTGAAAAGGATAAACTAATAAACTTGTGACATTTTGGCTACAAGGCCCTTCTTGTTTGAAGAGGTCGATTCTTTATATGTTGCTTTGAATATTGGCTCATTAAAAATAGCATCAGCATCAATGATTATATTGTAAAGGAAGCTATAAACGAATTCACAATGTCAAGCTCATGTCATTTGAAAGCACCCTTCACTGCTTCAGTTACTACATAACATCTTGAAAATTGGAAGGGATATTTATAGAAGTTGCCCTTGAGGTTTAGCCTAACTACAAAAGAACCCATGGAAGTGTATTTCCATACAGATTTCACCAACCGAGGGGATGTTTGTGAGAAAAATATAATTTTTATTGGGTCTTTTTGTAGTAAGGCAAACACTGAAGTACCCCAAAATTGGAAGTGTTTCAAGAATCCTGACAACAGATCTGTTGAGGCTTGAGTTATGATAGTAATTGGTATAATGAGCCGATGAGAGCTGTTGTAGGTGATACTTACATAGTTGCATCTGCAGAGAACTGTGGAAAGTTGGCTGAGGAAAGAGAGAGACGAGGAGAGGAAACGGAGGAAGGAGAGGAAGGCGAGTGGCCTCCCAGAGTATGAGAAACGAGTAGATGGTACTCGTGTTGTGGGTGGTCCAGCCAGTGCTTCTGCCCGCGTGATAAACAACGGGTGGGCTGCTGGGCGGCTAAATTCAACCGTTGCTGGTGAAGACAATTTTGTGTTGAGCTCTAATAGGGTCCTGAGATGAATAATGTATTTTCAAAGCTCTCATGATAGCAATGTTTCCGATGCTTGCTTAGGCTGAGGGGTATAATTTAGCTACACCTGGTAAATTCAATCATGTGCAAATTTACAGTCTATTCACACGCACGCGCGCGCGCACACCAGCGTGTGCGACAGCGGGTGTGCGCGCAAATAAATCGTGTACGTTGTTTTGTTTATCAGGTGTAGCATCTACAAGACTTTGGCCGGCGACAAGATTCACTGTTGGGAGTATTGCTAAATAATCTTTAGTATAAAACCATGTTCTTTTGTTTGTGTAACTGTGTAATTCTAGCATCCTATTGTCAGTTAAAAATTGCTTGTTTCCAGAAATTGTTTACCATCTGCTCAGATGATATAACAATTGTGTTGAAGAATAATTCATCATTAGTTAAAAATGTGGGATTTGTAAGCTCTGAAAGAGGCATATTTTTTGTAGTATTTAATAAATTTATAGTTAAATAAGTCAAGAAATTAATATAATAGATTTTATAAGAATTAATATTTTATAAATAAGTTTATATTTGTAAGTTTAGATTTTACAGATTTTATTTTTGATTCATTACCTTATTTAAATAATTTAAGGGTCTTTTGAAATTCTTTAGATCTATAAAGAAGTTTACGATTTTGTTTATATATTTTTAAATCATGATATAAATTTTAAAATTTATTTTGTTAATTTATTAATTTATTTAAATATATTTTTGATGTGATATTTTATTTTATTAATTTTTTTTTAATTTATTTAGAATCTTGATATTTAGTAGTATTTTATTTATCTCACGTTAGAAGTAAGGATTTATTTGATCTCAAGAAACCTTAATAAAATATTTGATCTAATGGCTAATTTAAACTTTGGACTTCAACGACTAATGTGTTGCTTTTTCCATTTTCAAGATTCCGAGATACTTCAATCAATGGAAATTAATTGAGAATTAAATTATCAATAAAATGACACTAATGCCACCTAAATGTTTCATAATTTATGTGAGTATTTTAGTGTTTGTAAAATTAATATAAAAAATTCTATTCCTCAAGACATTACGCTTTGATGAATTAGAGCGTTCTTCCATTAAAAAACGATAGCTAATCGCTAAAGATGGAATAACATGGAACAAGTAGTTTGCTAAGCTTTCGACTTTCTCTGTGAAATAAGTTGTGAAGATGGAGCTATGTTCGTAATTGTCAATAGCAAGATAGCAGCACCAGACCGAAGGGGTAGCGAAACGAACTGGGGGTCAGTGAGTGAGCGGTAAAGCTGTAGTTTGCTTTTCAAGCGGAAGACGCATGTTCAATTTTTGTAGGAGGAAGGTACTCATTCTCCGCCACTTTCACTTAGTCTTCATTATCGAGTGATTGTTGGCTATCTGCTTGAACAAGGTGGTTTTCCAACATCTTCTTCATCAATGCTAAAAAATTGATAGTACATGAATTGCTACGTTAAAAGTTCTAAGTTGGAATTGATTAATCTTATTTTTATGAGCCTAGTTTACTTAATGTTTAGCTACTTTAGTATACAAATGTAACCTTTTCAATTATAAATGTGTGTATGTATAGTTTCTTCAAATATATATATATATATATATATATATATAATAATTTAGGGACATTTCATGCAAAACAATATACGAGGCTTAGGGAAAATTATTTCTAAAAGTCATGCTTAAAGAAAATTTAGAAAATCCTGTAAGTTTCTTTATTTTGTGTCTGGGTTTCTTTTAATTGCTTTTTATTGTTGGTTCTTTGACTACTAGGTATTATACCTAAAAAGATGGAGTAGAAAGATTTCTTAGATTTCTAACAATTTTTCATTTTTATTTCTCCGTAATATAATTTATTATTTGATTATGTAAATTTAATAACATATTTAATTTTCTTAACTTTATATAATTGTATCAATTTATAACTATATTTTAACAATAGTATTAACTATTTACCAATTGCCCCTTATAGTTAGAAAAAAAAAACAAAAAAAACAAAAAAAAAAAACAAGGGATAATTCAGAGTCGTCTATCCAAGAAGAAGTTATACTATCCCATAACAATATTAGAATTCATCCATCTTGAATATGATGTGTTTTCTAAGAAACATCGCAGTCACTGATGTTGTTTGAACTGAGTTCAACAAAGAATAAAAGCATCATCACATTGTTTCCTATGAAGTACAGGTTCATCTTGGTTTGAATTTGCACTCACATCACCTCAATAGGTACACTTTAAAAGTCTTGAGTGGATGGTTTTGTTTGTAAAAAGATCAACATTTAAGTAACTGTAGTAAACTTGTGGGAAGTAAGGAGATTTTGGTTGAGGAATTATTCAAGATGGGAGTAACAATTAAATGAAAAATGGTAATAATTGTTAAATTAAAGCAGACAAAAGCATGTTCCGAAACATGGTGTAACAACAGCAGAAATTACAGAAATGAATCTGAGTCTATAAAGAGAAGTAGGCAGAATGCAGGATTAATCTGAACAACAGCCACAAATGGCCATCTCCACTTCAACCAGCATTTTAAGATAACAAAATTCCCCACAACATCTGTCATTAGGACTGTTGGCAAAGAAAGACAAAATTACAACATTTAATCAGGTTAACTATGTTATTAGCAATAAGATAAAAGAGATAATGATTATCCTACCTTGTTAGCAATGTTGTTGGATAGCCAATCGAGCCCCTCGTACAGCCCTTCTCCGGAGGTGGCACATGTGCTCTGGATATACCTGCCACAAAAATCCCTTGTAATTAGTATAGAAGCACAAGCAAGCAAGCAAGAGAGAGAGAGAGAGTACCAATGACGCTGACGGAGAGAGTGAAGTCCAAGCTTGTCGGTTATCTCAGCTGCATTCATAGCATTTGGAAGATCTTGTTTGTTTGCAAAGACAAGTAGGACTGCATCCCTTAGTTCATCCTGCAAAAGCATCATCATTATCATCACAGGTTCCACAAGCTAAGTAAAAAGATATTTGGTTAAGCTTTTCATAAGCATCCTATAAGCTCTAATATGTAAGATAAGATACTATATTTTATTGAATTTTTTTAAACGCTCTTGAAGCAAATCAATGTAATAAAGAACCATGCAACTTGTATGAATTTAATGAGAGTTTCATAAACTTGCAAAAGGTCAAGCTAAAGATCTCAAAAAATAAATTCCACTTTATCAAAGAACCTTATAAGATCTCAATTCTTATTTTGGAAGTTCACAAACTCCTTGCTTTTTCTATTTTATTTTTCTTTTTCACATTTGAAGACATTAGTACTCCAAGCATGATTTAGAAGTTTCAAAGAGAACGAGCTACAAAATGAGAACGGAACAAAAAAAAACGGGCGATCATATTTAACATTTTCAACAGGAGAGGCATCCCAAGTTCACTCCTCAAATCAAAGGCAGCAAACTTTAAACAAGTTTTGTGTACCTCATTTAACATCCTATGCAGCTCATCCCTAGCCTCAACAACACGATCGCGATCATTACTATCAACCACGAAGATCAACCCTTGAGTATTCTGAAAGTAATGCCTCCACAACGGTCGGATCTAGATCATAAAAATTGTCAGATGCAACTTATGCTTATCACAAAGAAGACTCTGTTTTCAGCGAACATGTATCATCAGTGTATGATATCAATATAATGACCTAATCCTTAAAAAGAAATGAATATTAAGAAAGAGGTAATCTGGCCTTAATTTTCAGGCAGCATGCTAAGAACCACTTTTAAAGGATAAGGATGCTAGTGACAACTTGGCAGAAAAGAGCAACCGGGTATTACCCTGAGATCCTAGGTGATGGAGGCAGCAGCATGAGAAAAATAAAGCTTTTCTGTGACCATATCATAACATAAAAGGTATTCAAACTAAAATCACACAACACAAAATTTCACAAATAATTAGGCAATTCCATATTGCGGCTGCATCATAGTGTTACATGTGGAGTAAGATAAGCTTGAAGTAATGTTACAAAAAATGAGCTTTTTATAACACAAAAGTTAGGGAGATCAAACCATGTCAGCTAGACAACAAAAGAACATCATCAAAATGTTAATAAAAATATATAACAAGAATAGAAGCTAAAACTCATGAGCAAATCTATCGATCAGAATAATAACTTCCAGATGCATAAAAGCTTTCTTCAAAGAAAATCAGTTCAGTTAATAAAGTAAGGAGATTAACATCTTATACCTTGTCTTGACCTCCAACATCCCAAACAGTGAAGCTAATGTTCTTGTATTCCACGGTCTCCACATTGAATCCTAGAGGAAATGCCAATAAGTTTCAGAATTAAAAATGTAGTATCGGTGTGCGTAAATGACTTGATGAGAAAACAGACTCAAAACGTATCTAACATCTAAATTATTAACAAGCAGAGGCAGGACAAGAGAATAGCGATGAGATCCCATGTGCCAAATTATTTTATTGAATATGGTAAAAGTAGAATAAAAATTCCAAATGTGCAATTCAGCAGTATCCTACTTAGGGACCAAAACAAGCAAGGGACTCAAAATCCTGGCATTTGAATGCTCATGTGATTTTTCATATTGAAAAACTATAGGGTGTTTGAAACTTAAACAATGTTGCTGTAATTTAAGTAAGAATAAAAAAATTGGTACAAAACCAATCAACAACTGGAAGTGTGAAACCTAGAAGGTATGAAATGAGCAGTGGCATGAATGTTGTATGTTGAGTCATCCTTACCATTGCTGCACTACTCCCTACCCAGCTCCTAGTAAGTCTGGCTTTCGTGTGTGCGAAATATACAGCAAAATACTATGGAGCCTTAAATGCATCATCTACTTACCAATTGTAGGAATGGTGGTCACAATTTCTCCGAGCTTGAGTTTATACAATATAGTGGTCTTACCAGCAGCATCAAGACCCACCATAAGAATCCTCATTTCTTTCTTGGCAAAAAGCCGACTGAAAAGCTTGGTGAACGACAAACCCATCTTTACTGTCTGTTAAACCTGGAACAAATTTCACATGACTGAGCTTTCTGTGAGAGTTAAATTTATGATGGCACGAATTTTGCAGCTTATGGATGCAAGAACGTATTTTATAAAGTAAATGACTCTGATGCTGCAAATTGAATGAATTCATGCAAATATAGAAAAAAGGAACGAACCCTTCAAAATTTGGCTTTCCAACAATTTTCCTATTTTCCAAGGAAATAGTTGAACACTACGTACATTGAATTCAAAATGATGTAAACTTTCTAGTCCACAATTAGGCAATAGTTAAAGAACCCATCGAACATTAATCAGATCCGTCCTTTTAACACTACTATCGGAAAAAGCATTTCTTTGATTAGAGGTTACTTACTTCATGACTGTATAACCAAAAAATAACATAGGGTTCGATTGATCCAAAATAAAGCTTAATACAGATATGCGCACACGAAACAGAAAACAAATCCAAAATCATCGACAATAAAAACAAAAATGAAAGGCCGTAGTCACATATGAGGAGCCATAATCAGATCAACAGAAGGCTGATCAAATCTTACGGGCATAAAACCAGATCACAAGTCAGATATATAGATCATACAAATTCCACCATAAGATCAAAAAGTTCACGAAGTGAGGTGCCATGCTACGCCCAGATCTGAAGATTCCATATGCAAAAAATAATAAAATTTGCATACTACCGCAAAAGAAGAAGAACAACAATAAAATTCACCCACATGAATCCAGGTACAGAAAAAATGAAAGCACTCACGTGATGAAAAGCCGAAGGGAAGAGCGATTTGAGAAGAGAATGTATGCAGAGGCCGCCCTTGGAGATGCCGGAAAGAAATGCTCTTATTGAGTAAAAATGCTACGGTCTTAAATGATAGATTTCAAGTATAGGCGAAACTGTCCCAGAAAAATTATTAAAAAATCGTGTGTGTGTGTGTGTGTGTTCTATTTTAAAAGTCATAACAAGCTTTCAATTTTGGTCAATAAATGCCGAAATTTCAAAATAATATTAATAATAATAATAATAGTAATAATAATAATAATAATAATAATAATAATAATAATAGTAATAGTAATAATAATAATAATAATCAAAAAACCTCATTTCAATTTTCCATCGGCCTCAATCTTATATACAAAATTAAAAACTATTTAAAATATTGAATATTTTGTGTATAAAATATGATAATTATTTAGGTAAATATAAAAATTATAATCAAGGTAGAGATTGAGTTGTATTGGAGAAGAAGATGGAAGAGGGGATGTATTTGTAAAATACGTAATGTTTAATTGTTCATTTAGGCTGCGTTTACTTTTCCTAGTCAGGAATGAATAGGATATGATAGAAATTGGGATTATACTCGGGATAGGGATAATTTCAAAAAATTTATCCAACGTTTACTTCGTAGGATAACATTAGGATATAGAAAGATAATTTTATACTATCCAACGTTTACTTCGTGGGATTAGCTCGGATAATGCGGAAATTACAAAATTGTCCTTAATACATAATTGAGCAGAAAACGTGATTTATATATGAGGACATTTTTGTAATTAAGAATGTGCACAAGAGTAAAACTGTCAATTTCCATTTTTTATCCAATGGGATAATTTTTATCCCAGGGGTGGAGGAAGAATTACTATCCGGCCAGTTATCACGAATTCTGTCATTTATCCCGAGTCGGCAGAATTGATCCGAAAAATTATCCAATCAAGTAAACGCTGGATTACTCTAGACTATTTTTCCTAATCCAGATTTATCAGCCAAAGTAAACAGGCCCTTATTAGATTAATTCAAGTTTGTTATTATCTATAAAATAATTTTCAGTAAATTAATATTTAAAAATAAATAAAGTATTTTTCTTAATTTATCTGTTAAGGACATATAAAATAGTTTTCTCTAATCAGATCATGATTTTATAATCCGTCTGTTTATCTATCAATATATAAAAGTATGTAACCAGTATATAAGTAATTTGATTATTTCGTCCGTACCTACTGCTAAAAGAGGAAAGTTAGTTTTATGCTCCGAAAAGAATGAACATGGATTAGAGAAGATTGATGGCTAAAAAAGCTTCCAATGTTATATTATTTTAAATACAATATTTAATTTGTCATTAATATTGCCAACATTGAAATGTAATACAAGACATGATATGTTACAACATAAGTATTTGACTATTGAATTGTTTAAATATATTTTATACAAATCATTTTCTTAAATATAAATAATATTCATTTGAGAATTTTGAAATTAAAAAATTTATATTATTAAATTGTTATAATCTTTATATATATTTTGTGTGTGATTTTGTATAAGGAATTCACCCGACCGAGCTTTCTGAGCTCTTTAGGCCTAATCAATTTGCAATGTTTGTATTGTTTATTGTTGGATTGACTTATAAATATAAAATTAATCGAGCTTGACTTTTTAGAATAAATACAAATATTATTTTAGAAATTTTGATCCAAATAATAATCTAGCAATTATTTTTTGAATCTAATAAATATATAAGATATGTGTATTAAATAAAAAATCATTAAGAATAGTTGAAGGAAGTTTGAAAAAAATTATGTTGTTTACAAACTATCATGTTATTATATTAATTACATGGTCGGCCGTGGAATGCACAATATATAATATATTTTGTTATATCAAGATATACGATGAAATTATATCATAATATTATATAAAAATACATAAGTCATAATCTATATAAACATTATTTTATTTGAAATATAATTAGTTTATGTTTTATTGTATTGTTATTTTTTAAAAAGTTATCTCAGACAAATTATATATTAAATCAATCATATTTTCACTATCTTTAACTTCATGCCCATGTCGCATATATTAAAATGAGATACTGAATTAAAAAACAAAATAACTTCTTGATTGATTACTTGACTTATATTTGAATATTTATTATATATTGAATTGTTTGTATCAAATTTAAGTTCAAAATAAATATTAACTAATATTATATCAAAAAAAACTTATTAAATAATTTAATATTTAATTTAATTTACTATTACTATACAAACAAGACTTTTATCTTCCTTTTAGGACTGTTGAATTTTGACACAAAAAATATTTTTTTTAACCTAACTTTACCAACAAATTAATAAATTACTTCAAACATTCTTAATATTTATTTTTTAATATTAATTTATTCAAAATTATATTCAAATTACAATTTAAAATATAATACCAACAATATGTCGTGCAATACTAATTGATATAAAACTACATCGCAGTCCTATGTTTGTCAAATTCATACAATACTAATTACACTTGATAAAATATAGAAGGGGTAGCTATTCACCCTTGAATTTTTTTAAATACATTTAAATTTTTTAAACAAAATTAGACGCTATTAAAATGACTAAAATAACCTTATATATATTTAAAATATATTTAATTTATGTTTGACAATACAGTTCAAACATCTCACTTAATGTTCGAATGTATGCATTAAAGGAAAAATAGTTCTTACTCTGTCCGAGGCTTGTTTGGAACATCCAGCTGAATAGGTGAAGTAGCGTTCAACAAATTTTACTGAACGCTACTTTAACTGTTCGACAAGATGTTTCGAACCAGTGTTAGGCCAACATGCTTGTTCTTGTTCGACATATAAGGTTTGTATACGAATAGATGTGTTCAACCATTTTTGTCAAACACGAACATACGTGTTTGATAAACCAGGTTCGAACACATACGAGTATGCGTGCGACAGGTTCAAAACAAAACTTTAGAAAACGAACAAAATACGAATATTCTAAACCAAATCATTTCCTAATGTATATTTTCATCTAAAACACTTATAAAATATGATGTTCGATTAAAAAATATAAATATTCCAAGGTGTTCGGTTGATTTAGATGACAAGTTTATTTTTCTTTCTCACTCCTTCCTTTTTTCTTAAGAATATAATTTTTATAAATAAAGTGTATTTAATAAAAAAAATTAAGTCTAATATGTTTAGTCAATAGTGTGGATTGAGGGTGCAAATTGTGGCACCCAAATATAAAACATAAAATATAGAGGATAAAAGTTAAGAAAAAGTAAAAAAAAGGAGGTAAAAAAGTACATAAAATAAAAGTGTAGGGGCAAAATTGAAAATATTATAAGCACGCGGGAAAAAGTTAAATTATAGAAGACACAGAAATAAAGCGGGACCCATATGGGAGAACCACACGCCAAAATTTTCAGCATCCCTCCAAGTCCAACAATACTCAAAAAAAGAAAGAGACGAATAGGTATCAGCCAACTTCACTCAAACCCATGAAACGGTCCATGACGTCTACTTCTTCACTGTCTTCCCTTTCTCCTCTCTGCTATGGCTTCTCCTCCTTCTCTATCCTTTTGCTTCTCTCCGTTTTCTTCTGCATCCCACATTTGTCTCACTCTTACTGCAAAAAATCTCCAGTCGTCTTCAACTTCGGCGATTCCAACTCGGACACCGGGGGCCTCCTCGCCGGCCTCGGTTTCCCCGTCAACTTGCCCAACGGACGTAATTTTTTTCGCCGATCGACGGGACGCCTCTCAGATGGACGCCTCGTCATCGATTTTCTCTGTTAGTTCCTTTTTCATTAATTTCTCTAACTGTCTTCGTTATTTTTGGATTTGAGTGGTTTAATCTGTAGTTTTTTTTTTTGGTTTAATTTACGTTTAGAGAGGGTTTTATTTCTTAGCTCTTGTAGAGTGGACAATCGCAGTCATCCATACTTAGAATCCACATAGTAATTTCACAATACTGATGATTGTAATTATTTTCGAGCTGAATGATTCAGGTTTTATATTTCATAATAATGAGAAATGTTATTTACGTTATATGATTTGTTTTTTTTGTTTTTATGATATATTTTGGAGTGTTCACATTAATTTCTTTCCGAAAGTTGATGGTTTTTGGTAAAGTCATAAATGTTTCAGCAGCTGGTGCCCATTCTACTATGGGTCCATCAACTACAGACGATTGAATAAATTACTCTTAATTTTTGCTTCTCTGTCGGTAGCAAAATTTCAATTTGTTCTGACTGGGTTAGACTTTTGGCGGTTTGGTATGATAGAAAATCAAAGAGCATCTAACATAAGGGCAAACATTTATGATCCGGTACTGTATCTACCGTCAGTACAAAAGCCTAAAATTCTTGCAATGTATGATAGAAAATCAAAGAGGATCTAACAAAATCAATACTCCAGTTGTGGTTCTTTTTTCTCTTTCTTTTTTTGTTATTCTACGTGGTTCTTTTGGTTTAAATGCTTTTTCATGCAGATCATTTCATTATGTGTACTAATTCAAATATAATGTTTGGTTGCTCTTTTGGAAACTACACTGTATGTACCCTGAACTCATAAAAATCTTACATACTTGAGGATGGGGTCGTGGTACTGACGGGCATGGCTTTTCAAGTCCATAATATATCACCAATGACTAAAGTTTAATTGTTTTTCGATAAATAACAACATTACTTTTCAAAATATATCTGCAAAGATTGCACTTCAAGTAAAAAAGAAGAAGAAGAATCCAATTCTGCATGAAGATTAGGATTACCCTTTTTCCTATATATGCTGTCTTGGGCAATGATACTTGTAATTTTACGGACCAGACTAAATCTTACTGAATTTGCAGGTCAGAGTCTAAATACAAACCTTCTAAGCTCATATTTGGACTCTCTTGGTTCCAACTTTTCAAATGGAGCAAACTTTGCTGTTGCAGGGTCCGTCACGTTGCCCAAATATCAACCATTTGCATTGAATATTCAGGTCATGCAGTTCAAGCATTTTAAGGAACGCTCAGCTGAACTTGCTGCTACAGGTGGTTTCTTGCATTTTCTCAGCAAATTTAGTCAGTTAAATTGTAAGTTTCTTGGAGCGCAATGAATGAGTGGTTGAAGGAGGTAGTGTGACGCCAAAGCATATAAATATGCGTAATTTCACAAATTATCCATGTTTCAATAATGAAAAACAAAAGGCCGTTGAAAGGAGAAGTAGCTGTTTTTATGTCATATAGATCCTTCTTTGACAGGGGAAAATAGGATGATATTTGTTTCGCTACACTGATCTAGGTAGGAGGTTTTTTTTTGGGGGGGGGGGATCGCACTTTCATGTTACAATAAAAACTCATTAGATATTTGAGTACAGGGATCTTGTTACTTCATTTCAGGGCTATTGTTACTTCATTTCTGATTCTCCTGTAGAATAAACTAGATCTCCGGGATTTCATTTTCCAATTATAGGTGTTATTCTACACATAATGCTCAAGAAACCCAAAATTCCATTGCCAGGAGCAGGTCAAAATACATAAAAAACCAATAATCATTCTTGCTGCTGCATATTTCTTCTTGTGTTATCAATCTTATCTTTTTTTAGAAGAATATAATACACTACTGAAGTAATTAGTCATTCTTGCAGGTGTTGGTGTCAACTATTTGATAGGCCATGATAAGTTTGTTGATGCTCTTTACGTGATCGATATTGGACAAAATGACATTGCTGATTCATTTGCCAACGGCCTTTCCTATGTGCAAGTGGTAAAAAGGATACCTTCAATATTGACAGAAATCAAGAATGCTGTTAAGGTCAGTTCACCGAACTCTTTTCTTTTTTCTTAGCAGGAAAACCAAGAGATGGTGAAACATTGTACCCTGAGATTCTCCACCTTTGTTTTTCATAATTTTTCAATCCTTTCTTCTTCACCTTTCCTACAAATTCTATATTGACTCGTCCATTCTTGAAAATGTGTCCTAGGTAGGGTATGATGATATACATGATATAGAACTTGTCTAATGAATTGAAGATGTATCTCGGTATGGGTGAATCTGACATGAGATTAAGGGAAAGCTCTACGTTTTCCTACTATTTGAACCAATCTCGTTAGCTCGTGTTTCAAATTGATCATTGCCAAGCATGTAAAAATTTATCACTTATTTAGTCCGTTCAAATAAAGCTCAGGTAGATATGTAAGTGTTTTTCTATATGTCATGCAGGAAATGTATGACCAAGGAGGCAGAAATTTTTGGGTTCACAACACTGGGCCTTTGGGCTGTCTGCCCCAAAAACTTGCTCTATTTAAGAATGCTTCGGAGCCTGATTCTTTTGGATGTATTTCGAGTTACAATGCTGCTGCAAAGCTGTTCAATGAAGGCCTGCACAATGCATGCGTAGAATTAAGATCAGAGATAAAGGATGCACACATCGTGTATGTTGATGTATACGCCATCAAGCTTGATGTGATTGCCAATTCCACCAAGTATGGTAAGATCTTCATTTTTTTATATGGTTGTCTGCGTAACATTACCATTTCATATTGTTCAACTTTCATATTCCTGTTTCATATTTTTGTATACCAATGTGGATAACCTCCCTGCACACCTTCAGACATTACGTCCCTGCCACATCAGCCTGTGTTCACGGGAGGTGTCTTTATATATATGGACACACATACATGAGCACACGTAGACATACAATGAGATGAATATGCCCCCCACCCACCGTAATAGTTTTACTCAAATCTCTCGTTGATCCCCTCCAGGTTTCTCGAGTCCATTTATGGCATGCTGTGGGTCGGGAGGACCTCCATACAACTATGACAAAAGGGCGACATGTGGCTTTCCAGGCTGTGAAGTCTGTGATGATGCAGCTCGATTTGTTAGCTGGGATGGGGTCCACTATACTGAAGCAGCCAATTTGATTATAGCATCAAAGATACTCTCAACTAATTATTCAACGCCACCTGTTACCTTTGATTTCTTCTGTCAATGATTGTGGGAGGAGAAGGTACATATATGGGAGAGGAGGCCTCTCCGTTGGTTTCGACCATTTCTGGTAAAGTATCCTAATCCAAATACGGCACCTCTATTTAAGTAGTTTGAGCTGATTATGATACCAACCACTCTTGTATTTATATGATTATGTCTTATTTTCAAGAACAGAACTTCTTTCTAGCATATTTGCATGAATCTCTGAAGAGAATTGCTCACTATTTTAAAATAGTTTTGGGGAAGAAATAAAAAGAATTGTTTTTTGTGAGGAAAAATATAACTATTTTTTGTAATCTAAGAAACATAGCTGAACAGCATGGTAGGTTTGGAGTATCAAACCTTTGACCTATTGTAAGGCACAAAGCCATATACATCAACACTCGGGTGGTTTAGTGATCGATCTCTATGTTGGTCGGGAGCCTTGTGCGGCGGCGCCACCACGATCTCCCCCGTGTCAACTGTGTTCGTCTCGATCTTCCTTGTGTTAACTTTGTTTGTATTGTAGCATTAAGTGATAGATAGTTTGATAAAGATTATTGAATTCAACTGTGTTTTATTCATAGTCATTTTAGTGGATTTTTCTTTTAAATTTGTCCAACAAATAATCAACAATTCAATGTTTGAGCGGCAAATATGTTTGCTTAGTTTCTATATCCATTGCACTTTGTGGGAAGGCAGCTACAGCCTACAGAATGATGAGAAGATCGATTCATACAACAAATTTTCACACAGTATTAACGTTTAAGAAATCATAAAAGGAGATTTAATTTAAGAATTTACACAAATATTCAAGAAAAATATAACTAATACACTGAATTTCAAATTGTAGATTCAATTTACTTAATTTTGTTGTTTCTACGATAGAATATTCGTGATCAATTTGGATATATTTTATTTCGTTTAAGTATAGCTTATTTAAGAATAAGAAGAAATAAAGATATTTTTTAATATTTTAGAAAAGAAATAAAAAATTAGAAAGAAGGTGGGGAATGAGAGGAGGTGCGCCCGTGCACCGGCCCTTGTCACCTTTACGAACCCACGCCATCGCCCAATTATATTATTATTATTAGACTTCAGCAGTAGGCGGGCCCACATCCACATCCACATCCTCGGCCGCAGCCGCCCTTCCCACTTCTCCAACCCTCGCCTTTTTTTGTCCACACTTACACTGAAGTCCATCCAGACGGACCAACGGAGGTGGCTGGTCGGATTCAATTTTTAAATAATTATGTTTATTATATTTATAATATTTACTTTTATAATTTTTTTTTTAAATACTCAATTGTTGCTCTTAAGTTTTTTATAGTTTTATAGATAAATTATTTAAGTTTTAATTTTTTCTCTTGTTAAAATTGGGTTAAAATTATTTATTTTATCGGACCAAAATTTGACTAGTTTGTGAAATAAAAGAATTCATTTTTTTTTGAAATATAAATTAGACATTAACTTTTAAACCATGCATCTTTTCTCTTAATGAAAAAAAATAAAAAATTACTTATATACAATCTCATCCCAAAATTGGAAATAAGCTGTTACCAACCACTCTCAAATTTCATTTCTTTTTCTGCCATATATTTTAGATTACACCTAAAGCTCTTTTTGCTAAAAAGTTTAATTATCTTTAATAGTTGAGGCTTAGTGGTGTGAAATTGCTTTAAAACCTCATGTTTTAAACAAGAAAATCAAATATTCTAAGACATGGAATCTTCATTTTTTCAAGTGAGAATAATTTGCACTTACCTAAATTACTTTAATATATATATATATATATATATATATATATATCTTGCTTATTGCTTCAGTATTTCAAATTGAAAAAACAAAATGTAGCATCCTGAAACAACTTAGTTAACATAACAACTAATTAATTAAATTATTTAGCTTTATTTATGCTTTTCCTTATCATTGAGATGAAAACCATAATGAATTGTTAATGTTTCATTATCTTTATATATATATATATATTATATATATCATCTTCTACATAATACTGATGTGCGAGTTATGCAAGATTTCGATTCTATGGAGCAAGAAGGATCGATCGTTCAAGAAATAATTGCACTCCTTACCATATGGCCTGTATGAAAATTGGGATTTTTTTTTAATTCATGCTTGAAAATAAATATTTCATTAGGTCACAATCATTTGGAATTTTCTCACAATATTAAAACTTAATTAATTCTGGCTAGGATTGAATGTCTTGTTATTTGTCCCTCTAAAAGAAGGCAGGCAAAAAATATTGCTAATTTATTCTTGATTTGACACTTCCTAAATATACTTCAAATATATATATATATATATATAAAGTTCTACATGGCATAGGTATGTGAATAGTTTCATCAAAACATAGAAGGTTGGTAGGGGATTAAGATATTTTATTACATTTATATTTTATTTTATGGTTTATTATGTCAGTAATATACATATGACGTGTAATGAAACACATTATCCAAACTGTCTTTTCGACAGCCCCAAAACAAAATTGGATGGTGCCAATGTTTTAAAACAAATGTACTTTAGGCACTTCACAACGTTTATACTATTAAATGCATTGCCCAAACAAACCCCAACAAAAATTGTAACTAAAAAGTTTCAAGCAACAATTCACTTAATTAATTGTTGCCATGCTTCATAATTTGGTAATTAGAAATACAAGTATAATTAGATATATATATATATATATATATATATAATATTTTGGTGTGCTAAATTAATTATGGCATATCACGTTGCTAAATTCACTCGAGATGCTCTATTTTATTTTGTGTTTGATCTCATGTTTCAACTTCATCGATACACTGTTATGTGTACAGAATGACATCGTCAATGAACACATAACATGTATCGATGAATTTAGAACATAAGATCCGAGCCCGATTTCACCAACACTTGTCCACGTCATCACTTGGCAACGACACTGGAAACCCCTCCATCAGGCACAAGAGAGGTGGAATGGTGAGTGTCTTGATATCTCCATAGGCATTCCAGCAGAATGGGTCCCACATATTGTGGCCTTGCGCAGGGTACAGCTCCACGTCATACAGGGTGAGGTTGGTGCAGGGAACTGCATCGCTGCAGGCTAGATGCACCGGAGGGCTTCTTGCATCATAGGTGCCTTTGATCCCTGTGTAGGAGATGTCACTTATGTAGACTGCTGATGTCTGGTTCGAGCAGGCCTTGTTGCTGCAGTAGTACTGGTCTATGATTATCGGGTTTCGGACCGTGTCCATGTGGATGTTGCTGAAGGCCACGTTGGACACGGCTCCATACCCGCCTTGCCATGTTTTGATCCGGACCCCGTTGTCCGAGTGCTTGATCACTGAATCGGATACAGTTATGTTCGAAACACATGCGCGCGAGTTCTTGATGCCAAGGCTGCCGATGCTGCATCAAGTAATGTGTTACTATTAATAAAATACAGGTACGCTTTAATGTGTTGGACCGTATCAAATCCTCAAATTTAAATGAAAGATTCATAAAATATGTCGTGAGGAATAAAAATACCTTATTCCATGACTAGGCCCACAAGTTATGTTCCTTATATCCACATTGTAAGTACCAGCTCCAATGGACACACAGTCATCACCTACATGACACCCCCACCATATCAATCCAACAGTACAAAATTAATTAAAATTTGATCGTATGTTGTTTCTTGAACACTCACCATTAGATACAAGTGAGTTGTATATCCTCACATCATTGCTGTTTTCGATGTGAATGCCGTCGGTGTTTGGGCTTCCGGCCGGTGATTTTATATACAGCGAGTCGACTCGGACATCTTGGCAGCTGTCGAACCGGAAGTGGAATTGAGGGCTGTTCTTGATCTTCAATCCTTGTACTGTCAAATTCGAGCTCCAGAAAAATCGTATTGCCTGGAGAAGAACAAGTTTTGTTAGTGGACATTGAATCAATTGTTGTCAAAGGTGAAAATGAGTTAGCATATTGTGTCTAAACTTACAACTGGGCTGTCACAAGGACCAGGTTGAGTTGTTCCATTTATGCCCTGTTACATTGACAAAATGTAGTGAGATCATCGATCGTTGGCAGAATATTCTGTCGAGATTCTACTATAGATACGCCACAATGTTTTGTTGCACTTAGCCATCTCTGTCGGAATAATTCTTTCAGAGATGGTATAGTATAAAAATCAATTAGATGGTATAAAGTTTCTCTCTATAGATCAATTAAAAGTTGAACATATTCTAGTGAGAGAAAGGATCGTATTACTCTGTGAGGTTTGCATGGGAGATCCCACCATTTTTCTCCTCTTCCATCTATTAACCCTCCTCCTTGCATTGTCATCCCATTGATCCTGTAAAAAACCAGCCATTGTCGCTTGCTGGAACTTTTGGGCCAAGAATCCGGCCCGTCTGGTGCCATTAAACTCCCTTCAATCTGTAATTAAACCGAACCCGTCAATTCTCATTATGCACGTTTTCTTTCTTCTCATGTTCCAATTTCTCATGACGTTACTCTACATACATGATATGTATTGGTTAAGTAGAAATATGAAATGAAACACAAAATGAAATAGAAGATCTCGTTGATCTTAACCTACAACGCAGTGAAAAAATGCAGTTCAAACAACATACCTGGAAAACCAGTCCATTTTTACAGGGGCCAGTAAAAATGGCAGACTGAATCATGAAAGTGTAATGCTTAGGAGCAAGAAGAACTGCAGAAAAGCCAGCTTGGCAAGCCGCATCCCACGCCGCTTTGAACGCTTGCGTGTCGTCGGCAACACCATCTCCAACTGCGCCGTAAGACAGCACACTGAAAACAGACCGATCCCGGCTCAAGGGCGAATCAGAAGCCTCCGGTGCAGGAGACGGTGACGCCGAAATCTGGGAAAGTACAAATCTTGACTGTTCAAAAGGCCTACATTGAGCTGGAAGAGTGAGAAGGCATAAAGGGATAGGCAAGAGCAAGACAAAAAGCTGGTAGGAATACATGATGGAAACCTATACTTAGTTTCTTTTCCTTCCTTGTACTACTCAACGAGGCTAACTAACTTATATAGGACGAATCGAAAGATTGAAAGAGAGTGAACAAGTTGGTGAGTTATGTAAGAAGCGCATGCAAAGCTAGGGAGTAGGGTTTGAAAAAAATGGGAGGGGGGGCTATGGGGTTGAGAGGGAAGGCACCCACGTTCTGGGAAGAAGAAGAAGAAGAAGATGAGGGGTGGGACCCACTGGAATGGAATGTTTTGGTTGCTAGCAATAGCATGCAATGCAAGTTGGTGAGTTTAGAGAGAGAGAGAGAGAGAGAGAGAGAGATTTTATAGAGGGGATTTGTGAGTGGACGTAGCTGCTTTTCTTGGTCGGTTTGCACACTAGGGATGAACGAATTATTTTAGTGTATCATCGAAGCCGACCAATCCCATTTGGGGAATGCCTTTTCTGGTGAGGCCTCACGAGTGGAGCCTCCAAAAGTGTGTTCTTGATCAAGAAAAGAAAAATCGGGATGAACTATATTTGTGGTTCTTGAAATTTGGTTAAATTACTAAATGAATCTTGAGGTTTTGTGAAAATTATAGTTAGGTCAGTTGACTACAAGTGGGTGGGGGAAGTAAGAAGTTCCAATATTCAAGTCATTGTGATAGAATCTAAGCTCAAAGCAAATTGGGCTGAGAAATTGTGAAGAGGTGGATGAATTCTGTTCTAAATTTGGAAAGAAGTCAAAGAGAAACCATTATACTTACCTTGGCTCTTGTATTTCCTAGCAAATCAAGGGGGACCCACTTTGTGATATTTTAAATTTTCTTGTGGGTGTAGAATTAATGCCATTATTAATAAATGTGTAGCATGTGGAAAGGAAATTTGGGAGTAAAATACACATTACATTAATTGGATTTGCTTAAGAAAAAGAATATGCAATCTGAATACTTAGTTCATCTATCTGAATATGTAATTAATTCGTCTTTCTTTTTGAAATAATTGGTCTTTTTTTCCAAATTTTATATGATTTGGAATATTTTGTTTTAGCATAAAAAATTATTATTTCTTATATATCATCATCTGGTAAACATTATGCACTTATATGCATATTACGATATTAGGTAAGGTGAACCAACCAAAGATTCCTTATTCAAAAGTTTACATAAATCATGCCCCTAGAAATTAAAACAATAGCTTTTACAATATATAAAAAATATTCCGAACATGAAAGGTCAGTTGAAGTTATATTCAACTTCAGCCAATGATGTTAGGGAGTATTTGGGATATTCGGGGGTACTTACAAAGTTATTATATCTAGAGATTATGTTAAAAAGAACTAAACAATAAAAAGGGATAGTGTCTAAAAAAACTTTTAATACTGAAACAATAACATACAATATTTGAATTATTTTCGTGGAACATTGTTATTTTTTAACAAAATTGGAATGAGAATTCAATTTATTACATAACTGTTATAAGTACCATCATTTAAGTAGATACTAAAATTGAGTTTAATACCATAACTTGGATGTACCGAAAGCCGAAAGCTCCACAATAATCCATTTAGTTCGATAAAATTAAAATTAAGGTCATAATATTGTCGGTCCATATAAAATAACTCATTTAGCTTAAAGTCAGAATAACTCAAAATTAATCGGAACTAGCTCGAAGCAGCTAGCTAACTAGAGAGTTCTATGTACAAAGAGGTTAGAAATGTGGGCCAAGTCCTTGGGATCAAAGATTGGGCTTGGTAAGGCCTGAACCTTCCAAGTCTAAGTGCAAAAGTGGCCCAAAAGGCCCAATTTCGTAACATAGGGCTAACTTGTTAAATATCCATAAGTGCGCCACCATTAGTCTGTATTTGCTTTTCAAAATAGTTTTAGTTTAGACAAAAATGAGGAAAATGCAACTACTCAATGTGGCCTCTTTTTTTTTTTTTTTAGTTAACAAAAGCTCAAAAATGCTGTACCCTTGATAATTTAATATTAATTTATCATAAAATTAGGAATCTAAAATTTCTAAGATGCTTTTTGCACTTTTGGTAGATTATATTATACCTATAAATGGGTGTGTGTAGACACATGCATAAGAGTAAGCGGACATAGATAATAGATATTATTAACAAAAAAGAGAAGAATAACTCATATAAAACTCAATGTTTGGATTCCATGAAGTTAACTCTAATGCAAGATAATAATGCTTTGCAACATGTCGTCTCTTGCTTTTATTACAAAATAAAATACCATACTTTATATTGTGATTAGCTCCACCTAAACTATGTACTGGATTCTATCATTAGAATCATAGACAAATTATTACAAAAATACACAGTTTTCCACATCAACATCAATAATTTCATTATTATTATTATTATTATTGTTAATATTATTCAACTACTGCTATTCTTATTATCCTCTGACGAATTACTTTTTCAACGCTCGTCACGTCATCACGTTCACTACCACCCACTTCCCCCAAATGTCTAAAATATAACATCTCAGAAAACATAAAGCTGCTCTGAACGTTATTTGTTAGCATTACAGAAGTAAATGGGGGCATTCAAGCCCAAAGCTGCCACAAATCCATCGGGAACAACAATCCACAATCAGGGAAGGGCTACTGATTCCCATTATAAAATAAACCCACAGCATAACTGGGTACCAAACTATGCCACCCCCAATCATATTGGATGCTAAACTTAGATTATAACGAAATTAGGTGTTCAACTTCTATTTTTGTTTCATCGACAGTTCCAATTCAAGTTTGCGGTCTTATGTGGCAAAAAGAGCCCCACGCAAATTGCCACAATAATATTGCTGGCTTATAAAAAAAAACTGGATCAAATTGGGTGCAATTAAAGTTAGCACCCAATTTGATATGAGTCGGATAGTTTAGTAGCCAATTTGACCCGAAGTTTCATGCACGAGGGTGCGTGTGAAACCCAAAGACGATACTACACCCGGGGTACTCCACCAGAGGACACAAAAAAGCACAAATTTTCTACAGCTAGATCATCAGCTCTTGATCCCATAAAATGAAGTGAAATCGCATTCATATAGACAGACACAAACAATCTCCCAGAAAGACAAGAATATGAGACTCAGAAAGTAGTTCGAGATAAACATTATGCCAGGACAAACCGTGAGACAATTCAGACTTTGGGCAAATTAGTGTTAGATAGCAATTTTCCCTAGATATGCTCTTACAATACATGGTGATACTATTAATACAAGCAACAACAGGCAAGGTGATCAAGCGTACAAGTGAAAATGACAAGGAGAATACATTACAGCCATAAAGGATACTACAAGGTTCGTCAAGTAGTTGAACAAATCATAGAGCAAGGAAGGGACACTGCTTCCTAGCATGATCAGGAATCAACTTCACCAAGGTCTCCACTGGGACACCCTTCAACTCTAAATATTAAGAATGCAACAATGTTCAACACTAAAAACATAGATTTGAATCCCATAAAATAAAAAAGAATCATGGCAGAAACTCGTACCGTGAGGCTTAAAGTTGAACAGTGGAGGAAGGAAACGCCCATTAGGCAGATGAGTGTTGGGATCACGCAGCTCATCAAAGAAGGGATGAGTTAAGGCGTCCAACTGTAATTCCAGGAAAGGCAAATGTCAAATTTTACTGGGAAACAAGTATGACTTATAAAGAGGGCTTTCATATAAGACAATGAGTAGAACTTCTGTAAACTAAGCTAATACTTAATAAATTGATTGTTTCTATTATTAAATAATTTTTCATCGCCCACACTAGGAGCTAATTAAAATTCAACCAACAAAATGAAAGAATAAAATGTAACTATAGAACTCACAGCTGAACACCGTAGATTAGGAGAGTACTGTAGCAGTCTTGAAACAAGATCAACAGCCTCAGGAGGCATGCGCTTATGGAATATCTGGTGCAGATTAAATAAATGTGGTGACAGATGTTAGTAGTGAAAAGAGAAGGGATCAAACACATTAATTTATAAATACCTTGTGCCATGGATGGGCTTTAATTTGTGGAAACTTGAACTCGGTATAATTAGGATTCATGCATTTTATTTCCTCCCTAGTTGGTGTACCCAAAACCTAAAAACAATGTCAGTTTGGTCAGCTCAGAGCAGATAAACACCATGTGAATAAGACAGCACAAAAGTTGAAACCCAAACAAACTCCCCTCCAACTACTCAGAGAGAGAGAGAGAGAGATTGGGGAAGGAGGACCTTGATGATCTCAACAAGCTGGTCTACTCCACTCTCGCCAGGAAACAAAGGCTGAAAAGCAAATGCCACAAAAAACACGCATTAGGAGGGGGGATTTTCTTTTCATGTTATCAAGAAATGATCCATTACACAATAAAGGGATAAGTTAACACCAATGTTCATGCATACAAATACAAAATAACTACAATGACTACCTGCCCAAGAAGTAGCTCAGCGAGCACACACCCAGCAGACCAAATGTCAATAGCAGTTGTATACTCTGTAGCTCCAAAAATGAGCTCAGGTGCTCTATAATACCTAGAGCAGATATAAGAGATATTGGGCTCGCCTTTAACCTGCCCAACATAATTGAACTTAATAGCGAACATCCCCACTTACATAGAGCTACTCTTAGTAAAACAAAAATAAAAAATTACATACCAAAACTTTAGCACTTCCAAAATCACATAATTTAACTTGGTGGGTATGAGGATTCACCTGCATATGTCATAAATCATCACTATATAGCATGAATATAAATTTGGCTTGAACAAGTTACAAGGGCCGAGTATGAGCAAATTCAAGTTCCATTTAAGCAAATTCCAGGTGATTTAAATCTTCAATAACTTCCACATTAATTTAACATTCAACTAAGTAAAAGTAATCATAGCCCAGCTCCCATACAGGGGCACTGCCAATTCCAGAGAACTTGTAGTAACCAAAATATATCATGATAATCCCAACCAACTAATTGCTTCATATATTACAGAAAAATTCAACACTAAAAAGGCGAACACGCGCACATAAGTAACCAGTACCAAGCATCTGAAGGGGTCTTATACCTCATGTATGTATATACTGGTGTCAAAACTTTTTCATTAAGACAAAGTAGGAATACAATTATTAAAAAAAATAGATAAATAAATAAAACCAGTAAACTGATACACATACCAACAAATTTTGAGGCTTTATGTCCCTGTGACACACTCGAATACTGCCATGGATATAAGTCAATGCTCTGAAAATCTGCCAAACAACATAATTGTAGGTTCTAGCAGTATCAGTCCTCAAGACAGCTCAGACACACATTAATGTTAACATTCAGGAGCACAAGCAGAAAAAGAAAATGCCAGATTTCTCCAAAAATGGCATTAGAAAAAGTTCCTGCCCCGCAAATAATAGTAATGAAATTGACCATATGTCATGCGACCAAAGTAATGTTTCCATTCTCCTCAACAATATTTCGCAATGATTGAGAATTTTAACACCCAAAAATCCAAAAGCACCATGAAGGATGAGTAAAAGATGAAATTCCGCATAAAATTGAAAAGGCTTCAGAATACATGAGCTAAATCTAGAATGAAGTAAACTAGGATGTAAAATAACAATTAACAACTGAAGAAATAGAATATGATAAGCATCCATGTAATGTTTATCCAGATGGATGAACCATACTGCACAGAGCACACAGAATACTCAGCAAGGGGTGTAAAAATGACAAAATACCTGGTAAGTGTAGAGTTTCACATAAATTAGCGGCATCCTCTGGTTCAACTTGAAATAGTGTTTGATCACACGATGAATAGTTTCAGGGACATACTCAAGTACCAAATTAAGATATAACTCATCCTTTTCAGTTGTTGAGAAGAAGCAGTGCTTCAAAGAAACAACATTTGGATGGTCAAGAAGACGCATAGTTTGTAACTCTCGGTTCTTGTACCTCTTGTCCTGTAAAACCTTCTTTATTGCAACTGTTTCACCAGTCTCTAAGCATTTAGCCTGGATTACGAGAAGCGAATGTAATGACAACACTGATAAGTGAACTCAACAAAAGAAGATATAGAATAAATTATTATCCAGTCCTCCCATGAGAAAGAAAACCCAAGAAAATACCTGGAACACTACTCCAAATGATCCTTGCCCAACAATACGTTCAGCCATGTAGCTAATTGTCTGAAAGTATATGCCAAAATGAAACACAACAAATTAAAAAACCTTCTACAAGTTAAGATCATAAAGAAGTGCCCCCTTACGCACATGCAAATGACTTCATATACAGCACCTCCACCTAAAATAAACACATGCATAATTTTTTCGTTTATGGTTGGCCATGTTTATGTGGCAAATTTGCAGCGGAAAATATTTTTTTAGTTATATTCCGCATTTACCCTTTCCTGATTTTAAAAACACAAAATGAATTATAATCCTTTTCTCATGAAGATTGAAATTTTGCAATTCGTCACAGCAATCTCAGCAATAGATTCCCTCTTTCCCTCAATTCAAACAAGAGAAGTCAGCATCTCATTCACTACATTTCCTATGACTTGTAATTAAAGGGGCTCTCTCACTAAACAAAAACATTATCTAAGCCAACAAACAAAGATAATGAAAAAAAAAAAAAAACCCGCCACCAGATCCTACCTGTACTGTGTTATTTTCTTCTAGTTTTACTTTCTATTCTTCCCAATATGGTTTTGTTTTTATTTGATTGGTCGTTCTTTATGCTGGAAGTGTCACTAGGGCATGGAGGGCATATGAAGCAAATAGAAGAAAAATATGAAACACAGCATATACACATTACCTGCTTCGACTGACCATTTCGACCACCAATAGTAGTCACAATTATGTGGCCGGTCTCAGTCCCATTACCATCCACAACAGCTGCTTCGATTTCCTAAAGAGATAAAGATATTTGTCTAAAGACTAGACTCAACCACACATAAAATTTTAGGAAAGAAGCAGCAGTACCACATTGATGAGGTACATACCTTATCATCTCGGATTTTCATGTCATTCATCTCCTCAGGCAACCTCTCAATCCCTACAGCATGGCTACTCGTGTCCCTTAAGCCAGATGCAGGTGCTATACCCACTGAAGCCATTTCCAAATATCTAGCTGATTTTATAACGTCTATAAGTCATTCACCTATAGAAACCAAGAAGAGTTCCTTATAGTAAAGATGGCATTGAAATAACTAGAGTATAATTTTAGTACAGCCCACAACGTGTAAAATGTTAAAGATGGATTGAGTTATAAATTATTCACAAATGATGCCACAAAGGATTACAAGAAAGTCGGCAGACAACCTCAGGCAAGATATGTTAGTACCAGTTAGAGCAGATAATGATAAGTTTATAACATGGGACACAATCGAACATACACTAAATACAATCACTTGACTAACCAACCAAAAGAAAAAAAAAAAAAAAAAAAACATCAAACCAGGCAAGTGCATGCAACACAAACTTGTTGAGATTCAAGATTAAATGACAATAATTGTTTTAACTAATCCATCAGGAATATATGAAACCAAAAGGCCCACCTGGTACTGACAAAATATTAGGACAAAGAAATATCTCTTTTATGCTGCAATAGAATGGCACATTCTGTTGTGGGTTTGAGATAGTTAATCTGCAACGAAAAAACTCATACTGAAGCTTATCCAACCAACATTGGCTAAACCAACAATAAACATATTGTTGCAGGACTTACCATAATTCTCAGCTGCTTAAGCATGAGACCCAGCAAGACAAGGAACAATGCTTCAGCATACTTCACACATATTCAATGCTCTTAACAATAAATGTCTTTGACAAAATTTTATACCAGCTTTTATTATTGTTATCATACCAAAGTAACAACCCTGAGCATTTTTACAAATGAAAAGCTGGCTACCGAGTGGCACACAAAAGTGAATCATCTACAAAAATATAGCAATGTCCTACTAACATATGTGGCAGATCTAAGAATAGGAAACTGAGTATGCACAAACATAGAAAGAAAATATATGAAACAAAATTCAAAATTATAAAATCCAAAAGACAACAATCATTAAAACAAAATGGCATATAAAGATAATACATAGATTCTAGAGTTTAACTAATTATATAATATCTAATAAAAGAAAGTTTGTTGACTTTTTTTTTTTTAAATAGATAAGGGAGATAAAAATTTGTTATGCTACATATAGATATATATATATATATATATGTGTGTGTGTGTGTGTGTGTGTGTGTACATAAAGTATGTAAGATTTTTTAATTTTTTATTTTTTTTTCAGAATGCATACCCTCTTTTGGTAATAGATCCACCCCTGACTAGCATTAATCATGTATTCTGCAATATTTGCTTGAACATAATTTTAGAGTCCTTGGGAGAAATCAGAACATCATGTTAGATATATCAAATTTCAGCTGACAATATCATAACATGTTGCTTTGCTATATCATTCTGACAAACTCTGTGATGATTTGATCCCTAAATTCTTCAGTTCTATATTCATTTACCCAAATCATAGTGGCTGAACATTCCAAATTCATATTTTGTCGTCATGGCTAAAAAATCCATTATTATATATATGCATAAAACATATCATACCATAGATCTCTAGATGCACACATCATCATCCTTTCAGGTGGGATCAATTATTTAGATTCCAGAACCAAAATAATTGGCTTATCAACTGTATGATAGTGCTTTTAAATTCACAATAAGTAAGTCTTCTACAATGATCACACGATACTAAAATCGACTTCAGAAATTAAATTCCATAGAAACCAAGAAAAACAATTCATATCTGTTACCCACTGCTGGCAATGGTGACTATATGACAAAATTGAAACTCTTTCTGCAAATGATATAAGTTGCACTGTTGCAGTACAAAAAACGGACTCAGTGGATGAAATAACAGCATTAAACGCATTGCTGGATTTCGACCAGCACATAGCCAAAAAATGGATTTTTCTGTGCCATCACTTGAACACATAACTTAGTTCTCGTACAGAGAACAACACTATTTGCTTTGATATTTATTTTTATTTTTTGAAGGAACATATATTGATTTTTGTTGCCTTTGTCATTCTCAACAATATAAACTACTTAAGAAGTCTTTAGCTTCATCTTGGGATGAAAAGAGGAGGAAAATATGTGGAGGCTAATGAAGAATTCTTTCGTTGGAGTGCAGGCTAGGCGCTATAAAGGATGCAACTTAAGGTGGTGAAATATACAATGACAGAATTGGTGACGATGATCATATACTATGGCAATATTTATAGTTATGATTATAACTAAAATAACACAGCGAAATAGCAAAATCAAACTAGAGATCCAGCAAACTGATACCAATACGGGAAAATATTCATCACTAAATATAGGGGGAAATTATAAAGGAGCATAATTCCATGGGACGATTCAACATGTTGATCCCTAGATCCACCTCATCGAGTAAACCCAACCTCTGCTGAAAATGAAGATCATGATAATCTACATAACGCACCAAATTCTAAAACAAGAAACAAAAGGTAGAACGAAAGGAAACTGCGACCAATCTACCAAACAGAACAAAGAAGTAAGAAATCCTACCGATGAAATCAGAATGTTCGACAGGAGGCGAAGAACGCACCGAAGATCATCGGTGGCCGAGCCCGACGATGAAGTAGTAGCCTAGATTATAAGACACCGTCGCCCATGGACAGAGAAAATCTGCCACAAATTCAGAAAGAGAGAGGGAAAAGCAATGCAGAGAGGAGAGAGAAGTGAGGAGAGAGAGAGACATAATGCTTTCTAACAAATGTTTCCTATTGGCTTCAAAAAAAACATTTTTTTTTCTCTATACTAACCTGTGAAAGAGTTAAATATAGTGTTTTCTCTTTTTTTATTCTAAAAATAAAAATATTTTTAAAAAAATAATTTAATAATTTTTAATTAGTTAATTTTGTTTAAATATTATTTTACAATTATTAAAATACAAATATTCTTTTTATGCTATTTTTACACACATATTTTATATATTAAAATATATATTAGATCCTCTTTTTAAGACATCAAGTTTTAGTTTTGTTTGCTTAGTTATTGCATTTAAAATTTTGATATAATTCAATTGAGTATATTTTACAAATTTTAAGATTATTGAGAAAAATAGAAAGAAGTAACAGAAATTACAAAAATAATATGGGAAAATAGACAACATAAATTTATATGTAATTTTTATAATTAATTTTATAATTTTCATAATTTATTTTTTATTTTCAATAATTATTTACAATTTTAGAATCTAATTTCTTTTTGTTTTTTAATTTTAAATCTTTTTAATTTTAAATCTTTTTAATTAATTTCAATTTTGTAAATTAGCTTTTTTTTATTGAAAAAATAGTTGGAAAAAGTCGATTCGTCGATACATAGATAATTAAAAAATATTTGTGTCCTTTGGAGTAAAGTTTTTTTGCATATATTATATATATAATACATAGGAATATATTTTTACCAGTTATTTGTAGCTAATTCTTATATGATAGATGGTGGTGGTAATATATGCGCCTCTAAGTTTATGATAGAGACTTAAAGTATGAATTTAAAATTTTACCTGTGTATTTGATCGGCATATCATATTCAATTATTTGTTTTACACATACATGTGTGTGTATATATATATATATATATATGAGCAGTTCGTTTTAAAAATCAAATCAAATTATTTGATCCGTAATTTGAATTTGTTCGTTAAAAATTTATTTCATAGTAATATTAAATAAGTTTAAACACATTTTAACGTCTGACAAAATCTAAACCTCGATTCAAGATCGAACATGTTAAGCAAAATTTGATAAAACAAGTGTAAAATATTATTCTACTTGAGCTCGACTCGTGTTCGGTTAAACTAATAATCAAACCAACTTAAACAAAATATTAAAAGTTTAATAACATTTCAAACAATTTTAAACAATAACATGTTCAACTCGACGAGCTGCTATAAAAATGAAGATAATAGAACATAATTGTTATATATGGGTAGGGTACAAGTTACGAATACCCGTATCCCTACCCATTTAGCTGCCCAGTGTTAACAAAAATTGCCAATTATAATTAACCTTTTCTCTTTCCCTTATAAGCTAAATAAATAAATAAAGGGTGGTGCTATCCACACCACCCAAATTACTCTTCACACCACATCCATTTTTTTTACAAAAATGGACATTAACAAAATTATCAATATAACCTTCAAAATTAAAAAAATTAAAAATGAAGTGTCAGGGCGTTCGGCCAGTGTTGGCCGAACGCAATGAAATATGTTCGGCCTGTCCTAGCCGAACACAGTGTGATGTGTTCGGCCAGAGGTGGCCGAACATATTTCATTGTGTTGGCCGAACGCCCTGACACTTCATTTTTCATGTTTTTTTGTACGTTTTGTTTTTTTACCATTCTGTTTTTTCACCGTTCGGCCTGTCCTAGCCGAACACAGTGTGATGTGCTCGGCCAGTGGTGGCCGAACGCCTCGCAGGATGTTCGGCCAACACTGGCCGAACGCCTCGCAGGCTGTTCGGCCAATCAGCGCCAAACGGATTTCGAATTCGCGAATTTAATGGAAATTTTCATGGAACATATTGCGACAGATTACCTGGAGTTTCGCGCTCGGCGTCCATGATCTTGGGGAGCAGTTCGGCGACAGTGGGGTTGGCTTAGGAGCAGTTCGGTGCGGGTGTGGGGAAAGGGGGTTCGGCGCGCAGGGTTCGCAGGAGTGAGTGAGGTAGGGTTTACTGTTTTTTTTTTTAAATTTTTTTTTAAGTGTTAAGGGTATTATAGGTATTTTTGTGGTGTGGTTAGTAATTTTGAAATTTTAAATGTAATTTTTTGTAGTGTATTTAGTAAATGTGGTCTGAAAAGAGAAAATGGTGGTGTGGATAGAAAAGTCCATAAAAAAATTGCAGTTACACTTAAATTGCAGTGATATAAAACGCTCTGAAGCTTTCATTTCGTTTTGCTTCCCTCCTTCCATCTCTTCGCTGGATCTGGTGGATTTGCAGGTGAGTAAATTTTAGATCATGAGGAGATTTGGGATTTAAGTCACATCTGATTTATTGTAGCTTTACGATGATGTCCATTGGTCATTGTGTTTGCGTTCTTATTAGACGCGGTGTTATATGAATCAGAGATACTGTAGCGTCGTAAGCAGATACCTGTAATTTTGCTAATCTTGGTGCTTCAGATCTGGATCGTCTTCTCGCAGTCACGTTTATATTATGTGGAAATAAGTTGGGTACATTGTTGAACGCGTTCTCGGTTTTGCAGGAAATTGAGATTCTTGTGTGGCATTCCAGGAGTTCTTTTCCCCAAATTCTGTTCCCTTTCTATCGCGCTAACCAGTTATTATCGGTTTAATTTGAAAGGAACAAAATGGTAAACTGTTTGTGCCCTCTAGCAATACGTTATTGATATTTTCTAATGTTCTATTTTTGACTAATATCTTTTTAATCTGTGTTGCAGGTTGTACTTGCAGCTTCCATTATTAGCAAATCTGGCAAAGGTGAGCTCTTGAGTCATTTTGGTTTCTGGATTATACTTCTTTGGTTATGTAACCAAGATCTGGGGGATATTAGTTTTGATCACTCTATTTCTGTGCGCTAATGGATGGAATTGATTTATGTTCTGCAATTCTTCATGTATGATCTATTAAAATGTGTTGAATATAAGAATTTATTGCATTCGGTGCCATCCAGATGTTTTAAGTCATCTATACAACAACTTCATTGATCCGATGTGAGCATAAGTGGGTCTTCCAAACCCTTGATTTTTCTTAGGATTTTGTAAAGGTTGAGTTAATGTTCTTTAAAACATGTAAGAGAGGTGTGCTTATCACACATAGAGGAGCAAGAAGGCGTCTGCGTAGCCACATAGGACTTGACCTCTAGCTCTCGCTGTGTCCTTATATATTATCACACATACACCATCAACTCCTTTTCAGGCTTATTGGGTGTAGCATGATGGGGAGTGCTACTTTAATTGGTGCCTCTCTTTGTGACTTCTAATGCAATATCTATTTTGTTGAGCAGACCATAAGAAATGGTCTAGTTTTAATGTTTAAAATTAGTTCCTTGGAAGAGGTTGTAATGGAACAAATTGCACTAATAGATATTTGTTTTGACAGCTTAATGTTTGTTTCATGGAAATCTTATTTTTCTGTTAATCATTTCAAGAATGATTTGAGGATGTGTTGTGAATTCCATGTTCCAGTTGGACTTCATCATGAAGTGGTGTTAAGTTGTTCCCTGTATACTGTAGTTGTGGATAAGCTGATGAGATTTTTAGCATGAGGTACCCTAGTGTATGCGTTTTGTAGACAATATCGTCTAATCGAAAAATCAGGGAAGCACAAATTGAAAGTTATACAGATGGTTCTCTTGAGAGTCGGAATTTTAAAATTAATTGCTCAAAAACGTAATAATAGTCTGAATCTTTGGTCCCAAATTTGGAAGTAGGGGTTACCCAACTAAGATTGATACGGGTGAAATTCCATGTGTGTTTTTTCTGCTGTTTAAGATCTATTATTGCAAAGATCTTGGGGGGAGGGGGATTCTAGAAGATTCAGGCCATATGATTTCGAAGCAGGTTGGATGAAAGGGAGGATGACTGATGCAATAAAAGATACTTGTGAGATATGTTACAAGACTGTCATTCGATCAGTTATGATTCATTCTTCGTGGAGTGTTGGGCCACCGAGAACAACATATGCATAAGGTTTCAGTAGCGGAGATGCATATGTTAAAAGAAACGTTGGGAGAAAAAACACTAAGGATAAAATTAAGAATCATAGGATTTGGAGTTGTTAAGGTGTAGGTCCCGTAGAGATAATATTAGAGGGAGATGTCTCACATTGTTTGGTCATGTACAGAGGATACTAAATACGGCATTAATTCTACGAATCTTAGATTTGGATTAAGTGATAGTATGTAGTAACATCGTGTAACTTGGAAAAGAAAATCTGTTATCCGACCACACAAGTAGAGGGAATGGGCTTTGATGATAATGAGTTTTCTTTCTTTTCAAATAATTGAGATAGATTTGCGTTGAAGGTGTTGGCATCTTGAAGCTACAGATGCAGCCTCTTGAGAGTTCTAGATTATATTCTCTAACGTTTTGGGACCAGTGTTATCTTTACTGAACTTATTGTGCTTTCTTTGGTGGTGATAATTTTCAACCCCTTTCTTTTGGACTATAGGTTTGGGCAAGTTTTTCATTAAAACATTTTCTTTTGCCAGTTTGATCATTTTGCTTTTCTATGGTAGTAATCTTTCTCATGTTTTCAAGGTTTTTGTAGTAGTTGTTAAACTAATGGCTTTCTTTGTTTGCATTTACTTCAGATGATTTTTGTACCTAATATCCTCTTATATCAGTGTCAATATGCTGCTATTTTTAGAAGAATTTCCATTTAAACTTGGTCTTCTTTTATATGACCTCTGTTTCTCATGTAAGCACAATGAAAATTATTAACCACATCATTTTATATCTTGCACAGCACTTGTTTCAAGGCAGTTTGTCGATATGTCTCGCATACGCATTGAGGGATACCTTGCAGCTTTCCCAAAACTGGTTGGAACAGGGAAACAACACACTTACATTGAGACTGATAATGTCCGCTATGTTTATCAGCCAATAGAGTCTCTGTACTTACTTCTTGTTACAAATAAACAGAGTAACATCCTTGAGGATTTGGAGACACTGAGGCTACTCTCAAAGATTGTATCCTTTTTGGGTTAACCAATTATTGTTGCCTTTTCTTGTGCTTACTCTTACCGCCATGATATTTTGCTCTTCCAGACTAGGTCCTGTTTATTCTTTCAATGAAAAGATGAAAGTAGAAAAATAATGTTTCTCATTTAATTATGCTTACAATAGAAATTCGGTATTCTTTTCTTTTGTGAACTGTGTGTTTCTTTTTCCCATGGAACTCATTATAGAAGTTTCCATATCTTTGGCACTCTGATGATGTGAAGTATTGTTTCCCTAACCACTCTTAGGTGCCTGAATACTCTTTTTCCCTAGATGAAGAGGGCATTGGCAAGATGGCTTTTGAGATACTTTTTGCTTTTGATGAAGTTATTTCACTTGGTCACAAAGAAAATGTCACAGTTGCACAAGTCAAACAGTACTGTGAAATGGAAAGTCATGAAGAAAGATTGCACAAATTGGTTTTACAAAGCAAGATCAATGAAACCAAGGATGTCATGAAGCGCAAGGCTAGTGAGATTGACAAGAGCAAGGTACTTTGGTTGGGGCAAAATTAGAGTGCTTACTTTCTATCTCTGTCCATTTCTTGGACGGACTGATATATCATGTTATTTTTTTCTAGATTGAGAAGAATAATCGTGAGAAAGGAGGTTTCATGTCCCTGCAATCAATGGGTTCTGGAAGAATTGACACTGGTTTTGGCAGCGACACTGGCATACCTAATAGCAGCGGTGGCTTTGGAAGCGGTCCAGGCTTTGGAGGTGGTCCGGGCTTTGGATTGAGCACTGAAGTGGATTCCATTAAGCCCAAAGGTTTGTATTTGTTTATTAATTCAATAAAAGATGTAAAGAAAGCTATAGTCTTCTTGGGATGCACAAATTCATTGTTGCTGAAGGATTATTGACAACATTATGTCCATAGTTATTAGAGGTGTGTCTCTCATAGATTTAAAGGTTCTGCGCCTCTACATGGAAGAGGCGGGCGCAGTTACATCGGCTTGGGCCGCTTGAGCCTCCTCTTATGTGCCTTGGACATGCTTCTCGCCCCCAGCCTTTACCTCAGTTATTAAACACATTTTTAGTGTTTCTTTTTTTTCTTAAAAGAAACATAATTTTATGTATGCATTTCTGGGCAACAGACCTGGCATGCACAATCAAGCTTGCAGCTTGATTCATGGAGCTTAATTGCAGAAATTAAATCTTTATTTTTGGGCAAGTTCTGAGTTTTATTTTTAGGAAGGAAATAAATTGATCGACATAATTTAGGCCAGCTCTTCTTGATCTTTGCTTTCCTAATTCTAGTTTTCCATAATTTGTTTTCCTTGTAATCTATATACATGCAAGCGATAAACAATGAATAAAGCAAGCAGAAATTATCTATTTTCTAGGAGATTTGGTCTCTCTATATTTTTTTAGCTATTATGAACTTGTTTGATGCTTATTATAGCCTAATAATGAAAGTTTTTTTTTCTTCTTCCCTGTGTTCAAGAGGCACACGCCTCGGGCAATAAAACAGACTGTGCGCATTAAATAAGTATGGTCATGCCAAACCTTTTCTTTGTATCTCTTTCTATGAATTTGTTGGAAAATATAAATCAACAGCTAAGATATGAGAACTCTGAGTTTTAGGCTCTTGACTCTCTCTTTTTCTCTCTCTTTCTATATATATATATATATATATATGTATGGTTATTTTATGAGGGAAGGTTGTTCAGAAGGCTGTATTTCCCTTATCTTGTACTGTGAAATCGTTGAACATTTGAAGCTATCATTTTATATTGAAATGACAGAAATTCGGCTTCTTGCACAGAGAGCCAACATTCTAGCTGTCATACTTCCTTGCCTTCTTTTTAACATACTTCTAAGAGTGGTGGTTAAGTCAGCTTATGGATTTTTCTGGGTGGTGCTTATTTGACAGTTAAATGGCATATATGTTATCATTTCTTATAACTTTAGTGAAGACGCATAAAATTTATCCCATGAATTTGGAGAAAGGTTGCAGCTGCTATTCTTATGAATTGTCTGGATGATCCTACTGGGTCTGATGGCTGTTATTGCAGCACTAGGACACACAATCTACCTGTAGTTTCTGTTAAGGTTACTGAGTGTAGCAGCACTCATAGAATCGTCCGTCCAAAATGTAGAGACTGTGTTGAGTACATTTGGTGGGTTATGTGCACGATCAATCATTTCTACTCTTACATATCTCATACGACTGTTCAAATTAAAGTCACTATGTAAAAAAAGTCCAAGTTATTATTGTCATTCGTAGTAGGTATTGGTTAAATTGAGGTCTCTTTCATTGATACATTACATGACTGATGAGTGCATGTTACTTTGTGAATATTCATGACTAGGGCGTGCACCAGCATCTGCTTCAGCTCCACCAAAAGGTCTTGGCATGCAGCTAGGAAAATCACAAAAGACCAACCAATTTTTGGAATCTCTCAGAGCTGAAGGTGAAGTCATCGTTGAAGATGTGAGACCAAAAATTGGTCAATCCAAACCAGCTGCTGCATCACTAACTGATCCTGTTACTTTGACTGTCGAAGAAAAGCTTAATGTAACTTTGAAAAAGGATGGTGGTATTGGAAATTTTGATTTACAGGGTACCTTGTCACTCCAAATACTTGACCAGGATAATGGACTCATCCAAGTTCAGGTCTGCTCCTTTGTCCTCTTGAACTTCTTCAAGTAGTGTTCAAAAGTAGTTTTCAGTTTTACTCTCACGCTCTGGGAATATATCTGATGGAAATTTCATATTGGGATATTGTCAGATTGAAACTGGTGGCAATCCAGGAATTTTATTTAAAACACACCCGAACATCAACAAGGATTTGTTTTCTCATGACAATATATTGGGTCTGAAGGATCCAAATCGGCCATTCCCCACTGGTCAGGCAAGTGATGGTGTTAGTCTGTTGAAGTGGAGAATGCAGAGTGCAGATGAGTCCTTTGTGCCGTTATCAAGTGAGCTTTGATTTTACTGTATTCCCAACCTCAACATTTCTGTACATCTGTATATAGTGTGTGAGTACTATTCTTGTGATTCATCTACATATATTTTGTTGCAGTTAACTGCTGGCCTTCTGTTTCCGGGAATGAAACCTATGTAAACTTGGAATATGAAGCTTCACCAAGTTTTGATCTGCAAAATGTTGTGATTTCAATTCCTCTTCCAGCTCTTAGGGAGGCACCAAGGGTACAACAGATAGATGGGGAGTGGAGGTGAGGGTTCATTTTACATTTTGCCTCTGATCATGTGAAAGAAAATTTGATGCTGCCAAGCCTTATATTTGAATTCTTAAACTAGTTTCATTTGATTTGAGGATGGTTTTGATACTAGAATTGCCTAGCTTGGTTGGTACACTGTGTGTGTAATATTTGAGCAGGTAACTAATTGCTTTGTAAAGAAGCTACAGTAGTGATCAAATATGAAAACTTGAATTGAAAAGTAATCCAGGTACACGAATTTCTTGTAATGAAATGAAAAGAGGAGTGGGTTGGAACAAGCTCTGGATGCTCTGATGAAAATTGTTGTCTGCTTGGGTCCACTTGGCGTGGGCGTTAGATTAATTTCATTTTTGACCTGAGTTAAAAATGCTGATTACGTGTAGCTGTGTATTCTTTTTTCAATTCAACTTGCGCTAGCAGGCAGTGAGCATTTCAATGATTTTTAAGTGCAGATATGATTCCAGAAAGTCAATCTTGGAGTGGTCTATCGTACTCATTGATAACTCGAACCGCAGGTTAAATTCTCACCAAACGCAATCTACTGTATCTTTATTCTGCTTTCACCTCTCTTCCCCCCCCCCCCCCCCTCTTTCTGTTATCTTTTGTGACTTGATATTGGAAACTCTGCAGTGGATCTATGGAGTTTGTAATTCCTGCAATAGATACATCTGATCTTTTCCCAATTTCGGTGCATTTTACTTCCGCAAGCACTTTCAGTGCTCTGAAGGTACTTCCTCTGCCCATGACTACTTTTCCCATGCTCTTGTACTTTAAGTCGCGCACCTGATCAAATTTCTGTCTCTCATAGTATTTTGATAAAATGTTAATTATACACTCTCAACACGTGCAGGTTGTGAACATTTTGCCAGTGAAAGGTGGTAATCCGCCCAAGTTTTCCCAGAGAACGCTGCTCTCTACTGAAAATTACCAAGTTGTCTGATCATTGTTTCAGCAGAACACTGTTTTGGGCTTTAATATCTCCATTTTTGGTTTTACGTTATTATGTTCTTAAATATTGTTAGAGGCAGGCAAGTGGTTCTGTTATAGTGAAACTCGAAATAATTGTTTGTACATGGAAAGAATGGACAGGGGACGGTCTTGCTTGCATGCATATTTGAAATTACTTTTTTGGCTGTTCTAAATGAGGTTTCCCAGAATTGTTATGATTGAGATTTTAATGATGTAAGAACATGCATTGGATGAAAAGGAATACATTTGTCTGCGCCCCATAACTTAGCTATTATGTTAGAATTAATATTTTTTAATATTTAATAATGTTTGATTATCATGTCAAGTGTGAGAGTGCACATAACTGTATATTAGATTCTCCATCCCACTTTTTTGTCACCCAAGAATGGCTGAATGAATAATTTTTTACTATTTTTGTGGAGAAGTGGATTTAGTTTTATGATTTTTGTTCTTTATTTATACTTCAGTTTAAAGTTTATGGTCTAAATTTAAGATTTTAGAAACTAAGATAATTGTTTTTAAAAAGCGCAAAAAATAAAAAAAAACAGATCTTGATTTCATAGTTTAGAATTTACGATATTACGACAAATGATAATAAATTCAGGATTCATGATTTCACAATTAATGTTAATGAATTTATGATCAAAAGCTTTATTTGAATTTACAAGTTAGGACGGCGTAATTTCATCCAAATCTATTTTATTTTTCTTTTCCAAATTTTAAAATAAATAAATATGAGATGGTGATTTCTGTTACATCTTTTGTACACACTGGAAATAATGTGATTATTAATTAATCTACAAATCATCATCCACAAATATACACCTTTTTAAAAAGTTAAAATATAATTTTATTATTAAAGTTGAAGTTTTTTATTTTATACGTATTAAATAAATTAAATTTGCATATAAAAGTTTATATCTTTAGTTAATTAATTAAAAATTAAAACGAATGGGGTATGGGTTTGTCAAGCGGCCTCGTATCATCGAAATATATTTCTTTTCTCACACAATTAATAAAACAAATAAATTGATACGATGATATGCTAATTTACTAATTTTATAATATATATATATATATATATATATATATATATATTGGGAGTGTATAAATAATTTTTTCAAATAAAAGTTTAGTCGATTCTACCCTTCCGAATAGTATTTTTATTTATAAAAAAATGTGATATATGTATAATATTTTATTTTTTATTAAAAATATAAAAATTAAAAAAAAAAATATATACATATGTTCCATATATAATAGATAAAGACACTATCCATGGGACAGGATCGACTGAACCCAAAACAAGTTACCAAAACCTCTCATCCTCTTCATTCCCTTAAAAAAAAAAAAAAAAAAAAAAAAGTTATTTTCCGTCTCCGTCTAAAACTGCTCCCTTCCATTGGTTTATATCATATTACATGCTTATCGTTTTATGGGAGACAAATTTGCGACTGTGCCATCCCATAATAATGTCTGCAGAAGGTGGTGCAATTGCCTCCGACGCCGGTTCCGCCCCCGATTCACCTAAGAACCGTATCAAATTCCTCTGCAGCCACGGCGGAAAGATCCTCCCCCGTCCCCCCGACGCCCAACTCAAATATGTCGGCGGCGAAACTCGCGTCATCTCCGTCGCTAGAGACATTACTTTCCACGGTATGCGCGCCTTTTTCTGCATTAATGTTATACCACCATTTTGGCTCCGTCTATTTCTGCACCATCCATATATATGCGTACTTCTGGTTTTAAATGTTTGATATTACTTCATGCCTTCGAAAAATCTGGAAAATTTAAAAAACAAAAGATGTGTAGTTTCTTTGTTGCTTAACCGTAAATTGATGAGGTTTACCGTTTACGAGCCCTGCCTGTTTTGAATGTTAATAGATTCTCATTTTCTGATTGATTGTATATTGAATTCATCTCCCCCAAAAGAACAAATGTATTTTGGAGGATTCAGGGGCTCTGCAACCAACCCTGCCGCACTTTTTTTTTTAAGGAACGGACTAAGAATTTTATCGAATAGGAACGAGATTATATTCCAGTGATTTTTAAATATATTCTTTTATTAAGAAAAATGAATATATAAATACTAAAAGAGATTGAAAAAAGAAATTTATATAATTTTTTAGAAAAAAATGTACAGCAGTACGCAACAAATAATAATTTAGTCATCTATAAAGATATTTTTACACCTTCAACTACTTACCTATTAAAATAAGACATCAATTCTAACATAGATAATCGATTAAATAAATAAATATATATATATATATATATACTTATTGTTATAAAAATTTAATATATTAAATATGTATATTAAAGTATAAATTTCTAAAAATTGAGGGTGAAGACACAAATTTAGGCAGCGGCAAAAATCCGGGACCAGTAAATCTAAATTTTATATTTGTTCAACAATTGCGCCAGTAAACGAGATCTTTTTCTTTAAGGCATTTTTTTCTTGAGCAATGATGTGCAGAACTGATGAAGAGGCTGCCTTGCTTAATTGATGGAGAAATGATACTCAAGTACCAAGCCGCGTCGGAGGACCTCGACGCCCTAGTCACCGTGAAATCCGATGAAGATGTCAGCTACATGTTTGATGAAGTCGAGCGCTGCGAAAATGCGGGAACCTCGAGGCTCCGAGCCTTCCTCTTCCCGGCCAACCCTATCAGCATGGAAAACCATGTGGATCCTCCACTAGATCAGCGGTACATAGACGCCGTCAACGGCATAACCCGCGGCCAACCAAAGCAACACCCAGCGGTTGCCAATACTATGCAACATGGCTCTATGGTCTCCTCCGGTTGCTCCTCCCCAACGTCTCCTGATAGCTGCACCACTGATGCTGTGAGCACCAAGGAACCCGTGGTTCTCCTCAGCAACAACTATCATCATAATGGCCGAATGATGAGTATGCACAAGGTCCATAGTTCACCCAATATATGCGGGAGGTAACAACTTGGTGTTTTTCTTTTGTTGCTATCTTTTAATTATAATAAATAAAAGAATAAGAATGGTTTTGCAGTAGCATGAGTGTCAACGTCCCACAGCAAAGCCACCATTTCATTCATCAACATCCCACTCCCACTCCCACTCCCCAGCACCAGCAGTATGTTCACCACTATCCTCCTGGGCCTGGCTACCAATCTTCATCCAAACCACCTCTCGATATCCCCAGAAGTGAAAGGAGACTCATCTCCGTCAGGTCCGTAGGGCGGGCAGATGGAGTACGATACCAAATGGACCCAATTACACCCGGACCTCACCACTATTACTCTACTTCAAAGCAGAACCGAGGAGGAAATGGATGTTGGCACTACGACGATGGCAGTTATCTTCCAGCAGACAGAAGAATGACAGAGAGAACGTCCAGCCAGGCCATGAGCCCGGTCAACTCAAGTATCCTTCGTGGGCGCAGTCATGCAGATAATAATATTTGAACATATCAACTGGGAACCCATGCGTAACAACGTTCTTGAAGGTGTTTTGACATGTCTTGAGGCTGGGTTTTTGCACCCAGATAGTGATCAGATTTCTAAATGTGAATTCTTGGAGTAGAATTTGTAACTTTAGTTCAGAGGTCATTGCATCAGCAGGTCCATTTTTTGTTACAATGTCAAATATCAATCTCTTCTGCAAATGGGGCATTACATAGCATTGTAGATATTTTCTTGTATTTATTGTACAGATGCAGAGCTGACTTGTAATAAAATCTTGAGGCTGACAAAGTATCTAGTCTTGACTCGTAACAAAAAGAAATAGCATGGTTCAACAATTTTACCCTCTTTTACTGCTAAAATTTTCGATAACCCCCTTCTCTGTCCTTGACAAAAATATTTTCACAAATACCATATGAAAATCCGAAAAATGGCAATCTATATCGATACTGATACCCAATGCTATCACTTGCTGTCTGTAAAATCTGCATCAATAACATCATCACCATCAGGTCCCTTGTCCGATGGTCCTGAAGATTCGGGCCCAGCGCCAGGTGTTGGGCCTGCACCAGGTGCAGCACCTGGTTGGTTGTATAGGGATTGGCCCAACTGCATGACTTCTTGGTTCAGGGCAGCCATAGCATCCTTCATGGTTTGTGTGGAGCCTCCGGAAATTGCATCCTTGAGTTCTCCTAGTTTCACCTCGACCTTTTCTTTTACAGGGGCAGGGACTTTGTCCCCAAGCTCCTTCAACTGCTTTTCCGTCTGGTAAACTACAGAATCTGCCTGATTTTTGGTATCAATAGCATCTCTCTTCTCCTTGTCTTCCTTAGCGAATTTTTCGGCCTCACTCACCATTCTTTCCACCTGAAGTTTAATACATGAAAAATACAAACCTATCAATGCACATGACTAGGATCAATAAAAAACTACAAAAACTGCCCCAAGTTTTTGCCTAATTTTGTTTTCTTGCAATCCCTTTCTAGAGTATTACAAACAGTTTCAGGTTTGTATTTTTCGTACAAGCACTTACAAACAGCTTCAGGTTTGTATTTTTCGTAAATGCACCCCATCAGTGCAATTTGCATGACAGACTTTTCCTAACTTTTCTACTATCTAGGCTAGCACCTCGAGAGTACTTTTCAAGTAGTTTATATTGCACTCCCACAGTGCATCAAACCAGGTTAAAATGCTTGTGATGCTATGAAGATAAGATTTCTGGGCAATGAACCAAAACCCCATATAATTAGCCCAGATATACAGGATTCTACCCAAAAATACACAAGGTCCACTTAGTGTGTAAATCAGTGCAGATACCAACAACACAAAAATACTGACCTCATCACCAGGCAATGTGCTAGCTCCAGTGATGGTGATATCTTGTTTCTTCCCAGTTCCCTTGTCAATAGCAGCAACAGAAAGGATTCCGTTGGCATCAATATCAAATTTGACCTCAATTTGGGGAACTCCACGAGGGGCTGGTGGAATTCCATCAAGACGGAAGCTTCCTAGAGATTTGTTGTCCCTAACAAACTCTCTCTCCCCCTGGAGGACATTGATCTCAACACTTGTCTGACCATCAGCAGCTGTTGAGAACACCTCTGATTTTGAAGTAGGCAATGTGGTATTTCTTGGAATAATCTTTGTCATTACTCCACCAAGAGTTTCCAACCCCAAAGACAATGGGGTTACATCTAGGAGGACTATGTCACTAACATCTCCAGCCAAAACACCAGCCTAAGCAAATGAAATCACCAAATTTGCGGTTAGATGACTTAACCTTTAGAAGGCAACAAGAAGACTAAAAGAGGAAGAGGGGCAACCTGAACTGCAGCTCCAAGGGCAACAACCTCATCAGGATTGACAGTGACATTTGGGTCCTTTCCAGTCAATTTCTTAACAAGCTCCTGAACAGCTGGAATACGTGTCGAACCACCAACAAGGATGACTTCATCTAGATCGCTGAAGGAGAGCTTTGCATCCCTCAGGGAATTCTGAACTGGTGTTTTCAGTCTGCAAAAGAAAAATTATTTTATGCAGTGAGTTTCAAGAATTGCAGCAGGAAATGATTTAAACATATTCATGACATGGTAAATCACCTGTCGAGTAAATCGGAGCACAATTCCTCAAACTTTGCCCGGGTGAGAGTGGTTTCAATATGTTTGGGGCCATCTGCAGTGGCAGTAATGAAGGGTAAGCTGCACAAGAAAATTAAGATGGTCAGTCAAAATGTCTGCATGCAAAAAATTCCCAATGCACTTACTATATTCAAACCATGCCTGATATTAGTCTGTGTTAGAGATGATAGTTCCATTTTAGCTTTCTCAGCTGTCTCTGTCAGACGCTGAAGAGCTTGTTTATCCTTCAATAGATCTATACCCTCATCCTTCTTGAAACTAGTTGCAAGCCAATCAACAATTCTCTGGATTAAATAGAAACAGTGAGATCAACCAGTGTGTTTACCAATTACTTTGGCGAATCCAAGAAAATGGCATGATTATAGAATGAAATACCTGGAGAGAGAGAGAGAGAGAGAGAGAGAGAGAGAAAGAGGGATTTAGCAGAAAGAAATACAAACCTTATCAAAGTCATCACCACCAAGGTGTGTATCTCCAGACGTAGACAGCACCTCAAACACACCATCACCAACCTCAAGAACTGAATCAAGGTAAAAGGAAGAAAATCATAAAAAAAAATCCTCGTAGATGCAATGTTTTTCATGTCTTGAAGAAGAATTCATAATGAAGGCCAGCATTAATTAACTCTACTGCACATGGATGTTGACCATAAGGAGATGGTGAAAAGGAGGCATAGTCGACAATTGTAACAGGTAAATAAGTGCAACAACCAAAAATTATTTGCGTAAGCAGATAATTTTCACATGGATAAAGGGGTATCCCAATAATCAAATCACTGTGGAGACATGTTGCTAAATATAAGTAATGTGTTTTACTATTAGATTTTAAAAAAAATTCAACAGGAAAACATAACATGCATACATACTGTTCAAAGGAAAACAAAAACGAATAATTTTAAGTAAACACCAAAAATAAATAAACATGTCAAACATTGGAAAGAGGTGAGAAACTTTCATACCCGAAACATCAAAAGTGCCACCTCCCAGGTCAAAAACCAGAATAGTTTCGTTGCTCTTCTTTTCAAAACCATATGCCAGGGATGCAGCTGTTGGTTCGTTAATGATACGAAGAACCTCTAAGCCAGCAATACGACCAGCGTCCTTGGTCGCAGTCCTCTGAGAATCATTAAAGTATGCAGGGACAGTAACTACTGCTTTGGTAACCTTGTCGTTCAAAAACTTTGATGCATCATCGACAAGCTTCCTCAAAACCTAATGACATCAAGCAAAAAAAAAATTGCAAGATGTTACAAGATTGAAGCACCTTTCAATGTTATTATGCAGACAACACTATTGTCTAAGTTTTCTACATGAAACAGAAAACCATGAAAGAACAGTAACACATTACCCAATTGAAGACTACAAATTCTTTAAAAGAACAAGTAGAAGCAACATAATGTGTTCTGTGCATAAATGAACAAAAATAGTTCAAAAACTGAAGCAGCATGCCAGACAATCTGAGATATAATTGATTTGACAGAAGACTTCTACAAAGGTTAGGTCTTAATACTTGTAAATTTTTATTTTATTTCTTCCAATACATGTAAGCTTTTACAAACGCCAAAGACCCACATCCCAACAAAGAAATATCCAGTTTGGGCCTCCATACTTCCAGTATAGATATTGGAGGTTATTCATGTGCTTTTCTTTTTTATTTTCCAGAAGCATGATATGTGTAATAACATCTACAATCAATCACTCAAAGACTCCTCAACAATTCCATAAAGAAAAAAGACTGGTAAATCAGATTGTCTGCACTGTACAAACAAAATAGAAACACGTCAAAGTCCACAATCAATAATACTCAACAAAAAAAAGTCATGAGCAGCAAACTCAATTCGAGTCAATCTCAAGGAATACCCAGGAAAAAATAGCCAACTCAAACTATGCAATGCATACCTGAGCTGAGATTTCCTCAGCCGCAAACTGCTTCCCAATGGCAGGACACTCAAGCTTGACGTTTCCATTGTCATCCCTCACCACATTATAAGAGACCTGCTTTGACTCCTCATCGACCTCCGACATTTTCCTCCCAATGAACCTCTTAACAGAGAAAAAGGTATTCTCAGGGTTCACCACCGCCTGGCGCTTAGCAATTTGCCCAACCAGCCTGTCTCCGTTCTTAGTATAAGCAACCACAGACGGCGTCGTTCTTTGGCCCTCAGCATTCGTCACAATGGTGGGCTTCCCTCCCTCCATGGCAGCCACCGCAGAATTGGTCGTTCCCAGGTCAATTCCCACGACTTTCTCGGCAACTACGCGGAACGGAGTGTTGCGACGGCTGCTCCTGGCCTTGCTTTTCAGCTTCATCCCGAAGGAGACCGTATTGTTCAGCTTCGTGCCAAAGAATACGGTTCTAGTGGTAGGATTGTTTCTGGTGGGATTCCCGGTTGCAAAATGAGCAGTAGCGCCAAGGGCATGAATTTGAGCAGCTGAGGACGCCATTCGAATAGTCAAAGAACTCAACCCCAAAAGGAAGAGACTGCAATAGTGGTTGAATTACCCGAGAGAGTGGAATTCAGACGGGAAAGATAGCTCAAACCCTAGAACTTGGGGGAGATTGTTAGCAGGGTTTGAGGAGAGAGCTGAAGAAGATAAGGAAGGAGGGATGGGGCTGATGGTTGTTGACTGAGAAGGGTTAGGTGAGGGGGGCTATTTAAATTTGAGCCGTTCCATTTTGCCAATTCTTATGGGCCTTTTTCTATCACTATTTCTTCTGATTTTCCAATTTGGAGGCCCATATTCGATACAATATATATATATATATTTTTATTATTATTATTATTATTATTATTATTATTATTATTATTATTTTAATAATTGTGAATCTACTGAGGTTAAACTTGATGTATATACAACATCTGTATTAAATGTATTTGCAATAAAATATTCTATTTTCTTAAATAATTTTGTAATCGAACTTCTTACCTACACCCTTATATATAAAATTTGTAAACACCCACTATATTTACATTACTACTCTTATATATACTTAAAAATTGCTTAGTACGTTACAATGCTCCCAAAATAAAAATTCTATTACAACCCAAAACGAAAAAAATTAGACTTCCACTATAAACATCGGATGTGTTCCAAAAAAAATTATTATATTTCAAACTAAATATTTTATTTTTTAATTAAAGTAAAAATCAAATATTTAATTTTATCAGTAAGTTATATGTGATTGAATTATGTGAACTCGACGAATGTTTCGAATAAGTCAAATCAACAAATAACTAAAATGGGTATATGTGAGAAATTATAGTTTATGGTTGGTGTAGTGCTAATTTTACAACTAAAATAAATTTATGATCAGCTCAGACAAACCTTCAAAAAGAGAATTACAGAAACAGCACAATTCATAATTCCCGGGCTAACGTTCTCTCTTCAAAACACACATATCATTGAGATCCCTAAGAAGAAGAAGAAGAAGAAGAAAAGAATAGAAGATGACAGTTAATTAGCGACCTTGTTTCCTCGGCAGAGCCCTCCAACCAATATCTCGCCGGTAGAATCCTCCTGGCCAGTTAATTTGTTCGACAGCTTGATATGCTTTATCTCGTGCCTCTTCAAGATCTGCGCCTTTGGCGGTTACCCCAAGAACTCGGCCACCCGTAGCCACGTAATTCCCATTAGAGTCGAGAGCAGTACCGGCGTGGAACACCTTGACGGTGGGAGCCACTTGCTCCGCTTCATCAAGGTTTTTAATAACTGTACCCTTTTCGTAGCTTCCAGGGTATCCTTTACTGGCCATGACCACAACCATGGCGGAGCCTGGTGACCAGTCGAGGGATACCCCACGTAGCTCTCCCTTGCATGCTGCTAGTAGGACTTGCACTAAATCCGACTCCAAACGTATCATCAATACCTGCAAATTATCCAAGACACAAAGGAATCATGGGTTTAGAAAAAGTATGATCAGGAAAGGACAATTTTCCTTTAACAGTAGAAGTGTTCGTGTTCTTAACAAGAAAACCCATATTTCTGATTACGTGTCCATGGGTGCGAGTAAATCCATTTAACAGAGTTGCCATCTCCACACGACTATTCCAAAACAATTTCACATGTTCGGATTTTAATATTTGGCTTTTAAGGTGTATATCACATTAAGAAAGATATATCCAATCTCCTTAATAAGAACCAGCATTGCTGGAGAGTGAGAATCATAGTTTGTCTCGGCTGTGCAGCCTAAGCTTGAGAGATAGCAGAAATATTTTACAATGTCAGATCAAGTGAGCCATTAAAAACACATAGAAAAGGTGAAAATGTATCTTCTTCCAAAAACATTCGGAAAAAAACCTAAGTGAATAAATATGAGGAAATGAAAGCAAAACATATATTAGAAGCTATATAAGTAGAGAAGTTCAATATCTTGACTTCAGGCAAATTGTGACAGAAACTAGCCAATGTAATAAGATAATAAGCAAGCAAGATCATAAACAGTTATAGCAAGCTAAGATCAAACTTGAATATACTCTGCAGCATAATTTGGAGCACAATCATCAACTAGATAATTGAATAGAGACAACGGCATCAAAAAAATACAGAATCCCACCCAGCCATTATTTCTTTTCATTAACTGGTCAATTTTCAAATATCAATTTCCATGAATTTCTATATATTGACTAACCTGGCACTCGGGATCTCCAAAACGGACATTGTACTCAATCAGCTTCGGTAATCCAGAAATCTTCTCAATCATAAGCCCTGCGTATAAGACACCAACAAACCTGCAGCCTTCTGCAGCCATTCCCTTCACTGTAGGGAGAATTATAGATTCCATGACAACAGATTGGAGTTCTTTTGTCAAAATGGGAGCTGGAGAATATGCCCCCATTCCACCAGTATTGGGTCCCGTGTCACCATCACCAACACGTTTATGATCCTGAGCAGATTCTAGAGGAATGGCATTCTCTCCATCTACTAGAGCAAAAAATGATGCTTCCTCTCCTTCCAGATACTCCTCAATAATGACACGACAACCAGCTGATCCGAAAACGTTTTTCACAAGCATTGAGTCAACTGCCTCATATGCCTCTTCTAGTGTCATAGCAACAATGACTCCTTTCCCAGCTGCTAAGCCATCTGCTTTAACAACAACAGGTGCACCTTGTTCTTTGATATATGCTTTTGCAGCTAATGGTTCTGCAAACGTTTTATACTGTAGAATCAAGATTGAATATGATAAGAAGACTGAGAATAAAACTCAATCATTGGTAACCACTATTATAAAATGTAAAATGAACCTTAGCAGTTGGAATGTTATATTTGTCACACAAACGTTTCATGAAGTCCTTAGAACCCTCTAAAGCAGCAGCTTCAGAAGAAGGGCCAAAAGTGAAAACCCCAGCCTTCACAAGGTCATTAGCAAGACCAGCTACAAGAGGAGCCTCTGGGCCCACCACAACCAACCCAATACCCCATTCACGACAAAAGGCAATCACAGATGAGCTATCGGATATATTGAGGTTCTCAATGCAAGTTGCATCCCCTGAGTTGGAAATCCCAGCATTCCCAGGTGCACAAAATACAGCATCACAAGAGGGGGATCGTTTAAGGGCATAACAAAGGGCATGCTCCCTTCCCCCTCCTCCAATAACCAATACAGCCACTCTTTCCACTACAAGGCAATGGATTAAAGTACATGAATAAACAACGAAACTCATCCAAAATCAATCTTCTGACAAACTCATTTCTTGTAAAATTGACAAACAGCATTAGTACAATCACCTAAGTTACTGCATATAAACTACATATGAAAATCAAATCTTGACAGAAAATTACCCCAAAATAACATTTTGCATCTACAAATACACTTTCTCTGGAGGACTAATAAATACTAACATAACAGGACGAACACAAACTTATCATTCTCAAGTTACTTTAACCAAAACTTCATGGGAAAATGAATAGAAACAGAGATTAACTTGCTCACCAGAAGCAGAGAGCGGCCCGTTACTTGAAGCAGCGCACTTAAATACAGGTAATCCCAACCGACGACGACCGCCACCTCCTGTCAAACTCCGGCATAATCGACCAAAATCATAGTATTCATTCTTTTCAGCAATGGGCCCCGCGCGAAAATAACAATGACTGAAAATCTTTGGCGACAGATGAGGATAACTTCCGAAGATATTCGTGCTACCAACACTAGAGGCACTCGTAAAGCTGTGTGAAAAGATGCAGGCCATGGTTTATGGGCTTGGGCAATAGCTAGGTAATTGAATAAACAAATACGCAGCAAGAGTGCTTGCGCAGATGAAAATGCAATTGAGAGACAAAAAGAGAAATGGCCAAATAATTAGAGGAGGTTCAAGCAAAAAATTGTGTAACTTTGGTCATTTGCACCATTCTTTTCTCTCAATTGGCCCCGCTTGAGAAATACCGTTGCTGCAGTGGCCGCCCCGCCGTTGTAGGCGAAGGAAGAAGGACGAGACCTTACGAGGGAAGGAAGAGCCGGAGGGGACGAAGGACGCGAAGAAGTGTGGAAAAAATACTGCACTGTGCGGCACTGCCTGAAAATTTCGGAAGAAGAGGGAATTGAAATTTTACCTAAAATTGTGGGGCCAACTTAAAACATTACCTTCTTTTTTTTTTTAATTGTTGTAAAAGCAACTTTATATTCAAATCAATGGTTTTTATTATTAATTTTTTTCTACTATAATGTAATTGTGGTGTTGCAGTAATACATAATTGCTAACTAATTTAGCAAAATTGACATTATGTTAAAACATAATTAATTTGCTTTCTTTCAAAAAAAAAAAACATATAAACTGTAGTAATATTGACCAAAGAAAAAAAATACCATATAAACAAGAAACCGAGATTATTATGTAATAATAATGAACAATCTTAAATTGCTCGTAAATAAATTTAGGGTGTTGCTAAACACACCACAAAAATTACTTTACACACCACTTTAATTTAGTGAATAAAATTAAATAAAATGTAAATGACATATATATCCTTATATAATTTTCTTTAAAAAAATAAACATTAATATTTTTATCATTAATATTATTCATTCTTTGCTCAAACACACTCACACATTAACCTTATATTCAAACGAATCAAAATAAAAGTTGAAATATTTGTAAATAATTCATAATGAAAAATTGCAATACAAATGATATAGAAAATATAATTATTATAAGAACTACACAATTAAATACTGTATTTTTCGACGAAAAATACAATATTTAATTGTGTAATTCTTATAATAATTATATTTTCTATATAATTTATATTGTATGGTCGATTACTTATAAAATATTTTTATTTTATTTTATTAATTTGAATATAGGGTATAGTCAAGAATGAAGAATAACAATAATAATAATATTATAATTTTGCTTAAAATATATAAAAGGGTATATTTGTCATTTATATTATATTTAAATTTATTCAAAAAATTAAAGTGGTGTGAATAGTAATTTTTGTGGTGTGTATAGAAACACCCTAAATTTAAATTAAAAAATAAGTTAGACATAATCCTTTAGAGTGGGTTAAAATCATAAAATTTGAGTGTAACAAAAAATAATAGATTTTTTTATAATTATTGTACACGTATCCCATATTTTATAGTAAATGTTAGATTGAAAGAATTTGATTTCGATCACATTGTCCAAACTAGAGTAGTATACATATAATAATGGAAATAATTAATACACATTTTACTAAATGTTTGCACTAACTTTAGCATGTTTAGATAAGGATGTACGCATTCCAATTTTACGTATACATTAGGACGTATTTTTATTTTAGATAAATTTTACAATAAAATTATTTTCTTCAAAAAAATTATACTTACTGCTTTTTTTTTTTCTTTAATGTCTCTCTCACAATTTATCTTACAAATTTTAATAATTATATTATAATTAGTCAATCATTTAATAGTTACAGAACGATTTTAAGATATATTCATTATTCTTTTCTCATTATTTGACATACTTTACAAATTTTACAATCTTAAATCTTATAACAAATACAAAATTAAATTGTTATTTTGAACTCATACGACATAACATTTTGACGAAATTTTTTATTGTAGATCCCTCCAATATAATCCAAACAGATATCCTTGGATCGAACCTAATTAAGTAATCCATCTCTACTCGTGGAATTCATTTCAAGCATTTAATCTAATGTTTAATTTAGAGAACGATCACGGCAGCTTAGAAAGGTGTAGTGTAATATGATAGGGCTGAGACAAAAAAGATTAAATCGTATATTGAATTATACAAATTAAAAAAAAAATTGGTTAATTTTTTTTTGTTTATTATAAATTTATAATTTGGGATGCTTCAATTAAGAAACGCACCCTTCTGCCAAAACTAGTCACTCAATTTTTCATTTATGATGTAACAGCATAAAATTAGACTCCATCCGTCCCAAAATAATAATTTTGTACGAGTAGTTGTCAATTTGGCACTTAATTTTCGACATGTAATCGCGATGACCCCAGTCCAACAAAATAGCAAAATACGTATGATGTCATCCATAAACAAATCTAAACAACACCATCACCTCTTTTTGAGTTTTCCCTGTGATTTCCAATAGTAGTTTCTGCTACTGTACCAAAAAAACTGAAAACTGGAATGTGATGACATACAATATAAGCTTAGGCAAGAGTGAAATAAATCTCCAGAAAAGTTACAATTTACATCTTAGCATAGTCCAACTGGCGATACAAACAGCCGATTTACAAAGACGTGTGACAAAAACTGATCCACCTATAAGCATTTTCATTTTCTTTCACTATCTCGCATTGAACATTTTGCAGTCGCTGGGTATAAATACGCACATGATATACATTTCATCAAGCTGAAACTCTTCTCCACTACAAATAGAACTTGAAATTTAACAGACAAGCAGCAGCAAGATTCTAATGTGTTACCAGGACAAAGCTGTAGAGGATCAAGGAGGAGGTTATGGCGGAGACACGGCATAAGGACTAGGAGTGGAAAGCCATGAACAAGTTCTGCCTCCTAGCATGCTCTGGAATGAGGCGGTGGATAGTTTCTGGAGGTATACCGGAAAGCTCTGTTAAAAGAAAAGGAGAGAGAACAATGTTAAGATGCTTCTGAAGACAAGAGATATGATATGTCAAAAGATTGAAAGAGGAAAACATATTTGCTCCCAAGCTTTGGTCAGATGTACAATTTTATGCTAAAATAAAATCTGTTATTATATAATGAGATAATTTGATGTTAACACTATACAATATCCCAATCGGCTAATTTTATCAAGGGGCAAAATTACACAGTTAAACACATCTAAATGTCAAATAAAGAGATATTGGGTAAATGATTATGGTAAGTTTGTGTTTCATGAAAACTATTAGGGTAAAATTGATCATTAGATCAAATGTTCCTTATAAGCAGAGGAGAAGAAACAGTTTATTATCCAACTGACTGAATTAGGTCAAGATATACTAAACTGAATGCTTAAACTGTTGTGAAGTTAACAATGTTTCACTGCCTTAGAGTTAATCTTCACAATATGAAAATGTAGCCGTGTGTTTAATTAAAATAGTCACATATAGCTAGAGAGGCTAACTAGTCGCATGCAATTCTTATGGTGCCTTGGGACAAATTACCTTGAGGTTTAAAATTAAAGAGTGGAGGAAGCGGGCGGCCATTTGGAAGTCGGGTGTTGGGATCCCTCAGTTCATCAAAGAAAGGATGAATGCATGCTTCCAACTGCAATATCACAAAAGATGGATGGTGAACCCACTAGTAATTTTTGCAGTTCAGCTTGTTTAAGACCAAAGTTGAACTTACAGCTGTGCATCTTAGATTTGGTGAGTACTGGAAAAACCGGCATACAAGGTCCACTGCCTCTGGAGGCAGACGCTTCTGGAAGACCTGATTAAAACCAGTACTGAGACAAAATATTGCACTTGAAAGTGTAAAACAGTTTATTGATGATTTTACACACAAATTACATCCAACTGTAACCAGCATGCTGCCACATATTAAATGCAGCAACATACAAGTTCAGCAACTGAAACCAAATCCAGGGAGAACTTGAGTACATGATAGTTCACAGAAAAAAAGGGCCTAACTCATGATCAAGCTAGCTTCTAGCAGTCAAATTTTAATAGCCAGACCAAGAGATCTTGGAACTGGGAATTGTTACTAATTAAGCATAAACCAGCTTGATTTGAGCCTTAAATGATTTATCAATACCAAAGCTAATTTTCTATGGCAATTCACATATACATCACATAGTAGAATTTGGAGAAAAAGTTTTCCATGATCAGAACAGTCGTGTAGCAACACTGTGTTGACCTTTTGACAGAAAAAGAAAAGAACTAATTATTCATCTGGTCAAAGAAAGACTGCTAAAGGAACACACCTTGTGCCAAGGATGGGGCTTGATCTGTGGAAACTTGAATTCGGTATAGTTTGGATTCATGCATTTGATCTCCTCTCTGGTAGGCGTTCCCAAAACCTATTACAATTCAAACATGCAATTATTGGATCCAAAAAGGGCAATTTCTCGGAGACATAATCTGTCTTCACATCTTTATCTACTCAATCATATTGATGGATGTACAAAATTAAATTAAAAAATTTAACGGCTATTTTACCATATGACAACCACTACAAGAACCTGATGCAATTCATTTCTGCTATCTACAGTGACTGGTGTTACCTTGATAATTTCAACAAGTTGATCAACTCCGCTCTCTCCTGGAAACAAGGGCTGTACAATAAACAACAGAGAGAGATATAAGAGTATCCATAAAAGCACAAAATTATTGGAAAGGGAAGAAACTTCAAGTATTGTATAACCTGTCCAAGAAGTAATTCAGCCATAACACAACCAGTTGACCATATATCAATTGCAGTTGTATATTCAGTAGCGCCGAATATGAGTTCAGGAGCACGGTAATATCTTGAGCAGATATAGGATACATTGGGTTCCCCTTTCACCTGACGGACAAAAATGGCATTAACAATTATTAACTATTATGGATGACCCATGTTGAAAAAGACTTACCAAAACTTTGGCACTCCCAAAATCGCAAAGTTTCAGTTGATGTGTGTGAGGATTCACCTGGAAATAAATCAATAGAAGTTCAGTTTCTTAAATTGAGAATAAAAGACAAAGAATCAAGAAATACCACCAATCAATTTACTCCTGAGTTCCCTGGGCCCAATTGAGCCCACTCCCCCCCCCCCCCTCCTCCCCAAAAAAAATTCTAAAATATATCCATTGACTTATATCCATTTGGCCCATATCCATGGATAAAATGGGCAGGGGTTTTTATACTTGCATTATCTCTGTTATTATGTAAATGTGAATCACGATATCATAAAAGAAGAGAGGAAACAATGACTTCAAAATTACTAAATAATAGTGTAGCACAAAGTTAGTTTTGGTGTCAAGGAAAAATAATCATAAAGTTACAGGATAATTAGTAGGAAATTCCATGTCTATGGCAGTATTTTTTTTTTTTTATTTAATGGGAGCAAAAAGTTTTGTTAATGAAAAAGAGTACAAAAGAGGAAGAGAAAAATCTAAGGGACGAGGGATCCGTGGTTGTATATAGCAAAATATATAATCATATATAAACATTTCTTTAAATAGAACTTTTATCTCTATTATTATGCAAGTTACAATAATAGAGATCTAATTAACAAATATTCATAAATGATTATTTAGTAAATTATAATTTTTAATATAAATGGGACCACAATTATATCAGGATTTTCAGAAATATGCCATCTTATTATTTTATAATAAATATAATTTATCCTAGCCCAAGTCAGGACCATAAACAATACTATCTTGTAAGTGTTATTAATTCACTGCATATAAAAAATTCACATGGGATCTTCTGCATCACAATTACCACCTATTTAGCTAGGTGAATTTCAATGTGTTGAGATTTAAAAAAAAAAAAAAAAAAAAAAAAAGAGGGAATTCCGTCCAAAAATAAATCAACAATCACTTACATATGTTATTGTGGTTGTACAATCATCACAATGAATCATCTATTCATTTGTAAAACTTATATTTCTGATTATGATTCTTAAGAAAACCCACAAGTCAGCTCATGAAAGATAATACAGAATTAACCAGATAATGAAAACTATAAATTCTGAGGGTCCAAATGACCTGAAATGTCAGTTAGAATATGAACACCAAGCTGAATGGTTTTATCACGTTGTGGTTTGATATATGATATCTTGCTTCATGTGAGAATCCTTAGATTCATTTAGGAGTTAAGGTTGCATATAAATCTTTTATTGTTTTTGCCTAAAATGAGATATAACACTCAGATTGATTTCCTGATCAAACAAATTCTGATTACATTGCCATGCCTGTTGTTATTTTGAATCCTCTAGATATGACAGTAAATACCCTTGCCTGCCCAACTATGGACAGAAATGTACTTGTAAATATTGGTACAAGTTGCATCAACAGATGTATATCATCCATGGGCCCATATAAAAGAAATATCATTTAATTACCAGTTAGCACTTCAGAGTTTATGATGGTTCACAACTCAAAAAATCATTCACAGCAAAGAAGCTACTCACAAGTAAATTTTGAGGCTTGATGTCACGGTGACAGATTCCGATACAATTATGTATGTATGCAAGCGCTCGGCATATCTGCAAACAAAGAAAGGAGTTTTGATGAAAGTCCTAATAGAAGAGCAAAAGCATCCTAAATGAGAATTAGCAAGGCGCAAATAAGATAGCATATCTAAAAGACTGTAAGATACTGAGTCAAATATAGAAGATGTTAGCCTTGGTTAGATTAGTATCATCATATTAACACTCACTTTTAGCAGATATCTCTTATTCGTAGGGAAGGATATTGAAAAACTTGATATGATTAAGAAATTCTAGATCTTGGATTAAGTGATGGTATGTGGGAAAATCGAATAAAAAGTTTCAGTGCCCAACCCAGCAAGTAGTGGGAATGGGGATGATGATAATATGAATGATGTCCTGTTCAATTTCAGTACACTATGACTGAAGACTTAGACCGAAATCATAGCAATTATACTGGAATCTGAAGCACCTCACATATAGTTCACTTAAAAGTAAGAATGGTTTGCCCAACTAAACTTGTAGAGGACAACCTAATTACATGCCATTAGAAATTTGAAGTTATATTAGGTGCCAAAAGTGTAGCCCGAAACTAAACAGAATGAAGGGAACACTCTAGTGTCTGGCAACATATTTTCCAATACTGATTATTTGGGTTGAGGTATTTTTATGCCAACTAAATTTCAAATGGTGGATAACCATTAAAATTATAGATATCCAATTCCCTCTTATCACATTTTCATATGTTAATCAATGAATGTGTCCTGAGGTATGTGCTCATGCATGCATGCTCTAACACCTGCAGACAGCACAAACTAAACTATGCTCACATTACACTCATCTTACAAGCAGGGGGGGGGGTTACAGTGATCTCCAAGCAAAGATAATAAACATTAATATTATTTGTATGATTTAAAACACACACACACAGACACAGATTTTTGCATGCCTGATAGGTATAAAGTTTGACATATATCAGTGGCATTCGCTGGTTCATCCTGCTGTATTGTCGTGCAATGCGGTTGACAGTTTCAGGAACATACTCCAAGACAAGATTCAGGTAAAGTTCTTCTTTTTCAGTTTTCGCGAAGAATGTGTGCTTTAGAGCCACAATATTGGGATGGTCCAACATTTGCATAATCTGCAACTCTCTATTCTTGTACCGTTTGTCCTGAAGAACCTTCTTGATAGCAACTATTTCTCCTGTCTCTCGGCATTTTGCCTGTCAAAAACATTTTGAATCAAAATAAAATGGGGCAACAGCTGCACAGAAGAGATAATAATAATCTTGACAAATAATGATGCTGATGTGAAACAGATATACTGCCGCCACATAGCTTACTTGAAAGACTACTCCAAATGAACCAGTTCCAACAACATGTTCTGCTATGTAAGTTACCACCTATCAACCCAAATGAAAACAGAAAATATTATCAGGAATCATGTACAGCAAGTGATGTGCTACTTCTAATAATAATCCCCACCAACCTGCTTGGACTGACCATTCCGACCACCAATGGTGGTCCTTATGACATGCCCTGTTTCAGCACCCACCCCATCAATTATATCAGGCTCACTATCCTGCATGACAAAGAAAATAACTGCTGTAAAGTTTATCACAAACCAGAGTCAGAGTCTACTAATCAATATTAGATATCTGCAACCTCAGTTCAGTAAAGAAATTAGTCTGTCTATCAACAATTTAATAATTTCAGAAAAGAAAGCATAAAAAGATCAAAAGTAGGCACCGAAATGCGCCAAATTACCCTATCATCATCAGGGTCAACTCTATCCCTCAATCTCATTTCAAGCATCTCTCTTCCCAACCAGTCAACTGAACTTGATGAGACCTTGAAGCCATTAGCAGATCTTGAACTCCCAGCGCCACCATGTCCTAGGCCAGCAGATGCCATGAGCAAGGCTGATGATTATTTATATGCTAATATCCTCTCCAATTTTAACGATGTTGCAATCCATCCCAATGTTGCCAATCTTTACCTAAGTAGATGCAAAAAAATATCATCAAGCAGGGTTTTCCAAGGCCCAAACATCACTTGAAAGAGAAAAAGGTCAACAAAATTTAGTGTAGTCTCCATGTTAAAAAAAAATGCCAAGTGTAACACTGTCCAAAGTGATAATCTGATTTCCTCTATCAACAACATTGTTAAGTCATACAGTCCACTATAATTGAGGTGGTGAAAAACAGAGGTAGTTTAAGATTTTATTACTAAACATTGGTACATACAACCAAGGACGGATCCAGGATTTTGTCTCAAGGGGGCGGACTTTTAACAAGGAGAGCGAACTCTTATATATATAGGTTCTAAATTAACCACCTCCCTAAATCCGTCCTTGCATACAACAACATCAACAAACTAAGCCTTTACCCCACCCTGTGGGATCAGCACTATGAGTCATGTCCCCGTCATGTTCGAATCAAAACACAAATTTTCATTTTACTTAGAAATAGCAAGTCCTTTTTAATAGTTTCTTTCAAAATCTTACTAAGGGTCTCCTTCCTTTTTAGTTTGAGTTAATGATTGCTACCTACATCTTTATATATCCCCTATTTTCTTGGATGATTGATCCTAAATATTTAAACCTTTTAGATGTGTTTGTTCATGCCACCAATTCACTAATTTATCCTGTTACTACTACTATGGTTATTAAAGTGCCACATCATATATTCAGTTTTAATTCTACTTATAGTAAAACCTTTAGATTATAATGCCCTCTATTCAAGCTTCTAACTTGGCTTTTATTTCTTGATTCATAGATTAAAAATACGTCATCAGCTGATAGTGCATTCAGGAAATTTTTATGTTTTTTAGTGCTTTATAATTCATCAGTGATTAAGGCAAAAAAGGTTAAAGGCTTAAAGTTGATTCCTGACGATCAACTCTATCATACATCTTTTCAAGATTAATAAATACCATCAGTAAATCATATTTCCCCTCATTATAATGCTTACACGATCTTTTTACAAAATTTATAGCTTCCATTATTGACCTCCGTGGCATTACACAAAGTTAATTATCTAATATGTTAGTCTCTCTTCTGAACCTTATTTCTATTATGCTTTCTGCAATTTCATAGGACGTTTCAATAGCTTAATACCTCTATATGGTACATGTACATATATAGATACATCTACAGACAAACAAATATATATGATTGAATTGTCCATTTTTCTCATTGATCATGTCCTCAACTTGTCTACAGTAAAGTACAAGACATCCCAACGGCAATAAATCATGAAAAGTGTGGAGGCATATGCAAATAAGCTAGAAGAAGCATTGATAACAGAAAATATTAAGAGATCTGTCGAAATGATATTTTGCCAGATGCTGTAAAACAGGGTGCATAGATTTCTTATGGAGATCCATGTTTTGGATATCTCCAGTAACAAAGCATATTGTCACCTACTGCAGTAACAGACTTAAGAAAGCATACAAGCAAACGGTATCAACAAGTTACAAGCATAGGACACAGGAATTGCAGACTCTTGTTTCATTTAGAAATATCATTTTATGTTAAGTTCTCTAGTCAAAGTATTCAGGTACTATTTCACATCATCTCTCTATATGAACTGCACCTGCCAGCCTATATCTCTGTATTATTTAGCACCCACAGCATTGCATATTTCAGCAGTCTAGTCGTAATTCGGAGGAAAACAATGAAACCGCTCAACAATATGGAGCTATTGAGTATATTGAGAACATGTGTCTTACGTTTCTATTTCAGAAACTATTACATGCATCCAAGAAACCAAGTAATGTGATTGATAATCTAATCCTTTTTAAAATAAAATTAAAAATTAAAAATTAAAAATTAAAAAAATAAAAAAAATAAAGATCTCATTAGAAATAGCAATCTTAATGTTACATAAAAGTGCCACATGTTTTAAAGATTAGCACGACAATAAATGCACATAAAACATTAGTTTCTTCAGTCGTTCTTTCTTTTTTCTGTAAATCATGGTAATCGAACATTGGTACATATTCACAAGTAAATGAAAACCAAGATGGGCTAATTATTTAGAGTTTGTTAGTGTCGAATGCTCAAATTTGGTTCGATGTCACAAACCGATTAAGAATGACAATATCTACATGCACCCACCTTATGTCCAGCATGTTAAATTTTCTACATGAGCATGAAATATTAAGTGCTCAATGTGGAACCAAAGGAAGCTTGAAACCCATTAATTATTTTGGCTCATATACCACCCCACCCCCCACCACAGCATCTAATGGACGGTAGCAGTTGGGGATAGTCAAAAATCTACTCTAAGATTAAGAGCACTATAGAAACATCAATAATAGACTCCACGACACAAGCTCACCTTTTTGAATTGTTATTTTCAACATATGAATAAAACCCCCCAGTATGACATCAACAACCACACTATGAACAGAAATCCTTCGTTTAGATAAGATTAAAAATTCATACTTTGCCTTTTTCCAAAGGCTGCTATAATTACCCGCATGTCGGAACTCCTCCAAATGTCACCTGACCAATATATAAAGCTTAAAACCCACGGCGAAACAGTCAATACCTAGTTTCAAACTTGTAATATACTGAATTTACCTATTTATCAGATCTAACTCCGAAATCCAAAAGCTGTTAGCAATTTCAAGACCTTATATTGACCAACATCAAACAATAAAAAACCACGAAAACCAATCCAGCCCCACAATTAAACAAAGCATTCACGAAGTACAAAAGAGGGGGGGAGATGAAAATCGACTAACAGAAAGTAAATTCTCCGTAAATCCGAAGCAGATCAAAAACATTTGTCTGCCCCACCAACTTCAATCAATTCCAACCACAAGAAAATACGAACGATTATACACAGCAAATTAGCTTATTTTAACAGCGATGAACTATAAAGTTGAAGATATTCGATAAAGAAAGGAAAGATGGATCAAAAAAACAGAGCGTGAGGCATACTAGCACCTTTAATTTCCTCTATCTTTACTCTCTACTTTTTCAAACGCACCTCTCTCTCTCTCTCTCTGGTGAGGGAAAGTGTTTGTATATCTCAGTATATGTAATAGATTAAAAAGTTGCTCAACTGAGAGTGGGACTGACTGAGGAGAGTGACACAGTCTTCACTGTTGAAAATAAAAGGACAAATTTATGTACTCTTCTCCCAAAAATGTTGCTATGTTACGGAGTAGGTCTGTTCGGTGCACCCAACCAAACAATGAAATTCTTTTTCGAAATAAATAAAATAATAATAATAATAATAATAATAATAATATAAATTAATAAATAAACAGCATATTCCAATCCTATTTTAAGATTCTTTTTAATTGTGTTTCTATATTTATATTTGTAAATATTGAGTCAAAATATTAAATTTTTTCATTTTATTACAAGAATTTGGGTCAATATATTTCATATAAAATTGGAATTTTTACAATTTTGTTTGTATTATAATTTGATTATTATACTATATGAATTATAAAAGGACCACATCTTAATGAAATCAAAATGTATGGACCGAATTCGATAAAGAAATAGTGAAAATACGTGACCCAAATTCCAAAAAAAATGTGCATGTCCCTCAACAAAAAAAAAATAATAATAATAATAATAATAATATAGCTATTCAATATTTACAAATGAAATAAAATAAATTCAGTGATAAATTACTGGAATTATTGTGCCCAATATGCAATTATCCAACTCGTTTTGGTACATTTTACCAAATTGCATTCAAACATTTTTCAAATTTTGTTTATTTAATTAAATAAATGGACGCTTATCGAATCCAAACACAGATTTTTTACCGATTGTCATTTCAATTACAGCAACGAAAGCCTGAAATCCTAGTTGAGTTCAAATTGAAACAACATTAAAATTCATGAATTCTAATTTTAAATTTTAAAATTTATGGATTTAAAAACAAAATTATGTTAAAATAAGCAAATTAACAATTTATATATATATATATATATAAGTTAGAGTTAAAAAAAAATCAATCTATATTAATACAATAATAAAGTTATTTGAAATAATAATTTTTTCTCTACTTTTAGTTTTCAAAAACAAAGGAAATATTTTTGAAAAATAATATGTCAATTTTGATTAGTTGAATTTTATTTTTCATATTTTTTTAATAAATATTTTTTCAAATTTGTTAAAATATAAAAAAATTGTTTCTAATTTCGTTTATGTATAATATATAACATAGAATTTTTTTCCACCATTTTTAATGTTACACTGATATTTTACATATTAAAACGAGACATTAAATTAAAAATATATAATTGATTATTTAGGTTAAATATTTATAGTATATTGGATTATTTATTTTGAATTTTGATTGTAAATAAATATTATTTAATATATTTAAAACTTGTTAAATAATCTAATATTTAATACACTTAATCCATTTATTAGATATAAACCTCTTATTTTAGGATGTAGAAAATATTTTTTTTAAATTAATAAATCTAAATATTTATTTTGAATATTGTTATACCCAAAATTATATTATAAATATATTTTTTAAATAGATAACAAATCGGACATTACATGGGCAATAATAAATTTAGATAATAATGCTTTCAGGGGTGATATCGGCATTTTCTCTATAAGGTTCTGATACAGTTCTGTCAGTTCCTATAGCTCCAAACTGCCACGTGGTCCCACATTAGCCCTTGAAGCTACACATGAAATTTTCTCGCGAATCAGGCGCCACGTGGCAATGCTATGTGCTTAAGGACCACCTCATTATGGTAGGCCCAAATTCACATAATCGGAGCTTTGTTCTTGCCATGTCTAGTTGGCTGCCATTACATTCGGAGGTCAATTTCTTTGTCCTACTGTTTGTTTGGTGTCTCCATGCTGTTTATTGTAAAAATTAGTGATTTTTTATGTGCGATGCACGATTTGTAATATTTATAATAATATAGTAGTTAGTAAATTATAATTAATAGTAATTTAATTATTTTATTTTGTGTCGCGTTATCACATTGTGTGAGATGGGCATGGGCAACGGGTTATAATAATATACAAAAACATCAAATTAAAAAATTATATATATATATGTGCATGGGCATCCTACAGGACGATTTACTAAAATTAAATTTTATTATTATAAGAAAATTTATGATCTTCAAGTTAATATCATATTGTAGATATATAATTACTTTTCTTGGGTTAATTATGATATGTTTTGGTATTTAAATATGTTTATATAAAATAAAATTGTGAATTTTTGTATTTAAAATAAAATATTATTAAAAAATAAATATAAAACTTAATGCATTTTATATAAAAAGATATATATTACTAGACTATTAATATATTATATTATCATAAATATTAAAAATCGTACAACAAACACAGTAATAGCTATCACAAAGCTCGTAGTCATTATTGAGTGATACATTAATCTATACTAATTTATTTATAATAAGTAACAATAAATATAAATTTTAATAATTAACAACAATCGTTAGTGTGATTCATGTTCTAACGAGATGTATGTTATTCATAATAAAACATACTAAAAACGATCTCATCATCTCACAAAATAATAATATCGATTAAAAATTGAAGTAAAGTTGCATATAATCATTCACAGCTCTTACCTAGAATTACTAGATTGCTTGGTAGATCATTAAGAAACAATATCCCTTAAATTTGGGGATTCTTGATAATTGTCTTTGAATAGGCTTTTTTTTTTTTTTTAAAGATGGTTCCTCGTTTTGTATTATGTAGGATATTTATTTTAATGTAATCTATTTATATACACACATATATATATAATAAATTAATAATTTTTATATTTGTTATTATGATTTTTCCCTCCTTTTTTTCTTTCTACAAAAATGAATGACAGCATTTTTAAGAAATGTTGTTATATTGCTATCCAATAAGCATTCATTTTAATTTCATATATTTTCATTTGTTAATATTGGTAATGTTATCAATTTTATCAAAATTAATAAAAAATAAAATTCATATATTCTCATAATTACTTAATTTTAATAAATTAATTACAAATTTGTGGCAGATTCGATGTTATATATACTAATAAAAATTGTTCACATTGATATACCATAGTTTATTCAATTTTCTTGATTTCAAAAGAAAATATTATATATTTGGTAATTTGACGATTGTATTTTGTAAGTAAAATTAATAAATGTTCACATATGAATTTATATATAATATTTAGATCATTATTATAATCATGGTACATATATAAATTATTGAGCATAATTATATATATTTTAAAAAATATTATTAAGAATAATACAAGTAATTACATATTATTATTATTTCAATAATTTATGCGTTTCATTATTGAAGACTGCGTGTCAAATTACTAACATAAGTTTACATAATTTTGTTAAGCTGAATTCCTCTAAATGTTCAAAGATGTAATTTTGATTTTATGTGTTACCGTCTTTTATTTATTGGTAAATTAGTTATGAAATTTATAGCATTTAAATATTATGATATTCATATTCCCTCTAATTTCTTTTATTTAATGTTCTGGTATTTATGGAAAAAAGTAAGTATATTTAAAAAATGAACAAGTATATGGTATCCTTTAATGTTTTCGATTGGGAATGACGTATTGAAATGATTATGTAGTCGGAATATTGAAAAAATAGAAAAAAAATACAATATGTTAATCTTAATCATTTAAAAAAAAATCATTTGTGCAACTGATTTTGCTCTATATATAGATGGTTGGATTGTCACCTCATGCTTTAAATTTGTTTCTTTATATGATTGTCATTTATCGTTCATGCAAACAGTCTTGAGGTATAAGATCGTCCAATAAGGTCCCATTTAGGTGTTTTGAGGATGGGAAACTGATGTCCTCCGGCCACCTCAGTCAGCTCGTGGTCTGAATAGTTCGTAATAGGCGCCAGGTCATCATCAAATCGTCGGTTTTACTCAGTTAACACCATGCCATCTCGTTCATCCAAAAAACACATTCTTAATTAATTTATTATGTTATTTAAGAAATTAAGAGCTTTTTTTGGGTGATTTGTTGGCCTTAGGGACAATAGTTTTTATAAAAATGAATATTTTGCTAAAACATAAATAATTAACAACAATTCAATCGGATCAAAATCTCAAATAAAAGGAATCGATCAAGTACAATGTGAAATTTTCAAAGTATTAAGACACATATTTTTGTGGATTTTTAATTTATACCTCTAGCATGACATATTTCTTGAAATTAAGATTTTTTTATTATAATTTCTCTAGTTTTGTTGCAAATGATAGAACATCTTGTTTCATTTAATAAAATTGGATAACCCTAGTTGAGTCCAATATATAAAATTCATTTTTCAATTGAATAGTAGTTATATTTGTTTAGATATTGAATTTATTAATGCTGCGAATAATATTATGTAGACCTTACATTTGTTTCTTCTAGATTAATGTGAATGTATGCGTTATGGTGAAGTTTGGAAAGATTATTATAATTTTTACTAAATATGTTTAGAAAATATTATAAAAATGTTGAGATTTTTTTAATATTTATTGTTATCTTTTTATATTTTGAATATAATATTTAAGTAAATTAATATTTAAGAATATATATAAACAAATTGTTATCTTTGTCCCAAAATACGAATTGTTTCTATAATAGATTGATTGATTATACTAAATATTAAATTATTTAATATTTTTCTTAAAAAATATTAATTAATATTTATTTGCGGCTCAAATCTAATACAGATAATCCAACATATAATTTTACAAAAAATAATTTTGCGTCTGATCAAAGTTTTTTATATATATTGTATGTCAAACATGGAGTATATGGGAACAAAAATATTTAATTTTATTTTAATATATAAAAATATGTATATATATAAATATATTTTTTTTCCAAAAAAATAAAAACTTACCTGTAATACCCGATTATTTTCATGCAATATTTAATTTCCTTGATTAATTTTATTTTATTTTTTTACGTGGGCTTATTATTGTTTCAATTAGGATTATTGGACCTTAAGTTACTTTTTCTCTAAGCCCAAATATATATATATATATATATAGTGGAATTTTCAGCCAAGATATGACATATTTTTCTTAGAATCTTATGGGTACGGAGGTTAGCCTTTTGCTAGGAAAAAAGAGATATTTTATCTCAATTAGTTAGAAGATTAGATACAAATACATATTCTCTTTAGAAGATACATCTAGATCTAAATCTTGCCAAACCTATAAATACAACCTAGCATTCCTTCAACAGGAATAATCTAGGTATTTTAGAACTTCAGGCGAGGAGATAAGGCACGTATTAGAAAATATCACTTGCATGAGATTTTCCTTATATTACGAGAAGTCACGTAAGAGGTGAGGTTCCTTTTATGGCATGTCATTATTAAATATGTTGTATGTTTAAGTATGTTATGATTGCTATATGAATTGATACGCTGATATGGGATCATAATTTGATCCAAATTGATACGGGATCATTATTTGATCCAAACTGATACGGGATCATTAATTTGATCCACCTATGTTACGTTGGCCATTTATGAAATGTTACGATTTGATACGCTCATGTTGCTTTCATTCTATGCTTTTACTACTCTGTATTTAATTTTGACAAGCCTGAACCTCACGAGCTGGGTGTAGCTCACCCTCTTTTACCTTCCTACTTTTCAGGATAGGGAGTTTGTCAAGGTGACGGGAGCAGGCGGATGAAGCATATTTTTATTATTCTCTTTTTTGAATTATGGGTTACGTTTTATTCATAAACGATTGAAATTTTATTAGGGTTTGTTATGTTTTTCTTCAAACTTATCTTAGGAAACAAATGTTTATGCCTACTTTCGTGATTACACGAAATTATGAGTTTTTCAAATTGAATAATTATTTAATTAGTGGCATGACTAGGTTGATTTTAATTACGAACTCATTTTAGAATAAATTGTTTGTTGGGTTAATGGGCATGAGAAATCAATTTCTTGTTTTTTAGGTCTTTATGCTACTGCTTATTATTTAATTTTGCTTTTGAAAATATATTATTGGTTATAATTACTTGAGGTTACGATATACAAAAAATGTAGTATTATGAAATCTAGTAATTCATTGTAGTGCTTGGATAAAATTTATGCCATAAGGTTCTCTTTTAATTTTATCAAAGCATATATTATGTGTCTACTTGTTTATAACTATAATTTACTATTTAATTATATGTTATAAATTAATTATATTTTCCGCTGCTATAAATTTTAATGTAGTAGGGTTACTTATTCACGTTTTATATATACGATTTACATTGAGGACTTAAATTTTGTAATAAATCGAGTAAAATTTTAATTCTTTTTATATGTTCTTTAACAACCTAGTTATTAGGATGAAATTCCTTAATATTTATTTACTTATTTGGTAACCTATTTTACTTTTTATTATTAAAAATATGTAGTAAATTAATATATATCTAAATAAGTATTTCGGGTCGTTACATTGTGGTATCAGAGCAGGTTTACGTTTCTGTAGACTTGTTTAAATTGTGAATTTATGATGAAATCTTGGAAAAAAATAATTATATATATATAGATATATATGAGTTATATGCTTCATCGTCTTCTTCCTTTCACCACGACAACTCCAAAGGTATGCAATGAGTTATGATTTATGTTACCCACGTTAAGCCTAAAAAGCATATGGCTACACCTGTCTAAGACCTATTATGCATGCATGAGAGATATGACACATAGATTTATGTCTTAGTATTATGTGTATTGAGTTATGATCGCATGGATTAGATAGATAAGATGGGCCTCGCACGTTGAATGCCTAGAAGAAGAACCTAAGGAAAAAAACATCGCCTATAGTGATTAGTAATTTTGAGTACAAATAGATTACGAGTATTTTCCTTTATTTATTTCTATACTCACGGTACGTTATGGAATTTCGAGGACGAAATTATTTTCAACGAGGGTAGGATGTAATACCCGATTATTTTCATGCAATATTTAATTTCCTTGATTAATTTTATTTTATTTTTTTACGTAGGCTTATTATTGTTTCAATTAGGATTATTGGACCTTAAGTTACTTTTTCTCTAAGCCCAAATATATATATATATATATATATAATGGAATTTTCAGCCAAGATATGGCATATTTTTCTTAGAATCTTATGGGTACGGAGGTTAGCCTTTTGCTAGGAAAAAAGAGATATTTTATCTCAATTAGTTAGAAGATTAGATACAAATACATATTCTCTTTAGAAGATACATCTAGATTTAAATCTTGCCAAACCTATAAATACAACCTAGCATTCCTTCAACAGGAATGATCTAGGTATTTTAGAACTTCAGGCGAGGAGATAAGGCACGTATTAGAAAATATCACTTGCATGAGATTTTCCTTATATTATGAGAAGTCACGTAAGAGGTGAGGTTCCTTTTATGGCATGTCATTATTAAATATGTTGTATGTTTAAGTATGTTATGATTGCTATATGAATTGATACGCTGATATGGGATCATAATTTGATCCAAATTGATACGGGATCATTATTTGATCCAAACTGATACGGGATCATTAATTTGATCCACCTATGTTACGTTGGCCATTTATGAAATGTTACGATTTGATACGCTCATGTTGCTTTCATTCTATGCTTTTACTACTCTGTATTTAATTTTGACAAGCCTGAACCTCACGAGCTGGGTGTAGCTCACCCTCTTTTACCTTCCTACTTTTCAGGATAGGGAGTTTGTCAAGGTGACGGGAGCAGGCGGATGAAGCATATTTTTATTATTCTCTTTTTTGAATTATGGGTTACGTTTTATTCATAAACGATTGAAATTTTATTAGGGTTTGTTATGTTTTTCTTCAAACTTATCTTAGGAAACAAATGCTTATGCCTACTTTCGTGATTATACGAAATTATGAGTTTTTCAAATTGAATAATTATTTAATTAGTGGCATGACTAGGTTGATTTTAATTACGAACTCATTTTAGAATAAATTGTTTGTTGGGTTAATGGGCATGAGAAATCAATTTCTTGTTGTTTAGGTCTTTATGCTACTGCTTATTATTTAATTTTGCTTTTGAAAATATATTATTGGTTATAATTACTTGAGGTTACGACATACAAAAAATGTAGTATTATGAAATCTAGTAATTCATTGTAGTGCTTGGATAAAATTTATGCCATAGGGTTCTCTTTTAATTTTATCAAAGCATATATTATGTGTCTACTTGTTTATAACTATAATTTACTATTTAATTATATGTCATAAATTAATTATATTTTCCGCTGCTATAAATTTTAATGTAGTAGGGTTACTTATTCACGTTTTATATATACGATTTACATTGAGGACTTAAATTTTGTAATAAATCGAGTAAAATCCTAATTCTTTTTATATGTTCTTTAACGACCTAGTTATTAGGATGAAATTCCTTAATATTTATTTACTTATTTGGTAACCTATTTTACTTTTTATTATTAAAAATATGTAGTAAATTAATATATATCTAAATAAGTATTTCGGGTCGTTACATTACCATACAAAATTAACACACTATTTTCGAAAATATTTCCATATATGAAAACAAAAAAATAAAATTTATTATTATAGACTATCTTATATATTAGCATAGATATATATAACATTGAAATCATCTATAAATTATAATTTAAGAAAATGTCCATTGATAATTAATACATAATGTAGTTATCAATTAGCCCGATTTTTTTATGAAAATCTACGTGATTATCAATATATCTTATATTCTAATTTATAATATAATAAGAAAATAATCTAAATGTAATTTTTAATACTAAATTTTGAAAATATCGATGAAAAATGGTCTATAAATTTTTTATTAGTTGGATTTTATTTCTCTTCCTTTTTTTGAAAAAAAATATTATTTTGTTAAAATACAAATACATTTTTGTTAAATTTGTACGTATAATATATTACATTAGTTATCTTTTTACGATATTTAATTTTACACCCATATCTCTTATATTAAAATGAATATTAGGTATAAAAAATATAATTATGTTTGGTTAATTATTTGAGTTAGATTTTAATATTTATTGTGAATTTGATTATTTGTATTGAGTTAGATTATTTCAATTGAGTTAGATTATTTATTTATAAAACTTATCTAAATGACTTGATTTTCATACAATAAATAAACTTATTGTAATAACAATACTTATTTTGGGGAAATAAAACTGTTTCTGCGGTCTTTACAGTAAAATAATAAAATATTCCTAATATTTTAAAATATTAATTAACGTAAAACCATATTATAAATAAATTTTAATTTATTTTTAAACATATTACAAATTGTATATCGCATGACATCAAAATTTCTAATCAATTATAGATTGAATCCAAGGTTGTCAGTGAATCGAGCCAAGGCTGAGCCTGGTAAGTCCAACTCGGCTTGAGAATAATGAGCTTGAGCTCGAAGCTCGAGATGTTTGGCTCAACTCAAAATCGAGATATGCGAAAAACTCGAGCTAAGCTAAAATGCTTATTTTGAACTTTATTAAATGATTTATACATGTTTTTAACAATTTTTTATGATGGCACTCCTTGTAAAATAAAGTTTTTATTTATAATATTTTTGGGTAAAATTTTATTTATTACTTTTTTTTTTGTAATATATAAAAATTAATTAATTAAAAAGATATCAGAGCCTATAATTAAAATGTACTTTGTGACTAATTTGCGTAATGGAATTTGTACTAATAAAAATATAATTTTAAATAAATATTGTACAATTGGTTGAGCGTACCATATATTACAACACTAGTACTGAACCCAAGTATAATTTCTACCTATTATATGAACCAATATAGTTATGTGTGATGTATGATTTATAGTATATTTAAAATATAAAGTGAATTTAATTTTAATAATAATTTTAAGAAAAGTAAAATTTAAGATAAAATATTTTTTAAAATGTTTTATTAATAAAAATATGTAAAAAATATATTTCTTCCATCACAAAATAAGATTATTATTTTTAGAATAAAGAAATTAATTGTATTAAAAACTAAACATGGCTTGCCAAAAGAAGAATCCTAAATATTATGGCGCCCCATTCAACAAATCCTAATCCTAATATAACAAGAGCGAGTTTCCTGTGAAACGGTTGTACGTGTAACACGATTTAAGATATTACTTGTGTAACTGTAAAGTATTACTTATTTAAGATAAAGTATCACTATTCTTTTAGGTAACTAATCAACAATAATACACTTAAAAATATAGTAATTTTTATAATAATTAAATAAGTAATACTTTATAATTAAACAAGTAATACCTTAAATTGTGTCATACGTGCAATAATTTCACATGAGTTTTTGCGTATAACAAAAGAAGAATCCTCCCAAAATTGAAGCCTCGAAAATGGCTTCCGACAAGTAATTGTGATACTGCACATGTATGGGCTTACAAAATCCACCTATTCTTTATGTTGGGGGGTCTGGAAATATATTTGATTCTTTATTACTGTTTACTTGTAATGTAGTATTGATTTATTTAAAAAAATATTACTTGTTGAATTGCACTGTGTGCACCTAATGCACAAGAGACTTGCGCACAATTAAAATAATTGTATTTTTCATATGCACGACATAGGTGTCAAGTTAAAGATCGAATGATTAATTTAATATATTATATGTAAGTTAAAAAAATATTTTTATTTTAACAAATTATAAAATATATTTCCAAGAAAAAAAAAACAAATTAAACTTAACTACAAAATCTCACACGTCATTTTCCATACATATTCATGCTCTTAGAAGATGAAAATTGGTGAAATAGATTTAAACTATCGACGTGTAATGGTTTTTAATTAATTTATTTATAATGAAAATTATAAATTAATATTGTATTTATATATATTGTAAGTCACATACATTGTTTTAATAAATAAGAATAATTACCATAAAGGAATACAAAAAAGATTTATACATACTTCATTTATGTACCTTAATCTACGATTTTTGAGATGCTGCACTTACTGAATCGAGCATCAAATATTTTAATCGTGTATTTATACATACCTACATAAATATATGTATACAAATGCGTGATTAAAAATATTCGGTACAAAATATATTGGGTGTAGCATCTCCAACACCCTGATCTACTTAGAGATTAGAGGAAAAGAGCCTAATACTCTTTTAGTAGGGATGGGGCGAGGAGACCAACCTCATTACTTCTAACATGGAAAGAGGTGCACCTAATCCACCTTAGAACACGAATAGTATTAGATATAGAGCATAGATCGGCCCCCTAACCTCAAGATCACGAGGTGCAATAATTTAAATACAAGTCTGAAAATAGGAATAAATAAATTAATACACTTTTATTTTATAGTGATAGGTGAATCGCTGTACTGATTTAGATATGGGCACGGTTCTGTCGGTTGAAACTGCCGGTTCTTAGAATTGAAAGGGGTGGAATTGAAACCGAACCGGCATATAGTTGGTTCCACAATTTCGATTTCGATTCTCGATTTCTTTTTTTTTTTTACAAATTTACACTTGCAACCGCCAGTTCCAGAAATCAGGTATCCTGGAACCGAAACTGAACCTTCTAGGTTCCGATTCCAAACCAAATCGGATCAATGGTTAAACCGAATCGTTGACTGCTGGTTTCGATTTAGAACTGGAACCGTGTCCATATATCTAAATACTCAAAAATGACATTAAGAATAATATAATATCACCCTAAGTAGTGTGTTCTTTTATCCAAAATCAAAATTTGATAATCAAATAAATAATATGTTATTTTATACCTATTTCTAAATAAACCTTTAATACAATCTATAATGAATTACAATGAATTTATGAATTTATCGTAGCTCATATTGAGTTATAATAAGCCTCAAGAAGCTATTAACTATCAATCTCCCTATTTATTACATTAAGAGTATTTCAAATAAAAAGATCAAAAATATCTTTTTAAATCTTTCGAGCGAAAATGAAGATTTTAGTCAATAATAATAAAAAAATGAAAAAAAGATTAATTATTATTATTGAGTTGAGTTGAATTAAAAATGAATAAATATATATAATAGTAAATTGATTGTTTATATATTTTTTTATTATTAATTTTCCTGCCCATTTTTTTCACAAATGGAAAGACGAATTTTTAAAAACTCATGTGAAACGGTTGCACGTGTGACATGATGAAAGATATTACTTATTTAACTATAAAGTATTAATTGTTTAACTATAAAATATCACTATTTTTTAAGTGTGTTACTGCTGATTAGTTACCTTAAAAAATAGCGATACTTTATAGTTAAACAAATAATACTTTATATTTACATAAGTAATACATTAAATCGTGTCACACGTACAACCGTTTCACAGGAGACCCACTCAATAAAAAAGGTTCACATTGATATACTAAATTTTATTCAATTTTATTGATTTCAAAATAAAATACTATGTATTTGATAATTTGATGATTGCAATTTATAAATAAAATTAATTCGTGTTCATATATGATTTTATATATAATATTTATTTACATATTTATTATCATCATGCTACATATATAAATTATTGAACATAATTATATATATATATATATATTAAGTATTAATTTTATATATTTTTAAAATTTAATAATATTATATTATAATAATATGTTCGCACACATGTATTAAAGTGAATAATAGACTTAAATAAGATAAAAGATGATATCACCAAACTACAAATATGATAATTTGTAGTCCCACATATTTCCTTATTTAGAGAAATATGAGATTTTATATTACACCGAAAATGAAGTATAAGAAATGTGAGGATATTATAATGAGATCGTTATTTGTAACTAGCACACAGAAAGTGCAAAAAATCCAATGATTTTCCGCACCCACACGCACACCCCGAAGCAAAGAATCCACCAAAGAGGTGTACTGCTACAAAGTAGGGGTTTTCCCCATTTGCAGTCATTTTCCACCTTCCCCCATCTCCTCCACCACAACAACACAATAAGGGGGAACCAAAGCTGGAATCTTCTTCCATATTCCCCTACCCTGCCCCAACCCCATCAACTACCACCACCACAGTAAGCCAAGGACCCCTCCTCGTCTATAATTGTATTGCTAATGTTGTGTGTGTCTCCATCTTTATGTATCTTGGCTTGTGATTTCTTGGTTTGTCTTAAGTGTGTGGAGGGATTATGGTTGGATTGCGTTTTTATCAGTTAAGGGATTTGTTTAACTTTGACTGTTATTGTCTAACACTGTGGTTTGCTTGCAGGTGCATTGGGGTGTATGGAGAGCAGAATCCCGCCGGGGAGTTACTTCCAGTATGCTCCTCGTGGGGCCCATGCTCCGCTTCAGAGGTCCTCCTCACTTACAGATCCTGAAAGGCAATGCTTTACTCTTTTCTCCAATCGTATAGATGGAAAACACTGTTTCTTGATGCCATTACATCTGTGAATTTGGTTGGAATCGGATTTGTTTGGTGGGTTTAGAGTCGTGTTGATATCCTGTCTCTATTATGTTTGCAAGGTTTTGGGTGGATGCTAAATCTTATCACTATACTCGTTTCATGGGAGAAATTACATTTTACTCTCTCCAAGCTTGCATTATGATGCAAGTTATGCAACTGTGTATTCAAGATTGATTCTAGCCTTTATGCTCCCTTTTCTGTTTTTTTGTTCTTCAAGTCTGGTTTATGGTTTCAAATTTGGTACACTTTTAAATGTGCTGAACTGAGAGTGAAGTATTTTAAACTGTAGTGACCCTTTTTACTTACAGATGAGTTAAAAATAAATTATAAAATGCTCAGTTCCTCAGAGTGGCATATGATTAAGAAGGTGAAGCTCTCAATGGTTATTTATTTATTTATTTATTTTTCTTCACATGATTTGCTTCATTTGATGCTGGCAGATATTTGGCAGAGCTATTGGCTGAGAGACAGAAACTAGGACCATTCATGCAAATTCTGCCAGTTTGCAGTCGACTTCTAGATCAAGGTTGTTAATATTTCCTTCACAGGTGTCCTTTTATCCTTATTTATCCATGCAATACTTGTGTTCTACTCTTAATTATTGGTATTTAACTTATCTATAGTAGCTGTATGTGTGTAACCAAGCTTGCATCGACATAACTTAGTTTCTGAATGGTACTTATTTGATTGTGAGAAGGATTAGTAAAAAGAGCTGAATTATAGTCTGCAGAATATTCTCTCTGCAGTAATCTAGTTGCTGCTTAGGTATGAAAATAGTTTCTCTTATTATCTTTTACAAAAAGAAAACCGATAGTGATCTCTGAATCACGCTTCCCATTAAATGTGGGTTGAGAGACTTGGAACATTTGCCTCTAATTTTCAGAATATTGCATTGTGTGAAGCATTTAGATCTCTGCTGTCACACTTGTCCTTTGTCCCATAATTTTTCATACCAAGTATGGCATCCTATTAGTACACTTACATAGCTGTACTGTGTTTGTCAGCTACACGTGGGCCACATGTACCCTTGTTTCTCAAGGAAATCACACTTAACTGGAGGCTCCACTTGTGTCATTTGCTATGTCCTAAAGTTGTGTTGTTTAAAGATAATTTACTTATTCGCAAGATTACATCCTTGGCTAATTACTTTTATTGGATGCTCTTTTGATTGCGTTGAGCTAATTTGTATCATACTTTAAACTTCTGCTTTCTCTCAATTTGTGCACTAATTTATACTTTGTGCAGAAATCATGAGAGCATCAGGAATGCTTAATAAGGTTGCTGAACTTGAAAGAATGGGGCAAGAATATCCTTATAAGTCATTTGGCCAACAACCTAATGGAGGACAGATAGGTATGATGCCATGGAATGCTATGCAGTCTGAGGTAGGTGGAAATGGATATACCATTCTCTCCACACTGTCCATCGAATTCATTTCAAGCTACTATTATATGTAAGCTGCAGCATATATACTACATTTTCATGCTCATATGTTTCTCCTACTAAGTTTGATATTGTTCTTTTAGGTTGTCTTTGGATCGAGAGATTTGAAATGCAAGGATCTGTAATCCACCCAAATTAGAGTGGATTCCAGATCCACCAAATCCATCTGAAAATTAGTTCAAAATGAACATGATGGATTTCAAATCCATCCTCAAATCTTTCAATCCAAATGCAACCTTATATTAATTTGGATACATATGTATGCTTGCTAATTCCTGGAAGATAAGAGTTCTTCCTCCTTGGAAGTTTTGCTTGCTATTATCTATGTTTGAGAATTTTCTCTTACAGTAGATTTGATTACATATATTGTGTTTCTATTGTTTCATCATGTACTCCTCAAATCTCCTCACAATTACTATGTGTTGCATATGCTGATACTTTTTTTCAAGAATGTCCATCTTCCGATAAAAAGTGATGGCATTTCCTTTATTTTGCTTTGAATTCTTTCCTTACTTAAAATTTTAGTTGAAGCTTGAAGGGCATTGGATTCTGCCTTGTTTTGTACTTTTTTTATGCTTTATAAAGCCCAATAACATGCATAGCCAATTTGAAATTAATTCTACCCAACTGGTGTTAAAACTTGGCTAAATATTTGAATTCTTAAGTTGGTTCTGCACACTGGTGACATATACCTGAGACTGGGTTTTGAAAATCCCAGTTCGTCACTAATTTAGACTAGGACTTTTCATTTTTGGGATATTAATACTAATGCATTAGATTACTGCAGTATCTGCATCTATAATCCCTGTAAATATCTTGGAAATTCCGGTGAACAATTACATATATAGTGTAACTTTATCAGGAAGATAAGCTCCTCCAGAAAATGGCTCCATTTCAACCATCCTCTTTAAACTGGCATGTAGTCCCAGGAACACCAACCAACCCAGTTGTGAAGAGGGTTATCCGGTTAGATATTCCTGTGGAGAAGTACCCCAATGTAAGTTAAAAGACTTTTTAGTGGAGTGGGATTTCATTTATGTTTTTTCAGTTTAAATATTGTTGAAAAAAAAAAAACTGCACTGACTCAAAATTATGCAGTATAATTTTGTTGGCAGAATTTTAGGACCACGTGGAAACTCTTTGAAAAGGGTTGAAGCAATGACAAAATGTCGAATATTTATAAGGGGTCAAGGATCAGTGAAGGATACACTTAAGGTAATAATAATAATTATTATTGTTATTTTTTCCCTTAATTCCATGCTATTGATGTTAAAGATTTGATAATATTATAATAACAACCTAGAACTTTCAACAAAGAATATCAGATGTATAGAATGTGTAGAAGTAGCTTTGCCACTTCAACTTTATAAAATTATCTTTTCGTACTTTATTTTCATATGGTAATCCCTCCTCCTGTGAACACCCTCTCTGATATCCCCTGACCAACTGAGACTTTTCATCTTAAATTGGTCTGGATTTTTGTAGAAAACAAAACAGTCCTGGAAATTTATTTTGTGCCTTGAAATATAATGGTTGACCAAAAACTACGACTATGCTCTTGAGATGTCGGAAATCTTGCCTTACATTCTCAGCCTCATAGATCCTTTAAGCCTTCTTATCTTTATAAAGTTACTCTTTAACTTTCCATGGTTGATCGTAAGCAATATTTCATATTGATTCAGAGCCTTGCTTGTTCTAAGCTGTTCAACAAAATTCATCAGCTCTCTGTGGCTTTTGTGAGCAATAATTTGCTGATGGCTGTCATCATTTTCTTTTATTTGTTCACAGGCTTCTGTTCAAATCCTATTACTTTTAGTGTTCTATTTTTTCACACTTAAGCTTTCGAGTAAGATTTCATTTTGCTACTTTCAATTGGTATATTGATAATAACAAAAAAAATTAAAAAATCACAGCACCAGAATTTTAATGGTTTTTAGTAAGATGATACGTTTAATATGTCTTCAAAAACACGACATTGGGCTCGTGTATTAAGATTGGTGAAGAATCTATTTATATTTGGATGGCAAAATTGAACTCTTAAATCTGTTTCTTCATGTCAAAACAATAAGATACCACTGCCTTAGTTTTAGTGACAAATTATGTTAACATAGTTGCACATCATCAATTACCAGTGAGCTGTCTCTGGGAATATGAACATAGGAGTAAAAGCAATAGTGCTTTGGGAAGCTAAAAAGAAAATTATATATCTTTGGTAGTACCTCGTTGTAAAGTTCATGCTTAGTGTGTTGACATGCAAAAGCTTCGATTTCTCATGAAAGTTTCCTTTTTTCTATAGGAAGAGAAACTAAAAGATAAACCTGGGTATGAACACTTAAATGAGCCACTACACCTCCTGGTCGAGGCTGAGTTTCCCGAGGATATCATGGATGCACGCTTGGAAAATGCAATCGCAATACTCGAAAACCTTCTGAAGCCTGTGGTACGCATTATTCATTTCAAGCAACTCTGTATTGCTTATTATCATTTTGCCCTGTCACTATAGGGGTTGGGCAAATCAAGAACAGCATATATTCAAGCTGGCAATTTAGGACAACTTTTGAAAGTTTTTCGCTCATTGAGGATATTCATATCCTTAGATTCTTATCCAACATCGCTTTATTTCCTTGCAGGACGAATCCATGGATATTTACAAGAAGCAACAGCTAAGAGAGCTGGCTATCCTAAACGGTACTTACAGAGAAGATAGCCCGAGTATGAGCCCGAGCATGAGTCCAAGCATGTCGCCTTTCAACAGCACCGGAATGAAAAGAGCTAAAACAGGGAGATAACCCTGAATACTTTTTTTGGTGTCAATGTCCTTTTCACAATCAGATAATAGTGTTTTTTGTTTGTGTTTTTCAATATTTTGTTTTTATTAGTTGCAATAATGTTGTTTGCATGCTAACCCTGTAGCTACTTAGAAAGGCCGTGTAATATTAATATATATTCACTGTTTCTGGATAGCAGTAAGACTCGGACAATAATGCCATCTATCTCTTTACTGTCTTGTCTTGTGTAACTATTTTGCTGGCGTCGTTTGTTTTTAGTTGCTTTAGAATTAATGACTTTTTTTTTTTAATTTTTAACCACTTCCATTATTTATTTTTAAATTATACTTCAAAATTCGTGTTTTTAGTCAACTCGTAGGGTTCATCGTGTACTCAATGTGCAATATTGTTTGTTTAATTAAAAAATATTACTTGAAAAATATTATTATATTTTTTAAGGTAATAATTAGTAATAATACTTTTTAAGTAAACAAATAATAATTTTTAGTTGAACAATTAATTCTATATATCAAGTTGCACAGTACACTCGATATTCAAAAAAAATTGCGTTAATGTTGTCTTTGTGCAAACCTATAACAAAATTAATGACGTAATATAAAAAAAAAAAAGAATTAACCTTTAAGTCGCCAATGGGGAGCATTTTTTTAATAATTATAAATAAATAAAAATTCATAAAAAACTCAAAGCATGCAAAATTTTGGATACATCTTGATTGGCATTATTAATTACTTGGAATAAAGTAATTAACTTTTCGTAAAATTCGATTTTAATTTTTTTTATAATTTAATTTTATTATCGACCGGGTTCAACCAACCAAGTTTTTCTCGATTCTAAAAATAGAAAAATCATAAAATTAGTTGTTCAAATTTCTTTAATATTTTATAATTTACGAATGCCCCCTATGAATTCACCATAAATAAGAACAAAAAATATTATTACCAAAGACTTAATAACTGGCATTGGAAATTAATTAAAAGGAGGAACATGTCTTCATACGTAAGCCTCCAGAACTCAATCATAAATTGATTTGTCGCACCGACAAAATAATATTGTTTCTAATACGTTAGTGATGTCTTATCATTGTGTAACGATTATCTGCTGGATTATTTATTTATTTAATTAATTATTAATTATTATTATATTTCAAAATCACGCTATTTATTATTTGGGCTCCTGGCTTGCATAGATGTACACTATATTCATGCAATAATTTAAAATATTATTTATTTATTTAAAAAATATTAGTTATTAATTTAAAAGTTATTATTATTTCTTTATTATATTGATAAGAATAATAATACTTTTCAAATAAATAAATAATATTTTTTCGTTGAACAAGTAATACTGTAGATCACGTGTACAATACATTCGATGCAAAAAAACTCACTCATATATATATTAGTTCCGGCCAATTTTTTTAATTAAAAGTATTTTAATAATCTGTATTTTCGCCCAAAAGCTGATTTAAATAATTCATCTATGTAGTTCTTCTCTTTAAAGAATAAAATTACATTATTATCATTATTAAAATTTATATAATAATTATTTATTTCAATTATATTTATATAAATAATATAGATCTTATTTTTATTATGTTATCTTGCATTATCATTTTCTTAAAAATTATATTTATTAAATAATAAATTTCATAATTGTTCAAAATAAATTTTAGAGTGTTCCCAACTTAATACAAAATGTAAAATACAATGAATTATACTATTATGTAAATTAATAGTATAAGTTTTTTTATTTTATTAAAAATATTTATATTTTTATATCAAATTTATATTATTTATTCAAATTAAATACACATAAAAATAAATAATACAATTCATAAAAAATATATATTATATTTTAAATATAAATATACATTAAAATATGTAATATAGGTATTAAATTATATCACAAATGATTAAGTTAATATAAAAATTTTGAACATTTACTTTTTTGTAAAAAATAAAAAATAGAAGAAATGAGGAATACTGTACCGTTATTAAATTTATTAATATTTAAATGAACATTTATTAATATTAATATAATAAATCATATAATTGATCCTCCTTTTTAAAATTAGATTCGTAAATCTAAATTTTGGGAAGGGAAGTGCTTTGGAAAGTGGTAGTAAACAAATTTGAATATTGGAGGGGCATTTAAGTAATTAAAAAATACGAACCCATTTCCCAATGGGCATGTCTGCTGAAAGAAACAAAACAAAGTAAAATTCGCTGATTGAGAAAAGAATTCAAAAATCCGCCATTATTTGCGGTTTCTACACGATTTCTCGTTTGCAGTGACCGATTCCACAGTTGAAAAGCCATGGCGAGGAGGCCGGACGAGGAGTACGATTACTTGTTCAAGGTCGTATTAATCGGCGATTCCGGCGTCGGCAAATCCAATTTGCTCTCCCGGTTCACTCGAAATGAGTTCTGCCTGGAATCCAAATCCACCATCGGTGTCGAATTCGCCACCCGTACTCTTCAGGTTCGAAATCTTCTTTTCCGCTGCTTCTATGTATAGCTTTATCGATTTCATGATGGTGATTTTAGGGGGGTTCTTTATGCCACCGAATTCAGAAAATACTTGAAATGGCAACTTCAGTCGTGTTCTGAGGATGAATGTTGTTGATTGAATTGTCCTTTTTCTTGTTTGTGGGTTCTCGAAGATTTGTGTGGCGGTTAGTGGTTCGAATTTTTAGATCTGTTGTTCAACTGTCAGTGGGTGGTGTGATTATACAAGGAGTTGGTTTATTGATTTGTTTATCAAAATGGTGAATAGTTATACTGTGTGCTTTTGGATCACTTTAAACACTTGTTGAATAAATGACCGGTGAATCTATAGGTGTGGGGGAGTTGGGATCTCGTGTTTAAGTTACCTTTAGAATGTGCTGCTAAAAGGGTTTAGTTGCAAAATTGAACATAATGGCAGTGTATCTAGATTTTTCTTCTCGGATGTGATGATTTTAACTTGATGAATTAGAAAATCCATTTTGTTTGGTCTCACTACTGCCAACATTTGGAAGAGATAATCTCAGTTGATTCTTTGTTGTTGGTGAAAGGGTTATGCATGCAGTGTTGCCATACTGTATCATAATGGAGTTTCTCATATACCTGACTTCCATTATGAAATTTATTAAGTGCGAAAAACTTCAAATTTGGTTCTGGAATGGTAAAATTGAATCAAAAAATATGAAAATCGCTGAGACTTTGACTATACTTTTAAACAAAAAATTTCATTAGAGCATTGGAAACCAATTCTTGTCATTTAGATTAGATGTGAACATGAGCAGATGCTATGAATTTAATGCAAGTATAGTTTAATTGTTTTGTTGTGTGCAGTAAGGATTCTGGTTGACCAATTTAGTCTTTCTACTAAATGAGGAGTCACATATGCATGGATGATGAGTCTCTGTGGCTTGATATTTTGTTGCATGAACTGTTTCATGTTTCCAAAAATCTTAGTTTTTGTCTGCTTTTATTTTCAAGTATGTAGTTTCATCTCTATAGTAGATAGAAGCGGTATTTCCAAACAACTATCTCATAGTTGAATCTCTTCAATGTTTATCAATTTGAATGTATAGTATATACATTTCAATTGCTATAATATTTTAACCGCATCCAATATTTATTTAAAAAATACATTCTTTTCATTGATTTCTTTACCTAGTTTGTCATTATATCATAACATACTATAAAGCTTGATATATCGCTATTAACTAGATAAACTTCCGTGGAAAAAAAACACAAATAAAGTACACACCCTCTGTAAAAAGTTTATCCAAATATATTCTATGTAAAATACATCAAATCATTAACCATCCAACTATATCATTTAAATGTTCTCTTATTGAGGGTGATGGTAGTAGTAAAATATTGGATTATTGCATTGGTATATTACAGTTTTGGTTTAAAAGAATCGAAACTAACAATGTGAATTCCATAGCTTTTTATCTGCTTATCATTTCTGATTTAGTGAGAAGAAATTGCATTAAATTGCATTGGCTTTCCTTTTCCCCCTATAGGTTGAGGGAAGAACTGTGAAGGCTCAAATATGGGACACTGCTGGCCAGGAGAGATACCGAGCCATAACAAGTGCATATTACCGTGGTGCTTTAGGAGCTCTTCTTGTATATGATGTGACGAAACCTACTACATTTGAGAATGTGAAGCGCTGGTTGAAGGAGCTACGGGACCACGCAGACTCCAACATCGTTATTATGCTAATTGGGAACAAGACCGATCTCAAGCACCTTAGAGCTGTGGCCACAGAAGATGCACAAGGCTTTGCTGAAACGGAGGGGCTTTCGTTCATTGAAACGTCGGCTCTTGAGGCAACAAATGTGGAGAAGGCTTTCCAGAATATCCTTTCAGAGATTTATAGGATCATCAGTAAGAAGTCACTATCATCAAATGAGCCGGCATCTGCTAATATCAAAGAAGGGAAAACTCTTGTTGTGGGCCCCCAAGAGACCAACACAAAGAAGGGATGCTGCTCTGCATCCTAGTCGCCTTCTGTGTCTATCTCTCTCCTCTCAAAAGTACCTGGCTTGTCTTTTCAGTTTCCCTTTTTTTTTATATTTCCTATACATGGTTTTTGATCTGTGTATTGTTCTCTTGCTTGAACATTGTTTTGTTAGATATTTGATACTGGCTGAGGGGTCACTGCAGCAGCATTGCTTAAAACTGATTTAGTATTATATTTTGCAAGTTCAATGGGAAGGTATATGAAAGCTTTTACATCGTTTGATATGTATGTGACGCCCGCAGGCTTGACTTTACTAACTTTGAACTCACTGATTTCAGATTTTGTTAGTTTCTTATTTACAGTATTATTTATTTAACTAAAAAATATTATTTATTTACTTAAAAAATATTATTAATATTTTAAGGTAATAAATTAGTATTTAAATAAATAAATAATATTTTTTAGTTAAACAAATAATATTTCATCTCAAGTTGGTATGGTGCACCTATTGCATTGAGTTTTTTACATTTTTTGCTTGCAAATACTGTAGACTCGACTTATATACAATCCCATCATGTACTGTAGGGCCCTGAATAATTACTGAATTTATGAAGCTAAAAATATCATTGTGACTGCCCAATGCGACCAACTGATTTCTATCGAACACCACTGAAAACGCCACGACAGATTTTAAAATTATTTTATAATATGCTCTATACATATATATATATATTCACTGTATATATATATATATTCTATCCAACAATGAAAAAATGATAAGAGTAAAACTAATTTATTACACACATCTTTCTGAATTAAGGACTTTGAAAAACATGAACCGAAACCCGGTCCGGCCACTGTGTAATATCAGGACTGGGGCCCATAATTTTGGAGTGAATTTTAAGCGGGTGTTTCTCTTACACAATATATATATATATATATATTTTTTTTATTTTTTTTTAAATAACCCTAGATTAAATGTCTAATTTATTCTACTTCTCTAATTCTCCATCTTTTCATCCTTCTCTAATTCTCCATCTTTTCATCCGCCTCTTTTTCCTGCTCCCCGCCGAGCATCAATGGAAACGCAATCTCAGATTTGACCAAGGATGTTTATTAATTCCCAATTCTTGCCTCCTTCCAAACTTTCTAAGCCATAATTTCAGCTAGTGGCCTTACATTCTGATTATTCCTTCCATTTTCTTCCAATCCGAGAAACCCCCCACTTCTCGACCGCCGTCCGCGCCATCTACATCATTAACATGGGTTTCCAGTCACCGCCTGTAAACTTCAGGCCAATCCTGATTTCTCAGAATTTAAGAATTAGATGGTGACTTCCAAGTAAGGCCCTTTGTCTATGTTTGTAATGCATAAATGTGAAGCATGTATGTGTAAATGAAGATTGTACTAGGGCTGAGAGGAAATAAGAAGTCAAGAACAAAGCAACACAGTATGTCTCTGCATTGGTGAAACCGCAATTCTGTTATTATTACACAGTTGCTGTCTTTTTTACAAACTCGTCGACAACACTTAAAACTGAAAGAAGCAGCGCCTACTTAACCACAGCAGTTGCTCTTCTGCTCAATTGGCTGCCCCTTAATCTGGACTGTGCTTGCTGACTTGTTTCCAGTCGGCTGGTTACCCATCCTGCATATATACAAATCAGATCAGGAACAACGGGAGACTAATTTGGTTCATCCAAAGATAATTAGCCGAACCTAATCAGCATAAATAACAAAGGTCCAATATTATCATCGGTATAGACATAAATCTCTCAAACTGCTGTAATTTAGTATTGTTGTAAAAGTCCTGGCACAGGCCCCACCTAGGATCCGGGCATCCTCAGCTCTTTTCCCGTCTGGGCAGTTACAACATTGAAATTTACAAGCAACAAAAAGACAAAAGACAAAAATCCTAGAGGGACGAGATCACGCTAAAGTAGGAAAATGAAAAAGGAAGTTGGTCTAGAGATGTATGTGATATAACCTATAAGGTAATAAGACAAGTTCTGTTTTTTTTTTTTTTTTAATAGAGGTTGAAAGCATGATGTAATCTAACAAATGAGATTAGAGAATCACACAACATAAAATAATGTAGTATGTGAATTGATTGGCAGCATTACTTTTTCTTAATCTCTCCAGCCATAGTCAAGAAAGCCTGCTCCACATTGATTGCATCTTTTGCACTAGTCTCGAGGAAAGGAATCCCAAGCTCATCAGCAAATGCCTACAAGTTTTGTCCAGTAGAAAATTACAGGAACAAAGTCTAAATGTCAAATGTTTTTTGAGAAAAATGTCAAAAAAGAGAAGACAAACTTCCTAAATTAACGTAGGTAGGTGCATGGGTAGTGTTCGTGCTTGATCGACAGCATATCACTAAACAGTACTTTTCTACAGAGCAAAAAAGATGTGGTTGTGAATCCAGTAGAGTTAATATGAGACAACGTGAAGCTAAATGATTAGGATAAATAACAATGGGATTATGCCCGGCATTTGAAAACATAGCATCTCTGCTTAATTTAAACACAGAACTCTCATATGCTCTAAGGGACTATTCATGAAGGATGTTAATCACAAGCCACAAGTATTTCTTCCCGTTAATTTATAATGTAAGTACCTTTGCTGTCTGTGTGTCTACAACTTTGCTGTCAACTAAATCACACTTGTTACCCACCAAAAGCTTGCACACACTATCATTTGCATATCTGTCAATCTCATTAAGCCACTGCTTCACATTGTTGAAGCTCTCCATCTCAGTTACATCATAGACAATCTGTACAGATCATATACATGAGACTGCAGCTAATGTTATATTGAAAAGAAAAATAAAATAAAAGGAACATGTAAGATTAACTGGTAAAATCTAGAAAAATAGTATGAGCGAGTGTGTGTGTGTGTGTGAGAGAGAGAGAGAGAGAGAGAGAGCTCTGCAGATTCCGGATGTTGCAGTGATTATTAAAAATAAATAAACTGACGTTCATCCAATGACATCCGTCACCTGAGGATATATAAAAATTCATATCATAGACTCTGAAATTTCCTATAAGTCAGCTTGAGCTCATGATAAATCCTTTCCAAAAAAATCAGACCAAAAAAACATGGATAAACATGCAATGCAAGATAAGAATATCAAAATCTTACAATGATCCCATGGGCTCCACGATAGTAGCTGCTAGTGATGGTCCTGAAGCGCTCCTGGCCAGCCGTATCCCACTTGAAACACATAAAGAAACCATAGTAAGATAACTTGACTACCTATGAGAACATAGAATTGGCAAAACTGGTATATTCTTTTCCCATTATAGTTATAAGATTCAACTGCTTCCTCAATAACATCACAGGCAAATATGCAGCATTTTTTTCATGAGTAACAAAATCAATTTCTGAAAACAACTTCCCTACGCACATAAGCATAGATCAATAACTTCACTGGGTTGGCATGCAGGGAGGAAGTCAGATGTAAAAACTATAACTTGTCTTCATCAGCGTCACTATTGACATTGCTAAGGACGGCTAATTAATACCCACCTTAATAATTCCTCTTGTATAAATGCTGATCCTATATTGTTAGTTTTACTAACAGCAAACATCACCACAGATACAGCAGAAGAACGACTAATATTGAGGTTATATTGACAAAATAACCTCGAGTTGGCAACTAGGAACTCATGTGCACTTTTATACATCCAAAAATAGAAAAAAGAGAGGAAGAAATCTCGTTGTACAACCCAATGAACTTGCTCAAAATGTATCTTCCAAAAATTGCAAATGTAACAAACATTAAAAGACCGCTCTTTCCTACACACTTCAAAGATTTTATGCGCACGAAAGGCACAATATAAACAAAATGCTTAAACATAAGCTAATTTTCTGAACTCCTGCATCACACAGAACCTAAACCCAAATATAACATCCAGTTTTACGAGTGTAGAAACGAAATTTGGGCAGGATAACTCACAATTTGCAGCTTGATCGTCTTGCCATCCAGCTCCACTGTCCTAATTTTCTTTAACAATTAGACATAATATAATCATGTTAACCCCCAAGGAAACAAAATTCTAAAATGAAAGAAGAAGAAAATGATTCTGTCAAGCAGGAACACAACAACAAGAGAATCCAGAGAAGAACTTACAAAATCAACTCCAATAGTGCTTATGTAACTGTCCACATATGAATCATCCTAAAATCATAAATCGAAAAGTTACTTCCCATCTTTCAATATTCCATAAAGTGAATGCAACCAAACTACAAACACAGCGCAATAGTAAAGATGGAAATTTGATTGCAGATTTACCAGAAAAGAATAGTAACTTATGCCAAAGGAAACCCATTTCAGACACACACAAAACCGTTTATAAGAAAAGGGGAAAGGGGGGCCAGGTTCTTTACATCCTTTTCTCAGGTTAAAGAACTCAACAGATTAGAAACAAAATGCACCCAATAAAGACATGCACAACTACATTCTTTGACATATTATTTCTACAGTGAATAACATAAATTTAGAAACGATTGAAGGGAACATACAGCGAATCTGAGAAGAAGGCAAGACTTGCCGACAGAGGAGTCTCCGATTAAAAGAAGCTTAAACAAATAATCGCTACAAACAAGAAATCAAAAATTAGTGCAAAAAGAAACATCAAAATAAAAAGAACTACAAGTAACAAAATCTATCTGGGTTTCCCGTACTAATCGTTGCTCATGGCTTCGAGGTTTGTCCAGTTGAGAAGCCGGGGAATTTCAGGAGAACAGCAAAAAAATGATTTGTTCCGTGTGAAGGAGAAAAGGGGGAAAAACCTCAATAAGTAGTATCTCTCTCTCTCTCTGCCCACTGTGCAATTTACTTATCGATAAAGAAGTTGTAATTTTAAATGCCCTAAATACTTTTAGCAAATCTGATAGTGCTACCCCAACTTTTAAGTAGATGATTTATTATTATTTTTATTTGCTTAAAACTGAATTTTCAGTTTTAAGTGACTATTATAATGCATACAAAAGGTGGAGGTTTTGTGACACTTCTGTATGGATGAAGTACAATAATTGGAGTAAGTTACAATATATGATCCATAATGATTAGATATATTATGGTTTCGTTGGTTTTTAATTTGGTTTTACAATGGTCGATTTCACAGTCCTAATTTGAAATCGGCTAATTTTTAATATGGGTTTTGGTTTGAAATTGAATCATTGATGAACGATTCTCGTTCAAAATTTGAACTGTGCCCCTGTCTAATGCGGATTTCACAATTAATATGTAAATGTCATATATATCCTTATAAAATTTATTTAAAAAAATAAATATTAATATTTTTATTATTAATATTCTTCCTTCTTTGCTCAAACACACTCACACATTAATCCTATATTTAAATGAATCAAAATAAAAGTTGAAATATTTGTAAATAATTAATAATGAAAAATTGCAATACAAATTATATAAAAAATATAATTATTATAAGAATTACACAATTAAATATTGTATTTTTCGTCGAAAAACTAGTGCGGTTTAGTTTTTCGACGAAAAATACAATATTTAATTGTGTAATTCTTATAATAATTATATTTTCTATATAATTTATATTGTATGGTCTATTATTGATTACTTATAAAATATTTTACATTTTATTTTTATTCATTTGAATATAGGGTTAGTTTGTGCGTTTAGAGTTAAGAATGAAGAACAACAATAATAATAATATTCTGATTTTGCTTAAAATATATAAGGGTATATTTATCTTTTATATTATATTTAAATTTATTCAAAAAATTAAAGTGATGTGAATAGTAATTTTTGTGGTGTGTTTAGAAACATCATTTTTTAATCATAATATATTACTTTTATTTGACTAATTAAAAACAATTAAGATCATAATACTTTCCGTGAAAAGTAACTCTTTTTAACAGTCTACACAAATATAACTGTTATAAAAAAAATGATTACTTTTATTTAAAAAACTATTAAATCCAAAATACATATGTGCAAAAAATAAGTGCATAACTAACACTAAATCCCTATATTTTTTTAATTTAAGTCAGATCGACTAGTAATTTACATAATTTAATTTTTTTGAATTAAAATTCAACCCGTTGTTCAAAAAATTTATGCATTTTGTGCACATACAAAGTCGTTTTATGTGCAGTATGGATCTTGATTTGAAGAATAAAAATAAGGAGTGTTTGATAGATGTTACATTTAAAATGGATAATAAACAAAATAAATATTATAATTTAAATTTGTGAAAGAATCAAATGTGAGACCCAAATTCGTGACAGGTTCAACAGTAACAATTACGTAACAGATCACGCCATCATTGACCAAAATCTCTAATACATTAAATATTGAAAATAAAAAAGTTGGAAACTGAACACAATTTAAAATAAATAAATAAATCCTAAAAACTGAAGAACTGAAAATGAAACCTATAAAACCATTAAGATTTGTATTTATTATTTAGTTATGGAAAAAGAAAAAGAAAAAAAAGACAAATAACAACACTGAAAATTTGATTTTTATTAAATTAGAATATGTCTCCAAATATATTTTTTTAAACATATAAGTTTTGTTCGACTTTGATGTAATGGCGGAGTGACGTGTTTATCCACTTTCCACACATCTTTATACAAATATATGAATGAGTCTTCTGTGAAACAGTTGTATGTGTGACATGATTTAAGGTATTACTTGAGTAACTATAAAATATAATTATTTTTTAAGGTAACTAATCAGCAGAAATACGCTTAAAAAAATAGTGGTACTTTATAGTAAAACAAGTAATATTATATTGTTAAACAAGTAATACATTAAATCGTGTCACACGTGCAATCGTTTCACAAGAGTTTTTGCGCAAATATATATATATATATATATATATATATGTATATATATATAAATGTGTTCGAACATATAAATGAACATGTCAAGCCCATGATCACATATACAAAAACATGTTCTACGTAGATATAGTTTGAAACCGAAACAGCCGGTTAACAACTCGTTAAATTGTGACCTGATTCGAATTAGAATCGAAAGTAAATATTGATTGGTTCGATTTTAGTTTAAAAGGAGTCTGTTTCATAAATCGACAAGTTGAAATCGTGGTTCTGATTTCAATTTCAAATCGACGATTGTAAATATGATATTTTTTAATGACACTATAGCCAAAAAATATGAAGAAAAAAAAAAAGAGAAATTAAAAATCGAAACAAAAAAACTAACAATTTTAAAACCAAAACCAAAATTAAAATTCACCCTTGACCCTAAATCAAGCCAAACATATGCTCTGCAATGAGCTTTTTTCTGAACATGTAATTCATACTCATAGGCTAATAAATTAGAGAAGTGGAGTCGACGGCAATTAGATATTTCCAGGAAGGTAACGTAAGTCTGACGAACAAGTTATCTTATGGAATTCAATTACTTATGTCTTATTCTTAAAATTTAAATAATAAATAAATAAAATAAAAAACTCATGTCTTCGTTTTTTTAAATCTACGTTAAATCTCAAGCTAGGGATGTCTCTATTCGATTTTAAAAACCACGATTTCAGTTGAGTTTGAGTTTTTATATAATTTAAAAATAACTCGTTTAAAATTTATAATTTATCGAGTTGGATCTTAATTCATCAAAATATTTATGAATCACGAACTTAATTAAATAAAAGATGGCTTAGTAAGAGATGTTTTATTTATAAAATGTCATTGTTTTCATTATGGAAACAAAGTATATATTCTATAACTATATAATATATTTACTAAATCTTTTTATTTTGTTCTAAAAACTTGAAGTTTAATTAAATATTATTTTATTTAAAAATTAAAATAATAATGAAAATGTCAAGCTATAATAGTTAAATTAGGCCGCTTAGTTCATGAGTTGGCCCAATAGACACATTTTTCTTTTGTTTTTTTTAGTGCTGAAAAAATTACATGCATTTTTCGTAAAATATAGTTTATTTATAATTTAATTTTAATTATTGAAATATGTTAAATACCGACATATAAATTTAGAAATTAAATATAATTCTAGAACTCGAGTTTAATTTTATAATTGGGATACACAGAAAAATTATAATTTATTTTAATATATTTCATATTAAAGGAATTTGAATTTCGAGCACTAAGTTGTTCAATTGTGATATAGTTGCTGATAATGTTTGAATCCCTAATTTTTATAATAATATAAAAGGTAAAAACAATGCAATTTAAGTAGGTTAAATTTGTTAGTAAATTTGAATGTTACGTTGATCTTGATGCAAGATTTATAATTTAATTATTTTGATTCACGATCAGATATAATTCATTTAATCGAAGATTATTATGATCAACATCATAATATTATCGACTTTTTCAAAACATCATTAGCCAAAAATTCATTAGGACGAACCTAAAACCGGGCACCGCCGCGCATGATTATATGTCTTATTGATCTTTTCTATCCGTTATTTCAAAATTTAACCTATGTTTAGAAAAACAAAGTGGATTTAAAACCATTGAAAAAAAAAATTATAATGCAAATTAAAGAATGAAGCTTAAATTTGTTATTAAATTTGAATGTTACGTGGATCTTGATGCAAGATTTAAAATTTAATTATTTCGATTCACGGTCAGATATAATTCATTTAATCGAAAATTAATATGATCAAAATCATAATATTATCGACTTTTTCAAAACATCATTAGCCAAAACTTCATTAGGACGAACCCAAAATCGGGCACCGTCGCGCGAACCCAAAACCGGGCACCGCCGCGCATGATTATATGTCTTATTGATCTTTTCTATCTGTTATTTCAAAATTCAACCTATGTTTAGAAAAACAAACTGGATTTAAAACCATTGAAAAAAAAAAATTATAATGCAAATTAAAGAATGAAGTTGAGGATCCCATCAAGGGCAAAACGGTCTATTCGGGTCATCCCTGTGACTCGGGATGAGAAAGTGTCTCAATCTCCCTTCCTGCTTCTTCATATACCCTTCGCAGAGAAACTCCCTCGAAAACTTATCCTCCACCTCCCTATTCACATCATGCACAAACACGTGCGTTTCTCCGCCGTCCGGGCGGTTCCTGGCCATCATCCCCGCCGTGTAGATCGCCGTCATCCTCCCCGGCGCCTCCTCATAGTACCCAGTTGGCGCATCTACCATGATCAAGTCCCACGTCACGTCGTAAACCTCCGCCGGCAAGCCCTTCAGCGCCAGCTGGCACATCGAGTACCTTGGATCCGAAACGGCGATGCATTCTGGCCCTTTCCCCACCTGCATCAAATCATTCGCCTGATTCACCTTACTGTCGTACGTCACATGGTGCGATTCCAACATCGGGAATCTCCGCCGGATCTGCTCGATCCAGGCCTCGTCCTCTTCGAGGAAGACGGTGCGCCCGCCGTGGTTCAGCGAGTGCCACATCAGACTGTCGTGCCCTAGGCCGAATATCAGGAAATTGCACGGGGATAGCTTGTCGAGGATTTTTGATGTCACTGATATTTCTTTTAGGGTTTGTTGGGGGGTGATCGTTGAGGTCGAGTAGTGGATCAGTGCTTGGGCTAGGGACGTCGGGATTTTGTTGCAGGTTGGCGAGCATCTATCAATGGAGGATTTTGATCTTGGGAAGAAGCTGGATTGGGAGATGTGGGAGGAAGTAATTTGGGACGAAGTTGACATGCCCGATCTCAGAATGAAGAGAATGAACAATAACACGATAACTATGATCAGCAGAAGCTTGAGATTGAAAGGGTTCTGGGCTTTGGGCCTCATCGTCTTCTCTCTTCTACTTCTGAACTGTAAAATATGTTCAGGCGATGTTTTGGAGAAAAAAAGGCAAGATTTTTTCAGAGTTGTTTCAAGTTTGAGTTGATAAAATTTGTTGGGGCGAGAAATAGCGAGAGAGAGAGATGGGTGTCCGTAAGGAGTAAAGATGAAGTATGCATATACACACATATATATATGTATGTATGTATCCATTGATGAAGACGAGAGAACTGCAAAAATTTTGGATGAAGCAAAATGGTTTGCTGGTGGATCAAGAGGTTGGTATGAGATATGGTGGGATATTGGTGCCAAAAATGGTACCACATAATTCAATTAGTAATGATGTTGATAGAATATTAGGAGAGCAAAGTTGGACGACTTATCAAGGAAGGATGGAAATAGTTTTCTGATCTTTTCAAATTAAATTTTGCATCAACCAGGTGACATGGGGTTCAAGGTTACGGCTTTACTCTTGTAGTGGGACACAAGTGAGATCATTGATGTAAACTCTAGGCGGCCAAGCAGGTGACTAGGCAGCCTAGACAGGCGATTGATCGGGTTAGGCTAACACTTAGGCGGCAGCAGGTGATTTATCGGGTTAGGCTAACACCTAGGCACCACCTAATTGATCTAGACATTAGGCGGCCCTAAAATGTTCGATTACCGATTTTCAATCAACTCACTCTTACTTATTCATGTTAAAACTATGAATCTGAAGATTATATGTATCCAGATTCCTGTCTTAGAAAAAACAGAGAGAGAAAGAGAGAGTCAAATCCCAAGCTAAGATTATAAGTTATCCACTGGGTTGGGCCAAATGTGCTTTGTGAATAGCGCAACAGGCTTAATTCGATCAACATCTGCTAGCGACCTCCGGGACCGATTTGGACTTATGTGTTAGGCCTGTCGACAAAAGTTCAGCAAAACGCTTATCGGCCCAATCTTGGCCCAGTAGTGAATCGGTTCAAGTATTATTCATGATGATTGTGGCAAAATGGTTCAACAAACATAGCAAAATTTGAAACTGTAGTGAATATATGTCCTGATGGTATGTATTGCCGCAAATAAGCATCCTCAGGTTACCAAGATGAATCGACCAGCCTTCACATATATATAATAAAAGAAGTATTTACATCACAATACAATACATGAATATATATGTTTGTGGCAAAAATTTCATTCCTTCACCTCATCTCCTCTTAGGGACTCGGTCTAAGAATAACGAATGCTAATCTTTCTCCATTTTCCCAAAACTTTAGTTGAGTAGGGGCGGGCAGGAGGGCATGATGTTGATGAATATTTCTCTTTCTCGATTGCCTTAGCGGTGGTTCTTCACTCGCAGAGGCCATGCAGTTCAGCTTAGTTCGCAGTTCTTTTCCTTCTGAACACTAAGATTCATCGGCCATTATTGATGTATGCTCCACCTAGGAGTGAATCTGTTTGACCATTATCAGCAGGGTGGCCTTTCCGGGCCTTGTTCTTGTCAATTCGGGCTTTTCTGACAGCGATTTGGATCTGTTTTTCGTGCTCTTTGAGCATCTCCTCCACACTTCCACCTGGAGGCAACAGCGGGCCTGAATAGTGCATTCTTGTCTTCTTTAATGGGTAACCCTGCTCATTACAACAAGATAATGTCAAGAGATGAGAGCAATGCCAGAGTATATACTTTGGTTATTGCTAATTCTATTTCCATTTTTCAACAATCATTAATGGTTTCTAAGATATAAACAAACTGGAAATCTCAACCAAAATTGAACTTCAACTAATGAAACAAGACTTTCCTGGGACGAGTGTTAATATTTTCATTTTCAATACATACCAATCATTACTTTTGTCATATATGAACCAAACAAATGTTTTTTTTCTCCTAAACCCACCGGAATACGCCCAGAATGATTCCCTAATGACCTTTACAAATTCCAAGAATAACAGAAATTCAAACTAAACACTCATCTTACACAGAGAGACTGTTTCTCACTTTCTTGTACTACCCAACACTCTTTTCCCCGAGGACAAAACATAAGTAAAACATAAATCAAGTAACTTCTTACCATATTAGTCTCCTTGAAAGGCACAACTCCATTATTCTTGTGAGGAGAATGTGGTCTTCCCAGCAAATGGTTGGAGGGCTCGGCATCATTTACCTCTTCGTATCCAGCAGCATTTGTACGTCGTTCTGGCCAGCGTGAATGAACACTGGTGTCTCTGCTGAAGTCAAACTGTGAACTGCCCGCCACTGAATTGGAGAATCTAGACAATGCTGTTGCCTGGGGTTTAAAAGATCGCTGAGTCTTTAACTCCCTACAACCCGTGGAATCCAATGCCCTGTGAGAATTCCCGGGATTTCCAGATGCATCCATGACCATTGAGTGACCAGTACGCAAGGATCCTCTGGAAGGTTCGATAGCATCTTCTTCATGATTGTACATCTCACTGTTGCTCTTGGGGTTTGAATGTCCTTTCCATTTCTAAATACAATAAATCAGGTTTAATATACATGTACACAGTTTAGCCTCCATAACATTGCATGCATAGGGCGGGTGTAGTATCCACCCTTGATTTCATACACACCCATGCACACAAATTAGACATGGATACTGCACACAGTGTAGGCACAGGGTGTAGAGTCTAAGAGACCACATGCATAGTAGTCATACGGAGCTAAGTTTGACATAAACGCGAAGATGTCGATTATAGCTAGATGTACCTGTATTGAAGCTTGTAGTTCAGCATTAGCATCAGGTGCTGGGACTGCTCTGGATTCTTTGGTGCCTTTTCTGGAAGATTCAACTCCACCTCCCTTTCCACCAGCTGCCCTTTGTCTGGCATCATGGGGTAATGATTGAAGAGAGAACAAAAGAGAACATATAAAGCATGAGAGGTTATGAACTAACAGGACTTATAATATCTAACAAGTATGAATGTGAAAAAACATGCACTCCATCACATTCACATTGCCAGGATAGAATTTTCCTAGCAGCTATTGTTTCTAACCAAACAGAAGAAATAACAGTGCATAACTCCATGGAAATTGAGTGAATATATACCTTCGTGCCTCCTCATCTCGCATTTTGGCATCAAATTCTTTGCTAGGAGGGTATTTCGGCAAAGATGAAGGATCACAAGGAAGAGGCTTTGTTGTGAAGAACTGGCAAAAGAAACCTCGTTAGTATAAATCAACATTACACACAACTTCCAAGCTCAACCTGTCTTATCTATGCTTTACAATCAAAGTCATTCCCTTTTCTCAACACTAACTCCTTGTAATTGGAAATAATTTACTAATTGGATGCTTGAATGGATGCAGACACGAGTATGTTTTAGTGTACCAAAAATGTATCACTTGTAATGTATTGTAAAGTACAATTTGCTTTAACCAATCAAATCTTTAGACTGTGATTTTCTTTTCTTTCTTTTTATTATTATTTTTTTAATGAAAAACAAAATTTATAAATAAAATAAAATAATATAAGTACAAAGAGAGGAGGAATCCCTAGAGCAAACAAAACATTCTGAAGTGCCCTACTCCAATCTCTTACAATATCCTTCAAAAATAATGCTTTTAATACATTGTGACGAGAAACCCACCAAGCAACCCTGAACTTCACTCTACCCCAAACCTCCTTCAGGGTTAGACCGCACTTTTCTAAACTCTGAAATATAAAGTATACCAAATCCCTAACTAAACAATACAATAGATTCTAAGATTATAGATGATTAATGGTACCAATAGATTGGCCTACTATCTGATTTGCAGATGGCACAGCTTACAGGAACCAACTAGTAGGATGTGACTGCAGATATAAATCTCGCACTTACTTGGAATTAAAATTTTGAGGTACTGCAAGGAAGACAACTCTGCAGAAAATGAAGCTTTCTGTGTAGAAGAGAGAGAGAGAGAGAGACTTTACCTCACTATGAAGCGCAGAAGTTGTCGATCCTCTACACTCGGGTTCAAAAGCAAGGAGAGATTCCAGAAGTAATAAAGCCGAAGGAGGGAAGTCCTTGAATGTCTCAGCTACACATCGTCTGTAAGGGTGTTGAGGTTTGAAGATTGTTGCATGCGGTAATTTTGATCTTTTCCAATACTCTTCTGAAGGTGAACCACAAAGTTTGAAGATTTTGTGGAGCTGTTCCACCTGGATTTGAGCAGTTTCAACAAAGTGTAAACTAAGGTCATCAGCATAGGACAACAAAGGGAAAGTTGCTTGTAGATAACTCATTGCAAGATATGCACCAACTGAATTAGAAATTATTTAAAATAAAATATTTAAGTGTTCTCAAGGATCAAAAGAGGCATTTAAATCTCATTATTGCAGTAAAAGAAGTCATTAGACACGGACGCAAGTAATCTCTGCCTAATTGCACTTGAGCAACTCTTCACAACAAGCAATTGAAAGCTCAGTGCCTAGAAAACTATCCTAGCTATAACAATTTTACAGTGGTAGTTGCTGCCGCTGCAGCAAAAAAAAAGGGGGGGGGGGGTAATTAAGAGAAGTCATCTGTGGCATAATTTCTTTCCAATTGACGTCTTCTCTAAGATTGATTACACACACATAATTGGGGGGGAGGGGGGGGGGGTACAGGCACACACCCACATGTAACTTTGATCCAAACAAGAATTTGCCAATAATACTTTTCAACTTCTCTTTCCATTAGATTTGAAAATCATTCAAGAACACAGGCTAGATAATCGAGAATAAAATAAAATCGATCCAAAACTTAAAATCTTGTTTATCTGGGAACATACCTCTGTCCTTCCAGGCATAATTGGTTTTCCGGCAAATAATTCAGCAAGAATGCAACCTGAACTCCACAAATCCACAGCTACTCCATAATCTGTAGAACCAAGCAAAAGTTCGGGAGGTCGATACCACAAAGTTACAACACGACTAGTTAGAGGTTGCTTTTGATTGGTGCGGAAAAAGGTCGCCAACCCAAAATCGCCAATTTTCAGATTTCCAAAGTTGTCAATCAGAAGATTTGAACCCTTAATATCACGGTGCAAGACTCCACGACTATGACAGTGTTCAAGTCCGCGAAGCAATTGTTGCATGAAGCACTTGATCTGCTTGCCCATCAAATGGAACACTTATTAATAAGTATCACTCATTAAAAGATGGATACGTTTAGGTTGTTCCAAATATACACAATAAATAATATCAGTATACATTATCCAGCAAAAAATTAGAACTACATCTTAAAACCAGATAGGGTCTATGCAATTCAATATTCTTCAGAAATCTTCTGCACTTATCCCATCTTGATAAATTTATTTATAGGCCATCAATAAGTTGACACTCATATCATAGGTGCATGCAATCATACACCAACCAAACTACATCAACCAAACTCAGCTAGGGCTCACTTTGAGATGTGTAAGCAATACTCATGGAAGCAAGATCATATGGGCCATAGGACAAGCAATGGAAAAACACAGGTATATAGATTTCGAAGATCCAAAAGCTGCTCTAAACCAAAGAATAGTTTACCCAGTATTTCTGCAAAGATCCGAAGAGGAGCATGCCACAATTCATTTAAGCTTGCAATAGTAAGTACTACAATTGCTCAAACTTTTGAGAGCCACAGAGCATAAGTTAATGTCAAGAAAAACAGCTTAATTCGAATTTGATCAAGTTTTCAAATATATACGGCATGAAATGGCAATACATTGTTAAGAAGCTAGCGTTTCTGGGGAAACAAAAAATAAAAGGAAACCCACTAACACACCTGAGGTTCAGTAAAGCGAACTAAAGGAGAGGCCGCAAGTCCAGCAAGATCATGTTCCATATATTCAAATACAAGGTATAAATTCCCTGAAACCCTGGAAGTGACCAAACCTTCAAGCTTCATGATGTTTTGGTGATCTAGCCTTCGTAGAATAAGGATTTCCCTAGCCATGAAACGAACGCTTTCTGGATCCATGTTGACAAATCGCACCTTTTTTAGTGCAACAATTTTTCCATTTTCAAGGTCACGAGCTCGGTATACACTGCTGTATGTCCCTTGACCAATCTGGAAGAACGCAGATACTTTAGAATTTAAGCAATCATATAACAAATAAAAAATAAGGGAAACATATTATTCATCTAATATAATACTTTGTAAAGACATTCCCAAAATTGATTCAGAAACTGGAATTAAGTTAATACTACATAGCATGACACGTGCTGCTTCAAAGAACACCAATTCCTCTGCAGAGCAATAATAATATTAACAATAATAACAATAGTAAAATTGGCAGCTGATGAAACAGTTCTAGCAATAAGATAATAATAAGAATAACAGCAATGACAATGCCTCTCCTGGAAGTTCCGCCACAGGTCTACAAGTAAAGGGAGAAAGATCAAGAATCTGAACTACTAGTAATCAGCATATAAAGTCTCTCAGATGACCGAACTTTCAGCTAAAAGTTTGTGTAATCTATGCCATGTTTTCACATCTAAACAATTGCGTTATTCACATATAAGGGAACGTTGAAAAAGCACATTCCAAAAATAAACAAGTTTAATAGTTGTTCTACTGCAAACATGTAAGCATGTACTTTGAGATAGATATTATGGCAGTAGAAATAAAAAACAAACACAAAATAAACAGATGTAATAACATTAGTTTCAAATATTGAAACACAATGTAAGTTGCATCATAGAACACCAATAAATTAGAATGAGATGATATCAAACAGGAAATGCAGCAACATATTCGTGGGAATAGCAGGTGAATGCATTATACCTTATCTAATTTTTCGAAAGAATCTGCCTTACGAGGTATCCATCCTTTAATAGCTTCCCCGGCTACAGAAGTCAACCATGAAGGCCATCCAGCAACAACTTGTGCCCCATCTTCTCCATTTCTGACATTTAATGTCCTACACACCTGAGGTTGCACTACTTGCTGTACAGGCTCCATTGTTGCCCGTCTTTGCAATTGGGAAACTGCAGGTTTATCAAAAGCAATATGCTTTTTATACCCCTCATCCCACACTGCTGGGGTGGACCCTGCACTTTTTTCATTTTGTTCAGTTGATATAAGCCTCGTAGTTGCATCATTGCCTCCATTATCAACCTCCACCACTTCTTCCTTACTTGAGGAAGAAACCAATCTTTTCGAAGATTTCTTGAACCCTTTCTCTTTCTTGACTTTGTTCTCATCTTTTACCCCTTTAGAACAAACACACCCCATACCAAATAAAAATTTCAGCCCCCTGTTCTTTTTAACAGGAAACCTAATGTTCCTAAAGCATAAAACTATATTATTCTTCCCAAATTCCTGCAGCATTTAGTTGAGGCCTCAACAGCATTCTCAGCACCTCAAACAATTCCAACGATCAAAGATCCTTAATTAGGTAACCAAGCGCCTACCTGTATGCATACAACTTAACTCTACAAAATGTATCCCCAGATTAAATCCAAATGTGCAGATGGCGACAATCCAAAAATGGGTTAAAATGCAAAACTCTAACTTTATGTATAAACTGGAGCTGAATCTCAAGTCTCGATCTCTTCAAATTCTTCCTCAACGCACAAGTTTCCAACAAGACCTCAAAGAAGAACAACTCGCAGGGTATGATTCAGAGACCATCACAAATTTGTTAGACAGACAAGTTTGTAGGCCAATCCGGATCACAAAGTCGGATCTTTTCGTCAGAAACCAACCCACATTGCCAGAAATAAACAATGCGTAATAAAATCAAAGTCTAAAAAAATGTAACACAACCTTCCTGGAATTAAGAGAGAGAAAATTGACAAACAAGAATCATCCAATCTGAAGCATGAGTTTTTGCTTCCGGATTGCGCCGGCTCCTAAATTTTCTACTGTTAATGGACTGGAATCGCTGATTTTTATTCAAATCAATGACATCCAATATTTCTTCTGAAAATGGAAAATTGAAAAAATTGGAGGGTATTGAAGATTGTGGAATGACCGTCTAGAAAACAGAGAAGCAGAGAAATTTTCGGATCTGAGGAATTCCTATAAATGCGAGATACCGTTTGACATTTATCTCCGTACAGAGCACTTAAGAACCCAAAAGGAAATCTAGTGAGCGATGACAGAAACGTAGAGAGGAATTGGGGAAAAATGAGTTCAACTGAAATGTCGTAACAATTAAAATCAAAATTTCCAACGAAGTGACACAGGGGAGAGGAGAGAGAGGGGGCTCTCGTGAGGAAGAAGGAAGGAATGCTGTTGCAACCGTGGGTCCCACTTTACGTTTTACACCTTGGAGATGGTTACACGTGGCACGCGGACATGATATGGGACCTATGGAGTAAAAGAGAAATTTTCAAATTACTTTTTGTTTCATTTCTGCATTTTTTGTGTGTATTTTTTCTATTAATTTTAATCCCTTTAATTAAACAGAGAAGGCAAAAAGCAAGTACAAGAGGCAAAATATAAGTTGAAAATATTAATTATAACAAATAAAAAATATTAATTTTAATAAAAATTATATAATTATTGAAAAAAATTAATTAATAATCATGTAATTTACATGCACGGGAATCACATATTTTTAGTGACTATTGGTTAGATCGAGATTAAAATGCAATTTAATATTTTAGATGTTCTAACTTTATAGACCCAAAATATTATCAGGCCTATTTGGCCGATCCAACAAAATATATGTCATTCCAATAAATTTTAGTGTAATTTAAATATATGGAATAGAATGGACTCCTAGCTTTCATTTACTCTTAGTCTGATCGTGCAAAAGTTCTTTCCTTCTTTCAAATGAAGAAATGAACATTTTACGGTCCAACATTAATCATTGATCTGACGAGTTTTAATATAACAACCGAAATCAAACTCTAATGGAATGGATCCATGCACTTTCAGTGGATATGTACGAATCGACCAAATGAATAACGATCTTATTTTAAAATCAATCATTTTTAAATAACAATCTTATTTCGAGAATCAATTAACTTGTTTTATTAGTCAAAATAAAATTTAAAAAAATCAAAAATAAGTTACATATAATTAAATAAGTCAAATCAGCTCAATATACCTTGATACTTTTATTTATTTGTAAAGAACAAAAATCGAGAGATGGGTCATTAAGGGAAAATTCCCAACCTGTTTATAAAATCAAAGATCCTGCATTGACATAAACGGTCTTCAATCTTGCCCAGGGTACTAGAATTGCCACTTTAGGGAGCATCCTGCTCTGCTCAACCCCCCACACTCAGTTCTCACAAAACAGAGCATGGTAACATAATGTAGATTCAGGCCAAGCAAATATACAATGAGGTGGGATAGTCATTTAAATCGAAAAACTGAAACTTCACTAGGAGTATTCAGAGAAGCAACTAAGAAAGATTCCCTGATGATTTCTTTCTGTAATTCATATCAAGAAAGCTTCATAGGTGAATGTTTAATTAATACAGACCAACTATCTACAGCTCTTGGCAAGTAGTGAACTCGCGTACCTGCAAAACTCATTAGCTTAAAGAATATTAAGAAACTCGAGGAACTCAGAGGAGAAATTATATGTCAGAAACAGTTTGGGCAAGCAATGAACTCTGGGATTGACACTCTGATCTCAAACAACCAATATAGTAGAATAGATTATACCCATTTATGATTCTAACAAAGATAATGAACAGAGAACAGATGATGATAAAAGAGAATATTCGCAAGAATTAGAATACGAACCTCAGCATCACACAGATAACAGATGAGGATAAAAGAGAAATCACAAGAATTAGCATACGAACATTGTAGCATCAATGATCTTTTATGTTAACAAATGGTTGTTGGTGCTAATGCATGTTATATTTAAACTCATTTTATTTACCTGTCGATTAACCATAATGATCTTTTATCCAATTAAGTGTTTGTAAAATGGAGGGAGTTAGACTGAACATAGGTTAAGGTACAAACAAAAACCAGTTCAAGAATATTAGGTCAATGGAAAACTATTAAGGGACAATGAGAGGGCATATGTCATGGACTTCTAAGAATGTGACAGAAAGGGAAACTCTGTCATATATAACATTACAAATAGGATAATGAGCAAGCAAAATTATAAAAGCTGCTTATATTATCACAACAGCATCTTAGAAAATGGGAGTTTGCATGTTTCGTCTTGAAAGGAATTTTGGCGCTAAACTTTCCTCATAGTCCAACTCAACAGTATTTCCATGAATGGGGTTTCATTGGTACTATTTCTGCTATCCACAGTTGATTCCTGAAAGTTTAATGGCATCAAACTTGTGGAATCAGCTCTGAACAGCCCCCAAACCATGATTAGCCCTCCCTGCCCTTCACAAAATTGAGAGGACTCAGCTTCTCTTTCTTTTAAAAAGTACCAACAATTGATCACCAATTTCTGTCCTAAATCAATAAGTTGCTACTTTTTTCTGAGGTTTTTACAGAAGAAACATCTAAAGTGGCTGATGCTTTCAATACCAAACGGTCATAAGAAATCCTTCTGATAGGTTCCATGAGTCGCCAGCACACTCTTTTCTGTATGACATCCAATTTATCGAAACTACTTGGAACCATTTTCCCATAATTTCCAGAAGTGGAGGCAAACAGCTTAGATGACTCAAATGCTCCAATGCTTTGACAATGTGATTGCATCGTGTATGATACTGGAAGCATGGCCATTCAGATCAACAGAAAGAATAAAATCACAAGACTGATGTTTGACAAGATTATAGAGCTGAGTCGCAATTGTTTCCTGCCGAAGACAAGAATATTGGATTAGAAGGGCAACCAAAAGGCCACAAGAACAAAGATCGTATAACCAACAATATATACAGGAAGATGGTCCAACTCCTCCCCCCCCCCCCCCCCACCCCCTCTTTGTGAGCATAGTAAGAGATGTTAATACAATTGTTTTTTAACTCTTCGATAATGCCATCACCGAGAAACACAGAAGCCAATATAATTATATTGCTCCAACAAGTATCTGAGATAAGGACTATTGCTCCCAAAAAAAGAAACCAGATATAATTCACACTCTATATACAGCGAAAGGACAAGAATGCAGCTGCATTACCGCTTAATATGTACAAACCAGAAACCTTACAAAAAATCCCAATCACCAAGACAAAAGCTTCTAACTGAGCTACAAAACGCTAAATTAAACAAACTATCTCCCGAAAACTAAATACAGTTCACCTTTAAATTGAAATAAAACAGAGGCATTCCCAGCAAATAAAAAAAAAAAAACTTGGAAAGGAAGGAACATAAAGGACATAACTAAGCCAATAATCGTAATTCCTCTGCAGTTAAACACACAAGGAGAAGCAGACACTAAAAAGTAAGCAAGGTACTCACATCAGCGATGGCCCATTTGAAGATTTGAATGGTCCGTACGAATTGAACCTACCAGATCAAATGTATAATAATGAGAGACTGAGAGCAAAAGAATGTTCATCGATATTCCTCGAGGCCGAGGGTTGAGGCCCACAAAATGATAAATAAATAAATGGAAGTATGGGAAATAAATTTACGGAAAACTTTCGCGCGTGGCGATGTATTGGATCAGACAAGTGGGCACGTGCCACCCAACAATTACTCTCCGCAACCAATGTTTACATATTTACATGTACCACAAACATTCGGGCCTCTTTCCTTCTGCTAATAAACTTGGATTAGGAAAAATAGTTCAGGTTAATTCAGTGTTTATTTTATAGGATATTTTTTCGGATCAATTCTATGGACCCGGTATAAATGACAAGATTCGGGATAAGTGGGCGGATTGTAATCCCTTCTCGACCCATGGGATAAAAATTATCCCATTGGATAAAAAATGTAAATTGACAGTTTTACCTTGTGCACATTCATAATTACAAAAATGTCCTCATATATTAAGGGCAATTTTGTAATTTTTGCATTATCCGACCTAATCCAAGTAAGTAAACGTTGGATAGTATAAAATTATCTTTAATTATCCTAATGTTATCCTACGAAGTAAACGTAGGATAAAATATTCGAAATATCCCTATCCCGAGTTTAATCACATTTTCTGTCATATCTTGTCCAATCTTAACTAGGGAAGTAAACGCAGCCATAGGGTATGTTTGAAATGGGTTGGGTACGATCGATCGTTGGTTGTGTCATAATTTAGTCTGTGTTTGTTTATGAGGTTGTGGGTTGTGGTTGTTTCATTTACAATTCTACCCACTCTACACCTTTTTTTCCTTTGGATTGAGATTTATTTTGAATTACTTTTACGTTTTTCCTTTTTAATTAACAGGCGTGGAAGCACTATTAAAAATTATATAAACATTGTATGCGAATGGGTCGATCCACACTTCGAACATTGTTTTAACTCATAGTTGGACCTGTTATTACGCAAATTACTCAATTGATTCTAGCTTTAAGAAAATTATAAAATCTAAGATTGCAAAATCACAATAATAGTCTAACAATAGTCTTCGGCATTATCTTAGTTTTTTTTTTTTCCACTAAATATCCTCCAAACCAAAAAATTGCTTCATATTTTCATTCCAAATTTTTGGAATCTTTTCCATACAATTATTTAGTATTTGTTTTCTAAATTTTCACAACTTTTTTTTTTCTTGTTTGGTATAACTAAAGTTTTTAGCGGCTCAATATTTTTATTTTTATTTTCATAGTTTCTTTTCTTTATAAGCAATTAAAATAAAATTTCGTGGGCCTTTAGTTGTACATTATTTTTGTATGATTTTTTATTTTTTATTTATTTAATGTAAATCAAGTGAAAAATAAAAGAACCTAACGATTATTTTTGTAAGGTTTTTTTTCGCAATTCAACATTTTAAATATATTATAAACAATTAAGTGTTTAGTTTCATTTTTTATTCTCTTTTAAAATTAAGAGTATATCTTATGAGTTCGATCCAAATCAATAAATTACTAAAAATAACCGTATTTGTACTTTAGAAATAATATGCACAAACCCACCATTAATTATCACAAACTCAATACTTATAATTAGTAGTCGAAAATAACATATGTATTCTATGTAGATATTTGTCCTTGCATTATGGAGATATTATTATGTTTTATATATATAATAATATATTTATTAAATAATATAAATGAATATGCAGAATTCAGCTGGTCTTAAAACTGGAGGTACGACCTCAAGGCTCAAGCCTAATAATACCTTGGTGGGCCGAATCGAGACCTTAGTGGACCGAATCAAGACCTTAGTGGGCCGAGTCCAGATTAGGATATAAGTGGAATCGACTCAAATTTGGGCTAATAAAAGTTGGCTTGTTTACTAATATCAAATAAACAAAATTCCGGGTAAAAAAAAAAAAGGTATTTCCAATGCATTTTAAATCAAAATAAAAAAATAATATTATGATAGTTTCAATTTATACCAATGGCAAACAAGAAAACTTATATAAATCGAGTTTATTGTGCAATTTGATGTAAAATATTATTTATTTACTTAAAAGAAATTTATTACTAATTTGTTATTTTGAAAAAAAAGTAGACATGTAATGCTTTTTAGTTAAATAAATAATACTATGAATAAAATGCATGATGCATGATGCACTCGATGCATAAAATACGCACTTTGTGACAAATAATACCTTGCAAGATATGATATTATCTTTACTATATATTATTTATTGTAGCAAGATCAAAATATTTTACAAAGAAAATACATAATTATTATATGTAAGAGAAATAGAATGAACAAATAATATTAGAACCTAAGTGACAAAAAAATATTTTCGAGATTATTAATAAAATTATTTAAAATAGTTATTTGATAAAAAGGTACAATAATCAAATCATTACTAAGTAATTTTTCGATTAACATTTTAATTTATTTGTTTTAGTCAGAAATAAAACTCAAACTATGAATTATTTATATTTTTCAAATAATAGCCACATTCAAATTTTTGTTAACAACTATGATATTGAGTTCAATCGAGTTTAGCAAACTTATAACGAAAAAATTATAAATTAAGTTATTTATTTAATTACCTAGATATGTAAGTTTTATAAAATGTACATGAATATTAAAAAAATAAATTTAATTAAACTACACAAGTAGCAAAAATATCTCTATGATGTAAGGATAAAATATGTAGAATACAATTATTTTGTTTGTTTTATGTATGATTGTTCGAGGGATCAAATAAGTAGGATTCGATCCCAAATTACTGATTTATGCTACAAGAAATCAACCAATTTTATGTTACCTTTTTTCCATATAATATTGTATCTGCGTTGTTGGAAAAATAACATATTAATTTATTAAATGACCTACGAGCTTACGAGTTTAATTTCATGAATTATGAATTTAATTAAACTTTCCCTAATTGGGAGTTGAATACTTCGCCAACTAACTCAGCTTAATCGAGAAGGAACACGTGTGCGTGCGTCCACTAATGCCATATGTTTACCAGTTGAAAATGTCAGAGGTGTGAATATCTTCGCTTTTAATATTTAAACAAACAAAGAAGAAGAATAACCTATGTCGAATCTTCAATTTCGGCAAATCCCACTTAGATAACTCAACTTAATCGAGAAAGAACACGTGTGCAACTGCTAGTGCTCGATTCTTATTTGTTGAAAGTATCGGTCACGAATATCTTCATTTTTCATATTTAAACAAAAAAAGAAAGAAGAAGAAGAAGTTATGGTCGAATGTTTAATTTCAGCAAATCCTCCAACTTAATCTAGAAGAAGCACTTACGGTGGAATCTTCAATTTGGGCAATCCCCCTCAGATTCCAGCTGCTATATGGGTGGATAAAAAAAGGGAGTCCTAAAATAAGAAAAATAAATTAGTAGGAGGATGCATGAAAACTGTTATTTTACCTTTTTTATTTATTTTATTATTGTGGAGTAATAAAAAATACAGCTTCACCCCTGAATTAAATTATTAAATTTGGAGTTTGGTTTATTGGCTGGCGACAGGCTGTCAGCAACAGACCTCCTCTCTCTTACAAGAGTAGACCCCCACCTTAAATTGTTTTTTTCTCTCCTCTCTTGCAACAGTCTGGTTTTCCTCTTCCGCTTGAATTCGTTCTCTCTCTAGGGTTCTGTGGCGGTTCAGATGCGTCGCTTGGGCTCGCCGGATCGTTGATTAGCAACTCGTAAGCTTTCTTCGGATCTTGTTATTTTTGGAATTTATCGTGTTTCCAGGGCGAATTTCTGCTTTTGTATTTGGGAGATGAATGTGAGGATTTTGCGACGGTGTTCAAGTGGTTGAGGAATTTTCTCTTCTTGCTGTTTTCTGTATCTCATTCCTCCCCCCTGCCTGTGTGTAGAACCATCGTGCATGTCTTTTTTATATTAGTTTTTACATGGGCATTGAACATTGTTTTTAATTATGTTACAATTTTCAATTATTTTTTTTGCTGGATGGATTCTGATTTGTTTGTTTGATATAGATAGAAGAATTGGCTTGAGTGCTTGACCAGGCATGCCTTCTTTTTACATATTTAAGTGGTCGGTTACTTGTGCTTCTGCTTTATTTATCATGAGTTCAATAGATTTTTAGCAGATGGGGTCTTTCGTCAAAGATTCACTTGTGTAGCTGTAAAACTATTTGATATAGATGACTGATGTATTTCTGAAAATTGTTCCGACTTTAATGTCTCTGCACTCTTTCCTCCCATTATTGAAGGTTCTGGGCGCTGCTTGTGAACTTGATTTTCCATATAGCACCGTTAATGCACTTCACGACGGAGAGATTTGATCGCACAGAAAATTGCTTTTATCTTTCCTTTCTTTCCAGTTTCTTAGGTCATAGTTGAATTTTCTTTGCATTTGTGTCATGCTACCGCAAGGAATGCATCTTCATTACCAATTGAAAGCATTTTTAAGAATATATTAGTTGCGGCACTTGTAAATTCTTAGGAATACTCGGTGATGAGAATTTGCTTTGTGTGGAAAATTAAACTCATTTTAGGGAATCTGATTTTTCCTCATGCCTATGTATCACTATGCGCTCCTTTTGATTACTTCAATTGTGGTTGCTGAGGCTTATGAAAAAATATGTAGTATGTACATGCAAATATAAGTGACCGTTTGCTCTACTAGCTTATTTTTCAGGTTCAATGTTACAGTTATGCTTAAACATGTATCACTTAATCATTATACTGGTTGTATTTCTAATGATAATGATGGAAGCAGCTCTTACTTTTCCCACTGAATCAAATTTGCTAAAATCTTAACTTCACTCTGTGTGTGGTACTTTCTAGAGAGATTGCTCCAGTTTCCAGACATGATGTGTTTTTTATTTGATGATGTTATTTAGTTTGGTTCTGTTCAACCACTGATTCCTTACCATCTTTGGTATGTTTTGCGTATCTGACAATGTCAAATGTTGCATAATTGCCAATTATGCTGTAAGATCTTCATTCCTTATCTTTGTTGAAATCTTTATGACAATAATCTCTATCTCGCTAAATGTTAGTAGGTATAACTTATATGCTTTATACGTAATCAAATTCGTCTCCTTTTACTGTTCTGTTGATTCATATCGCCAAGAACAAACTGTTCTTCCGTATTTTTTCCTTCAAGTTTTAATTCTTTCTCATGCATTCACTTGCAATATACCTTTTGATACTAGGATGGACTGTTTTATGGCATTTCCACATTCGATTTACTCTCCTGAAGTTGAATTGCTATTTTGTTACTTTTGTTTGGATTTAATAGCTTCATGTACCTCATTCTTGTTGCAGGTTGTTATACTGGATAATCAGTTCTGAAAGCCCACTTGTTAAGTCCGTAGTTTCCTTAAGTAGCTTTTGAACACTATCTACAGAAAGGTTGACAACTATTTTGAGGTCAAAAAGTCAAAAGCAAGTCTTGTCTCCTTTTACTGCTTGTTGCTTGGGGAAGCATCCGATCAACTTCTCAAGTGGTCATATATGATTGTTCTGGGTTCAATAAAACTCTTCAGTAATCGTTTTCAACATTTATCAGCTTGCTTGCACTCTCTAAGGAATCCTGTGCCTGATAAAGGAATTTCTTGTGTACATGCTGGCTGAGAGCATGCGTGGATCCTGTGCTTTGGGTAATGCCCCTGACAAGAGTTGTTGCTGATGCACTCAGCGTGGTGACAATTTGTCTTGTTGTTGTCTTGGTCCTTCTTGTTTCGTTCTGCATTATATATTCATGTTATTTCCGTGGTCAGATCCGTCACCAAGGTCTTGATCAATTCAAATATTTCAGTGGCCCTTGGATTATCAAAATTTCGTACATCTTTTTCTCTGTCTGGTGGGGTGTTGGTGAAATTATACGGTTGAATCTATTGAGGCGCCACGGAAGAATCTTGGGTGCACTTAGTCTAAAATGGCAGGAAAGCATTTGTAAATGCTACATTGTTTCGAACCTGGGATTTGCTGAGCCATGCCTGTTTCTCACCCTCATTTTTCTTCTTCGCGGATCTTTACGGAGATCCGGAGCTTTGGGTCACAACTGGAATGCAAAAACAGCTGGTTTTGTTCTTCTTTGTTGCTTCCCGATTTTTATTCTTCAGCTTGTAGTTATTCTAGTTGGGCCAAAGTATGAGGATCAAGTTGATAGACACATACCTTCTTATTTCATCCAAGCAGCGGCTACTAAACATATGAAGTCTGAAACTGACTTTGCCATCTGCACTTACCCTCTACTGAGTACCTTAATTCTGGGTGTTTTTGTCACTGTGCTTGCTGCCTACTTGTGTTGGCTAGGTATGCGGATTCTGGGTTTGGTCATCAATAAGGGCCTGCGAAGAAGAGTGTGTACATTAATATTTTCCGTTTTTAGTTTTTTCCCTTTAAGAGTTATTCTGCTTGGTCTGTCGGTGCTATTGAAGCCCGAAAAGGTGGTGTTCGATGCCATTGTATTCTTGGCTTTTCTTTCCCTTTTAAGCTGTGCGGCTGTGGGCATATGCATTCTTGTGTACCTCCCTATTGCTGATTCTTTAGCTTTGATGGGCCTGCAAAGAGAAGATATAGAAGCTAGGTCAACTGTTGGTGAGGAGTCCATTTCACTAATTGCTAACCAGGCCCATCCTCTTGGCAGACGAGCCGGGAAGGAAGAAGTTGGCGAGGATCCATCTGGTTTTGTGGAACTGAGCCTCTTTGCTCCGAGCCCGCATTCGACCCCAACCGGGCCTATTGCATGAAGTTGAGGGCCCTGATGCTGAAAGATTATGGTGGAGAACATTTTTGTGGTGCACTTCTCTGTTTGTAAAGGATTTTGCAGTTTTAATAAGGTTTGCTAATTGTTACTTTTGTTATTTTTTTTTCTTCTTTGAGATATAGCTGGTTTGCTTGTTATCCACCTCATTTTTTTGGTGGCTCTTCTAATCTGTATCTCTGACAATTTTTAATCTGCTTGCAGTTTTGACATTCTATCTAAAAATCTAAGTTTGTGCTATAAATTGTATCCATCTGTTTGAATATAATTCAACATACATGAGTTTTGGATTTGGAAGGATCTCCTCATGAGCTGAGTCCGTACTTCACTGTCAAAATATGGATGAATCATCAATAGTCCGTCCTTTGATCCTAATATTTTAAAGCCTAAGCGCATGGCAACTTGGGTGCGCTATATGTTTGTTACCACATTGAAAAGGTCGGCGCGTTGGAACTGCAGGTTGAGCTTTGAGCTTAGCCACCCGAATCCTACTGAGAACTTGTAGGGGTGTGGCCATGTATTTATTGTAATTGATTCATTCGACGCCTCTTACATCTGTCCAAATCCTCCAAACTGACTTATATGTATTAGTTAATTTTTTTTTATTAAAATAGTTATATCTCAAATATTATGTTGCAATTAATAATTGACCAAAACTTCGACATTTCTTACCTAATTAAACCTTAGTAAAATATTGGGTTGGCCAAAACTAAAGTTAGCTTTTGGTCTAAATAACCCTTGAATTATTAAATTTAGTCAAAACATTCATCCAACTTCTAAATATGAGAAGAGTAGAAGAGTTTTTAGTGAATCTAAAAATAAATTAGAAATATATTTATTAATTAAAAATTTGGCTGCAATTGGGGTTGATGGCTGTATGTGTAAGGTTAAATTTGTTTTTGGCTTTCAATTTTTTACTTAATTATATAATTTTCAAGGTCTTTTATGGAATTTTTTAGACCTATTAAATTTTCATTTTGATCTGAATTATTAGATCAATTTTAGTGTTTTTTGTTGATTTAAATATTTATATTTTAGTTTTTATATTTAAATTTATTAAATATTTTTCAAAATTATTTAATTAATTTTGTATTTAGGAGAATTTCATTTACCTCAAGTTCAGAAAAGAACTAATTAAAACCCCATAATATTAATTTATGGGCTAATTGTACAAAATTTCCAAATTTTATTTTATGCTAAATTTTGTTGAAGAGCCTATTGAGGGGCACCGGGTCTAGTATGACTGCATGATACGAGCCCCAACTTCAATTAAAAAAAATAAAATAATAATAATAATAAAAAGAATTAAAAATAAAATAATAAAATAATAATAAAAGAGGGTAAATAGAGGGGGGCACTATTGGCAATTTACATGGTAGGCGGTCGCCGCGGGCCTAACTGATGAAATAAATAACGGAAGGAACCCTTCTTTTGTGTTCGTCGGACGCCAACGCGAGATTTGTAAACCCTAGGTTCATTCCCGTGAGAGAGAAGGAGAGAGATGGCGTCGTTTAACGAGGCACCTCCAGGCGATGTCAAATCCGGTGAGAAGATCTTCAAGACCAAATGCGCTCAGTGCCACACCGTTGACAAAGGCGCCGGCCACAAACAAGGTTTTCAATCGCACCTCTTTTTTATTGTAATTTGTTGATCTACCTTCTTGCGATCTGATGTTTCTGACTTTTTACACTGTGTGCATTTTTTCAATTTTTCTTTTTAATTATTATGGATCTCATGTTATTTATTTTGCAAGCATTTTGGTTGTATGATTCGTTTGGTAATCTTGAATGTAGTGAGAGATTTTAGTTTGGATCAATTTTTCCCGTTAAGCTCAGTGGTTATAGTCGGCAATCAATTGTATCTTCAATGCGATTTGAAATCTACTCGTGTATTAATTTAGCAACACGTTATTTGCTTTTACAGTAGCTGCTTCTGTTCCACAATCACAAGTTGTTCAATTAATTGAAAATGTACTGTATATGGTTAGAATATGTAACTGGGCTTCAACCTATTGAAAATCTTAGAATTAGTTCTATTAGTATAACTATCTATTGTTGAATTCAAGCAGTTGGCTAAATGTTATTGTATTACTCTTGGTTTGTAGGTCTCCTTTCATTGTTGGTGCGCTTTGTGATCTTGTAGGTTCAAAAATCAATAGGGCCCAATTTTTTCATCCTATTTGTTCATACTTATGCTTATGACAGTATTCCTTTGTCTTGAAATCTGCAGGTCCCAACTTGAATGGTCTTTTTGGGAGACAATCAGGCTCCACCCCTGGTTATTCTTATTCTGCTGCTAACAAGAATATGGCTGTACAATGGGGAGAGAATACACTCTATGATTACTTGCTTAACCCTAAGAAGGTACATTCTTATCACTGTTTTGAGTTTTTCATGGTTGCCTCAGCAAGGTTACTTTTCCCGTAGCCATTTTTCTCAAACTTACTCTGTAGTCTTCAGTTAACTTTCCCATTAAAAGAAATTTTTTTCTGTCTTAGAATTAGTTATGGGATATAATAGTTAAGATATATTACTTTATTTATATGGTTATTTAAAACTCATTCTGACCTGGAGATCTTTAGCATATTTTTTCCTAATTTAGTTTTGTCTTGTGTAATCTTTTTTGTTTATCCTCCACCCAAAATTGGTTCCTTGCATTCTGTTTTGCATATTTACAATTAGACTTCCTCTCTGAAGTGGCCTTTTGTAGTATTCAAATTGACTTTGATTTGTGATAGTAAACTCTCAACAAATACTTTACGTCAGTATATATTTTACAAACATTTATTTTCCAATTGTTAATGAAAATTCAGGTCAAGTACGTGTTATAATGATGGGATACACAAAGTATAGTCCTACAATGCTTAATATTGTGAGAATTATAAACTAGGGTACAGATCATGCTTGCAAAAAGATTGTAGTCTTTATAAAACCTTATTTATGTATCTGGATACAATTGTTGCATATGGTTTATAATCAATTTTGTAGGCATGTATTTGATAATACTGTGTTCCGTTAGATGTAGCGTATTGGTGGAGTTGATGTGAATGGTCTGTTATTGTTTGTTGAGTTGGAAATTCTAAAATACTGTAACTATAGAACTTTCGTGGTACTTCCGTTAAGGGTATTTGTGGTGCTGCTTTTCATTTTGTTTGAAGGTTTTAACTCGAGGAAACATTTTTTTACTGTTCTATGAGTAAAATACGCCTGACCTGTTAATTCTGATAATCTTTGGTCCATAGAAATTGTGCCTCTCATGTGATGCTGTGCGCAAGATTTCTAATGTTGGTCTGTGGGATTCTTCCAGCCCCATGTTATATGTGCAAACTCCATAACGCTAATTTGTGTTCTTTGAATCAAATATGATCTCATAACCTAACCCTATTTCCTTAGCCATAGTAAAATACATCAATTAGTATCACATTATATATTCTACAAGAATTAAGCTGGGTACATTTGGATTGATTGTCATTATATTGATAACGTATCACCTCTGCCATCCTGTAGACGCGGGCAGCAGACTGTTTGGGGTTACCGTAATTCAGTCTGTTTGGGTGCATTATAGATGTACGGACGACAGGGATTATTATTATTATTCTCTCTCTTAATGCGAGGTAAAGGTTTAATATGAAAAGCCAAGGTTGAAGTCGTGAGATCATTTGAATTGTAACAGTTGTAGTCTAACTGGTAGCCCTTATACCCTGATGCTCATACAGAGGTGAGGTGAGACTTATCTTGAGTCTCCATTTACTCCGGTTTTACGTGGTTTTGATATTTTGAACAAGTACATACTTGTGCGTTTTTTGAATGGTAAATTTGCCTGGTATTGCTTTTTCTTTTATTTTTTTGGATTGCTAGATTGTCCATTTGTGTAAGAACTTTCTAGTATGGTATCTCAACATAGTTTGCATAATGGTTGTTGTGCAGTACATACCTGGAACAAAGATGGTGTTCCCCGGGCTGAAGAAACCTAAAGACCGGGCAGATCTGATTGCTTATCTCAAGGAGGCAACCGCTTAAGGATTTGGTTCAGAAAGGAGAGTAGTATGTTTTCGGACAAATGGAGATATTGCATTTTGGTTCAGTTGGTGATTCTTTTCCTACTAAAACTAGGTGAATGATACTTAGCCTTGCTTGAATAAGAGCATAATATTTCTGCGCTGTGTGTTTCAGTTGTAGAAAATTTTTGTTGCAAGTGATGACTCTGATCGATTGTTGTTTCCACAATACCAAGTGGTCATGCCATTTAAGATGGTCGATTGAGCTCCTGCTTGTTGTGCTTTTTAAACGTCGTGCGTTTGCCAGCTAATCATTCGGGCTTCTCTTGTTATCATTTTAGATTATCTCTCTTCGATTGCAATTTGTGTTGTACTGATCCTGGTAGCAAGTCATGGTATTATTATATGTCTTATATGTCCATGTAAAGTGTAGAATGAAGACTATGGTTTTAGAATTAAAACCATATTATTTGCAGCTTTATACATTTCAAATGCATTAAACTAAAAATCCAAGTATATGTTCGTTGAAGTCATCGAGCTGGATATAAATTGGTAGCTAGATTTTAGTAGATGGCCAATTGGATGGACGTCCTATAAAAAATTGCTCATCTCCTTAAAAAATGAAGTTTCTCAACAAAAATTGAAAACAAAACAGGCAAGCAACGTACGTGGACGTGTTTGTTACGTGTGTGTGTCCTACGAAGTATGAATCACGTTACTTATGTGCCAAATAATTTGGAGACACAGCTGTCTCTTTAATCAATTTCAAGGGAAATGGCAACACCTACAATGGTTTTATCTTTATTTTGTGTGTTTGGGGAGATATAGTTTTGTTGGGGGGCCCTACAGGAACCAGTGGGTTCTCTCCTGAAACTATTATTGTTTGTTTTTTAAATAAATATTAAATTTTACAATAAAGTATTATTATTATTATTATTATCTTCTCTTATTAATTAAAATTTATTAATGTCCTAAACAGCATAGTAGTAATTCAGAAACCATCACAAATTTGTTAGACAGACAAGTTTGAAGACCAATCCGGATCACAAAATCGGATCCTTTCGTCAGAAACCAACCCAGATTGCCAGAAATAAACAATGAGCAATCAAATCAAAGTCTAAAAAAATGCAGCATAACCTTCCGGGAATTAAGAGAGAGAAAATTGACGAACAAGAAAATCATCCAATCTGAAGCAAGAGTTTTTGTTTCCGGATTGAATCGGCTCCTAAATTTTCTACTCAGTTCTCACAAAACAGAGCATGGTAATATAATGTAGATTCAGGGCAAGCAAATATACAATGAGGTGGGATGGTCATTTAAATCGAAAAACTGAAACTTCACTAGGAGTATTGAGAGAAGCAACTAAAAAAGATTCCCTGATGATTTCTTTCTGTAATTCATATCAAGAAAGCTTCATAGGTGATTGTTTAATTAATACAGAACAACTATCTACAGCTCTCGGCAAGTAGTGAACTAGCGTACCTGCAAAACTCAGTTAGCTTAAAGAATATTAAGAAAATCGAGGGACTCAAGGAGAAATTATATATGTTAGAAACAGTTTGGGCAAGCAACGAACTCAGAGATTGAAACTTTGATCTCAAACAACCAACATAGTAGAACAGATTATAACCATCTATGATTCTAACAAAGATAATGAACTGAGAACAGATGATGATAAAAGAGAATATTCGCAAGAATTAGAATACGAACCTCAGCATCACACAGAGAACAGATGAGGATAAAAGAGAAATCACAAGAATTAGCATACTAACATTATAGCATCGATGATCTTTTATGTTAATAAATGGTTGTTGGTGCTAATGCGTGTTATATTTAAACTTCATTTTATTTACCTGTCGATTAGCCATAATGATCTTTTATCCAATTAAGTGTTTGAAAAATGGAGGGAGTTAGACTGAACATAGGCTAAGGCACAAACGAAAATCAGTTCAAGAATATTAGGTCAATGGAAAACTATTTAAGGGACAATGAGAGGGCATGTCATGGACTTCTAAGAATGTGACAGAAAGGGAAACTCTGTCATATATAATATTACAAAAAGGTTAATGAGCAAGCAACATTATAAAGCTGCATATATTATTATGACAGCATCATAGAAAATGGGAGTTTTCCTGTTTCGGCTTAGAGGAATTTTGGTACCTGTGAGGACCGTGGAGCAAATGGCACTGCATATTTTTGGAGCATTTATTGTACGAAATGCGGATATCTGTACAGACCCTATGGAACATACTGTACAGCGTATGGAGATATTTATCAACTACAAGCTACGAGCTTCGATTAATACACAACTATGAGACGCCATCTCATATGGTACAGACCCATCATGAAGAGGAACACCACCCATGGTGAAAAAACCGGGATAAGGAAGTGCCGTATCTACCAGACAAACCCAATTTTCATCAACTGCAAGCGGTGGGAGGATAACTTTCTCCGAATGATCAGCACTGTTGAAAGCAACAAATAAGCTACCTTGGCTTGATTGTGCATCAGTCTTCAAAGTCATAGCTAGGAATTTGCATGATGGATCGTCCCACTTAGGTGGAGAATGATCTGCTCCATGCCATTCGATGTTATTTTCCTTTAGGAAGCTCTTATTCTGAAGAAGATCACTTCTCCTTACTTTCAATGAGCTCAAGAATGAAATAAATTGTGTGACCTGAACACTGAAGCCCGATCTCAAGGCATTCCAGTCCAGAAGTTTCCGGTCGGTGTATGCAGGGGAGCCTCCTGAGGATTGACCAAACTCATCTCCCATGCTAAGAACAGGCACACCCAAAGAGATAAACAAAATGAAGAGAAAATTTCGGATCTGTTTGAGTCGTGTCTCTAGGACAACAGTTTTCTTTGTGGGGCCCTCTTCCCCGCAATTCCAACTCAGATGTGATTCTAATTCACCACTGCTGAAGCTGACTAAGTCCACAAGAGTGAGCCCTGTGTTCCTTGTAACATAATTGAAAGAGAATGAAGGTCCTCGACCACCCAAGAATAGATCACCACTACCACAAAGCCTTGTTGCAAGTTTGCTGATAAGACCCTGGCCCCTTAAAAAGTTCCTTACATCATCACAAAACATTGCATTCATCTCTGCCCATCTCTTCCAGTGAGGGAACATAACATCCTCTGTTTGATTGTCATGTGGCTCCCATGAGTCTGCTATTATCTTGACTTTTGAAAGTAGTGGATCAAAAGCAATGGCTTCAACCAATGGAGGTCGTGAAAGAAAATTGCCATGGACACCTCTCGTGAGAGAAGATGCATTAATGAAAGAGAATCCATCAATATGAAACTCGGTTACCCAATAACGAAGACTTTCTAGGATCAATTGTTGGACGATGGGGTAATTGCAATTTAATGCATCTCTAGATTTCAAGTCATTTCCTCCTTTGACAATATAATATGAACTATCAATCTCTCTTAGGGCTGCAAGCTCACTAGTATGGGTGAAAACAACTTCCAATAAAACCTCTATTCCACTGGCATGCAGCGTCTTCACCATCTCCTTCATGGATTTAGCTACAGTTCTAGGGTCACCAGAAGGTCCATATAAGCTTCCAAGAGAAAAGAAATGCAAAGGATAATAGGGTCCCTTCTGCTGATCAAAAGGGAAGACTGGTTCTAATAAGATGGTGTTTACTCCAAGATTTTTGAAGTGATGCAATTTCTCAGAAACACCGGAGAAACTTCCAGCAATATCACTTGGTAACTTGCTGGACTTACTCCCGGTAAATCGTGCAGCATTCATTCTATAAACAATCATTTTCTCCATTGGTAAACAAGGACAAACTTCGCCGCTCCAATCAAATGCAGGTTCCTTGCCCAATCTTCCGAGGCATTGTTGGGGCCAATTCAATCCAAACTCTTCAATAACCTTAGCATACGGATCCAGCAAAACACGATGCCCTTTGCTGGTGCCACTCCTACAACGATAACCATAGTTCACATAGGGCACAGAAGGATGTATCAAAGCATGCCAAATATCACCCGAGCGATTGACATATGGATCCAGATCGATCTCTAAAGCAGGTTTTTCTGCTGCAGTGTCAGTATATAGACATAGAACTACACTTTCAACATTGCGCGAAAAAAAGGCAAAGTTTATGGATCCATCATCTAAACAGGAAATGCCCAATGGAGAAGGATGCCCAGAGCCAAAACCTATTGGCACTGTGAAGTTCGTTTTTCTGTGGCTTCTGATAGTTGAACTTTTTGAATTACAACCCAATTGGGACTTTAGTAGAAAAGAGACGTAGAATGGCGCTAAACTTTCCTTAAAGTCCAACTCGACAGTGTTTTCCATGAATGGAGTTTCATTGGTACTATTTTTGCTATCGGCAGTTGATTCCTGAAAGTCTAATGGCATCAAACTTGTGAAATCAGCTCTGAACAGACCCCAAACCATGATTAGCCCTCCCTGCCCTTCACAAAATTGAGAGGACTCAACTTCAACATAAATCCCATATTTCTCACTACTCTTCTTTTTAACAAGTACCAACAATTGATCACCAATTTCTGTTCTAAATCGATAAGTTGCTACTTTTTCTGAGGTTTTTACAGCAGAAATATCTAAAGTGGCTGATGCTTTCAATACCAAACGGTTATAAGAAATCCTTCTGATAGGTTCCATGAGTTGCCGGCACACTCTTTTCTGTTTGACATCCAATTTTTCGAAACTGCTTGGAACCATTTTCCCATTACTTTCAGAAGTGGAGGCAAACAGCTTAGATGATTCAAATGCTTCAATGCTTTGACAATGTGATTGCATTGGGTATGATACTGGAAGCATGGCCATTCAGATCAACAGAAAGAATAAAATCACAAGACTGATGTTGGACAAGATTATATAGCTGAGTCGCAATTGTTTCCTGCCGAAGACAAGAATATTGGATTAGAAGGGCAACCAACAGGCCACAAGAACAAAGAGCGTATAATCAACAATATTTACAGGAAGATGGTCCAACTCCTTCCCCCCCCCCCCTCCTCTTTGTGAGCATAGTAAGAGATCTTGATACAAATGATTCGATAGTGCTATCACCAAGAGAACCCATGTAATTCTATTGGCCGAACAAGTATTTGAGATAAGGACTATTGCTGCCAAAAAAAGAAACCAGATATAATTCACACTCTATATACAGCGAAAGGACAAGAATGCAGCTGCATTACGCTTAATATTTACAAACCAGATACCTTACAAAAAATCCCAATCACCCAGACAAAACATATAACGGCGCAAAAGCTTCTAACTGATCTACAAAACGCTAAATTAAACAAACTATCTCCCGAAAACTAATTACAGTTACCTTTAAATGGAAATTAAACAGAGGCATTCCCAGCAAATAAAAAAAAAAAATATTCGGAAAGGAAGGAATACAAAGGACATAATTAAGCCAATAATCGTAGTTCCTCTGCAGTTAAACACACAAGGAGAAGCAGACACTAAAAAGTAAGCAAGGTACTCACAGCAGCGATGGCCCATTTGGAGATTTGAATGGTCCGTACGAATTGAACCTACCAGATCAAATGTATAATAATGAGAGACTGAGAGCGCAAAAGAATGTTCATCGATATTCCCCGAGGCCAAGGGTTGAGGCCCACAAAATGATAAATAAATAAATGGAGGTATGGGAAATAAATTTACGGAAAACTTTCGCGCGTGGCGATGTATTGGATCAGACAAGTGGGCACGTGCCACCCAACAATTACTCTCCGCAACCAATGCTTACATATTTACACACATTAGACATATATGGAATGTTTGGGCTAGGTTGGAGATTTCGTAACACAATCGATTGTGGGTTGTTAGGTTGTGTCATAATCAAATGTATAGTAAAAAGTAGTGTTTGTTTTAGGTTGTGATAAGGTAAGTTGTTATTGACATATCAAATCAATAGATTTATTAGAGTTTTGTTTGTATTTATTATATTATAAGAGATAAAAATTTGTGAATTTAATAATTGGTGATGGATTATTATATATATATATGTTAAATTGATGTCAAAATAAAAATTTTAAGAACATAATTAATATGATATAATTTTTATAAAAAAGTTATAAATATTTAAAAATTTTGGGTGAAAAAATATATATATTGAATAGTTTTATTGGGAATGATGAGAGAAGAGAGAGAAAAAAAAGGTGTAGAGTGGGTAGGGTTGTGGATGGTTCCATCCACAACCCACAACCTCGTAAACAAACACGGGCTGAGTTGTGGCACAACCCACATCTGGTCGTGCAAAGGCGTGTCTAGGGTATGTTTGGAGTGGGTTGGGTAAGACAGGTTGTGGGTTGTGTCACAATTCAGTCCGTATTTGTTTATGAAGTTGTGGGTTGTGGTTGTTTCATTCACAACCTTACCCACTCTACATTTCTTTTTTTTCTTTGGATTGAGATTTATTTTGAATCACTTTTATGTTTTTCTTTTTTAATTAACAGGCAAGCCATGGAAGCACTGTTAAAAATTATATAAACATTGGATGCGAATGGGTCGATCCACACTTCGAACAATGTTTTAACTCATAGTTGGACCTGTTATTACGCAAATTAGTCGATTGATTCTAGCTTTAAGAAAATTATAAATTTTAAGATCACAAAATCACAATAATAGTCTAATAGTAGTCTTCGACATTATCATAGTCTTTTTTTTCCCCACTAAATATCCTCCAAACCAAAAAATTGTTTCATATTTTCATTCCAAATTTTTGGAATCTTTTCCATACAATTATTTAGTATTTGCTTTCTAAATTTTCACAACTTTTTTTTTTTCTTCTTTGGTATAACTAAAGTTTTAGCTGCTCAATATTTTTATTTTTATTTTCATAGTTTCTTTTCTTTATAAGCAATTAAAATAAAATTTCGTGGGCCTTTAGTTGTACATTATTTTTGTATAATTTTTTATTTATATTTATTTAATGTAAATCAAGTGAAAAATAAAAGAACCTAATGATTATTTTTGTAAGGTTTTTTTTCGCAATTCAACATTTTAAATATATTATAAACAATTAAGTATTTTTAGTTTCATTTTTTATTCTCTTTTCAAATTAAGAATATATCTTATGAGTTCGATCCAAATCAATAAATTACTAAAAATAACTGTATTTGTACTTTAGAAATAATATGCACAAACCCACCATTAATTACCACAAACTCAAATACTTATAATTAGTAGTCGAAAATAACATATGTATTCTATGTAGATATTTGTCCTTGCATTATGCAGATATTATTATGTATTATATATATAATAATATATTTATTAAATAATATAAATGAATATGCAGAATTCAGCTGGTCTTGAAACAGGAGATACGACCTCAAGGCTCAAGCCTAATACCTTGGTGGGCCGAATCGAGACCTTAGTGGACCGAATCAAGACCTTAGTGGGCCGAGTCCAGATTAGGATATAAGTGGAATCGACTCAAATTTGGGCTAATAAAAGTTGGCTTGTTTACTAATATCAAAGAAACAAAATTCCGGGTAAAAAAAAAAAGGTATTTCCAATGCATTTTAAATCAAAATAAAAAATAATATTATGATAGTTTCAATTTATACCAATGACAAACACGAAAACTTATATAAATTGAGTTTATTGTGTAATTTGATGTAAAGTATTATTTATTTAACGAAAAATATTATTTATTTACTTAAAAGAAATTTATTACTAATTTGTTATTTTGAAAAAAAAAAAAAGATTTTTTCAAGTAGACATGTAATGTTTTTTAGTTAAATAAATAATACTATGAATAAAATGCATGATGCATGATGCACTCGATGCATAAAATACGCACTTTGTGACAAATAATACCTTGCAAGATATGATATTATCTTTACTATATATTATTTATTGTAGCAAGATCAAAATATTTTACAAAGAAAATACATAATTATTATGTAACAGAAATAGAATGATCAAATAATATTAGAACCTAAGTGACAAAAAAATATTTTCGAGATTATTAATAAAATTATTTAAAATAGTTATTTGATAAAAAGGTACAATAATCAAATCATTACTAAGTAATTTTTTGATTAACATTTTAATTTATTTGTTTTAGTCAGAAATAAAACTCAAACTATGAATTATTTATATTTTTCAAATAATAGCCACATTCAAATTTTTGTTAACAACTATGATATTGAGTTCAATCGAGTTTAGCAAACTTATAACGAAAAAATTATAAATTAAGTTATTTATTTAATTACCTAGATATGTAAGTTTTATAAAATGTACATGAATATTAAAAAAATAAATTTAATTAAACTACACAAGTAGCAAAAATATCTCTATGATGTAAGGATAAAATATGTAGAATACAATTATTTTGTTTGTTTTATGTATGATTGTTCGAGGGATCAAATAAGTAGGATTCGATCCCAAATTACTGATTTATGCTACAAGAAATCAACCAATTTTACGTTTCCTTTTTTCCATATAATATTGTATCTGCGTTGTTGGAAAAATAACATATTAATTTATTAAATGACCTACGAGCTTATGAGTTTAATTTCATGAATTATGACTTTAATTAAACTTTCCCTAATTAGGAGTTGAATACTTCGCCAACTAACTCAGCTTAATCGAGAAGGAACACGTGTGCGTGCGTCCATTAGTGCCATATGTTTACCAGTTGAAAATGTCAGAGATGTGAATATCTTCGCTTTTAATATTTAAACAAACAAAGAAGAAGAATAACCTATGTCGAATCTTCAATTTCGGCAAATCCCACTTAGATAACTCAACTTAATCGAGAAAGAACACGTGTGCAACTGCTAGTGCTCAATTCTTATTTGTTGAAAGTATCGGTCACGAATATCTTCATTTTTAATATTTAAACAAAAAAAGAAAGAAGAAGAAGAAGTTATGGTCGAATGTTTAATTTCAGCAAATCCTCCAACTTAATCTAGAAGAAGCACTTACGGTGGAATCTTCAATTTGGGCAATCCCCCTCAGATTCTAGTTGCTATATGGGTGGATAAAAAAAGGGAGGGGTGGTGCTATCCACACCACCCTTATTTCTTTCCACACCACACCATTTAATTTTACAAAAAAGAACATTAACAAAATTACCAAAATAACCCTCAAAATTAAAAAACAAATTTTGGCTACCCTCCGCTTCCCCCTCTCTTCCCCCTTCTCTTCCCTCTTCAAACCATTCTCCTCTCTCAAACCCTAAAAATTTCAAATCAAAAAATTGATTTTTTCACCATATTTTTTTTCTTATATTCATGGACAATCAACAATTATATGTAAAATCGGTAAGTTTTTCAAATGTTTTATTGTACTACATTGTGCATTATACATTAATTTTATGTCAACCGAAATCTGCATCGCGTAGCAGAAATTTCGGGTGTGTTCGGCCTGTATCAGCCGAACGTAAGCAGAAACGTTTGGCCAATACTGGCCGAACACTTAATGTAACGTTCGGCGTCTGAAGGCCGAACACTTCGTGTTGTGTTCGGCTGATACAGGCCGAACGCATGTTCGGCTGTTCTAGGCCGAACACGGATTGTCTTGTACTTTTTTTGGTTGTTTTCTGATTCATTTAATTTTATTTTCAGGAGACATCAAGAACAAGTGCTTTTATTTCAGATAACAACGAGGTGGTTGTTGATTATCAAGATGTGTTTAATACAATGGATTTGTTCGAATCACGAGAAAATTTGATTTCTTGGGTCCGTGAAAAGGCTATCCCATTAGGCATGGTAGTGGTTGTGATGAGGTCAGAAATTAGAGATGAATGCAGACGACCTCGTTTGTGGTTAGGTTGCGAACGAGGGGGTAAATATCGTCCACCGAAAAAAAAACAGAGCAAAGAGAAAAATAAAAATCAAGGAACAAATGAATGTGGAAGAGAATTGGAAGAGGTAGAGAATAAAACAATTGAGAATCGTCGTCGCGGAACCAAGAAATGCGATTGTCCATTTCGTCTAAAAGGAACATATTATAAAAAGCCAATTTCAAATATATAATGCCATTTGTTTACGAAATGACTGATATGTACTTTTTGTTTAAAGTGTTGAATATTATTTGCAAAGTTATTCGCAATTCATACGCACATGAAATTATTGAAATCGCAAACTTAAATATTGTTATTATGTCTGAAAAAAATAGAATGTACAAAATCCATAAAAAATGAAGTTTCAGGGCGTTCGGCCAGTGCTGGCCGAACATAACACAACACGTTCGGCCTTCCCTGGCCGAACAGGGTATTATGTGTTCGGTCTGTGGTGGCCGAACGTGTTGTGCCATGTTCGGCCAACACCGGCCAAACGCCCTGATACTTCATTTTTTATGGATTTTGTACATTCTGTTTTTTTCGGACAGAATGTACAAAATCCATAAAAAATGAAGTGTCAGGGCGTTCGGCCAGTGCTGGCCGAACATAACACAACACGTTCGGCCTTCCCTGGCCAAACAGGGTATTATGTGTTCGTAAATCTGGGATCGTACTCCACGTTGAATTGAGGTCGTGGGCTCGTCGGGAAGTGTTCGTAAATCCATGCCTACATATATACAAATGTAAGGGTACAACATATTAAAAATTGTAACATAACGTAAAAGTAAACAATTTTCAAAGAATGACGTACCTCCAGTAATGTAAAATATCCAGCAATTTGCTTTAGTCCCGCCCTTGATGCGGATCCTAACTGCCTATAAAGATAGGCAAGGGCAGCATCACCCCATGCAAATTCCCAGACGACACTTGTGTCTTCCAGTAGCTTCAGATAGCCAGCTGAGATCCGAGTACCACTTTTGTCGGAAAATATGGTACACCCAAGAATATATAGTATATATGCTCGAGCTGCCTTTTCTGCAGCTCGTCTCTGCGAAATCTGAACGCTGTCCGAGAATGTGCTACGAAGCCACTCTAGCTTCACTGACTGCCCTCTCTTGTCATTGAGGGCCAATATGGCATCCTCAACTGACACACCCAACAATCGATGTATCAGTGCAGACGAGAATTATGAAGGATCGTCTTCCACCTGCACTGGCTGCCCAACCACTGGAAGACCGAGTAAAGACGACACATCATCTAATGTGATCGTCATCTCACCAAATGGTAAGTGAAAAGTGTTGGTCTTCGACTGCCAACGTTCGACGAATGCAAAAATCAGGTTTCGGTTGGGAGCTCTGTATGATATTTTGCTCAATTTGTGAAGCCCGGACCGCTTCACATACGACCTCCAGACTCGGGTCGTCTCATCCTCCGGATACACCCATTGTAGAAGCTTCGAAGTGTGGCAGAGGCATTTTAAAACGCCTCTCTCATTGCCATTCCACACATCGGCGGCTACGTGTGTTTTGAAGCTTCGCAATAATGATGGATCGTAAGGGCCGCCAGGAAATGGGCCCATCAGTACTCGCAAGCCGAGCAGAACGAGTTATTGATGGGCCCATTTCCCGGCGGCCCCTACGATCCGTCATTACTGCGAAGCTTCAAAACACACGTAGCCGCCGACGTGTGGAATGGCAATGAGAGAGGCATTTTAAAATGCCTCTGCCACACTTCGAAGCTTCTTCGATGGGTGCATCCCGAGGACGAGACGACCCGAGTCTGGAGGTCGTATGTGAAGCGGTCCGGGCTTCACAATTTGAGCAAGATATCCTACAGAGCTCCCAACCGGAACCTCATTTCTGTATTCGTCGAACGGTGGCAGCCGGAGACCAACACTTTCCACCTACCATTTGGTGAGATGACGATCACATTAGATGATGTGTCGTCTTTACTCGGTCTTCCGGTGGTTGGGCAGCCAGTGCAGGTGGAAGACGATCCTACAGAATTCTCGCCTGCACTGATACATCGGTTGTTGGGTGTGTCAGTTGAGGATGCCGTATTGGCCCTCAATGACAAGGGAGGGCAGTCTGTGAAGCTAGAGTGGCTTCGTAGCACTTTCTCGGACAACGTTCAGATTACGCAGAGACGAGCTGCAGAGAAGGCAGCTCGAGCCTATATACTTTATATCCTTGGATGTACCATATTTTCCGACAAAAGTGGTACTCGGATCTCTGCTGGCCATCTGAAGCTGCTGGAAGACACGAGCGTCGTCCGAGAATTTGCATGGGGTGCTGCTGCCCTTGCCTATCTTTATAGGCAGTTAGGCTCTGCATCAAGGGCGGGAGTAAAGCAAATCGCTGGATATCTTACATTACTGGAGGTACGTCATTCTTTGGAAATTATTTACTTTTACGTTATGTTACAATTTTTAATATGTTGTACCCTTACATTTGTATATATGTAGGCATGGATTTACGAGCACTTTCCGACGAGCCCACGACCTCAATTTAATGTGGAGTACGATCCGAGATTTTCACTAGCCATGCGATGGGCACAGCACGGGCAAGGTGGACCCAACACTTTGGGTTTGCAGGCGTGCAGGGAGTGGTTGGATTCACTCCAACCACACGAAGTAAGGGTCTTTTTAATTCTTTTTTCACAAATACATGTATTTTTCAAATATATAACATGAACAATTCAATACGTAGGTCATCTGGGATCCTTATCAGCAAGTACGTGATCGATTCGAACGTCCTGAAGTGACGTTTTATCATGGCTGCATAAGGGCGTTGGACATTGTCGAGCCATACCACCCCGATCGAGTGTTGAGGCAGTTCGGCCATGTCCAACATATCCCGTTGCCTCCATTGGATCCAGTGCTGGCAAGAAGAGGAAAAATGCCCGGTCAGTATGTACTTGCATGGGGGGTGCTTGGATCCATGTTTCTCTCCTGGGATAGCCACGTTTTGTCTATCCAGCGACGGGGGAGACTTGCACAGCCAGCATGGGAGACGGTACCAGAGTATATGGACTGGTACCGTACATTCTCCCATCCACAAGTCCAAAACCTCGAGCGTATATCTGCAGCACGGCATTTTCCGACTGATGCGAACCCTAGTCAAATGTGGGCTCGATTCCATGACGCCCGGAATATTCTTCACCCACTGGTTCGCATGTGGACAGCCCAGGATCCGCAGCTATCGATGGATTACGTGATGCCTAGAGTTAAGGAGGCTACAAGAATACTCGAGGGTCTCACGGTGGATGAGGGGGGTGACTCCGATGAGTAGAGTAGTGATTTTGTAAACATATATGTATGACATTAAAATTTTCTACATTTGAATGTTAAATTATTATTTTATTCGGTGTCCATAATATTTTTAAATTATAATTTTAATGTTTGCTCGATACTCTGTTTGCCTACACTAAGCTTGATTTTTGCATTCGTTGAAAAAAAAAACTTAACGTACAAAATACATAACCCGAAAAAAACAGAAACCAGAAAAAACAGAATGTATAACACGAAGTTTCAGGGCGTTCGGCCAACACTGGCCGAACGGATCACAATACGTTCGGCCAGTGCTGGCCGAACATGGTATAGTGCGTTCGGCCAGCACTGGCCGAACATGGTATAGTGTGTTCGGCCAGCACTGGCCGAACGTATTGTGATCCGTTCGGCCAGAGTTGGCCGAACGCCCTGAGGGTTATTTTGGTAATTTTGTTAATGTCCTTTTTGGTCATTTTTTGTGGTGTGGTGTGTTTAGCATTTTTGGTGGTGTGTATAGCAGCTCCCAACTGTTATTTATCTCACCCCGACAACTTGGTGTCGCTTTCCCAAAAGCAACTTCAAGTCTTTTTCCATGGAAAATATGGACTATACTTTCCTTCCTCTGTAAGATTTCAGTGGCATATACTGTATCTGGGCTTTTCGGTGTGTGCATACATTGTCTGATCATCACCATTAAGGTAAGAGATAATATCTTCTTGTTTATAACTTTGAAGTACGAATATTAGTCGGCGATTTCCGTGATATTGCAGCAGTATTTTCTGTTTGGTTAGTGTCGAATTCAAATGGGTTTTAGTGTTTCTCTGTTAGATGTGAATATTGGTGTGTATTGTTTGTTGATTTTTGTCAACTTGGTGTTTGAGAAGAAGAAGAAGATGTTATTTTTCTGTTTGCTGGGTTTCCTTTTCCTAATGTTCATGTCTGGATTTAACCTCTTCGTCTAGACCCTAATGCGAACAGTTTCTCTGACTTCCTTAAGTTAAAACTTTTACTCAGTGCCGAAAGGAAGTGCTTTTTTAGTGATATTTGCTAGCTTGAGCAGAATCCGTTAGATAATGTTATGATTTTGTTTGGGTCGAATCCTGAGGGTTTGGGGCCGACACATTAGCTCCTCCGTTGCAAACTATGGTTTGTCTTCTACTCCTGTGTGTTACTATGATATCTCAGGTGTATAAGATAGACATCACAAATATACACATGGCGTGCATTGGAAATTCATAGGAGACTTATCATAGTTTGAGAAAGAGGCTATTGTCTGCTGGCAATGTGGGAGCTCCATCTTTGAGGCTGATACATATGACTTGAAAAACAATCATAAGGCTTGCTAGGGTGATCGTAGCTAAGACCATATGACGCATAATTCATATTTGAGTCACGGAGGGAAATTAAGTTCAAACTAAGGAAGAAAAACAGCAGAAAATGTGCAGTAAAAGAGGTAAAAAAGTTGATTTTAATGTTGATAAAGGAGCATTTATGGTGTCTTGCGTCACGTGCTACTCGCATGGTTCAACCAATGGCCCATCTAGTTTGGCCGGACTGGGGATCCGGATGGGGCAGTTCGGTCAACTTTGAGCAGTTTAGGGATTGAATGAGTTCCTTTGCTGTAACTTTCATTTTGTTTCTCAACTCCTCTCCGCCGTCCAACATATTCGTGTTGTGGGAGTTCTTGATAGACTTTGAGTAAATTCATACTCATTCTCTCTAAGGAAATACCAACATTGATCCAGTTTTTGTGGTTTGGAAGAAGAAAGAACGGAGAATTCATTGGAGACATTCAATATGACTGTAAATGAAGGAAACCAACCAATTGCAGCAGATCCTGTCCCATTCGCCAGAAGGTAACTGATTTATCTTGCTGCATCCTACATTTAAGATCATGGTACAACAGTTGATGCATAAGATGCAATAGAAGAATAATGTTATTTGGTTTTAATTTTTTATTTTTTTCTTTTGCTCATATAGATATATATACTCTTACGATACACAGTATATCTCGATTATGGAGAGAGGGATTTGATTTTGCCTCTATCGTAAAAATGTACGAAACACATGGTGTGAATTTTGAGAAATTGAGAAGGGGATCGGACTTTGCCCTATTGTAAAAGTTGCTTTATTAGTTAAATGCCTACAAAAAATTTGAAGATGCTCAAACTAGAGATTTCCAAATGCTACTATCCTTTTTTTTATTCCGATGTTCTTTTTTTTTTTTTTTTTGGAATTTATTTTGATTGCAGTTATCAATTGGAAGCATTGGAGATTGCTCTGAAACAGAACACCATCGTTTTCTTCGAAACTGGAACTGGCAAGACTCTGATCGCTATCATGCTTCTCCGCAGCTATGCCTATTTCTTGAGAAAGCCATCACCCTACATTGCTGTTTTTTTGGTCCCTACAGTTGTTTTGGTCAACCAGGTATGTGGAGTTTAAGTTTGTTATCAAGTGTGTGTGTGTGTGTGTGTGTGTGTTTTGGGGTTGGATTTGGATGTGCAAATTTATATTTGTTTCTTAAGTTTACCTTAGATTTCACATTGAGTCATTTGTTCGTTTTCTTTTTATTTATATCTCCTGATTATTTGTTTGTCTTTATGTACATATCGGCTTCATGTTTACAACATGTATTATTAATATGTTGCTACCTCGATAATGAGACCAGTTATTTTGATAATTGATCAGCAATGTGAAGCTGTTAAGATGCACACTGACTTCAAAGTGGGCAAGTATTTTGGCGATATGGGAATCGACTTTTGGGATGCTGCAACATGGAAGAAAGAGATAGATAAACATGAGGTGTGCACTGCTTATTTCCTTTGATTTACTGGAACTGTTTCATGTATTAAGTTCAGCGAACCGTAGGTGATTTTTGTTCTTCCTGATGGTGGATTCGTGCTTATGGTAAAACTGCTGAACTTGTGGTGGTACTTCTTATTTGCTAAGTATGTGAAGGATTATAATTATTTATTGGTGTAATAGCCAGAAAATATGGTTATTCACACAATGATGTCTTTCGTATTTCATGGAACGGGTTCATCAGATTGACACCCAAGGTTGTGGTTTCAATTAAATTAAGTTTGTGGATTGAAGATTGTCCGAAATGAGTTGAATTTATTTTTTTGTGTTCAGACGTATGATTTTAAATTAAGTTCTCAGAAATGTGTGCAAAGACAGTTTCAAGTCTAATGAAGTATATTTTCTCCATCTTTTCTGCAAAAATACAGTATGTTTCATTGGAAAAAGTTTCTGCTTTCTTTAGGCCTTGACAATATGTTTCATTTTCCAGGTGTTTGTAATGACGCCACAAATCTTGCTTGATGCTTTGAGACGCAGGTTTATGAGACTCGATCAGATAAAGGTTTTAATATTTGATGAATGCCATAATGCAAGGCGCAAACATCAATATGCATGCATCATGACGGTACAATTATTACCTGGTTTATTAGATTAATGTGCCTGAGTTAGAGTTTTTTTCTTTTTTTTTTTTCATCTTCCTTTTTTTGTTGGTTGGGGGTGGGGGGTGGGGGAGGTAATACCTCAATAAGAGACAATAGTTGTTTTCTCATGAGTCAGATAGTCTGCCATTTGTTTTCTTTCGAGAGTTTCATACACACATTAAAATTTTGCAATATTCTGGAGTCCTGAGAAATAAAATGCATTTGTGATCAGCTCTGGCCGTACTTGCATAGATTTCTATCCTATATATTTATATTCATCACATCACAATTTATTCCATTGATTGAGTCCTTATCTTTGGAATATTCAGAATGATTTATCTTGAAGTTGAGCAGTTCAATGTCAAAAAGAATATAAACTTGCAGGAGTTTTATCATCGTGAACTAGAAAACAACAGTCAGCTGCTTCCTAGAGTATTTGGAATGACTGCTTCCCCGATAAAAGCTAAAGGTTAGTGCAATGAAACAGGTGGAAATATTGTGTGTGTGTGTGTGTTTTTTTTTTTTTTTAATATTTTAAATTTATATGTAGCTCTTTCATATGAGTGACTTTGCATGCTTTCATTCATTCTGTTTACAGCATCTACTTCATCCGAAGCCTACTGGAAACAGATCAATGAACTTGAAAATCTTATGTATTCAAAGGTTATTGATAAACTTTGATACTTTTACTAAATCATGGAACCCTATATACACAATATTAGGATTATGACAACTCTAGTACTCTGTAGAGTTTCACACACAACTAATTTTCAATTTTCTTATGAATAAAGGTCTTCACATGTGATTCAGATTCCGTTTTAACTCAACACATTCCATTTTCAACTCCAAAGTTGAAGATGTACGATCACAATGATATACCTCATGAGACGGTCAATATACTGGCAGACACTCTGCAGGCATTGGTAGAAAAGGTATTCTGAACTTATGTGCCAAAGTTTCTGTGGCTCACCTATCAATCGTATCAGCCATTGTTGCTCGGCTTTAGAGCTGAAAATCCCTTTTTGTTTTCCCTCTAAGTCAAATCTGGTGATATTAATGCGCTACTTTGGATTTTAGTCTAATTATAGATGGGATTTCTGATGGATTTTTGTACGTGATTTCATAATTCTAGAGACTTGGAGAATTGTGCACTTAAGATTGTTTGAACTTGAAGAAATTGTATTTAATTTTGATGAATGCTACCATTTGCCTTTTATTTTTATATCCTTATATAATTGTACTGACGAGGATTCTTTTCACCAGCATGAACTATCTCTCAGCAGATCGAGTATTTCAGATTCAAGGAAAATATCTGCGAAGGAAAGATTAAAGAAAACTTTGTCAACCTTCATGTTTTGTTTAGAAGAGCTGGGGGTTTGGTTAGCTAGAAAGGTATGTTAATTGGAAATACATGCACGAATTTGCAATTATACTTGGGACTAAAATTTCTATACGACCAAACAGGCAGCAGAATTTTACTCTCACGAAGGGGGTGCCATCTTTATATGGGGTAATATTGATACAACTGGTGATAGAGTTGTTAAAGCTTTTAGTATTGATGCTTTAAAGGCCTTCTCTGCCCACATTCCATCTGGTACGTCTCTATTTCAGTTAGTGGAGTCGTTATTCTGTTTTTGTGCTAGCTTTTAAGGCTTGTTGTATTTTTCTGTGAATATTTTCTTGGTTTTTTTTGTAGGCCCGGATTGGTCAATCAGTGATGATTTAATTGCCAACATAACAGCTGGGTATCTTACATCAAAAATCTTATGTCTTGTTCAAACTCTTCTCGAGTACAGGTCTGCTAACTAGTGCACTTACACGAATCTTATAGCACTCAGTACCACTTTGTTTGAGAATTTGTATTGTATTTTATGCAGTATTAGGCAAGAAAATACAAATAAGACTGATTTGGCACTTAAATTCTACTATTGATATTTTATGAAAACATCGTTTTGCTATTCTAGGATTATGGTTTCTTCATGTGGCATGTGGCATAAGGTTTCTTCATACGGCATGTGGTCAGGATTCTCATGTATAATTGTGGTGTTTGATCAAACTCAATCGAACTTCATATGGAAGAAAGGACGAATTTGTGTTGATATTATATTTCTTGTTACATCAATAACTATGTCATCTTGATTATAGAATTTACATACAACTTCAGTTAAAAATGTTTGGTTTATGGATGAATCTTTAACCACAATTTGGTTGTATAGTCATTCACATTTTGATATATTTTTTTTTTTTTGGAGAGAATCTTATGGCATGTTTTCTTTCTTATTTAATGGCACAGCGAACTGAAGGACTTAAGATGCATCGTCTTTGTCGAGAGGATTGTCACAGCTTTTGTTATTTGCAGTCTGTTAAATGAAATGCTTCCAAAGTTCACTGGGTGGAGGACGGAGTACACAGCAGGGAATAATTCCAGGATCCAGCCTCAGAGTCGAAAAGACCAAAATGAAATTGTTGATAAATTTCGCAAGGGAACTGTATGATTCAAACTTCTTTTCGTGATTTTTCATTGAAATTTTGAATTTGCATGGCCAAAATAGACTGTCACTTGAATTAATGGTTTTGCCCTCGGAAATGATATGGTTTCAGGTTAACATCATTGTTGCAACCTCTATGCTTGAAGAGGGTTTAGATGTCCAAAGCTGCAACCTTGTGATTAGATTTGACCCGTCTGTCACAGTATGCAGCTTTATTCAGTCCCGTGGTCGTGCTCGTATGCAAAACTCTGATTTTGTACTAATGGTGGAAAGGTCAGTGCACTTAATAATGTATATATTTGAAATGAATTTATAAAAGATTATCGTTGCAGTTCTACAATCATTCAACCTTCAATCCTCATGATATGTTTATACAAATATAGGGCTGAATAAAATACCAATCATGTTTTCTTTTTTTGTCTGTAGAGATGATCATTCGGCTATTGCTCGCGTCAAGAATTATTTGGCCAGTGGAGATATGATGCGAAAGGAGTGTTTGAGCCATGCTGATCTTCCTTGTGAATCATTAGATAATGAAATGCATGGGGAACAATGGTATGAAGTTGAAAGAACCGGAGCAATTGTTACTTTGAGTTCAAGTGTGCAATTACTTAACTTTTATTGTTCACGACTGCCTTCGGACAGGTTTGTTCGTGGCGCTTTGCATTTATCATTGTTGTTTAAAGTATCAAATATCTGGTTAAAATGGTTTAATTGCTTACAAATGAGAGAAATAGTTGAAACATCATTGCTTTCTTGTCCTTGACTATTAGTTACTTCAAACCTTATCCTCGTTGCACCGTTAATAAGGAGCGGGGAACTTGTACGCTTCACCTTCCCAATAACTGCCCAATCCGACCTATTACCGTCTCAGGGGACACCAAATCCGTAAAGCAACTTGCATGCCTTGAAGCTTGTAAGCAACTCCATCAAGTTCATGCCTTGACAGACTACCTTGTCCCCGATATTGTCGAGGAAGAGGCTGAGGATCAACAAAATGGTATTTACTTATCCTTTAAAGAGAATGCTTCTTAGTTTCTGGAATTTCTTTTGTTACGCTGAACCTTGTAACTTACACAAGGTATAAGGCACATCTTTGACATGTAGTAATGGAAATTGGATGTACAGGATATGAACCATATTTAGGCGAGCATGCAAAATATTTCCCGCTAGAATTGGTTGGCTCTCGTGTTAATGGTTCCGACAAACATTACCACTGTTATCTGATTGAGCTACAACAAAATTTTAACTACGATGTGAAGCCACGAGGTATTCTATTGGCTGTTCATGAGAGGCTAGATGCTGAACTGGATGAATTTGACTTTGATTTAGATGTTGATAAGGGAAGAGTAATAGTGAAAGTGAGAGATGTTGGATATGTTAAGTTGAGTCCGGACCAGGTATGCGAAAGAATTTAAGCTCGTATTATATGCACAATTAGTAGGTGACAAGATGATTTTTTCCAATTAATTTGTTTTATAAAACTTTGTTTTCAGGTTGCCATCTCTCAGAAATTCCAAGTCACACTTCTTCAGATTCTTCTTAAGTATAATTCGGATAAGCCATATGAAGACGACCAATATTCTGGGGGAAGTAGTTCGACTGTGCCTAATTATCTTCTTCTCCCATGTCTTGTCTCACATAGTGAAATATCGGTCGATTGGAATTGCATTTTTTCTTTGAAGTGCCAGAAAAATGCTTCTTCAAATTTTCATACAGAGTGTTGTTTAAGAAGAAGTTCCGCCTATCGTGTGCACACGAAGGATGGGTTGGTGTGCTACTGTGTGTTGGAGAATTCATTGATCTGCACACCTCATAATGGTGTCATGTATTGCGTAAGAGGCACTTTGGAAGGTGTCGATGGAAATTCATATTTTGCTCTGAGAGATGGAGATAATATCTCTTACAAAACATATTACAAACAGAAGTATGTATTTTAAGTTTTACATATCAATTATCTCATAATTTGTGTAGTGAAGCTTATTTTAATTAATCAAATATTTTTGCAGACATGGGATTGACTTGCGATTTGAATCTCAAACTCTGCTTTATGGGAAACACATCTTTACTGTGCATAACTTCCTTCAGAAATGTAGGATTCCAAGTTTAAAAGGTTTGTTCACTATAATAGCTATTTGCATTTTGTTTTCGCCTAATTCATTGCTTACATTGGCACTCAACTGACACATAGTAGATTTTATAGTTAATGTATTCTGTCATCACTTTCATACATACACTTTTCATTTAGCAACATATTATGTGCTTTTGAGAAAATCATACAATGTCGTATCTTTATTATATTTTCTTTCATGATGAATGTCAAATTTTTAATTTCAATGCGTACATGGGTTTATATTATCTTCAACCAAATAGAATAACCTCTTTCACGATGCAATATTCCATGGAAATATGGGAAACGTGCTGAGTTGTTTGTCAATGTTTTTCTTTTTATGGTATTATTAGTTTTTGAAAAAAGAGTTAGAAGTTGTTATTAAGGTTTGAACCTAGTTGATGTTGTTTATCGAGATCACCGTTCGTTCTCTAAGCAAATTACTAGTTTTATTCGTATTAAATGCTCAACTTATTGTATGTTTCTTTCTTTGGGTGCAGAACCAAGTAATTGTTCGTGTGAATTACCACCTGAGCTTTGCTCAGTGGTCATGTCACCTATATCTATTTCTACGATATATTCTTTCTCATTTATTCCATCTGTTATGCATCGGATTGAGTCACTGCTTATAGCTTCCAACTTGAAAAGTGTACCGTTGGGTCACTCCTCGCAAAATGTTGTTATTCCAACACTGAAGGTGCGTTTCTGCCGTCTCATGCTTTCTAGCCTGAAGAATTTATAGTTAATAGGCCAAGCTATCCCTACTCTTTTTTTTATTGTCCTGAGCAGTAGATTTTCTCTCCTATAGATTTACCTGTTCACCTATCTATATCCTTGTCACGAAGGGTAGTTTGTGGGCCTTGCATGGTTTTCCATTTATGATGTCACTAAATAATCCTGATATGATTCATTCTTGAGGTGTCGTAATGTGGGCTCATCTTGAATGGCACCCATTATATGTGCAAGGTAGCTTGTAGGGCATTTGCTGCTGCCATTTTGGCCTACAACCTTTTTGTTATTCTGAAATGAGATATCTTATGTTGTGTTTGGGGCTTCGTGCTTCAAACAATTTATGCACTCATTTTGCACAATTATTGTTTTCACTCTTCGTTAGGTTTTGGAGGCAATCACAACAAAGAAATGCCAAGAGAAGCTTCATCTGGAATCTTTGGAGACTCTGGGAGACTCTTTCCTTAAATATGCTGTTAGTCAACAACTATTCAAGACATATCAAAATCGGCATGAAGGACTTCTTAGTCTGAAAAGAGAGAGAATAATTTGCAATGTCTCGTTGTGCAAGTTCGGATGTGAACGCCAAATTCCGGTAATGAGATATAAAATAAGTAAAAGAGATTTGTTTTCTCTTGTGGGCAATATCAACTTCGGTTAGTTACTTATATCATGAAATTTCACTGTGTCATATGTTCCTCTCTACTCAGACTAATGGGGAACGAATAATACTTAATTGAAAGCAAATCATTTGCCAAGAATTACTCAAGGGCTTCCAGAAGTTCAGCACATCTCTTTACAGTTAGCTTTAGCATGCAAACTCCGTAATGCTCAATGAGAACTCTTGATTATCACTATTCATCATAATATATTTCTTTTCATGATGTGCGTTATTCCCTCAATTCAGGGGAGTTGTTTTCTAATGGAACCAATTCTGTATTTCAGGGCTTCGTCCGAAATGAACCATTCAATCTCAAGACATGGATGATACCTGGCACAAGTTCTGCTCATCATGTACTTGAAGAAGTACAACTATTGTCACATAAGAAAGTCTACATTGGTGGAAGCCGAACTATCAAAAGTAAGACAGTGGCCGATGTAGTTGAAGCACTGATTGGTGCATACCTTAGTGCTAGAGGGGAGATAGCGGCCTTGTCCTTTATGGCATGGCTTGGCATCACTGCTGACTTCGTCCCTGTACCCTCTGGAAGTACCTTCATTGCAAAACCAGAGGAGTATATCAATGTCGGATCTCTAGAGTCTCTTCTCAAATACAGATTTCAGGATGTTTCGCTCTTGGTTGAGGCATTGACTCATGGTTCTTACATGTGCCCTGAAATTCCAGGATGCTATCAGGTATGTGTATGTTTTAGCTTTTTTTCAATTCAATTGTTTTAATCTCTATTGCTAAGATATGGTTGCATATTGTTGCACTTTTTTTGAACAAGTTTGTGCATTCTTTATGCTTTATGCTTTTTGTTATACTTTTTCAGAACAAGTTGTGCGTTTTCATTCTTTATGCATTATGTTACATTTTCTCTGAACAAGTTCTCAGAAAGTGCAACAAAGTGCATAGGTTGTGCATTTTTTGTTCGTTGTGCACTTTGTTGCACTTTCTCAGAACACTCTGTGCATTTTTTGTGCGTTATGCACTTTGTTTCACTTTCTCAGAACAGGCTGTGCATTTTTCGTGCCTTGTGCACTTTGTCGCACTTTATCAGAACAGGCTGCGCATTTCCCGTGCCTTATGCACTTTGTTGCACTTTCTCAGAACAGGCTGTGCATTTTCCGTGCCTTATGCACTTTGTTGCACATTCTCAGAACAGGCTGTGCATTTTTCGTGCGTCATGCACTTTGTTGCACTTCTCAGAACAGGCTGTGCATTTGTCGCGGTTTATGCACTGTAATGCACTTTGTTACACCTTTCCAGAGCAATTTGTGTTTTATGTTCACTGTATGCTATTCGATTGTAATTCATCTTGTCTCGTTTGCTTTATTTAGACATATGATCATGTCTATCGGACGTTTAATGAGATTATTTTAATTGTTCTTCAGCGTTTGGAATTTCTCGGGGATGCAGTGCTAGATTACCTAATCACAGTGCACCTCTATCACACATATCACGGCCAATTATCCCCTGGACTTCTTACTGATCTAAGGTCAGCATCGGTGAACAATGATTGCTATGCCCAATCAGCAATTAGGGCAGGGTTGCATAAACACATCCTTCATCTTTCGCCCGAACTCCAAAGACAAATAGGTAAGACCCTCAGTGACGTTGAGGGGTTGCAGTCTGTCGAAACCTTTGGTTGGGAATCTGAGACAACTCTTCCAAAGGTCAGTCTTTGGTTGGAACTGTGATTTTTGTTGTAACATCTCTCTCTCTCTCTCCCTCTCTCTCTCTCTCTCTCTCTCTCTCATATTTCTTGTTAATGGTTGATGTAGGTACTTGGTGACATCATAGAATCCATAGCAGGGGCAATTTATGTAGATTCAGGGTGTGACAAGGAGAGAGTTTTCCTAAGTATGAAGCCTCTTCTTGAGCCACTGGTCACAATAGAGACGTTAAAGCTCCACCCAAAAAGAGAGCTTCATCAACTGTGCCAAGGGATGCATTATGATTTTAGGAAGCCCGTAGTATCCAGGGAAAACGGGGTGGCGTATGTAACGGTGGTAGTGGAAGCGCACGGCTCTCTGCACAGAGCAACACAATCTGCTTCCAATAGAAAGATGGCCGAGAAAATAGCGTGCAGAGCTGTTTTGAAGTCTCTAAAGGAAGGCACGCCACAATAGAATGTACCGGAATTTCCCCTTTCTGTGTTGATTGATGATGTTATTTTATAAACACAATAGAATGTATTGGAATTTCCCCTTTCTGTGTTGATTGATGATGTTATTTTATAAACACTGTGTATTAATGAAGTTAGAATATACAACGAAATACAACATGGAAGAAATGAGATTTTAGAAGTTGTTGGCTTAGTTATGGATGATCATGGTTTGGAGTGTTTAGTAAATCTTTACATCTTAAGATTCGAATCAAAGTTTGTAGATCTAAAAAAAAATCTCTAAAACCAACCCGAAAGTAAAAATTTCCAGAACCAATTTGATTAAAATATCAGAGCGGTTCAATTTGGAGATTCGGGCTTAATGAAATATATTGGTTCGATTTCAAAGATTAAAAATTCAAAGTTAATCAATATAAATCAATATTCATAAATAAAATGTACACTATATATGTATATATTTATTTATTTATTTATAGAGTGACATTTAGATAGTGTTATATCTATCAACTTGAACATTAATACACGCCCCACACTAATAAAAATAGTTACAAGTGTTTTAGAAAAAAAAAAAACAAAATCAATATATTTTAAAGTTGACAATTTTCAAGTTTCAAACTATTATCATCAATTTTTGTTTCACCTGCTAACAAAAGTATAAGAAATAAATGAAGAGCAAAAAAAATAAAGAAAAAAATATAACAGCTTATATATTAAAAAAAAATCATAAAAGTTTTAATTAGCATTGCTCTTGTGCGGTGCACAGTTTGTAATATATTAAAAAACTAAATATATTTATAATATAATTTTGATTAAATCAATATTTATGAATACATTTTGAAAAATGCTTGAAGTATTTTGTTATATTATTGATAAAAACATGTAAAATATATATTTTTGTCTACTAAATTACACATTCCTTTCGTCTCAAAATAAGTGTCTCATTTTTATAATAAATTGATAAATTGTGTTAAAATTATTTTATTTAATAAGTGTTAGAAAGTTATTATATATTTCTGAAAAAAGTGTGACTATATTGCATTGTGCCATGTAATTGAAAACAAATTCATTTTAGAATTTATATCATAAAACTATTAATTGTCAATTTAATAATAATAAGACCTACTCGTAAGATACACTTATATGAATTGATTGAAATAAATATGGAGACCCACATAATCCATATTATAGGTTTTACCAAAATAATATTTTAGATTCTAGACATAGTAAAAGTTTTGAGAGGACAAAAGAAAGTAGTCTAAAATAGACTACTATCTTTTTTTATAGAGTGGGTTGGTCTCCTGTGAAATAGTTGCGAGTGTGACACGATTTAATGTATTATTTATGTAACTATAAATTATTACTTGTTTAACTATAAATCATCACTATTGTTTAAGGTATCTAATCAGTAGTAATAGACTTAAACAAATAGTGATACTTTATAATTAAACAAGTAATACCTTACATCGTGTCACACGCGCAATTGTTTCACAGGAGTTTTTGCATTTTTTATATTGTAAGTTTTTTTTTTATGAAATCTATATTCTATATCTATATATTAACAGGATAGTTGGGAATATTTACAAAATTGTTATTTTTCCGTCTAAATCTCCTTTCTATTTTTAGAAAGTATACCATCAATCATATTTTTTCTTTCTTACTATAATTTTCAAATGCTTATAACTTTTTCATCTCAACTTCATTTGTTTTTGAAAATATATCAAATTAATTATCTTTTCATGATCTTCAATTTAATATACATATTGCATATATAAACAAATATTAATTTTAAATGTAATTTTTTTCATAGATTAATTGCGGTATATTTTAAGGTTTACTATATATTTTGTATTGTGATTATTTTTATTTTAAACAATTTATAAAAATCAATTTATATAATTATTATTTTATTTTAAAAATTATACTGCTATTTTTATTATATTATTATATTATAATCGTGCAACGCACGGGAGAAATACTAATTTTAAAATAACAATAATAATATATACTATTAAAATTCAAAAGAAATTGTAATTAATTCAATATTGCAATATGAAGAAAATGAATTAAAAGATAAATATAAATATATATAATTACTTTTTTGTAATTAGTTCTACTCAATTCTAATTTTGATTCTTCGGAGCGATACGGTTGGTTTGATTATAGAAGAATCGAAGTGATTTGGTCTGGATAAAGTCAGATAGTGAATGCATATTCATTGGTTCTGGGTGTTTCAATTCAAATTTTAGGAAAATTCGATTATCTTTGAGACATGTGCTCACCCCTAGCTTATGTTGTGAATATTTTGTACAAATGTTTGGTTAAAGTGTTGCCTTAATTTTGTAGGATTTTGGGGCAACATTTTTTCCATTAGTAAATTACATGGTTGAATTATATAGTACCATTTTTGCAAAATGTATTTTATAGGTCTCTCAATTATTAAAAATTTATTTTGAAAATTTCTCTCAATATTAAAAAGTGATTTTTAGGTGATGAAGTGTAACGAAAGTTGTTATATTTGTTAATTATGTCGTTTAAAACTTTTACATGTCATCACTTTTTATTTTTAAAAAAATTATACAATATTCCACATCAGTTCTATTTTTTTTATACTCAATAAAGAACTTAGAAGAAAGAAGAATATAAGTTCTAGAAGTATATCAAAATTGAATCTTAAGATTAAAAAAAAATAAAAAATTAAATAAATAAATAAAACAAATCCAATTTTGAAAAATTTACTGAAATAACTTTTTGATAAATGAGAGACCTACATATCTTTACAAATATTCACGAATAATGGAGGAATTTTAGAATACATTTGAATATGTTCAAACAAATGTATATTTTCCTACCTACGAAATGTTTAGGAGGCGGTATGACACGGTATGACACTTATAATTTAACCAAAACTTAAGAGTGATCAAGTGCATCCTTCTCGATCATCATCAAGCTGCAGTTCTAGGGTTCATGCTTCTCAACTAAAACTTTTTCTCATTTCATGGAATTTACATCATCTCATCAACCAAAACTCACACCAACATATTATTTCGCGATCACATTTAGACGATGAATTCATTTCAATTCCAGCAATGAGAGATATGAGCCAGTTATCATCTCCATTTCACGAGGCTTCATTTGCACACCAACATATGGAGACACTTCGCGATCACATTTAGACGATGAATTCATTTCAATTCCAGCAATGAGAGCTATGAGCCAGTTATCATCTCCATTTCACGAGGCTTCATTTGCACACCAACATATGGAGACACTTCGCGATCACATTTAGACGATGAATTCATTTCAATTCCAGCAATGAGAGCTATGAGCCAGTTATCATCTCCATTTCACGAGGCTTCATTTGCTGAGAATCGCAATCACACAAGGATGTCGGATTCATTTAAATGTCAGTAAGGAGATCTATGAGCCAGTTAGAAAATGTCAGACGATTCACTCTGTCAATGCTGTTTCCAAATCCTTCACCTTTTGACATTGCAGACTATTTCTTTCAGGTCCTTTAAACTGCAACAGGGCACTCCTTTAATTCCCCTCTCCTTCATAACTACCTTCGTCCTAGCAGCTTTGTCCCATCTACCCGCTGCTGAATAGACGTTAACCAGCAAACTGTAATGGGAGAAATTCTGAGGATCTTGCTCAATCAATTCTTTAGCAATTTGTTCTCCTAGCATCACATCCCCTTCAAAGCGACACGACCCAAAAAGCCCAGCCCACATGAGTACCCCGGAAGCTTATCCTCATCACTTGGAATGTTCTTCAAAATATTCACGGCCTCCTCCTTAAGACCAACACTAGCCATGAGGTTAGCCATGCACCAGTAATGAGCGAAATTGGGTTTTAAATGGAACTCATTCGTCATTTGAGCCAAGTAATTTTTCCCGTCTTCCAGCTTTTCTGTACGCGCACATGCGCATAATATTCCAATGAATGTAAGTTCATCAGGGAGAATCTGATTTTCTTGATTTTGTGTAATGTTATCTACCATTTCCGAGTAGAGACGAAGACCATCAACTGGATTACCGTGAATGCAGTGCCCCAAGATCATTGAATTCCAAGTAACAGAGTTTTTGCTTGGCATTCTATCGAATATAAACCAAGCAATATCCACTCTCCCACATCTGCTGTACATATCAATCATAGCAGTGTCTATAATCAAACTAAATCTGAGAAATGATTTGATATGAAACCCATGAACTGATCTTCCTTCCTTCAATCTATTAGACCTCCCACAAGCTGCAATCGCCTGAACCGTGGTAGTATCATTGCTCGCAATGCCAAGGGCCATCATTTCTCTGAACAGCTTCAATGCATTCCCTGGGTTCCTGAAATTCAAATACCCGGTGATCATAACATTCCAAGAAACCACATTCTTCTCAGGCATCGCATCGAACAACTTATGTGCTGCGCCCATTTCACCAGCCTTGGCAAAACCATTAATCATTGTATTCCACGAAACTAAGTCTTTTGTTGACATTTCAACGAACACTTTATACGCAATATCCATGACCCCACAACAAGCATAAAAATGTATCATCGAGTTGTGCACCGGCAATACATTGTCCACCCCAAATTTCAGAGCTTGCCCGTGGCACATTTGCCCCAATCCCAGACAACCCAATTTGGCGCAAGCACTAACCAGTGGTGGGAAAGTAAATTCATTGGGATAAAAATCACCGGTTCTTAGCATCTGAACATAAAAAATCACAGCTTTTGAAACATAGTTGCTGCAAGAATAGCTCTTTATCACAGTGTTCACACAGAACGCATCGGGAGAACCGACACACCTAAAAATCATTAACGTATAGTCCAAATCATCGACTACATCTGATGAGAGCTTCAAAACGCGGCCGGCGAAAGACGGGTTCTGGAAAAGACCAGAAGTTATTAAGTGGGCTTGGATTTGAAACAGATGGATTGAGGCTTTACAGCATTTAAGGGAGTCAAGAGCTCTGTCTGTGATGCTGGCGCCTGCAGAAAGAGAAGAAATGAAGAATGGCTTGGAGGGGTGCGAAAAAGGAAGGCCTCTGAAGCGAAGAAGCTTTGCCATTCATCGACTGATGTTGGATTGAGATACGACGGCTTCTGTTTCATTTCCGTCATTGGCAGCCTTCATTCCATCAATGGAGAATGCAGAACCTTTGACCTCTCATTGCCTTCATTTTAACTGGGCTTTGTTGCCAAAATGTTGATAAGTTCCCGTTCACCACCAAACCATCATCTTCTTTATTTTCATAGTTCTACAGCCAACCTTGAAATAAGTCAAAAATCCTCCTTAAATAAGTACAACAACTAAACCCGAGATTGAAGAAATGAAAACGGGGGTGAGGGTAGAAATTGCAGCCTAGACGAGCCTTAAATATGAGGCCTGAAAATTGTTGTTTGTAGCCCAGTCTCATGCGCACTCCACGGGTATATGAAGAATCAGGTTGTCCGCATAGCCTCGCCATTACGAGTTCGAAGAAGAAAAAAAAAAAAAAAAAAGAGCAAGGAGGCTCCCTGCGTGCACCAGCAGCATAAAGGAAAAAAAATGAAAAGAAGGAGAAGGGGAGAAAGAGGGAGAGCGGGAGAGAGTGAGTGGAAGGAGAAAGAGAGATTGAGTTCAGTACAAAATAAAGAAAGAAAGAAGAAGAGAGATGGAGAGAGAGAGAGAGAGAGATGAGATTCAGCACAAAAAAAAAAAAAAAAAATGGGTGTTTCTATTTACACCACAATAATCTTTTTTCACACCACAAATATTTTTTAAATAAAAATAATTTTATATTAAATTTTTAATTTATCCTTCTTCTCAAATCACTTCTTTACCCGGCGACTGTTCTACATTTGTTTTCTCAATCTTCTTCCGCCCAAATTTGCTACCAACATCACCTTCACCAATCCATGAAATTACGAACAACTCTTAACAAAAATTTATCATAAATTTTTTGCGGTTCTTCTTCTTCCTTCTTTTATCTCAGGCTAAATATATGAATTTGAAAATTTTTAGCAACAAATAATAAAAGAAAAGAAATTCAAATTCACGAGTTAAGATTTGGGAGAAAATGGGTTTTTAATAGAAGAAATTATTTCGACTTTTTGTGTTTGTTCAAGGGTGAGATTTCGTAATTTCATGGATTGGTGAAGATGATATCATAAATTTTCTGCGGTTCTTCTTCTTCCTTCTTTTTCTGCAAATTCAAAATTATTCAAAATCATATTTAAAATATATTTTCTGCGGTTCTTCTTCTTCGTTCTTTTATCTCAGACTAAATATATGAATTTGAAAATTCTTAGCAACAAATAATAAATGAAAAGAAATTCAGATTCACAAGTTAGGATTTGGGAGCAAATGAGTTTTTAATAGAAGAAATTATTTCGACTTTTTGTGTTTGTTCAAGGGTGAGATTTCGTAATTTCATGGATTGGTGAAGGTGATATTAACAGCAAATTTGTGCGGAAGAAGATTGAGAAAACAAATGTAGAACAGTGGCGAAGAAAATGGAGAATTCTCCTGATTTGAGAAGAAGGATAAATTAGACATTTAATATAAAATTATTTTTATTTAAAAGATATCTGTGGTGTGAAAAGAGGTTATTGTGGTGTAAATAGAAACACCCAAAAAAAATTGAGAGAGAGAGAGGGAGAGAGGTGGGATGGGCTGGTCTTGGAAAGGAGAAAGATTGAATCCTCTGTTTTATTGTCAATAAATCCTCTGACTTTAAGAAATTTTTTAGTTTATCTCATATTTTTTTTCACCTTTCAAACTAGTCCAGAATAGTCTTCTATCTTCATTTATACCACAAATCAAGCATAAACATTTATTTATGCTTTAATTTTTTATTTCTCATTCATCATTCTAAGTTTTAACTAAATCATTAATTAATATACTTATATTTATTATGTAGGTGATTTGGATCAAGTACACGGTGTTTAGGTTCATTACATGAAATTTTTTAAGTTTATTCATATTTCAAAGTCGAGGTGGGGATTTTTACAGTTTGTCATTATTAATTATATTATTTGATTCGTTTATATGTTTACTGTTATTATATGTTATGATTTATGAATTATGCAAAAATTAAGTTGCACCCCTAAGTTCTAAGTTATGTAAGTATGTGATGCTTACTTATTATGTTATGACATATGTTTAACTGTACTACATGTTTTAGTGTCAATTGTATAATTGATTTTGGTAGATTTCCATTAGCTAAAGAAAATTCACCCCAACATTTTGAACCTTTCAGGTTAAGATGGAGCTGGTGGTGGAATAGAGGCAAACCGACGAGCATATGATAAATATGATTTTCGTTAAGTAATTTATTATTAACGCACTAGTTGAATTAATTATTCGATTTATGATAAAGATTAATAGTCTAGTAAGGGATTAATAAGTGTTCGTAACTCATTATTGCCTCTTGGACCATTTATGTCATTGATTTAATTATTTATGAATCATTTTTGAAATTATACTTATTTATTCCGCTGCTTAGTAGATTTTTTTAATTGTGCTGAAAATTATTTAATTAGTGGCATGACTAGGTTGATTTTTTAATTACGAACTTATTTTAGAGTGAATAATAATTTATTTATCCGTATGAGTTAAATTGTTTATTGAATTAATGAGTATGAGAAATCAATTTCTTGTTGTACATGTCTTCATGCTACTACTCATTATTTAATTTTATTTTTGAAATTTTTTTATTGATTATAATTATTTGAGGTTACGGCATACGAAAATATAGTATTATAAAATCTAGTAATTCATTTTAGCGTTTGATGTCATATGGTTCTCTTTTAACGACCTGATTTTAGAAATATTAATTTTACCAAAGCATTGATTATGTGTTTATTTGTTTATAACTGTAATTTACTATTTGATTATATGTTATAAAATTTAAGTGGTTATAGTTGACAAGAATTATATTATACTTCTTTTGTTCTTTATTAGCATTTTCAAAATCTAAATGACGATAGGACGCATAATCAACTTCCATGGTACTTCCAATATGTAGAAATCTAAAATTGAATTATATAAAATAAAATAAAAACCACACCCACAAATCCAATTTTTTTGAAGACATAAACATTAAGAACATCAATGTTCCAAAGTTCTCTTAAATTGAAATCTAAGTCTATCATTTTCGAAAAACATTAATTAGAGATTTTGGTAGATTATTATCCATGTGGGACTCAAATTCGATAATAAAATATATTCCACCAATATTTTATTATTCATAATATTCTAGTTAATAAAAAAAAAAAAAAGTTCAAAATCTCAACAGATTAACAAGAATTTCCCTTGGGTCCAGAGTATATGTCCATTCTTTATTAATATTCAGTTGTATTTGAGAATTGCCACAATTGAGTTCAAAGAGAGAGAAATAATTAAGAATAATAATTTTTGTTGCAGACTGTCAGAGTTTACAGTGGTGAAAGAGAAAAAAAAAAGAGTAGGGATTGAATTTTTCAAGCAAGGAGAAGGGAAAAATGTAAAGTGGAAAATAAGAGGCGACTTGTTTGCTAGATACTGAATTGTCTGAAACGAAAAAACAATAGAAGAAGTTCTTAAGAAAGAAGAAAAGGCCTGAATGACAATAAGAATTTTGGGTCGAGAGAAGTTACCAGAAATGATTTGCAGTGGGGATTAAAGGAAGAATCTATTCTTGATTTCGTTGACGCAAAACAAGTAATTATATTTCTAAAACGCACTGAGACACCCTTTTCGTGTACATGGGATCCACTCTGAAAGAAATGGCCTAAGCATTTTCCATTACTATGAGTCGGGAAAATTACATTTTGTCATCCCAACTATAGTGTTTTCGACACTTTTACCTTCTAAACTTTTTTCATTGCAACACCTTACCACACAAACTATCGTATTTTTGACACTTGTAACTCCTAAACTTCGTCTTCCGACACTTTTTAACTGGAGAGTGTCCAGTGCATGAAAATTGAAATACAATTTTTTTTATGATCGTAGTGTCGTGCAAAACAAAGAAGGCTGCAAGAGCATAAAAACACACAATAGTTTGGATGGCGAACGACTTTTGTTGAAAGCAGCACTTACTTTGGGATTCCTGAGGCAGAATTAGATTCCAGAATCTCCCACTGAGGCGTGAGGCGTTAAACCTATCCTCCAGAATGACGATCAAGCAGCATCAGCAGAAGATGACATTCCACAGTGCAAAATTGTCTTCAGCCATTTAACCTTGTTTAGACATTCCTCCAAGTCCATGATCGCTGCTTCAAGTGTGTCCGATTGGTTAATATTTAGAGCAGCTAGTTCGCTTGATGTTCTCTTTTTGCTGCTCGTGCTTTTTTCTTCTTCGTCCTTCACTTCCTTGTTGGAAACTGTTTCTCGCACAGAACATTTCTCCATCTCTGGTGTTGTTGTGCTCTTTGCTTCATCTGATACGTCTGAGTTATATGACGGGAATATTACTTTATCACGTAAATTCGTAAAACAGAAACTTAAGAAACTTTTGGTCAATCAAAACAAGAAAATCTATCGCTTTACTTTCAGCAAGAATCAACTAAATCCAGAACAAGGCCCCTTCCCAGAGTCGGGTAGACAAATCTGGGTTGTCGATCATACCTTGATTTATGGGTTTAATAAGGCGAGCACAAGGGCGACCTGTGTCTTCTTCCTGCAATATTCCATAAGACGAAAATAAGTATTCTATACAATGAAGATGACATCCACAAAGACAAACCGGGCATCATTCCATTCATGCAGGTAGCTGCACGTAACAGACTCAAATGATCTTGAAGTGTTCGACATTGAAAGCGAAACTGTAAAAGACAGCATTGCGACTAGTAGCAAAGTAGATGAATTTCTTGTATGCGTTCAGAGCTTCTCTAAATCTAAAACTCAAATGTGAGATCACATTTTTAATGCAACCTTGTATACTGATATTAAGTGATACTAAGGCAGGATAAAATCACCAAAAACAGGTCCAGTCTACACACTGCCGAGCAAACTAAGATCATTACTTCCAATTTAGGTCAGAAAAAGAACACCAAACAAGCCATAACTAGCACCGATATGGAAAACACTTCAGGATAGTGGAATCCTAAGAAATAGCAAGTCCGTTGTGAGGAGCTTCAGACATCTCAAAGAAGCAAGATTTTCTTTCTAAGGTTCCATAATGAAATAATTTCATAGGTTTTCCCTGACTTTGCTCGTGTCAACAAACAACTGGCAATACCTGGACACTTCTAGAACATATTTGAGTCAAATAGCAATTATTAGCTTCTTAAATTCTTCAAAATCCTTCCTTTTCTTTCAAAAGTAGAAAAAGGTGGGTATCAAGACGGGGATGATGAACGGAAACAGATTTGTGGAGATTGGTTTGGTTGAATATATGCTCAAGATGCAGTTAAGCCTTCACAATGTTGACCCACTCCTCCCCATACATTATCCAAAAGACCTACACAAGCCAAAAGCAGTTCATTTCTGGTCCTGACTTCATTCAGACCTATCCTGATGCAAACCAGTCCACAACACGACAAAAATAAGCCAACATTTCCCCTTAAGCATTCTGGTTTTGCTCAGCGGATGTAAAATATAACCAACACCAGCACTAGACCTTATACTCAATAAAGGATAGATTTAATAATAATTCTAATGCAATAGTTCCACCATCATGACTTAATGCAATATTGCCAGCTGATAAAATATAAAGATAAGAATTCAAAAAAGAATTATTATGATGAGAAAAGACATTCGATTAGAAGAGGAGATAACATACCTGAGTAGGTATTGTCCAACCATGTTCAGGAGACCAATCTAAAGATGGGCGTACATCCTTGAGAAATACTTCATAAGATGAACCTTCACCAAGAGGTGGTGGTTTCAGCTCAATCTTAAGAAACAACCCCAAAATAAAGAAATATGTTAACATAGGATATCTCGTTGTTATCATAGGCATGATATTGTTGAAAATTCCTATAAAAAATAATGAACATCATCTTCATATTTGCACTGATTAAAATGCTTACATCTATTCATCAAATCAAAATAAATACTCCAACTTAAAGAATTATACAAGTGAAATGTGTTGCCCCTCAGTAAACACATCAGGCAACAGTAGCTCATGTACAAAAACTGATAATGAAGACTGAAACTTGAGGAAGTACACTATACCTTGCATAATTAATTTATTTATTTACAGAAAAGCCAAAAAAAGAAAGAAATCTAGTATGATCAGATATTTTCCACTGGCTCATGATATATGATGCATGTATTCTAATTGGCTTTTGACAAACAATGGTACTATTCTTCAAGCAACTAAATTTGACAAGCTCCATTTTGCAAGGAAATTGAGAAACCAACAAGTGAGAGTTTGCAACTAGAGAGAAGTACCCAATGTCCTTCATAATCATTAGAAATATATGTTTTGAGCAAATCTAAAATATAGTAATAATTCCTTAGCTCAAAAGAGGCCATACCAATAGTGACAGATTAAATTATTATCTTTTTAATGCACAGAGATGAATGATGTAAACAGAAAACATTTGAATAAGATATGGGTAACATATTGATAATACGATAAACGGGTCGAGAAACAGGATGCAGTTCTCCATATTTGATTAGGGTCTGCATCTTATTGTCCAAGCATACAATTAGCCTAAGAGACTGTGACAAAAACACCCCACACTCTTGTGTGATGATGATCGGAGGACAAGCATTCCAAAGTTCACCATATGAAAACTTTAGAAATAGGAGAATAGGATTGATTCTGAACCTCAATCAAAACTATTCTTGTACACTGATTACAGGCATGACTCAGCAACTCTTGCTAGACATATTATTTTACCCCAAGAGATGAGAAAAATCAGAGAAATGCATTTAAAATGGTTTGGAAATGAGCACAGGGACCTTCAGAAGCCCCATTATGCCATGTCAAAAATAGAGATTCTTTAACTCAAATCAAGAGAGGAAGGGGCAGCCCTAAACAGAATTGAAAAGAAACTATTTAAAAGGATATGTTACACCTAAGAATAAATGAGCACATGAAGGCAAGATATGATCCATATAGACGACCCCACCTAGTGGGATAAAGGTTTAGTTTGTTGTTGTACTCAATGGGACCAAAGACAGAGTTCTTCTGTTCTAAAGAGCAAAGTCACCTTCGGTCACCTAAATGACGCCTGCTGGCCCACAGTTCAGTTGAGGGTTACCTGTAGTAATTCCCACTTGCCTCACATTAGCAACAACATGTTGTTAGAGGACCTCTAAGGAATGCAAATTTTAGGAAAGCTCACCATTTGAATCAAATTTTAGTATTTGGACATGATTTCTCAATTTGTTATGGCTTTGAATTGACTGGAGCATTTGAGAATCAGTAAGTGATTGTGACTAGTTTCCCACTTTATGGTGGTAACAAGCATCCTAAGAAGTCAAAACCCAGAAACTGCAACAGAATCAAACAAGAAGCTTACAGGGAGTAACTACAACCTTATTATCTAGTTGAAATATTTTTCTCTTTTCTTTCCTTTTTATTTCCTTTTGTCTTCAATATGGAGGTTAATGGAAGTGGGTAGGGGTGGATACACGTTGAAAGGAACATTTGCTAGCCAGAAGATAGTGGTACTAACTAAAGAGTCAGCAAACAAAACGAGACTCCAGGAATTATTACCTGGGCCTTGTCATTACCCAATAACTGTGTTATTCGTCCGCACCAATAACAGCCAGTAGTCCACCAGTCCACCAAATCACCCACCTTCCAGGAATTATCAACAATTACTGTCATTTCTGAGATCTCACTGACATGAGGCAATTGCTGTTCATCATAGATAGGTGGGTAGTGAGGCCTTAGCATCAATTCTCTTTGTTTCTCTTTTGCATTCCCCACAGGATAAGGGGGCACCTGATATAACCTCATCCATTTCCGTTCTGCAGAAAGCCATAAATCCGAATTGAAAGAAGTGATATATACACCTATAAAGAATTAAATCTCCTAACATAAAACACGTATGGAAATTGCAGCTTCTCTCTATCACAGGAACATGAAGATCTGCTCTTATTTTTCTTCCACTGGCTAATTCCTAGTTATAAGCAACTTTTATCATGTCTGGGCCAGTAAAGGAATTCTTAAGAACTGAAGGAAGCATACTGAAACATACAAAACAAGGAATGAAGGTAGCTTCCAAGGTACACACACGCAATAACTACAACTTGAATGCAAGAAATTTGCTTATCTAGTCTGTATTTTATTGGATAAGTCAATGAATCTACATGGTAACTAAAATTCATATTATATTCGCATTGTATCTAGAAAGCCACACTTCGGAATAAATGATGTTTGCATAAACATGAATTACTCAGATATTAATCTCAAATATATATATATATGTAATGAACTATCACCAAATCACACAACAAAATACTGCTCAACTTTTGAAAAGAATGCAGACTCTCACAGTCTCACTTCAGGACTTGAGTCATAAATACTAAGGATCAAAAGGTTGTAAGACTTACAAAATTGCTATATTCAATTACTTTTAGGGTAATAATTAATATCGTATGCTCATACAAAACTTGTGACAATAAAGTAATGTGCAGATTTCAGCAAAGACCTCTCTGCTAACCAACTGGTTTAAGAAACTAGGAACAATAACTTGCAAAGCTTATCACAAATCTCACCGTAGAGAAAATAGATAAACCGATGCAAAATGCAGAGACTTACTTTCATCTGGGAAGTCATAGTATTCTAGGCTATGCACAGGTACTTGTTGTCTCTTGGAAATCTCTATAATCTGACAGAAGAAAATAGATATCCATGTAATTACCAGTAAAGGTATGCATCTTTGCAAAGTAACACTGTTCAGATAAAATATGAAGTACTTTTGAGCTTTTTTAGGTACTTTCTTCCCCCCCTCCCCCCTCCCCCCTCCCCCCTCCCAAAACAAGAGGATTAACGTGTTTGAGGAAAGCTAGGTTTGCAGAAATATATTTTCACTTCCGACAAATACCTATTAATCATTACTTCAAGTAAATAATATTATCCTACTACAACCCATTAACAACACGAAACAGAACAGACAGAAATTCTGAAAGTATAGAATGTATGAAATGTCTGCAGTATAAATTGAAACCAGTTCTGGTTAGGGAAAGGTAAATTTCAATTTCCAGGCCATAATTACCAGCACTGTTATGTAAAATCATACAGATAAAGAGGTACACTGCAACTTTAGTTTCCAGGATTGAAAATGAAACCTAATAAAGCATTAGTCCAAAATGGCACACAATCAGAAAATATGAAGCCCTTTTTTTTAAACTTAAAAGATGCAGAATGATTAAACAACGTGCTTAAAATGGTAAAAAATGATTTTGAAAGTTCCAATCAAAAGACTGGTAAGCAATTGTCATATTATATTGCAACTTCACAATCTAATAGTGCAGTTCGAAACAAGAATGCAGAATAAATGCCAGACATAATACTCATCAAGCAAAAGTAATTTCATTTAAAAAACAAAAGACAAAAAAAAAAAAAAAAAAAAAAAAAAAAGATTGAAACACAACTAGAAAGCAATTCTGATAAAGGAAAGTAAAAGATCTTAACTAAAACAATGCAATTTGCATTCCATACTGAACTATATTTCATCAGGAAAACCCATTTAAGCACCAATAAATGTCACATATTTCCAAAAGTACAGAGTTCACATCCTACATTACCTTGCATCGAAACCATGCACCGCGATAACCTGTTTGGAAAGACCTTGCTTCAACGAGGTCTCCAACTTTAAAAGGTAGGTTAGCATCAATATCCATTATAATTTAAGCCAATAAATTGTGTTCCCGTCTAAACACATCCAACAAGAACCTCCATCAACATCTCAAACATAACACAGGAATTAATTTATATAATCTCGCACACACAACAATACAAACACAGCTACGCAGAGAGGGGGGGGGATGCTCTCCAAGAAACCTCAATTGCTTGTCCTATTCAAAGTCAGTATTGTGCAAGACGCTTGTGCACAATTACGATCAACTGAAAGTACAATCAATTCCACCATAAAGTGACTCGAAACGGCGATCCATACAAAAAAACCAAACCTGGATTCCTTTTCGGAAAAGGAAGTAAACAGAGGGTTCACAGTGTCAACTGCTACTCCGCAATAGAATATAATAAATTTGCCGGCAACGGGAAGACGAAGAGGGGCTGGAAGAAAATTAAGAAGATAAGGAAAAGAACAAGAACAAGAGAAGAGTAAAATTTTTTAAGTACATCCTAATTTTGGTTTTTGTACTAAATATTCTATTTTAAATAATTATATGGCAATTTTTATACACAGCACCATTTTTTTTTTCACCGCATTTACTATATACACCACATAAAGTTACATTTAAAATTTCAAAATTACTAACCCCACCACAAAAATACCTATTATACCCTTAAAAAAAATTAAAAAATAAAAAAGAAATCCCCAAACCAAACCCTACCTCCCGAAGAACAGCTTTCCCCCCCAACCCACCGCGCCAGCCGAACACATCCCCAAACCCACCGCGCCGAACTGCTGTCTCTCCCCCAACCCACCGCACCGAACTACTCTCTCCCCCTCCACCGTTGAACCCTTCGAAGGTCATGGACGCCGAACGCGAAAGTAACGTGACTCCAGGTAATCTCTGTCACCGTCTTTTTCCATAAAATCGCAATGCGTTCGGCGCTGGTTCACCGAACAGCCTGCAGGGCGTTCGATGAGCACAGGCCGAACGTAGCAAACAAAGTTCGGCCTTCAATGGTCGAACAGCCTGCGAGGCGTTCGGTCTGCACTGGCCGAACAGCCTGCGAGGCGTTCGGCCTGCACTGGCCGAACAGCCTGACAGTGTGCCTGTTTTATTTTATTTTGAACGTTTGTATGTTAACATTTTGATTTTCTTATGTTATAGTTTATGAAAGAAGAAGAATACAGCCTACAGCATCAAATAGACGATTAAGGGCTGCACAACAAGAGGCGGGTCCTTCTGATGTGCTGGAAGAACAAGAGGAATATGCCGATATGCCTCAAGAACAAGAGAGGCAAGCCGAGCAGAATGAGATCCTAATGGGCCCATTTCCTGGCGGTCCTTATGATCCATCATTATTACGAAGTTTCAAAACACATGTAGCTGCCGACGTTTGGAATGGCAATGAGAGAGGCATTTTAAAATGCCTTTGTCACACTTCGAAGCTGCTGAAATGGGTGTATCCGGAGGATGAGACGACCCGAGTTTGGAGGTCGTATGTGAAACGGTCCGGGCTTCACAATTTGAGCAAAATATCATATAGAGCTCCCAACAGAAACTTGATTTCTGCATTTGTCGAACGTTGGCAGCCGGAGACCAACACTTTTCATTTATTATTTGGTGAGATGACGATCACATTAGATGATTTGTCGTGTCTACTAGGTCTTCCAGTTGTGGGGCAGCCAGTGCAGGTGGCAGACGATCCTTCAGAATTCTCGCCTGCACTGATTCATCGACTGTTGGGTGTGTCAGTTGAGGATGCCATTATGGTACTTAATGACAAGAGAGGGCAATCAGTGAAGCTAGAGTGGCTTCGTAGCACATTCTTGGACAGCTGTCAGATTTCTCAGAGACCAGTTGCAGAAAAGGCAGCTCGAGCATATATATTATATATTCTTGGGTGTACGATATTTTCCGACAAAAGTGGTACTCGGATTGCAGCTGGCTATCTGAAGCTACTAGAAGACACAAGTGTGGTCTGGGAATATGCATAGGGTGATGCTGCCCTTGCCTATCTTTACAGGCAGTTAGGATCTGCATCAAGAGCGGGTGTAAAGCAAATAGCTGGGTATCTTACATTATTGGAGGTAAGTCATTCTTTGAAAATAATTTATTTATACGTTATGTTATAATTTTTAATATGTTGTACCATTATATTTGTATATATATAGGCATGGATTTACGAACACTTTCCAACGAGCCCACGACCTCAATTCAATGTTGAGTACGATCTCAGATTTCCACTTGCTATGAGATGGTCACAGCATGGACAAGGTGGACCCAATACTTTGGGCTTGCAGGCGTGTAGGGAGTGGTTGGATTCACTTCAACCTCACGAAGTAAGTGTGTCTTTTTAATTATGTGTTTTTCAAATATATCTATCTTTCAAATATATAACTTGAACAATTCAATACGCAGGTAAACTGGGATCCTTACCAGCAAGTGCGTGATCAATTTGAACGTCCTGAAGTGATGTTTTATCATGGGTGCATAAGGGCTCTGGACATTGTCGAACCATAATACCCCGATCGTGTGTTGAGGCAGTTTGGCCATGTCCAGCATATACCATTGCCTCCATTGGATCCAGACTATGCAAGAAGAGGAAAAAATTCTGGTCAGTATGTACTTGCGTGGGGTGTGCTCGGATCCATGTTTCTGTCCTGGGACAGCCATATTTTGTCCATGCAACGACGAGGGAGACTTGCTGAGCCAATATGGGAGACTGTACCAGAGTATATGGATTGGTACCGTACATTTTCCCATCCACAGGTCCAAAACCCCGATCGTACATCTGCAGCACGACACGTTCCGATTGATGCGAACCCCAGTCAATTGTGGGCTCGAAACATTGAGGCCCGGAACATTCTTGACCCACTAGTTCACATGTGGACAACTCAGGATCCGCAGTTATCGTTTGATTACGTTATGCCTAGAGTTGAGCAAGCTGCAAGAGTACTCCACGGTCTCACATTGGATGATGGACATGAATCGGATGAGTAGTGATTATAATATTATGAATTACATTAAACTTTTATAGATTTGAATGTTGAACATTAGATGAAATGTGTTCTTTATTGAGTGGTCAATTTTTATTTTGTTCATTTTAGTGTTTGCTCAATATTCAGTTGTGCGATTCAAATACAATATGATATGAAAAAAAAATTAAGGTTGTGAATAAACAAAATAAGAGGCCAAACTGTAAGAACGTACGAAAACCAAAACGTACAAAAAACATTAAAAATAAACTGTCAGGGCGTTCGGCTAGTGTTGGCCGAACATAATACAACACGTTCGGCCAACACTGGCCGAACACATTACACTGTGTTCGGCCAATACTGGCCGAACATATTTCCCATTGTTCGGCCAACACTGGCCGAACGCCTTTTGATTTGTTCGGCTGCTGTTGGCCGAACGCACTGACAGTTTCAATAATTTCATGATTTGCCATTTGTCGGACATATTTCATCGTAACTTAGCAAATTTACGAACTATAAGATGTAATATTTTAAATAAATAATATTCAACACTTAAAAAAATATATAAGTACATATCAGTCATTTCCTAAACAAATGGCATTATACATTTGAAATCGTCTTTTGTAGAATATCTCCCATCCAGCAGCACATGCACTACGATGTTCATGCCATACTTGCAGAACAGAAGGCAACGGGCATCCAGACATCAATGAGACCTGCCACAATGCACGTATAGTTACTACTCCTCAAAGATTACTTTGAAAAAATGTAAATCATAAAAAATGTAATAATAAGAAAAGAATTTTACCCCGCAAAAATGCGTGCTTTGATCTACCAATGCTATGCAAATAAGTTTCGGATCTTCTGGGTTTGCAGTCCTCAGGGAAAGGAAAGTATAGTTTGCAATGGGTGTTAGCACGACAAGTGCTATGTTGTAGACAGTTGCAATCATGTGTCCCATATCAGGGATATCTAGCCAGTGTCGTCTATAGGCTCTCTCCTCAGAACAATGTAATGCATCTTCAACTTCCCCAACATGTCCATGTTCTTTGAATATTGGTGCATACATTTCTCCAAAATTTTGTAATTCATGGATCAAGTCACAACAAACTCTAGACCACGATTCTTCCCCATAGTTCATTAACTCCGCAATTGCACGAAATCCACAATGTCCGTCTCCTCTAACATTCTTAGTCCCACAAACACATGGCCGAAAGGTAGGTGGAATATCTTCAAAAAATTCAATATCCTTGTTTGTGGTAACAACATTACATGCACGACGAACCTTTTGCTTTTCTCTACGAGTGAAACTAAACATAGCACTGGACACATTTTCTCCATTTATGAAAATTGTTTCATCCACTGGTGAACAACTGTCATTGATGGATTGAACATACTCAAAAGCACTTGGATCTCTTTTGGTTGAGTTGTTTTTTTTTCTTTTGCTTTGGTAGGACATCCACGTGTACGTGGTTGGACTTGTGGTTCAATGAGGGATGATGTAGTTGGGTGAGTAAACTCTCTTAACCTCTTCAACATTAACAACTTCTCTGATTCATCATGTGCACCTTCAAATTGATTGACAATTTCATCAAGTGTCTTCTTGAAAGTATTATTTATGTCATCCGATATATTTTTATTGACTCCATCCACAGGTTCCATATCAAGCTTTCTCCAAAATCTATCAACTCTATCTAGTGGGATAGGCATATTCCCCCGAACATATTCAGATAGCTCGTGAGCACATGGAAGACCACAAGTTTTTCGCAAAATACACCCACATAATAAAGGATCCATGCCATTTTCTCCAACACCAACCATTTCATCCAAAATCATATCAAAAGCAGAGATAGAAACCATACCCCTTAACATTTTGAATACAGGAGATGAGTACCTATGTTGAACTATGGTGATGCTCTTCTCGAACGAACTTTTGATTGCATTATGCGATGTTTCGAGAAGGATGAAATTTTTTTCCCAACACGTTTCAAAATTCCCTGTACTCGATTGAAGTTATTTTTTCAACTTGGCATGCTGGCCCTCCACCCTATATTACACAAAAAAAATATTAATGATCATATAACATACAATATATACAGAAATAAAAATATAATATAGCATATAAATGACGGCTGATTATTTATTACCTGTTTGTTGTGGTATTTTCAAAATGCATCAAGTTGTTTACCCAACAAGAAACAAATCGTTCCTTATATCCATTTATCCAATTGTCCAAGACATATTTCACAGCCTCTTTTTTATAGGAAAAATCATTATGAAACCGCTGCAGCAACTCTTCGAACATATGCTCTGACTCGGCAAAAATCAACGAATTCCAATTGCAATAAAATGAATTCCATTGTTCCTTTGTACTAAAGTACTTCTTGCATTTGGCCATTACATTTCTGTTGATGTTCCACCGACATAGCAAATGACGAGAACTAGGAAAAGTTATCTCGATTGCATTAATCAATGCAAGTTCTCGGTCGGTTACAAATATTCTGGGTAGGTTGGATTGGTCCATCAAATCTTTAAGGACATTGCATGCCCATAAGTAATTGTCCTCCTTTTCACATTCTAGATAGGCACATGCAACTGAAAATGTCATGTTTGTGGAAGTCACCCCGACAATTTCTAACAACGGTAGTTTATAGCGGTTTGTTTTGTATGTACAATCCATTAACAAGACATTTGGAAAGGCACGCAATAACTTCACACTTGTCGGATGGGCCCAAAACATATCTCTGACAGCATCTGTTTGCTCACACCGCCTAGTATGGAAAAAAAATCTTTCTCTTTAAGTTTACCCATGAGATATTGCATTTGTGACCTGCCACAGTGTTCGACTTGTTTGTTCTTCTGTCGAATATTGTAGATAGTCTTTATCGTGGATTTATTTTCTGTATACCTCTTCTGCAAAGTAAACAATATGTCCTTAGGACGGCTATTACCCGTAGAGAGATCAGACACCAATTTCAACTCATCCTTACTTAAACGACCAGCATAAGAGTGACCCTCTAAATATATTGTCAACTCATGATTATGCGAACCACAAATAACCTCCGAGGCCCATGCATCAGTCTCTTTATAATATGTTCCTTTTAGACGAATTGGACAATCGCATTTCTTGGTTCCGCGACGACGATTCTCAATTGTTTTATTCTCTACCTCTTCCAATTCTCTTCCACATTCCTTTGTTTCCTGATTTTCACTTTTCTCTTTGTTTCTCTGTTTTTTTTCTGTGGACGATATTTACCCCCTCGTTCGCAACCTAACCACAAACGAGGTCGTCTGCATTCATCTCCAATTTCTGACCTCATCACAACCACTACCATGCCTAATGGGATAGCCTTTCACGTACCCAAAAAATCAAATTTTCTCGTGATTCAAACAAATCCATTGTATTAAACATATCTTGGTAATCAACAACCAGCTCATTGTTATCTGAAATAAAAGCACTTGTTCTTGATGTCTCCTGAAAATAATATTAAATGAATCATAAAACAACCAACAAAAGTACAAGACAATTCCTGTTCGGCCTGGAACAGCCGAACATGCGTTCGCCCTAAGGTAGCCGAACAGAACAGGACATGTTCGGCCTTAGGTCGCCGAATGGAAAGTAACGTGTTCAGTCATATGACGCCGAACACTGCTTGAAGTGTTCGGTTGCTATCGGCCGAACGTTTCTGCTTACGTTCGGCTGATGCAGGCCGAACGCTTCCGAAATTCTGATACGCAGAAGATTTCTGCTGACAGAATTTTTTTATATAATTTCATAACATTACAATAAAATAATTGAAAAACTTACCGAATTTACATATAAATGTTGATTGTCCATGGATATAAGGAAAAAGGATGGTGATTAAATCAAATTTTTTAATTGAAATTTTTAGGGTTTGAAATGAAAGAGGAAGAGAAGATGAGTTGGGAAGAAGAAGAAGGTTCACTGCAAACACGTAATGAAATGAAATGAATTAAGGGTATAATTGTCATTTTACACATAGATATTTTTGTAAAAAAATGTAATGTGGTGTGGAGAGTAAAAAACAAAGTGTGGATAGCAACTCCCTAAATAAATAAATGGAAGTATGGGAAATAAATTTACGGAAAACTTTGGCGCGTGGCGACGTATTAGATCAGACAAGTGGGCACGTGCCATACCCAACAATTACTCTCCGGACCAATGTTTACATATTTACACACACCACAAACACAAGTATATAATTTTATTTTTTTTATTGAGATTTATTTTGAATCACTTTTACGTTTTTCTTTTTAATTAACTGACATGCCATGAAAGTCCTATTAAAATTTTTATAAATATTGGATTGTGAATGGGTCGATCCACACTTTGAACATTTTTTTAACTCACAGTCGGACCAGTTATTACGCAAATCAGTTAATTGATTCGAGTCCTAAAAAAATTATAAATTTTAAGATCACAAAATCACAATAATGATCTAACAAAATAGTCTCCGGCATTACTTTTTCTTCTTTTTTTCTTCTTCATTAAATATCCTCCAAACGAAAAATTGTTTCATACTTTCATTCCAAATTTTTGCTTTTGTGAACAATTGTTTAGTTTTTGTTCTATAAATTTTCACAACTTTTTTTTTCGTTCTTTTTTTTATATAACTAAAGTTTTAGCTGCTCAATATTTTTTTTTTATTTCCATAGTTTCGTTTCTTTATAAGCAATTAAAATAAAATCTCGAAGGTCTTCAGCTGCACATTTTTGTATAAATTTTTATTTGTTATTTATTCAATGTAAATCAAGTGAAAAACAAAAGAACCAATTATTTTTTCGGCATTCAATATTTTAAATATATTATAAACAATTAAGTGTTTAGTTCTATTTTTGTATTCTCTTTTCAAATTTACATAAAAAAATATTAAGAATATATTTTAAAAGTCCGATCAAGATCAATAAATTACTAGAGACAGCTCTGTTTGTACTCGAAAATAATATGCACAAATCATCACTAATTATCATAATTGGTAGTCGAAAATAACAAATGTATTCTGTGTACATATTTTGTCCTTGCATTATGGAGATATTATTATGTGTTATATATAGAATAATATATTTATTAAATAATATAAATAAATATGGAGAATACAGCTAGTCTTGAAATTGGAGATAAGACCTCAAGGCTCAAGCCTAATGCTACCTTAGTGGGCCCGCCCAATCGAGACCTTTTTATTTGTACGAAAAGGTCAATTGAAACTTGTAATTAATTAACTATTTATATTTAGTGACGGAATTGGCAAAAAAAATAAATAATAATAATAATAATAAATGAATGCCTTCGAGTGAATACACGTCTTCTGTACAACACAAGTAAATCGTGTGATTTAGGTTTGGGGATTTTTCTTTATGTCGATTGCCAAGCCATCAGCAGGGACATCGATCTCCTCCTGGATGAAGTGGCAATGATGGAGTATTACCCACCGTCTCCCCATATCCTAAGGTGCGCTGCAATTGTTCAAAGTTTCTTCCCGTGGATTTCGTGTTTCATAGTGTGCCGATATACAGAACCTTTTGTGCAATGATAATTTTTTGGGCTGGTTCCTTGTTGATTTTAATGAAAATTATCTTTCTATACATGTGGACTCTGCGTTAGTCGAAACGAGTGAAGAATTTTGTGCTATTGTTGGAGGTTGAAATCCATAATTTTCGATAATTGTTCGCTGGTAATCAATCGGCCGCTTCCTTCACAGAATCGTTGCTCTATTGATTCTTTCCCGCTAATTCTGTGCAAACGTTTCTCTCTTGGAGCCCTGGTAAGCTTGTATTCAAACATTATATTTCATTGGTGGTGCTGGGTGCGTTTGGTGTTGTATTTGTTGAGCTGAAGCTAGTTTTTGGTTAATACGATGTTGTTTCTGTTCATCTTGGATGTAAATTCTGTTGATCCTTGTTGCATTTGGAGGTTGTTATAGTTACGATATGCAACTTTTTTTTTTCTTCATCTTTTAATCCATTTTTTAGAAATGAAGTAATTTTGCATTATCACATTGTGCGTGTTTGTTCTAATCGAAGGGAAAGAATCTGGAGGTGACTAATGAGAACTTCTTCAAAATTAGCCTTGATGGCCTACATAGCGTCGTTGCCATTTAGCAATGAACAAGCGAGAAAATAAAAAATCTGCTTGTGGGCTGTGGGTTTTGGGGTCAAAGTCATGGACCAAGAGGGGATAGGGGTGCAAGCTTGTCAACTATCGCCAAATTGTGGGAGATTTGGGCCTATGTTGTCCTGAAATCATAAAAACTAGAAAGCCTGTAATCACCTGACCCCTATAGTTAGGGATTGATAATTTTTCCGCTTCTGTTGGGTGGGGTCATCAGCACCGTATAACTGAAACTACCCCTTGGTATTCTTCTTTATGATAATGTCGGGGTAAAGCTGAACTCATATGCCCATTTCAAACATGTTTGTATGATTTTGGGCTAGCACCTGCTTTTCTCAGCAATGTGGTAATAATTCAAGGAAAAAAATTATTGTTGTAAGAAAATGGACATAATTCTGTAAATGGTCAAGAATGGGACAAAGAGATATAATATGAAAGAAGCAATTGCTTGCCATATTGCAGCATAATGATCTCATCTTTCAGTTTCTCCATTGAATCTAATAATTTTTTGCATTTATTTAGGTCTTGCGTGATACAAGTATAGTTAAAAAAGAGCACAATGCATCCACCTCTCACAATCCACAGGCATCCAATGTGTGCAGAAGTAAGTTTCATCATGTATGTCTTAATATTTTTCCATGAGGATGTTAATCTTTGTTAATGAATGGTGTCTGATAATATATTATCTAGTTTTGTACTCCGAATAGCGAATGCTGCTGATTTTTTTCCTTAGTGGCAGAATGGTGATTCTGTTCTTTGACATCAGTTGCAAATATTCTTTGTTGAAAAACCACTTTGATGGCTCATTATATATTTAAATGACCGTCGGTTAATAGTTTTAGGAGCAGAGAACTGCATCTCCTTTTTATATTGAAACTCAGAACCTTGTTATTTTTGCAGGAGAGTCTTTCAATTATAGTTTACTGATTAAACTTTGTCGATTCATTTCTTGATAATAACTGGTTGGTTTATCTGACATTGGAACCAAGAACTCTAGTAGAACCTTGCAAATTGGAACTTACGTGTTTGATATTTGCAGATTATTGAGCACTTCCAGAAGTGTCATATAGATCATCCTCTGGGGAAATTTTTTGGTCAATGCACAGATTTAAAAATTAAGCTCGATAAATGTTTCCGTCAAGAGGTAAGTAGTATGATGGGGTGGGCGCTGCGATGTAATTCTTTGATGAATCTCACATAACTAAGTGCTCTTACTTCCACAGAAAGCCGTAAAGAGGAAAGCAAACTTTGAAGAGAGTAAAAAGTTGAAAGAGAAACTGAGAGCATACAGGAAGGGTAGTTCGGAGACAAGAGAAGAAGCAAGTTTTGCATAAGCTTTAATGTCAGAATTAGGTTTGATTACCAGAAATTTTACTTAATTGTTTCCTTAGTGAATAATTTTCGTTTTACATTCTTCATTTAGATGTAAGTTTTGGACTTATTCTTGGAATATGAAATAGGTATATTATTATATGAATTTCACTCTAAAATGGTATTCTCGTAATTTTATTTGGTTTCATGTGTATTAAGTAGATGAAACACACCATGTCTATGCGCTGCCGTTTGTTATAACTAGAGTTTGCAAGAAGTCAAGGTAGACACGGGCATGGTTCCGGTTTGGAATCAGAACCGTTGGTCAATGGTTCGATTTAATTGCTAAACCTAGTTCCAAACTGGAACCGGAACAGGAACCAAAAATGGCCTGTTCGGTTTTGATTTCGGGGTAACCGCTTACGGTCCCATTTCGGGGTAACCGCTTACGGGGACGGGTGGTTCCAAAAGTGAAATTTGGAAAAAAGAAACTAAAGGATGAAACTGTAGAACGGGCAGTTTTGGAACTAGTGGAACCGTGTCCATGTCTAGGCTTGCTTTATTATTATCATCATCTTCTTCTTCTTCTTCAATAATGTACCTATTATTTATTGTTGAAAACGTCCAGCAAAACACTTTCACCAGAAGGTTACTAAACAAAGAAAAAAAACAAGTAAAATCATTTCTTACCATACGAGAGCACTTCAGATTCGCGGCAATTCTACCATAAAACTATTTCAGCATCGCTGCAAGTCGAGTCGAGAAAGATGCATTATTAATGTAAAACAGATAAACTAATTGTTAATTCAGCCCTTAACCCAACCAAAAGTAGTAGTAGTAGTAATACTAATAACAATAATGATAACGATACTGATAATATTTAAATATATATAACGATACTGATAGTATTTAAATATATATAATTTAATTTGTTAATTTTTAGATTTATTAGTATTTCTATTATTTAGATATATATGTTTAAAATTCATGTGCTTAATTGGACAATAAAATAGTTTATGATCTAACCTATAAATATATATATATATAATAGTAAATTGACTATTTTTATATTTTTTATTATCATTTTTCTTGTTTATTTTTTTCCACAAATAAAATGTTGTTGTATTATTAATAATAAGTATTTATTTTAATTTTTTTTTATTTGCTAATATTGGTAATATTACTAATTTTATCAAAATCAATAAAAAAATATTCATATATCTTCAGAATTAGATTTTATGCTATATATAATAATAAAAAATAATCACATTGATATACCATCTTTTATACAATTTTTTTTATTTTAAAAAAAAATACTATGTAATTGGTAATTTGATAATTGTATTTTATAAAATAAAATTAATTAATGTTCACATATAATTTTATATATAATATTTATATATTTATCATAATCATGGTACATATATAAACTATTTAACATAATTATGTATATATTTTTAAAATATTAATTTTATGTATTTCTGAAATTTAATTGTAATATACTAAGAAATATTGTTTTTCGGCGAAAAATCAGCTTTTTGTTTTTAGTAGCTGTGATAACCAATCATATATTTTTTTATTTGTTTTTTTACTCTATTTTTTAAAGGCTTATAATATTTTCATCTCAACTTCATTTTTTGTGAAAAATATATCAAATTAATCATTTTTTCCCGAGTTACAATTTGATATTCATATTGCATATATAATAATAATAAAATATAAATTTTTAAATATAAATATTATTTGCATACATTAATTGTGGTATATTTCAATATTAAATATATTTTAAAATTGTTGGATATTTTTATTTTAAACAAATTTTATCAAAATATATTTTATGGTACTAATTCAATTTCAGGCAATTTTATTTTACATGGCAACATAAATTCTATTTAAATTGTTACTTTAATGATAGTGTATAAAAAAACTTTGATTAAATTAGATTATAAAATAAATATGTTGTATCAAATTAAATGCTAAATTTTAATTTATGTCAAATTTTGTTTACATTTCGTTGTAATATGATGAATTAACGATAACGTGACAGTCCACCATGAACTCTTCTTGCTACATTAAGTAAAAATAAAAATTCATAATCCATTTTAATAAAAATTAAAACTTGATACCTAATTTCATATAAATAATATAATTTGGTATTCGTACAAGTTACTGGAAATTATTTAAAAATATAATAAATATTTAATCCACACAATTTGTAGTTTCTTTAGTTGGATTAAATTCATTGAACTACCCAAATTAGACTCAAAATTAGTTAATAGTAAATTAGCGAAATCAACCTTACAATATAGTATCAATTATAAACTATAAATTGAGTAAATTCGTATTAGACTATGTACATCATTCAAAAATTACATTTAAAAATAAAATATACGAGCTATGAATTGAAAGTAGGAACGTTAAATAAGTACCTAGCAATTTATGCGAAGGTCTACTGAATTAAAGGTTAATTGATCCATTCTAAGCGAGCTTGAATCTTCTACCGATTTTGAACTAATTAAATCACTATTTGACTATAAGACAAAATAGTTGAATTATATATTTAACTTTAAATATTTTTTAAAATTTTAAGTTTAAATTACATTAAAAAATAATATATATTATAATTTTAATATCACTAAAATCTTAATATTCAAACATTTAATTTATATATAATATTTAATGTTCTCAATTTAATTTAAGTATATCCACCTCACAATATTAAAAATAATACTTAAGTTTTAGTTTAATAGCGACATTAAAATCTTCTAACAATTAAAATAAAATTATAAATTATTTTATTAAAAATAATATGTTATGATAAAATTATTTTAAAAAATTATATTTATTTGAATACTAAAAAAATAATAAATAATAAAAAATGTGAATTCAATTTAGTTTTAATTTTAATTAAGTTGATCAATGTCGAGCTAATCGAATATTGGGCTAAACGGATTTAATTTAAATGGAGAAATAAAACAAAATCGTGAATCTGTAATTTTGTTTGGGTCCGTTAGGAAAAGGCAAAAAGGCTTTCAATTTCAATGCCTTTCTCATTAACGGCCATAAGCGGGCCCACATATCATTACGTGGCAAACCACGTTGGCGAGTAGCACAAGTATTACAGACACGTACTGGGACGCAGACAACACGACACCGTGTATCTCGGCACCGCAAAGCGTTACTTCCCCTCTATATGCCTTCTGAGCTAGTACTGTCACTGAACTGTACAAAACTATACATACACGTAGTCAGTATCTACAGGTTTTTTATTTTTTTAATCGTTGAAGGTAAGGTGAGGGGCGTGGGTATTAATGGTGGGGTTTTGAAAAGTTTTGGAGGTGGGAAAGCGACGTCGTTTCAGGTGTGATTGGAGGAAGGAATAAAAGATACCTTTATTGCCTTCTTTCTGTTGGGTTCCTCTTTATTCTTTGCTTTTTGGGATGGACTGTTGGACATACTTTCTTCTGGTTTAGTTCAAAAGTCCCAAGAAAGGAGGGAAAAGGGGTGTTCTCTTTGTGTGGGGGAGTTTTTTTTGTTGGGTCCTAATAGTGATTCTCGCGCACCCATCCATGAAGTCATACTATTGTGTAACTATCTCTATCTATCTTCTCTTTCCTCCTCTGTGTGTTTGTACTTGATTTTTAGTTGGTGTTGTTGTGCACTTTGTGCGTGTGTGTTTCTTGAATTTACTTAAAGGTGTGTGCGTACAAGTTTCTCATGTCAGGTGTGGGTTAGTTCTTTTGTTCGCTTGCTTAGAAACAGAAGCTGTAATTCTGCTGACTTTGTTTGATTCTGCTTACCATGTTGCTAATTTGAATTCTTACCGACCAAAGAGGACAATTTTTTGAAAAGAATAAATTTTATATACTTTAAATTTTCATTTACTTAATTGCTTAGGGGGGTTATCTTTTGCGTTTAAGATGTCGTTTGTGGCGTTCCCCTGTTTCTCTTCTATTGTTTCATTTTCTCTGTTTCATCATATGTTTGGCAAGACATTTAATTTAGTCAGTTTCTGGCTGTCCGGAAACACTACTAAGTGGAGGGTTTTTTGCCATTCATTTATATTCAATAATGTTTGTTTTTATTTAAAATTTAACTGGGGACTGTTTATTGTTAGGCCCTGGTAATTAATGTTTATTATGATATATGCCATTGTCAGCTCTCTGTGAGAGCCGTTGATGTGTGTAGCTAATGAAACAATTTAAGGGGTGATGGCAATGTGAATTATCTACGTATATGCCATTAATTGATTTAAGGTGCAGGAATAATAAAATTTCCTGTTGATTTTGCGTTTGAACGCACAGTTAGACTAGTATTAGTGTTTATAGCATGCAATATCATATCTGACCTTCAATTTGTGTTTCGTTTGTCAGATTTCTCCTTTGTCAGATCTTAAAAGCAGATGGCTCCTCTGCTTTTTCATAAGTGTGTCTTTGATTTGTGGTGTTTACTTTGTCGGCAGTGCATGGCTGAAGAAAGACTTGTTAAAGGTATTCTTGTATTTATTCTTTATATCTCTTGTAGCGGTTGAATGTTCTCAGTATGGACAAAATTGTTTTTGAACAATGTAGTTTGTATGTTTTGACGCTATAATGCTTGTGCCCGAGAAGTAGTCGGTAGATGCTTAATTCAAGAGGAAAGAGGACAGGATCCATGCACATTACAGTTTCACAATACATCATCTTCTCTTCTATTCCATGTCGCTTTCCTATACTGCAATGTATTTGTAAGGTTAATTCCATTTCAAAAACAATTAATTCTAAATGGGAATATACTTTGAACTTGAACGATGAACAAATAGAAAGAACTTGTACTCCTTATCTTTTTTGCAGGGGGGAAATATCTTAGTGTCGTTGTAGGTCCTGTTAATAGTTGAAGTATTTTGTGTTTTTCTTCAGTATTATTATTGGGCTGAGAAATGGGTGTATATTACTATATGGTTACTTTGAAAGCATGACTATGCCCTATGTTATGTGCAAAAGAGAAACATCTTAATTTGGAGAAAATTTAAACGGATCTTTCTATTCAGGACTTCAGTCCCCTTCCCCCCTTCCCCCCTTCTTCTCCAATACTCGTGCATTTGGGAAGCTGATGTCCTACAGTCTCAAGCTACATCTTATTGAATCTCTCTTTTCTGAGCAATCAAAATTTTTGATGGCACTTTTTTGCATGTTCTTGCTTGAAATGGTTTCTGCTAATAATGCTGTAAATAATAAACACAGTTTTCACCTGGATTTGGACTGAAGACTCCACACCAACATACAAACTCTCCTAAATGCCAGGTATATCTTTAAGTTATTGTATTTTCTAGATGGCATCTAATACTTGTGATTTACAACTTTAGACAAAACATTGGAATATGCTTATTTAGCTTCGTATAATAATGGGGACATCTAAACGACCTTGAAGGGGTGAGGTGCTGGAAAATATGTGCAATTACATTGTGGTTCTACAAATTTGACAGCTGAACAAGGGAATTGATAAGTTGATTTGTCTGATTAACATACCCTACATAGTTGAGTCTAGGAACTCACAGCAATATGATCGGACCACTTTGTTCCTCTCCCTCCCACTTACCCTGTCTGCCCAAAATGAAATCTTATCAGTATATAAGGTTCCAAAAAAATTATGATGAGCGTATGGGAAGTTATGAGAGCTGCTTTCTATTATCTGTTTTCTGTCATGATTACTGGTCTTGTCAAAAAAGGCTTTTGAACACTGTGCATTTCTTTGAAGACATCTCTATACTATTGGATTGTTCTAGAAATTTTATTTGTTTATAATGCATGATCACCCCCCCCCCCCCGGGGGGGAAATCTGCTTTTGAAGGAACCTTTACTGGACATAGAAGTCAATGCCACAAACAAGGCTGCAAACATCAGAATGTGCAATGTTTGTCACTTCTATTATTTATTCTTTGGTTTTTCTTCAATGTTTTTCCGAACACCAATTGCTTCAAACTTAAAGACTTTGCTTCCTGCTAGGCAAGATGCAGGTTGAATGGTAGTGAAGCTTTGCCAAACGGAGTTATTTCCGCAACCTCAAACTTGCAAATGCACTCATTGTGGGGGCCTGTTGCAGAGGATGTATGTAAAAGTGTACTTGAAATTATTTAGTTTCGTAATCTATAACGATAGTATACAACATTACAACCTGCTTATGATCATTGTGGGAATGGTGAAAAAACTTAGTGTTGGGGTAGGATATCTATAGTGATGGTTATGATCTTTTTACTGTCAGGGGTATTATTCTTTTTGTGATATTCATTTTGAATGTTTGTACTTCTTTTATTGACTGTATGCAGTATATTTGAATCAGGACAAGTCGGGTCATGCCACTGGATTGTTGGCCATGGCGGTTGGGATAAATCAAAAAGTATTGGTGGACCAAATTGTTAAGAAGGTAGTATTTTCTGTGCTTATATTTTGTGCTTATTGAATTCCATTGGATGTTCTTTTTTCTTTTTTTTGGGGAGGGTATTTAGCATTGACATATTCTGCCTCGGATTTTGTGCAGTTTCTCTCAAATGATTTTGTTGTGATGCTTTTTCATTACGATGGGATTGTGGATCAGTGGAATGATTTGGAATGGAGTAATAGTGTCATTCATGTCTCCGTCACAAACCAAACCAAATGGTGTTTTTTCTAGAGCTTCTTTTCCTTAAGAAATAAGTTACCTCTTACATTTGGTTCTTAAAAAGTGTCATTGCTGAATAATGAATTATATTACCTCTTTCTTTCTTTTGCGAATGTGTTTCATGGACTTTGCTTAATGAAAACAGGTGGTTTGCCAAGCGATTTCTACATCCAGATATTGTTGCTGATTATGACTATATTTTTCTTTGGGACGAGGACTTGGTAGTTGATAATTTCCATCCAGGAAGGTAGAACCACGTGTTTGTAAATTTTTGGCAATATGTGCTTTCTTTGTAAATTAATCTTACCGGAATCAGTGATATGTATAGGTTTTATGTTCGTCTCCATTTCAAGGGTATAAAAGTTCTATTCTAACATAGACGTGAACCCTTGTCTGAAGAACTGTGTACAAGTCATTGCTTTCTTAATTTGTGAAAGGTCTCCAAAATTTGCTTTCCACTCGTACTTAAGTGTAAAGATCCAGTACTTCTCAACCTGATAAAACTTTCAGTAGTTATATTGAGACCAAGTAATCAGTTATTTATTAATAGTAAAATTGTATATAATATTTTGGTAATATTATACTTTTATAGGTATCTATCTATTGTCAAGGAAGAAGGGCTTGAAATTTCTCAGCCTGCTCTTGATCGTGGGAAATCTGAGGTGCACCATCCTATTACCGTACGAAGGCGGAGATCAAGGTTGCATAGGTAAGATAAAAGAACGACATATTTAGGTTGAAGAATGAGGTACTTCCCAGGTCGCACATACTTTTCTTATAAAGGGGAAACTTCTCCACCAGTCCACCTGATGCATTAGAAACCGCAAATATTCACATATTAGAAAGATTTTATCTTTATTACAATGTCATATTAATCCACCCTAAATAAACCAAGGCCAACCGTCTGTGGGGAGGGGGGGAGAGTACACTTTTAATGACTATCTGAGAGACCTTTTTCCCTTCCTCGTGACACATATTCATTTGGTTGTCTAACTCTTGAATCTATGTATTGAATAGGAGATACTATAAGTTCAAAGGTTCTGGAAGGTGTGATGAAAATAGCACAGCTCCCCCCTGTGTTGGGTAAGCATAAATCTATTTATCACCTTCCTCTGTAAATTCGAATCTTTGTGTTTGGTTTCAAAACCCAATCAAGAACGAAATTTTTGCAGTACTTTCAGTTTCATGAACTTAAAAAACATCAATGTTTCTGCCTTTTAGATTAGGTGATTTGTACCTCGCCTGATATAAATATAGCTCTGTTTTCATTTTTCTATATGCTGAAAATAAACATATGTGAGAGGAAAATGTCTATTGTAGAGCTTAAAACCAACTATTTTTTGCATAAAGTGTTAATTAAAATGTGATGCAGTTGGGTGGAAATGATGGCTCCTGTGTTTTCGAAAGCAGCCTGGCGTTGCGCTTGGTATTTGATACAGGTATTCAGTTTTTTTTCCTGCTTCATTTGTTCGTGATTTCATAATCTAATGCTTTTCAACTCATGAGTATTAGCAAGGAATGCAGTCTCAGATAAGCCTTACTAGTCTAACATAATACATTTTGAAGCTGCCAATCATGCAAAAAAATAGCCGATTTTTATGAGTTAACGCAGATATGGAGGTCTTTTGAGTCTTTGTAGGTTCCTTGTGTCCTTGATTAGAGTTACTATGATAATTTCTCTCTCTTTTATACCATGTCTCTCTCTCGCTCAAACTTTATAACTTCTTTCTCTTAATAATAACTAAATGGTGATGTGCTGTACAGAATGACTTGATACATGCATGGGGCCTAGACATGAAACTCGGTTATTGTGCACAGGCAAGTTCTCAACTAAGGTCTTATCCTAGCCTACTCACTTTTGTTATGCAATGAAAGCCATCTTATATCATGACTACAGGGTGATCGGATGGTTAAAGTTGGTGTGGTTGATGAGGAGTATATTGTTCATCTGGGCCTTCCCACACTCGGTGGCTTCTCATTTAAAAACAAGGTATGCATGCATTTACTGCTCCTCTTGCTGCAAGAAACTAGACTGCACAATTGCTAGGAATTTATATGAGAATCCGTAATATCCTAGCCATGTCAATTTCCACATTTGATTTCTCACTTTGGTTCTTGATGAATGCAGACAAATAATAATCAATCGGCCGATCCATCTTCACATTCAAACAAATTGCCGGATTCACAATCATTGGTATGATTTTTTGATGCAGTTTTTGTGTAGGATATTTCCTGACAGCAGTGTTGACGACAAGCTAATGTATATACGTACGTTGCAAATTGCAGGTTGGTATTGTGTACAGATATGATAATAGATCTGCAGTAAGTTTTCCCAACATGAAACTAGTACAGATCTTCAAATGTATAGGTACGATTGATTTTAACTTGAATGAATGGGGGTTGTATCTGGTGCATGCAGGTCCGGCAACGATCCTACAACGAAATGAGGATATTTAGGAATAGGTGGAACAAGGCGGTGAAGGACGATCAGTGTTGGGTTGATGCCTTTGAGCAACACAAGATTGGTTAAGCAAGAACCTCGGCCCCAGTCCAATTATTACCACAAATATTAGAGGAAAATACAGAGCAGATACCTAGCAAGTTGCATATTCTTTTGTAGCTGTATATATACATGTGTGAGCGCGTGTACAGAATGAAGATGAGATGGCTGCACAGGAGACACTATGGGTCATTTTTCTGTTTGTTCCCATTTCATTTATTGATTTATCATCTCTTTACTTGAGAGGACTCAATTTTCTTTCTTGGAAACGAGTCATTGCGATTTCTGGCGCGTGAGAGGTCACGTGACCTTCAAAACTTGTTAAGCAGATGTAAAGTATTGTCTGCCTCAGTTTCTTTGATGTAAACACAATTGCTTGCTGCCCTTTCTCAATGCAATTTTTTATCCGTTTTTTCTCTTTTTGGGTGGTAAATATTTCTCGTAACATGGGGTGTGAATCAAACTCATGTTTGAATTGAGATACTGATGCAAATTCCAGACAAAAAATGTAGCGGTACACATGTATAATAACACGCTTGTTGGAGTTAACGAACCAAAAATGTAGCGATAAACATATATAACACACTAATTGGAATTAACCATAACGTTCAGTGCGCGTGCTGCCATAACGTTCAGTGCGCGTGCTGGGCCCAAATAAAGGCACAGGACGGGACTCAAGATGTATATATTGTTTGATTGATTGCCTCTCCAATCATCACAAGTTGATAATCGAGCAATATAAAACCTTCCTTAATGTGCTATACAGAGCTCTAGAAAAAACAGATGCAATATGTCAAGAAAAATCTACACCTATACATCAACAGAACTGTTAACAAGTAAACAAAACAACCAAAATCTGATTCACTACTTCAAAATCCCATAACTTTTGAGGTAATATTTAGCAAAGGCTCCAACGCACTAGGATCAAACTTCCGAGCAAAGAGGTAACAAACTGTTGTCTCTTCCGAGTTGTAAGAACATAGTGTCCCGTTATTGGTCCTAAGCGACTGTATGAATCCTTCGGTTATATTACCGGCCGAGAAGTTCGCAGGATGTGGGCCCAGTTGCGACCAATCAACGTACGTCACTGTCCGATTTGAATTGAGGGCCCCATGGAACTTGCGTAGATAGGTTGGAATGTAATGCTCGTCTGGATAGCAAGAAGGCTTGCAGTACTTCTTGAAGAGCATGTAGTACTTTGAGTCGGAAACTATTTTCACAGCCACAGTGCGTTGCATCTCGAACCATTGAGACCCTTTCCGCCATTCGGAAAGGTGGATAGCAGGATTCATCCTACGGCTGTAGCGGCCCCGGCCGTACCGGGATGGCTCATCATAGGATTCCACAAAGCTGTGGGCGGACCCTGTTAGGTACTTGTAGACGGTGGGGAAATTGTAGATAGGGATACAGCTTTCTGAGAGGAGAACGAAGCGCTCATTTGAGAAGTCAAGAAGCGCGTTGGCTAGAAGACGCTTCTCTGCGTCAACGAGCAATACGGACCCCCATTCTACATGCTGCAATTATTTTATATTTCAGCAAAAAGTTATTGTCTATTTATGACAGCAAAACGTGAGAGAAACAGGTGCATGAGATATCCTTGGTTTCAAATGGTGTTTTATCTCATGTTTCATAATAGATGTCATCATTAACATGAACATGATGTGTATTAAAAATCCAAACATGGGATGAGACACTAATTGTATCAGAGGACCCCCCCCCCCCCCACCACTGGGTGACATAAAAAAAAGCTACTGGGGAAAATGAAAAAATGAATCTATTTGGGAATATACTAGAAATATTTATTTGAAGTGCATATCAGAAACAGGTAGAGAGAAATGCTGGATATCTATGATTAGCTTTATTTCTCATCCAAGTATAATCTTCTCTAGAATCTTGACAGATTAAACATGATTATCTTTCAGAGGAGCAAAATGGCAGCGGTTCTTACTATACACTTCAGTTGAGAAACTGCTACTTGTTTTTTAACCTAGAGAGCATTGTAAGTCTTGAAAAAACAATTAAGCAATGTCATGAATGGTCCCAACGATTCTAACTTAACTATGCGATTGCAGATAAAACAATATGTTATTTTTACCTAATTCACACTTAATGCCACATCAAAGTTTTAATAAATCCCCTACACATGGGTAATGCCATTCTCGTCAAATTATGGCTGAGACCTAAAACCTGTCTTTCCAACTGCCCAGTCTTAAGTATCTGGTATAATGGTTATTGGTATTAGTATTTGGCAAAAGGTATATACTCCAGTAACGTTCATGGGGCACCTACGATACAAAGTGGGAAAACTTATGGTTTCGACTTGTGGAAACATTTGTGTACAAGACAACTCTATTTTCAAAGCCTGCAACCTATTTCTAGTCTTTAACATTGTATTTTTCTAAAGGATGTCCTGTTTGTCATTTTTTTGCTTCATACTTGAGAAAAAAAACTAGACCACTGTAGGTTTCTCGAAGAGAAATGTCGAATGTAGATCTTAAATCAAATGGTAAAACTATGCAACGCTCTAAGACAAATAGTCTTTTCATTTTTAAATATCTCCTAAGGGGATTTTATCAAAACATTTTCACGAAATATTTCCTGAAAAAAATCTCTAAAATAAATTTAAGCATAATATAAGCTTCTCGAGATTAACAAGAAGCAGTTAAATGTGGAAGCAATTTGATTTTAGCATATACAGGGAGGAAATCTCAAAATCATACTTCCAAAAGTTCTAGCAAATGTGTCCCCCCTCAAAAATGGCAGAATGTACTTTCTGCCTGACAAAGGTCCCATGCTCCTCAGTGATAACACTTATCCGCCAAGACAAGTCCCTGATTCCGAACTAATTTCATCAGCCTATGGCATCTCATCGAGTAATTAAAGTACACCTCCGGATGGAAGTAGTGAAAGACAGAAAGCTTAGAGTAGGATAACTGAAAGTCTAGTGCCAAAGGTTCAATATAAAAACAATTACATCAGGTAATACACTTAGATACAACAAATCAATAAAATCTAGGTTCTCCAAGATGTAGCATCTCAATTATGTAATGTTATTGTCGGCCCTAAAGCATCTCAAACATGAAATCAGCAATCTCAAGACACTCTATCTACTATCAACTGTTTTTCTCTTTTCGCGTGGACCTAAAAAGGTGATTCGAAATAATTAATACATTCAGGTTGGACTGGTCTGACATAGTTTTTACCCACTCCATCTAGGTCCCACAAAAAATGACTAATGTGTTTGTTACAACCATTTGCACCGAGTCAGTTATCTTCGTCATGTTATTGCCTTACTATGGCCGTTAAAATTGCTTGCACTATGCCCAGTTACCATGTCGGGTTTAGAGCTAAACCCAATGAAGACAAATTAAGTTTTTTCCATCTTGTCGTGGCATCTGCACCATTTTGACAGTCCAAACTACATAGTCTATTTTGCACACCTCTCGAAAAAAAAGGTCACACTTCTTTCTAGTGGATTAACAGAGGCAATACTTCTTGTTAACAACAGCTATATCAAAGAAACAATTGTAATTTGAATAGATCAGCCATCGACTTGGAACCTAAACACAATATCGGTTACACAGTCATTAATGCAACAAAAGACAGGAGCAAGTGTCTAAAAACTTCAATTTCAGGTAACTATAAGTGTCTGCCTCTAGGCAATCCTTTCTAAAACTCTGAGACTAAAAATATACCATTTTCGTAAACACAACTTAAGACATGAAACATTAATACTTGATCACAAAAACAAAAATAGCATGAGAACAATCAATCAATCATCAAAAGAAAACAACATAGTAAAACATTGCTATATAATTTATACCTGACTTGGTATCTGGCGCCTGTAGAACACAGAGGAATTAGACACTTGAAGCTCATATCCAGGAAGAGCATGCACATAAATGGAATACTTTTCGACATCCTGACCACTAAAGAACCTCTCCCACAATGGCAACAGAGGCAATGGCCCTCTTGTCATGAACATGAATGCCACTTTGGGAACTCTCTTGAAAGGGACCTCTTCTTTCTGGGGCACTAATGAGGCCCTCCAAAACAACTCATCATCTGTCATTTGGTGAATCAAATTCCGGGGCCTTACAAACCTCTCTATGCTCAGGCAATCATCTCTTTCAAAATTCACCAGATTATCATGGCTGAATTGCTCGGTATCAAAATAAACTTTTCTGAAACTAAATTGATGGCCCTGTAAAGTAAAGTACCGATCGATGTGTGAACTTGAAGCTAGTCCTATAATTACACCCACGACAAATATTATCAATGTAGAGATGAGTTTAAACAGACTGATGGATGAATCAGCAACCGAAACGGGAGAGGTGAATCGACCCTCCAAATCTTCTTTCTCCCTACTCCTCGCCATTTATTCCTTTTTCCTCTTTTTCCCTTATCCACTACAGCATAAATGCCCCTCGGAATTCAAACTTTACCACATAAGAACGCAAGGTTGCTTCTTTTTATTCTTTTCTAACTTCTTTGGGACTAATTTCGAAAACCCAGAATCTGCATCGAAAAAGAATTCGGAAACCACACTCCAAGAAAAGAAAAAACCCATAAATTCGGGATTGTGAAATCGAGTGGAAACTCAGAAAGGCACAACACTTATGAAAATTCCTCTCATTGATTAAACCGAGAGAGAGAGATTTAAATTTGAGGTTTGTTGAGGAACTGGGAAGGAGATCACAGAATGACAACTTGTCCGTTTAGGAATATGAATCGGATCTCAGTCAACCTACAGAGACTTGCAAAAAAAGTGGATCAGAAAAAGAACAAAAACAAAAATACCCACAAAGGGAAAGTGCACAGAAAGACCGACAGGACAGAATCAAATCGCGCAGGAGGATCACATGAAAGTATGAAACGGGGAGGGCACGAGAAAACACGATTATGCAGATAAGAACTAGATTTCCCTTTCGAAGTGGGAGGGAATTCAACGTACAGTGGTGGCAGCGGCAAAACAAAAATCTCAAAATATAAATGAAACAATTTGGAATGTGGAGGCGGCAATGACAAAGTTCCTAACATGTTGGATTATGTTGTCGTTTTATTACACGATACATTTGATGTAAGATTGACTTTTGACCATTTGTATTCTTCATTCACAGCGTCTTTATCTTTTTCTTTGTTTCAGAATATATTATACATATGATAATATAATAAATTATTATAAAAATAATAATATAATTCTTTTAAATAAAATTTATTAAAAATAAATATTAAATATTATAATATATCACAATTAATCTATAATTAAATATTTTATATTTAAAAATTAATATTTAATTTTTATATATGCAATATGAATATTAAGTTGAAGATAATGAAAAGAGAAGTAATTTAATATATTTTTTATTAAAAATAAAGTTGAGATAAAAAAATTATAAACTTTTGAAAATTGAAGTGAAAAAGTATCTGAATGATGGGTCTTAACTCAGGAGACATGCTATCCGAGTCAAAAAAAGAATCCGGCAAGCGTGAGAAGCAGCTTTCACAGGCCTGATCCGGCCTATTAGCGGTTGGTCTTTTTCCTTCATTGACTGACTACTGAACCCAATTGCAATTAAGTCATTTGAACCTACTTTTGGAAAATCGGATCAATATAAATGGGGAGCTGAAGTAAGGCTACGCTAAACCATCTCCCTACGGCTGAATGAGTAGACCTTCGACAGACCCTCAGCAGTCAAGAAGAAGTAGAGTTTTCTCCTGCCCGAGTAATCCTATGTTTGGTTGGTCCCAAAGTTAGGATGCTCTAGAAAGGGGCCAGTACCACTACTTTAGGTTCTCGTGTAGGGAGAACTAAGGGAAATTGCACGATCCTGACCATCCTGGAGTTCGGATAAAGCACCTAAAGGGAACAAAGCGAGCTGAGGACAGTGAGTGTAGAAAGGCACAATATATCAACAGGTGGTGCTGAACCCGCATTCAAGGCCCTTAGGAGCGGGATGAGTGATACATCCAGCGCTCGCCGATGAAGAACGGTCTACTCGACACGAATGAATTAGACGTTAATGAAACCTTTCTCAGGAATCTTTCACAATCTTTGTCAGTCACTAAGGTCCAAAGCTAAGAAGGAAGAACCGCCCGAGAGGATCCGAGAATCCCAAAGATCTTCTCTAGATCGAGACTTTGGAGCTCCTAACCCTGCAGTTCGAACTGATCTAGCCAACCCGAGCCAACCCCACCACTGGATCTACCGGAACGACCTGGAGCACTGAAATAAGAACTTTTCTTCCCCTACGAACTGGCTCCTCTCATACGGCTGAAAGTTATTACTCTACAAGATTCCCCACAGTGTCTTAGCGTTCAGCTGAGTAAAGAGGGGCGAGCGGCCTCAAAGTCATCCAGGACCTTCTAGGAAGATGAACTTGGATGACTAGGATAAACCCTTCCAGTCGCTCTCATCTTCCTTGCCGATCGGCTAATGTTCTTGATTCGAATACATAATCTGGAGTCCTGTCAAAATGTCGATGCAGCCCATCCCATAAGACCACGACTATGAAAGGCAGCCCCTCCCCTAGCACCCTTTCTAGTACTCCTTGAGCAACTAAGCCGTAATTGGAAGGAAGCAGGATACGACCCCTATTTAGCAGGGTCTTTAGTAGAATCTAACTAATAGAAAGTCAAGAGGCGTTCAGCCGGGTAGAGAGAGGCGGGCGGCCTCAAAGTCATCCAGTTCGGAAATAGAGGAGAGCTAGCCACTGAGAAAGATAAACAACCACATATGCCTTTACTAGAGCTTTAAAAGGGTTGCGAGGCTATTCTTGCGCCATTTCGAAGAATCAGCTAGGATGTAGAAGATCATATCATGAATGATTCGGCAGATTTGGCCCTTTCGATCTAGTCCCACTAAGGAGAAGTTGAGCTGAATTGCCAATATCCTAACTGTCAAGCAAGAAAGTTATTCGCTCTCATGTGAATGAAGTGTGCCGCATAGAAAAAATTCTGATTGAAAATATTATACTTTTTAAATATATAAAATATTTGTGCAGAAAAATTATATTTCTGTAATATTTCAATTTATTTCACACGGACAGTGTGCTATTATTTTGGAGCTACAAACCGCACAGAAAAACCCCAAGATATCAAAGAATTTAAACTTTTTAGTGTGTCTTGAGAATGGAAATGTAATTAGTGGCCTAATGTAGCTTAAATTTTATAACTACAATATATTTAACTTTGCATGATTAGGGAATATTTTAAGCTTATATTCATTTTTTTCTATATAAATACGTTTTGTTCCTTTTTATTTTAATTTTAACGGACTGTAAATATTGTGATTCAGTGCATAATTCTTATATAATTTTTTATATAAATTTTACAATTATATTCTAGCAGTACAACATGTATATCCTATAAAACTAATTATTATATTTGACTTTTCATAATATAATCTATAATATAAAAGTAGTTATGTGGTAAAAATAGTAAGTTTTTTCACTTGCAAAAAAAATAAATTAAGTCTTCGTATTAAGAAATATTTTTCTAGGGAGGGGGGAATTCTATCAGAAGGAAAGCTACCAACAATACTTTAATTTTTTTTACCATTTCAAATAAAAATGAAATTTAATATCATTTTATTTTCGAACATTTTTTATCAAAATATATCAAATTAATAATATTTGTATGATCTTTAGTTTACTACATGATAAAATTGAAAATTAAATGTTAAATGTTATTTTTTATTGATTGGACTATTTATGTGTGACTTCAGTATTCGCAGGACATTGAATTGTTCTTTATTTGTTTGGCATACAAATATAAAATAACTTAAGAAAAAAAATGTAGTAGTGCACGGTGTTGTAACGTGTTTAGATTATTTGTGGTAGTTTCGTGCTACAAATATAAAAAATAATAATTAATTTTTTTATAAAACCAAAAGGATCAAAATTTTAAAATAGTTTTTGAATCTATGATTATTTTATTTTATTTTATTTGTAAATATATATGTATGTATGAATCTATGATTATTTTATTTTATTTGTAAATATATATGTATGTATTATATATATATATATATATATACTTCCCCCCTCTAATTATGTAAAATGAATGCAAAATGTTGTTAACCACAAACATAAAATACTAACTATGAAGTACATTATTTAAATACTGATATCTTTAACTATTTAAAAGTAAGATAGTTGGAAAATTTTACAGAAATATCATTTTTTCGTTAAAATCATTTTTCTAGTTTTAAAAAGTGTCGTAGGTTTATAACTTTTTCATCTCAACTCCGTTTTTATGACAAATATATCAAATTAATCATTTTTCATGATTTCTAAATTGTTATTCATATGTATATTTAAAAATAAAATATTTATTTTTAAGTATAAAATAATTTTCCATAGATTAATTGTGCTATATTTTAATATTTAATATATTGAGGTATTTTTATTTTAAATCATTCTTATTAAAAATATATTTTATATAATTATATATTTTATTTAAAAAATTATATTATTATTTTTAAAATAATGTATTACATTATTATATTATAAAGCGTGCAGTGCAGGAAAAAAATAATAGGTGTTATCAATAGACTACAATCCAAAGTTTATAATTTCACAATTGTTTTAAGTAAGTTTTTAATGTATTATACAATTTGAGTATATAATTAATTGTTTAATTTTAATATTTTCATTGATTTTAAATATTTGTATTGACTTTGAAAAATTATAGTGGGTTGGATTGAGTTTAAATTTTAAAATTCACTTCGTCGTGCAATTTATTATTTATTAGACAAAACTCTTGAAAAAATGACACACTGGACATATAAACTATACTTCAATTTGATTTATGTGGAACTCTATTTGATTTTATAAGCAATATATATATATATATATAAAGAAAAACAAACACATACAAAATTATAATTAGAAAATGCAGTATTTTAATTTTTTATCATTTAAAAAAAATAGTCTACTACTTGTTAAACACCACAGTAACAAATGCAAAAGTTTTTGTTTTTTATTTTTTATTTTATAAGTACTTTGTTTGCTCTATAACCACTTGCTTTGTTATAATTCTATGTTTTCAATTTTTTTCACGACTTATATATTTTGTAATCTTTTATAATAATAATAATAATAATACTAATAACATAATTTTATAATATATTATTCATGTAATAAAATATATTTTATCCCGAGCATCGCAAGGGCAAACAACTAGCTTAACATAAAAAGAGAAACGCTGAAAATAAGGAATTTGCCACATGTTATTACTTCATTAAATTGATTAAAAAATCTATATCTATATCTATTTCTATTTATATTTATTTATACTTAATATAAAAGAAGAAATTCTAAAAAATATGACATTTTTAACTATATATTAGAAAAAAGTATAAGTAAAAAAAAAAAAGTAGTTTTTTAAAACTAAAATTTTAAATTTTAAATAACTTTTTTTTTTACAAATTCAATTTTGACATGTGATATATCAAATTAATAGTCTTTTCACGATCTTTAATTTGATATCATTATTGTATATATTAAAGATAGTATATTGTATTTAAAATATGACAAAAATGTTTTATGAGTTTATTTATAATATGTGTTTGGTTTGAATAAAAATGGAATAAATTCTTATACTAATAAAAATAATAAATATTTTTTAAAGAATAAAATAATAAATATTTTTTATAAAATAAAATAATAAATATTTTTTATAAAATAAAATATTATATTATTCATGTATTAATTAGTTGTTTATTTTTTTATTTTAAATATTTATATTGACTTTGAGGAATTATAATGGATTAAATTGAGTTTGAATTCTAAAATTCAATTTGTGCTATTTATTATTTATCGGAGAATATTATTGAAAAAATGACAATGGAGTATGCATGTGAAACTATACTTCAAATTGATTGAAGGAAAACCCTAAAATTTATAATTTCTTATATCTATTATATATTGAAAATACTATTCAATATGATTTCATGAAAAGGAAAGCAAAAAACACACAAAATATATTTAGAAAATGCATGATTTTTTTTGTATTATTTACAAAAATAATCTACTAGAAGATAAAAAGAAAAAAAAACACGTGTGTTAAACACTACAAATGTGTGTTAGTCAAAATAATTTTTTTTGTATTTTATATTTTATAAGTATTTTATTTGTACCATGACCTCTTGCTTGTATAATATAACAAAAATTCATACCATTACACATTTTATAATCTGTTATAACAACAATATATTGTATAACATATTATTAATATAATAAAATATATTATATTCCGTGTATCGCACACGGGCGAAATCTAGTATGCCTTTATAATTTAATGACATGTGTCTTCCACTATCTTTTTTCTCTCTTCTATTTTTCATTTACTGACATTTAAAAATCAAAAAACTTTTGTTTGAGATTCGTTTATAACATATGATATATCACATTATTCATTTGTTTGTGAACTTACATTTGATACTAGTATTGCATACATGAAGGTAAATAGTTATATTTAGAGTATGGAATATAGCCTTTTCTTTTATAGATTGAATTATTTATTTTTATTTGTCGATATGCCTTGAATTTGAATCAATAGTGTATTAATTTTAATATGGATTTGAGATTAAAAAAAATTATAAAAAAATATTGTACTATTAATTTATATTATATTATAATTTATTACTCTACCTTAATAGATTTTAGTGAGTTGAAAATGTATAGAGTTCATAGAAACTTTAAAATTTAATTATAAATATTACGTAATTTATTATTTAATAAAGATTTTTTTCAAGAGAATAACATGCCATATAAAAAAAAAAACCTAATTTCAAATCAAATAATATTTATATAAATATAATTAATTATTATATATATTTTATAATGGTAATAATATAATTTTATCATTTTCTATTAAACCTCGTAAATTATATGAGTGGACATTTAATATTAATATATTCAATTTACTATTTGAAAATTATGATTATACATGACACAAGAAGAATGCAGCAATTCTTCCCTTATATAATAGAAAATAGAGGATAGAAGGATATAATAGAAGGATCGAAAGATTATTATTATTATTATATTTTTTTCTTATTTAATTTTTTATTAATTTATTATTTTTTTTTCTATTTAATTTTTATTAATTTTTTATTACTATTATTATTATTACTATTATTATTATTATTATTATTATTATTATTATTTATTTAATTTTTTTATTAATTTGCTTAGGTTTAGTTACATGATTGAAGTTGCTGTCACCAATACGTCGTAGTTTCTCCTCCAAACGTCAACCGGCACTGTAAAACTTGGGAACACACGAATTTCCTCCTGTACCGCTTTCCCGTCTCCAAAAGAAGTTGAGGGTTCTTCCGCCGCCGGCTCTGGTTAACTCTCCGGCTTTCTTCTAATTCGGCGTCACAGTCGATCACAGACGTTAAAAGTTGCGACTTCCTTTCAGTCATCGTTGGCTGCTGTCTGCCAGGAGAAACCCTTTTGTTTTTTTACGCGAGTTTAGGAGTACTGCATAACTATATATGCGTGTTCAAGGGTAGCCTGGCTCTATATTCATTGGTTGCTGTTATCTACTGATTAGTTTCTCCTTTCCTTCTTGGAGTTTTAGTAGATATGGGGTCAGTGAAGAGGAAGCCGTTGGAAGAGGCGGGAGATAATGAGACTCCACCGCAGAAGCAGCAGAGAGAGAATGGCTTCGTGATGGATGGGGCAGTGACTTGCCTTCACGACATATCGTATCCGGAGGGGTATGTACCTCGGCCGCGTTTGGATAACCGACAAGACTCAAAACCGGCCAAGGATTTCCCCTTTACTCTCGACCCTTTTCAGTTGGAAGCTATCAAGTGTCTTGACAATGGCGAATCTGTCATGGTATTTTTTTCTCTTTGATTTTATTGTAGGGAGCTTTTGGATATTCTTTACACTTGGTAGTTTTAGTTGGGATGGATTTTTTATTCTTCCTCCACATTTAATGCTGAAATGGAATGGATTGTACTTGAACTCGAGTAATTGATGGTTATGTTCTGCTTGTTGATCTTGGTAACATAAGTACTTAAAATACGAGGGAATTGCCTTTTTTTTTTTTTTTTTTTGGTATGTTGCTTATATTATGGTTAATATTCAGTGTGCTAATCTACATTGTAAAATTTTGTTGGGCTTGACAAGTATAGATCACTCTATTTTCTTTTTATTCTTTCTGCATGTTAGTTAGTTTGTTTCGGTTTATCACATGTCTAAGTGTGTGATTGTCTGAAAGGTTGGTTTTTGATGGACATAGAATTGGGTTTTGAAAATTGTTCCAGGTCTCTGCGCATACGTCTGCAGGGAAGACAGTTGTGGCTTTGTATGCTATTGCTATGTCATTGCGCAACAAGCAACGTGTGATATATACATCTCCAATTAAGGCACTTAGCAATCAAAAATACCGAGAATTTAAAGAAGAGTTTTCAGATGTTGGGTTGATGACAGGTGATGTCACCATCGATCCCAATGCCTCTTGCTTGGTAGGTTTGATTTAATTTGCATATGTGTGTTTGTTGAATGTGCTCTTTTGAATAATTTACTCTGTTAAAATTTGGAATTTCATTTCAGGTGATGACCACAGAGATTTGGCGAAGCATGCAGTACAAAGGATCTGAAGTAATAAGGGAGGTGGCGTGGATTATTTTTGATGAAGTTCATTATATGAGAGACAGAGAGAGAGGTGTAGTGTGGGAAGAGAGTATTGTTATGGCCCCAAAGAACTCAAGATTTGTGTTCCTATCAGCTACAGTGCCTAATGCAAAAGAGTTTGCTGATTGGGCTGCAAAGGTACCCGTTACTTGTTTTACTGCTTTTCTGCATAGACTCTTCTATACTGCAGTGTTTTTCTAACTACAGGCATGGTTTAAACATAGTACTTTTTATTGATGACAGCCTGTATCAAAGCTACAAGAACACTAGAATTGGTTTTAATTTCCTTTTGAGTAACATGCACGGTTTAAACATAATACTATTTTTTAATGATGACGGCCTGTATCAAAGCTACCAGAACACTAGAAGTGGTTTTAATATTCCTTATATGTAGATCATAAATCTGTATGATGACATTTTCCTTCATCATTTAGCTATCTAGGTCTTATTGAAAGATGTGCCCCTTGATTTTTTGAATATTTCAGCTTAGGTATTTTGCTTTGCACCAAATTTGTTACTATGAGATGACTTCATCATGTGAATCTTTTATGCGCCCATGGTCAGAGTTGAGTGAATTTTTTCCTTCTACTTTTTGGCTATAACGATGACTTAATATTTGATACTTTGGAGGAGAAATTTAATTTTTAAATAGTGGTCAGAAAAGTAACTGGATGAGCAGAAGTATGTTTGCTGTTAATGTGAATCTTTTGATTATTCTGCATATGATTTTGTATCAAATCTTAAATTGATCTTGATTATCCATCTTTCCTGCTATTGTCTTGACCTTTTGTTTTTGTCACTCTGCAATTCCTTTATTAAAGTTTGTCTTTACTCAGCTGAGTCAGCTCACCATTTTCCACCTTTATATATCTATAACTTGGTTTTGTTTCCAAAAAACTACTTACTTTGCAACATTAGGCATTCTCTATGGTCATTTATTTGCAGTTGCTTCTAAATATGTGCGTGTGTGTATTTGGGGATAGAATGTTAGCGTTTTACTTGCAGACCATTGTTTCATGGCCGTCTTAATATCATCTTTCATGGTGCAGGTACACCAGCAACCATGTCATATTGTTTATACTGATTATCGGCCAACACCCCTTCAGCATTACATCTTCCCTTCCGGAGGTGATGGCCTTTATTTAGTGGTTGATGAAAAAGGTAAGTTTCGTGAGGACAGCTTTCAGAAGGGTTTGAATGCCCTAGTCCCAGGCAGTGAAGACAGAAGAAGGGAGAATGGTAAAGGGCAGAAAGGTTTAGTTCTAGGTAAAGCAGGAGAAGATAGTGATATATTTAAGATGGTGAAAATGATCATTCTGCGCCAGTATGATCCTGTCATATGTTTCAGTTTCAGCAAAAGAGAATGTGAATTCCTTGCTATGCAGGTATATGTTCTTCCTATTACTTTCTAGATATCGAAAAAGAAAGACTGTATACCCCATATCAAGAGCAAGGGACCCCCTTTTTTTGTATCTGTTTCTAATACTTAACATCAGCCTGAAATTTGGTGCTTGAGAACTTGGATTGCAAAGTTTGTGGTTCTTGCAGCTGTTTTTTCTGCTGGCTTTCCACTGATTTTGTGATACAAAAATGTAAAAAAAAAAAAAAAAAAAGAATCATAAGAGGGAAGGATTTTGTGGGAACATTTCCAAACTTCTTTTATCTCATCACACTTCGAACTAGTGAAATTTATATAATACTATAGTATCTACTGTAGCCCTGTCCCAGTTCTGCAAAGTGAAGTGATTTGTCTTCAACTACTAATGTTATAACTATGTAATTAATGCTTTCACCTCTAAAGAGAGAATTCCCACGCTAGCTTTTGTTAAAAAAATAAAAAATAAAAAATAAAAATCCCACACTAGCTTTTCCCACCTGTTTTCTTATTTTTGTTCTAGCTTGCAGTTAAGTATGGAGGTAAAGATAATTTTATTGTCATTATTTGGCCTTTTGTAATTAATAGATAACATTTTCTCTTTTCAAATAGATGGCCAAACTGGATCTAAGCAGTGAGGACGAGAAAGTAAATATCGAAACTATTTTCTGGAGCGCTATGGATATGCTGTCAGATGATGATAAAAAATTGCCGCAGGTTAGATGTTTAATTATTACATGCAAGATTAGATGTTTATACCCAATATTATCACCATACATTTCAATGTATTCTAATGCATAGTTTTTTACATTGACCTAACCCAGGTTTCAAATATGCTGCCTTTGTTGAAACGAGGAATAGGTGTGCATCACTCTGGTTTGCTTCCGATACTGAAGGAAGTAATTGAAATCCTGTTTCAGGAAGGATTCATCAAGGTCAGCTGGAGGATTTTTTTTTCAAAAGATCTAGTACTTATTTGTTCTTTCATCACTGCTTTGCTCCCTTATGGCGCGTAAATATGCCATTAATGTGCGGGCTCAAATTTGTGGTATCTTGTGTTTGAAAGTTGAAGAAGCAAACTTTAGCTAATTGAATTAGTTTGCAGCTTTGCACATTTTTCTCACTTGGAAAAGTGCTGTACTTTCCATATTTATATAATTCCTGAAATATATTTCTAGTTTTTCTCTAGTTTGATACAAAAAAATATTTTGGGTTTTGTTTATTTTTATAGAGATGCTGACTCTTAAATTACTTTGGATTATTCATGTTCACTAGTTAGTGCAGTTGAAAGCACAGTGCCTTTTGGCCTTGCCTCTTCTTGAAGTGTGTAGGACAACAACAAACTAAGCCTTAATCCCACTATGTGGGATCGGCTATATGGATCATATTTCTCCATCGTGTTAGTTCAAGACACACATTCCCATTTATATTTAACTTTTACATGCCTTTTTAATAGCTCTTTTCCAAGTATTTTTAGGTCTTCCAATCCCCTTTAATGTATGAAATAGTGATTCTCTGCTTCTTACGCGCTGCACTGCAGCACTGGGGCATCTAAAGGTCTCCTATGTATAACTGAAGACCATCTTTAGTGCGCATCTCTAATTTTCTCATAAATTAATTTAAAGCTGCATGGTTTGTAACCCTTCTTTCTGTGCGTTTGTTGTTTTTTTGTTAATTTTTTTGCATTCTTTCTAATTGATTTTTTCTTCACTTTGTGTCTTTTAGTGCTTGTTTGCCACAGAGACTTTCAGCATAGGACTGAACATGCCTGCCAAAACTGTTGTCTTTACAAATGTTCGCAAGTTTGATGGAGATAAGTTTAGATGGATATCCAGTGGGGAGTATATACAGATGAGTGGCCGAGCCGGTCGCCGAGGAATTGATGAACGTGGTATCTGCATCCTTATGGTTGATGAGAAACTAGAGCCTTCTACAGCAAAACTTATGCTAAAAGGAAGCGCAGATGCTCTAAACAGGTGATGTGTTGGAATTGTTATTTCATTAACATGGTTATCTGCCTTAATATGGAAAGCAAGATCATACTATTTAGTATTGTTTTAGATAGTTTTCATCTATAATCAGCTCCTTGAGGTGCTGTTTGCTGCATATTACACGGCAGTGATTGCCACAAATTGTTTAGCAGGGACTGAAAATATAGACTGGTATCTCTCTAGCTTTACAAAGTGTTCCTCTGGATGCTATGTAATTTATATTTGTTAATGAAATGCTTTAGAGTAATTTTGGACACAGATTTTTTCTATGACGTCAAATGGTAAATATTTGATCTGTGGTAGAAGGCTAGGATCTTACAACTTAAATCAACTATATGCTGTGCATCTAATGGACTGTTCTCTTTTAATCAGTGCTTTCCACTTAAGCTACAACATGCTGTTGAATCAAATACGATCTGAAGATGGAGATCCTGAAAATCTGCTCCGTAATTCTTTCTATCAGTTTCAGGCAGATCGAGCCATTCCGGCACTCGAGGTTAGCTAATTTATGTGCTATTGTACATTAGGTGGTCTCAGATATGAAATCAATTCTAAGTGTGTTGTTCATTCTTGCAGAAACAATCAAAACTCCTTGAAGTGGAGAGGGATTCTATCATAATAGAAGAAGAAGATAGCTTGGAAAATTATTACTCTCTGCTGCAACAATATAAAGCTTTGAAAAAGGAAGTCCGCGATCTAGTGTTTTCTCCAAAACATTGTTTGCCCTTTCTGCAGCCTGGCAGACTTGTTTCCGTACCATGTACAAAGAATGACGAGAGTTCTCCGTCATTCTCTATACAGGATGAAGTCACATGGGGGGTCATCATAAATTTTGAGAGGGTCAAAACTGTTTCCGAAGGTGAGGTGGCTTTACATTTGTGTGACCTCTATTTGTATTCACTTGGTAATAATTGGTGTAAATGATCAATTAGATGATGCGAACAAGAAGCCAGAAGATGCAAGCTATACAGTGGATATTCTCACAAGATGCAAAGTTCGTAAGGATGAAATGTCTAAAAAAACAATTCGCATCCTTCCATTAAAGGAGCCTGGAGAGCCTGCTGTTATTTCAATTCCTATTTCTCAGGCAAAGCCTTCTCTTAAGTCACTATGCTTTTTTCTCAAATCTGAGTTTGAAATTTGTTATTTTTTGTGCTGTGTTTTGTCTTGCTACAAACTACTGCAAACTCTAAGAGGTGGTGTAATGAGATCTTAGGAATAATAATTTAAAAGCAACAAAATGGTTGTTGTCAGCTTGTAATTTGGGAGCATTAGTTCAACTAATTCATTATTTATCATTGTCATGTCTTGGTTGATATTTCTCAAAACACTCAAATATGCAGATAGAACTTTGAAAGCAATGGCAATATATTCTGTATTCGTAATGTATGCCATTTGCTAAATATTCATTCAATTTGTGCCGCTTTCATGCACATAAATTTGATATTATGGTAACAACTTTTCTTTCATTTTCTGCAGATAGATAGCTTAAGTAGCATTCGGCTAGTTATACCGAAAGATCTTCTGCCGATAGAAGCTCGAGAAAATACATTGAAGAAAGTCAATGAAGTTGTCACTAGATTTGCAAAAGAAGGCATACCTTGTCTAGATCCTGAAGATGACATGAAGGCACAACACTAATTTAGTTTTCTACTAGGTTCTGAAAATTTGTTGTGTTGTAGCTATTTTGAACTAAATTACTTGATTAATGCTTGTGAATACACTCCAGGTCCAAAGCAGCTCTTACAGGAAGGCAACACGAAGGATAGAAGCCCTGGAAAACCTTTTTGAAAAGCACGAAGTTGCCAAATCTCCTCTGATTGAGCAGAAGCTCAAAGTCCTGCATACAAAGAAAGAACTTGCAGCAAAAATCAAGTCTCTCAAGAGAACAATGAAGTCTTCCTCAGTCTTGGCATTCAAAGATGAACTTAAAGCAAGGAAAAGAGTACTCAGGAGACTGGGGTAAGATCACCTGTTTCTGGGTCGAGTAAATCTTGATGTTGATGGTGACTATTTTCTATGAACTCCTTTATTTTCACTTCTGGTTATTATGGTGCCTTAACTACCTGAATATACTTCAGGAAGTATACTTCGGGAAGTATTTTATTCTGTCCTGTTTTTCCTTCATTGTTCCAGTTTGTACCCCAGGACCTTACATCTTGCTGAATAAGAACAAATATTTATATAAAGCCTGTCACTCTCCATCCACCATGATAAATTGTTCCCCTTAAAGTCTTATTTAACAAAATCATCCTAATCTTTTCGACATTAGTGTAAACAGTATAATCATGGTCATCAATGAATTCCTACAAAATTAAACTTGAAATGCAGATATGTCTTTTCAAACAACAAAGTCTTATGAGTTTATAGTCCTGTTAAGATAGCTTGTCAGGCATGAATAATGTCTTGGATCATGTTCAAGAAACTATATTACTCTGTGTCTCAGCATCCGTGATAGGAAACAAGCTCTTTACGTCGGTTTATCAGATTGAGCTAAGAGCTTTGGATTGCTTTTGTTTGAGCAAGACGCATCTACAGCAATGTTTGTTTGGGTATTTGGTGTTGGAAGCGGAGCTATTACTTTCTGCTGCAAGTGCGTCAGAAGGATAATCTTAGCAATTAAATTAGACTAAGCGGTTCTTTAATAAATTCCTAACATTGAAATTTGGTTTGCTGCGCTGCTGGTTGATGAAACAGTTTTCTAGTCTAATTGAAATTCTTGACGCTATTGTTTTGCCAGGGTCAATATAGCCCTTCATGCACCTACATAATGTAGCTCTCTTGCTGTTAATTTATTTATTTATTATCTTGTTATCATAAAGAAGTGGGTCCCACACTTTGCATAACCTTGGACCAAGCACTTTGTGCTGCTGTATAATCTGCACTGTCCAACTGTTTCCAGAAGGTACAACATTTATAAGCTTGCGCAAAAGTGGCTTCAAGCATTTTTATTTGCTATGGCTACTTCTTTAGTGAATATGTTCATCTGATGTCATTTCTGTATCTAATATGATCTTTGTCCTAATGCTGACTGTCTTATAAATATACAGGTACATTACAAGCGATGATGTTGTTGAGCTAAAGGGGAAAGTTGCATGTGAAATCAGTAGTGCAGATGAATTGACGTTGACAGAACTTATGTTCAATGGGGTCCTGAAGGACATAAAGGTGGAGGAGATGATCTCTCTCCTCTCATGTTTTGTTTGGCAAGAAAAGCTAAAGGAAGCGCAAAAGCCCCGTGATGAGCTTGAGTTGCTTTTCGCCCAATTACAGGATACAGCACGTAAGGTGGCAAAGGTTCAGCTTGAATGCAAGGTACCTCTAGGCTTTATTCTGGGATTTCATAAAAAGGCGATTAAAAATATTTTATTGCAGAATATTAGTTGGTTGCTGTGAATAGTATCCATTAGGTAAAGAAGACTGTTTATGGGAGTTGGCATATCTAAAAAATGGGAAAAAAGGAGAGAGGCAGAAGTTGTCCTATAGCTGACTTGGTACTCAGCCTCCATATGCATGTACCAACTAATAACCTCCCTAAATGTTTTTTATTTAAAAAAAACCGAATAATAAACTCCTATGCATGGATTTATTTTGTTCACAAGGAGTTTCATCATTGATGTTTGCTACATGATCAGACTACGAGTCTCGATAGTTGCCCTCATAATTTAATTGATGTTCTTAACTAAATCCATACTTGTACCCCCACCCCTCTCTTGTCGGGACTCCAGGTACAGATTGATGTTGAGAATTTTGTGAGTTCATTCAGACCAGATATTATGGAGGCCGTTTATGCTTGGGCCAAAGGATCTAGATTTTATGAAATTATGGAGATGACACCTGTGTTTGAGGGCAGCTTGATCCGAGCAATCAGGAGACTGGAGGAAGTACTTCAGCAGCTGATACAGGCTGCAAAATCAGTTGGCGAGACGGATCTTGAAGTGAAATTTGAGGATGCTGTCTCCAAGATCAAGAGAGATATTGTCTTTGCAGCTTCTTTATACTTATAGGCTATCTACATATCATTTTTGTCTGTTACTATAATGTAACACACATTAAGCTTGTTGATTTCCGAGGTTCAGTAATATTTATTTCTTGTTTTCAATCTTTATCTTCTGCCTGTTGTTGCAGTTTGTTTGATTCATAATAATTCCAGATCCAACTACTATATAGTACTTGCAAAATGACATTTTCAGCAGCATAGAGTAACGAGCAATTTATCTGTGTGTTGGACAAAGTGTCTTCTGCTCATTCTCTCGACAGAGTTGATGGCCATCACATTCTGTGTGCGTCAAGTCTAGAGAAAGCTCGACTTAATTTAATTGTAACAGCATCTACGAAGATTTTATTAACTACTGGAAAAGGGTATCGAGCTTGTGGAGCTATGTCGAAGGACATTCTGTTCAATTAGATTTAAATTACACTAGTTGTAGCAACCAGCAAAAATCATGCATCTTTCTCTCAGTCTCACTTCAATTTTTGGAATTTTCTTTCTTCCTGGATATGAAAACAAGGGAAAACACAGCGTACCAAATGCACTCCAAGCCTAATAACACACCCAAAAGCTCCGACGCCTCTCTCTAATTTCCTGATTTCAGCAACTTGATCACTATTGTTGTCGTCGGCCGTATATTGCCGGTAACAAGCGTCGGCCTGTAATTCAGGCGGCCAAATGTCCGCCGGAGAGGAAAATGGCTTGCTTATTAATTGATCAGTATCGTCTTCGTTAACCGTATATTGCTGGAAACAAGCGTCGGTCTGTAATTCAGGCGGACAAATGTCCGCCGAAGAGAAGTAGGGTTTGCTTACTGAATAGTCTAAACACTCTGAGGCTGAATTGGCCTCGCTTGTTGAAGGCACTTCCTGAAATTGCAGGTCGTACTCGAGCCACGGAGGCAAGGGAGGTGCGGAAGGCAGGAGTGGCTCGTATTGGCGGCGAACTGGTGGTGGAGGCGGAGGTCGCGACGGCGGAGGTGGTGATTGTTTTTGAAGTATTGACTTGTTTTTCTTCTTCTTTCTTGACCACAACTTGAGCTTTTTCATGGCTTTAATCACCTTCATCTGCTCGCTGCTCGCTTAACTTTCAATGGCGCGCTGATTAAAAAGGTGTGTCAATATGAAATTCGACAATGATGAAGTGAATGTGTTGGCAAAGAGATCAGAAGATGAGGCGCCTCTAACCGTTTTAAAAGCTTATTTTCAAAATTTCTGACCGTTGCTTTTTTTTTCCTTTCTCCTAATTAGGCCCACCACTGCCTATAATTTCCTCAGCAGATCTTCCTCAACTCAACGCCCTCTGAACGACTTCACAAGGGATACAACAATCCCCAACCCCTAAAAAAAGAAAAAAAAAAAGAAATAAAGAATTTTCATTTATTTTAATTTGTTTAAGTAGATAGTTGGGATCGAACATCTAACTCTTATCAAATAATAAGAAGGTTCTCTCATCAATTTATCTACCTTGAACAAAAATATATTTCTTAAAAAGTAAATATTCAAGAACATAAACAAGAAGCCATGCTTATTGTTGATAAAAAAAAATATATAACTCTTTTTAAGGAGGTGTTTAGATTAAACTAAAGTGGATAAATAAATATATTAATTTTAAAATTCTGAAATAGAAAAATACAATTAAATAGTTAAATTATATATTTTTCATGAAATTGTATAGAATAACATTTCATTATAATTACTATCAACATTAAAAATGACGGACTTGTAACTTTACATTGCGACTATGTCTTGGCAATGAATAATTATGAAATTATCTATTTGGATTATTAAAAAATGAAAAGATAATAACACAGGGATATTGAAAAACGAAAAGACAGAATATAATAAGCGTGTGTATTTTACTGAATTGAAAATATTGATTTTATATACCAAAACAAGCAAGATAAATATTTTGAGATTTGAAGTCTTGTCTAAAACGAAGGGGAAAACAAACACCCCTCTAACCCTTTATAACTATTTTCTTTAGGAAAAAATAATTGTTAATGTTTTAGTGAGAGACTGCACTCCCTCTCACTGGACAGACAATCAACACCCAAGGAGATATGACAGAATAGAATGAGAGCATTCAAAAGCTTAGTATTGAACTTGTTGCCTTAGTACATTAACTAGCAACTGAAATAACAGAAATCGTATAAACATTGCAACACATTCATATGAAGATGCTAAAATACGATACTGAAACAGATCTACAAGAGAAGAGAACTCAGAAAGCTTTAAAATTAATCATCTGCACTTTCCATATTTGCTCCTTTGAGATGCAGATGCTTTTCTCTTTTCTGAAAATCCGTCAAACCCTTTCCACTTCCGGTTACTCCAACCTTCCCAAATGGATCATCTGGAGATTTGAATATGCTCTCTCGCTTTCGACCCGAGAAGAAACCAACCTTAGGAATAGAATAAGAAAAAGAAAAAAGAAAAAGAAAAGAACATGTCAGAGAGAGAGTATTTCTGTAATTCCCTGTTGTTACTAATGCAATTAAGCATATGACATAATAATGGTATAAAGTTACAATTATTTTCTAACTCATCTACAGATAGCTGAGGATATAATATAGCCTGTAATAACTAAGTGGCTGCTTTGTAACTTAAACTTGCAGGAGACAAGATAGTACATTTTCTAGTTCTGACCATCAGATGACAAAGGATTATTTGAAATATAATAAAATGTGTGTGAAAAATGAAGTCATGCATAAAAGGCTCACACATAATTACACGAGTAGCAGGTAAACATCACCTTTCTAGTCTTTCCTTTAGTTGTTTGGAATTGCTGCCAGGCATTCTGCCTCTTATTCTGTGTAACTTCTTTTGCTTCCATCCGCATCTTGGACTTAAAAGCATGTAATTTTTTCCGCTTAGCAGCTTTCTGTGGACAAAAATAAAAAATAAAAAATGTACTAAGCAACAATCAAAACAAGGCTACCATATATTGAAAACAGAAAGCAACGAAGTAAGAGCACTTGGAACCAATTGATGACAACTAAAAATATAAACAATAAACAAAGATATGACATAAACCAAGAAACCAGTAAGTACCACATCTTCAGGATCATTGGGATCAATTTTAAGTTTCTGAGGCACAGTCCACGACTGGAAGTCTTTAGTAGCAGATTGGGCAATCTTACGCTTAAGGGCCTCCTTTGTAGCCACAGCAATCTTCTCAGCTTCAAGTAAAGGGTCTGCCGAGTCTTCTTGGATTGGCCTAACATTATCAGGATCCACCTGGAATCACCAATCAAGAACTCTCAAATTTTAATCACAGCAAATCAAACGTTCATAGTTTTCCCCCACAAGCAATCCCAATCACTTTATTTATACCTGTGCCATAACATAGTTTAATTGTATAATGCCTTTCTATTTACAATCTAAAACATTCCATTGATACAGGATGATTCCATATATGTTTTCAACAGAAAGTATTTTCCTTTTTCTATCTTAAAAAAGAGAAGCAGTAGTCATCACCTTCTGAATCCAATCTCAATTATCACATTATTGAACTGAGATTATATCAATGGCGTACAGAGAGCAGCAAGAGGGTGGGTAATGACATAAGAGCCACAGAGGGAGAGAGAAGTGGGGGGAACAAGCAGCAAACCAGAGTTTATCATCCATTTTAGCCCCCCACCCCCCTCACCCCCCAACAAAAAAATAAAAAACCAAACAAACTATACAAGATTGAGGCAGGGAAGTCATACCTCCTCCTTGTTACCCCATGCGTCATAGCAGACATAATATCCATTTGCAGTATGTGCCTCAATCATTGCATCATACCTGAAAAATCAAACTAATCAACCCACAATGAGGAGAAAGGGTAAAACGACAGATAGTTATGAACATAAATGCTAATATACGATATTAACACATGCACATCAAGACAGAGGAGTAAATACCATTCTCCATCTTCACTATAGACAGCTTGAACTTTGGTGCCAACAGGAAACTTATCATCATTATCACTAGCAGATCTTGATTCCTGGAAGGCAATCCCAAGAAAATTACTTGAGTATGCGGCACATGTATGGGAATCACAGGCAAGTTGGATGCAGAAGCATGTGGTTATTAAGGGGGGGGAGGAGAACCAAAATTATGACTTGCAATTCTAGAAGAACGATAGTAGGATGGTGGAGGAGGGAAGCATGTCTAGCTGCTTCCACAAGCTCCTACCAACACTCAGCAGCTGCTGTCCCAGGCAGTCTATCTAAATAAAGATTATTAGCATGCTTGTCATGAGTTGACATCTCATAGAAGGTACGACATTTCAATGTATCATTGCTTTCCTTCTTTGAAGTTATCTAAGAACACAATTATCATTCTGAAGCTTTCAAATGCATGACATACGAATCATATATTCCTTCCAAAAAAATATTTAAAAATGGGATATTATCAGCAAACAAAATTGGAAAAACATTTTACTCCCTCCAAACCTTAAAATAAAAATAAAACTAAAAAATTGGAGAGTGACTCATAACTCAACATTATATAATACCGAATGTATCCTCTTCAATACCAAGTCAACCCCCTAGTGTAGTTCAAAGGAAGGCCTATCAATAAATCTCCTCACAACTATCAGAGTAGCTTATGTTGTCTAAAGTGCATATTCATCAATTCTTTCTTTGCATAATGATTATTTCTTTTTTGTACAACACGGTGAATGATTCCTTTACAGTTCCAGAGATGGGGAGCCATTACTAATATATCGCCACATAATTACCGGCAACCTAAAACATCACCAGAACCAGTGCAGGCAACGGTAGTTGAGGAGGTCCGAGCAAAGAGGAATGGAAAAAGTTATGATATCTCTTGTATGGTTTGAAAGCTTGACTCCCTTAGAGAGATTAAAAATCAGAATATGCTTAGCTTTAAAATCTGATCACACTATAACTCAGGCTACTGATACGAATAGAGATAATGCAGCAAGGAAAAATACATAAATGGCTAAGTATATCATTTACTCTTTACATGAAAAATAATGTTAAAAAAATAGTTCTTTTCCAACATCAATTGCAACTCTGCAGTTTCATAAAAGTACTGAAGCAGAAGAATCTTCCCTGGGAAAAGGAAAGTAAGAATAAAATTAGCTGATACTCCAGAGTTTTATGAATCCCTGGAAACAATCCTAGAGCCAAAAATAGGGGTTTCTAGCTTAGATATAAGCTCACCATATTCATAAGATTAGTTCTGGTTCATCCACAATGAGTCTATTCACACTAATTCTCACAGCCAAGCTATTGCAAGACACCTTACATTGATGTCAAAGGCACAATCCAACTTTGATTTTACATTGATGAAGCATGCACCACTCCAGGTAAAAATATTTATTAAAAAAAGAAATTACTTTCAACAAGTTTAGGCAACACACCTCATGAAAGGGGCTTCCAGAATGGTGTAGACTAGAAGATGTTTCACCACTTGTTCCAGCAACAAGTCCAGAATTACCATCACTCTGTTTTGCAGTTTCCAGAAGCTCCTCTGTCAATGCAATCACCTTCAACCACAAATAAACCCAATTATGATCAGCCACTAACTTTACTGCAAATGCTGAAAAGATGAAAACAAATTAACTTCAATTGAGAGTGATATCCCAAATTCACGAGACAGTGCAGGCTGGCCATCACCACATAGCACACCTGCAATGGAACCAAGACACAAGTGATGGGGACCTTGACAAACTCTGACTGTTTTTTCTTTCTTTCTTTTTGTCTAAACCCCAAACTTCTCTACACCATGCATGTGTATTTCTGTTAACAAGATAAAATATCCTCACCTTGACAAACCACAACGGTAAAAACATCTTTCATCTGTCACAGATAATTCCTTGAAACTGCTTGATCGAGCAAGAATAATCTTTGAGACACGGAGCAAGAAATGTGGGTTGGGGGGGGGGGGGAGTGCATACAATCTAACTTTAAGGGAAGTAGTGATCTCCTAATCTATCATATGAAATGGTTAGTGACTTTTGAAGGCAATTGTCCCTAAATGCTCTAATAAAAGATGTCAATAAAAAAGATGATACAATGAATTTAAATGCTAGAGAGCAGAAGTCCAGACCCTCTTACATAGTAAAAGGGATCTCTACCAAAAAGAGGAAAATGGAATGGACACAAAAATGATCACCTCTACGAGTTCCTTCTCCATGTCCAAAAATTCAGAGTTCTTTGGATCATCATTCAATAGCTGGCGTACCTGGTCCATATAGCACAAACACAGAAGAAGAAAAAGGAAATTAACATTAAAACCAAATTGAAATACTCTTGCACATGAATGGAATCCATAACCCAAATTGAAAAGGGCAAAGGTAAGCCTGACACATTCCTTTCACTGAGGACAAGATACAAAGAAGCACTCAGCTATATACCTCTCCAAATCAAAGCTATATATGGAATGCAAACAAAACAATTCTAAGAGATTATCTATACTGAATGACAAATTTTATATGCACGCTATTCTAAGAACAATCTATTTTTATCTTCTATGTGATCTTTAAAACCACAACATAACTTTTTATACTATGTCAAGATCATATTTTTGACATCAATATATTGTAATATAGGCATGCAATAGTAGAATGGAACACTTAAAGCATACTTGTTGGAGGCGCGAAGCGCACAGAGGCGCAAGGGGTGTTCTAGCGCCCAAGGCGCGAGACGCGTGCCTCTTTGACAAACACAGAAATTCTCTAAAAAACATTAAGAATAACTAAAATAAAGGGAAATCTTTCATTTCTAAGCTAAAATAAGCATCAAACACAAAATAACTATACAAACTAATCATCACTATTATAATCCTTCTCCTCCTCCACAACATCATCATCATCAGTTGTTAAATCTTTCTCCTCAAATTCTTCTTGTTCTTTTTCTTCTTCGCGTTCCTCTTCTCCATATTAAGTTCCTTCTTCACTCTCCCTCCTCTGCTTTTTTCTATCTTTACTCTAAGTTTCTAACTCAAGACCCTATCAAGATTATGTCAATCTATGATTATTAGACTGCCCTATATTATATTAATCTATGATAATTAAGCTGCCATAAATTATGTCAATCTGTGATTTAGGAAAGCAAAAATTAAGAAAAGCAAAGATTAAGGAAGTTGTCCTGTCAATCTATAATCTCTTTGTCCTAAGTTAAGGAAAGCTGCCGTAAATTATGTCAATCAGTAATGGACAGAAAATCAAATCCTTCCTTAAAAAGAAATGTCAAAATTTGCCAAAAAATCGAGATTTAATCTCCTGCAATTAAGGTCCAAATCAAGCAGCAAGTTTGATCGCCCCTACCATATATGTTGCCCAGAAATTGATCCATAACACTGCAGAGGCACAGTCCTCCTAAATCTATGCGCCTCGCGCCTCGCGCCTCAGGCGGGCCTCCAACAAGTATGATTTAAAGACTTCACATACCTCACACACTGAATAAACTAACTTGTTTATCAGAGTCTCCACAAAATGATAAATAGCAACATCACAGAGATTCTTGGTGCAGTCTTTTCTCTTTTTTTTTTTTTTTTTTTTTTTTTTTTTGTAGTGGGTGGGTGTGTGCTTCGGTGTGGGGGGGGGGGGGGGTTAAAAAAGAATCGCTGAGTTCACCTTTCAGCAACACAAATGTGCTTCCTGGTTTATCTTAGGTTGCGCTTGAATGGAAGGATTTGAAATGAATTTGAAATACATAAGAGTAGATACATTAGTGGTTCTCTAGACTGATTCATTCTCTAATTGATATGGAATCCATTCTTCAATTTGAACTATTTTGGAGTGATTTGAGTGGATTGAAATCAACTTTACTTGGGTGGATTTCAACTCCATTTATTTCAAAATCCTCAAGATTTCAACTAATTCAAACAGAAATCCATCTACTTGAGCTTGTTTTGGCATTCCCAGCTCAAGGTCTTTCAATTACCTGTAAAACTTTGCATCCCTCTTAATTTTCCAATAAACACGGGATTTACAAATCCCTCAAAGATTCACGTTTCACTTGTTCTTTCTAATATAAATGGGCGTTGAGCCCAATCTCTAAATGTTGGGAATTAAAGTATGACAAAAAAAAAAAATTTGTTAGATTTCCAACTAATAAAGATTCCCCCAAATGTCAAATCTCTAAACTTCAATCTTCCCTATCAAGAACTCATACAAACGAAAACCCAAATTCATACCAAATTAATACCAATAACTTCCAGACCTTCCGCGGAAAAATCACACATGAATTATTTTTCCAGGAAACCACACATGTGGAAGGAGAGAAAAAATGAAGCACCTGTAGAAGCTGGTCTTTGTAAGTAGAGAGATTGGCCGCGAGTTCTTCGATGTTCACCTCTTCGGCTTCGCCGCCTTCCATTTTTTCTTAAATTCTACTGAAATTCTCGAAGTTCAGACGAAAAATAGACCAATTGATAAGTTTGCTCACAGAACCGGAGAAACAATAGGGAGAAAATGAAACCCTCGCCCAGAGGAAGTGCGTATCTGATCGAACCAAAATCCGTCCGTTTTATATTACTGATGGAGTTGATCACGCGCTGCACGCATGCTGAATTTAAATGCTTCTTATAGGCCCAATCTGGGTGCTAACGGGCCTAGTGGCCCAACCCTTCCTTCTAATGGTTGAGAAGCGGATAAAAATTAAAATACATACATAAATAAATAAAATAATAATAATAATCAAACTTTTGGTAGATTTTTTTTACCATTCTTGTAAAATTACAAATTAGTCATTATTTTTTATTAATTGGGTGAAAGTTTTCTAATTTCCTAAATAAACATAAAATTACGTGAAATATATTTAAATTTGAACTTAAATGTAATGTTGAATTCTTAAAAAAAAATTAAAAAAAAACTATATCAATGTTAATGTTAATTTTTAAAAATAATATTTTCGATATTTTATATTTATGTAATCAAGTTTAATATTTATGTAATGTTTTTTTCCATCTTATCCACCCTTACGTGACTCAATAAATATTCTTGAACTTCTTATTTATTATATATAAATAATAAAATATAAATAAGTAAATACCATTTTCTATTGAAATTGCATCTAAACTATTAATTAAGTCTCAATCATTTTATGACAAATTTACCATACAATAAATAATATTAGTAATTTACAAATTTTGTAATTTATAAAAAAATACAAATCAGATAAATTTAAAATTATTTTACATAAATAAAATTGTCAAAATTGATATGAATTAATGTTTTCTGTATATAATATTTAATTGATTATATTATATGATATATAATGACATGGAAATAAATGATGACGTGTAATTTATTCTATTGGCCAACTAACAATATAGGTAGATTACATCAAATTGACAATATCACGATTAAAATTGATAATTTGAAAGTGTTGTTTAAAATTGTAAAATCATAGAAATATTTTAAATCACTTACCAATAATGAGTGCTACGTCTCATTTTAATTTTTAAGTATTTGTGATCGCATTTTAGAATGTTGGAATCACGTCACTAGTAAATGCGCGAAATATATTATCGAAGTTGGAATAAAAGATGAAATATAATTTGAAATAAAGAATCTCGTGTGCCTAAAATTGGGAGTCGGGTAATTTAGTTGCCAAGATCACTGCAGACACAAGATTTTTCAAACAGCAGTGTAGGAAATTTACATTTTGCATTGAAGAAACATCTGCTATGCAGATAAACATGGCAGGAAAGAGAGTTAAATATGTACCTCTTGACTTGCATATTATTTACTTTTCCTTCATTCACTAATTTTCCATGACAATGTCAGGGAAGTTTCACAAAGATAACCTTTCTGTTCAGGTGAGAAGCCCGTAATTTCATCCCCGTAAATTCGTCTCAGTGAAAGTAAGAACTGGAGTTGTGTCTCCCCTCCTGGTAAACACCCGATTCATCCCCGCGAACACTCCCATTAGGTGATTGATGGCCTTCTGCACTCTTCCTGGACAGCATTTCCAGGCGCTTTCGTTTCAACTTGTTCTTCACCTCTTCTTCCTTCTCATCGACAAAGGACAAGAATCTTCTGATTCGTACAGATGGGGAACTGCTCTCTGTTGAGGGTTCTGATTGTTGAGGAAAGTATCGCTTGAACTTGCGTATCATTGAGCCGAAGTAGATGAGGAGAGCCAGGAAGCATGCAATTCCGCATATTAGGAAAAGGCCCCAGAAACTCTTGAGCTGTAGTTCGTCGGAATCTTCAGAGTTTGCTAGACCACAAGCTCTTGCACTCAACCACCTGTCGTGTATCTTTTGAAGCTGGCCATTCTCTGATAGTGTTAAGATAGCAGTGGATATGTCCATGGCTAGTGGGGAGTCTCTTGGAAATGCCTACAAAGTAGAACAAAAAGACATACAAAATGAAACCAATTACACACACACGCGCGCTCCTCTCTCTCTCTAAGGAAGGATGTGGGGAGAAGAACACAAGAGGAGGTCCCAGTTCGCTTAAATATCTCGCATATTACTCCTTAATAAGCTAAGTTTTGAAACACAAAAGAAGTTTAAGAAACAAGATGCCTTTTTTTGAACGAGGGAGTAACTGAAATTTTATTGCCTTATTGGCTGAGTTGAGCTATACTTACAAAACCCCAACCACTTTTTGTGAACTCTCGTCCCACGACTTGGAACCCACGGCAGTAGTTTGCAAGAAACAAATCGACGTACGGGCGCTCGTCCACAATAGCAGCAACTCTTCCCCTTTTGAGAGCATCTGAATAAGCTTCAGGCGAACCAAGAGGAACAAGTCTGGATTTGGCAATGTTGAGTTCATAACTTAGATAATTTTCAGCAAATGAGCCTACTTGGAATCCAATTCGGTCATTGCTTGTGATCAAGGAATCGATTCCTCTGATGGATGGGGCTAGCTGTTGAACGGTGAGGATTGAAGTCAAGCTCGCGGTGTAGCTGGAGGTAATTATTAGAACCACAAAAAGCCAGATGATTATAACCATACGACCAAGAGTGCTCATGGTGTTTTCTCCTGAAAATATAACATACATTCATTGCTTCAAATCAGTAAAATATATAGATATGATACGGCAAGTTCATTAGCTATCCTAATGACGGGGATACTTACTGTGTGCAAAAAACATGGTTGAAAAGCCAAACCTGCAAAGTGAAAAAAGAGGGATAGTCAAGAAAACAACTTATTAAGGACACACATTTAAATATATTTACGGCCCAGCTAGAGATGAAGTTATAGTTTATTCAGCCTGTTTATAGGCAGGTTCTCTGTTTATGAGCAAGTGGTTTTACACATGAATAAGTTGCATTGACCGCGAATGTAAAATTCCGTCAATCTTCATGGTATGGAAGACATAAGATTAGTTATAGGTTTATGCACCTTGAGCATCAAAATTACGACAATTACCACATAACTCACCATAAAATTGTGATGAACTGTTTCTTTGGTGGGCCCCGGAATTCGTCATTTATCCTGTGTTCCAAAATCCATATGACGACTCCAATAATGAGGAAAAATGCGCCCGTGACAACCCACATTGGTGGAGTGAATGGACGCAAGAAAGCCCAAGGGCTGGAGTACAGCTTCCTCACTGGTGCCAAAACAACTAGCCCCGACTCTATATAAGGCTGACTGAAGTCTACAATCTTGGTACGGTTGGTCACAATTGCAATATCACCCACTGCTGCATCAAAGACCTGCATAGCATAGAGACAGTGGTGTCATAACGACTCTTAACTTCCTTTAGGTTGGGTTCGGATAAAAGGATTTGAGGATGAATTTGAATTTATTAGCAGCAAATCCATTGATGGTTATTTGGATTGGATGGATTCGAAATCCAGTATAATTCAGCCGATTTCAAATCCGTCAATCCAAATGCAACCTTAGTGGATTCACTACTAAGAAATAAGCAGCTGCCACACTCACATTGGATGTGACGAGGTTTACAAGCTCTGCATAGTTTGGATTCTTTTGTCTATCTCCAAACAAGATGAACTTATGAGGCACTGCATATGGAAGCAAGTTTATGGCAGCAAGGAACACATCTATGCAGTACCCATGAATCTTTTTCGTATTCTCATCCTCTGAAACAAAAGCTTTGTAACTCACCCTATATGGAATCCCAATCCTCAACTGTCTCCCATTATGAGGGAAAACCCATCCGCGTGGCTTATCTGTCGTCTGTCCAGGCCACACCACATGGTCCAATAGTTGGTTTGAACTCGAACGATTGGGCTTCTTGGCATAGAGAAACTCCGGGGGCACAACAGAAAGGCCTGAATAATTAGACCAGTACCCTATCTGCTTGTAATCCTTGGCAACTACATTGAGGATATCAAAAGCAGGGCGAATTATGGATTTATCTGAATCAAACGCAATCTGACCCGTTAAACCTGTCATATTCGTATGTAATATGTTGGAAAGCAATTGACTACCCCCATCAAATGTGCTTAAGGCACCAAGATTTAAAGTCCCCCCTCCTAATCTATTCAAAAACGAGTTATTTGAGAAGGAGATGGAGCCACCCTGATCAAGAAACACTTTAACTGCATTAGCAATCATCCAAATAGTATCATAAGCATATAGACCATAAGGGTTCAATCCAATTAAGCCATTGCTTAATTTGTTCCACCTAGACAAGAACATTGTCTTCCTCTTAGAATCCACAGTGTGGGGCCGGAGTGTGAGCACTCCTTGAATCGATTTTGCAGCTTCTCCATAAACAGGTGTTGAATCCAACACAGTAGACAGCCAGGCAGTGGCAATCCAAACATATCCCTTCTCCATCATCCCAAGTTTACGAGCCAAATCAAAAATTTGAAGCCCTACCTTTGCATAGGAATGCACAATAATAACTCGGGACTCCATCAACGAAACCTTAACCAACTCATTCCTGATTTCAGACTGTGTCCCAAAGGACTCGGGAGAAAGCACTGCTTTGTAAGAAATCCTACAACGCCTCTCGGTAAGCTTGTCCCCTAAAGCTACTATACTGCCCCTACTCTGCTCATCATCAGTATAAACAGCAACCACCTCTCTGTAACCAAAGTAACTTATCATATCAGCTATGGCTGTCATTTGGAAAAGATCATTAGGGGCTGTTTGGACAAAGTAGGGGTATTGAAGAGAGGAGAGGCTGGGGTCCGATGCCGTGAAGGACAACATTGGGACATGGAGTTCGTTTGCTAAGTGAGAGAGAATATGAGCCATTCCAGAGGTTTGTGGCCCTATAATTGCTACTGTATCAGCCTCCATGTACTGCAATCCTGTGTGTTTCAATGCAGGTTTTCAACAGGTTAACATAATATTTTGCTGGTATATCCTATGCTTACATGTTTGTAATTAACTGTAATGCAGCAAGGAAAAACACACACACACATTTTGAGAAGAAAAGCACATACGTACCTCCAATAATGCTAAGAAAGCCACTGTAATTTGAGTCATGAGTTGAGAGGACTAGTTTTTTTCCTCCAAGAATACGAGGATCAGAATTCACATCTTCAACAGCAGCATGCATAGCAATATTTGATACTCTACCATTGATGGTAGCAAATGAAAAAATGGCACCTATATTCACATTATTGGTATTTGAATCATTTTCTGCAAACCCCCCAATAAAAACAAGAAATGAAAGCACCGCTGCCACCGACGCCGCCCCTCTTGAATTCCTTGTTTCCATGAGATGATACTAAGCCAATAACAGAAACCCTTCAACTCCAAAAGGGAATCACGACCCTAAATTAAGCTATGTACAGGTTAAACTGAGCATAATTAAGGAATAATTGCATTTACACCTTCACAAACTTGAGATAAAGGGCCAAGGCGGAGGATTCCTCTGAAATGACAAATCCTCAAGCATCAAACAGGCCACTAAATACCTTTTTTTAATGAGAAAGGACAGACAGAATGTTCCCCAAAGTTACAAAGCATAAAAGAAGGTGGAAATACGGAGTATGCCCATCAGAAAACATGAACATGAACAAAGCTTAAATCAAAAGAAGAGTTGGGGAAAGCATAAACAGAATCAGTGGTGGTGAAGAGTTGCTCCAGGGGGGAAATGAAAAGCAAGAAAAAGTGAAGCCCCACAGGGGGAGAAGATCGTGTTTTAATGGAAAAGGGAAGAAAGCCCGCTTGCTCAGTAGTGGGAATTTGCCTCAATTTAAAAAAATTAAATTGAGAATACTTGTGGATGGAGAAACTGAACAATTTTGTGTCGGAACCCACTTTGATTTTTAAAGTATTTCTCTATCGTACGAGCTCTTCCTGGTATCTCTTAGTCTTGGGCAACATCTCTTTTCCCTCTCTCCATTGTTGCATGCCACCAAGCCAAAGTCTTTTTGTCATAATGGCAGATGGAGACCTCTTGAAAAAGGCATGTCCTACGTTGGTTCTGTTTATTTCTTCTAACCATTTCTAAAGTTCACCTTTCCTTCCTGTCCAGAACAAAATCTATATATGGCTCAAAATGAACAAAATCTATATTTGTGTTCTTTCTTTAAAAAAATCTTATTTTAAAATTAAAAAATAAATATTAATTGAAATCTTAATAATATCATCACGACTTAATTATTTCTAAGGCAAATCAACTCATGAATGAACTGAGTATGGATTGATTGTTTTTTTATTGAGTATATTAAAAAAAAAAATTGAATTTTTTTTTTTATAAAAACCTTTTCTCTTCTTCTTCTGTTACTCTACTTGTGTTTATTTTTCGTACAACAACTTTTTTAGCATATGCGTGGCAAATCTGATTGTGAAAATCTTGAATCGTGTGAAATTCAAATTAATAGTAAAAAAATTCAATTTACGCTAGAAATTTGTAAAAGTTAAAATTAATAGATTGAAAATTTGACGAAAATATGTTATAAATTATTTTATAATAATTGAGTAATTAAATAATTATTTTATCTTATAACATGAAATTGAATCCATATCCCCTACTAAACACGCCAAGATCCACAGTCAATGCAAACCCCTGTATTATCCCCAAAAATATTTACTTGGGAGTGACTTTCTTATCTATCAGGTATATTATGTACTCGATATATAATATTACATTTTTAATTAAAAGATATTTCATATTTATTTAGAAGATATTATTATTTTTTTAAGATAATAATGTAATAGTAATATTTTTTGAATAAATAAATAATACTTTAAATCTAATCGCACGGTACCACATAAACTCTTCGTCTGATTAAAAGCATGTCGACGTGATGGACAAGTAGCGTCAGTGGCATGGAAAATGCGCGGCTGTGATGGAAATAAACAAAATTTATATCATTTTCACCCAGGGGAAGCTTCCAAAATGGAGGCTAATAATGCACAAAATGGTTGAAAGCAAAAAGACAAAATTAAAATAATAATAATAATAATAATAATAACAACAACAACAACAATAATAATAATAATAAGTATTAAAAAACCTTGAGACTAAATAAAATTTACAAATACAAACTTTGTATTTTTTTGTAATTTGAACTATTAATAAGAAATTCAACAAAATTATGTTTGAATAGGAGAATTTGAAATGTCAAAATTGAATAACAAAATGACTATAGATCGAACCTATTCAATTTTTACAGTACGATGGTTGGCTGTTCACGGCCTGGCTGTACCTACCGTCTTTTTTTTGGGTCAATATCAGTAATGCAATTCATCCAACAATAAACCTAATTACAAATTATAGAGCTATGACACAATTAAACCCAAATGAACAAAATATTGAATTGAATCGTACCAGCCTCTACCGGGGGTTATTCCCAAATTATTCTATCCATATGTAACCTCAACGTTCTAACCAGTTCAACCATATTATTTAAAGATTATGGCAAGACTTTTGGTCGAATTTTTCTTCAATGCTTTCAACTACAACGAATTGCAAAATTTAATTTTTAATTTTTTTTAATTTGTTGCCAAAACTAAACTTATTATTATTTTTTCATATGAACATGTAATTTCTCCTTTGCACAATTAACCCTTGTAAACACACAAATCTCATGAGATTATTTGCTGCGATTTGGAGGGTTTTAATAACTCAAAACATAATTATTATTTTTTCTATTGACAAATAGGTCAAATTAAGATACTATAATATATTCGCAATACATCTTTTATGTGTCGATGAAAAAAAAAATTATTTTCTCACAAAAGATCATACAATCTAATGTTGCCGTGGCTCGCTCACGTAATATACAAAAACTAATTTCAAATAATAAAAACGTCGATTATAATCTCATCATATCAGTCTAAACACATATTAACATCGATTATAATCTTACTAAGTCACCATGATCCCATTAGGGTGAGGGAGCAAAAATTGACAAGTTTGTTAGTATGTGTACATGGAATAGACCTCACTTGCCTTGAATTTGATCCTCTCATTGTGGGGCAAACGAAAGACATTATCATGCCTCAAGATATTCTTCCAATATATATATATATATATATATATATATATAGAGAGAGAGAGAGAGAGAGAGAGACATTATCATGCCTCAAGATATTCTTCCAATATATATATATATATATATATATATATATATAGAGAGAGAGAGAGAGAGAGAGCAATGGGAGCAGGATTATCATGTGCTGTTTTGTTCAGATATAATATACATGGTGGCAAAGCAGTGGCGGGGCCCTTCTTTGAGTGGGAACAACCAGTAAATAGAAAGCTCATTCCAAGTTGTGGGCTGTGATCTTTTTAAGAAAAATCACTACTTTCTAATTTAAATAAATAAATAAATAAAAAATCATAAATATGGTTTCTTTTTAATATTTTTGGCTATTCCAAAATTATAGTTGTTTTGCTTCGTTAGAAGTGTATTGTTCTTTTGTAATATATTCTTACTTAAGTTTCTTGGTTTCTATAAAAATTTCAAGAAAATTATCTTCATAAAAAAATATAAAATATTATTTGCCCGTACATAGATGTTAATGTGTCTAGTCCTAATTTATTATATGATTATCAAAATTAAAGTTAATCGCCATGTTAATTTAAAATATATTAATAATAAACATATTAAGATTTATTACGGATGACGCCGGACAAATCACCAATAAAAATGGCATATTCCTTCCCTCTTTATCAGCGGACGACGATAAATTTCGAACTCAATATTATCGAAAATCAATTTACAATAAAATAGATTCTTAAATCAACAGAAAAAATATCTAGCCCCGTTTGATATAGTCAATCGGACGAGGTCCATTATGTCCGACCTGCCCCTTACGATTACTTCATAGTTATAGATCGAATTTTTATTTATAATAAATTCAATTGAAGTATAAATTTTAGTGAAACAGATATAAGCAACAATAAGGGATTTACTTGTTATCTTTTTTGTACATACAAATAAAAACTCATGCAATAAACGAATTAATTATCATAAGTTGTATTCAGCTTACAAAAAATAAATAATAATTCAAAATATTTTATTTTTAAAATCTTGACGTTATATTTAATGAAAGTGTTTAAGTATGAATTTAGAATTTATAGCGGTAGATTCATCAATATTTGATTAACGACACCAACAACAATAATAATAATAATAATAATAATTATTATTATTAAAAAAACATATTGTTGAATATTGTACTCAACTAATATCCAACGATGAATATTAGACATATCTATCTGTCTTTGTCGAAATGAATGCAAATCCGTGAAGTACGCTAACTAACTTACGTTGGCGGAATGTTTTGACTTGGTCAACCCACTTTGACTATTTGGTTGAATTCATTTTACTCTTTGTGGGGTTGCTATAAATTATGGTTGTACCAACAAATACTTAAAAAATAAAATTAAAAATTATATGGCTCCCTCTATTACTCTATGTACAACTCCAAATAGTCACTTTTAATAGTATATCATACTAAAATATGCCTAATTTTAAATAAATAAATATAATTTTAGTAAAAACTTTAAAAGTTAATAATTGAAATTGTAAGCTTAGAATTATGTGCAATTATGATTGAATTATTCTTTTTGGTTAAAATTAGTGCTGCGCTAGCTCATAAAATAATATGTAGAATTTATTTTTTTAATTAACGAATCAAAATAAAAGCAAAAGAGGTAAACGAAAAATAACTCCTATATCCCATTCCGGTACTTACACATCATTAATGTTAATAAAATTTTCAATTTGGCCATAATTAAACTTATTATTAAAGGCTATGATTGAATTAACAATTTCTAAAATTATGGCCAAGAGAGCACTTAAACAAGGTTTAGTTTCTTTTAAGTAATGAACACTTAAATAACTTTTTAATTAATTAGATGAATGTATAACCTAATAAAAATATAAATTTACTATTTTTATTCGTTGTTTTGATTTATTCAATTATATATAACTTACTTGTCAAGTAAAAAATTCATTTCACTTTTAGCAAAACAAAACGTTTCACTTTAAAACATGAATTTTTCGGAAATATATTTAATAATTGATTTTATTTAAATACATGCTGCATCATTTTATATCACAACATATTGACCATTAATGTGTAAGGCAAGACTTCAGGGTATAATTTTGGGTACTTTTATGTAAGGAAACTTCAAAATATTATGCAATTAAATTAATAATTCTTCACTATTAAACTTAACCTTGATTGAAAAACCTTTTATATAAATTAATTTCATCAAAATATATATATATATATATTAGAAGGGGTATTTGTCTATTTGGAGATTTCAATAGTGGAAGGGAGCTATGCTACGACAACAACAGTACAAGGGCTGCACTGAATTTGACCTTTTTGTATGATTTTTCAGAAGCTATCTATCCATATCACGTGAAATAGAAATGTGAAAACCAATATAAGAAAAACACGTCATGTATGAGAGCAACGGCTGAACCACAAAAACCAGCATTAAGATTACAACAGAAAACATATAAGATAAACATCAAATTATGTAATTTCAGGGATCCAACTTTGTCCTACATCTTTCATTTCAATCTTTCAATATATAAGAGCTCGGAAAATTATAATTAAAAACAAAAAAGGAAAAGGAAACAAGGTGTTATTGAAGAAGTATGAGCGGTGGAAGGAGCAAAGATCAAATGACATTTCAGGGGTTATAGAGTACAACCAACAGCAAACAGGTTCTATATAAGAGTAATTTGCAAGGGATAAAAACAAGGTGATTTCTCGAAAACAACCTTCATAACTGCATGTGAAACCTATGCATAGTAATTTAAGCTGGCTTTCTTTTTGGCTTGAACTTGGATGATGCCTTCATTGAAATCTTCATGGTTTACCTGTAAACAAACCAAGATGACCCTTAGTTTGTGCCTTCCTTTGATTCACAAAACAACAAAATCAAATAGATAGAAACTTGGAGAATATGCTATCAACAAACACCAAACATATTCGTGTTTCATGCAAAGGGTTAAGAGAGAGAGAGAGTGAAACAGACCTCAGTGGCATCACGTCGAAGAGCCAACATGCCAGCTTCGACACATACAGCCTTAAGTTGTGCGCCATTGAAGTCATCAGTTGAGCGAGCAAGCTCCTCAAAGTTGACATCTGGATGAACATTCATCTTTCTGGAGTGGATCTACAATATAAGGAACTACAGATAAGTTGCCATGTAAAAAAATATTAATGATAATAAAGTGACCAGTCGATCTGGATCCGACATCAGCCAAATACCATTAAAATCCAGTGTGAAAAAATAAAAACATAATTCTGGGCTAGAAGGGTCTACCTGCAAAATGCGAGCCCTTGCTTCCTCAGTGGGATGGGGAAACTCAATTTTACGATCCAGACGTCCAGAACGCATTAATGCAGGGTCTAAGATATCAGCTCGATTTGTTGCTGCTATCACCTGAACCCACAAAAGAGGTTTTAGATACCAAAAAGAATCATGATAAAGGGATCAGAGATGTTAACTAAATATTCAAACTTAGAAATGCAGAATAATTATTGCTGGTGTGGACCCAAAGATATTACTCTAATGAAAGCAACATCAAATGAACAAAAGTTTATTAGAACATAAAAGAATATAGTGCTGTAAAATAATATCAACGCTCATAGCCCGAAAACTGAACGACAAAAATATTACAAAAGATAGAAAGCAAGAAGAGAATAAAAACCTTAATACGATCATCACTGCTAAAACCATCAAGTTGATTAAGCAACTCAAGCATAGTTCTTTGCACCTCTCTGTCACCACTAACTTCACTGCATAAAAGAAAACATCAAGACTGTCAGCATGGGCATGTCATCACAGTCCTCAATACGTAGGCCTTTCAGTTAATCTATGGAATCCTCAAGAAGGAGATTCAAAAGCTTGCATAGGCTTAGAGAAAATCAACCAAACTATACATTGGAAGTAATTGCGCACCTGTCAAAACGCTTTGTACCAATAGCATCTATCTCATCAATAAAAATGATGCAGGGAGATTTTTCTTTGGCAAGTTGAAAAGCATCACGTACAAGTTTTGCTCCATCACCAATGAACATCTAAAAATACACAAAAAGTTTGAATATTAGCATATATGAGGAAACAACCAAAGAAAACTTTAGGAAATAAAATCCCAAACCACCAACAGACTCATGAGCAGAATCAAAAGTAAATATTTGTTCATGCAAGGGTCGTTATATTCACAAGAAAAAAACTGCAAATGCAGCATTGTCAAACTGAAACCATCCAGAGGTTCAGCGAAACCTCGAGCCATGTTTGAAAATAACAGGTGCAAATTATGACCCATAAACTAGAATAAACACAACTGCACATCATATCTAACCAAATTTGAGAGAACATAATCAACATATTCCATGTGATATTTGAGTGGATATAACAAATTCGAATCCTGAATAATCTAGCTGAAATGAGCCTAAGCAGGAACAAATTAAGAAAACAAAAGGAAAACATTGAAAGGGACAAAAAGATATAAGACACCCATCCAAACCCTCCACCGAATGGGCAATGCTGCTTCCCTGATAGCTTAAGAAACAATCAAACAAATAAAGCAGATCATATCAGAGCCAAAAAAAGGCTTGTACAGTGAGCCCTCTAGCCAACAAGGACTACAAAGGAAATACCATCTTTAGTCAATGCCTGATTCTTAGGTAGCTATAAATTCAGCTGTAAATGGAAAAAGGTCAACTCCGATGCCTTTCTTTAAGAAAAAAAAAATATTATGCTAAAGAAAATAGGTATCTGAATCAATAGGAACTAGCGGTATGAATACAACAGAAGAACCTAGGCTCCTGAAGATCAATTTCACATTGCACCAGCAAAGAAGGAAAGATAACAGAAAAGTTAAAAAAATATATTTAGAATATCATACCTGTACAAGCTGTGGACCAGCTAACTTCAAAAAAGTAGCATTTGTTTGGGCTGCACAGGCACGGGCCATTAGAGTTTTTCCTGTCCCAGGAGGACCATATAATAGGACACCCTTAGGTGGACGGATCCCTAATTTCTGAAATCTCTCTTTGTGCGTCATAGGCAATACAATTGCCTCAACCAACTCTTGAATCTGATGCAATTATATTGAAGTTGCCAAGGAAACATATGGATCAGAGAATATTGAATATAATTTATTAACACTATTTCATCCCCAGGGAGGGATTGAGTCGATTGACTTGCCTGTTTCTCCAGGCCTCCAATATCGTTGTAGTCCTCAGTTGGTTTCTCATCAACCTCCATAGCCTTAACTCGAGAGTCATACTCAGATGGCAACGTATCCAAGATAAGATAACTGTCCTTGTTCACTCCAACCAGATCTCCAGGCTTCAGCGTGTCTGGATCAACCAGTCCTACCACAGGCAGGAAAATCGTCTGCAATTGATACATTATAGATTAAAGATTCTCTTCATAAGGGTGAACAATATTCACAGGTTTCCTACGAGGGAAATGTAGTAAAGAGGCTTGACAACATCAAAGAAAACATTTTAAACCATATTTTACACTAAGAATTCCACTCTATAGAATCAAGAGTGCAAAAAACATTTCAATAAAATTTTATATATTCCAAGACATAGATGTTCAACAGAATCTGCGGTCTTACCTGACGCGTGGATGTTTTTAGCACCACACATTTACCCTTCCTTTGTGAATCAAGATCTATGTTAGCACCATCTTCTTCAGCATCTTCCTCTGGGTTCATTTCTAAAATCTGACAATAGATAACAGAAGCTGGTCACGTTAGTTCCCAATCCAAAATTATGCAATAATCTGTACCTAAGGAAATTCAAGCTACCATGAATACCATACTAGAAATTGCTTAAAAATGGCATAGACTGGACATTGTGAGTCACAAGACAGCCATTAAAAGGGCATATAGCTTTAAAGTCACTATATTTTCAAGTCAATTCTGAACAAACTAATCTAAGCATTGAAATGTTATTTGCACTCACATTCCAGGGTATTATTGTCGCAAAGATCACACACTTATAAGAAAAGGAAAACAAAAGGCAAATAATAATAATAGTAATAACAACAACAACAAAAAACAACATTAATAACAACAATTATAATGATGGGGATTGTATTGTATGATGATTATAAGGGAAACTTTTGTTTCTTATGAGCCAACCAGTAAACATGATAGCCAAGACCAACAGAACACAAAAGCCTGTCGTGGTGCAGTTTCAAACTGATTTTATATTTCCAAGGTTTCTATGGTTGAAAACAACTTCTGGTAGGCATTTGTTACCTAAGCTAATTCACAAGATACGCACTCTACCCCATAAAGAATATGTTACACAACAGTTGTTTTGTTCCTCATCCCCTGAAATATCTCTCTGTCTTCTCCTTCTATTTTCTTACACTTATTCTATATTTTCCTCACAAATGAGGAAAACGAATAGCACACTACACACAGTTTCTGGATCCTATGATGAATTTAAAATAATAAGCATTTCAAATCTCTTGCTGAAAGAATGGAGGAAGCCCCACTAAAGCTTGTCATCAAACCCTAAACCCTAGACTGCTGCGAAAAAAACACCCCTAGCTCTTCCCTTCCAATCCCTAATAACGAACCAAAATGCCCTAAGCTGCAGTGTAAGAGCATCAGAGTACCCCGGTTAAAGATAAATACCTCAACAATGTTGCCGACCAAGTAAGGCAGTTGCTTGTTGAGCTTGATCTTTTCTTGGTTCTCCTTTATCTTCTCCTTGAATGAATCTAACTCTAGGTTAGTTCTCTGCAGCTCTTCCTGTCAAAAGGAGGGGAAAGAATTCGTCGTACAACCGAAGAAAATTCAAAGTTGACCGAAATCTGTCTACTTTTATCCCAAACACTGCATTTTTTTTCATTACCAGTCATTTTTCACACGCAATGAAAATTGAAAAAGGACCAAACCTTTAATATTCTGATCTCGTTATCGAGAAGGCGTGAGGCCCGAAGGATATCTTCAGTGCTCATTGAAGATAGCTGGTCATCCTCGAAGTTGTCCTCTACCATCGGCGTAGCCATTTCCGATCGACTGTGGAGAGAGAGAGAGGGGGGGGAGAGTGTTGTCGTGTAGAAGGGGTTGTCTTGTAAAAGGGGTATATAATGGCTACTCTTGAAGTTGGGAGTAATTATGAGCAAGCATATGGGCCGGAGAAATTTCATGCTGGACTGTGGGCTTAAATAAAATTAGACTACTGGGCTTAGTAGTAAATAGCCCTATTGGGTTTGGCTCAAATTATTAATACCACTGGATATCTTCTAGAGACTCTGTGATAGAAAGTTAAGCATTACCCGGCAAATCCAAGGTTACTCGTACTTGGTGTCATTTTATTTTCCGTTATATTTTTTTTTAAATTAAATTGTCGCCCGTGCATAATATATATTTTTATATTAATAATATATAAATTATATTATTGATATAAAAATGTACATAATTACTATTTATGTCAATTATATTTATATATATATTATGCTGTTTGATTTTTTATTATGTTATATTATATTGTTATTTCTACAAATTATCTTTGTCAAATAATAAATTAGCGACTTTTCAAACTAAATTTTAGAGTGTTCCCAACTGATTACAAAATTTTCAACTCACTAAAATCTATTAAGGTAGGGAGTAAATTATAATATTATATAAATTAATAGTATAACTTTTTTTTACAAAATATATTTATAATTTTAGATATTCTATATTATTTATTCAAATCAAACACATACATTAAAATAAAAAAAATTTCAATCCATAAATAAACTATATTCTATCCATTAAAAAAATATCATATTTTAAATATTATTGTTTATTTTAAAATATCTAATATTGATTTCAAATTAAAGATCACAAAAATGAGATAAATTTGATATATGATATGTAAAAATGAATTTAAAACAAAATATTTATTTAAGTTTTTAATTTTAGTAAAAAATAAAAACTAGATTAGAGAGAAATATACATTAAGACACATATATAAAAAAGAAAAAAATTCTCATAATTCTTCGGTTATTCTTCTTTTATATAAAGAAGGATTATAATTTATTTATTTTATTTATTTAATCAAATAACTATACAAAATCTTGTAAAGTAACACGTAGCAAGAGACTATTCTCCTTTTATATCAAGTATGCATTGAATAGCTATAAAAACATTTATATGAACCATATGTATAAGCTTTTTTCTACAACAAAATGAATTATACTAAAAGAATATAGCAAAATCATGTAAATTCTAGTTAATCTAATGAGGATCTTAAAGAAACACATAAATTCCACACCTCATTGTACTCGCACACGTCTTTTTATGCATATATTTGGATATTATTATTTTCCAAGAAAATGCGATATTTTTTAGGCAAAATGTCATACCTCTTAAAGTTATTCAAAAAATAGTATTTTTTAAAGATAAAAGTATTAATTTCCTACAATATATTTATCAAGTCCAAAGTATTCAAGTACTAATATTTTTATAGAAAATGAATAATATATTTTTCAGTTTGAAATAATATTTTTTAAGGTTGAAAATAACTATCTATTTATTATTATTTTTTAGATAATAATCTTCAAATAATTTAATTAGAATTGAATGGAGTCAAACCTTCTATGCGTTTAATTTGTAAATTTAAAATTGGCTTGGAGTTGAAGGGATGGAGGTTGAGCCGCTAGGTGTTGGGGTGTTGGGGTGGGGGTTGGGTGTTGGGGTGTTGGGGTGGGGGTTGAGCTGGGCTCAAATATCTTAATAAAGCAAGTTTTATTCGACCCGTCTAAAATAAATGATACTTGCACATTATACACCATTTGCGTGAATTTTTCTTACATTTAACAGGTAAAAAAATAATCCAAAAATAATAAAAATACATGAATCCTTACCAACTCAACCAGGACCCACAAATCATTTAAAATAAGAGATTCATATACATTTGGTAACAAGAAGTCGCTTATTGTATGGAGCTATAATCATAAGACTTTTTTTGATAAACTTACAGAGTCAATTTTGGTGCAACTTGAAAAAAAGCGAACTCAATTATAAACAAAAGAAATTAACATGAAATTCGATATTTCATTTTTTTGGTTGAGAAATTTAAGCATTTTTGTACTTTAAAAATACATTAATAAAATCAAAGAAAACTAGAAAAAAAAATGGTGTCAGAAAATATCAGCCAAACAATGACAGCGTTAATGATTTAAAGAAGAACCGGCCAACAAATTTGTTTCATATCCCTTTTGCCGTCACAAGAAAACAAGAACCCACATAGTTTCAAGTGAAAAGAAAGAAAGCAGCCCCACTTATCTGTTCAATCTGAAGGAATTTATTTCACAACACCAAAGTTGTGAAATAACTGGAGAAATTGTGGAGAAATTAAGAACGTAAAGTACCAATATTAACTGACCAAGCTTTTGAATTTAGAGATGCAATCTAGTGCACGCTTAAAATCAGCATCTTCCAAGGCGATGGTGAAACGGCAGTACCCGGGAATTCCAGTCCAGGAGGCACTATTGATGCACAAACCGGTGCCCTCGAGCATGGCTTCCCTGAAGTTTGAGTTGTCAAGCTTAAAAGCTTGACCTTTGTCTGTTTTGATGGTCTTTCCAAGAAAGGCTGATGGCTTTGCTAAAATGGACACACCTGCTTGAGCTTCGAGAACCTCCCATCCGCAGCTTTCCAGTTTCTGAACAAAAAGATCGGGAACAACATTTGCATGAGATGGGAGTTATGCTTTAGACAACATGGTCTTGTAAATGTTACACATGGTGAGCTACACCAGGTGTTTGATCCACTGTAGATTTGCACAAATATATGTGGGTGTGTGAGATTGTGTGTTTTTAGATAGTGGATAAAACGATGGGTGTAGCATGAAAGAGAAAAAAGATGACCAAGTACGGAATGGTTCGTTCAATTATATGCAAGATTGATAGTCAAATATAATGCTGTTACTGTTGTTAGACGCAAAAGTTTACCTGCTTCAATTGTGTATATCTACTCGCTAAGAATTCTGTCTGCTCGGAAATAGCATTCAGTAGATCCCCTGTTTTCTGCTCTCTAAGATCCAGCAATTTTCTGGCCGCGTACTTAATCGTCCGGTGTGGTTTGCTCAATCCTGCAAAGCTATGAAATATTTCCTCCATGCCGGGCTGGTTGATAAGAAGATATCCAAATTGAATCCCTCCAGTCAGCATCGTAGAAAATAATCCCCCAAGGAGAGCTACGCAAAAGGCTGGGTTAGCAGAGGATAATTTCTCCAGAGTAGCTCCCAAATTCCAGCCCTCAAAGCCCTTGGAGTTATATTCCAATCCCGAGAATGAGGTATCAAGAATTACCCTTGCTCCAAAATCAGCGCATATTAGCAGTAACTTATTGATATCTTCGTTACTGTATACCAAGCCAGTGGGATTGATAGTTGGGCCACAAAAGTAGACCCATGGTTTACTAATATTGCCCAGTGCATCTTTAAGTGTTTTCTCTGTCAGCTTGTATCCAGCTTCTGGATTGGTTGGAATATTAGCAATTTTTGCATTCAAGAATTTTGCAGCTGATACATAATTCCCATTCGAACCTGTTGGAAAGCAGAGGGTCCCACCCTCTTGGATGCAGCAGAGTACCAACTTACTGAAAAGTGCTGCTGTACAATCAGCATATATAAACTCAGTGTTGCTGGCAGATGGAAAGCCGTAAATGCTGCTAATCATTTGTCTAATTCCGCATGTAACGTCAGTTTCAGAGTCTGCTATATTCTGCCTTGCAAAACTCTCAAAGATGGAAGCCTTAACAGGTTTTGTTAAGGGCAAAAAGCTTTGGTCGACATCCATATGCACCAATGGGATTTCATCGGATTCATTCACTGCCAGCTCAGCATGATCAAGAATGGAGATTGTGGAACTGGAGAAGCCATTCACCTCAGAAACCCTTGTCTTCTCACCACTTCTCTGGAGGGGGGGGGGGGTCTCGCACTTGTTAGATTCTGTTACATCTTGACTGATACTTCTAGTTCTTACTATTACATAATGTTCAAGAAAACCCATGACTCAGGAGTTCATGAGGTTTCTTGCATTAAAGGTCAAAAATACGCACTTGCCGGAATTGTTGGAGAAAGAAAGAATAGTGAGATCTTTTAGCTCCAGGCTTTAAGTTGCTATATAATGATCTTAGGTTAACTATAAGTAAATGTCAAAACAGACTAACCTGAGGAAGCGGATGTCGATCAGCAAGCTGAAAAGCCAGAAGCTCATGGAAAAGACAACCATAGTAGTACTGGCTAATTATAGAAGTATTTCCCTGTAAAAGCTCCACAGTCTTGCATAGTGCTTTAAACATTGCCTCCTCTTCTGATATGACAAATGCTACTTCCAAATCTGAATAAACCTGGAATAAAATAAAATATGTTAGTATATAGATTTAAAAATTTATTAGGTTGTGTTTGATTTGAGGGATTTCAAGTCAATGGATTTCGAATCCACCCAATTTAGAGTGGATTTCAAGTGCACCCAAAATCCCTCAAATGAAAGTGATGGATTTCAAATCAACATCAATCCAACCAACCACCCATCGATTTACTACTATGGATTTCAAAGTCATGAAATCCTTTAATCCACATGCAGCCTAATTATTTTCCATAGTGCATACCTGATTCCTCAGCAATCCGCATACAATGGACACATGTGAAGGAAGAACATTCCCAGCAAGGTATTTAAGGACTCCATTGGAACTTGGAAGGCTAGATAGCTCAAAGTGGTCTGAAATATCCAACAACAACCGACATCCGATTTCTTGGGTGATGTCTATAAGGCGCTCAAATGCAGAACTAGTGACAGACTCAAATTGTGCCATCCCAGTGACTACCACCTCGGGCTTCAATTTTCTGATCAGCTCCACCATTGAATCTGACTGCCGTGGTGCTTCAATGACAGCAATTGTTTCCTCTGAATATTTTTCACTTTCAGTCTTCTGCAAATCAACTCAAAGTTGTCAAAATTAAAACAAAAAAAAAATAAAAAATAATAATAATAATAATAATAATTTTATTATTATTATTAGTATGCACTATTTAACACCCAGAGTTCACTGAAAATGTTCAAATAGTTGTTTCTTGATTTATTTTTTTATTTTTTGAGAAACATGAACTGTGTGGAACTTTCTCTTGGAATGTTGAGGACAAACTTCTAAGGGAAAATTTTAGAAACAAGAAAAGACAGAACAATGTCATCAACTGCTTTTCTTCAGATGACCATTAAAGTTTCTTCATCTTGTTATGCCATGAAAAAACTTCAGTGTTGTCTTGATTCCCTTTTTGTTTTTCTCTCTTTTTTCTTCCTTCTAATAAAGCATAACCTCAGTTTCACTAATACTATAATAAAATTTTAAAGTATTAATCAGAATGGTTCATATCGTCTGAAACTTCAAGCATGGCTATAGAAGCTGCCTTCTCATCTAAGGTGTTAAAATTTACAAAGCACAAAGATAAGAGAAACAAGATCTCAAAGACTTCAACAATCACCATACCTCAACGTTTAGGGATGTTAACCATTGTCTTGGTAGATGTCGCGACAATTGTTCATCAACAATGGCAAGGCGGGGAGACAACAAGCGTAAAGCACTTTCTATAGCCACTGTCCTTGAAGGAAACACAACAACGTTCTGGCCCACATAACAATAAAAGAAAAGAATGGAAAATTAAATAACTTAGATGATCTTAACTAGCAAAACCTGAAATTTATTAAAAGTAAATGTCCCAAAAAAAAATTCAACTCAATGTCAAAAGATGCATTCTTACTAAAGCAGTGTGCAGTTGCAATTGAAGACAGATGCTAAGCAAAACTCATAAGAGTAAAAAGGTGAAGGCCGGACTAACTTGTCAAAGATTGTTTGTAAGGATTGTCTGATTAACCACCATAATATGACCTTAGAATTAAATTGTGAGTATTCAGAACGAAATACTAGCAAGAATACTGTATTAATTCTTCTACAAAGGCATTGCACGGGAAGCATAGAAAAAAGCAACATTTAATTCTTGCTGAAGGAAATAGCATGCTATCATCACAATTTCTAGAAGAAAAAAATAGAACCTGTCTACTCTAATCCTTTACCCCCCCTCCGTCCCTGCACTCCCGTCCCCCTCCACCTCTGAAGCAGACAAAACAAAAAGAGAACAAATATATCTATTTTCTTTCTTCTTTTATTACTAAAGTTTGTTTTAGACAATTGTAACGCTCACTGCACTGCTATACCAACAAAGATGGAAGATCAGTTTACAACAATGCCTCCCCCTTCCTCCTTCGTTGAGAAGCAGAGTGCTACAAAAATTTCACTTCAATGGCATCATAAATATTCACTAGACCACCAGAGAATGACATTTACCAAGGATGTCCCAAAAACCAAAGGGCCTGATGTGTTGTAACAAATCTTCCTTTTGAAAATTTTAAATCTGACAAATGGAAGTATATCAATGTCAGCTGATAAACACATATTGTAACTTTGTATTTTGTTCTCATGTCTTGTTGGAGCAAGTTAACATTTTTATGTAACTACTATAGAGAAGGTTAATATATTTTGATGCAAAGTTTGTTTGCACACACACATCCAACTAAACACCAAAAACCATGTAGACACACATGAGCATTTGGTCCACAAACATATAATATAGATGTAGGAATGCTTGTAACATGAATGGTTTATATCCGAGCATACGAATGCATGTATCTATCAGTTAGTCCTTGCTGAACTTCATTTCCTTTAATCTCTATAGTATGTGCGTGTCTCCATAGTTGCACATCGTAAGAAGTCCAACTATTACCCTATGATAAGCTGGTTTAAAGGCACAAACAAAGAAAACATCACAAAGAAGAAAGATGTAATTAATTTCAGGAACCTGAATCCCAATGAAGAGGAATTACATATACAGTTAACAGAGGAAATTTCCTTACATCGGCAGTAAGTGGAATATGATGGTATGTTCTCATAAAGCCCGAGATGAGATTACGAAACCTTCTGCTTCCAGCTGGTGGTTCGTATGGGAAAGATGAATTCTTTTTCAGAACATTAGCAAGATAAGCTAGGAATGGGATCTTCTCATCCGCAACAGAGTCATCTTCAAAGGACAAGTCTAAAGAGCTGCTGATATCATGGAATCCATTTCTGAGAAACTCAAAAATCTCTTTTACCTGTCATAGCAGATGAAACAGGGTTTCGTTCATTTCTCTCTGGAGAGTCTGATTCATTCTCATTCATTTTCCTTTACTTTTTCTGACACAAGCACCTAGAGAAATGTTCATACCTGATTAGGTTGACGGAGCTGACAACTGTATACCGATAAAGCATGAGAAATACGACCACCAGCCTTAGCATAAGCCCATGCTGTTCGGGCACAAATCGGTTGATCCCCGACAAGACCCATGAAGAACTCAAAACGGTGTGGACTGTTCTTTTCAATTTCAACTAATGCTGAAATATCTGTGTCAGCAGCCTGCAGAAAGAGAGATTTAGAATAAACTACAAAAAAAATTGTGGATATCATCAATGGAATAAAGTTATAGCCGAACCTGAAGAACTTTAGTCTGCCATAGCTTGTCAACACGCAGACCACGACGCTCAAACAGACGTCTACATACAGCTTGTCCTGGACGGCCTCCCATATTAAAGATCATAATCCCCAAAGGTTTTATAACAGATATCCCTTCTTCAACAGCCCTCGCAATTAAACCAAGGCCAAACTGATCTTCGACAAAGCCCTAAGGATAATTAATTAGGAAGGTGTCAGAAACATTAATTAAGAAGCAATCACAGGGCAGGCAGTACAAGTAATGTTTAGGCATCAGAATGAAAAGCTCTGCCATTATCTGTAAATTGTGAAGAGAATTCAACTAATTCTCACAGAGATCAAGCATTCTAGCATTAATATAAATAGAAGTACAGAACAAGGTATCAAGTTGGCCAAACAGACCAAATTTTTAGCATGCCTCGAAGAATTATACACAAAAAAAATATTCATATGCAAAGAACGACAAGCTGCCCAAGATTTAGGTTCTATCTACTAAAAATCCAAATTCAGAAATTTCTCTTTCAGTTCTTCCGAGAAAAGCTCATAACCTGATATAACTGCCTCAGTATAATGGAAGATAAAAAGTTCTATATCAAAACTTCCACTCACAGATTGTTTGCTCCATGAGAAAGACCAATTATCAGTATAACAATAACTCGGTACTTCAGTAGAAGAACTAGAGACTAGTTAAAAAGAAAAGACCAACTAAGGTTAGGGCCGTCATAATACATAGGCTGCAAAATGATAAAAATGACCATTACAATGCCGTATCCATATACTCAGAAAATCTTCATGGTTAGTTTAAGATTCTATACTTCAGTGTAGCATTTTACACTAATTATGCTGACCACATGCCACATATACCAGATATTAATGGAAGTTGAACAACCATCCAACCTGAAGTGCACAATAGTTGCTCAGAGAATGTAAGAATTCTTCACTCGCATTTTCTGTGATCATTTTGGACATTGCATCTGGATTAGGATTAAGAATCTGCATTGAATAATGAACACAATCAAAACATGGAAGGAGTCTCATCATAAGAATGTCAATATAATTCCAAAAGCAAACAATTTACAGGTCATAAGTTCCTGGAAATCATATTCATTAGCTTGCCTGCAGCCATAATTCGTGAAATTGATGAAATTACCTGTGGTATGCATCCAACAATTCGCTCAAGTTCTATCTGATTGTCTCTACAATAAGATAGCAAATCAGATTCATGAAATTCAACCCTATCAAGCAAAGTTTTTTTCTCCCCATCATAAATTGGTTGACCATTTTCATCCAAAGCATTCATATACAGATTTATCCAAGAAATCTTTACTGCTCTTGGATTAATATCAAGCCCATAAACCTGCAAAGTGGTATTTGAGTGTATTAGAAACCTTTTTTGACTTATTTCTTGAGTCTCTAATTACAAGAAGAAGTATTCACAAGAAATTGGTATACTCAATGGAGGCGAGCAAAAACATTGTCATAAAAATAGAGTAACCAGTTGTATTATTAAGGGACTGTGGACCTTTAAGGGTGAGTACTTCTCTGCAATAGCAATGGATATCCATCCATTGCCACATCCAAGCTCTGCTACTGTCCTGTCCTTAAAAATAGAATCTGGATGTCTGTTGATCCCCTCATAGAAGGTGAAAGACCAATCCTCTGGCATAAAGATACTGGGTATTACCATCATCGTGAGTTTCTTCCTCTTTTGAAAACCTGTGATGAATTATAAGAGAACTATCACTGCTGGTGGCTAGTAAAAACGAATTGGACAACATTTTGTTTTTTTAAAAAAAAAAAACAGTAAAGAAAGATGAGACTTAATTGCTCAATAAATGCAATGAAATGAAATGAAAAAAGAGAGCAAAAACTCAACATGAACAATCAAGAAGAAAGAGATACAGCCAATCTCAAATTAGCAACAACGGGGGAGAGAAAAACACACTAGGAGAAGAATGGTCCTCAACATTGTTTAATCACTTCTGATATCACCAAGTATAAAATGTATATTTCAAATAGTCCATCTCTTAATAATTTTCTGGCCAACATGAATATCTCAAAAACTATAAAAAAGAGCTCGAGCCAAGCTCCTCTGAAGATGGTTTTTGGAAGGTCCAATTCAAGTTTCTAGCGCATCTGGAGCCTAAGCTGAACTCAAGTTACAATTATACTCTACATGTAGGATTACAGGGCCTTTGACATTATTAAATTCAATTTCTTCAGAGATACTGGAAAAACGAATACCACTAAGAACAAGTAAGTGGAATAATTAGTATACTTAGTGTCAAAGTACGCTCATGACATCAGGACTTCAACAAGTGTAAAATCATCTATCCATCTCCGTTATTCTAACACTAACATCCAATACGAAAAGGACACCTTACTGGTGAAGTCAACATCGGTGAACCCTGAAAAAGCGCTGTCATTCCCTATTTCTCAATTTTGGACGTATTGATATTCTTTTTATCACTTCTTTTTAAATCACTTTCCCAAACGAATCAAACATACAAACTTACCTTTTTCCCAATATTGAAATGGTCCATTGATTGACTCGTCAAAAATCCTCGCCGAATCAAAATCAAAAACAAAATCATCCAATAAACAACACAATCACGCAAATGCATGTTTAGATAGCGACTGTACCTTCATACTGTTCGAGATAAATGTCTTGAATTTGGAAATGGTAAGTACGAAGACAATCATCGCTGGCCTCTTTGGATTCAAAGCGTTTATGGAGCTCCGAGAGGAAGATCCGAGCATCGACTCGGGTACTCGGGTTCTCGAGACGCTCGAGGAGTGATCGGAGAGCACTGTACGCCGCGTCACCGGACTGTTCACACTGCTTCAGGAATTCATCCATGGATGCCCTTGCTTCACCCATTAGTGTTTGAAACGGTGTAGTGCGTAATCCTGTGTGCTGCGCGGGCTGGAGAGACAAAGACTACGGATTGCAGACCTTAGAACGAAGCAGGAGCCAGATGGTGCGTACGAAGCACTGTATATATACGCACACATACGTATAAATAAAACATTAAAATAATAAATAAATAAATATACTAATACAACTTTATCTTGAATCAAAATGAGCGTCAATTATCCTACCGGACCTACCCCTACCAAAGTTGGCAAGTTGCCAAAAGTGCAAGTGAGTGAGAGAGAGAGAGAGAGAGTCTATTTCAGGAGTTCCCCAATTAGATATTATTCTTGGGAGTTTTTCCTGAAATAGCTATTATTTTTTTTGTGGGATACATAATTTGTAATATTTTAGAATAATATAGTAGTTAATAAATTATAATGTATAATAATTTAATTATAAATTCAAATTTTATATTTTGTTTTGTTAAATTATCATGCCGTGTGAGATTTTGTTACTTTTATATAAAAAATAAATAATTTATAAAATAATAATATATTTTTTAAAATAAAAATTCATAATATATAAAATATATTTCTTAATATAATTTTATTTTGCATAAAAATATCTCACAATTTCATTTATTTAAAAATATATTAAATATCAAAATATATTACAATTAATCTAAAAAATATTTTATATTTAAAAAAATATATTTTTATATATATAAAACGAATATCAAATTAAAGATCTTGAAAAAATAATTTATTTGATATAGCTTTCATAAAAAATAAGAAGATACATACAAATTATAAGCATTTAAAATTTGATATAGAAAAGTAAAAAAAAAAAAAAGATGATTGGCCAACAATTTATACACAACCCCACATCTCAACATTCAATAATAGCCGTCAATCTCTTTTTTTTTTTTTGCTTTTTTTAATTGTATTCATAATTTATTAATAAAATAATAATTTATGCAGAAAAATAACATCCTTGTAAATTTGCCAAACACGATTTATAATATAATAATATAATAAATTATTATAAAAATATTAATATAATTTTTAAAATAAAATAAATAATTATATAAAATATATTTTAATAAATATTGTTTAAAATAAAAATATTCAACAATATGAAAATATATTAAATATTAAAATACACCACAATTAATGTATAAAAACAATATTTTATATATAATATTTTATTATTATATATGCAATATGGATATCAAATTGTAGATCATTAAAAATAATTAATTTGATATATTATTTTACAATAGACGGAGTTAAGATGAAAAAATAATAAGCCTTTAAAAATTAGAGTAAAAAAATCTAATTGATTAATATATTTTCTAAAAATAGAAAACTGATTATTTAAGTCAAAAGTATTATATATTTATTTAAAAAGTATTACTATATTTTTCAAGATAACAAATTAATAATAATATTTTTTAAGTAATATATAATATTTTTAATTAAGTAATTAATATTATATATCAAATTACATAGTAAATTGATGAATATAAAATTTGGTGTTATAGAAATAGGACATACGCAGCATGCCCGAGGCTGAGATAATATATTCATAGAGACTTTACACTTAGAATGCTTATGATGCATAATCATTGGTTTATTTATTATTTATTTTAAAAAACGTCATAACTTCTCATTGTCAATTTGTTTTTGACGTTGACTAATTTTTTTAATAATTTTTAATTTCACATCCTATCACAATTATTAAAATAAAATTTAAGATTAATTAATTATTTGAGTTAGATTTAAGTATTTATTGTAGCTTGATTTATTTTATATATCAAATTTTAATGATAGGTAAAGTTAATTACATAATTTTATTGAACAAATAATTATTTAATTTAGTTTTTTTATAAAATATAAAAAACATATAGTACAAATAAAATAGTATTATCGTTTTCTGTATTAATTTATATTCCCAATAAACCCCCCCCCCCCCCCACCCCCCACCCACATACACAGGGGCTTGTCTTAATGACGGAAATCTGGGCTTCGGGTCCCGGACTGGGGATGTTTGGTTTCCATCCAAAATTCTTTTTTCAATTTTATATTATACTACTATTAGTTTGTTTTACCATTTTTAGAAATATTTTATTACACTAAATATTAAAATATTTAAAAGGAACCCATCGCTACAAATTTATTTAATATAATATAATAAAATTTAAATATTTTCATTAAATGAGTCCCACACTTATATACTTTTTTTAAGAAAATAATATATATATATATAATTTTTAATAATATTATTGTTTTTATCAATTAAATATAAATACAATTTCTTAAAAACTAATAACTTTTCATTTATACAACTTTAATTGATTCTCTATCTACTTATTCAATCATATGTAATTTATTCGTGACATCAAATATTTTAATTTTATTTAAAACAATAAATTAAAAATTAAATTTTAAAACTTGGCACTTATTTTATAACAAAAATTAAATTTTGAAATAATATTTGTATTTTAGGATGGTGGGAGAACGTCATTATTGAGAAATTGCCGATTTTATGCTACACTTTTTCATGATCTTTTGCTTTTTTTGCCGTTTGGAAATATTTCTTTTTTATTTAGAATATATTATATTTGTATTTTTATTTATTTTTATTTTAAAATGAATAACAAATTAATAAAATATTTTTAAATAAATAAATAATATTGCAGATTGAGTTGTAGGGCACATAACGTACGAAAAATACTTAGCGTTTATTTAATATACAATATTCTTTCTTAAAAAAGTAAATTACGAAACTATCCCCAGACTATTATTGCATCATTGTAATCGCATGCCAGCAAATCACTCTACAGAGTCTATTCATCGAAATCGAATGACCCAATAAAAGCGGTAGCAACTTTAGAAAGGACAATTATTATCCGCATGAGCTCATACATGTTACACAAATACTTTCAATTATGTAGAATATAATGTATTATTTATTTAACTTTAAAATATTATTTATTTAATTATAAAATATTAATTTTTAAGTGTATTACTATTTATTAGTTAATTTAAAAATAGTGATATATTTATAGTTAAACAAGTAATACTTTATAGTTATATAAATAATATCTTAAATCGTGTCACACGTGCAATTGTTTCACATGAGACCCACTCTTCTATTATATATATAATATTTTTTTGTTATATGTTGCGGTTTATAATATGATATTATAATAAAAATACTAATATAATTTTTTTAAATAAATTACATAATTAAATCAAACATATTTTTAATAAAAATTATATAATTTGTTATATTTTTCATAAAAAGCAAAGTTGAAATTATAAGCCTTTCAAAACAGAGTAAAATAACAATAAAAATATCTGGCTAAATATCATACTTTCTAAAAATAAAAAAATAATTTGAATGAAAAAATGACATTTATATAAATTTGTTCAATTATCTTGCTTTTATATAGTTATAAATGTAATGATCTTTAGCAAAACACTCAACTCTATAATCTAGATTGGAATAAAATATCATTTGTAATTTTTGTGAAGTTGTATACAAGTTTAAAAGCAATTCTTGTAAGGATAGAATTCATAATATTATGAGAGCGATATTATATTTCAACTGATCTTTATATAATTTATTAAAAATAATGCAAATTTAAGAATATATATCGACTGATCAAGGGTTAGAGAAGAAAACACTAATTTTTATACCAATTATAATATTATTTAATATAATTTGATCAAATGCTCGATATTTCTACGCACAACTATATATGCCACACAATTTAATAACTATACGACCAGCACATAACTATCGTGCAACTAATTGGAAATGAATTGGTTATTTAGTAGGCAGTTACAAAGGTATTACTTACAATATATTAGCCGCGTGGTGAGTGTGGTCACGATTTGCGATTTAAAGAATGCAAGAGCATGCTTGTTCTTGAGTCACCTTTTGTGTGGAACCATTGTTACAGTGTCACTTGCAGTTGTTAAATACTTCTTTTTGTTTGGGTTTCATAGGAAAAAGGAAAATGACACTGTGTGCACTCATTACTCATTAATAATTAACAATTAACAAATTTTAATATTTTATTTAAGAAAAAAAGATTTTTTTTATCCACAATTATAATTTCGATCGATGTTACATTTTTATTATAACTGAAGTTCACGTATTCAGCAAGATAGTCATATAGTTGTAATTTAAAAACGACAAAATAGAAGAAAATAACAGATAAAATAAAATAAAATAAATTAATTACATTAATTTTGCGAGCACTAGAGTAATACAAAATAAATGAAGTTATCGTGATATTATTTTATCAAATTAAAAAACTTTAAGTTTAAATTGTAATTTTTGAAAATTTAGTAATATTTTGTTTTGCAAATTAAGAAAGTAGGTTTGAATTACAATTTTTTTATTAGTGTTTATTTTTCCACCACCATTCCTCTCTTCTTCTTTTTTTCCACCAAATAATATGGGATGTGACGTGATAAAGGTTTTCCACTAATTTGATTTACGAAACTTTACTTTCTTTCTTTACTCGACACTTTATAAAGGTTTCTCGTATGTTGCATTTGTTGTATTTTTCAAAACACTTGTACACACAGTTATAAAGACATGCACGTATTTAAATATACAATATATCGTGAAAAACACATAAGATATTATGTAACTTTATCATAAACTTATAAAAAACTATACAAACACTCATATGAATTTATATAAAATATGTAAATACAATCTATAATATTAAAATAAATAATAATATTTTTCAAATTATATCGAGTTACACTGTACATAAATATAATCTTTTACCTAAATTATATGATAAGAGATAAACTAGGTGCAAATCCCTTATAAACAGGGGGTTGTATGCTCGTTTGGATGCAAACATACTGTTGCACATCAGTGGTGCATGTCAGATCCTTTCCCCACGTTGCAAGATTCCCGACAAAGATGTGCAACGTTTTAAGTTCTGGTTTGTTATATTTTAGAATTCTTTTAAAAAAAAAAAAATTATTTATTTATTATTATTATATTTTTATTTTTTTTGTAATTGAAATGACATACTTATATGGAACCTAATAATATATTTTAAAATTTGTGAAATTTACAAATTCATCCAATCATACAGGTTTAGAAATTCTGCTTTCATTAAAATAAATTGCATTAAACTTTGTTACTCATAAGAGTTTGTGGTGTGGAATATACATAATATTATCGAAAATGTTAAGAAATCTACTAAAAGTATAATAAAAATAAACAAGATAAAATTAACGCAAAGGTAAGTTAGCCGCAGCAAACCTAATCAATCTACTGTAATATGTGACTTGCAAGAAGATTCAAAAGACGAACTAATCAATTTTCTATCAAACTCTAACACTTGAAGAACGGTTGAACACAACTGAAAAAATTAATACAATTTCCATCAAGCTAGTCTAATTCTAATGTACACAAACATGAAAAATCGAAATTACTTATCAAATTCCACACACTTTCTCCACTCTTCAACGTCAATTTAAGACTTGCTATTTTCCACTTATTCAGGTCACAAAACTGGTTGCTTTAACCCAACAATTTTTAATAAAAATAATAAAATATAATTTTATAAATTAAAAAAAGGTTAATTATTAAGAATTTCTAGGTATAAAAAAGCTCTCAATAATTCGTATTATTTGGGATTTGGGCCTCCGTAAGTTGCATCACAAAAAGCCCATTAATCCACCCTTAAGCAATCCAACTTCCATTCTTTGTTTTATATATATATATATATATATATATATATATATATATTATATATATATTCATGGGAAGTTCAGAATTATTGCATTAAGTATAATGCTTATTTTTCTGGCCATGTTATTTTCTGAACGAATTTATAAAATTTTAATTCTTATATGTATTTTATTTAGTACCTATATATATTAGAGTTTGCTCCCCTTGTCTGTACAAACTTGGTCAAATTTACTTAATACAATATTGTCCCCGTTACCTTATAATAAAGTTTTTAATAAAATTTAGTACGAGATTGCGTAATAAAATCAAATAATATTGTTATTCTAACAAAATTACAGAAATTTATATATATTTTGTGCACTATGTAATTCGATGTACAACATCACTTATTTAATTACAAAATATTATTTATTTAATTGAAATATATTACTATTTAGGGTGCATAGTGTATCAAATACTCACGAGACTCGTTGATTATTTGGCTTCTTAGAGGACCATCTTTATGAGAAAAATGTATAAATTGAACCCTAATTTTTTTTGTACAAATAGAACCTTTAACTTTTAAAACGAGTTAAATAAACCCTTGGATTACTTGTTGTCAAATGGTCATTTGAATAAATTAAAATAACAAAATAAAATTTAAAAATATTTAATAAATTAGAAAATATTAAAATAAATAAAAATATTATTAAAATAAAATGATAAAATCTAAGCTACTTAATAAATAAAAAATATCAAAAGACCTTAATTTATTTAAATGTAATAAAAAAATAAAATATCTAAAAAACATAACAAATAATCACGTCTCAAACCTTTTTTATTTAAATTATTAATAAATTTCACTTTATTAATGTATTGATTCATTTAAGTATGTTTATTATGTGATTTGTTGGTTTATAAAATTATTTAATATTTTTAAAATTTGTTTAGTTAATTAATTTAGGAGATCATATTTATTGTATATTTAAAATTTAAGAGACTTATTTGATCTATTTTAAAAGTTCAGATGCTTATTTAAGCTATTTTAGACATTAAAAGTTCTATTTATATCAATAATTAATTTTGAGTTAAATTTATACTTAAGGTACTAATTATGAGTTAATTTGTACATTTTCATCATTTATAATAAATAAATAAAAGAAATAATTAAAAAAAATTGAGCAATTAAAAAAAAAAAGTTTTAGACAAAAATAACTTGAAATTAGTCAATTTCTCTATTTATATAAAACGCGCTGTGCCTCGCTGTCTGTGAAAATATTAAATTGTTTTGTTCTCTCTACTCTCTCTCAAGAAACTACTCACCGCGAGCATCGAAGCAGCACATAAAAGTGAGGGTTTCCGTTTAGCTGCCTTTTGCTTTTCTTTTTCTCTCTCTCTAGGATATATCTGTACAAGTTTTTTTTCTGTGCCAATCGTGCCGTCAAAGATCGGGCTATTTGCAATTCAAGTTGGTGATTATGAAAACTAATCCCGATCGCGAACATGTACGAGAATGCTTGTTATCGCGTTAATTTTGAATGAATTGCCTTAATTTCAATGGCCCAGATGATGAATGATTTTAATTTCGACAAATATTGTTACTTTCTTTTCGGTTCTGTTTATGGATGACTCTCTACGGTGTTTGGAAACTTATGGACTAGTTTTGAGTTTATCAGTTGGAATTCCAATTAGAGAATTATTGAAGTGCGGAAATGATTGTGTGATGTGCAGCTGGAATTCCATTGACTCATGGTGATAATTGATCTTTTGATGAATGACTTAATTTTGCTTAGGCTGTTAAAAAGTTTGTGAATTTGGCCTTTTTTATATATTTTTAATTGATCATGTGGTTCTGTCATGTTCAGAAGGACAATTTATAGTTGTAGCAGTCTTTCTAATCATTGTTCAATTTCTAGACAGATGTATTTGTTTAGGTTAGAATTCTCTTGGGCAACATGTATTTGGATTGTGCTAAATCCAGGTGCCTTTTCATTTCGACTTCGAATTTCTACTGCACTGTTTTTCTTTGGGCTGTTCTATTTGCTACATTCCTCTTCTGCTTACTTGTGTCAAAATTTGCTGGCATTGTATAGACGAGTTAAGTTGTTTGTCCTTTTCTTTTTCTCTCCCCTGTGAATAGTGTACAAGAGGTCTCAAAAAAAGTCGAAAATCATAAAATGGAGAAGGGAAAATGAGGCCTTTTCGTCTTTACTTATATTGCATCCAATTGATTTTACTTCTCTGTTTTTTGTGATCAATTTTCGGTTTTACGTAATTTCTAAACCAAAGTACACTACTGAAATCGAAATTTCAACAGTTATGTTTGCTTTGCGTTGCTTGTGGTTCTCTCCTATATACGTTTTGTATTTAGCACAATTTACTTGAAGCTAATATATTCATATTTAGCACAATTTACTTGAAGCTAATATATTCATTCATTCACCGAGGGTGGTATTTAACAATTTACATTGAGCTACCTAGCTGAAAATTAACATTTTTTCAGCAGGCCTATTTCTTATTTTATGACTGGAATTTCGTTGCTCACTTTTCACAGACTTCTCCGTCGGCTTAGAATGGTATTGCGTGGAAAAAGACCGGGCAAACACATTATGGTCAAGGAAGCAAGAGGGGGAAAGGTGATAGACAAACAGCCATGCCTTAATACTAAAGCATCAGCTGAGACACTATTCTTTCCTCTACTTGAGTTGCCTGTCCACATAATATGCGACATTATTTCAAGGCTTCCGCTGATGAACATATTCCGGTGTAGATGTGTCTGCAAGATGCTTCTTGAACTGCTCAAGGATCCTTATTTCTCCAAAGTACATCTTGCTAGAGCACCTATCTTAACAACCAACATAATCCTTCAAGAGAACACTGGGAAATGGGGAGCTCTTCACTTCTTTACATATGATCTTAGTGAATCCACTTTATTGTCATGCAGCAGCAACGATCAAGATAATCGTTGCTGTTTTACTGGTGGGCTGCCAGGGTTAAGTAAACTAAACGCTGACTTCAGCTTTCATTCGCAAAGACTTACTCTTATTGGTTCATGTAATGGATTGCTCTGTTTGTATTTTGACTCGCCATTGACCCCTTTCTATGGAATTTGCAACCCTGTACTTGGCGAATGCATTAAGCTTCCTCGACTCCCTACATCAACTCCACCTTCTGCTTATGCCAACCATTCCGGTTTTGGTTATTGTCCTAGGATGAAGCAGTACAAGGTCATTTGTTTCATGTATCTGACATCTACTGACAACTCGAATTCAATCAACTCAAAAATAGTAGTTGCAGAGGTACACACCCTAGGTTCAGATTCATGGAGGAGGATCAAGAATGTGCCCTGTCCCAAACGAGACTCATTTGAACCTTTCTTGAACGGTGCCCTTCATTGGATAACCATCAGCAACAGGCCTTTCGAGCTTATAAGTTCATTCGACTTGGAAAAAGAAAGGTTCAGTTTTGTCCCACCACCGGCACACTTTGTTACGTCGTACGTGAATAAGGTTTCTTGGATCAACATTGGGGTGCTAAGAGGCTGCCTTTGCATCTGTTACATTTACGAGGACACAGAGTTTGAGGTTTGGGTAATGAGAGAGTACGGTGTTAAAGAATCATGGACGAAAGAATTCAGCATTGATGTGAAATTCTATTGTAAGTTGCAGGTTGAGGATCTCCACAGGCCCATTAAGCTTTTTAGTAATGGGGATCTCTGGTTTGTATCTAGTTTCGACTCTCTCGTCTCTTTTAGTCCTCGAAAGGGGACTTTTAGGGAATTGAGGTCAATGGGGCCTTGGAAAACTGATGTTACTGTGCATGATTTGAGCTTCATATCTCTCAAGGATGTGGCGGGAGCCAGAAGCTCAAAAGTCTTGAATTTAAGAATGGGAAGGCCAAGATTCATACTGGGTATGTAGCAAAATAATCCTTCTTTCTGCTGCTGGTTTATGCTTGTTATAGAAGTGTTTTGATAGAGGAGATACTGGTCCAAAGAATTGTAGGAACTCTATATATTGTAACTGGAGAGAGGCAATGACGATCTCTTTTAGTGGAGTGGGTGGTGGGTGTTGCTGGCTCTCTTGTGCTGTGCAGTACAAGAGAAGCAGCCATAATCTTATTAATTTAAGCCTGTTACCGTTATGCAGTTATGTGTATTGCATGAATCTAGATTTTAGAAATGATTGTGTTCCCCCTTTCTCTCCTACATAGGTGCTACCATCGATTTTGATACTCTTATATTTTCTATTGTGAATTTTGGAGAAAGAAAGACACAGAAAGAATATGAAATAAAATGAAGAAAATAGGTCCTACACACTTTTAATAATTACGAGTTGCTCTTTTTCTTTTGGTGCTATAACACTCTATTGCAGCCCTATTATACACCTCTTCCTAGACACAAGACCTAGACCTTGGATTGTTGTAATAAAAATAAAAATTGGTAGATAGCGACCCTTTCCTTCCTTTTGTGTCAACATCAAATTAGATTAGATACTAGTGTGGCTGCTGTATACCATTTCAGGAAAGCTATCCGCTATCCGCTATCCGCTATCCGCGGTTCATAGGGAACAAGATTCCTTGGAAACTCTCACTCTCTCCTCGGATCTAGTCTCCTTTCAATATTCCAACTGGAATCTAATCCCAACTTATTTCAGCCTACTTCTAAACCCACCCAGATTGCAACAATTCAATTATCATATAATTTTACCAATCATTGTAATTCTATGTTTTACATACATATTTTGAAATTAATTTAAAATCGAGCATCAATACTATCTTATAATCTAAGTGATCACCCTTATTTTATTCTACGGTTGTAATCTTCAAACTAAGTACGCGTATAGTTGGCCTGGAGATTATAATAATAATATAAAAGAACTGCAAATATTATTAATCTAGATGTAGGCATTCTTATTATTATTGCTAGAATATCCAGCAATAAATTCCCATTTCGTAAATTCATCATATTGTAGCTACTCGTACTGCTATTACTCTAGATTGTACATCGACAAGAGAATAAAATAGTAATCCCTTATATTTGCTAACTACTTAATTTCTTTTATTTGACGTTATAAAATTTGACGAAAAAATTAAGAATATTTGGGAGTAGACAAATACATAATTAATTAATTACATTTGTAATTTCAAAATTAATAGATTTTTTTGGGTAGGGAAAAACTTAAAAGGAAAAATAATTAGCAATTACTTCAAAACATCAAACGACAAAAGGAATCGGGGAAAGTACAAAGTAATGATGATCTAACTGAAGTGAAATTCATGATCTATTATCCATGGGCCAAAATTTGTCCCAATTACATATTTAATGGGCCAGATCTTTATAATTTTGCATTTAAAGGCCCAGAGGCCTTTTAGGACCAAACGATACTCCAAAATTAAAGCTTTTAGGACCAAGATGTCCTAAATGAATTTTTAAAAATTATAAAATATAATTACAAAAAAAAAAATCCGTAAACAAACAGAGTCGGTCTCTAATAATAAAGCGGTTGCACATATAATATAATGTAAAGTATTACTTGTTTAACTATAAAGTATTACTATTTTTTAAGGTAACTAATAAAATAGTAGTATATTAAAAAAAATAGTAATGCTTTATTGTTAAACAAGTAATACCTCACATCGTGTCACACGTACAATCATTTCACATCAATTTTTGCGAAATAGATAAGGAAAGCAGAAGTTGTTGATATGGGTCCGGGTGCAGGAAATAATTCCTTCACATGATTTGCTGCGGAACATCAATAATACAAAGAAAATGTTCTAATTAATTTACCATGAAATACAAAATTGCTAAGGAACGACAGTACCCAACTAACTTTACATTTGTCCTTCAATGACTGTTTGTAATAAAATTAAGGGGGGAAGAAAATAAGACCTAAGTCCATAAATACAGAACAGTATATATCCTAGTAAAACACCAAACACTTTAACCTCTATAATTTTGCTCATTTATTGTTGTACCCGTTGCCTGTCCTCCTTGATTTTGCGCACTCTCCAAACCACGAAAACCGACCATTTCTGCGCCCACGCAGGGGAGTGCCTTGCTTAGCCTGGTTGTGCAGCATGCCAGAAAAAGAGCGTTTGGAAAATATTTCATCCAAGAAAAAAAAAAATCGATACTGGACATGCAAAATGTGGATGAATATCAAACAGTTTTATTACCTTTCCCCTCGTGCTATGTCTGGTGTTATTCCAACAGAACATCCCACTGCAACCCGCTGCTCCCGATCCAGATTCATATCCCCTGGACAGATAACAGAAAGTGAAATATGAGATTTCCAATACCAAGCATTTTCTTCTAAGTTGTAACTGCAAATTTTATGCCAGCCAGACCTAAAATTTACTTCTTTTCTAGCAAATTTTAATTAGACAATAGTTATGGCTAAATTTAGGTGCTCTGACTTCATATAGTCATGGCTTAACTTAAGTACGGAGAAAGCCAGGCTTTCAATTCCAGGAGCAGGCATTGTTGGTGTCTTGTTGAAAATATATGCATGCCAATTCATGTACATCAATTTTAGAGAGCAAGGCAAAGAAGCATGTATTCACAAAAATATACAAAGTAAACTAAACATGAAGAAACGAAAAGGTAGCATCCCATAATGGGCAAAGCAAACTTTCCTTCCCCCCCCCCCCCCCTTCCATTTTCCACTGAATCATGGTCACCACACAATTCTGAATATTAGTCGTTTTAGTACAGCCACATGATATCATTCTAAGGTTTGAACAGGATGGAAATGGATGTAGGAGCTAATATACGGGACAAAGAAGTGAAGATATTTTAGACAAGGTCAAGGAATTCTTGACAAGTTCCATAACGTTTTTCCAAAAGCTGATATTGGTCATTGAATTAATTTAGCATCAGTTCTTTCATCACCAGTATAGTATCCAATCTAAATCTTTGAAGTAAATTTGGATATGACGAAATTATGAGATAGAGAGACTCACATGGTATCCTGGCTGAAATTGTTGGTAAAGCTGCTATTGTGCAACAAGCTTGGAGATATGGGATAATGATTGGCCCTGGTAGCAATTTGGTCCTTGTGAGACACCATTCCATTTCCACCGTTGATCTTCAGAGCTTTGATTTCATGATTTAACTCATCCTCCCAGTGCTGCAAAGGCACATCCTCAGAATTCATAGATTCCAGTTCATTTGTAGGAGGATACATGCTGCCATCCTGTGGAAGCACTTGATTTCTTTCGGGCTTCAAACGGCTTAGTGATCCAGGAGTCCCTTTCTCCATCGCCTGCAACCATGCAGTTTCCAATCTCTGCTCATGAATGATGGATTCAATTCTTTTCACAGGAATATCTGACTTGCTTTCTTTTGAAGTGCCCGTGTTTCCATTTCCAGTAACAGACTCAAAAGGTGGCTCCATTTGATTAACTTCACACCTATTGAAGCTCATATTTTTGTCCTGCTTCTGAGCAAAAGACTCGGGTAGCAGGATTATTTTTACCTCAACATTTCGCCGTAATACAATCTCAAATGAGTTGGTGATGCTGCTCAGGAAACCTTCTGCTCTGGTTTTGATATTTCTCTCTCCGAATGCAATGTGAGCTACAAAACCTCCTGCAAGTAGATAAACTGCAAGCTTCAGTAGACAAGCAGTGGCAAATGTAACATTTGTGGGAGTGTTTGCAGAAAATTCCTACAGCTTTCAGCTTCTTTTAAGCAATTTTGAAGTGTTTGGGAGTGCTGATTCCACCAACACTTCATTTGCTAGAATTTGAAATTCAAAAGTAGATGCGGAGTTGCTTCTAGGCGATTATGGAAATTGGTAGATAATTACATGTTCTTTAGGACACCTCCTAACGTAACCTCAAAATTGAAGGAAAAAGTGATTTTGTCATCAAACACTCCCAACTTCTGATTTTGTCAAAGCTCACTTGTTATCTCCTTATCATAAAGCATTTTAAAATTGTTCTCATTAGACCATGCTAATGGGCAAATGCAGAAAAAGATAGATCAATGTCGTCTCAAGCTCCATTTGTCAGAAAATTTTCATTCTCATTCGAATAGAAGAAAAGAGTTGAAATTTACACATCAAAATTTGAAAAAATCCAGATGCACATTATAATAAATTAGAGTTAATACACATATATAAATGATTCTTATAGATAATGCAGTTACCTTTAACTTCAGATATTGACACAAGCCTTCCATGAGAATGAAGGAGTTGCCTCAATGTCTTAGAATGACACTTGTCAATGCACTGAAGCCAGATATCAGTCAGCATCTTCGAGTTCATGCATCTTAAAGCACTTCTCCCGCCACCTTTGCAGTCATCTCGTGATATGGTAGATTGGATTACATTGGGACTGAAATGGAAACTGGCACCATCATTTAGTGAGACAGAACTGTCTTTGCTTGTGGAATTGCAGTGAGCAGATCTCGGAAAAGCTTTGGCAGAACCCAAATTTTCGGGTGCTAAATGTGCATCAGTTCTCTGTTTCTGGGTAGTAGATTCTCTAAGCATGGTCACATGGTCCTCTTCGGTTGCCTTAGAGCTCTGTCTTCTACTGCTCCCTGAGTGAGTTCGTTCTGGTGAAGCCACAGATCCTAACTGTAATAGTGTTGCAGTGAACCATGTTGACCGTTCACTTGAAGCTCTCAGATGCTTCTCTGCTTCTGAGAGAAGCGTCAAGGCATGCTTCAGCCTGTCCAATTCTCTTTCCGATACTGAAATAAATTCAATCAGCCACTCAGAAAATTATAAATATAATGAGCAACATAAAATGTGAAAAGTTCGTGGCATTTCATTCGAAAACGGGTTGTCTGCATTCGTATGTAGTTAAGAATCATAAACACATTTCCAATTGAAGACTTACTAAAACACCAATATATAAGAAGACGCCTAAACATCCTTTCCAAAGTAGTTACGCATTTTAGAACCATACAGATGCCAAAACATCCTTCCCATAAGTAAATTGTCGTCATCTACAACAAGCAATGGCGTAAAAGACTGGTCCTAGTGCCTAAGTGGGGCCCACATCGGGAAAGTAGTGGATATGGCTAAGGGCAGCCTAGCTCCTATGTGTGTACTTGAAATACACAATCATCATATGTGCTGCAAAGATTGTGAGCGTCATATTAGAGACCCTCTTAAAACTAAATTGAGCCATTGCAAAAATTGCATTTTGGAAAGCACTAATTATGCAAGGTGTAATTACTGTCATCTATCAGCTCTTAGTGGTCTATTCTATCAACTCTTTTGGTAGTGGAGCTGAAACCATCAATTCTAACCCTTTGATCACCACATATTTTGCAACCTTGATAAACCCAAATCCATTTATAAAAAGAAACGAAGGATCTCTTCATGATTTTCTAATGTGACAATATTATTGAATAGGAAGGCAACAACAAAAATGTTATTTTCACGTTAATGTCATTGAATTGGGCTACTGATAGGAAAGGTAAGCTGATGATATAGGTGCTTGGAGTTTTACGAGATGATGCCAAAACATCAAATTTCTCATCAGCAAATGTATAACAGCAAACCCACCTATACATGCAAATCAAATGTAAAGTTTGTTTGTTCACAGAAAGTCAATGCCTCATGCTCTTATTCAGTGTATTTAATACCGAAATTAGCCGCATGGAAGGAATAAAGCATACTTCAGCTCCCATTCCAACTTTTTTCCTTTCCTTTGACAAGTATATTGCTTTTAACTAAAAGTCAATAAAATATCCAAGCCCAAGAACCAGCAGAAGAATTCTTATTTTTAACATTTGAAAACGAATAAGGATAAAAATTATGAGCATTTAGGACAATTTTAATTCATTTTGGAGTTGATGCATTCTAATAGATGCAGACAAGGAGAATAAATCCCAACCAACGTATATATAGGGTAGCATTTCCTTGGTTATAATTTGTGAAAATCTGAACTGGATCCACTTCTGATCCAACATAGTATTATCTTCTAAAGAGTTTTCAGCCGTTTGCATTCAGAAAACAGGAGTATATTGTTTTCACATCAAAATTCAACCAGTGTCCAAGTAAGATTCAATTCTTACCTCCATACTTGCTTGTAGACCCCCCTCCCCTCCCCCAAGAATTTTTTTAATTAATTAAAGAATAAGGATACTCCAGTCTTGCTTGTCCAAATTTAAAAGAATTACTGCATTTTGTAATCATACTTGCCTCTTTCAGGCTTTTAGAACCCCCCCCCCCCCCCCCCCCCACCCAAAAAAATTACAATATAAGGACAAGGGTACTTCTGTCATGCTTGTCCACGTGTAGAAAAATTACTGCAGATTCATAATTGCTAGTATACCATATCATCCACATTAGTGATTGTATTGTTATGAGCTACTGAATGACATTGGGATTCTGAAGAAATATAGTAACATTTATATTACAGTATACATTGGGGGACTAAAAGATCAGAGAGACACTTACAGCCTCCAGCACCGAAGAAAGAGTCATGTTTCCCGTCAACGCTATTCGGGTAGGTTCCAGCAATAATATCTACAATAAGGGTTGCCATTTGAGACATTAGAACTATTGGATCGACTCCTGTATCCATCAATTCTCTGGCTTTAATCACTGTTTCTGTTGCATTTGATGACATGGCTAACTCCAACAGGTCCAATAATTTCTCATCTGAAACAACCCCAATCTACAGCAGGAAAAAACACACATATTATTTGGTAATTTTGAATGAAAAAGATTCAAAACCATGGGATCAAAAGAATATTATGACTTCTAGTTAAAAAAATTTAACAACGTGGATAATGTTTATTAGAACAATGGGAACTGAAAAGTGCATAAGAGAATATTTGGCTAAACTCACAAGCTCATTAACCAAGGAGACAGTGATTCTTTTTCCAAACAAACTCAACTGGTCCATCATCGTTTCTGCATCACGTAGCGAACCATCCGCATTTGAAGCAATCAACTCCAATGCGTCTGACTCGGTATCCAAATTCTCTTCACTGGCAATCTTTTTCAGCCGAGCGACAATTTCACTGTTGCTAATTTTGTTGAAAATGTGCTTCTGACATCGGGACATTATGGCACGTGGCACATTGTCAACATCAGTTGTAATAAGTACAAAAACAACATGTGGAAGCGGTTTCTCAAGAAGCCGAAGAAATGCCAGCCATGTCTTTGAGGGCAACAAGTGGCACTCATCAATTACTAAAACCCTGAACTGCGAAAGTGCTGATGGATGAACCACAGAGAGGCTTTTCAACAGATTTTTAATCTTGTCAATTCCCTTCTCATTGGATCCATCAACTTCTCTAAGATACCTACTCTTTCCAGATATGAAATCAGCGCATTCCCTGCAGACCCCACATGGCTTAGTCTCTTCAGTGGCAAGGCAATTCAAAGCAGCAGCGAAAATTCTCGCCATTGAAGTCTTTCCTGTTCCACGAGGTCCTTGGAAAAGATAAACAGGGGCAATCCTTCCTCTTGAAATTGCATTCATAAGAGACTGAACAACTATATTCTGCCCAATCAATTCATCAAAAAACATCGGCCTATATTTATGGCTCAGGCTTCTAGCATTCTCAGGAGAACCTTCTTCATCTACTTCCCCATTCAAAGCCACTAGTTCTAATCCCTCCTGGCTCCTACAACTTGTAGACCACCTCCTACCATCCAACCTGCTCAATGCCTCCAAATCAAGCTCTCCAAGATTCGTGGAGAGCTCATCATCACTGTTCTCACTACCCAGAGATGATCCTCCTCGGCCATCATTGTTAGTAAGAAGGGGGACAAGACTTTGATTGGCAATTCTAGAACTCAGTCTCTTGTTGGAACCCAAAGAAGAGCGACGCCGTCTTCCTTGATGCACGGACTGGGTCCCACAAAAGATGCTGCTTCCTTTCCTCCTTAAAGAATCCGAAAGGGATGGAGAGCAACAACTTCCATGCCCTGTTCTAGACTTAGGTGTCGACCTCCTCGACCAATAACAAGGAATCCCACATCCCTGTCGCCCCGGCAAATCCAACTGATCATCCACCTCATCATCAGCATCGTTAAAAGATCCCGTTGTAGCATCCCAAGACTCAACGGTACTAGGGTTCCTAATGCCATATTTATTGTAAGAGCTAGTGGACAAAGCTGGTGTGCTATATGAAATAGAATCATCTTCTTTCCTATGACTCCTCAGCAACTTTGTTGATGAATGGGCCCAGCCCTTATGCTTGAGCCTTGCAAGCAATGGGGAGAGTGCAGTAGCCCTTCTTAAATCCTCAGAATTACAGTAATCCTCAGTATCATCAGACTGATCAACTAAACTCACCAGATCTTCCCTCCCTAAACCTAAACCAGGCAAACCCTCCACTACATTTTTCGCGCATCTACTAATTATTATCTGCTTCTGCAATTTCTCATTATGATGCCTGAGGCTGGCACTAGAATAGTTACTTCTCTTTGACTTCTTCTTGATTGTGCGCATAATGGATGGAGTGAAGTCTGTGTCTTTACACTTAAAGATTGCTGAAGGATAACTATCACTCCTTGAATCATTTCCAACTACATTCCTTGCATCACTCAGGCTATCGATATCTAGGCTCTCATCCTGAGTCGAAATTGAGCCTTCATCCTTACTGTTCTCAACGTCATCTTCACCAATCTGCTTACTTCTTTCACTCTCGGATTTCTGACCCCTCCAATTATACAAAAACACCCTTCTCTCTTTTTCTTTCACATTAACATTGCCCTTATCATTAGCAGCGTTTACACCAGTATAATTATTGTTAGGATTACTTTGGACTTGCAATGAGGTTTGTGAAAACTGTTGAGAGGAAGAAGCAATATTGTCATTACCATTAATCTGCCCATTCTTGTGGTGATGCACGTAGTGATGCTTAGTAAGAGATCTAGCAGAATTAATCGGGGAGCGCCATGAAGAAGATGTGCCAGGGTCCCTTAGCACTCTCGCTGCCTTGCGAATTTGCGTCAACTCCTTCTTCAAATGCAAGTTGCTTGGATCAATCCCCCCACCGCCACTACCAGCACCGACCAACGCCCCTCCCCCTCGACCGCCGCCGCCCCCTATTTCTACTGACATTGCTGCTTGGTACTAGCAGTAACTACGCTGCAGCAAGAAACAAAAATAGGATGGAATGAGGTAAAAATAAATCAGTGGTCTATCAAGGAACTAAAATGCAGATCTGACAGGCTTCACTCCTAATCTCTTCGATATATCATTTTCCTCACAGCCGCCATTAATAAGGGGTGGGCTGAACTTAAGAATGTACAGCTAAGAGGTTAATAATTATTCAGAAGCAGAGTGAGATAAGGAGGTTAATGAGTAGTAGGGTTCAAGGGAATCCAAATAAATTGAAAGAATTACTCCACTACGACTGGAGGGAGGATTGAATTATTTCGTGCTTATTAAATGGGAAAGAATATAATTCCGTTCTTGGTGGTTGAAATCGATGAGAAATAGGAAAAGTTTTGAAGAGCGGAGGTCCCGCCTAAGAAGGCGAGCAAGATTTTTGAGGCTCCAAAGATCCTCCTCTACTCTCTTCCATCTAAATGAGAAAGAGAGAGAGAGTGTGTGGGTCTTATTTCCTTCTCTCTTTGTCTGAAATTTCCTTCTTCATTTGCTGTCTTAGTTTCCCATTAGTAATTCCACGTTTTTTCTTTATTGTAGGAACACTGCTTCCTTTCCATTCATTCATCCCTCCTTTCACCCATTTATTTCATTTTATTTTATATTTTATTAATATATATTATACTTATTAAATATTATTCTCTCCATTTTAGTATGAAATAACTTATTACCTCTAACTAATAAAACAAAACTTTAACTTTCGAAATATAATTTTTTTAAAAATTAAAATATTTTTTTTAAAACATAAAACTACTATTAATAAATATATTACGTATATTAATAAATTTTGTCTTATTGGTCCCTTAAGGGGTATGGGCTACATTCAGCTTTGCAATGTCTAGCGCGGGTAGACCGCCAATCGACGGTGAGCGTCTGAAATATATAATAAAATACAAAGAATAGAAGATCCAAACATCTCGTTTACAGAAAAGCTTTCTAATTCGAAACTTTTTTTTTTCTACCATTTGATTTTTTAAATCTCCATTATTAATTTTTTTCTTTTCCATTTTCTACTCCTCATTTAAGGCAAATTGAAGGCTAAATAAATAAACTTAGGTAACCTATGCGTGTAGATAATTAAAAGAAAAAAACATTTTTTATTTATATAATTAGAACATGCGAAATTATACACGTGTTTTAAATGTGCTTTTAATATAGGTATATATTTATACTAAATAATATTTGGTGAATGATATTCTATTTTAATTAATACTCACTATTTTTTGAAAAATATAATTACAATATTAAACTAAAATTTAATTTTTTAAAATGTTTTTTAAAATTGAAAATGTTATTATATTTGTAAGTAGATATTTTATGAATATAAAATATTGTGACAATTATAAAAATACTATATATTATTATGTTGAAATTGTCAAATTATATTTGAAATGTTACTTATAAGTCAAAATAGATGTTAATGTTAATAGAAAGTAAGAATTATGGTAATTTCTTAAAATATTTCTTATATCAAATGATCGATCATAAATTAAGTAATTGTGTATAGTGTAATCTTGAAAATATATAAATTATCAATATGAAACAAATATTTTATAATTACATTTTGAATAATATAAGATCATATAAACACGAGACATATTAATTATTTCTTTTTATTTTTATCTAAAGTTTATGATCAAAATAAAGGAATACTCCTATTGCGTTGAATACCAATTATGAGGGCTTCCGTCCCTTATTTTTAGAGTTTTGTGGAAAAAATAAATTATAGATATATTTTGATGGAACGAAATTAAAAATTAAAAGTTGCATGCAAACAGTCATCCAAGACTATTTAGGGGTGGACATTTATTTTCGTACATCAAATACCCGATTAAATTTTGTGAAACTACATGAACCCAATTTTAAAATATCAGATTGGATATCGGGTATTAATTTACTATCCAATCAAATATCAGGTACCCTAAAAGTTAATTTAATTAAATTAAAAAACTATATTAAATATTTTATTTCTTCAAATTTCAAGAACACAAATTTTGAAATTATGTTATTTGTTTTACATTTTCTACCGTATCTTGTAAACTTCATAGATCTTATTATAATTTTAATACTCCTTAGACTTTCCTTAAATATATATATATATATATTTTAATAAAATTATTAGTATAGATATTCTTTTTTTTTTTTTTTTGTTAGTGCACCTTTTTTTTTTCTTTTTTTGGGACTTATCTTATGTTAAAAGAATGATATTGAAATTTATATAAAATTACAAAATAAAAATCATTTTTTAAATTTTTTTTTTTTTTTTATAATCGAGTTTGGGTACAAAAATAACCAAATTTTATAGTACCCCACATCTGCAAATCGATTTGAAATGTAACATTTTATCCAAATATTTGGGTACCCAATTTTAACTATCCGAATTTTGGACCCGATTCGATACCCACCCATAATCTTATTACAAGTAGAAATGATCGTGCACATTACTACTATCAACAAAGCAATATGTCTACTTATTTTTTCTTAAAATTACAATACATCTTTACTAATATAATAATAAAATAGTTTTAAGTATCGTTTTTTCGTTTATTTTTTGTTTAAAAAAATAATTTTGAAAAATTATGTGTTAACTTCTGATTTTCTTTTTTTTTCAATTATTTAAAATACAAATAACTTTTTTAGTTTCTATTTTATTTTTTACGTATAATATATTAAATTGATTATTTTTTATAACTTTTAATTATATATATTGTATATATTAAAATAAAATATAAATATTTTTGTTGATTATTTGAATAAATAAATGGGGAAATGATAATAATGAGTTGTGAGAAGTGAATTAGATAATTGTAAAAAATATTGTTAAAATTAATTAAGTATGGAATGATACTGGGAAGGAATTAATAATTTGATTGGATGGGATTTGGATTGAATAGGATTCTCTTCTTTTCATGTGGAAGCATGTGGTCAAAACTTAGCACCACCACCATTCCTCTCTTAAAATATGGTACCCCCTGCATCATTACCTGTACATTACTACATACATACACTTTGCATTCACAATTACTCCTCATCACTTATCTTCTACTAATATACATACATATATATATATATATATATTGATAGCTATCAATTACTTAATTTTTAATGCATATTTCAATCATTGATCAAAATCGAACCCACAATACTAATTTGTATCTTTAAACTGAATGCACATATTTAATTTTAATCTAAAGTCGAATACACACGCACAATTTTTTTTAAAAAAATTATTATGCTTTGCTAAATCGTAAAAATTTTTTGTTGGTGGTGTTGTTGTTGTTGTTATACCGTGCAATTATTTATTAATAAATGTCCCCTTTAATCGAACATTAAGCTGGTTCCAATTGAATCCAACTTAAAAGAAGCTAATTCTGGTACAACATTTAATTCACATCTTAGCCATCATAATTAAGTTACATTATAAATATGCTCAAGTACTCTAGATGGTTGAGCAGATGTGTAAAGAGATCTAAGCCACAAATTTAAATTAATGTTATTTCGCCTTGTGAGCTTCCGTAAAAATACGATAATGCACGATTTCATGCAACGGTCGGTGAGATATTTTTGACATTTAATCAATTACATGCAGAAACATCAGTTGTTGGACGAAAATAATTAATAAACAGGAACTCATACAATAATTAAATTTATAAAATTACATCAACAGATGATCACGAGGAATTCGTTGCAATATTTATGCATATCATATATAAAAGAATGATAAAAGGCAAATATTGTCAATATTCCTCCTATCATGATTAAAGTTAGGCCATATTTATTTGTTTGTACACGAACTACATTTTAATTAACAACTTTGATTAACTTGGTTAGGTGTACAATAATTTAAACATGGTGGTTAACTTTAACTATGAGTCCTTGTTCTAAAATTATGCATGTTCCCTATTCAATCATTGAATATTCGTCGTATGTATTTCACCACGACAATCTAAATTATAAACGAGTAGTTCTCTTGCACGAGATGAAATTTCTTAAAATAAATGAATAAATAAATAATTGCAAAACCAAAAACTAACAAATAAAATAGAATAACGAATAAATAAATATAAAAAGCTGAAGAAAAAAAAACCTTTAAAAAAGGCTGAAAACTTAATAAAATAAAACAAAAGACTGAAAACCCTAAAAAAGAGATACAAGAACCCTATGGAAAAAATATAAGAGAATTATAAAAAATATTTAAAAATAAATTTGTTCTAAATTTTACTATAAAATTGTGCAAAATTAATATACGTCTCCTAATATTAAATTTTCATCGAATTTTTTAAAAATAAAATAAATTCTCAATCGAAAAAATGATTTAATCTGGTACATAGTTAATGATAGAATCACTGTTCGGCCTTACAAAAATTATAAACACATAAGACGAAATAAATAAAGTTTACATATAATTGAAATTGAGAGAGTATGGTTTGCAAGATCCAAAGTCCCTCAATAAGTTGTAAGTTGATTGATTGATTTTTTAGGTAATCGATCAAAGTCAAAGGAAATCAAATGGCTGAAATAATTTGCATTATTATATATTAATGTTTTAGAGTGAGTCTATTGTGTATTGTGCATCCGATCTACAATATTATTTATTTAACTAAAAAGTATTACATATTTACTTGAAAAATATTACTATTTGTTTAAAGGTAACAAATCAGTAGTAATACTTTTTAAGTAAGCAAATAATATTTTTTAGTTAAACAAGTAATATTGTAGGTCAGATTGCACGGTGCACCTGATGCACATAAATTTTTGCAAATTTTTTTTACCATTTAGCCAATTCCAAGGGTTAATTCATAAGCCCATATTTAAAAAAAAAAAATATATATATATATATATGTATATAATTACTTCATATTTATAACTATATTTCATAACTTTGAAATGAGTCTTTGTGTGTCTCTCATTTTTCGTTTATACTTGAATAAGATTGAAAAGATTTGTGCAATATTTGCTCTGATTAATGACAAATCTTTGGAGATTAATGTCATCCTGTCCTAATGCATTGAATAATAGAATGGCATGTGATGACAAGGGCCTCCTATTTAGATCCCATCTCACTAACATATTCTCTATATTTGTCCTAATTCTTATCATCACATGCCCATCAAAATTATTAAGAGAGAGAGAGAGAGGACTCATATTTGAAGTTTGATCTCACGATATATACAAATTTTTTATATGTATGAAGTTAAATTTAACTTAAAATAATAAAAAATATATATTTTAGCTGACACGTCCTGAATCCACGAAAACATGAGTACTCGGAGCATACTATGCGAGCACCTACATAAATTTGGACTTGATATTTTATTGAGAAAAATGTAATATCTTTTGAGATATTAACAAATATTACATTTTCTCTATAAAGTATTAATCTTTTGTGAGTAAGTATTATATTTTGTGTGTGCGAAAAATTTTTTTTGCGACTATAATTTACAATTTATTAAATTTTATGAATCAAATATCGATTCATTTATATATATAAGAATATCGATGCATTCGATGTACGAGATAGCAACATTAAAAATTTGATAGGGGTGATTGTTTGCATGGAACAAGGTGTGGTTGCCCCACTCCTAATTAAAGAGAAAGCAATATCACATGGAGAGATCTTGATTGTGTGCGTAACGACATGAGTAACCATGCAATCTATCCATATTAAAATTAAATATAATAATTTATAAACTTAAATTAATCTATCCATATTAAAATTAAATATAATAACTTATAAACTTAAATTAATGAAAGTGGCATTATCCACTACCCACCACATTCCTTACACTTTGAATAGTTGAGTTGATAGTTTGAACAGATCTTAATTTGACTACATTAATTAATTCCTTTGTGCAATATACGTAAAGTATCACAAAATCTTGAAGGGTGAGAGCACAAGAAACGAATACGAGAAATCGAATAGAAATTTGTGTTAAAAAAGATGGACATTCATCTCAATATTCTAGTTGTGGGTACGATTTCAGAATCGACAGTTTCACAAATCAAAAATCAAAGTGATCTGTAGACAATTTTGGTTCCAATTTCAAGATCATCTGATCTAGTTCCACAATTGTTTATGAATCGAGTTTCATCAACATTGTAAAGTTGACAACCCAAACTCTTTTATAACCAAGTTATTATTACATGTAATGCATATATTGTAAATATATACTTATTTTTTTACAAATAGATTTAAGATATTTTTGTAGAAATAAATTAAAATAATATATTAAATTAAATAATTTTTAACATAGATAAATCCTCATTACTTGAGAAATTTTGACTCTGACCCTTCAAAAATCTACCAATATAACTACAAAGAGAGTCACCTTTAAATGAGAAACTACTAATACAACTTTATTTTGGGACACTAAAATAATATTGAACAATGAATTTTCAAATTATTTTACCTTTCTTAAGAAAGAAAATATCATAATTTGAAATCTTGTAAAACGAAAACAACGTTGGTGTTATATTTCTTCTTCACAAAGACTTATATGCATTCAGTATACTGTACAATCCAACTTACAACATTACTTGTTTAATTAAAAATATTATTTATTTATTTAAAAACTATTACTACGAATATATTATTTTAAAAAATAAAAAAATAATACTTTTACGATACTGTAAAATTACCCGATACATAAAAGAGTTGCTATTTTTTCTTCGAATAAATTATGTGAGAAAACAAATGGATACTGGAGGTAGCTAAAAACATAAAAACATTGAGTATACTGTACAATCCAACTTACAATATTACTTATTTAATTAAAAATATTATTTATTTATATAAAAATTATTACTACAAATATATTATTTTAAAAAATAAAAAAATAATACTTTTACGATACTGTAAAATTACCCGATACATAAAAGAGTTGCTATTTTTTCTTCGAATAAATTATGTGAGAAAACAAATGGATACTGGAGGTAGCTAAAAACATAAAAAATGATGGCCCCGCCTCCTTTATACATTTGCCTTCCTTCACTTTAAATTATCATTATTTTATAAATATTAGGTTGTTGTGCTTTTATTTATAAATATTTATTTTCTGTTGAACTACTATTATAAATTTCGAAAAAAAATGTTCACGGGTTACTTTAAATATACTTTTTAAAATAGATACATTATATATATATATATATTTTTTTTAAAAAAATTGTTAGTAAAATCTTGATATATAATACATAAATGATAAAATCATGAGAAAATAAAATGCTAATAAATCAATAATATTATATAATTATCACATAAATTGTAATAAAAAGATTTTCTTATATACTATAATAATAAAATCGATAGCTTATTAGTGTTAAACTCTTTAATTATAACAAAATATTGTAAACATATGTTGTTATTATATTTTTAGGATCATTTAAGACGATAATTTTTTTGATAACAACATGCTATCTACGTATTTAAATTTATTTTATTGTAAATATCTTGTACAAATTTCAGCATTCGAATTAGTACGAATTATTTAAAATATATAAATATCTAATAAAAATAAATAGAACTAACATTCTTCACATTTTTTAATATATAACTAATACAAAATATGATAATAAATATTTGTTGTTATTCAAATAAATTTTAATTATTAATTAAATCTTAATGAACTACACGACAAATTTACCATAAAATACATCTTAATTATTGATTGTCAATCGTGCAAGTAAAAATGATTAGATACTAAAATTAATAAGATCTTATTAAGCATAAATAAGACGATCACTATTAATATAGGCTAACTTTATTTATATATAATATTAAATTAATTTATTATTATATAAATATTGACGTGAAAAATAAAGATGATTACTTTTTTTTTTCTATTTAAAAACATAATCGAGGACCTTTACTGTTATGCCATTTGATAAATTTGGTGGCTCGATTTATAATATATACGTAAATAGATAAATATTGTGTATTAAAAATGATGAAATAAAAAATAAAAAAGCAACTATAATAGAAGATGTAAATGGATTGCGCAGATAAAAAAAGGCGCGAGAAAGTAGGGTCTCGGCCTGATTAAAAGACTGTGTACACTTGTGGACAATATATATACATATGAGTGTGACATTTTTGTTCTCCTACATTCAGATTGCACTTGTTTGTACTGTGGCTAACATATATATATATATATATATATGTATAAATGGACTAGTATATCATTATCATGCATGTGTTGTGTTTTCCGACATCTGGTCACTCCGATGTATATTGTTGTCTTTTTTTATTTTTTTTAATATCACAATGTCATTTTGTATTTTATATTTTTTCAAGAAAAAAAAAGTCATTTTTGAAGATTATAATTTTTAATTTGATCAATTTGACGAAAAAACAACTTCTTATAAACTATAAATTCATAGGTTCATGACTTAGTTTATTTATTTATGTGACTCATTCAATTATATATAACTTATTTCTTAAGGCCTGTTTACTTTGGCTGATAAACCTAGATTATGGAAAATAGTCCAGAGTTATCTAGCGTTTACTTACTTGGATATTTTTCGGGTCAATCCAGCCGACTCGTGATAAATGACAGAAATCGGGATAAATCGCCTGATAGTAATCCCTCCATGACCCCTGGGATAAAAATTATCCCACCGGATAAGAAATGGAAATTGACTGTTTTACCCTTGTGTACATTCTTAATTACAAAAATGTCCTTATATATAAATTACGTTTTAAAGGTTAAATTATGTATTAAGGGCAATTTTCTAATTTTCGCATTATCCGAGCTAATCCCATGAAGTAAACGTTGGATAGTATAAAATTATCTTTCTCTATCCTAATGTTATCCTACAAAGTAAACGTAGGATAAAAATTTTAAAATTATCTCTGTCCCGAGTTTAATCCCAATTTCTGTTATATCTTGTCCAATTCTGTTAAATCCTGACTAGGGAAGTAAAAGCAGCCTAAGTAAATAAATTTAACAACAAAAATTTAATTTTTAAAATATGAATTATTTTAACGATGAGAAATACTATTTAAGTTTTTTTAATAAACCAACACTTTTAGTTCAAGTACTATGCTTAATTTAATCCATTTTCATTTATAAAATTATGACGAAATGGGCACTTTGAATGGTAAGAACACGATGCTATCTAGTCTAGATTAATGGTTTTGAAGAAACACGAATATTGACAGCCTTTATATTATAAATTAAAACTCTAATTATTTTAAATATAAATTATTCCTTTTATTTCATATTACATATAAATAAATGATTATATTTTGTAACTATATGTTTAACCAATATGCTTCCATTCCCCCTTGCAATAAACTCTATTAGGGTCCTCATAAATATTACAAAAAGAAGGTCCTAAATTTTAAATTTTTTAGTTGAGTCGATGAATCTTTCGTTTAACATTAGGTCTGACCTTAGATAGTTTTGATCTGTAATCATTAAATATATAAATTGTCTTGAATTTTCAAGTAAAAATTATAAAACATATGATATATGTTTTCAGCTTTACTATCTCTAATCTTGATTTCAATATTAATTAATTTGTTAGCATATATCAAACTAATTTAATGGCTGTCTAATTAAATTATTATTATTTAATTAAAAGTTATATATTTTCCATATGCATGAAGAGGGACGAGTGGGATCAGCATTAGATTATAAAAAAGTAGACAGGGCAGTCCTAAATGGATATTTAACTCAGGTGAAGGGCCGGGCCCAATATCTACCCACTTGTCCAATTTGGACTGGACTCTGGGCCTGGCCCAGAAAGAAGTACGCAATAATATTGGACTGGATCCGGCCCAGACATATAATACACAATAAATTTTGGTTGGTATCCTTTTTAGATATATTTCTTGCTCCTATGATATATATATTTCTTGCCCCTATGTTGAAAAGACGTTCAAAGCCCACCAAGTCTATTTTCTTCCAAAGCCCACCAAGTCTATTTTCTTCCAAAGCCCACCAAGTCTATTTTCTTCCAAAGCCCACTAAGTTTTTTTTTTTTCCTCCTAAGCCCATATTGATATGTTCATTATTCTTATATGTTTATTTTATAATTTATCAATCAATCTCATAAAAGTATCAAATTATGAGGGAATAAGACAAATAAAATAAATGCAACATACACCTATCATTGCACATTTAAAAAGAAAAGTGTAAGAAAAATAAAAACCACATATGATTCCCGAGCCAATAAAGACATATAAGATCGTGGGTAGATTCCAATTGCGCGTAGCCCAAATGGTGGAACAGATAAGCGTTGGTGGGGCCGAAGAGCATAAGGTCAAATCTTCTAGTAAGAACTTTCCGACTTGAATGAAGATGGATAAATTTTAATAATTTTTAATTTATAAGTATTGATTTAATGATAAAAGGTAATATTGTTCATCATAATAGTTTTCATGATACGATAAAGGAATAAGACTCCAAGTTAGAGACACCTATGGTCGAAGATAGATCTCGAGCGAACTACTTTTGCTACATCGAAATGCTTTTGGTGGCAAGTCTTTCTATTACCGATATAGACCTCGGAGATGGAATGAAAGGCCCAACCCTAGTATCAGACCTAGCATACCTCACCCACCATACTTAAGCTTATCCAGTTAGAAGGCCGACGGATAAGAGATCCTTTGGGGCGGGCTCTTCTAGAAAGTCGACTTCCGTAGCTTTCTGTGTAGCTATACCTTGGCTTTCGTTTCCAAACGGGGAATCATCAAAGGCCTCCGCACCAAATGGCGGAACAGATAAGCGCTGAGACTGAAGATCAAGGTCAAATATTTTTGTCACCACCTTCCGACTTGAATGAAAGATGGATAAAAATTAATAATTTTCAAGTTAAAAATATTTATTTAATGATAAAAGATAATATTGCTCATAATGATAGTTTTTTTTTATGAATATTAATATTCTTTTCCTCCATCTTACAATAAACCTACTTTACTCCCAATTGAATGCAAAAGCATTTGTATGGGTCCATCATGATAACATTTATACAATCTAGCAGATTCTATAGTTCAATTTAATAGTTGAATACGTTAGGACCATCAACACTTATTCTAATATTAAAATACATATATTTAAGTATGTAATAAACACTTTGTATAATGGCATTATGATTTAATAATTTGGCATATTTAATTATAGTAGATTGTTAGATTAGTAAATGATCTAATAATTTTGCATACTTAGTTAAAGTAGATCGTTAGATTTAGTACATGATTTAATGATTTGGCATACTCAAGCTAATTAATGAAATGATGCGTCAATTAATTGGTATTAACAACATTAATATTTGTGAGTCTCTTGTGTATCGGGTGTGTACCGTACACCTGATGTATAATATTATAGTATTATTTATTTAAATAAATGGTATTTCATGTTTAGTTAAAAAATATTAATATCTTTTTAAGATAATAAATTAGTAGTAATACTTTTTAAATAAATAAATAATATTTTTTAATTACATAAATAATATTTTAGATCAAATTGAACCATGCATATTATTTCTTCAAGGATGATAGCTTCTTTAGATCTTTGCACCATCACTTGAGGGTCGTTCCGGGCCCACAAAATTTAAGATTTTTCGGAGACCCAAATTATTTTATATTTCTAATATAAAATTATACAAAAATACTTGTTGTAACATGAAAAAGTTATTAAATTAATCTTTCTTCGTCCTCACGATTGTTCATCATCTTCAAAAGAATATACAATATATAATTATTTACTTTTGTTTTTCTTAAAATTTGAGTGATAATTATAGAAACGAATATTTATAATATCCCCTTTTAATCAATATTTTGCAATCTTTATTTATATTTGGTAACAAAAAGACAAATTGAATTACCATCACCAACCTCACATATTTTATTGCATATATATATATATATATATATCTTTGCTTTTTATTTATTTAAAGATTTTTTGTCGTGCTATTTTTTCACTACATTCCACCTAAATACATTTTTAAATTTTACAAAAAGCTACATTTTAAAGATAGAATCGAACCCAAAAGTTACAAGTACGATCATGAAATTATTGTATCAACTTTTATAAAATTTGTGATTTTGCCTCTTTATATCTGAATGTTATTACAATGATCACATGATGTTACACGAACTTTGGTTCTATAAGATATGATGCACAATTACGATTGCAATATTTGTCCTTTAATTATTTATTAATTTTGACAAATAATTTAATAAACACTTCTATTAAATTTCTAATAACAATATAAAAAATAAATACAGACATTTATTAAAATAATTGTGTAAATATATAAAACTTCAAAAATTAATTAGTTGGGGATGGCTAAAACTTACAATGGGATAAGGGAATGGCCTATATCCTATTCCTATAATTTTAATTATAATGTTTTTTATTCGTTACTAAAATTATACCTAATAATAATTATATTTATTCAATTTTAATCGAGCTTAGAATGACGGTTCTATCCCTACTTCATTCTCAGATATCAATCACGCCACTGTGAAAGGGGGTCCATTAATGTTGCTTTCGTTAAACCACCACTTGTAATTAAGTATGGTCGTATATCACATTCCTTTGTGACTGAACAGTAGTCTGCCGGTCAACACACACACACACACATATATATATATATATACATGTGTGTGTGTGTGTGTCTTTGTAATGTATTATCTGTAACGATTCATTCATGAAATTATTATTCTCATGCAAGACTAACAGACTCAGCTACAAATTGTCAAGTATAAGGAAAAGGTAAACGGCAGTATATCGCATTTGCTTACATACGTCTCTCTCTCTCTCTTTCTCTCTCTCTCTCTCTCTCTCTCTCTCTCTCTCTCTATATATATATATATATATATATATATATATATATATGTAAATTTATATACACACACACACACATTGAAATTTCTATACTTTATATTAGTATATTAGGTTGATTAGATTGTTAGGACTACGACTAAACATGTTGTTTGCCAAAAAAAAATATTTAATTTTGATCAAAATATACTATAAATTTAAATAAAAAATTTCAGAAATTAATAAAAAATAATAATAATGGTAAAATATCTTAAATTTATACCTCCAATTAGAATTGTTGTCAAATTAAATAATTCAACATGACTACACATTTTTATTTTTATAGGTATAGAATGGATACTAAAGAGGTATTTATAATTATATATAGAAATATTAAATTATATTTTAGTTATATAATTAAATATATTTAATAATAAAGTTTGTAATATGTTAATTAAAATTTATAACAATGACCGTAACACGCGGGTTAATTACGTGTGTGTGTATATATAATCAAACACACATTGAAATTTCTATACTTTATATTAAAATATGAATTATTAACATTATGCGTCGATAATGTTCTACCGTGAGTTTAAAAAAAAAAGTATTTAATAGGAATAATTATACATGAGTAATGAATTTTGTTTCTTAACTAAATTCTAAAACTTGTTTGAATTAATTTACAAACATTTAGTTCTTTTTGGTTATGTAAAAATAGATAGTGTTGCACAAATTATATTTTCTATGTAAAACGATAGAAAAAATAAACGGAGGGAGATTTATATTAAACAAAGAAACATATTGTCTTAGATAATTAAATTTCAAGATATCCAAATTTAAGTGAAAAGAATAAAAAATAAAGTGAATGAGGAAGTATATGTGTAGGTTAAATCAAAGGACCAATTACTATCCTACCCGTGCATTATGAAGGAAAAATGTATATTATTAGTCTAATTAACTTTAGGTAACTTGTGTTATTTGTTCTTCTTGATTAGAATTTTGCAATTTCAATCTTATTTTGATAAAAAAAAATCATATACTTCTCAGAAAATAACATATGCATGTAACATGAGTTGTTAAATTGAGGGATCTTTGTTTGTTTTATCTTATGCGGCATAATCTCAAGAAACCAGATCATATAATATAATTGTTAATGTATACTCTCACCTCTCACACACACTAGATCACTTTTTCTCACTCAAAAAAACCATCATCCATAGATTTTCAAGCAACCACTCTGCCCACCCTCCCCTCCAACCTCCATCCACCCTCGCCATCATCGACTACACGTCATTTGGTGAAGAGCAACCCTTCTTGGCGCAAAGAACACCAAGTTTGCGCATCAGTCATCGCCTTCTCCTCAAGTGAACTCGCCGGAATTTGCAGCCTTGCCTTGCCTTTGACCTCACCTCATCCACGTTGTCCTTTGCCAATCACTCTCTCAATGGTTGGACATAAATCCCATGCCCGCGACTTTTATCTAGGGTTTGCATTTCATCATCATCGCACATGCCTCTGCGCCCTCTACGTTTTGGTCGTTAAATCAATTTCAATCTTCTTGGTTGTAGAGACAACAAGTCAATGTCGGGATTGATGTGAAAATTTTAATTCTAGTCACAATCGATCTCTTGAAATCACATGACATATGATCAAACCGATGAAGATCCCCAATGTAACAACAACTCACATGACATTGCATGTGCCATCTCATCACTAATCTATGTAATTCCGACAAAGATATAGGACTAAAGCTGCACAAAGTTTTAAATTACGGATCCTAAACTGAAAAAACCTAGTTAGTTGAGACTGATGATGCAAAATACCTAAAGTTGTAGAACTACTATTGCATTTTCCTCATTATGGATACCAAAATAACTTTTTAATAGCTTATTTTTGTTCTTTTTTAATACAAGTATTCTATCAATTTCTACCCCTTTTACCATAAATATACCGTACCAAAATACTTGCTCATTTTCGCACCCCTCCCCCCAATCGCACTACCAGCTACTATGTGACCTCCCATATCATCTTGCATCATATAATTTATCATGTTTCACGATCTAGTGTTATATGATGTCATACATTTTTATAATCATGTATCGTACAACATTATTGTATATTTGTAATAGTGTTCGTGTTGAAGCCTATTAGCCTTTTTAGTAAGAGTATTTTGATGGTACAAAAAAGGTAGGTAGAAATATTTTGTTAGGGATAAAAACAAACATTTTCACTAAATGAAAATGGCAGGGGTACACAAGCTACTTGATTTAAAATCCTTAGCTGAGAACTTCTCCTTCAAGTCATCAATGGCTAATATCAAAAGTTCAAGTAGTAGACAATTATAGTTATTACATTTCATTAATTAAAAATCCAGCTAAACCCTAGCAAGTAACGAGGAACATATTCCTCCAAGTCTCCAACAAGCACCCTTTGCTGCATAAAGCATGCAAATAGCGCTAGACCACACACATTAGCACTGATTAGGCATATAATATAGATATAGATATAACTAAGGTAGCTATTATGTTACTTGAAAGGGTTGGTGAAGTCCTTGCTTGCCTCTGAAATTGTATTCCAGTCCCATAATCTGTCGGAGAAGGCCGCCTGGAACGATCCCGGAAAAACATTCAGACCGACCGTAGGCGGTGGCTGGAAGGTGGAGAAGCTGGAAACAGCATTGTGGATATTGTTAGGATTCTCATGGGCAATGGCGGCTGCTAATGAAGAATGTTGCACTGAGTCATAATTAAAATTGACAAGCCTATGGAGATCGTCAATATTAGGGTTGCAATTAGGGGGTAGAGAAGAGTGAGAAGCCTGCGGTTTGGACTGCTGCAGCAAAACCTGCATTTTTTCAGCATGATCGTCTTCTACCAAAGAAGAGGCCATGGGAACTAAGAGTGGATTAATGGCGTAGGGATTGTGGTTTGGGAGGGGGTGAAAGGAGGTGCTGCTGCCAATATCGGTGCTGCTGCTTGGGCTGGTGACGTCGCTTATTTTTCCGTCGGAGGATCCTCCATGAATGCCAGCTTGGAATCTTTCCATGACGTGACTCGGCGGTGGTTGTGAGTGTCGGGATGAAGACGATGATGACGCTCTGGTGGGGAGGGAGCGGGGGAGGGACGGGTGGTCTTCGACTCCTGCTCTTTTGTAGACGCGGCAAAGGGATATTTCTGCCTGGAGATTCAGCCCAGAATAGAAGAAATTTGAAGTTAGGGATTTGAAAAATTAAGAAGATGGGGGTACAAACATTTATAGCAGATCTTTTGCCATTATGAGGGTTTTTATGAGCAACTGTTTGAATATTCAAAAAGTTCATGCATTTCTCATGTTTTTGAGGTGAACATTTAAGAGCTTCTCTGCAGGTAAATTTGTCTGATATTCATGCACTACTCTGGGTTGTATTTATTCGATTTGATTAATTCCTTTGCATATCCCCCCTCTCTCTCTCTCTAACACACACAAACACACACTCTCGTCTGCAGCTTTACATATAAGAATTTCTATCAAGTGGAGTTAATTGAAGTCTTGATTTACAGATTATCTTAATCTGCAAGAAAAATGCTTTCTGGAAAACTAGGTTTTGAAGTTAAAAAAATCAAAATAAAAAAATGAGAAATCAATCCTTCATTGGGAAGTATTTCAGTTGGGGTTTCTGTATAATCAAATCCTTACTTCCCAAGAAACCCCCATCTGAAAGTAAAAGGGCTAATATATTTGCTGATGAGTTAATTAATCTTGATTTAAGATCAACAAATTAAAAAGTGCCATAGACATACCTTCTGGAGGCGTTCGGTTTCATGCAGTGGCAAGCGGTACTCGTTCATGATCCAACTGGTTCGAATTCCTTTGGGGGCCTTTCCGGTGTAGAAAACAAGGGTTTTCTTCAGTCCGATGGACCGAAGATTCTCACTTCTGATCATTCTATCTGCTCCGGTGGCCTTCCAATACCCAGAAGTCGTCACTCGGTTCGGCCGATCTCCGTTCCTGTACTTTCTATCTCTTGGTACATAGAAGTACCACTCCTTCTCCCCTATTGCTGCCAAAGCTGATGATACACAGAGAGAGACCGAGTGTGTGAGAGAAAGAGAGGGAGAGAGGGTCAAATATATATGTATAATATATGTGAAGTGTGTGTATGTATATATATATATATATACCAGGAAGTTCCCAAGGGTCATAGCGATAAAGGTCTAAAAAAGTGATGAGCTCAACATTGAAGCGTTTGCCCTCCACCTTACGGCGGAGGTAGAATTCGACAAGCTCTTCCTCCGTCGGATGGAAACGAAACCCTGGCATCACCATGTCGTCATCGTGTTCGTCGTGGTTCTTGCTGCTGTTGCTTTCTTCTTGATTGTTGTTCATGGCTAATGATGATGATGCAACTGCCATAAAACTATGCCAATCCTAAATTCACTCTCTCTCTCTCTTTCAATATATATATATATATGACCTATCCATATATATAATTCATTTATCATGGAAGAATTTTATTCTCCTGTATCTGAGAATAAGGGCAATTAAGTAGGGGTTTTCGTTTTATGGGTGGGGTGGGGTGGGTGGTCTAGGCTAGGGTATTGTAGGATAAGAGAGAGGGTGATCATCAAGAAATGCTGTAGCCCAAAAAGAGCTGGACTTTTAGACTTATACTCTCTCTCTCTCTCTCTCTCTCTCTCTCTCTCTCTCTCTCTCTCTTATGTAGTAAATAGAAAGATCCACATAACCATGAGGGCCTACTTGAGAAGAAGGTGTTTAATATAAGAAAGAGACACCACAAATATTAGTAGAGGGAGGGAGGGCAGCAAGCGGTGGGTTTGGAGCCTTCTTTATTTCACTATTAATTTTCTTACTTTCCAATATTTTATCTTCTTTTCCACAAAAACAAAATATGCACATTTCTATTTTTCTGTCTTTACCATCACACATCACCTTCTTCAATTTTATTCTCCCAACACAAAATTTACTTCCCATCACTTCATATTTTTCCTGCAATCATAAATATTTATAGAGCTAATTTAGAATGATATATGAGATGTTCTCGAGATTTCATACAATTTATGCCCGTTAAAATTCGTCTTATCCAATTCATATATGGATAATCTTTAACTTTATGTGATTTTTATGATGCCTTCTAACTTCTAATTTCATCCAAAGGTTGTTGGACACTTTTAATTTCATTTATCGCATAAGCCATCTGATTGTCACGTCGGCAACCTCATACAACTTTTGAAATTATAATAAAATAGAATATAAATTAAATAAAAAATTATTATTATCAAAATATCGTAAAATTAGAGCTCATATAATCAACTGGGCCAAAGTTCCATATATAACTTGGATTTAGCCGGCAGATGCTTATGCTTTTTTTTCTTTCATGTTCTTATTTCTAGGGCATCAAATTTATCCAATAATTAAATTATATTTTTAAAATTATGATTTATAGGTTAATGAGATGTATTTAGATTTTTCATTTTATTTTATGTTAAATTTTATATTTTAATTACAATAATGTATACTATATGTTCGTTAATAATAACATGCATTTTATACATATTATATGTATTAATAAAGTTAAAATTTCATAAAAAATAAAATAAAGAATAAACATAAGTTTATGAGAAACGATTAATGCCGCCATTGAAATGCACATTTAATATAATAATATTTAATTATCTATTAATTAGCAGCCGAAAAAACTCTATTATAATTTTTTATTTGGATATTATAATATTTTCACGTGACTAATTAATGAAATGAAATATGGTATAATTATAGGAGCATTCAAATCCTCATAGCTCGACTAACAATTAATACATAGTACAATCTAATTCGAATATGCAAAACTCTGATTGCATTAAATAGTCAAGGATATTTAATATATTAGCTACATATTGCTAATTAATTTTTTTTAAGTACGGAAAAGTACGAAAATTATAAATTAAACAACATAATAACTATACCTGAAAATTAATATTTCTTTTGTAAAAAGATAAGATCATATTAAATATTAGCATGACTCTTTTTTTAAAACGAGCTGAAATATAGTTCCTTTCCGCCGTATTCAATAATGTCTCAAGACAATTTTTTTGTGAAAAATAAGTATGTGCCATGATTATTTTAAAGATACATATGTTATTTCTCATATATATATATATATATATATCTAGAGAGAGAGAGAGTGTGTGTGTGTGTGTGTGTTCATTGGGGCTGATCTGCATGGTCAAGAGAAACCCGTGACCACTCTCTAAGATGACAGTAACAACAAACATGAGCTTTCTTCCATTTTGATTTGACTTCAAAATGATTTTCATATATAAAGTCACATTGCCAATTTAATTGAATTTTTTATATCGAAATTGAAATTCAGAAATTATTTAATAAATTTTGTATATATTTCTAAATTAATGCGTTTAATTTTATTTTTTAAATATATTTTTTGCATTTTCTTTCAACCATTATTTGGGTAAATAATTTCTTGAATATTTTGGTAGTTAAAACATCGATTTGAAGTTGTTAAAAAAAAAAAAAAAAAAAAAAAAAGATTCTAAAATTAAGTAAATAAAACTTGAACTTCTCCACAGTGTGATATCAACGGATAGTGTTTATACACAACAGTAGGAGAATAAAAATTGCAGATAAGATCAGTTAAACTCCAGTCCACACATATTTCTCTTTGAAAGATATTTTAATGCAAATACTTTTCTTAATTATAGGAAATGGTCAGATTAAGTATGGTCTCACTACAAATATATATATATATATAGATATAGATATAGATACACACACACACACAAGATATTAACGCAATTAAAGAGTGAAGAAAAAAATATTTGATAATCGATTTAAGATCGTTTGTTAAAAAATTATTTGAAGTTTACTTAATAAATATATCAAATAAGTCCGAACATATTTTTATGATTGATAGATTTTAAAGTTCGAACTTAATAAATAAAATTTGTTAAAATAGGTGTAAAATATCAAACTGTTCGACCTCAACTCGTGCTCATTTTGATGAAAACGTGTTTAAGTTCAACTCGAATCAAATAAATTTACACACAATATTAAAAATTCGATAATATTTTTAAACAATGTTGAATAATAATACATTTGGTTCAACCCAACTAATTCACATCTCTAACCCTACCCAGCCAGAAAACGGACTATTTTAATTTCTTAATTTCTTTGCTCCAGAGGAAAGGATTGAACTTAGGGTTCTCTTCTTGTTTCAACACGCGCAAAGAAAAACTATCCAAGTTCCAGAAGTTATATATATTGTATTTAAATTTGTTCATCTCTGTATAACATCGTAAAAATCATGGAAATTCACTGGGCCCCTCTCATTTTTCAAAAATTCTGAAATATATTATTAATTAATTGAGCGAGTTTATTGTGCATCTGATGTACCATACATTTTATTTACAGTATTATTTATTTAATTAAAAAATATTATTTATGTACTTGAAAATAATTATTATTTGTTTTAAAATGGCAAATTAATAGTAATATTTATCAAGTAAACGAGTAATATATTTTAGTTAAACAAATATTATCTTTACATCGAGTTATGCATAAAGTGTTTGTGTAATTTAATTATGTACATGCATACATAAAACAAATACACACATACACTTATTGTGTGTGTTTATATATATATATATATATAGTTTTCATGTAGATTAGGGAGAATATATGATGCACGTTTGAAACCCTAGGTGAAGTCATGAAAAGTCATATCCTTCCAACTTGAAAACAATGGAGAAATCTTGATTTGCTTTGCTCACAATTAGGTAAGTTATGTGCTATCAACAAGAATGACAAAACTTGGGATCACAATTTTAACCAACTTCATTTTTTATTTGGAAGCCACTATGTCAATTTTGACTTTTTTGTTCTTATGTTTTTTTTTTTTTTTGTAATGATATATCTTTCGTTTTACCTTTTTATTAAAAGATCAATCAAGCATCCTCGTCACCTATGATATTTATTTATACTAATATAATAATGACTAAATCTAAAAATAATAATTTTCAGTTTATGTTTAATTTTTTTAAAAATGATTTTTTTTAAAATAATGTGTCAATCTTTGATAAGTTGATTTTTTACAACTTATAAAAATTCAAGACCTTTTCATTTTAAATATATTTTTGACGTATAATATATGAAGTTGGTTGAATTTTATTTTCTTCTTATAAATACGAAAATACAACTATTTTTTGGTTGATTATTTAAGTTAGATTTGTATATTGGATTATTCGTATTTAATTTTGAATGCAAATAAATATTAACTAATAATTTTAAAAATGTTTTAATACAACTAATCAATTTATTACTGGGAGAAAATATTTCTTTTCTGATACAAAACTATAATTTTGCATAAATTTATCAATTAAATAATAAAATACTTAAAATATTATTGAATATTAATTTACTGAAAATTATATAATAAATATATTTTTAATATATAACAAATTTGGCATGAATTTATTTCTTATATACTGTTGGTACAGGCCATGGACACCAGCTCGTACCTCAAAATCTAATTATTTTCACTCTTCAATACAAATTATGTCACGGACAATAGTTCGTACCATTACTAATTAAACAAAAATATTAAATCTTCCCATACGTGCCTTAGGAAATCACAACTCAAACAACCAAAATCAAGATTTTTAAAAATATATTATTTTTTTATTATTGTTATTATTATTATTATTATATACAAGTTAATAAGAAATAAAATTTAAAATTGGTGAATAAAGAAAAAGATTAAATCAGTAAGGTCGATTTATGGACTCAGTCTTTAGTGGGCCCAAATCTAATTGACCAATCAGTTGCCCTCCTGCGTACCCTCGGTTTCAAAGTCTCACATTCTATGCTTATCACCAGATTCAGTCTCCTTCTGCAAATAATTTTCTATATTTAAGCTTCTATATCTTTTTATATATTACCATTAAAGCCCATAATATTAATATCTCTATAAATCTATATAATAATAATAATAATAATAATAATAATAATAATAAAAAAATTGTGCTTCTATATTTGTTATTTTAAATTTTTTTAATTATTTTTCTTTCCACAAATGGAAAGACAAATTTTTAGGAAATGTTGTTATATTACTTACCAATAAATATTCATTTTAATTTTTTTTATTTCTTAATATTAGTAATATTACTAATTTTATCAAAACTAATAAAAACAAATTTTATATCTTCATAATTACTTGATTTTACAAATCAATTATAAATTTGTGGCAGATTTGATGTTATATATAATAATAAAAAAATGTTCACATTGATATACCAGATTTTATCTATTTTTTTCAAAAGAAAATACTATATATTTAATAATTTGATGATTGTATTTTATAAATAAAATTAATTAATATTCACATATGATTTTATATATATTATTTATATCATTATTATAATTATGCTACATATATATATTATTGAACATACTTATATATATTTTTAAAAAATACTATTTTATATGATTTAAAATTTTAATATATTATAATAATATGTCCGTGCATCGTACATAATATAAAATTAATTAAGAAGGAAAATATTTTGTATGAGCAATTTTATTACTTTTCTTTTTCATTTTTCCTTTTTCCAAGGTCCCTAATCATTATGATTAGTTTAATTCTCAACTTATTATTATTTTGGTTTCAACAAAAACAAATAAAATATCAATATTAACTTTTCTAAACAAATAATAATAATAGTAATTTTTGACTTATAGATCCCTATTAAGCTATCTGGAGGCTATAACTCTAACCTGTGTGTAAATTTTCAGCGGGGTTAGGAGTCAAGCCCCCACCATATATAGAGAATCTCAACAAAATACAAATTAAAGTCTTAGGTAGGTTAAATAGCAATTACTAAATATTACCGCCCTGCCTTTTTCAAAATAAATATTATTCTATTTTTATTGTAATTAAAAAGACATATTACTTCAATTTATGCTCTTTAATTTAAAATTTTTTTTTTTCACCGACTTAAGTGTATCGACGGGAGGTAGCAAGCGTGCTGGTTAGTTGGGGCTGCTGCCAAGACACTCATGATGTACGACACGAGGCCCTCAACAAACATAATCGTTGAGAATAAAGAACGGGCACACAAATTATTCCGCTGCTTGAAAATTTGACGGTCAAAATAAAGAACGGTTGCATTCCGTAAATATTCTTTTCTAACGAATTAAAAAATTTAAACATCTATTTATTCAATTTTAAAAATTCAATTGAAACAAAAATAATAGTTAAGAATTTATATGTGCTTTAAAGTATAATTAATGGGTCTATGTCCACCTTGTTATTTTCTTTTAAACAATTATGTATCCTAATACTTTTTTTTTTTTTTTTTTGAAGGTATATATGATGGTACCTATAAGATACACTTGACATGAAATAATATTATTTTCAACGGGAAATTAAATTATAAAAATTATCGACTGTACAAATAAATCGCACCAAATTGTACATTTAATTTTATTTATTCACATCATTAACTTTTAATATTAAATGAAATGTACTTGACAACTGAATTTATATTTTAGGATAAAATCCCATCATCATCATCAATTAATTCTGAGTTTATTCATATGTTTCTGAATTATTTTCTAGAAATATCGAATGTTTCAGAAAATACGAATGTAAGAGCGCGTGCACAACACTTTATTTATTTATTTAGAAAACGAGTAGTGCCATTGTGGCCAATAGGATAGAGGGAATCGAGCCAAATCATTCCATATAAGGGCCCATCGGTAACTGTGACACAACAATCCCGTGGTCTGAACCATTTTGACGGCTGTCAACCACCCTTCTTCCTCTATCATCCGCCTCACATCTATAATTGTTCTCTACCTATTTTATGTACTTATAAATAATTAATTTCTTTTAAATATTTATTTCTTAAATCGGTTAATTCCCTCCTGCCCATAAATTCACATGAGATATATGTTATATACTTAAAATATAAATATAAGTTTAGAGATTAATTTTCTTTTTATCTTACGTTCATTTATTAAGGCTACGTTTATTTTAAAGGAGGATGATTAGCTTGAATAGGATAAAGTTTTATTATATTGAGGAATGTTTATTTATATTATATTTTATTCAAAGTTTACTTTAAGAGATTGAGATTTAAAAAAGACTAAGTTATCCTTATTCGTTATTTACTCTGAATTTTTTTAATGGTATAATAGTTATTTACTTAAATAATGTAAAAGCACATCATTTGCTAAGGGTAGGATAATTTGTGCGAAGGGTTTAAGATGGATAAATTATCAGCCACTTTTGCATTGATACCTGGTCCAATCCCGAGCTTTAGGATAATTTCACCTTTTTGGTCCTATAAAGTAAATGATTAATTAATCTAGTTTATTAATTCTTATTGAGCCTAATCCGTAAATGTAAACGCAGGCTAAGTATATAATTGATATTTCATGTAAATTAAATAATGCCTAATTTTCCAGTAATCATACCATTGTGTTTTGGTTCGCCTCATATGGAGGGACTATGAGTAAATTAATTTAGTAACTATATATCTAGATATAAAATTGATATTTCAGTCACATTTTATTTATCCATTAGTAAAATTAATTTAGTAACTATATATCTAGATATGTATGTCTATCATTTTTAAATAAAAATTTTATTTTCAAAATATTTATTTACCATATACTTTAAGTTACAAATTATTTTACAGGTAACATCAATTATTGTTTTTCTTTAAAAATACAATATATATATATATATATATATCTATATATATGGGGTAGGAATTTAGCAAAGCAGCAGTCACCGACCAGACGGGACCGTGGGAGTTATGGTACAGCCACTGCAGCCGTCCCGCCAATCCCCTCTTTGCCAACCCTAACACTCCTGTGTCACCCTTCTTACTGACTCACTCATATGTCGCATTTCTTCCCAGTACATACATCATCCTTGATCAATCAATACATATCCTCCACTCCTTATTTATATTAATATATATATATATATATATATATTTATTTAAAGATTCTTATTATTTTTTTATCCACTATACACACTTGTTTATGGGACAATTATATTTATAAATTAACAGGTGTTAATAAATTACGTTTCAAATAAATATATTATTATTTTTCTATATATATATATATATGTATGTATGTATGTACACATGTAGCAAGATGTGGATGGTGGAAATGGAAACATGGAGCGGTTTCCACAAATTTCCAGTGTGCGGAACGATTGCAGCCTGAGAAGGAGTTAGACACAAACAAACTACAACTTTTGCTACTTAATAATGAGGCGGCCACGCAAGGTATTATGTCCAACTCGCCACTTGGACTTGTCACTTTTGTCGTTTAGCCCCCCCCCCCCCGTCCTTTCACTCTAGATATTTATCTAACCCTTTGCATTAATGAGATTTTCATATTTAACAATATATATATATATATATTAAAGGATAGTATGTGATGTTATTACGATAAAAATAATTTATCTAGAATAAATTATATTTGAAGGTGATGTAATGTGTCGAAACAAACTTGGTAGGATAATATCTGAGAAATTGTTAGTATTTTTTGGGTTGTGTGTGGGATTGATATTGATTTGATTTTGTAAGAACTGTGGCTTCCTTATATTTAATGATGGATGCTCTCCTAACAACTTGTTTGGCCGTTTCAGATCAATGGATGGTCTCGAGTGGTTGGAATCTTACTAACGCTAATGAGATTCTGAATTCATTAATTTTATTAGTCGTTTTTTCCTAAACACTCTTGATTTTTTTTTATTCTTGTAAAAAATATTAGTACAAATCTTATTGGAAACAAGGAATTAAACAAAAAAACTCAGTGGAAATAATGAAATCAAAACGACTCTAAACCATTGTGGATTTTGTTAAAAATAATACATTAAATAAACAACTCTCGTCGGAATCAATGAAATAATAACAACTTTGAGTTATTTTCTCTTTATAATTCTCTAGCAATCTTCTAGAATGCATCAACAATGGTCTCTTAGACTTATGGACGTTGAATCCTAAATCTTGTAAACAAGTTAGGTTACTTTAAGAAAGAATAATATAAATATGCTCACTATACTTATTTTTTCGGTCGTAAATTTTAAATAGAAGGAAGTTGTTGAGATCTCGTGTCGTTTATAGTAAGCATGCAACCAATTTGTTCTTCAAGAGGCACTAGCCGAATCTAACTTTAGGTTTTCAAGATTTTCTAAGTACAGTAAGGAATTTCAATTTCTTTAAAAAGAAAACATGGTCTTGCAGTGCTTATCATAAGATAAATCGATGACTGTTTAGCTTTTTTTCTTCATCATCTCCTAATTGTCCGAAAACTAGACAAACACGGAAACAAATCAACCAAATGAAAAAAGAAATAGATAAAAATATCAAACATATATCTAAAAATTTAAAATTCACATAATATAAATTATTTTATTTTAAATCAGACCATGAAATTCTATGATGTGAGATCATGCAATCATTAAGGATGGCGTGGAATTGGACTTGCGAAGGTTGTTAGCTTGTTTGGAGAAGCCAGGTTTGTTAATTAGATTAATTAATTAATTAACATGAATTAATAAGTCAAGGAAAGATTTGATGGTCAATGACATTACTCGGTTGAATTCAAAGAATGGAAGCATTGAAATTATTAATTAATTGATTGATTAACAATTAATTATTATAATAGACAAATTAATATAGCTGTTTCTTGTTATCCTCACCTATTATATAGTTTGTTGCGTCCACATTTTTGTCAAATTTTCATATTTTGAAAATAAATTATTTTGGATGGAAGCCAATAATTGCCTCTCATGCTTATGATGTTAAAGACTTTAATTTTATTGTTGATAGAATGAGATATAAAGCAAATCCAAGGAAAATCATGTGAGGAAATTTGTAGCTTTGTTTGTACATATGTAAGTAGGTCCATTCTATTTACCTTGCCGGATTTATAAAAATAGATATTTATAAATAAATAAAAATTATTAATTTTAAAATAAGAGTCGTGTTTTATAAATGTAACGTTTTAAAAAACACTACTTCGCAGTTATACAAACTCATATTCGTTGATTTGATTTGCTTAATCACGTGTAACTGATTCTCGAAATTATATATCTTAATTTTTACTTTAACAAATAAAATAGGATATTGACATTTAAGAGAATTCTTATTTTATGATTTTTATTTTACTATAACACTTATTTGAAACAAACTGAGTATACTTTTTCGGAATGATAATTTACCTGATTTAAACCCAAACCCACATCAAATATGTTGCGTTTGGGTGGAAAACTCGATTAAACGTGTATCAACGCATTTGAAGCGAGTAATGATTTTTTCTAAAATGCCCCGCTTATATTTCATGTACTAATATTTTTTTAATAGATTACTGTAATAATATTCCATTTATCACAACTTACTAATTTAATCTAACTTTTTATCCTAAACTTTATTCTCTCATTTTGTTTGTTGTTCATCATACCACTCTTACATAACGTATTTAATCTCAATTCTATTCTGTGATTAGATAATATTTCAATTTTAAATTTTATTAAAAATAGTGACAACAATATTAAAAAATATAATGAGTAAAAAATACTTTTTACCTCAAAATCAGCAATCTGGACGGGTCATATAAACCCATCAGATTGATGGCAAGAGCCATGGCGTATTTTGGGTTTGATTTTGCTGAAAAAAGCCACATCCTTCTTGTTGTCATCTCTACTTTTTTATAATATTATTTTTTGTGGAAAAAAAAAACTACCATAATAAATAAATAAAAATGGAGTAATATTTTTAATTAATTTTAACTCTTTATCATATTTTAGGTAAGTCTCACTTAGTTTTTGCCCTTTAGTTATCTTTTATGTTGTATGCCTCTTTCACTTCTTTATATTGTCTCAATAATGTATTGGTATGATATTTTTTGTGGGAGAATTACAAAAATAGTCATGTAACTTATGAGTGGTCCTAAAATTAGTCATTTATCTTTTTAATTTTGCAATTTTGATTATTTGGCTGTTGAATTTCTTCAATTTACACATTTTTTTAGCTGAAATTTAAAATTTATGTTGGATATTTGTACATGCATCACACATTACCGTGTTAAATAAGAATTTTTATTTTTGTAGCATAACAAGTGAAATGGACATGTCCTTCGTAATAAACAATATGACATCAGACACATCAAAATTGACTATAGAGGACACATATTAGCAAAAAAAATGTGAATCCCTAATGTGTGTGATTATGCGTTGTATAAGTGTAATTATTGGACAATTGTTTTAAAATTTGATTAAAAAAGGATCAATTTCGAACAATTAAAAAGATAAAAGACTGATTTTGGGACCGCACACAAGTATAGGACTAATTTTACAATTTTTTTCTATTTTTCATTTTACATTTTCTTAAGTTTATATAATTTTTATTTTCAGTATCGTTATAAAAGATCTCGTACTGGTAGAAAAATATTCTCATTCATATATCACAAGTACGACTACCATTATAATACAGGTGGAATTTTGACAATCCAACCCAACAAATATTATGTATTTTTATCCAACAAATTCGTGAAGAATTCCACAATCTTTTTTAGTACACATATATAATATTATTTAATATTTAAAAATATATTTGTATACAGTGAGGATAAATATAAGTATGAGAGAAAGTGGACAAAGGAATGTGACCTGGAGCAACCTTATTTAACAACACTACCAACACCCACCGTTTTGATTTATTGCATTATATTCCACCACTTTCATTTAATTGTATGATGGCACAATATCCTCATTATTATCATGGTCTACAGTATATCTTCATTAAAAACTGGTCAAGATCGTTTAGACCCTTTTGTTTTCTTTGAAAAAAACAGTTACCTGATTTAACATGTCGATTTATTATCGATCATACGTCATTCTCTTCCAAAAAAACAAAAATTGGTGCTCACTGAATGCTCGTTTTAGATATTCATATTATCATTTCTTTATATATGTACGATCAATAAGAATATTTTTTAAATTGATGCAGTATTAATGACTTTGAACCACAACATCAACATAAATAAATATTACGTGTTTATTTTATTTTCATTTTTTGAATGAACAAAACGGTGTTTGGTAATTTTGTTTTGTAAAATGAAGATTTTTTAAATTATTTTGATGGGTTGTTTCGCATTATTATTTTTACCATGCTTCTGCTAGCTATTTCGCAAAATAGGGTTATTGGTCCTTATACCAATGAAAATAAACTAAAAAAAAATATATATATATATATATATAAAATGTTCGTCTTTTCTTGAATTATAAAATGAAACAATATTCTACACATAGTTATACAAAATATATGTTAATATTATCTATTTTGTTTTGTGTTTTTCATATCTCACGATTTAATATTAATTAACATACAATATGAATTTATTAATAATAATATTATATAAACATCATGAATATTTATATAATAAAAATCTAAAATAAAATAAAATATCTGGTGTGGGGCAAATGAAACCAACACCACCGTTATGTGTTATTACATTGTCTGAATGTCCCATATTTATATGCTCCTCCCTAATAATACGAGCAAGCGTGTTGACTCTCTGACTCACTCACCTTCATACATATCTATGTTGACTGTCAGAATTCCTATTTATTGCTTCTTTGGGTACAAACAATCATACATCACCCATACATACATACAAACTTTATATCCTCATTTTTATTAAATATATTTTATAAATAATATAATTCTGATTTTTTAGTTTTCTAATTCAAAAATACCTTTTTTATATATAAAAATATAAATGGCCGAATGGGTGTAGGAAAATTTAGAGATTTATTGCATTTTTTTTAAATAAAAAATTTATTACATATGATATATTAAATTAACTATTTTCTTACAATCTTTAGTGATAACCATATTGTCTGTGTGTGTATATATATTAATTTTAAAATAGACAATTTTTTTGTAACAAATTAAAAAAACAATTAATGTATTTTTCACCAATTATTTATTTATTTTGAATTTTTATAGAGAATCTTGAGAGATGTAGGTAGAATTCGAAACTTTTCCTATACGGCCACAGATGAACAAAGCAGGACTCTCGTGAATCCTTTTGTTTTTATTCCCCTAAAGTCCCTTAATTTTGTGTCTCTGTGTGTGTGTGTGTGTGTGTGTGAGAGAGAGAGAGAGAGAGAGAGAGAGAGAGAGAGAGAGAGAGAGAGAGAGAGAGAGAGAGAAACTATTTTAATTTTATAATTGAAATATATATATGTATTTGAATTATAAATATTTCAATTAAGTTGGTCACGTAAAATCTACGTTCTAGCCTGTCAGAATCTAATTGATATCAATTCACAAAAAGATTTATTATGCATAGTTACAAAAAAAGATATATTCATAAACTAGCTTAATGTATTATTTGTTTCAAATTTGGGGTTATAAGTGGTCCAATTTGTAATAGAATTGCTCCATTCATTATTTGTCACACTTAATAGGTGGTCCAATCCATAGTACTTTTTGTTTTATTCTCTTTTTTATATTTTTTGGTTAATAAGATGTAGCATAAATCATAAATTACAAAAATTTATATATATCAGATGTACCGTGCAACCTGATGTAAAGTATTATCTGTTTAATTAGAAAATATTATTTATTTACTTAAAGAGTATTACTACTGATTTATTACCTTGAATAAAATAGCAAGATTTTTTTTAAGTAAAAAAGTAATATTTTTTAGTTAAATAATTAATATTGTGATTCGAGGGAATGGTGCAGTTGATGTCCAAATTATAGCTCAATCATGGTAACTTACCCCACAAAACATAAATAAATTAAATTAATAGCTATATAAATAAAAATAAATTTAAATTATTTAATCTAATATTTAGAGAGTTACATTTACATATTTATGATCAAAATAAATAATTATAGATATTAAGAGCCAGGTAAAAGTTATTTCAAGGAAAGCTTTTATTGTATAACAAAAAAAATTAACCAACTCTTTTGTGAGCAAAGTGGCACTCAGTTATGTGGGTCCGGCCGTGCTTAATTGGGCCAGTCAAAGAGGACTCAATCCGCCTGGGAGTTTATTGGGCCGGACTGGGTGGGCCGAATAGGTAAATTGAAGTTTTAATTTTTTTTTTTTTTATATAAAGTTATTTTGGGTTCATCAATTTGATGAGCATTTTATTTTTTGTTGCAGGATTGAATATTCGGCCCATGTCGATTTTATTTCTACAGCATAGAATATGTGTTGGGCCTTTAAATTTTTTTCTTCTTTAATGGGCTGTGTAATGGAGTACAATTTTTATTTATTTTTTTGACAAAAGGAAGATAAACATATAATTTGTTATAATAATATTAATAAATGGGATTTTATAATCAAAATCTCATATATATATTTATATATATATATAAAGAAAACATAAATAGCATAGAAGAAAATAAAATGTTTTAGGGAAAAAGGCTATTATTGTATATTTGCTTGATATCAGTTTTTGCTATAGGTAATTTCTTGAGTTGTATTTATAATACCCTTTTCCTAAGTGAGGGTAAATGAGGAATTTTTTAAAAGCTAGGTAGAATATTAGCAAATACAAGTATTAATATCGTGCAATGCATAATTTGTAATATATTTTAAAATTTATAATATAATTTTAAGTTATTCAATATTTAAGAAAAAAATATTTAAAATATTTTATTATTTCACTGGTAAAAACATGTAAAAAAATATAATTGTGTATAAAAGTATATATTCTTTCCGTTCAAAATAAAAATTTTGTTTCTATAATAAATTAATTTAGAGTATTAAAATTAAATTATGTAATATTTTTATTAAAAATCATTAGTTCTTATTTATTTGTAGTCCAAATTCAATATAAATAATAAATACACAATAAAATATTAAAAGCTAAACTCAAATAACAATAAAATAATTATAACTTTTATGTCTAATATCTTATTTTAGTATATGCAGCATTAATGTAAAATTATAGATCGTAAAAAGATGATTAATTTAATATATTATACATAAAAATTAGAGTAGCAACAAAAAAGATATTTGTATTTTAATAAATTTAAAAATATATTGCCAAAAATAGAATAAAAATAAATTTCAACTAATCAAGATTTGACATATTATTTTAAAAAAATATTTTATTTTTTAGAAATTAAAAATAGTTGAAAAATTATATTTAAACAATTTTATTATTATATTAATATATAAATTAATAGTATCATCGTCAATATCTATATCATTAATTTACAATATAAAGTGAAGAAACTTGAACACATATAGAGTGTTTTATAAAAATATAATTTATATTCTATATATTTATTATAAACATATCATTTTAAATCAAACTTAAATTTATGTGTTAAACCTTGTCATAATACTCCATAGATACCATTTATATTTTCATTTTTTAATTAAAATATTAATTATTCTCTTTTAATTTTTAATGAACATTTTTCCCCAGACACAGGACTTGGAATCCTAAAACTTGCGAAGAATTTTCTCCTTATTACAAGGTCAAGGCTTGGCCTACTTTTTTTCCTACTATGTATGACGTGGAATTTTTATTTTATTTTTTAAAATAATTTTTATATCTTAAATTATATTATAATATCACTAATTAATATATAATACATATTAAAAATAATATAATATAATATGAAACACGGAATAAAAAAAAAAAGTAAATTCATTATGTATATCTCTATTTACTTGTCCCCTTATAAGTTAATGTTATTATATATGTGTATTATATTTATCCATCTTGGTATAATATATTAAACTTACATGAATATAAATTTATTAAGTATTTTATTAATCATGTTATATAAAACATATCAACAAAACAAAATACGATTGCGGATAGACTTTTTTTTATAAACCCACATTCTCAGAACACGAACCCATTATGGATCGTACCTATTTTAAATCTATTCATTTGATCCTACTTTAAATTATCAAATCGAATATACTTCAAATTCCTATCTACGAGAATAAATATTTTTTTTAAAAGAGGATAAAAATATACAAAACATAACACAACACTTTTATATTAAGAAATAATATTTAAATTTTTAAGCAAGAAAGAAGTAGGGCCCAACCGGCCAAGAATTGCGTAATGGCGGTTGTCTAAAAAATTGAAAAGCTAGCGCCATAATACCTTTTTTCCGATTTACCTTCAAAATGTCCAGTACCTGCCAAAAATGCTCAACAAATTGCTTTCCCTGCCCTTTATTAAGAGGGTGGGCGGGAGGGCTCAGTCATTTTCACTGTAAGAAAAATGGTGGCTGATGCTCGTTTAGAATCAGTGCCTTCCGAAGCGGCGGGTAATTTGTTATTTTCTGTTTTTTTTTTTTTTTTTTTCCTTCGCTTTTCACTAGCTTGTATGTGCTCCTCATGCAAACACAAACCTGTAGTGCATTCGTCGAATTATCAATGCTGATGTTTGGATTTGTGTTTTGATTGTCGATGGATCATTAGTTGTTTCAAAACAAATTATGGGTTACTTGTACTTTACTTGAAATGTACTAGCTGGGATAAAACGTTGGCTGCATCTTTTATAAAATGTTGAATGCTTGAGGGCGAATTGAATCTGAAAAATAAATGTTCTGGGGTTTTGTATGTTTGGTGGTTCAGGGTGATATTGATCTGCTGTCCGACTGTATCGAATAATATTTGACTAATGGCTGTTTGTGTTAAAAGGTTTTGTCAGTGGCTTCTGATATCTTAAAGAGGAAAGTCTTCTGTACAATTGATTGATTTAGGTTTTCATTAACAGTTGATGTCTCTGTTTGCTCATTTAAGGCTAGAATAAGAGGAACATGTGCATAACAAGCGAACTATTTTATGAAATATTTATAGAAAGCTATGTTAAGAGGCATATAATTCTATATGATTGCTAGCAGAAGCTGGATTTTGTGTAATGTTTTTTGAGCTGGAGTATTTTAAATGGTATGTCATGTTCCTGTCGTTATGAGCAGTTACGTACTGTAAGCTCGAAATACTGTGGGCCCTCCTTGCCTCTTTTTATGTGGCTTCCCTATCTATATCTGATGTTATAAATTGGACTTAAACTTTCTATAGGTGTAGTTTGTGTGCAATGACTTTTGTTGTTCGGACACGTGTAGAATGTAACAGAAAAACCGTTGATCTTTTCATTAAATATGTTTAGGATTTTTGACGAACATAAGAAATATAAAGTTATCGAGAGTGCTTATGGTTATTAACAAAGATAATTTTCTTATTTAGCAAGGCTGCAATCTTGCATTATGTGATGAACATTTATGCTTACACACTTACCAGATCCTTTGCAATTGTAAATGTATTATATAATAGATATGGTCTACCCCTCAGAAAACTTTTCTTTTAGCGCTGAAATCTTGTAAAAACAACATTTGTGCACTTGCCTTCCTACTTTGTCTTTGTCCTGTTATGGGATTAAATTTCACACTGTTATTATGTAGTATCCCCTCAAAGTTCTGTTGTCAGTTCAATGATAGAGGAGCAGCATACTTCTGAAGTTTTTTTGTCAGGAGGATCACAATTATAATCATAACTAAATTTCTAGCACTTTATTGGGTATACATGCAATTTCAAGTAAGTTGTTCCTAGGTTTTGGCTCAGGCCATCCATGTTATTCACGAATATCATCCAGTAACCTTTTTTTGTCCAGCAACCGAAATTTACCTCCCGTTTGCGCTTAGACTTTTCTGTCCAATATCTAATGGGATTATTGTGTGCCTTCATATTTTTTACTTGCTTATCCGATGTACCACTTCATTTATATGTGCCATATTTTTTCAATGATGTAACCTGACTTAAACGCGGCGGACTTGTCCCCCCCCCCCCCTCTCCTTCTAGGTATTAACAAGAGCAAAAACAAAGCAGTTGCTGCATCTAAAAAAAATATGGCAACTAATGGAAAACCGAAAAAGAGGCTTGCTTCCCAGATCACTGAGGATCCCATTGTTTCGCATAAAATGCCAAAACGAGGTGCTGCTTGTTCAGATTTCAAGGAGAAATCTCTTTGTATATCCAAAAAAGATTCTGTAATTGAAAACAAAAAAGATGGAGTTGTTGAAGAAGAAGTTTTAGCTGTCCATCTGACTGCTGGTCAAGAGGATGGCCGCCCATGTAGACGGCTCATGGATTTCACCTTTCATAATTCAGATGGAGTCTCACAACCTTTTGAAATGCTGGAAGTTGATGATATCTTTATCTCTGGCCTTATCTTACCTCTGGAGGAAAGTGCTGACAAAGAGAAAGGAAAAGGAATAAGATGTGAAGGATTTGGGCGCATTGAAGAATGGTCTATATCTGGTTATGAAGATGGTTCGCCAGTAATATGGATTTCCACAGAGCTTGCTGATTATGATTGTCTAAAGCCCTCTGGTAGCTACAAGAAGTTCTATGACCATTTTTATGCAAAAGCTAGTGCCTGTATTGAGATCTATAAGATTTTGTCAAAATCTTCTGAAGGCAATTTAAGCCTTGATGAGTTGCTTGCTGGGGTTGTTCGTGCAATGAGTCGGATGAAGTGCTTCTCTGGTGGTCTATCTATCAGGGATTTTGTTGTTTCTCAGGGTGATTTCATCTATAACCAACTTATAGGTTTGGATGAGACTTCAAGGAATACTGATCACCGTTTTGTTGAGCTACCTGTCCTAATTGCTCTTAAAGAAGAGACTAGTAAGTTAGTAGATATTGCACAAGCTCAAGCTGGCTCTTTGTCTGGAAAATTGAGAATCAGTCCAGAGTCTGGAGATGATCATCAGACAGAAGAAGATGAAGATTTAAAATTGGCAAGGTTGTTACAGGAGGAAGAGCACTGGCGCTCAATGAAGCAGAAGAAAAGCCAGGGTTCATCCTCATCAGGCAAATACTACATCAAGATCAATGAGGATGAAATAGCCAGTGACTACCCTTTGCCTGCCTATTACAAGATGTCAAATGAAGAAACGGACGAGTACATAATTTTTGATAGTGTACAATATATTGAAGACCTTCCTCGGAGCATGCTCCATGACTGGGCTTTGTACAATTCAGATGCTAGGTTGGTTCCGTTAGAGCTCCTTCCTTTGAAGCCCTGTGCTGAAATTGATGTGGCTATATTTGGGTCAGGCATAACGACTGCAGACGATGGATCTGGATACATTTGCGATGGTGATTCTGTTCATTCTTCAAGTGGTTCTGGGGCTTCTACGATTGAAGGAATCCCAGTTTTCCTGAGCGCAATTAAAGAATGGGTGATTGAGTTTGGATCCTCAATGATTTCCATTTCAATACGAACAGATATGGCCTGGTATATTTCTCCCTCTGTCTGTGTTTGTATATATTTGTGGCTACACAATCATATAACATTCAAGTATAGTGTTCTTGAGCTTTAACTGATTTTCCTGGCTCCTTTGTTCCTGCTATTGGTTTGACAATATGATCTCTTAGAATATTGTGTAGCATGATCTATGATATTATATTAAGTGTGTTTGAAGTACTAATAATTCTTGTATAAGATGCTGGAATGTAACAACAGACAGGAACATTTAATTAAAGGGCAGGCTATAATATTCCATCTGCAGCAAAATAAGATATTTATAAATGGTCCAATGGCTGCGCGATATGGTTGGGGTTGACCAGGATTTGCTGTGCTTTCCTTGTCCTCAAAATGGATTTTCTTTTCCCTTCTATTCTTCAGGTACAGGCTTGGGAAGCCTTCAAAGCAATACGCTCCTTGGTTTGAGCGAGTCCTGAAAACAGCAAGGGTTGCAATAAGTATCATTACTTTGTTAAAGGAGCAGATCCGAGTGTCAAGACTTTCTTTCACAGATGTGATCAAGAAAATCTCAGATTTTAGCAAAGATCATCCAGCTTTTATATCACTTAGCCCAGCAGTAGTGGAAAGATATGTGGTTGTACATGGTCAGATTATTCTACAGCAGTTTTCAGAGTATCCTGATGATAATATAAAGCAGTGTCCTTTTGTGGTTGGCCTCTCCCAGAAAATGGAAGAGAAGCACCATACCAAATGGCTTGTCAAGAAAAAGAAGATTTTGCATAGGAATGAACAAAATTTAAATCCAAGGGCTGCTATTGGGCCCGTTGTGTCCAAAAGGAAGGCTATGCAAGCAACTACGACAAGGCTAATCAACAGAATCTGGGGTGGATACTATTCGAATCACTCACCTGAAGCAATGGATGAAGGAACAAACTGTGATGTAAAAGAGGTTCATGAAATTGAAGAGCAAGAGGAAAATGAGGATGATGCTTTGGAGGAGAAATTGGTATTAATTGAAGAAACTCGGACAACAGAATTGGCACCAAGGCAAACCAAGTCATCTTCATTGAGCAAGGAAGCAAAGTGGGTTGGGGAATCTGTGGGCAAAGTACCTACTGGTGAGGCATTATATAAAAGGGCCATTGTCCATGGAAATGAGATTGCAGTCGGGGGAGCTGTTCTTCTGCAGGATGATGAAATGGATGATTTTCCAGCCATCTATTTAGTCGAATTCATGTTCGAGAAGTTCAATGGATGTAAAATGTTTCATGGGAGAATGATGCAACGAGGCTGCCAAACTATGCTTGGAAACACAGCAAATGAAAGGGAGATATTTTTGACAAATGAATGTATGGACTTAAAATTACAAGAAGTCAAAAAAAGTATATATGTTGATATAAGATCAATTCTTTGGGGTCATCAGCACAGAAAAGCAAATGCAAATGTTGATAAATTTGATAGAGCAAGAGCAGAGGAAAGAAAGCAACAGGGATTGCCTACTGAATATTACTGCAAAAGTCTTTATTGGCCTGAGAAAGGTGCCTTCTTTAGTCTTCCATATAGTTCTTTGGGGCTTGGATCTGGCTTGTGTCAAGCATGCACATTAAAAGAAGCTGAAAATTACAAGGAAGAGTTCACATTGGATGTATCAGTTACCAGTTTTGTATACCTAGGAACTAAATATTCTATTCATGACTATGTTTATGTGAGTCCTTCCTACTTCTCATCAGAAGAAATGGAAGCTGAAGTTTTCAAGGCTGGGAGGAATGTGGGATTGAAGGCATATGCCATATGCCAGCTGCTTGAAATTTGTGATCTTAATCAGCCTACGAAGGCTAATGCCGACTCTGTTAGGGTCAAAGTCAGGAGATTTTACAGGCCAGAGGACGTATCATCAGATAAGGCCTACTCTTCAGATATCCGAGAGGTGAAAACTTGGATATCACATTTCAAGACCTGTCTATAATCTATTTCAAACGTCATAATTCATATCTTGGATCATTTATTGGAATTTCGAGAGATCACCACATTTGAAGTTTATCTATATTTAACACTGATCTTTATGAATATTATTTTGAGCTCTTAATGTTTTCTGAATGATTTTGTAGGTCTATTACAGTGCGGACATAGACACTATACCCGTTGGTGTAATTGAAGGAAAATGTGCGATCAGGAAAAAGAAGGATCTTGGGTCTCAAGATGTCCCTCTTATCTTTGACCATGTTTTCTTTTGTGAATATCAGTATGATCCTTCCAGAGGATCCATTAAGCAGGTATGTAAATGTTTATATCTTTAATTCTTTGTTTGTTTATCAGTCCCTGTAGGGAAAAGCTGATAGTGGCCATTTTCTTCTTTCTACCTATTCCATTTTCTTATTTCTGGCTATTTTTCAATTCTTGTTCATGTGCAGTTGCCATCACATGTTAAATTACTTTACTCAACTGGGAAGCAGAAAGACGATGCGACGTGTAGGAAGAAGAAAGGGAAATGCAAAGAAGGAGAGACTGATTTGGAATCTGAGGAACTCCAAGAAAACCGCTTGAGTACTTTGGATATTTTTGCTGGCTGTGGTGGCTTGTCTGAGGGACTCGAGCAATCAGGCACGCTTAATTCTAATTGATATGCTACATTACATTAGGATATATATTTAACTTGGAAGTACAATTTGTGATTGGAATTTGATGCCTTCAGGTATATCTTTCACAAAATGGGCTATTGAATACGAAGAAGCTGCCGGAGATGCATTTAGACTCAATCATCCCCAGTCATTGGTTTTTGTAAACAATTGCAATGTCATCCTGAGGTAGATTTCTTTACAATGAATTTAAAAAATTCCTGTCATGACAACAAACAGAAACTTAGCAAAAGCAGCACAGATATTTGAATCAGTAAACACATATGAATGCAGGGCAGTCATGCAGAAGAGTGGGGATGCAGATGATTGCATTTCAACCCCTGAGGCTGCTGAATTAGCTGCATCTCTGGACCAGGCAGAACTTGATAATCTTCCGCTACCGGGTCAAGTTGATTTTATTAATGGAGGGCCTCCTTGTCAGGTTGCTCAAGCAACACACTCTCTGGTTTCACCTAAATCTTCAAGCTCTATGCTTAAAATAGTTAGAATTTCTTTTGCAGGGTTTTTCAGGAATGAATAGGTTTAACCAAGGCACCTGGAGTAAAGTCCAATGTGAGATGATTTTGTCATTTTTATCTTTTGCTGACTACTATCGTCCAAAGTTTTTCCTTCTCGAGAATGTGCGGAACTTTGTATCATTCAACCAAGGGCAGACCTTTCGTTTAACTTTAGCTTCACTTCTTGAGATGGGATACCAGGTACATGCTGTTGCACTCATTTTCAGAATAGAAGTTATTGATCTGCATTCCCTTATAAAAAAAATTTGTGTATTTGTTTGCTTATGATAGGTGAGATTTGGTATCCTTGAAGCTGGTGCATATGGAGTTCCTCAATCTAGGAAGAGAGCATTCATATGGGCAGCATCTCCTGAAGAACTGCTTCCAGAGTGGCCAGAGCCAATGCATGTGTTTGCGGCACCAGAGTTGAAAGTCTCACTGTCAAAAGGTTTGCAATACTCCGCTGTTAGGAGTACCTCAAGAGGAGCTCCATTTCGTTCTCTTACAGTGAGAGATACAATTGGAGATCTTCCACCAGTCGGAAATGGTGCAGCTAATACAAGCATTGAGGTATTAAATAATGAGAACCATCTAGAACATTGTTAGAACATGCTGTGGGTTTCTAGTCCCTTTTTGAACTTTACCTCAATTTTGCACTCATTCTTTATTGTTCATTGATGCAGTATCAATATGAGCCTATATCATGGTTTCAGAAGACAATCCGGGGTAGCATGGACATGTTAATTGATCATATATCAAAAGAAATGAACGAGCTTAATGTAATCAGGTGCCAGAGAATTCCTAGGCGTCCGGGTTCTGATTGGCGGGATCTTCCAGATGAGAAGGTGTGGATATTACCATCTTGGGACAAATTGTGCTTCTGAATCTACTGTTGTCTGTGGAACATTTTATTTTATGCTAACTACTGCTTCTACCAATTTTCAGGTCAAATTATCCAATGGCCAAGTTGCTGATCTGATACCATGGTGCTTGCCAAATACTGCCAAGAGGCACAATCAATGGAAGGGACTTTTTGGCAGGTTAGATTGGGAGGGAAATTTTCCAACTTCAATAACAGACCCCCAACCTATGGGTAAAGTGGGAATGTGCTTCCACCCTGAGCAAGACAGGATTGTGACAGTTCGTGAATGTGCGCGTTCGCAAGTATGTAAACTTACTCCAATTTGTTTATTAAAATTTGTAAGTATAATGATTATGCCAAATATAGCTCTGAAGAATCTACCTATTTAAGGGGCATCTCTGTGTTTTTATTCTTTGTTCTACAAAGCTTTTGGATGACATATGAACTTCTCTCTGTGGATAACTCCCTTTTCTTTGGGTGGGGTTTAGGGGAGGATAGCTGCTCTTTAAATGTATATTCAATCATTTATTCACACACATCACACATACCCATGTGGATATGCAAAATGAGTGGTGGATACACTTCCGCTGGAATGATGATTATATTCTATCACAAATTCAACTTGTTTTTGCAGGGGTTTCGAGACAGCTATAAATTTTCAGGGAATATTCTACACAAGCACAGACAGATTGGAAATGCAGTTCCTCCTCCTCTAGCATATGCTCTTGGAAGAAAACTGAAGGAAGCAGTTGAGAAGAAAGGTCTGTAGCCAGTCTCTGACCATCGCTGTTGAAGAACTAAAGTTCACAATCGATTCTTTGAAGGTCAATCATGTAAATGTGATTCCATTTGTTAGCAATCAATTGAGAAGTTGTAAAGATGAACTCAACATTACTGTAGAATTCACAAAGGAGTTGAGTTCAGTATAGAATTCACAAAGGAGTTGAGGGATTTCTTTTTCTTAATATTTTTTTTTTAATTTATAGTTTCTTTTTATTTTTTATAGAAAATTTATGGCAACCAGACTATTGGCTTGTAAGAAATGGATTTGGATTCTCTTTTTAATACTGCCATCTTTATGAAGTTACTTTAAATTTTCAAATCTTAGTTTTGCTCCTGTAATAGTCAATGCTTGCATGCACAGATGCAAATACACAAATTGTTCTTTCACAAATCTCAATAGAATGAACCCCCCCCCCCCCTCTCTGTGAATGATAGGGATGCTTTTGAGGCACTATTGATCTGACTAATAGACAGACACCTTTACAGAGTTACAGAAGTAAATCAAATCATTCACTCAAGCAAAAACTCCGGTAAACAGTTTTACAATCTGTCTCCCATTTACATGAATGTTTCTTAGATCCAAAACATGTAAATGCATAAGGCATGCTAATTGATAACTTTGGGAGCAAATCTTGAAAATAAATGCACACACATACATAAGAACCATTGTCCCAGCATAAAGCAACCCTATTTAGGCTCTAACATAGCAGGAGAATAACCCCCACTGTGGGTGAACAGACTTTCATTACTATATGGATTGCCAGAGCCTTTGCTCACTCCTTCATAGTTGTCTGAAGTTGATGCAGATTCAGCATTAGGATTCAGGCCCATCATTTCCATGATATTCTCAACCTCTTTCATCACCTCCCCCATTGTGGGCCTGTTTGAGCCCAAATCTTGAACGCACCTCAGCGCCAGATCCACAAACCTTTCGACGCTCCCTGGTGCTGTATTGTAAGCAACTATCGGGTCCAGAATTGCATCCAGGTTATACAACTTCTTGGTCTTATCCATTGCCTCCTTCACTTCTCTCACAATGTATTTCCCTTTCACAATAGGAGTTCTTGAAGTTAGAATTTCTAATAGCAACACTCCATAGCCGTATACGTCGCTCTTCTCAGTCAGCTGTTGTGTCATGTAGTATTCAGGATCCAAGTATCCCTGATATTAGGCAAATTAACAATGTATAATTTAGCTTTAAGTGTTGTGGAGGTAGAGGTAGGGTAAATACATAGAATATTCTGATAATGAATTTGACATGGAACATTGTTATGCAGTCAACTTCAGTACAAAATACTGGTTCTTTGCTTGGTGAAAAACTAAACGCAAATGCAAAGTACTAGTATTTTGTATTGAAGTTGGCTTCATAAGAAACCCAACATCTAGTTCATTATCATTACTCGTTGTAAGAAAATCATATGTTTAATCTACTCACCATTGTGCCTTTAACCTGAGTGGTAACATGACTCTTGTCCGGTTCACCCATAGGCTTAGAGAGACCAAAATCTGCTACTTTTGCATTTAGGCGTTCGTCTAGCAAGATATTATTCGATTTGATATCCCTGTGTATGATGGGAGGGTTTACTAGCTCATGCAGATATTGCAACCCTCTCGCTGCTCCAAGAGCTATTCGTAGTCTTCTCATCCAATCCAATCTTATTCCCGTCTTCCCTGCAATTTAATAACTTGATTGTCAACTTTGCTTTTTCGATTACACTCGTACAAGAAAATAACATATGCCTGCAAATTGATATCAAAACTAGATATACCAATCATATTTCTATTCACATCAGAAATGTAAGATAGAAAGATGTAATTAAGTACCAGTAAGACTGTCCTTCAACGTGCCATTGATGATATACTCATAGACCAACATCTGTTCCCCCTCATCAAAACAAAAACCAACTAGACTAACGACGTTTTTGTGATGAACCCTTGACAGAAGCTCAATCTCAGTTTTGAACTCCACACCACCCTGCGTAGACCCCTGCTGCGCTCTTTTAACGGCAACTAGTTGTCCGTTGGGCAGTGTCCCTCTATACACCTGACAAATGCATGAATTCAAAACCATGTAATTAAAGGTTAAAAAAACTGAAAGAACAGTCAACGCAAAAGACCTTTCCATAGCCCCCGCTTCCAATACTATTCGTTTCAGAAAAGTTATTAGTGTATTTCTTCATTTCTTCAAATGAAAAACATCTGGCTCCTTTTAACTGAGGAATTCCACCACTGTCTGAATTGGGGTCCCATGATGCTGCAAGAAAGAAGATAGTCACTACTGATGGCATTAATGAGAGATTAAGGTTTAAGGCATAAAGAAGATCGATATCTGAAAAGAAGATAGTCACTACTGATGGCATTAATGATAGATCAAGGTTTAAGGCATAAAGAAGATTGATATCTGAATCCTACCAAAGGGATTACTCCTTTTGGAAGCTGAATGAGCTAATTTTTTCTGACGAAAAGCGTAAATTCCTGCAATGACTAATAACAAAACAAGGACTGATCCACCAACAGCTGCTCCAATGATCACAGCCGTACTTGATGAAGACTTGCGCGAACCTTCCTTAAGGCCTAGAGATTGCCATATAAACTCACAATCAGATTAAAAATCTGTAATGTTATTTTGAAAAAATAAAAATTAAAAAAAATTGCATTGCAACATAGATCAAATTAATAACCTGCAAGGTATAGATAGTTATTGGGAATGAAATAAAAGGGTCCAAATTCATGTGGAGGCTTGAAAGTTTGATTGCTTAGCATAAACCCGATTCCAGAAAGCCCTGAATGGTTAAAATAATCTTGGCCAGACGGGAAAATTTGCAGATTCAGTACAAGGTAGTCATCAATGTTTCTTGACGGGCTGCTCACAGAAACTGAATCCACAGGCTGATCATGAGTCTTGAATGAATCCATCAATTTCTGCTTCAGAGATTCGAAAACACTTTCGTTTCCAAAGGTGGAGAAGGAAGGCGCGCGAAAAAACAGATTGCCTGTGTAAGGATATGAACATATGCAGGTGGGACTCCAAATTTTGTCTGAAGTACATTTAGTAGGTGTGCAGTTTTCTGGTGGAGTTGAGTATGAGGAATTTGACTGCGGTGAAATGGTGCAGTAATTCTTCTCTGTTTTTCCTTCATCACATATCGGGTTTCCCACCAGTCTGGAAACCAATCAAAGAAACATGAATTTATATAAGGATGAGTAGTTCTCCTTTAGTAGGTGAAGAACAACTCACATAATTTGTTCAACATTGTGAGCTGCTCTTTGAGAAAATTGATCGATGAAGTTGTTCTGCAGATCGATCAGCTCCAATTGGTCACTATAGCTGGACCCGATATCCAATGTGCCATTTATTCTGTTGTTCTTCATTACACTGACAAGAAATTGACTTTCTTTTTTATGATCGCCATATAGGGTTCTAAATGATATAGAAGATAGTGAAAAGCTACTTACATAGTTTGCAACTGAGAGAGGCTGAACAAGGAAACTGGAAGCTCCCCTTCAATGTTTGTGCTTTCCATTTTCCTGCAAGTTCAATATCATTGTATTATATCAGGTGTGTGGTTTCATCAGAGAGAGAGAGAGAGAGAGAGAGAGAGAGAGAGAGAGAAACGTACAATGTAGTCAAAGACTGCAAAGATGAAAACCATGGGGGAATATATGTTTCGTCAAAAGAATTGTTGCTGAAGTCCCTGCATAATGTAGTCCAATATAGTCAGATTCATCACCATCTGACAAGAATTATATGTTGCTATTGAAAAAGATTGAGACCCGTGTCGAAATCAAGATGACATGCTTTCTACATTCAGTAAATTGTGGGCTTGACTTACACATAGTTGAGTGAATTCATGCCGGTTAAGTTGGGGAAAGGTCCAGTCAACTCATTATTCGCCAAGTACCTGGAAAATTCAATCAGATGGATATTCTTATTCATAAACTTCGAAAGAAAGACAATGCAATCAGCCACAAGCAAGAATAGAAAAAAGCTTATAAGCCCATCAAATTACTCATATCCTGTGTACGCATACTTACAGCTCCTGGACATTGATTAGATTATTGAGGTTTTCTGGAACAGTTCCGCTTAAAGAGTTTCTGTCGAGCCGTCTGTTGCAATCAAAATATGATTAGTCGTCTCTCTCTCTCTCTCTCTCTATATATATATATATCTATATCTCTAGTAATATGAGAATGTTGATACTTACACGACCTCCAGAGACTGAACAAGCCCCAATGAGGAGGGAATGCTACCAGTCAGTTGATTGTTTTCAAGAAGCCTGCTCAAACAAAGATTATTAGAACAATCCGATATTTACATGGTAAGATGATAATGAACTATTGTTTGAGTAATGTCTGTTTTTACTACACCACTGCACGCACGCGCACGCGCACACACACTCACACGTGTATTATTTTCTCAATTCTTTGTCATATTGCAAAATATTAAGAGGTACTTACAAATGAATAAGTTTCATCTTTGTGCTAAACAGCTGAGGTGGTATTACACCAGACAGCCGATTCTTTCCAAAATGGCTGCAGAATGTCGATATGGGTTGTGTTAATATCAGTATTATAGGTCTAACAAAATCATAGAAGCCAAAAGCTAATTATAAAATGTAAAAATTGAGTAGAGACATACAAATGCTTTGCGTTGACAAGCATATCAAGACCAGGTGTTCTTCCCGTGGAGACGGGGATACTTCCACTCAGCTTATTGTCGGCTAAGTCCAGCCAATGAAGATTTGAGAGAGAACCAATAGTTGGTGGTATTGGACCAAAGAAGTTGTTCGAATTGAGAGACCTTCACATACAATTTTTTAAAAAAAGGAAATTGCATTAAACTGTAGATCAAAAACTTTTGCTAAGCTATGGGTGAATCTTCAAATATGTTTTGCAAGAAGCATGAAATGCTTACAGGTAAACCAGCTTTTGCAGAGATCCTATTGAGGGTGGTATTTGACCAGAAAATCCACATCCAACAACGATCCTGCATTGACACAACCACAACTACCTCAAAATGCTAGAAGCGTTCGACTAAGTTGGTCACTTTAATGTCTTAAAACTTCCTTACAAGCTCGACAAGTTCTTCAAGTCTCCAATTGATGAAGGAAGCGATCCAGTTAAACGTTTGTTATATGATAAATCCCTATACGAAGAAGTTCCATCGGAAATGAAGGGATATTAAGAAGTAACATTCTAACATGGAAATACAGAATTAGAATAGACAACTTACAGAGTCTGCAACTCAGATAATCCTGTGATGTCTGATGATAGACGACCACTTATATCAATGCTTGCTAATGTACTGAAGTAAGACAATTACATTAGTCATAAAGTGGTAGCATTTACTTGCACACAGTCAATAAGAAGGTTTTTAGACGCTATTCTCGACGAACAAGATTGTAGATTTGCACCAAACACATGCGTGTATGGGTGTGATTACGTGCAAACCACAGCATAGCATCAAATAAACCGAGTATGAAACAACATACATGGAAATGACACGACCATTGCTGCAACTGATTCCATCCCACTTGCTTCCACAAGGATCATCACCTTCCCAATTGGGTGGTACATTGTCCCATTTGCCTTTCAGAGATTTCAAAGCAACAACTACATCCAGGATCAGTTTAATTGAGACGCAATGCCCATAATGTATATCGGTCTGAATTTAGCAGATTCAACTAAGATGATGATGCACACATGCTTAAATATTTGTCTATTTAAGTACTAATATAAATTTCAAATACATTTTGGCAAACACAGACAGTACTACTGGTCCCCTAGAGCATATTCTACCCTTTCCCCTGCTTCTACAAACCTTAGCAAATATCAACATGACTTTTTACCAAATTCATCCACAAATTAACAGGGAATAAGAACCCCCCCCCCCCCCAACAAATCCCACCCCTAGAAAAAACAAAAGACATTTTTTTTAAGGTATAAATGAAAACCTTCTGGTTGATGTGCATGAGAATTTGGCGTTTATAGAAAATTAAAAGTAATTACAAGTGAAGGATAATCTTAGAGCAAAGTAATCAAATTCTTACAATCATCTATATTTGTTGAAGCTGCAATACGAAGAAGCTGCACTAAAGCAACTAGCCGACAGAGATGAATCCTCCAGCACATCATTACTCAAATTCAAGAAAAGAAAAAAAAAGAAAAAAAAAATCTTATACAGATTCTCTAATCTTCAGGACCAAAAGCTTGCTAGCTTCCATTGTTTACACTGTGTTGAAGAAAATGATGAAAGAGAAGGGCTCATCCAGGATGGGAGCCGAGTCTTTGACAGGCTTGTAATAAGATTTTGACATTTCTCAAGAAACACAAAATGGGCCTTGCATTCATTACAGAGTTGCCAAGTTGGCCGTAGTTAGTTGCAGCCCTTTAAATTCCACTGATATTTCTAATGAATCAACTTCAATTATATGGGGTCATATTCAGAAGGAGAATTCCAGGCAGTTGAGTTTACCCTATAGTGTGCCCAACAAAAACTCATTATTAAGAAGACTTGGTGAAGACCAAAGTTTTTAGTGTGGATCAAGGCCACTGCAGGCTCTGAATAAACGACAAAATGATACTGCAGTTACAGTGTGTGTGTGTGTGTGTTTTTGGCTTCACAGGCAGGTGGATATTGACCCAAACCCCAAAAGGGGTTTTAAACCAGCTTGTAAGTTCTTCAACTATTGTCCATGTTTTAAGTTAAGAGATTATAAGCTCTTTCAAATTATTCGGTGAAGTCTTATTTTTCTGTTGAGAACTTTTACAACTTATTCTGGAAATAATATCTTAAAATTTGATCATTTTAATTATAAAATTGTTATTATTATCTTGGATATTTTAATATTTTAATAACACATTATTAAAATCTTTAAACTAGAATATTACTTTTAACTGAATTTTTTTATTTATTTACTTAAAAAGTATTATTAGTGATTTATTATCTTAATAAAGAAAATAATTTTTTAAAAATAAATTAATTAATATATTTTAGTTAAATAAATAATATTGTAGATCAGATGCATGGCACACTCAAAATATAACGAACTCGAGCTCTTATTTTATACCTTCGACATATACTAACGTTGTATTATAAAGACAAAAATACCACTCTGGCGTACACATGAACAGCTCAGTTGGTTCTTGGGTGGCAGATTGCCGGGGCGGAGGATTTCGCCTTTTGCCCCAAAAATACCACTCTGGCTGATAAGGTTTCTTTTAGCTGATATTAGAATCCTGTCTTGTTGCAAAGTCCACATGCAATGACGGAAGTCACGGAACCGCATTAATGTTCTTCCAATCTCACTCTGTGTGGTGTGTGAATGTGACACGCTTGTAACACAAACTTGTACGACGTTTTCTATTTATATCTATGTTCATATATTTTTATTTTTTTATATGTATAAATAAAATTTTGACAAATAATAATTGATTTTTTTTCTTTCAGTTATTCTTTTACCCGTCCTGGTCTATTAATAACCAAACGAATTTTTCCAATGTATAAAATACAAATTCCAATGGCCTTGGCTACTATAACCTTCCCGACCACAATTTTTTCTTTTTTTAGGTATTTTACTGCGAAATAAAAAAGTTTCTTTTGCTATGTGTCAAAAAATATATTTTTATTGATTATTTAATTTATATTTGAAAGTGTATTGTATATTATATTATTTTTTAGTGGATTTGACTAAAAATAAATGTTGATAATATTTTTTGAGAAAATTATTAAATAATTTAAATTTCAATACAACTGATCAAGTTATTTTAAAAGCAGGACTAGTATTTCTGAATGAGGTATATTTTACTAATAAAATATTTTAAATATTAATTTATGTAAAATTATATTACAAATATATTTATTTTATTGTTTATAAACCGAACACACATATGTGTGTGTGGGCGAGCGCATTAGGTTTTTGACGTTGTCATTAAATTTTCCGAAGGGTAATCTTGTCCGTTACAAAAGAAAGGCCGAACAACAAGGTTATTTCGGGTAAAGACTACGCGGAAATTTGGGCCTCTCGCCTTTCGGCCCGGTTCGAAGATATTGGGCTACGAGCCGTAACTGTTGGGCCTAGTAAAACCCAATATATACTAACAGTTTATTTTGATTTTTTGATGGGCCGGATGACAGCCTAATATCTTCGGCTCGGATCCCGTGCTTTCTCGTGGGCGGCCCATCAGTTTTAATGCCTAACATAAGATATTATTGTAAGATGTAACGGAGAGAAAAGATTACTCGGGATCAACTACGAATAATATAAATATAAAGTTATTGAAATAAATTATAAAAATAATATTAAAATTTAAAATCAATTTTGATAAAGTAAAAGATATTAACTTACCTGCAGTGACATTTATAGTTTTTTTTTAATTAATCATAAAATTTCTCTTCAAGTATTTAAATTATTACTCATAATTATAAATCTACATTCAAATTATTAGCGAATTTCTAACCTAATAATTCACATGGTAAATATTTCAATAATTATTTACATAAAAAATCAAATTAAATATTTCTATTTCCTCTATTAACCAAGAACAACAAATATTTACTCCATAGTTATTAATAAATATAATAATTAATAGTCAAATAAAAAATACAAATTCAATATTTAAAAAATAATTATAACCTCAAAATGTCAATAGTTGACTTTGTTGATTATAATATAATGATATATGTAGACCTAAACCCCATGACGACTCAAAATTTGAAAGACATGGCAAGTTCAAATTTGTAATATAATATAGAGATGATAAACGAGCTAATTCTAACAGCTTTAGCTAATTTTAATAGATTTTAGGTTAATTAAGTATTTTTAATTGAATCAACAATATTGTGAATCTAACTTTTATCTTTCAAAATTTAAAGTTAAATGTGTCATTTGATGTTTTAAGTTAAAACTAGTAATTTTTTTTTGTCTGATTCACGATTTATAATATAATAATTATTATAAAATTAATAATATAATTTTAAAAATAAAATACATAATTATCTCAAATATATTTTGATAAAAATTGTTTAAAATAAAGATATCTAACCATATAAAAATATATTAAATATTAAAATATATCACAATTAATATTTTATGATTATATATATAATATGAATATTAAATTATAAATTATGAAAAAAAATAATTAATTTAATATATTTTTCATTATAATGAAATTGAGATGAAAAAAATTATAATTTTTAAAAAATTAAAGCAAAAAAATAAATAAATAATTTTAATTTTGGTATTTTTATATAGAAATAGATAGTTAAATAATATATTTAAATTTAAATTTATAATAAATAAACATAATATTTTATTTAACATAGGATTTCCAAACATGGAGGCGTTGAAAAGACCTCTGTTTCCATCTTTACTCTCAACCTGTTATAAAATGAACCCAGAAGACAGGAACGCTGCCGCTGCCCATGGCGGCGTGTTGGTGGAGCTTCCGCTCGGTGTCGCCCAGCCAAATTTTAACCTAGAAAAAACGGTTTGCAGCCATGGTTTATTCATGATGGCGCCTAACCACTGGGATCCACTCTCCAAAACCCTCAAACGGCCGCTTCGCCTCCATCCCGATTATGATGAAACCTCTGTCATGGTCCACGTTTCCCACCCTCCTAATTCGCCTCAAGCGCTTCATCTCCGTGTTTTCGCTCCACATGCCCCATCTCCAGAGCAGCGTCAATATTTGCTGGTGCGCGCTATTCGTGCGTGTGATCTAGTTCTTTTCAATGTATTTAATTGTTACTGTTCGTTAAACGTTAGGTGTGAATTTCATATGAAATATTCAGCACTAGATATTTGTGGTGTTGGGTTTATTTTACAATTTTATATGCTCATGTTGTATAAAATATCAATCCTGCAACTTCAATGGTGCTGGTGGATGCTTAATGCTATGTTTTTTCTCAGGAAAAAACGATGGATACTGTTGTAAATTTGTCTTCGACGTTTTATTCTGTTCGTGGCACTTGTTGATTTATGTTGCTTGGCGTAGCTGCTTGTTCTTTTATTTGTTTAGTAAAATATGTTCATTCTGTATGGTACATTTTGATTTCATATTTCGTCAGGAGCATTGGCAACTCTATCTTATTTGTTTGAATCTCACCCAACTCTTCCTCATTCGGCCTTGGGCAGAATACTAGCAAGTAAAAGCATTAGCAAAACAACGAACTTCCTCATCATTAATATTTGGGATAAAAATTAAAGTAGTACTTTTGTACTTTTATAAGTTTTTTAGCACCTTTTCTATTTTACTTGTTTTTGTAACTTCCGACTTTCTTACACATCATGTCGAGAGTGACACGATATTCAAATTTTCATGTCACCTTAGATGGACGTGTCACCTTAGGTGGCCCACATTTTAATTTTAAGGTCATCTCATCTTATTTTATCCTAATCAAAACTCTTAAAATTAAAATTCAGGCCACTTGAATTTCATGTCACTCCACCCAGGGTGACACAAATTCCCGACATGATCTGCAAGAAAGTTAGAAAAGTAATGAAGTCAAAAAAGTCAGTAAAGGGTAAAAGAAGGTTAACAAAATAAAAAAGGTGTTGAAAAACTTATAAAAGTTACAAAAAGCATTATTTAGATACATTTTCACTTAATATTTTGCTCGCGGCAATTGTGAACTCTTGGGAGAATCATTGACTGCATCTTTGATGCAGTGCTAATACATCTGATGCTATCAGTAAAAAATATTTCATAATTCAATGCTTCTTTGCATGACTTGTTACGCTACAGCATTTTGCTTTTGCCCTACTCTTTTTTTCTTTTATTTTCTTTTCTAGGGTGTCATTTTCATGTATTTGCTTGTTTCAGAAATTTTCATTCTGCTCATTCATCTTGTGTGTGTCTATGTATGCTTACTTCTAATAGTTTGGATAAATGTCTAGGGTCAAGTGAGAAGAATGCTAAGATTATCGGAAGAAGAAGATAGGAGGGTCATTGAGTTTCATAAAGTGCATGAGGAAGCAGAAGGAAGGGGCTTTGGAAGAGTGTTCCGGTCACCTACATTGTTTGAAGACATGGTCAAGTGTATGCTTTTGTGCAATTGCCAGTGAGTGAGGTTACCTTTCTGTCATTTTCTACCTATGTATATATTTTGCATTGCATAATATATCTTCGATTTTGCAAAAAGGTTTTCAGATATGAGAGTGAAAGTTTCCACTAGAAATGAACTTATAAGGATTGCATCAGACACAATTTCTTATAACATGTAATGTGTCTTATGTGGCACAAATCGATTCTGAAATTATATTAAAAAAAAAAAAAAAAGAGAGAGAGAGAGAGAGAGAGAAGTAAGGCTGAATAAGCTATTTAGAACATGGCTGTTACTTATTAGTGACCATTATACATATTTTGGAGCAAGTATTTAAAATGTCTGTGTTTTTTGTTGTTCAAGGATGACTTTACGTTGTATGCTTGTGGAAGAAACGCAATAAGAAACAAGTGGAATACCTCGTTTTGAAAGTTGATGTTCATGTTTAATTTGGCTTCAGGGATAAGAGTAGTTACTTCCATGCCTGACTTTCCAGGTCCCCTAACTGTAGCAAATTGTGTTTCAATTATATACTGAAACTACTAAAAACTGCCTTCTTAAGGCCATCAGCTATGTAAAAGCGGAACAGCATAACTTCTGCACCAGTCTCTTCCTGATTCTTCTTTAAACTGTGAAACATCCCTCTAGAATGCTCCCCCCCCCCCCCCCCCCAAATCTGTGTCCTTGAAACTAAGTAGCTGGGAGACTAGTTTACCAAATAACTCAATGACTTTGTTCTTGTTTTCTTTTGCAGGTGGCCGAGAACTTTAAGCATGGCTGAAGCACTTTGCAAGCTTCAGAAAGAATTGCGACACATGTCATCCACTCCGTCAAATCCGATGGCTGAAACTGGAGCTATTTCCAATGGTCAAACAAAAGAAATGAAAAATTTTGCTCCTAAAACACCTTTAGGTAAAGAATCAAAGAAAAAGTCTAGAGTGCACAAACATTCAAAAAATTTAGCAAACAAATATGCACAAGCTATTGGAGCAGAAGAGACTGACCTGAAAATCATTACTACTGAAATATTAGAGCAATATGAGGAAACCGAGAAATCATATCTGACCTTTCCATCACTAGATGTAAAGGAGGCCTTTCTTGAGAAATGTAATCCTTTGCAGTCTTCAGAAGATGTTCTGGATCATCAGCATTTAGAAGCAAGAGAAAATTATGCCAGCACTCCAATTGGGAATTTTCCAAGCCCTAGAGAATTAGCTAGCCTTGATGCGAAGTTTTTGGCTAAGCGTTGCAATCTTGGATATAGAGCAGGTCGTATAATAAATCTTGCTCGGGAAGTCATTGAAGGCAGAATTCAATTGCAGGAACTAGAATGTGCATGTGGTTCAGTAAGCTTGGCTGACTATGATACATTGGTTGAGAAACTGAGAATGATAGATGGATTTGGACCATTCACATGTGCTAATGTGTTAATGTGTATGGGCTATTACCATGTCATTCCAACAGATTCAGAAACAATTAGGCATCTAAAACAGGTAACTTTTTCCCCCACTGTCGTTAAAACTCAATTATTTCCACCTCTGTAAAATAATCCTATTGATTGCAGGTTCATGCGAAAAGCTCCTCGATAAAGACGGTGCAAAAAGATGTTGAAGAGATCTATGGAAAATATGCACCATTTCAGTTCCTGGCCTACTGGTATGCAACTACAGTTGGAAGTTCTGTATTGTTTTGAGCTTATAACTTTTGCGGTGTAGCATCGGATTAAATTTTCTCTGTTGGATCTCGTTTCTAACAGGGCCGAAGTTTGGCACTTCTATGAGGAATGGTTTGGAAATTTAAGCGAAATGCCCCATTCTAGTTATAAACTCATTACTGCAGCAAATATGAGACCGAAGAAAGAGAGGGTGGCTAAGAGGAAGAAATTACCCCTGCGCAGTATACAAGATGATTTTACTGAAAGAATTGAAAATGCTCTTGGCTAGAGGATCTATCAGGTGCAATAGTTCGTTGGGTTATGTTTTTAGTTATCCTGTCATTCTGCATATATTTATATATCTTTTGTGATTTTCTTGCAACATCTTTCCATGCTTTATCTTTATTCTCTTATGGAAGCTAAATTATGGTGGTCTATATGAGATGATAACTGAAAGCTAAGTTGATTCGTACTTAATATTTGTGATAATAACTATTGAATGGTGCTTATTATTTCGTTTGTGTCACTCTATCGAATTGTGAGATATTGTTACCCTTATGAAATAAGTTAATAATCTTACAAAAATTAGTAATATAAGAATTTTTAAATAAAAAAGTAATTAAAAAAATTTAATGATATTTTGTTTTAAATTATATAAAATATCATAATATATCACATTTAACTTAAAAAATAAGATTTGTATATTATATATGTAATATGAATATCAAAATGAAGATTAAAAAAAATTGATTAATTTGATACATTTTTCATAAAAGTTGAATTAAGACAAAAAAAACTATTTTTATTCCCTTATATACACAATGGTAAATTAATATCACAGTGACACGTGGCACAAGACTTTGCGAGCTTGAAAAGGGATGTCCCAATTCAATTTTATTTGTATAGGATTCGTTTTTTGGATGAAATGAATCCAACGCTACACCTTTCTAAAAAAATATAATTATCTAACAAATTTCAATATCTTACGGATCATTCAATTACCATTGGATGGACCTTAATTCTTGTAAAATATATGTTAAATATAATTTGACTTGAAAGAGTGAAAAAGATTTTTGTTTGAAAGAAGCTTTCGCTGCATGTATCTTACGGTGTTCGTTGCTGCAACTTCATTTCATCATTCCAATAGACAATGAATCACAAGAAATTGAACACACACTGCCTAGCCATAACTGACAGGAAGCCTTGTACATAAAATATACCAAGTAACTTGAACAAAGGTTGATTCCGATGAAAAGAGAGATTTCAGTTTGGCATGATAACAAAGTATGTTGCCTTGCACCCTTGATTTCACAGTACGTCCACACAGGTGTGTGAATTGTGCAAATCTAAGCGGGTTCTACATCCGGCGGTGTTAAAACACCTGGTGGAGGGTCTAGGTGACCTAACCTTAGACCTTCGCCTCAGGTGGAGTATCAGGCTGCTTTCCAGGCATAGCATCTTGAAAAGCAGGGTGCTCGTTGTATGACTCGTTTATCTTCAACAGAAGAGGGAATTCATTCTGCCCATTCGTTGAGACTCACAAGTTAGTGAACAGAAGAGGACACTTGATATCAAGAAAACAGGAACATGCAGGCTATTGGAAACAAAAGTGCAGTTCACGGCATTAACATGTCAAACTCTGAATCAAGTAATGAAAGGAAGTTTTAAAATACTTCCAGAAAGACAACCCTCGATAACACACACATACAACCATAAAAAATTATGCGAACATACGGGTTTTTTAGACATAAAATAAAGCAGTTCTTTGGTTTGTGGATATACTTGACAACTTTCCGTGAAGAATAATCAATTTATTAGAGTTTCAGAAATACTTGAATCGTGAATTTCTTCAAGATAAAAGAACTTCCCAATTTTGATCGGGTTTTAACGAAGACCTACCATGTCAATACTGAATCTTTTAATTGCGGTGTCAATCTGAGGTGCCAAAAGCAGATCAGCCTGCAAATTTAAACCAAACAATCAAACACTTACCACTTCTGCCAAGTAACGCGCAAATTCAATAAAAGACACTGCCAAATTAGATTTTCAAATGATATCCTATATAAAACAATTATATCTTACAAAATCATACAGTGAAGATGATGTGATGCTCCTACTAAGACCCCAAATTAGAACTAACTTTGGTTTGCTCGTATCTAAATGAAATAGAAGCTGAGGGATTAACTTTCAAATTACAATTTAAATACAATACACTAATTTTATAAATCTGACATGTCCTTGTCCTTCGCAATCAACATTATTGTACTTTGCTTTCCAAGGATGAAGCAATGCATAAGCTTGACTAGTTTAAGTATGAAATAGATGAGCAACTAACCAAGAAAGCTTCATCTCCCGTAGCATATTTCCCAGCATATTTTTCCAATAGCTTCTCCAGAGCTGCATTTTCTCAATTGGAGGGGAAAAAAAAGATAGCGCTCTGATACACATATTTGCCATTACAGCAACACAAACACTATATTTCTACCAAGGTTTTCAGATAATTACATATGATAAGATATTGGAACCGTATAAACCACCTTTTATAATGTAGGAATTGTAACTTATTGTAAAATCTTAACAAAGTCGAGATTAGGTCAAATCTTATATGTCTCTTTGCTATCATGTTTTAGATAATATTGGCTGAATTACCCAACTCAAGATGTCTTTGTACCTCTGAATTAGGTACATTACAAGGTTTTCCATCAAAAATTCTGATCAAAATATTAATGTTCCTAGTTCTCTTATGCCAGAAAAAGCAGTACTGCCAAAGCTTACCAGCAAACCCGTGTTTTATATGATGTTGAACCCAAGAAAGCATCTCATCTGCTCCAAGTTTTTCCTTAATATATCCCTGAGAGTTGTAAGAACTGAGTTATATCTTCTTTGTTCCTATAGAGGAACACATCACATTTACATGTAAACCAGCAATTTCCCTAGCTAGGTACATGGAGTGGGATGGAAGGGTGTGATTATATACTTACAATGACGGGTATATTCTGATACGGCTGTATGCTTGCACAAACAATATTTGCTGCCTATGATGCACACGCCGAGGAGACAGTTAGAATTAAGGATAAGACATAACAACAGTTAGATAAGTACTAAAATTAATACAACTTTGTCGTATCAGTAAGAGAGATGTACACATACACCACCACCACCACCACAGCCCGGCTGCCTAAAAGCAGAAAGGAATAGGTTTTCTAGAAAATAAAATGCATTGATGTATATTCTATAATGATCCTATATAGTAATTCTAAGACAAAAATGTCTTTCCCAAAAAGAGTCCACAGTCTCGTTGCATTCATTACAAACTAAGATCTAAACTAACATGCTATTGCGATGCAAAAACTTTTGTCTTACAAACATGTAATCCATGAATATCGGTTAACTTAAAATACTAATGCAAATGTAAAAAGTAAAATCATGACAAAAAATCTTTTATGACCTGATAATTCACGGCCTTCTTCTGAAAATCCCGAGGCAACAAGGGATGTTGAGGATATTTTTCTTCCAGATACTGCACACAGCCAATTATTCGCTACATAATTATTAAACATGATATAATCCAAACAACAAACTTATACATTCCATCAATTGGATATTGTTGGTGTTATTATGAGTGAGAAACTTGCCAATAAGATTGCAAAAGAATCTGAAATAACAGTATCACCATCGACAAGCACCGGTACAAGTCCAAGCGGATTGAGCTTCAAAAACTCTTTTAATTTCCAAAAAAAATGTCAAAATATCGAATATATTTTCTGATATATGCTGTATACAACAAAAATTAATCATCCACTGATGAAGATAAAACTAGAGCCAAGAAAAAGGGTATAGAAAAACAAACCAGGAGACTTCTGATCTCCTTTGAGCAAATTAACAGCTATGTACTCGTACTCCAGCCCTGTTTGTTTCTCAAAATCCCAATAATTATTTTTGGTAAATTAGGAAGAATTAATGATACCCACGCACACAAACAAACACAAAGTCAATAATCGATTAAAAACGTACTTTTGAGATTGAGTGCAATTCGGACGCGGCTAGAGCAAGAGCTCCGCCAGTAGGAATAGAGTTTCAGCTTCTTTGACTCCTCAACGCCTCCACTTGCCTAATTCAACAATTATTGGTTAAAAGTGTATATATATCAAGATTATGAAGAATTTTTAAGGAAATTTTCAGTGAAAGAGCAGGAGTTTGAGAGATTAACCATGATTGCGCTGACTTTCTGCAAAGAATTCTCGGTACTGCTCTTGTGCTTATCTGAAACGGAAAAGACGTAACCTTGTGCCGGTGTCTGTATCTTAGGAAAACACGAGAAGACAAATCCGATAATAGCCCCAAAATTTCATTTATATTATTTGTTTAATTAATAAAATAAAATTTTAAATAATTTATTATTTTAAAAATATAATAATATATTTAAGTAATAAATAATAAATTAAGTGGGTGTCATGCAAAAGATATTATTCCCACATAAAAGAAAACTCTCTCATTAATTATTGATTAAAACCATGGGTCAATAGGGTGAATGTACATATCCGTGATACATTTAATTTTTAAAATAGTATTTTATAAAAATATATTTTGGTTTATTAATATTTTGATCCATAACAATGTTCATGTATTTATAGTTATGAATATTAAATTTTACATAACATGTAAAGTTATTTTGTAGTCAAAGGAAATAATTCGGATATCAAGCTTATAAGAAATTGTTGTTGTTTTTTAATAATTTCATTGATAATAAAGTCGATGATGATATAGCATCAAGATCTTATTTAAATTTGACACTTACAACTACTGATGCAAAAATCGGGTTTGGCGCCCGCCTAGGTGTTAGGCGGCGGCTTCCCAACTCAATTTTGATTAATTGGAGTAAATTTATGTATTTTTTTCAGAAGTCGTTGCCAGGCAAAATATTTTTTAATTTTTTTGTTGAAATTCACATATTTATGCATATTTTAAAAAATAATTATATTATGTGTAATTTATATTCATGTTGCTCCATATGCCTCAAAATTATATTAATCCACTAATAGTTAATGTTGTTTTATAAGAGAATTGTATTAATTGAGAATATAATTTTTTTTATATTTAATATTTTCTTCATCTCAAAAAAAAAATTATGTTGAAATTATCTATTTTGATCAATTAATATCTTATATTGTTTAATTATATTGGTCTTCTTCTCAAAATGTAATATCATGCCTTTTTACAAAATAAAAAATAAAAAGTATTCTTACACACAAAGAAATTATTTACACAATATATATAAACACAGTTAATTCAAACATATTTATTATATATGAAATAAAAACCAAGTTCGAAAATATTTTAATTTTCGTAAAAAATGTTGCCAAATAAACTTTAATAGTTCTCATTTTTGTATTGCATCATTGTTGTGATGTTTACTACTATCGATAAAGCTACTACCTAATTATAGATATTATTATATGAAAATTAATATTTAATTATGTAAATAATATTTCCTGCAAAATTATGTTATATTATCAATTTATCACATTTTATAGGCTTGAGAATATTTAAAAAAAAATCGATCCATCTAGTCGACACCTAAGCCACCTAGGCGCTAGATGGTCAGCTCACGCCTATCAAATTTCGACTTCTGCATCATTCCTTACAACATCAAAATTACTTCATAATTTCATTTTATTTTATTCAAGAAATCAACTACAAAATTTATAGATGCAATAGAAAAAATTACAAACGAGAGTTATTTATATTTAAATTTCAAGAAACGACTGATACAAGAGTTGTATTTTAATAAAAAATATCATAATATGTATATTTTTATTTGAGTATTTAAAAAAAAATTATCATTATTGTTCTCATTGGGACCTTGTGATTATAAAAGTTTTTGTAGTCATTGTCTTACTAAAATTATTATTTATCATGTTGGCTTTAATTGGGATTAGAAAAAATTATTATATTGATCAAATTATTAAATTATTTAGTATTAATTTATTGACGTATTATTATATTTTGCTGTGTGGGCCAATGGTATATTCTCATATTTTTAAATATTATATATATATATATATATATAAAATATTGAGTCTTAAAAAATACAAGAAGTTTATTTAAAGAAAAAAATAGATGTTCGATTGTCCGATACACAAAATAAATATATTTTATTATATAAATGATTAAATTGTTAGTTTATTATTATAAAGATTTGGAAAATATATAATTAATATGATATGGAAAATATATTTAAAATTTGTGATAATATAACAAAGCAAAGTGTCGTTATGCAAAATCCAAAATATTATAAAATCTAAAAAAAGTATGCACGTAGGAACGACTTTCAAGAAAGTGACATATATACGACTGTATTTTAATAAAAAAAATTGTAATATATATATATATAATTTTTTTTTATTTGAATAATTTTGAAACTATTATTATTGGTATCAGTGGAACCTTTAATTATATTTTTTAGGCATTATTTTATTAATTTATCAAAATTATTAATTTAGTCTATTGGCTTTGAGTCAGGATTGGAGATTTTATTTATTTATTTAGGAGGTCATTCAATTATTGAGTATTAATTTAATGAGATTTTACTATATTTTGGTGTACGGGACGAATATATATTCTTATTTTTTCTAGAAAAAATGTGATATATTAAACCTTAAAAAATGTAAGAAGTTAAAATATAATTTATTATACTAATTATGAAATTATATAATTATAAAAAATAATATCAAATATATAAGTAACATGATATGAAAAAAAAAATGAAGCTAGTAATCATATAAAAAAAGCAAAATGTCATGGTGCAAAATACAAAATATTATAAAATTAAAAAAATTATGTATGTGAACACACGTTTATAATATTTAAAATATGTACATTTTTGTAGTCTTCTAGTAGACAAAAAAATTAAATAAAAAGACACATAAAAAATAAAATTTGTTGAAGGTGAGTCTTTTTTTCTTTTTTAAGAATATTTTTTTCAATTTGTTGAAATACACACAACTTTTTATTAATTTCTTCAATTTTTACGTATAATGTATTAAATTAGTTATCATTTGGTAATATTTTATTTTACGCTCATATTGTATATATTAAAATGAGATATTAAATACAAAAATATATTTATTTTTTGTTAGATTTTAATATTTATTGTGTTTTGAAGTATTTGAATTGGATTGAGACTGAAATAAATATTAATTAATAAATTTATTATTGAGTTGAATCGAATATATATTTTTCATACAAATATATTTTATATATTTTTATTAATAAAATTTATATATATAGATATAAATTCTTAAATTATAATTAACTTAAAGCTGTATTATAAATATATTATATTTAATTTTTAAATATATTACAACTTTTAAATAATGCGTGGGTAGCAATACTATAGGGTACAGTACATACTTTCTCTACTATATATTATTATTTTCGGTTTGTTGGAAATTATAAATAGTGTATTTATGGAAACGCAAATCGACATAGTCATATCAAATTTCAAGAAAGAAAACCCTCAACCATTCTCCCTCCCAATTCACCCTAAACCCCCGGTTCCCCACTGTTCGTCTCTCTCGCTGCGCTCTACCTTATTGTCTCCGCTGCCTTTTCATTCTCACTGCCATAGGCAGCGCTACGGCGGCGGTGGAAATGGGGAGTAGTGACTGGCGAATGGCGGGGATGGAGGTGCCGCTACTCTGCACCGACTCTATTGAGTGGCGTCAACTCAGCGTCCCCTCGTCTTCTTCTACAACCTCTACGGCCAGCAGTTCGGATCACCCACTTGCAAAAGATGTCGCTTCTTGCTGTGTCATTGGAAGCCCCCCGTCGTATTTCATCTGGTAATTTAATTAAGCACCCGAATCCCTCCTTCACACACGCATGTTTTGCTTCTCTTAGCTCGATACATTATTTTCTAGTGGTCTGGGTTAGTAATGGACTTGCAGAGATAACTGTAGTTGAAGTCAGAGGTGTTTGAAACACTGAAATAAAAGCCTCACGCGATCATGCTGAGGAACAGATAACAGTAACCGTATTCTCGCTATACCTATGTATTGTTGCGTAGCTGCTTGTGTCAAGTGTTAATATGTGTAAAAGATGTAATGAGTGGATGATGTAGTGTTCGATGTACAGTCACAGAGTGTAGCATCTAATGTATCAATAATCTAGTCCAATTTGAATGATTAACTTTGAGTATTATATTGTTTGCCTTTTGTCACTGTGAACTAATTATATAGTGAATATGGAGAAATTAAAAAGTTATTTTTGTCAGATATAATTAGAGATTGGATTTATGTCTTGTGGTCTGGTCCCCTAGAGTGGCTGCTGGGACACCTCATATAAAGGAAAGAAGTAGGGGTGGGATTCGGTAGTGTATAAAAACATCTAAACGTGCTACTCGTTTTTTTCCATATAGTATGTATTTTCTTGGAACATCTTGTTTGAGAGCTTATAAGATGTCCGAGTATAAATTTTAGAGAACGAATTTGTAAGCTTCTCTAGAAAGTGTAACGAGTTCTTGTCTTGCTTTTATAGTTTGAACAGACTCCTTTTGTTATGATAATGTTATTACAAAATTGTTATTGCTAATATTGTAATTCATAAGGCCGTCTTTTTTCAACTAAATTTTAACAGCTTATTCTAAAAATATCATCCATAATCTGGTAAAATTCATAAACTACCTTATAAGATGTAGAAACTTAAAAATCTTTAAATATATCTAACCATACATCCTACTAACCCCTAATGTAACAACTAACAAAGAACTTGACTTGGGAAATCCTCTCTTGTCGTACGGTCGATCAACATTTACTTATAGGTTTTGTCATAAACCAACCTAGAATAATCATGAAAAATGTGAAGAGATAAAAAGTTGCATATGGTGATGAAGGCATGAGTAATGAATCCTGGGCAACTATGTTCAACCAAGTATATTCTCATTTACCACCTAACTGATCTTATCATAGAACATTTATCACGACATTTATAATTCTCCAAACGACAACCAATAAATGAGATGTAAAAATAAACCTGAAACCAGAATGTTCATAGCATTTATGAAATAAAAATTAATAATTATTATTTAGTCCCTGGATAGAATAGTTCACTTTGGTGCAATTAGTTTTCAGACATGTTTCAAATGTACTTCTTTTGGACTTGGTCTGTGGTTATAATGAAGTGGAAAAGCTTTTGCTTGTATTACAAAGAAATGTTCCCATTACTTCCTTATGCCCCCCCCCCCCCCAATATCCATATCATTACAGGCCTTCATATGAATGCCCTTTTTACAATATCAGAAATTTATGAAAATAGTAAGATGTCTGAAAATTATTTCCTATTTCTTTTTCACACAATTAACCTTTATTGAGTAACCAAACTATAATATTTTTAATTATGAACCGAAAAGAGAGTTGCATATAAGGAGGTGATAGAAACTTACCAATGGAAGTAATTCTTTGTTATGAGTGTCATTAGTGGTAGGTAACTTTGGTATAGATGTTGGCAATAGCTTTGCAAAATAATTGAAAGAGTAAATATATCTAAGAATAATGCTATTGCCTTAGCTTGCAACTTGTGTCAATGAAATTAATCATTTCCATGTTTTTTGTCTAATAGCTTGCATTTAGGGATCCCTCATCCCTTTGGTGCTCTTTTTCTTCTTTTGTACTTTTTGTAAAATTGCTGTTTCCTATCCAAAGAAAAAAAATCATTTCCACGAGTTCCTTGTTGATTTATTATTTGTTATTTAAAATATCATAATCGGAGTGAGATTGTCTTGCTGTTCATTTATCTTGCCTAGTGTTGTTGAGTTTCTTTTTCATGTATGAGTTCCACACTGGATATGCAAACCATCAGCTTGGTGACAACAGAGGATTTTTCATCATCATGAACAGCATTTTGATTGCTGTGATTTCTTTGCCATATTTCGTAGTTTTGCTCTTCTTGCGTTACATGTGGATGATTTGAGGTGTCTTCGTTGCCACAGGAAAATCAGTAGGTCTCAGTCAAATGTGCTGGAGATTATAGAATTATGCAGTCATAAAGAAATGTCAAGGATTGGACTGCGGCTCATATTTCCTGATACTCTGTTTCCGTTTGCTTTCATCTACAAAGATGAGGTTTCTTATCTTTAATGATTTTATGTTGACCAATTAATTTTTTCCCACTTATTGGCCAGCTACAAGTATGTAAAACGTAGAAGATGTCTGATGCTTTCTTTTGCATGCAGAGCAAATACGCTTCTGGTGATCATTTGGTGCTTTATACTTTGACAATCTCAGGGGTTGCTTACTTCATCAGATTGAGGAACAATTTTGCCTATGGAGCTTCCTCTCTCATCCCTGCCAATGAGTTTCTTGACTATAACACACAAGTTGAACCTCAGTATGGAGCAATCATGGCTGTTGCCGCATCAGAAGGATGTCTGTCGATTGGAAGGAGTGATGGATCTATTGGTTGTTTCCAGCTGGGCATACTTGATCCCAGCAGTTCAGGTCTCTATAAGAGGGTTCTGTCTTTCCTTATTTACTTTAAAAAATTATGTTTCTTTTCTTATTATTGTAATAATTTCCTTGATCATTTCACTCATAATATTTTGCCTGGTATATATTTTCTGGTGTTAAAACAATGAAATACTGAACCTACCAAGTAATTCTTGGAGGTTCCCAATTGAAAGGTTGCTTTAATTTTCAGTTACCAGATATTGAAATTTTCATTTGTGAGGGTGGTCAAAGTTTGCATCTATAGAGTCTTCTCGCCATTCTGTATCATTCAATCTATTAAGTGTACTCGTTAATATCAACCTCCGGATCCTTTTGATGATTTGATTTGTAGGCTTTGCATTTGAACTGCGAGATGATGCTGGTTTTGGTCGGTTGTGGGGCATATTGTCAAGGTACCTTTTTCACTTCTAAATCAAATACTGCTATGCTCTCTGTCTGCCTATCCATCTCTCTAGTGTATTATACTTTCCTAATTTGCCGAATCACTTGAAACAAGCTGAAGCTTTTTAGAGGATGTACTGAGTGCCACCTAACTTCATAATGTGCTGTTATTCTTAACATGAAGCTGTTGTTTGAACCTTCTGTTTTGCAGACCATATATATCGCCCTGTAACTCTAATAATAATCTAGTTTTAAAATTGAACACTTGAAAATACTTGTAGAAAATTTGTTTGGTAAAAGTCTGCTTTTTATTTCGAAGGTAGGTTTGATAATTTCCTGCGTTTTTGAAGCAAACTAATATGACACTTAGTGTCAAAATGGTGCGGAGAAACTTAAATTCTGCGGATTAATGGAGTCTATATCCTTGTTATCTTTTTCCTCTACAAGTATCGTTCATAGATTTGTTTGATTAAGGAGAACAAAATTGAAGGTGATGTAATCTAAACGACAAAATCTTGCTGGGATCAGATAATTAATCAGATCACAAGTTTTCATAATGCTAGGTGACAGGTTTGGAGATGTAGATGAGCTTATACAATATTGAACTTATGAAATGAAGTCAAATTGAAGTACATCCTATGGGAAATTGTCTTAACCCCTTTGGTCTGACTGTGAAGAGGACACATAGTAGAGTAGAACAAAAAAAGACCATCTAGGAAAACCCACTCCCTATTTAGATGGCATACCAACTTTCAATGTTTCTTAATTCATTTTCACTGTTGTGGATGACTTGACAAATGGTGAAATTGTACTAATATCAACATGGTTGTATTTCATTGGAGAACTTGATGTCAGAAACAAGAGGCTGAAATCTAGTCAATGTAACTAGAAATGTTGCCAGAGGCAACCTTTTTCTCTGATTAAATAATGTGCTTGCATCTATTTTTTGCCTTTCTTGTGATTTTCTTCTCATGCTATTTTATGAATCTGTTGTCTTTAGGAGTTCAACTCTGGCTGCTGTACAGGATTTAGTGATATTGGAGGTGAAACAAAGAAAGGTTCTCTTTGCGCTTCATTCTGATGGGAGCTTTCGGGTTTGGGACCTTTTAACCCGTGGTAAAATTTTCAGTCATGCAATGTCAGTTCCAACATTGACAGGCAAGTATCCTGGCCAATTTGCCATTTTCTGATCTTGTGATGGGATTGATTATTATGAGTTTCCTTATGATGTTTAAACTTTCGTTCTCAAAGTATAACATTGCCTTGCCCAACTCACTAGGCATCAAAATCTTACTCTAAAGCTAAGTTACTAAATGTGCGAACTATTTGCTGCTTAATAAGGGAACAAATATGGTGAAATGTGCAACACTAGAGCACCAACTCTGCTTATTCAATTTGGAAGATATTTGAATCGCAACTATATGCATCATGATGGATAATTAACTAGGATTAATGTGCACTTTCCTACACAACAATTTGCCTTGACCATATGGTTATTATTAATGATAGTAATTAGCTAGTATTAGAAATGGTTCTACAACTTTGGACCTTTGATATTCTAATATAAAAAAAAACAGAATATGGGTCAAAGATATGTATACTGTACTCAGAACCTTATCACTTCTCTTGGTTTCTTACGGATAAGCAGTTAGGGGAAAAATCTATGTATTGGAGTCATTTTGTGGTGGAGCGTGAGCTTGGCTGATGGAAAATTCAAGTTTGCATGATCGGGCTGAAGTTCTGTCAAGCATGCATTACAGTATATACTATGCTTATTTCCTTTTCCAGACTGTTATTTATTTACTGTCTATAAGTTTTGGTATTTTTCCTATTTATTATTGATTTTTTTCCTTTTGTTTTTTTCTTGCTTATATATATGTGTGTATATACATATAATATATATATATATATATATTTTTTGTGGTGGACCTTCTTAGTTCATTTTTGGTATCTGGTTGATCTTCGTTCTTTTTCTAGTTGGAATATGTCATGGTCTGGGCAGGTGCAGCCAGCATTTCTTTTATAATAAGAAAATACATCTTGCATTACATTTTATGTATTTAATTTTAGAGGAGACCCCTTTGAAATTTTTGTTAATGATCTCTTGCAATCTATGGTAATCGGGCGTGGTATCTAGAATGACTTTCATTCGCATATTGCTTTCAGGCGCATTTTTAAGGCTGTGGGTGGGAGAAGCTAGTAGTGACACTGGTATAGTTCCTCTGGCGATGCTCCATAAACAAAATTTGGTATGTATCTGTCATGGAAGCAACTTTGTTTTTGCATTGAATGTTAATCTGTAATAATCTGATTCTCCTTCCAGTTATTCTTTTTTTGTTGTTCTCAGTTCATCCTTTTGCTTTCTCTATGTATGGTTGTCAGTTCATATTGTTTCTACGTAGCCATTAAATCTCCAGCTTATTACTCTTTAACGTTATGCGCACAGAGTCATACATATTTCCTGGTTACCCTTTCTGACCTAGAAATTGTTCTTGTATTCTGCCATTCTTTTAAGCAAACCATATTGAAAGAAAATCATTAATTGCTTGTCTGCTACACATAAAGGGTTAAGATAAGTGCTTTTTGACTGTAGTATTCACAAAAAAACCCGCATGTGTGACACCATTAGGTTTTTTCCTTTTCCAGGGCTTTATATCACTAAAGAAAGAAAAGTTCACATTTCTGGATTTGATCCTCGTCCATATGTTAGGTTCTAGCTATTTGTATCCTTGTTTTTGTTTCTTAGCTAATGGGCCCCATCCCTTATCTATTATGTATTACTTCCTTAATTTTTAATGAAATTTTTGTTTCCAATAAAAAAAGGTGGCAGAATTTAGACATCTTAAGGGCATGGAATATCTACATTTTTTTTTTATTCCCTGGGCATGTTCTTTTCTCTTCATGGGTAAATGGTAGGTAAAGTCATTGTCTAGATACGTTGATGGTACTTTGCAAGTCATCTATTTTTGATGTATTTGACAACATACTAGTTGCATGATGTGTTTCTATAGCCCTACTCGCCTTAAAAGAACGTTCGCTGTCCTTTCTGTTAAGATATTGTGTTGGTGTTTTGTCATTTTCCTGGTGATATCACAAAAAACCTTCTTACTATGTGCCCAAAGTATTTGTGGAAAGCTGAGCATCACTAGTATATTGTAGAACCCCTCTTTCTCCTTGTTGAAGGAATTTTAGGTGACAAGAACCGGAATGTCTTTGTCCAAGTTAATTAACCCAAAGCTTCAAATCTTCTTAGGTTAAGCCAGGCTATTGTTGAGAAACAAAAGGTAGGCTGAAGCTTCACTTACAATGAGACAAGAATAATACAACAGAACTATAGTATCAAAGAAGATTGTGATGTTGTGATATCCCAATCCAGTGGTCTCATGCTACAAATATTTTGCAAAAAGTATAGTGCTGCGTGTTACTAATAATAGATAATAAGTTTTCTGTCTTATACCATGGAGTGGAAAAGCTGAATAGTGTGTTGTGCTCATACCGAAATTAAGTTTGCTATGTGCTGTTTGAGGTCATACTGAAATAACTGACTTAAATAGTTTTGAAATCTCAAACATTAGAGTATTTTCTCTTGTGTGTTCCTATGTCCAAGAAAACTCCTCGGCAGAAGGATATTATAAATATTAAATGTTTCATAGTAACGCATAATTGATGTGCATAAGATGCATGTTGCATGCTTTGTTTCCTATAAAAAAACGATGCTTGTTGCATGCCAGTAAAAGAATATTGGCTTCAACGATATATGGGTTGTAGTTACTCTAATATACTGATTATTTCCAGCTTGATGAGTTTATTCCTGGAATGTTTATCTAAGACTGTATTCAATTGGTACGCCACTTTTACAATCAGTCATATTGCTGACATTCTTGAATATGGTATTTACTCATTGATCTTTGGCAAATTATAAAGGAAGTTTATGTGGAAACGATCTTTCTATACGAAGTTCATTGTAATGTGGGGGACAGGACACCAATGTCACTGGAGCCTTCAGTGAGAAAAATATCTCTGGGGGAGGTAAATAGATGAGTTACCTTATGTTTTCCATACAATCTTCCAGTTACCAAACTTTGCTTGATGTCTGCTTGAATTTTTAAGGGTGGACTTATTGATGTTAAACTTACTACGAACAAAGTTTGGATTCTCAAGGAAGAAGGACTCATAATGAGGGACTTGCGCCATGATGACTTCACTGAGTAAGTTAATGTTATTTCCTTCTCTTAAAATATCAAATAGATCTGAGGTGCTTCTTGTTTAAGTTCTTTGGGATCTTCGTTATGCATTTGGTCCTTGTTTAGAAATGCTTAGGGATCAGTTTCTGTTTGCCGCCTTGTGGGGTAGTTTGAACTAAGTCGATACATTTAGCATTCTCTTATCTTCTTCAATCACCAAAACTTTTCCTGAAGAGTTATTCAGTTTTCTTCCAAGTGCAGCTAACACCTTCTTTATTGTGTTAGGGGACTAGCACATTACTATGCATTGCAGGAAACTTTTGTAGCTAATCTGCTATTTCAAAGTTCTGAGCATTCATCAGATGATCTTCTTTGGCTTGCCTATTCAGCATTTTCATCTGCGAAGGTAATATAATCAATTTAACTCTTGTCACCGATTCTTTTATGCATCATCAACTTTGCTACTCCAACCACTTTTATCCAATTTCCTGCCCAATCAATTTTTGTTGCATGCTTTGTGACTAGTTGAATTTTGAAAGCTTGTGAACTTTGGCCTTGCATTGGTAGAAGTAATGTCCTTGAACTTGATTTTATCGAATTTATGATTTGTAAATGATTCTTATACTTTCCTTCGAAAATTGAACTTTCTTCATGCTGCATCTGCAAAAGGTTATGTTACGAACTTGGTGATGATATTTGTCAAACAGTATGTTTTACCTCTAGTGTTCTTAAACTTTATTTTAGTTTCTATGTGTTATGAGAATGACATAAATAAATTTATTTCTGAATTTGGCAGTCGAGCCACACCTGAAACTTGTACAGTATGCTGCGTGCTGCAGTGTTCTCCATGATCCTACAATCTAATCAAGGATAAGCTACCAATGAATTTGATGGCTAAAGTTGACATCCTTGTGATATAAACTTCTTCTTTTTTTCCCCATGTGATCTAAACTGGAGATGTAGCCACATGTCATACTTCTCTAGCCGACCCCATCAAATGTAGTTGGTACCGGAGATTGGGAAGTACTTTTTTGGAAGATTGATTGAAAAGTATATAGACAATAGTAGAAGACCTGTGTGAGGATGTAGGCCTTGTTTTTGGGACAAGATAACTTGGGAAACCTAATTCAAGCTGATTAAGTAATGGTTAGAGGTTGAAGATGGTATAAGTCTGGTAGACTTCATGGGGATGGTATAAAATACTACCAATAGACGGGATTAGACTATTGCATGATGTGATAGTTTAATATATTTTTATGTATAGATTATTTTTGGTGCTGTTGCATGTAAAACTACTGTATAATTGGAGGTGTGTTACTTGTTATGCAGGAGGAGATTGTCCCATTTGTGTCTTCTGTATTTTTGCGAGCATTGATTTCTCCTGGGGTTCAATGCGATGCTGTTCTAAGGCAAACTTTAGGCGATTATAATAAGCACTTCACTGATTCTGAGTTTGGCTCACTCACTGTTGATGGTCTGAAAAGTGAAATTTTGTCGCTAATTGAGCATCAGGTATTTTTTACCTTCAGTCATTCTGAAGATCACCATTAAAGAGAATTGGTATTTCTTCTTCTGTAATACTTTTGCTTCCCTTCTCACCATGGCATGTTTCTGCTCCTTAGATCTCTGGATTTCATACATTTGGTCTTTATTTTCATATCCATATCATGGAAGCCATGTGCGTTATTGGATTTTTCAGTAGAAAATACGATTGCCTTAACTTACGGGTCAACTGGAATAGCATAGATAAATGTCTCATATTTATGCTTTCCTGCTTTCACATGTCATTTCTGCTCATTTTGATTTTTAATTTTCTCTTTTATTGATTGTAAAGGGGATATGTGTTGAGGAAGTGATGGCAGTTGATTTTCATATTCTATTGTAGGGTGGAAATGGAAGCGCGGTTTCCATTCTTCATTGTTGGAAAACATTTTGTGCCCGTTATGTGAATAACTGGTGTAAGTACAATGCAGCATGTGGTCTGCTCATGGATCCATTAACAGGTGCGATTGGTTTAGTCAGGAACAACACAGTCTCTCTCTGTCGTGGCTTGGAGGATGTCGAGCATATTATCCATGGTATACCTGTCTTTTGTCAATGTCCAATTATTTGTATGAGCTTCTTACTTCATATTATTTGCTACTCTAACGCATAATCTGTTTTGACTTATTTTTTACCAGCTTCGTTCATGGAAAAAAATAAGTATATAGGCCCTGGGCTGGATACTTCTGATTATGAGCCTGATCGGGAGATTCTATTTGAGTTCCTACAATGTGTTCGGAATGTGAGCCAGCAGTTAGGAAAAGCTTCTTCAGCTTTATTTTATGAGCTGCTTCTTAGAACCCCTCATATATCATGCGAGGAGGTTGTTCCTCGATTTCTAAAGATTCTAGAAATTGGATACAGTTCTTCTGCTGGATCTATGCTGATATCTGAACTTGGAGTTGATACTGCTTGGGATAAAGAATTATCGAATCACAGAAACCTTAGAAAATTCTCGGCAAATATGTTTTTGTCCCTTCATGAATTGTGCCATAAAGCTAACTCGTGGAACAAAGTCTTGGACGTGGTTGAGAACCACTTAAAGTTTTTGGTGCCTCATAAAGTTGTACTTAATTTGGACGCAGAAGCAGTTTTCCATTTAAATGATTCTGCTGTAGTGCAGTCCACTTCTCAGATTGCCAGAGTGATGTTTGAATCTGTGTTGGATGTTCTTATGCTGCTGAGCTATATGACTAGCATCAGTGGTCAGGTCAGTTTTATATTTTCTGCATGTCAAGATATCAGGAGTTTTCTTTGGTCTATCATCCTCTCTCCCTGACTACTTTTCACGTTATGTGTGATAGACTATTTGGAATACAGCTATGGAGATGTTATAAAAAGTTGAAACACCTACTATACATGGATCCTCCAAACCACCTATGTTTTTCGTTAAGTTCCTAACTTATGTTTTGCTTGGATCTTTCCAAAAGATTTTCTTCTGTGAGTTTAGTTATATCTGTGAATAGTTATTTCTCAAGTGTATACTCTTTATCTTGTTATGCACTGAATATCATGTCTTGTTTGATTTCCTTGGTTTATTTACATTTTTTGCTTCATAATCATCTGGCACTGTTGGAGGTTTTAGTATTTTTTTCACTGATTAGCAAGAACAATTCTTCTACTTCAATTTAATAGAATACCCTGAAAACTGAGTGCATTATCTCTCTGGCTCCTGTGGAAACTTGCAAAAATTATTTCATTAATGTTTAAGCTTGAAAGCAACACATAAATATTGTCACCTTTGTTCCTCTAAATTCTCTCATGCAGTAAAGTATCTTAATACCTATTTGCTTTCTTTTGCAGATTAACATGTCACATGATGATGTATCAAAAATTAAACTGGACTTGATTCCTATGATTCAAGAACTTGTGACAGAGTGGCACATTATCCATTTCTTTGGGAGCACACCATCTGAATCTTCTACCATTGAAGATTTTAGTTATAAACTTTCATCCTTAAAAATTGGTAGGGTCAGTGAGTTCAATTTGGGTTGCCTCCTTTGCTTCTGCGTGTTAACTCCATATACATATGAGTAGTTATCAATAATTAGACAAGGACTTTTTGCTACGTGCTTATTTTGTTAGTTCAAATAAGCTTTATGTTCATTGTTTGGCCTTCTGAGTTTTGATTTCCTTTTTTCTTTTCCTGATTTTTCCTGGTTCCATTTTCCCGATTGATTCTTGCCAGGTAGCAATGGGGATAAACAATTGTGGAATGGAAAGCTCGGAAAATGTGATTTTTCCTTGGCATATATCCTATTATTGAGTATGCAAGGCTCCTCCAGAGAACTGGGGACCCTTTCTTTCAGTCGACTTCCAAATCCCAGCAGCTTAGTTAGTTTTAGTAGGGAGTTCACCAGCTGGGTGTTTTGGGGAAGAAGTGGAGAAGAATCTTCTGTATTCTTCAGCAATTCAATTGATCTTGCACTAATCTTACTGAGACATGGCCAGTATAGTGCCTCTGAGGTTTCTTTCTTTTTATCTTGTTTCTGTAACTGTCTGTCCATATTTTCAATAATGGATTCTGAGACAAGGTTTTGTCTTTTTCTAGTATTTACTTACTTTGGTGGAGGCGTATTCACGCAAGGAAAAAATCTTTGGAAGCCTTCAGGCTATGGATAGCAAATTTTCTGCTCTTTTCCATCTTCTTGGATGTTGTCTTGTTGCACAGACGCAACATGGACTGCATAAACCAGTTAAAGACAGAAAAGTTGGGGAAGCAGTTCGCTACTTTTTCAGGTATCAAAACATGACATGGTTTCAGTATTAGAGTATAAATGGAAGTGAATGATATGTTTGGGTGATAGAAATCAATTGAAGGTTAATATCTGCATCGCTATCATTTGTCATCCCTTGTACATGTGTTACTCGTTCCTCGTATCTTTCTAGCTGTTCTTTTCCATCTGTAACTTATTTGTTTTCAAGGTGGGGCTGGTTATGGTTCTTAGTCTCGATGTCATTACCATATATGTTGTATACATTTGATTTACTTGAGCTCCAAAGATGATGGGGATATTTGTCAGAATTCCCTTTGGCTTTAGAAATTTGGACAGCAAACCCAGCCCTTGTATCAACATATGAAACGAAGTTCTATTTATCTTTTACCATGTTTTTTATCAGAGCTGCTTCGATGGAAGGATCTTCCGAAGCTTTGCAAAGCCTGCCACATGACGCGGGATGGTTACGAGTTGATTTCAGTTACGTGAAGCTGCTAAGCATAATTTTATCACATTCTTTTCCTTGATAAATTTACACCCAAGTTTTTTTTTTTTTTTTTTTTTTTTTTTTTTTTTTTTTTTTTTAAATTCATATAGTTCATTATTTCTCTCCCAGGCAGTTCCCCATCTGCTGCAGAATGGAAGCTTCAATATTATCAATGGGTGATGCTGCTATTTGAACAGTATAATGTGAGTGAAGCTGCTTACCAATTTGCTCTGGCCGCACTGGAGCAAGTTGATGAAGTTCATGGCACTATGGGTAGCAGCTCCAGTGAGAATCTTGGGGAATCTGCGACTGCTGTAAAAGGAAGATTATGGACGGATGTCTCTAAATTCACTTTGGACCTTAATAATTACCATGCTGCATATTGTGCAATAATTTCAAATCCAGATGAAGAAAGCAAGACAAATTGTTTGAGGCGTTTCATTATAGTTCTTTATGAGCGTGGGGCTGTTAAGGTTTGTGGCTATTGTTACCTCTTTCTTATTCTATTCTCTTCCTGTTCAAGGTTGGATGATGCTGGAAACTTCAACTATTACATACTTAACTTTGCAATAGCCCCCATCCCCTCACACTTTTTCTGTGTCGTTCATCGATTTCGATTTGGGAAACTGACTTTTGAGGTCAGGAGTGTTGATTGAAGTACTTCTAAATTACAAAAATGCTCCTATAATCAAATTGTCTTGGTTTTTTTGTTCTTTTATTCCTTTCAGATACTTTGTGATGGCCAGCTACCCTTGATTGGTTTAACGGAGAAAGTAGAGAGGGAGCTTGCATGGAAGGTTTAAAATTATTAGCCAAAGAATTGAAAAATTCTAATTTATCCTTTTAGTGTCTCAATAATATGAGCTTTATTCCTTTGCAGGCACAACGTTCTGATATTTCAGCAAAGCCAAACCCTTTCAAACTACTTTATGCATTTGAGATGCACAGGCATAATTGGCGTAGAGCTGCGAGTTACATATACCTGTATTCTGTGCGTTTGAGATCTGAAGCAGCATTAAAGGATCATCAACTTAGGTCTTTGACTCTGCAAGAGAGGTTGAATGGGCTAGCCGCTGCTATTAATGCTTTGCAGCTTGTTCATCCTCCGTATGCTTGGATTGATGCCCCTGTGGATGAAATATATCCTGATAAAGACAAGTATCCTAATAAAAAAGCTCGGATGACCACGCAAGAACAAAGTAAGTCATCCTTTACAATGAACTTTTGCTAATAAATCACTATGGTTGTGTTTGGACCGACGGACTTAGAGTGAATTTTCAAATCTATTTTAGGAGATCCATTGAGCTTGTTTGGATACTTCCCTGTTGCAAGGAATTCTCTTTTTGGCCTAGTCTTTGTGCCTATGGTGGGTTTGAAATCCATGTGATATGGAGTCATTTGAAATCTTTCCCCTAACTCAGTTCTGATCTCCAGATCTTTTTGTCCAACACAACCTTTTTTTCTTAATAGTTATTGTTGTGATATGTGTTACTTTTATCCTCCTATCAATTTTCTACTCACTGATCTCATCATTTCCCCCTTCTGCATCAGTTCCTGCTGATGGTGCTCTGCCTGAAAAGCTTCCATCTTATTTAGATGTCGAGAAACTTGAAAAGGAGTTTGTTTTAACATCAGCAGAATACTTACTCTCATTGGCGAATATTAAATGGAGCTTTACTGGTATGATAACTTTTACCATTTTGAGTCAAATGCGCCCCCCCCCCCCCCACGTCTATGATTGTATGCTTTGTATCAATTTATGTCGCACTTTTCTTTGATTTGATAACTTAAACCCCTTCCATTGATGGGTTGTATGCTGAATTTTCTGTTTCTCATTCGATCTATCTGGCTTAACAGATACTTTTGGATTGGTAGTGCTGTATGCAATAATTAGGCTACTTTTAGTGGACTAAACATGCAAATGCTTCCTCTCATTTATGTTTTCCCTGTCTTTACACCTTTTGTTTCAGGAAATGATAAACCATCGCCCGACCTTATTGATCTGTTGGTTGAATCATATTCATATGATATGGCTTTTATGGTGATCCTTAAGTTCTGGAAGGGTTCTGGTCTTAAAAGGTTATACTCTGCTCTCATAATGCTTTTGGCCCTAGACACTGTTACATTCCCCAAATGTTTATAATGCTGATTATTCACAATACGGCTAATGTACAGGGAACTCGAACGAGTCTTTATTACCATGGCATTGAAATGCTGCCCAAGCGGGCCAGGCCCCTCACTGCATGGGTAAGTAAATGATTGCTACTGCAGTATTTCTTTATGGTCTCTATTTTGTTTCGTTTTTGCTCATCCCTTACAAAAAAGAGCTTAAACCAGACCTTTTAATTTCCTTAAAATAATCGGTTGGACGAGTCTTTAATTATTCCCTTTAGGTTTTGAGACATCTCAAGATTCATATATGAACCAACTGAGAGTAGGTTTTGCTTTTCTCAGGAAGGATCGTAAAACAAATGGTCTTTTGTTGACTTCATCACAAGATGAGGTAGTTCATGATTCACTTGATGCAGCTACAACAGCACAACAATTCGCGGGAAGTAGCCATTGGGAAACCCTTGAACGCTACCTTGTTCGTACTTCTTAATGCCCTTACTTTTGCCATTGTGTGTTCCATACTGGATTGTAATATGTATTGGTTTTATTGTTTTTTGTCTTTGTTGTTGTATTTTAAAAAAAAAAAAAAATTAAATTTTTTAGCTTCACTACCTGGCTATACTTTTGCTGTTTTACTCCCAATTCATATTTTTGGTCTGAATGACATTATATGATATGCGCTGTTATTGTATTGTATGGTGATTTCCTGTTTGATGTGTTTAAGTTATTTTCAGTGTGTTTTGCTCACGAATGTGGAGTTTCTTGCTTTCAGAAAACCCAATCATTTTACTTATTTTATATGGATAATTGCTGTATACGGTCTAGCTCTGTCATATGGTGATTCACTTCAAGAGTGAGAACTTTTACCTTTCAGGTCTTCACTTTAGGACAATGATAGAATAAGATATATTTTTTAAAATGCTTAGAGGTTTAAGTACTTAAATCCTTCCGTTGAATAATCTGGTTAATTTGGAACTCAACTCAGAGCCCTTACTGTTCTATCTTATCTCAATATCTTTAATTTGAGATGTTTTGTCTTGCTTCTGTAATTGAAAGGTTAGATCTTGTCTTCAGCGAATGTCATATGAAATAGGGTTAACAGAATTCGCAGTTTCTGCAAATGTCTTAGGAAAATGTGTGACAGAATTTCAATAGGGGATTTTTACAGTTTTCTGTTGTACTAAAATGTCAAACGTAATTTCAATTTGGAGGATATTGGGTTTTCCAAGGCTTCTATTCTCTGCTTGTTTTGCTTTTTTCTCGTTTTCCTTGCTTTCTGAATATTCTTTGTGTTCTTCATATGTATAGAACTAATTTATGCATTACACATCAACATGGATTTGAAGTCGGAGTTGTTTGATGAAGTTTATAGCAGATTGCACATCAGTCTATTCTGAGTCCATTTTTAAGTTATAAAGCTTGGGTGGACCATATATTGCAGGATAAATACCGGGCATTTCATCCAAGATTACCATTAATTGTTGCTGGAACTCTTCTTTCTGCTGATTCTCAAATTGAGTTACCACTGTGGTTGGTTCAGCAGTTCAAGGTAATATTTTGTATGAACTTCGTGCCTTGGAATAAATTGTCTAGGCTATGCTCTGAGTTCCCAGGATTTCGGTACTGTGCAAATCTAGGAAACTGACCTTCATGTGGATCTTTAACTTTCTTGAAGCTAACCTTGAAATGAATGAGCAGTCAAGAGGTGGAAACGCTCCTGATTCTCCTTTAAACTGATCTTTTTATTGGTACATGTCAGTGTTGGTATTTTATTGATTTGTATGAGGATTCTAGTTGTTTGGATTAGCTGGCTATGTGTCATAATTCTAGACATAGGCATTCGTGAAGAAATAAACATCTTTTGTGAGTAGATTGTGACGGAAATATGTAGAGAGTTCTTAAGATTGTTATGCTGGTTTGGTGTCTGAAATCATTCATTGCCATCTTACCCATTAATGAGGCACAATAGATACAAAGGATGAAGGAGTAGAACTATAGGTAGCTCTTGTTTTACCACTATTGGTGGTTGAACACTTGAACCTCTGATGCTACTTACTGATCAGTTGGTGATGCTGAGTTCTCAGTATCACTCTTCAGCTAATTAACCTTGTAGTTGTAAGGGTATTTGGAAAGTAAGGGGCTTGGACCTGGTTACTGATATTATATATGGCACAGTCAAATCCAATGAATCAGTCTTCTAGTGCTTTTGACCATGCACATTGACCCCTAAAAGACCTGTGAAATTATTTGTAACTTCCAACCTAGTGTTGCTGCTTAACCTGATCATTTAAGTAATGCTATCCAAATAATATAATTTTGATTGTTGAAAATAACAACTTTCTATATGCTACTGTCTAAAATATATCCTCTAATCAAGGTAATGTTTCACATTGATCCAATATTTGTAAACTGTTTTTAGTGAAGTAATAGGTTTTTATTTTTTGTAGATAATGAAGTAATAGATTGATATGTTATAGTTTTTAATGTCTTGATTTAAGGAATACTGATTTGTAGATTTTACTTGAAAGGATTCATTTCGTAGTCTAGCTTGAGATCGCCCTTAAGTATCTAAAATGAGAGTGGGTTGATTCTTATTACATTTGCACTTTAGTGGAGCCATATTTATTAAAACTTACTCAAAACTGATGATTGGTGAATTATACTTTTTAAATCTGTATTTCTGACTACTTTCTTCATTATATAATACTAAATTTCAGGTGAAATAGTTTATTGATGGTGTTCACAGGAAAAATCTTATTTCGTTTTGTTAAACATCTGGCAGTTGCAATTTTCTCAAGAAGATATAATGAAAAATTAACAATAGTGAGTTTTGTTATTTAGCTGTTTGTGATATGGATGCTGAACTTTGTTTAGGTTTGACTCTGATGTTCAAATTGTTTTCAAAGGAAAAACAAAAAGGAACAAGAAAGTGGGTAGTTACAAGTACTGTTCTTGTCTTTAATAGTATATATCCCGACACGGTGTTTTGGATTTTCTGTATACTGAAAGCAGGTACACCGTACATCTACCTGTTTTTTCCTAATTTTTTATTGATCATAACAGGGTGATCGTAGTGAGAGTGGTTTTGGGATGAGTGGAAGCGAGTCCAATCCTGCATCCCTATTTCGGCTGTATGTTGATTATGGCAGATATGCAGAGGCAACTAATTTGCTGATTGAGTACATGGAAAACTTGGCATCTATTGTAAGTCATGCTTCTTTTATTCCTTTGTTTACTCATGAGCATGATATATAGTTATGAGGTCTTATTGGCTCATTCTTGGGACCTTAAGGTGGGAAGGAGCCCTGTGATTGATTGAGACTATAAACACGAGCAAATTTCTTGTATAATAGAATTATTATGGTATTTGGTGATTTTGGGAGCAGGGGATAATATTTTTCAGGACTAGTTCACTTGTCTTTGGTGTGCATTTGTGGGTAGCATAATTAATCGTTGTATGAGGGGTATGCTTTGCATATTATTTGAAATGGATCCCAAAGACTAGTGCGAGGCCGGTTCTCCCCACATTGTCTATGACAACATTAGGTTATGATCATAGAAGCAAACATCAATATTTCATATCGAGCTTTCTGAATTCCCTCTGCTGATTGATCAAATGGAGGAAAAATAGGTTTTCACATTGTTTGTTGCTCATATCTGATTGAAGAGGATTGTAATTCAATCTACAGCGACCAGCTGATCTTGTCCGTCGAAAAAGGCCATTTTCTGTTTGGTTCCCGTATACTTCAGTTGAACGTCTATGGTGCTTGCTTGAGGAATCAATCAAATTGGGCCACCGAAGTGAGCAGTGTGAAAAGCTGAAAAAGTTATTGCATGGGGCTTTATCAAACCATCTCAATCTTGTACGTAACACACACACTAAGTTCTGCTTCTATTTTCTTAAGCTCAGTGATGATTGATCTAATTAATTGCTTGCTTTTTCTTTGCCGGGGAAAATCAGCTGAAAGTGGATTCAGATGATGTTCAATCATGTCCAAGCTAATGGTTTGCTTGTCTGTGGTGCTTGGCTACCTTAAACTGTCAGGCGTATCAATGATTATAAGTTGGTCCCATTCTGGGCCTTGTCCATTCAACCAGACATTTGTTCAGTCAAGTACAACGTCAAAATGGACAAGCCTACTTATCACCAGCTTACTTTCTTGCTAACTTATTACAGATCGGTGGCGGCAGGTGAAATATGATATGAGATTGACTTGGTTTGTGGAGGTTCCTTTTTGTCAATAAAGTTTGTAAATTTCTTTTTTTCAACGTACGCGTAATGCTTGCGTGGGAAGAAGATATATCGAAGCTTTTATCAGATAGTTGTACTTAGCTTTTAGGTGCTAAAAAAACTGTAGATAAAAGAGCCACTGTGTAATCTAGAGCTGATGCCTCCGGGTGGAGAGGCTGGCTGAATTTGAGGCTTTCCCTATGGACCCGACTTTGGAATAGCAACTTAATTAAGTTTATCATTTATTGTTATTTCTTGGAAATAATTATTTTATCCCTTTACAACACTACTACAAGGTAAATGTAGAAACTGTGAAAGCTTGTTGCTAACAATGACAGGAAGTTTTACTATTGCTTTAATAGGGGGTGACATTATTAATATATACTGCGTGTGCACTCCTCTAGTAAGCACCACTATTGATCTTATTGGATAATTTTGTCTATAATTTATATCATTGTCGTATCAGCAGATGCTTATGAAATACTTGGGTGTATAATTAATCTGTTATTGCCCACGTGTCAACCATTTTATTGGTTGTTGGAATGGATTAATATGTTTCGTTATGGCCGCTGGAATTTAGAAGCCACTTTATTCCAAATATTAGTCAGCGGAGATATTCGTGTGAAAGACGAACCACCTTTTTGGTATGAGAGATTTGCTGTCGTATTAACTAACGAATATTCGTGATAAATATTTGTCCTTGGGGCATCTTAAGACTCAGTCGTGTACTTTTCAAATTGCAGCCCCATTACTTCAAGTATTATAAAGGGGCTTTGGAAAATCTATGAAGCAAAATTATTGTTGTTGGGTTAGGATCAATTGAATGATGCAATAATCGTTAAATCATCCTCAACTATCATAATAAATGCAAGCATTTTTATACCAAAAATGTTCTCTAGGTCTCTAGTTGTTGACCAACAAGATTAGAGTTTTCATGTCTGTTTGATATCCTTTTTTTTCTCTTACATTTGGGATTATAATGACACTAAAAATTCTTGACGAAAATTGCTCATTCTGAATAGAAATGAGGGTGCTAGTTTAACTTGATAAATTTTGATCTAAAATCAAATATTTTAAACATTTATTTATATTTTAAGAAAAATCCCAAATCTAAAATATAAAGTGTTGTTCATTAAAAGAAAGGTAAATAGTCATTGAATAAATGGTAGGTATAAAGAAAAAGAAACCAAAAAAGAATTGGATGGTTCTATCTGCATCGCAATTTTCTCAGTAAACATCACAAAAATCGTTGGACAAAAGTAAAAAATAAACGGACTAAAACTGACGAAGAAGTCCTCAATTCTTCTTTCTTTTCTTTTTTTTTCTAATTCAACTAGATATATATTATTATTATATGAATCTTTGAATTATTTCCATTCTCCAATAATACTGTAGCAATACATTAAATTAAAATTTGGTCCACATCTTCTACCCTTGCATTGGAGGTGTCCTGATACTGACATTTTGTTTTCTTAATAACAACAAAGCCAACCAAACCAGTTTCCTAAATTTCAACGGCTTCTAGAAGATACGCTAAAGTCAACTGAGGTTCTAATTAATCTTTTTACTATATTCATATGTCATATAATATGTTCTATGTTTATTAACCCTTCGAGTTTAAGAAACGGGTGGGGCCCAAATTAGTTTCAAATACTTTTCTTCCTTCAAACTATATTCATTGAAATTTAAATAATTTCCAATTTCCACATATTCATTCCTCTTTGAATATATTAAACATGTTAATTAATAAAGCTAATTTTCATCACTTTCCACAACTAGGGTTGCATTAATTAAATGAAGCATAAAATATTGCACAAAAAGCATGAAATATTTGATCTACATTATTTAATTCACCAAACTCTAATTAATTATGAGACTTGTCGATAATTTGGCAGTGTTGAGGATCAGATCAGCCGTTTCAACCAATTCAATCGTTAATCTTTTACTACTATTTCTCCCTTATGTTGCACGATTTATAATATAGTAATGTCATAAAATATATAAAAATAATTATATAATTATTTAAAATAAAATACATAACTATATAAAATGTATTTTAATAAAAAAGTTGTTTAAAATAAATATATCTCACCATTTTATTTTATATAAAAATATTTTAAATATTAAAATACTATAATTAATTTATGAAAAAATTATATTTGAAAATTAATATTATATTTTAGCATACGCAATATGGATATAAAATTGAAATAGTAAAAAATAATTAATTTGATATATTTTTCATAAGAAACAAAATTAAGATGAAAAAGTTATAAGTTTTTGAAACTTAGAGTGAAAAATTAAATAAAAAATGTGATCGAATATCAAATTTTCTAAATATAAAAAAATATTTTAAACGTGAAAATAATATTTTTTATTTTTAGTTGTGGTCCTGTTATTTTTTTTTCTTTCTTTTTTTCATTTAATGACATTAGTGTGATATAATTGGAGATAATGGTGACTACAAATTTGGAGATTTGGAATGGATTGGTATGGATAATATGTAGCATCGTTCATAAATCGAAGATTCAGATTTTTCTCAATTTATAAATAGTGAAACACATAAAAATAAAATAAAATAGTATAACATTAAGATATTGCAACAACCAACGAGTTGGATATGTAATAAACTAATAAAAGTAATATTAGCAAGTTATTGAAATAATATGACATTCTTCTCTCGAATATGTTAAATTTGTAGTAATAAAATAGTATTGCATTTCCTCTTAAATATATTAAATAATACTAAAACAGCAATATTATTAGATGTAAATAAGAATAAAAATAAATAAATATTAGATATAAATTTTAAAAAAATCAGTTAAATCAGTTTTACTTAGTTAGAATCTCAAATTTTCACTTTGGAAAAGTTCTATCCGCACATTTTTGGTTCAAGAAAAGTCAAACGATCAACACATAATTTTTTTGTTTGATTTTTTATATATTTTTATAATTTTTAAAATTAGTTTTAGCATGTTAATAATATAATATATGATAGTTGATTGTTGCATTATCTCTTTGAGTGATACTACTATTTTTATTTTTATTTTGTACATTTACCAAATATAATAACATAATATTTTTTAATAAAAAATTCGATCCAATCAATAATTAAAATGTATAAACTTTTTGTTCAATTCTAGTCTTCTATTAGTTACAAGAATTCTATTTAGGAATCTTCAAATTTTATCATTTTATTTATTTTATTATATCGATTACATTGGTTCAATTAATTAAACCATTGGCTAGTATTCTTAATCTTTTATTATTTTATTTGTCTATAAAGTACACATCTTTTTTTTTCTATATAATATAAAATATTTTATATCCATTATAGAAAGAAATTCTTACTTCTCAAAGTTCATGGGATATTTCGAAAATTATGAGCAAGTGTATATCTTAAAGCTCGTAACATTATTAACTATGTGAAACCGTTTTAATGCGTAAATATTAAATAAATAATAAAATAAATTGAAAACACACATTTGGAGGGATTGAATTAAATTAATGACATTCAATGAAGGTAAATGCAAAATCATGTAGGTGATCCAATCTATCTAAATGTTACTGCTTTAATTTAAAGTGGAAAGTTTGAATGAATGAAGAGTGGGTGAGGAATATAGAACAAAAAACATTAATTACACGAAACCCAAAAGAGATTATGTGAATGTAATCTTAACACACGCCGGAAGAAAAACACAGAATATTAATTTGGTAAATAAGAAGGTCAAAAGTCCAGTTGGGTAGGCTTGATTCTATGTTTTTTTTTTTTTTTTTCTTTCTGGAGAGAGATTATTTAAGACTTAACGGCACAAAAAAGAAGAAAAAAAAAAGGAGGAAATTTTGAAAAAAAAAAAAAAAAAAGGAGTAAAAATCAAGAAAAACAGGCCATGCTCATCGCTCACCACCTACAATACCTTTTTCCCCCACTCTAACCAATAGGCCCGTAAAATAGGATTCTTATTTCTAACGCTTTGGATCATCCATAGGAAGAAAAGAAAAAGGAAGAATATTTCAAAACCCATACAAGAAATCACCTCTAGAAGAAGGTAAATTACTAAACCAGTAATCGAAGCTGGGATTTTTCATTTCTCAGAGTAGGTTTTTCTTCTTCTTCTTCTTCGTTCTTTTTTTTTTCCAGTAAATTTTCTTCTTTTTCAAGATTCTTCTTTTCTTGAAGTACGTGCAGTATTTTTCGTTTAATTTTGCCCCTCTTGAATCGTAAAGTTTCATCATTTATGCGTAAGTGTGTAGACTCTTGTTTGTCGGCTAATTTTGTTTCTCTTGTATTTTAAGAATTAATTATTTTATCGCTGAAGTGTCAAGTCTATCTCTCTCTCTCTGGGGCACCCTTTATTTCGTTTGATTATGTTCGCAAATAGCTGACTGCATGCCCTTTTTGGTATAGTTGATTTCTTGTTCAGTAAAAGGGTTAGAGAATTGGAAGTGCTATTGTCTTCTGCGGCTGCTGGTAAAGATTGTGGGTTTCTGAATTTTGGTGGATGCCAGTATGCTCAAAGTTAAACCGTGGAGAGTTCATTTTTTTTAATGAGGATTCTTTATTGAATTCATAGGATGAGAAGACAGCAGTGCTTTGATTTAGTTATGTGATGTTATGGTTATTTTTCCATATCTTAGAATTGTTGTTTCAAGTAGCAGCTAGTAGAGAATGCAATCTGGTGCCAGTGAAGCAAAGACCTTACAACAATAAGACTTTGTTAAAGCATCGTATTGTTCTTATCTTCATACTCTGATTGTTATGTTTAATGTAGGAAAGAACTGACGAATGTTGTCCCTACACTATCATTACTGTTTCATTAGTTGCCTAACTTTGCAAGTGATGTGGTAGATTCCTGATGTTTGATTCACATCTTTCTCCAACATGAATGAGATAGCGGTTTTAACTGATTTTTCTCTCTTTTGTTTTCTAATTTAAGGTGTTGTAGTATAATATGACACAGACGTTTTAAAATTAGTTCGCGTATTTTAGCCTAACTTTGCCGTTAAAGTTTGTAGTTAGATTCCCAATATCACAGCTTACTTGCCAAATACGTTTGTTGCCTTCATAGGGACTAATGTTGACAGGGTTAGGAAGATTCTACTAAGCTGTCGGTGTAATTTATCCCTAAAAGGAGCGGATATCTGAAAGAGTAAATGGAAGAAAGTGCATTCTATCTTTGTAAAACAATGTGCAATGAATTTAAAGCTAATCACAGGAAGCAACTTTTCACTTAGTATTTACTTTGTCTCGCATGCTCATACAACAAAAGATAAAACAATAATTAACCTACTAAATTTGGACTAGTTCAATTTGCTTATAGTTGTACATGAAAGAAAAACATGCAAGATCATTCTCCTTGGCTCTTTGTTATGCCCTTAGTGTTGGCTGCATCAATACAGTTCGATGTTATGCATAATTCTGCTTGCTTTCAGTATCATGGATAAAGTTTGTTCAATAACTTCTTCCACTTTTGAAGAACGTGATGTGGTACAAGGTATCTGTGTCTAAATTTACGTGTTGGTGTTGGTGGTTTCAGAGTTTAGGAGTTAAGTTCTTGTTCTTGTTTCCCTAACTATAAGTAATGCATGAGCATGCTAATGTGATAACTTATTTATTCTTCCCCATTCCTGCTAGACTATTGATGCTTTTACGAGTTTCGAAGTGAAATCAATGTTCTTTGTGTTTTCTGAAGATAAATAGTGCATGATTTTGCCTAGATTAATGCTTATTTTGTTCTATTGGACAGAATTCTGGTGTCTCAACAAAGATGCCAGATTCACCTGAGACGGAAAAAAGGCACAGTAACAGTGGAGCTCCAGTAAGGGAAGACAGTGAGTATGTGAGACTGGTTATACCAAGTGAAGTAAGAGTGCCTGAAGCATTTACCGAATCTCAAACACAATCAAGAAGGTCTCTTGTATGGTGGCTGAAGGTCCTAATATGGTCTTTAATCACCATAATACTGCTCCTTGTATTCGTTAAATATGGGGTGCCCTTTCTTGTCGAAAAGGTACTTAAAACATCTCCATATTACTTGGGTACAAATCTCTCTTGGCATTTCTTCTGCATAAAATTTAGTTGAGAAGCTCAATTCTTGTGACTAGTTGCTGGAAGTTCATTGATCAAGGATTTTGAAATTATCAGACTTATATCTGTGTTAATTAATGAGCTTTATGAGGTGCGTTTTATTTTTTCTTTGGTTTTTGCAATTGTTTCCTTAACTTCCCTTTTCCTGACTAGGAAGAGCAATTATTAAAACCTATCTTTGTTTCTTTTCTCTCTTGGTTTTAACTTCTTGTCGTCTTGGCTTATTGTTGGTGTCAGTTAAAGGATTTGCATAATCACATGTTAAAAGTCTTCTGTTAAAATAATTCCTGATTTACAGCGATGTTGTCATGTATTTTCATTGCAAAAGATGTGGTGGTTCAGTATTTAAGGCTTCAGGATGCAAAATGATTTGTGGTAAACTTGTAGTAATTATGCATAAACTATCTGACCTGTAAATTTCATGATTCTGGTCAGGTTCTTTTTCCACTGTTGAAATGGGAAGCCACTGCATTTGGCCGTCCAGCATTGGCACTTGTACTAGTAGCTTCTTTGGCTTTGTTCCCCGTCTTTCTAATTCCTTCTGGCCCTTCCATGTGGCTTGCTGGCATGATTTTCGGTTATGGCTGGGGCTTTGTCATAATTATGGTCGGAACAACCATCGGGATGGTCCTCCCATACTTGATCGGTTTGCTCTTTCGAGATAGAATTCATGTAAGACACGAGCAACTCCTACATGATGCCCTCAGCATATATTTGTGGAAAATGCATAATTTGCCCCCTCACTTTCAATCTTTTTGTCTTTCATCCCCTGAATTTTCTATGTTTTCACTCCCTGTACTTTCATTATTTGTTAAGTTTGGTCCCTTGTTCTTATATTTCTATCAATTTTTGTCCACTTATTGAGGCAAATATTGCAAAAAAAACTATATTTATAGCTTCTATATTTTGTGTTACCCTCAGCAATGGTTGAAGAGATGGCCCCAAAAAGCTGCCATGATAAGGTTGGCTGCCGAAGGGAGTTGGTTCCACCAATTTAAAATGGTTGCCCTTTTCAGAATTTCACCATTTCCCTACACGATATTCAATTACGCGATCGTGGTGACTAGTATGAGATTCTGGCCCTATCTATGGGGATCAGTTGCTGGAATGATACCTGAAGCTTTCATTTACATCTACAGGTTCATCTCTCTCTCTCTCTCTCTCTCTCTCTCTCACACACACACACACACATTCTCATGTTTGTTCCCTCCTGTGCAGTGGTAGGCTAATAAGGACACTAGCAGATGTGCAGTACAGTAACCATCATCTAACTCCAGTGGAGATTATTTACAATGTCATTTCCTTCATAGTTGCGATAATTACTACAGTTGCTTTCACCATCTATGCTCGGAGAACATTGGATCATCTTAAAACAGCAGACGCAAACGGCGAAGGCTCTCCCGCCGATGGTAATGGCCGGTTTGAGCTCCGGAAGCTTGCTCTCGATAAACACAAGAATAGTTTTGTATTGCCCTAGTCATAACCCTAGTTTTTTCTCTCTTAATGTAAATGAAAGTAGTCGAATATTTTAATGCAAAATGATTTGTGTTTCATTTTTGCCATACTGGTGTGAATAAAAATATGCAAAAATGCTAGCAAATATATGAATTTGGAACTCTGGTTTCATACCTTTTGGGCTTGGCAGGTAGGCTCAAACGATCTTGGTAACAAGTCGCCATCACAGGAGACTCAGTGTTTTCAAATACTCACCCAGCGTCACCCGAATACTTCCCTATCCCTACTTTTCAATTTGTAAAAGAGTTCGACTTTTTCTTTTTTTCTAGATGAAGAACAAACAATCTTATCGACGCACATCAGGTAATTAATGGGGTGTTAAAAAGTCGTATTGTGTGACTTGCTGTTGAGCCAAGTTGATTATTGTCCATGTCGGAATTGTCTGATGAGTTTAATTGAGTATCATGAATATTAATTAGAAATTAGATGATTTAATTTACATTTACTCCATCAAATATGAACATAAAAATATCTTAATATAATGTATGAGAAATGTAATTATTTAACAAAAGCCTCACACTTTGAATTTCGCATAAATAAATTATGATTTTTACTCACAATTGCCAAGTCATTTGCCACGTCATTCAACAACAAATAAAAGAACTAACACAGTCGGGCACAAGTTTTTAAAATTTTGTAATTTAAACCTGAAGGTGATGGGACCCCCTCAAAGTATCCGACAGTAGAAAACACCAAAACCAACGCCTGATTTTTCCCCATCTTTCGAGTGTGTGTTGTGATGTGTGTGTGTGTGTGTGAGAGAGAGAGAGTTTAGGGTTTATTGAGTATCAGATTTTGACTTGGGGAAGAAAATGACAGATCTGTTTCATCTGTTGCTTATTTACGATGTCGTTGATCAGTAGTGATTCAAATTTAATTATTTCTTGCTAAATGATGTGATATTTGCTGAACACGTGAACTCCGATGGACTCCAATAACATTCATAAATTTAGTATTACTCAACTCAACTATGCTCGTGAACGACTTGAATATAAATTTGTGAGCCAATATGTATATATAATAATTTGAAAATCCAATATAATATTTAAAACGCCTAAAATGGTCCCCGCGCCATTTTCTTTTGTAACCTTTGATTAACCCCTTTAAGGGAGTGTTTTTTTCCACTTAAATCTGGGATATTACCTAGCACCACTGCATCTTCTACAACATTGCTCATCACTCCATCGACCAAATGAATAACGAAGCATACAACAGGCGCTCCTACGTCATAATGTCAACATGGCTCTTTTACGACTCCTGTTCCTCATAAACTAAAAATTCATCTAACTTCTAAAACAGTTCAACAAGAGTGGGAAGGTAAAGAAATGCCTTGATTCAGAAATTCACTACTTGAATTTACAAATTACAGCCGTTAATGGCCTACAGTTCATTGAATTCAGCTACTCATTGGCTATAAAAATGGAATCTTTCCTACTTTCGTTTCTCTTTATGACAGAGTAGTCTCATCCCATCTTTACAAATAAAACCATACTAACTAGCTAAAAAAATTCCCCTTATCAACTTAAATAAGAACACAGCACTATTGCCGTCCATGCTCTCAACCAAAAATGCAATGCAGCGCCTTTCGTGTCATACTAGAGCACAATAATTATACACAGCTTGCATAAAGAGAGCACTTGTTAGTGCATCTAACGTCTCTTAGCTGCGCCTTGCATATGCTGAAATCTTACCTCTTGAATAAGTTGAGGGCACTTCACTCCTAACATGCTCGAGAGAACTTTTATCTTGGATCATTGATGTGTCGTATGCCGAGGTTTAGGAGGTACATATAGCGTTTCACCACAGTCAATTGGAGTGCGCATTAAGGGATTCCACCTGTCAAAAACTATTCTGCCTCCTCTACCAATCCTTCCTTGGAAGTTAAATGAGCGAGCAGACGCGTCCTTGGAAGTTGAAGGATCTGATGGAGGTACAATGCCTGCAGCTGCTAATTTATCTGGAAGCAATGGCTTTGTGAAGAGCAGGACTGGCTCTTTTGGGTCCTGCGTAAACAAAGGTCTCATGCAATTACAAAATCATATAAGGGATGCTCGTCAGCAAGTATATAGAAGTGCCTTGATTAAGGTGATTTGTGCATGATTGAGTGTATCATGTTCATTTTACATTTGATGATGAGTGATTCTTGCAATCAGAGCTTAAATTCTTTACTTTGGGTTACTTGGTGGCCTCCTTGAGTGATAATGCAGGTATTGCATTTGCATTATGTTTGGAACCAATTTTGATCTTCATTAAAGCATTGATGATTAAAACCGTAGCCTTACACAAGAGCAGAACACATGGAGGGTCAAATTCCAAGCCCACACGGCCATGCAACCCATGGTCAATGGTGGACTCCACTTCCATAGCTCATATGGCCGGGAGGAGACCATCCATGGTTGTGCAGAAACTCATTGGGGGGAAAACTCTTGGCACTCCTTGGATACTTTTCAGGCAAATATCTAGGATTCCTTGAGGATCCTGAGCTTCAACAGAGCAGAGGGGGGATGAGATAAGGAGAGAGAGAGGGACAAGCTCATTTCTCTATCATTTCTTTTCTATTTTCCTCAAGAACTATATTTTTTATTTATCATTTGTAGCTATTGTGGAGATTTGCTTGATTCAAGTTTTAAATCTTTCATCTTCTATTTCCAGGGACTGCCATACATTTTTTCTTTGTTTATGGCTTTTTATGATGATGCATGAGTGGTACCTAGATTCTTAGGTACCTAGATGCATGAGTGTTACCTAGATTAATGTGCTTAATTTAAAGTCTTTACGTCTTTTGATTCTATTCTAGGGCTAAGTAATACTTGAGTATGACTTGATCATCATATTCCATGTCATAATGACCAAGCTAGGTACCGGAAGGCGATGCTTGGTTATGGAGATACTAGAATAGGGCTTGAGTGAGAGACAGGAACAATTGGTAAAGCCCCTATGATTACAAAGGCTCACAGAAGCTAAATGGACCGAAGGATTTGATAGTACCTCAACTAGACACCGCAACCTGCCAAGGAATTCGAATGGTGGTGTGCAATAGGAGAATCCGCTCTTATGACCCAAAAAGACAAAATTAAGAATTGCTTTCTTCCACTTTGCATTGTGGGGTTGCCACCAACCCAAAAGAATCCTCTCTCAACTGGATTTCCTTTACTCTCATCTCTCCCTTGGATTATCATTCCTCGGTTTACCATTAAATTTATCTCTTGTTTTAGATTTCTACCTCCTTATTTGATCGATTAGATATAGCTCAACCTCCAATAACTGGTACACACATTCCTATGCTCCCATGGATTCGACACTCTTCTCATCACTCTACTTGGACAACCTAATACTGGCTAGTAGTATGGGTAGATGCGCTCCCACCATGCATCCAACAAACAATCCAAAAAAAGAGAACCTTCTACAATGTAAGTAGAACATGGGAGAGGTAGATTTTATTAGGAAAATGCAATAGATGCGTACCAGTTTATATAGCCAATTGTGAGGTGCACGCCTTCTGGCCTCTCGCCTCGTGTTTCCTTCAGGAGCCATTACCAGCTTTGATTCTGTGAAAGGCGGATTTTGCACCACAACCGGCCGACTGTGTGGACGACTGTTTGCCACATCATCAGAATCCAAGAACTCCTCTTCGCTTGACCCAACCTTGCTTGGAATGGATGGCAAGCCAGGTAAGGCCAAAGAATCTTCAAGGAGCTCTGCTTCATGCTGAATACATAAAGATGAAGCATTAGTTCCTAATCAAACCACAGTATGATACCACAACATACTCATTTATTAATCCTTTCATCATTTACATTTTACTAGGAAAAGGGAAGCACGGATCTTTTCAGGTTTCCCTTTTTGATTTGTTTTATTGCTAAATACAGTCATCAACTTAGAGTCATGTCAACATTTTCAGCTACCACTGAAGAAACCAGTTTCTTCTGTTTCAGTTATGATAATAACTTACAACATCCAAGAGCTCTCTTTAAATTAAAGCGCTCAGCAAGAACTAGAAGAAACTTGGGATATGCAAGATCATTATGTTTAGAATTATATTTGGATCCCATTCTGGTGTAGAAGATATAGATTTTCTTCATCCAATCAGTCTATTCAGGTGCTTGTATTATTCATATCTTTCCACAAGATGTTTCTGCTATCAAAATCTATGATTCTCTACAGAACATTGATGGAATTTGGTCATTTGACTATATTACAATAGCCATAACATGTAGGGATACTGCATATAAGTACAGATTATAATGTCAAAAGTTTAAATATATTATCATATGTTAATGTCATTTGCAACCTTTCCTTCAATGCTTCACATTATTCTTATTAAAATAAATTTTTCTTTGTTTCTTACAAAATAATAATAAGAAATCTTTAATGCTCACTCAAAGTGAAAGGTCATGTGTTTACATCATTAAGGTACCCCACGAATGCAGATTTAGACTTTTTTTATTAATTAAAAAAACAGAACAAGGGCGTTATAAATTGAAGATATTCGTACTTGAGATCAAAATTTGTTTTCAAACAATGATAAACAAATATTCTACCCAGAGTCAATAGAGTTATAACCTAATTTGGACATTATTCAATTGAAAGAAGAAGAATAAAAGTGAAATTGGAAATCTATAATAAAAAATTTCAAATGCGTGTGTAGTTACTCAAAATTGGCAAAGAAATCCTTGTTGCTAGAAGCTTGGGCCTCTGTGCTTCAATAAAATATCAGTTCTTGTTCTAGTAAATCGTTTAAACAGCATTTGTCAACATTTCACCTTACCACAAGTTTCTACTCCACATACTAACTTTTAACAAGCTTATATGACACTCAGCAGTAGTTTACACAGTGCTTCATACAAGTAGTATCTGGTTGTAAAATGCAAACCTTTCTTTTAATTCTTTAAATATTGAACAAGGTAGGCATTCAAGACTTATCCATAGTAGCACAAGATAATGATGCGAACCTTATACTTCATCTGAATTCTCTGGAGGGTGACCTCACTTGCCAAAAGTTCTCGTTTCTTCTCTTCTCTCTATATAAAAGGAGGAGAAATGAATGAGCAGCAATCATAATCATTAATCACCAAAGCTTCCATCATCCTATGAAACATAAAGCTAACTATATGTAAGAATACCTTGATCAGAGCCTCGACAATGCTCTTTGCCTGATCAAGGTTGCGCCTAACCTGAAGAGAGTAGACCAAAAATCAAATGAAGTGATCAAGTGAGCCTTGTGAAATAGACAAATTAAGAAGTTGATGGTAAGTTTAGATTTATGCCTCAAAAGTTCTCAAATCCTAAATGCCAAACTGATTTACTATTACCCTATAGCTTCCAAGCTATAAGATATCGGTGTCTCAAACCTTGTCAACTTGAATGGTGGCCAGAAAAGAGAAATTGAAGTAGCATTGAAGTTAGCAACTATAGATAAAAGGCTCAATACGATGCTAGCAAAGGAAAGCTTAATATTTCAGATCTTTCACACTTAAGGAAATCTACAAAAAACTTAATCTTAATTTGTCATACACCCTAATAACCATGCATGATCAGAGTAACGCTTCATTGACAGGGGTAATCATCCTATGTCCGGCTGCTAGGTATATGAAATGCTGGAAGAAATACCCATTCTTTTTATTTATTAAAAAAAGAGACAACATGCAGCGAAGGTGGGAATGGTGGTGTTGGATGAAATAATGAACATAGAACTTACTTGGCGTAGCTTTTCAAATGAATGCACATTGTTTTCCCTCCTTTGCATCTGTCCACAAAGAAGGAAGTCAGACAATCGGTCATCATGGTTTATCACATAAGTCAATACTGATATAACCGATTATCTCATACCCTCCTAGTATGAAGCCTGTGAGCTTTCTCCCGTGGCCTAAACACATTGTATGGATTTGTATCGTTAACTGGTGGAGGAGGCTGTACAGTAATTCCAAAGAACAATTATCATCAGCTATAAGTTCAAACCATAAGAAAAATCCTTTATGTGACTTGGAAATAAGGCATAACAAGCTCACTCGGTCATCAAGTACAATACGAAAATGATAAATGACTAAACCAAAAGGTAAAAAAGTTAATGAAGCTTCAAACATTCCACAAAGCCATAGACATTTAACTTTGAGTGGTAGAGGGTAAAAGGTTGGTAAGTTAACAATGTATAGCTGTGTTATTATTCATTTTAGCTTTTGAAAGAAAACATTGTCGACAATATCATAGAGCCATAAATGGAATGGAAGTAGACAGCCTATTTATTCAGATTACAAAACCAAGCTCCCATGTGTAGTTACAATATGAACATTTAAATTTAACCAAAATTGATACAATTAGAAGAGATGCCTAAACTAACCTGCAAGCGTCGAAGGATTGGTTTTTGCCATCGTTCACGCTGCCAAAACATGAGAGAGAGTGCAAAAGGTTTACAATAGGACAAATCAAATCATTTTTGTCTTCTCAAAAGCAAAAGTTGAATTTGAATCAGCAAGCTCTGTAAATAACTATTTTCACCTCATCTGAATTCCAAGTCAAAACTAAACTCCATTATATGCCGACTCTCATTATAAGTAGGTCTCCACTCACAATTCTTATACCTAGCAATAATTTTGTTCTGTAGTACTCTAAATTAGAACTAATCATGACACCCCTCACCATAAAGTGGTGTGTGTGCACATAAACACAAACATAACTATTGTGTATGAGCAACAATATTAATCTAAAATTCCAGCCTGATTGTCTCCTATACATCTGCTCCACAAATGATAATTTTTAGTTAATACAAGTGCTGCCATCGGTGTGTAGGACAGGATAACGAGCATGATGGGTTGCCTTCCAATATAAGTTACAAGATGGTATTAATTTTTCAAGAGTACAATAAAGACCAACATATATCTCAAATTACTAAAAAGTTAAAACATTTTAGGAGTAGATGTAAATATCACCTTACATCTGAAGTATGAACTTTTTTGCATTATTGTTTTACTTTTACCATGTAAAGCATCTAAGTGACATATATCACTATGTCATGTATAATCTGTCCTGCTCTTTCTTTAAGTAAATGTCATCAAATAGTGAAAGTTTGAATTCCTGTCAAGCTAGAGAGAATTATCTGATAATCATAAGTGTCATTGACACATATAATGCATTTATTTGGTTCAAAGAGAACTAAGTTCATAAGAAGTTTCCCACCCAATTTTTCATCAGATATCACTCTTCAATAACAAACTTGTACACAATTCACCAACAAAAGGTAGGGGAGATAGTGATAGAGGCTAAAGTTGTCAAATCCTAATAAGAACACTGAATAATCATACTCCATGTTTTCCAGTAAAATTAATCCCTAAAAGTTATTTGAAAATCATAAAGAACATAGAGTAGTAGTGGCACATACCTTCTCCTTCCAGTAATTATAAATAGATAGGAAAACTCCATAGTTGATTGAAAAGGCTTGTAATGCCTAGTACACAGGTCAAGTTTAGATCAGAAAACAAAGAATGAAATAAAATGACAAGAACCCAAAGAACTAAAAGATAAGGAATAATTAGAAAAGACTTATAAGCACAATAATGATTTCAATATAGATTAATCCATACTCGGCTAATCAAATAATGTATATAAATCCAGACAAGAGAAGAACAACCATTCTGACATGACATACTGCATTCTGTTATATCTGATAAATAAGCATGGACAGAATCACGAAAACCCTGATTAATTTATGACATGCTACATCCTCCCCAAATGCATACTCACCTTCCCTGAGGTTATATTCGGATATGTTAAGGTTTAATTTTTTTATGCATACGTTTGCTCTATATTAACCATCAGACTTTTTTGGTACCAAAAAAGGGGCCTCGGTACATCAAACAAACTTTGAGAACGCATGTCAGAAATTTTATGCCATTAGGCTTGACACTCGGGGCCCTTTAAATATGAACTGCCTTAAGCATTGAAAGCTCGTCCTAGTTACTGAAAAAAGGCAGGACAATCCCTCCCCCAGAATTCGAACAAGTAAAACAAGTCAAAAGCCTATATGCTGAAATGTTAAATTCCCTAGAATGCTACTTCAAAAACTCAGTTTTTTCCTCAAACTAGGATTCATGAGGTTTCCCTTATCTTGAGTACTAAGAAAATGAAAACCTAAAAATCCCCAAATGCGTAGCAGGTACATGAAAGTAATCAAACTCCTGAAGGGAACTTCAAGTCAAACGAGTTGAACTTCTTATGGCCGGGCCGGTCATCTTCAAACAATTCTTCCAACTGTTCAATGTGGTACAATCACAAGAAAACTACTTGACACAAGCCACTTTGTCTCTTTCAAATGGTAGAAGAAAATAAATTTGAAAATATGGTCACCCACATAACAAGATTATCCTCAGAATTTATTATCTCCAACAACATCAAGGTCAATCTCAAGTGTGTGCCTAGCAAATTGCTTCCCTAGTCATTTGCATCATCCTTCAGGTCAGAAAATTCTTTTACTCATAAGCCTGTTGTACATATAGAGTAATACTTGCAAAAAAGGTTGATTCCATTTGACAATAGACATAATAAATGTAACAAGATAAAACCATTAAATAACTCAAAAGGTATGAGCATGACAAGGAAAAATCTTCTTAAACCAAAAAAAGCTACTAATACTTTTGAACTAGTTAAGCTGCAAATTGAGGCAAGCCAAACAGTTAGTGCAATGCACCTCTCAGTTAGCAAACAATGGCTTTACAACCAAAAAGTAGCCATATTTGTACAGAAGAATCACAAAACAGATCGTACAATACAAACAGCAACTTTATAAGCACCACAGAAGAAAGTGTTTTTCACCTCAACAGCAGCATCAAAAGTTAAAAGCACCGGAATTGGAGAGCCAAGTGTTGGATTAATAACTCCTGCTCTTTCACGGGCCTTATGATCTAAAACCTCCAGCTTGAAAATAAATGTCTCCAATCTGTGTCAAAAATCAAATGGCATGAGTAGAAATAGACCAAAAAAGTAAAATCCAAGGTCATGAAGTTCTCCACCCCACCCCAGAGAGACCAAAAAAAACAAACAAACAAACAGACAGTCTAGAGAAAGATTAGCACAGAGCTAATTGTTTGATTTCAGTCTACCTTTATGCATCTATACAAATTTCCTTCTTGTAGGACAAGATTAACTACAAAACCAGGAAAGGAAAGCCTCAGTTTTCCTCATACCAGAGTTTTTTTTTTTTTTTTTTTTCAAATCAAAAGTTATACTCCACTAAGGAATGAAGAATCCTCTAAACACAATTACAACGACCCAAATTCAAACCTCTATTAATAAATTTCCCTAGATAACCTTAGGTAAGAGTTTCCTAAATAACATAATATATATACAGCACTCAAATCCCAAAGAATTGGGGCTACCAAATCACCCAGATTTGGTGAAATCAAAGCTTCAATTTCTCAACAATAACATAAAAAAATAATAATAATAATGAAACAAATGGCAAAAGAAAACTAGAAGTCTAGAACATCACGGGACCAGTGCTAATAACTCTATAACGGAGAGGGCAGATGGTGGAGAAGACTTGGAGGAAAAGTAACTCCTTAGTTGAATGTTGAATAGACAAGTATGCCAATTTATAAAGTGGCCAGAAGTTCCAATTGCATTTGGAGAGGTGCGGAAAAAAGAAAACCAAATACAAAACACGGCCTCCCAAACTTCCACAGAAGGAATAGAGAAGATAGAACTATGCAAAACTAATACTACTACAGTGGTAAAAATAGTCTAATAAAAGCCCAAAAGATCAAAGCAACTCGCAGTAAGAACAGGTCCTGTATCCAACATCAGTTTTTTCTCAGTGATGTTCAATAAACAACATATAAAACTCACATTCTTTTAGATATCAGCTCTTATCAGTAATGTTTTTAAGAATAACAGTGAATCCAGATTCCTTCCACAAAGACTATAACAAAGAAAGAATATTACTTTTCAGCAGCAAGAGTTTTTCTTTCTTTGTTGAAGTCGTGAAGCCAATCTTCATCCTCATTATCGAGATCATATTCAACAAATTCTCCAATTTCAGCCCGAGCTGTCAGTAACATAAATAAATTATAATATATTTGCAAATAATACAATTATCAGAATTCCAAAGACTAACCTCCCCTTGCACGAAGGTATGATGTTGGTTGGATAAATGTCCTTGAGTAGTCCCTTTCATATGTGTCCACAATCACAAACTCAGGAATAGGTATTTCCGAAGAAACTTTCTTGCCAGGTATTTGGGGAACCTAAAAATTTATAACTGAGGCATTAGTTAATCTGGATAAACATTATTCAAAACTGACAAAATTAATCCCAAATCATTCCTCAAAATTTCAAGTAACATGCATAGATATTATGACAAGGAACAAATCCTCGCATTAAAAATATTTTCACATGTTCAAGTTCAAAATCTCACAAAATCCTAAACAATACTGAAACTCATTCTATGACCTCTTATAATTAGTTGATTTCACATTTAAGAAGAAGCCAAGCAGGACTACTTGTCCCGATTAATCATAGTTGTTAAAGGTGGGTCATCGCAAGCCTCAGCGCCTTAGAGCCTTGAAAGCACATTATTAATTCATAAGACACTAGACTCCGAAGGGGCACAAGGAGCAGAAAAGGCGCACCTCAGCAAATCTATTCTGGGATTTCATTATTTTTTTAACTTGCAATTGAAATCGGGCTGATAAATATAAGTTTGGCCATAGCTATTCACCTTATTAGATAAACAAAAACTTAGACAAAATTTAACAAGTGAAACCAAAAAAAAAAAAAAAAAAAAAAAGACAGAAAAGAGAGGGGGCAGGGGATCACAACCTCAGACAATCAGACGAAATTGAGGAATTTAATGCAGAAGAGGATGACCGATGACCAATTGACTAAGTTGATTTTAAGAATGATTACTGATCTGATGGGATATGCTTCAGCAAGTATACATTAATCAGTAGGACAAGCAAGTCAGAGATGGTTTCATGTCTCTTCAACAGGTTTGATAGTTCTCTAATAAAAAATTTAGATACATACTAACCAAATTTAGTGGTAGTTTATCTTAGACTTAGAAATAATGATCTAGTGTCCAAAATATTATGGTGTGTATGTTTTATCATATAAGTCTCTTATTAACTTCATAATATAATTTTTTTTTTTTTTTTTGTTGAAATTGTTGCACCTCAAATCAAAAAGGCCTGCGCCATACGCCTCGCGCCTAGGATTCAGGATCTCCCTTTGCCTTGATGCACATTGCACCTTTGCAAAGCTATGCCGAGTATTATGGCTTGGTGGCAGATAGGAAGTTCTCACCTTCTCTTAATACTATATGTTCATTATTATGCAAAAAATATTGTGGAACTAGGAAGAAGAGTTCTCCGGTCAGTTCCCACTGCAGCATCAGGATCACAAGGTCTTAACTTAAGGAATGTCATTTAATTAAGTTATGTATCTGTGATGAGCCCTTTTCACAAATAATGATCACTGTAGTTCTAAATTTGCAGCTTAGAATGCTGTAGAGAGCTTTCCAATACAGATCTTCCACAAGCCTATATCTTCAACTTATCATGCCACATCATGCTGATATTGCCTGGCCTAAATACTTCCCTTATTCTCTGAAAGAAATGTAATGGCCTCGGGGGATTTAGGGAAGTTCCAGATACGTACTAAATCTCAAACCCCTAGTCTCCACGTTGAATCATTTGGCCGAGTTGACAGAGTAAAAGACAGCAACATTGACTACTTGATGGTGGAATGCTTTTATCAAATGAACCCTAATACTTAATTGACAAAACAATAATAGGAAGTACGCTGAAAGAAATACAGGGCACCAAATCAAACTAAAGATAAACATCATAGACCTTTCCAAGCTTACTATCTCACCCACACCCAGAGATCCAATACAGATTAATAAGTATTACAGTTGATACCTGGTTCTAATGAAGATGAAAATAGGAAACCCATCCATATTCTTGGAAAAATTAGCTCACATGGAAATGTTTGTGCATCAAAAGACATTAAAAGCACCACAATTCACAAAAAGTCTAACTGACAAGGCAATTGACAGATAAATCAGCCTATGTTAATAATTACATGACATCTTAGTATCTAAAGAAAACATTGCACCTCATTATCAGCCTCTGCGGCCAGACGGAGTATCTGGGCATTACGAGTAGAAGTTGGGACCTCATCATCGTCGAAGTCCTTAACAGATTTTACAATTGGGAGCTTCTTGTTGATGTCAAGTGGTCGAGGCCTAAATGAGAGCCTGCTCATAGCATCAACTCATATCCCACTTCACTCAACTACCCTTTTCTTTGCCTGCCACCGGCCCACCATACCAAGTGGCCACCGGACCACCACTTCCCTATCCCTGCACTAAAAATAATACAATTTACATATTTCGATTAAAAAAGACTAATCATCGTTAGCATTTTATCAGCGTAACACCGATTGTACACATTGCAAATAACAATTTAAACAAATCAGATTTTGGAAAAAAAGTATTACGTCACAAACCCTAACTTTCAGTTAGAGTTTAAAAGTATAAAATTCGCGCCCTAAATACTTCACAAAACCCTGGCACACACATGCACAGGCATCCTATCTATGCATACCTGAACCCGATAATTCTGCAGGGATGTGCGTACACAAACGCACAAATTCCACGAGGTGGTATGTATACAAGTACGTAAACAATATATTAACGTAAGGCTAGAAACAGAGACCAACACTGGTAAAAAGGGAAGAAACCTAATGGTGAGAGACAGTGCTGCTGTGGAAATTGACAGAAATTTGTGGGTTAGGGTTTGTTTAATTGCAGTGAGGAAATCGCTATACGCTAATGGCAATGGGTAAGAGATAGCAGCAGACCCGTATTAACGTGATCCGACCCAAATTCATATGCAAATGGAAAATGGGCGCGAGAGCTTTTCAGTTTTCTCAGAGTTTGTCTTCACTATTTAGAAGGAAGTAGTTACTGGGCTGGGCCGGGCTAGTTGCCCTTTTATGCCTATAAAATGTAACATGGGCCCCGAGTTTCGAACCCAGCGATTAAACGGAATGAACAATAAGAGACTACTTTAACACCAAAATCCGGAGTGACTAATATTTTAATTGTGATAATTCTATTTTTTATTAATATATGTTAGTTTTTTAATGGATAATGAATAATCGTGTAGATGTTAAATTAATATAAAAAAATTAGTATTAATATATTATTATATTATAATAAAGCAATGTATAATAAGAAATGTCATCAACATAACACACATCATTATGTAAATTATAATTTTTTATTCCATAAATATATTTAATAAAGATAAACATCATCAATTATCTATGTTCAACATACATTCCAAAGTTAATCAATACATAATTTCACATTAATTATTATAACCAACATACAATAACTTTTATTATATACTTATTTAATGGCATAATGGTATAGATGATTAGATGGATGACTTCTCTAAATCAATTATATTAATTTATATGTATATGTATAACAAGAGAACCTCAAAAACATAAAAAGTTGGAATTATTGTGACAATTCTTTTCGTATTTTCATAAAGTTATTGGCTCGTTAGCTGCAGCTGCGCGGTATCATCTTGAATCAACATTAGTAAGTTGATCAAACAAATTTGTAGGAATTTTTTTGTTTTTTGTTTTTTGCCTTTTCATCTAAGATCTTAAAATCTTATAATTTTTTTCGTATGACCTTATTTTTTGTGAAAAATATACCAAATTATTTATTTTTTTGTATTGTTTATTTTGATATATATATAATATATATATATATACTATTTCTTAAGTTAATTGTGATATATGATAATATATAAACTATTTGTATATAAAACATAGACAGGATATATTTTTATTTAAAATAAAATATTATTAAACATATTTTTAACATATTTATGCATTTTATTTAGCATTCTTATATTAATATGTTTACGAGTATTGATCACGTATGGTTCACGGTTTGTAATATATTTATAATATAAATTTGAGTTAATCAATATTTAAGAATATTAATATTATTTTTATTATTTTGCGGGTAAAGACATGTAAAAATATATAATTTTGTATAAAAATATATACCCCTCTATCCCAGTGTAAATGAATAAAAATGATTAATTGAATTATATAATATTTTGGGATAATAGTTATATATATAGAGAGAGGGAGAGAGAAAGAGAGATTTGACAGATGTGTAGATCATGAATAATATTGTATGACTTTACTCGTATGCAAATTTAAATGATTTTGTTATATTTGTAGCTTCTTTCTTATCTATACATCAATATATTACTTTTAATTGAATTATAACAAAAAAATTGGAGAAAAATTATAATTTACTATTTTTATTGCAGTTTATTATTATATATAGAGATAGATAAATAGATATAGGTATATAGATTATTATTACAAATATTATAAATCAAATGAAAAAATTACTAATTATTTTGTAGGAATACATAAAATGAGACACATGCAATAGACACGACCGATAAAGAGCATTTCCGTTGAATTCACAGAATGTTGATTCAGTTTGGAATTTAAATTATCGTTTGCAAAATTGATTCGCCGTAAATTTTTGGTCTGTAGTTGGGCTTTTAGAAACCCCCGTAAGAAACACATTTTTCGGTCCCCCAACGCAACCCGCCCCGAACCCCAACCCCCTTCCCCCCCCCCCCCCCCCCCCCCAAACCACCGAAAAAAAAGAAAAAAAGAAAAAAAGAAAGACAAGGAAAACGGGCCCGAGAGAGAGAGAGAGAGAGAGAGAGAGAGAGGAGGGGGAAATAATAAGCAAAAATGATTTCTCCTGTGCTACCCCGTGCCCCCATTTTGTAGTAGTATACGAGCTCACCGTCGCTAATCGAGCCGATCTGAAGCACTGCCGCCTGCTTCTTCCCTGGAAAGCCAGCTTACATGTGAAGAAGCTTTGAAGTTTATGTTCTTCTGATCTAGATCCATAGCTTAGTGGAATTACGAGAGGTATTTGAACACACAATGCTTCGTTTACGGGCGTTTCGTCCGACGAATGATAAAATTGTGAAGATCCAATTGCACCCGACGCATCCATGGCTTGTAACAGCAGATGCATCAGATCATGTATCCGTTTGGAATTGGGAACACCGTCAGGTTTTACTTTGTGTTATCACTTGTTCCGTTTGAGTGTCTAAATTGCGTGGTGGCGGCAAATTCTAATGTTTGATGGTGTTTTAGGTTATTTATGAGTTGAAAGCTGGGGGTGTAGATGAGAGGCGTTTGGTTGGTGCTAAATTGGAGAAGCTGGCCGAGGGTGAAACAGGTATCGTTGAATTTATCTTAGTTTTATGGATGTTGAGACGTTTAGTTGGAGGGTAATATCTGACAGAGCTCGACAATTTTTTGATGGTTTTGATGGATTTACTTTCTCTGGATATAATTTATTGTCGGATTGTGATTAAGAAGCTAGAATGTCTGAGTGTGAATGGTGCTTGATATCTAACTTTGACTTCATTTAAGGTTAGTTTATGAAAATGGTCATTCATTCGGAGAGGAAACTGGTTTGGACTATGAACTCAGACCCATATTTTGAAGGATGAACAAGTTTGGTTGGTCATAAGGGTGATTTGGTTTTTTAATAGGTCAATGATAACTTTTTCTATATAGATCTAGATGTTGGAAATGCCAGTGTTTTTGTACTATTTTTTGTTTTTTTATTTTTTGTTGGAGATGATGAAAAGATTGGGGTGGAAGTTGAGTTTCTCCGCCTCTTAATCCACATCCTGTTTGTAGAGCCATTTATTATAGGGTAGACAAAATCTCATAAAACCGCTTGCTAGGGAAATCTTTTGCTATTATAGGAATGCCTGTTATAAAAATGCAAAGATCATGTATTTGAGTCAACTCATTTAGAAGGCTTGTGCTGGAGTTCTCCTTTTGTTTCTTACAGAACCACATTTTTATTTTCTGAATTCAAAGATGTTTTGTTTATGAGATCAGTTCATGCTTGTTGATTCCATTCATGTATCCATGTCAGAGCCTAGAGGAAAACCTACAGAAGCCATACGAGGTGGGAGGTATATTTCTACTCTCACATTTTACTATTCATTTAGTGTTGTTGCTTCATTAAACCTGAGCTTGATATTGTGGCATGTGATTTCAAGTGTTAAACAGGTTAGCTTTTATGATGATGATGTGCGCTATTGGCAACTTTGGCGGAATCGATCTGCTGCTGCCGAAGCACCAACAGCTGTCAACAATATCACCTCAGCTTTCAGTTCCCCTGCCCCCTCAACAAAAGGACGTCATTTTCTTGTCATATGTTGTGAGAATAAAGCTATTTTTCTAGATTTGGTGACAATGCGCGGCCGAGATGTACCAAAGCAGGATTTGGACAACAGATCTCTTTTATGGCAAGTGTTGAATAAATTGTTTTTGGTCATGTACTGCTATGTCAAGACATGACAGTTTCTCCTAAGTTAATTTGAGTTTGACTCTTAACTTGATTATATGAATTCTTATTTTCCGAATTAGTGAAAAATCATGTGCTGAATGTTGTACTTTGGGTGGGGGTTATTGGGGATTGGATTTTAAGTTTGTCACTGAGAATATATAGCAATGTTTGGTTCATTTCTAGTCATTCTGGGGAGAGTAGTTTGATTGTGGGAGTGGGGGGAGTGGGGATTGTGTTGGGATGAATGTGTTTAGCAGTTTTTCTTGGGAGGAAGAGGATGCGATGTATTTTGATATACTGTTTGAACATATAATTTTTTGTCTCTTTCTGCCATTATAACTGTAGAGGTCTTATCAATCCTGTTTTCTTTAGGTAATTTGGGTTTACTAGGATAAGTCAAATATCATAATGGATAATGGAAACCATGATTCAATAATGTGAGAAGGAAAATGAGTACTGAGAATGAAGCTAAAGTTTGTGATAAGCTTCCACTGGGTAAAATTGAAGGACTTCTTCAATTTATAAGCAGTAACGGCTCTGTAAACTCAGCATTGAGTCAAAAAGCAACCTCATTAATTGCTATTGCCTATTATTTGCATCTGAACTCGACTATTTACTTTTTTAGAAATCCTAAAACGGTTCTTTGACCACTATCAATATGATTAATTTGGAGTGAACTTCATCACAGATTATTAAGCTGATCTTGCAAGGTTCCCTCTGGATTTAGACCTGCCTATTCCTAAAAATACTGATGTAAATGTATCCTTATTTTATGGGGATTTCTCATCAATATTTTCTTCTGTATTGTATAAAATTCCTTTGTTTCTTATAAAAATAAATTATTTTGTTTATCTTGGTTCAGGAATATTTTAATCTGACATAAGAAACTACTTGGTCTTTGGTTGAGTCTTTTCCTTTCTGTATGTATAGATATGATCTGTCCATATCTTTTCTCATTTCCTTTTCTTGTTGCAATATATTTACAAAAGATGATTATTGTCATTCATGTGATCTCATTGTACAGTTGCAACAGGACATAGTATTGAAATATGTATTTTTTTGTAATAGGGTACCAATGCATACTGCATCCAGATGAAACCTTAAGTTGTTTAAATAGTGCATTTCCTTGCAGAATTTAGAATACGTCCCTCTTTGACCTGGTCACCTGGACATAATAGAAGTTAATTATTTATATATTTATTGCTTCATTCTGTGAGTGGAAAATATTCTTACAGCTCAACTCCCGTGATGTAGGACATTATCCTGACCAAGTAATTTTTTATTTTTTTATGCAGTATGGAATTCCTATGCAGATCGACTGCTAGTGACGGGCCTCTTGTGGCATTTGGTGGATCAGATGGTGTAATTAGAGTTCTTTCCATGCTAACATGGAAGGTTCTCTCTCTCTCTCTCTCTCTCTCTCTCTCTCTTTCTCTATCTCCTTCCCTCAATATATAATTTTACTAATGATGTTATACCTGGGAGGCTGGGACTCATCTGAAAAGATGAATGATCATTGACATTGTATGAGATGTTTATCTTTGATGCAGCTTGCTAGAAGATATACAGGAGGTCACAAGGGATCGATTTCTTGTTTGATGACATTCATGGCCTCTTCTGGCGAGGTAATTACTTAGTTGTACGTTAGTTCGCATATTGATAACAGTATGGTTTAATACTTCAGTTTTTTCTATTGTTAGTTGGATGTTGTTACAGCGACCTGCTTTTTTTGGCTTTTTGTGAATTTTATTTGTCTACGTGTTTGGGCATTGCCTGTTGGGTATGTATTGAGAAAATGAGAGTGATCCAATCTCACATTTGAGTAGAGTAGTAAGATCATGATCATCCAAATGATTAAATTATATCCAAGAACAGTTTAGTTGGAGCATTTACGTGGAGCCTATGGTCAATGTTGTTTGAAACATTTCAGAAGAGTTACTCTTGTGGTGTTCTTCTTATGGGGACTTTATATATCCACGATGAAGATTTAATTGACATAAAAAGGGAGCTTAATTGATGTAAATAAGTGAGGATCTCAAGTTACAACAAGGGCTTCTTTTTTTTTGTTCTTTATTTTGGTTCGGTGAAGTAGACTTGATCATATCTAATTGCTAACATATATATTATATGGGAATCATTTTAGGAAGATTCTAGACTATCAAGTGAGGAAAACAATTGAAGTAATTACCACAATTCAGTATCTTTCTTGCAACAGCTTACTGCAAAAACATGTGATTGTGTTTTGCTGAGAGTTGAAAATGGGATAAAGGACATTTGCACCCAGTTTTAAAGTAATTACTGAATACATCTTCCTACTTGTTCTATATATATTCTCTTTAGCGTGGTGATAAGTTATTGCTTTTCATTGTGATACTACTGGAAATCATGGATTTATTCTCTAGGGATTGCAGTCGAGGCTCGGCCTTCCTATCTCTCTCTCTCTATCTATCTATCTCTCTGTTATTTTTAAGTTTTCCCTACCAAATTTCTGAAGTTAAATTTTGAAAAACACCATAATTTTGGGAATCTACTTGCAGTAACAAATTACGCCAATAGAAAGAAATTAAATCTTGTTTGCACCTCTGTGTAAAACTTCAGACATTGATGAATGAGGAATCACCTGCTTTGATAGGATAACAATATAAATTGTAAAGGGGCATAATGTATTTGGCTATAGTTTTGTCTGAGATTGTAATATGACTCTGAGAAATTATTTCCTTAGCTAATTTTTGAGACGGATCTGGAATAAGGTTGAGTGCCGACAGATCTGGATCCGACTAATACTTTGTTGATTATGAAATAGTAGCGGCATCCAGGCTCTTGGAGTGATTGTCAATGAAATTTCATGTGTAGAGTTCACTACTCGCCAGTTTTACTTAATTTTAGCAATTTCAAAAGTTTCTATCATATAGGGTCCACATTGTATACAACTTAATTTAACCCTATCAAATTGTACACAATAATGAGAGCCTATTTGTCCAAAAGCATGAAACTTGATGAAGGACCTGTGTTATCGTTGTTTGATACCAAATGCAATGAAATGCCATACCTTAAACTGCTTTCTTACCTATTAGCAAATTATTCATGCCTATCTCTTTCATTTATGTTCATTGTATGGTCGATAACTGACCTCTCCTTGTTTGCTGTGCATTTGAGCAGGCCCTTTTGGTTTCTGGTGGTAGCGATGGCTTACTTGTTCTCTGGAATGCAGACTACGGTCAAGATTCACGAGAACTTGTTCCTAAGTTGAGCTTAAAAGTAATTATTTGTATATTTTCATCATTCTTAAGATTCTTTTATTATAAAAGAAGCATCTATGAAGATAACATAGTTTATTGCTCAACTGTTTTAATGATTCTGATGAGTTGAAACGCCTCTGATATAATATAATGCTCATAGGCACATGATGGGGGAGTTGTTGCTATTGAGCTTTCTCGTGTCATTGGTGCCGCACCACAGCTCATTACAATTGGTGCTGACAAGACTTTGGCTATCTGGGACACTATATCGTTTAAGGTTCTAATTGATTTTTTCTGCATTTCTTTTCTGTAAGAAATCAATGTGACCTTTCTTTCACGTTTCTAATGTCCCTTCCTCTCATACTAGGAACTACGTCGAATAAAGCCTGTTTCAAAATTGGCTTGCCATAGTGTGGCATCTTGGTGCCATCCTCGAGCCCCAAATCTGGACATCTTGACATGTGTTAAAGATTCCCATATATGGTAAATTTCTCCAATGCAGTTTCACATTACTAGCTATATGTATTGCCATATAGTTTGTCTTTTATCTTGTTACCGAGTAGTGAGATTGTTCATAATTATCTCTTTTTTGTTACCTCAAGGGAAATTCTGATTACCGTCAAATTTTTACAGGGCCATTGAGCATCCCACTTATTCAGCTCTTACAAGGCCACTTTGTGAACTATCGTCATTAGTTCCACCTCAGTTGCTTGCATCTCACAAGAAGCTTAGGGTATGATATTAACTATTTAATTGTTGGTTTTGATCATCTGTGAGTGAATTTCTAGGATAATGGACTCGTATTGAGCTTATAGGTCATATGTCTCCTGTAGGTTTATTCCATGGTTGCACATCCTTTACAACCCCATCTTGTTGCAACTGGGACCAACATGGGTGTCCTTGTGTGCGAGTTTGATGCCAAATCACTCCCACCTGTTGCTCCATTGCCAACACCTCCAGGAAGCCGGGAACATGCTGCTGTCTATGTAGTTGAAAGGGAATTGAAACTGCTGCAATTTCAATTGTCCAACACTGCAAATCCAGCTCTTGGAAGCAATGGCTCTTTAAATGATATGGGAAGAGTCAGGGGAGAGACACCAGAACAGCTCCATGTGAAGCAAGTTAAAAAGCATGTTAGCACTCCTGTTCCACACGATTCACACTCGGTTCTTTCTGTGAGCAGCTCCGGAAAGTAAGTAGCCTCTTCATTTTTCATTGCTCTAATCTGTACAGAGATGTTCTAGTAGCAGCATGTTGCCAGAATTCTTCTATCTCAATTTAACTGTTATGCTATGTTCTTAGATATTGCGGTTCTTGTGTGCATACAGGTTTCTTGCCATTGTGTGGCCGGATATTCCCTATTTCTCTGTATACAAGGTGAGTGACTGGTCAGTCGTCGATTCAGGTAGTGCAAGGCTCTTGGCTTGGGATGCTTGTAGAGACAGGTTTGCCTTACTGGAGTCTGCACTACCACCCAGAATTCCTATTATCCCAAAAGGCAGCTCATCTCGAAAAGTAAAGGAAGCTGCGGCTGCTGCTGCCCAAGCTGCTGCTGCGGCAGCTTCTGCGGCTTCGTCTGCCAGCGTTCAAGTTCGCATATTGCTGGATGATGGAACATCAAACATATTGATGAGGTCAGTTGGTACCCGTAGTGAACCAGTCACTGGTTTGCATGGGGGAGCGCTACTTGGTGTTGCATATCGGACATCTCGAAGAATAAGCCCTGGTTCAGCCACGGCTATTTCTACAATTCAGTCTATGCCCTTGTCAGGGTTTGGAAGTAGTTCTACTTCTTCTTTCAGTGCCATGGATGATGGATATTCTTCACAAAAATCTAGTTCTGAAGCGGCAGCTCCGAACTTTCAACTTTATAGCTGGGAAACTTTTGAACCTGTTGGGGGTCTTCTTCCTCAGCCTGAATGGACTGCATGGGACCAAACTGTTGAATACTGTGCTTTTGCCTACCAACAATACATTGTCATATCATCCTTGCGCCCTCAGTTTCGATACCTGGGAGATGTGGCAATTCCTTATGCTACTGGAGGTGTTTGGCACCGAAGGCAATTGTTTGTTGCTACACCAACCACCATTGAGTGCGTCTTTGTGGATGCTGGTGTTGCACCGATTGATATAGAAACTAAAAAAAGGAAGGAAGAGATACGGCTTAGAGAGGCACAGTCAAGAACTGTTGCAGAGCATGGAGAATTGGCGTTGATAGCAGTTGATAGTCAACAAACTGCCCCAAAGGAGAGGATAGCATTGAGACCTCCCATGTTACAGGTTGTCAGACTAGCTTCTTTCCAGCATGCTCCATCAATTCCTCCTTTCCTAACATTGCCTAAACAATCAAGAGCTGAAGCTAATGATTCATCAATACTCAAAGATATGGAGGAACGGAAATTCAATGAAGTTGCTGTTGGTGGTGGTGGGGTTGCTGTTGCTGTTACAAGATTCCCAGGAGAACAAAAACGACCTGTTGGACCTCTTGTTATAGCAGGAGTAAGAGATGGTGTTCTCTGGCTAATCGATAGATACATGTGTGCTCATGCTATATCACTTGGACATCCTGGCATCCGTTGCCGATGTCTTGCAGCATATGGAGATGCTGTTAGTGCAGTAAAATGGGCAAGTAGGCTTGGTAGGGAACATCATGACGATTTAGCTCAATTTATGCTTGGAATGGGTTATGCCACTGAAGCACTGCACTTGCCTGGTATATCCAAGAGGTTGGAATTTGACCTAGCAATGCAGAGCAATGATTTGAAAAGAGCCCTCCAATGCCTTCTAACGATGAGCAACAGCAGGGATATAGGGCAAGAAGCTCTGGGGTTAAATTTGAATGACATTATGAATTTGTCCTCAAAGAAGGAAAATGTTGTTGATGCTGTTCAAGGAGTAGTTAAGTTTTCCAAGGAGTTTCGTGAACTTATTGATGCTGCAGATGCTACTGGACAAGGTGAGATCGCTCGCGAAGCTCTTAAGAGATTAGCTGCTTCAGGTTCTGTGAAAGGAGCTCTGCAAGGCCATGAGATAAGAGGGCTTGCTTTACGCCTTGCAAATCATGGTGAATTGACACGGCTCAGCGTATGTATCTTTTTTATCTATTAATAGTTCTTGTGAGCTATACGTATTGTTTCTTATACAGGGAACAAATTATAACTTGTACATCTTACCGTGAATTTGTCTGCCTCATCACAAATATAATAATAATCATAATCACAACAACAACAACAACAATAATAATAATAATTATTATTAACAATTTAGCGTGCTCGCTTGAAATTTCCATAGAATTATAAAATGGTAAAATGCATTTCAAGAGCATAAATGTCAAAAGAAACGCTACAAACCAAATCCCAAATTGGTTAAAGCAACATGGTGTCATGTTTGTAGGATTCGGGATCAGTCAGTTACAATATACTCCTTTACCTGACTCGGTTTGAATTAACTAGTACACCCCCTGACATAATTATTTGCCCTTTTCCATTTGATGACACTTATCTTTGCAACTTTTGCAGAATTTGGTGAACAATTTGATCTCAGTTGGTTCAGGAAGAGAAGCTGCTTTTTCAGCTGCCCTTTTGGGAGACAATGTACTCATGGAGAAAGCTTGGCAAGAGACAGGGATGCTTGCTGAAGCTGTTCTCCACGCTCATGTATGATTTGCATTGATATTTATGCTGAATTATGTGCATATTATATCCTTATTTGTATACTTTTGTTGTCCAGGCTCACGGTCGACCTACGTTAAGGAGTTTGGTTCAGGCATGGAACAAAACGCTACAAAAAGAGCTAGAGCACACTCCATCCACCAAAATGGATGCTGCAGCTGCATTCTTGGCTTCCCTCGAGGAATCCAAGATCACCAGCCTGCAAGATGCAGCCAAGAAGCCACCTATTGAAATTCTACCCCCAGGCATGGCTTCTTTATATGGGCCTAATCCTGGCCAGCCCGGTCAGAAAAAGCCGACTCCTGCCCTCCCCAGTTCACAGCAGCAACCTGGTAATGGCAAACCATTGCTATTAGAAGGGTCCACACCCACACCCACACCCACACCCCAAACCACATCAACTCCTACAGAGTCCAGTGTTCTGCCCTCAGCAGAATCAGGTGCAGCTCCAACTACATCTGAACCTTCTACTATGGGTTCAGAGACAGTTGCTCCATCACAGTCCGGGTCGGATCCTCCTGTTCCCCCAACCACCGAGTCCAGTGAGCACAGCCCACCATCATCAAATGATAAAACTGTAGAAAGCCAGGAACAGCCAACAGAGAGCGTTTCAGAGCCTACTGAAGGAAGTGGCCCACCACCATCTGAAAGTACTACAGCACCCCAAGATGCTGGTCCCCAACAAGTAAATAACCAAGGAACAAGAGTACGTCCTGAACTCTCAATGATTGACTTCACTTGAGAAGCACATAATTTGATATCTGCGTGCTAAGTTTCTTACCAAAGTTTTTTATATGGAGAATATAATATGGTGACATTTAGACTGTTCTGGCCGAACAAGGAAGTGTTGAAGGTAGGATTTGAGATAATCCCGCATTTTGGTTGCGACATCATTTGTATTATGGTTGCCAAATGAGAAGTCTACCTGCACCTCTCAGTTGGGAAATACTCTTCTTATCTTGAGGAGCATTTGTGTTTGTGATATAATTTTGGATTGTTGTCTTTCCCTACTTTGGGTTGTATTTTGTTTTGTCTTGTGTATTTTCTCATTAGGATATGCCTTATTTTCTTGATGAAGCGAAGGTTGATGTAAATTGCTATTTTATTGTGAGATGTTTAATTATTTGTTTTTTAACACAACAAACCAGAAGAAACCTATATTAGACACTTGGTTTTATGTTTGTGTGAAGGTCACTTTCCAGTTACGATTGCCGGATTTATGGTGCGAAGAGAGGGGTGTGTGTGTGTGTGTGTGTCTATATATATATTGTGTCCAAGAATTGAAGGAAATTTGAAGATGCTGATCAAGTCCAGGAGATTTCTTAAAATGATTTAATTAGTACAAAAATGAGTTTATTAAGAGTCCTGACGTAACTTCTATTTCCATCTGTATCTAGTTGATCATATAATTATTTGTGTTCTTTTTGTATTTTATTTTATTTTCTGTGAGAGCTACGTCGCACAAAGAACATTTAAATTCGTTTTTGAATTTACTTTTGGTTGCGTGCTTCAGTTCGACATACAGCTTCAAGAATTGTTGATTAATCACATTTCCTTTTCTCAAAACAGCATAAAACATCACGACATAATATTTAATATCTGATGTATCATCCATACAAATTCAACAAAAGAAAAAGAGATCGACATAAATTGATTATTTCTAATTTCCAGAAAGTCATTAATTCTTTTTTCTTCTTTTTTTTCATCATCAATGGCATGAAATCAGATGCAATTTATTGATTAACCACAAACAAGAACTAATTATTTTCAATGCTTGAAAACGCTATTAATTCTTTTTGTGTAATTGTGTTGTTTCTCATTATCTGCTAATTAAAATATTTTATTAATGATATTTTTTGTTGTGATCATCTATTGTTGCTTCGCTGCATGAGGGTTATTTTGTATTGTTCTTCTTTATGGTTTGGGGGAGGGCTATTGGAAGATAATTTTACGCACTAGTAGTTTGTTGAAGAAGAAAAATAAGAATTTTATTTTCATGCATTGTTGCAGCAATGTAAAGAAGGGAAGCATAAGGACACTTTTGTAATTTTAATTAAATCTGTTTAGATTCAAATTACAAGGTGGTGTCTAAAGAAAAAATTATGATGTATATAGAAACACTCTAACTAAAATTTAAGTTTAACTTTTGAAAGAAAAAATTGATTATTATTTAAGAAAAAACTGATTATTAAAATGAATTTTCATAATATTAATAATGGATATTATTTATTAAAGTCAGCAGCAATTTTCTTGAAGTGGAAGCGCACAAAGCCACGTGGCATCTGTTATGACTAATTAATTATTAAATCAATAAAAGGCAAGAGTCCACACGCATCGCGTGACAAATTGATGAGAGTCCCTATCGAAAAAACAAGAACCTTCCAATGGAACAAGAAAAGTTGCTAGCACACCCTTACATTTTCCAGAAATAAACAAATTTAATTATGGCAACCTTTAATAATTATTATTATAGAAAAATTCAATTATGGTGACTCGTCAAAAGGTGGATACATTTATGCAATATATTTATATGTAATTATACAATATTAATTATATAAAAATTGTGTGTTTGGTGTTAATTTATTATTTTAAAAGTAATAATTTTCAAAATAAATAATATTATTTAATTTCAGACAGAATTTTCTCATTTGAAATATTCTACAAAAATAAAGATAATAAATTTGAGAAATGAAATAACAATAACTGTTCCTAAAATTCAAATATTATTTAGTGAATAAAATATATTATTTATTTATTTATTTGTAGCATAAAATATTTTCAACATTGGAGAGAGAGAGAGAGAGAGAGAGAGAGAGAATGATTTCATGACGTTTGGCGTGACTCTTTTCTTGTTTCCCACTCGACTTACCAAATTCCTCCCTAAAACCCTGTCTCTTCAGTCCTCTCTCCTCTCTGACCTCTTTATATGGCGGCGAAACCAAAATAAACCAGAGTTCCTCCATTAGGAACCATGCCGACCTTCACTACTATTGACCTTCAAAATCTAGTCGAACCGAGGGTTCGAGATTCCGTGAAAAAGCCTCTCATCAGAGAACCAGAAAACCTCAGGCCGGAGAACGGCGGGCCGAGACACTTGTACATATCGCCCGCTCTCTATGCGACTCCCGAGCAGGCTCCTATTCCGGAAATTTCGGCGACCGGCCCACATTCTCCTTCTCCTTATGTAGCTAACAACAAGCGCCGCGGCGGAGGTGATGGGAGGAGTACGGAAGTTCCTGAATTTCCCCACGGAGACGAAACTGACGGTTTTTGTTTGGAGGATGAGGTGGGGGAGAGTTCTGTTGATGAGAACGATGATGCTGGAGAGGAAGATGAGGAGTTTCTCGATCTGAGGAGTGAGGCTGTGAGCGTGGGGAGTGAGTTGGATGGAAATGATTTTAGCAGAAATCAACTAGATAGCCGGAGCTTCGTTTCGGCTCAAGGAGAATTTTTCGACGCAATTGACGGTAATACAAAAAAAAAAATAAAAAAAAATAAATAAATAAAATCTCTCTCGCTCTTTTCTTTTGTCTCCTTTTGTGGGTGCCTGCTTTTGCCGGTGCTATATGTTTTCAGAATTTAATTCTCCACAGCTCTGATTAGAAATAGTCTTACCTCTGCATTAGAAATTTGCTATGGTGAATTTTATGGTAAATCCTTGCTAGTTCCATGGGTATGATTATCCACAACTGGGGTATTGAAAACAGAATGTTTCACTATGCTCAGAAACTAGTGGTGAAAGGAAGTTAGTTTTTGGAGCTATATTTAAATACAATTGCTAGAGGTTTTTCTTGCTTTCAATAATATTGCCTGGGGTGCTAATAACAACTTCATAGCGCCCTCCAAAATGGCTTTGCTTGCTCTAGCTTAAGTTTATTCCTCCAATCATGGGTATACTTGTTCAGTGTTCATCTCCATTGTGGTAAAATATGGCCGCATGTTGCTGAACCTGTTAATCCTTTTGGCTTCTGTAATTATGATTTTAACAACAAAATGGAAATTTTGTATGCAACCTGCATGTATTTGAGGTACAGACTTATTTACTTTCTGTCAATACAACTTGACCGTAATAAACAGAGTTCTCCTCGGATGGGTCCAGCTCAAATAAACCTTCATGTGAATCGAGAATGGAATCAGAATTGCATGCTACAAGGCTCAGTCTTCTTGAGGAAGTTGAAAGGAGAAAGACCGCAGAGGAAACTCTTACTTTGATGTGCAGTCAGTGGGAAAGAATCAGGAATGCTATGTCTGAGGCTGGTTTTACATTTCCCGCACCTCTTGCTAGTGATGACATGCAGTTTGATAGTCATTTGATCGATCAAATGTCTCAGGAAGCTGTTGTTGCTAGATTTGTTTCTGAAGCTGTTGGAAGGGGGCAAGCACGTGCTGAGGCTGAAGAAGCTGCTTCCACAATAATTGAGCTGAAAGATCAAGAGATATCGAGGCTACGGGATAGGCTGCAGTACTACGAAACTGTTAATCATGAGATGTCCCAGAGGAAGCTTGTTGGTAAGCTTTCTAATTTAAATGATATCTTGCACAGATAATGCCTCTTGCACCTTTCTCATAGACATTCACACAGGCTAGTTTTCTGCTGGGTAAAGTCTCTTGTTTGTTACGTGGCATTTATTGATATTCTGAGACAATAATAGCTTTTAAATATTCCTGGACTCTAACATAGGGTCTTTTTCTTATGAGGGCGGGCGGTCAAATATGATTATTGAAGTAGAGGACTCATAGCTGAAAAAAAACAAATCACAGCTCCTTGCTCCTTCTCCTATCTGAATTTATGACAATTAAGGGGGAATTAGTTGTAGCAAACTAGTGTTCTTGAGAAGCTGCAACTAGTTTCCAGCAAGACGTAGCTTTTGGGTAGTAAAAGTTGATAAAATATAGAGTAATGATTACTTTTCCGATTGTCATTCTTTACCATTCATGTAAAAATGTATCTGTTTCTAGTACAATTGAAACCTGCTTCATGCCAATTGTCGAGAGCGATCTAGAAAGTAGCAAAATTGAAATCAGGCAGAATTCACAGCTCCTTTCTTCATCTCTTGTGTAAATTCATTTGTGTCTCAAAAAGTGGTATAAGTTACAATTCATTTTCTGCAATTAGATTTGGGTATTAAAAATTAATTGGATGTGGAGGGATCAATATATTTCCGATTGTCATTCTGTACCATTCCTGTAAAAATTATCTTTTGGTTCCTATTCTCTTGTACCTTTAGTCCTGTAGTGGAGAAGGATCCAGCAAGTGACAAAATTAAACTAAGTGTGTGAAGCTCGGATTGGGGATTGAATCAGAACAATCAGTGGAATTCTAGTTATCCTTTGTACTTGCAAAACTTTTAAATGCCTATAACCCAGCTTCTTATACATTAGTAACTCTGATGCTTCTCCCTTTGACAAAAAATAATTCATGAGGTTTTGCCATGATTTCCAATCTCTTACATAGTAGTCTAGGGCCTTGCTGTCTGAACGAACTCCTGGACTTTACATTATGTAAACATCAAATGGGACTTGCGTTTATTTTGGTACTGAGTTTCTTTCCGGGCTTCTTCACTGCAGATGTTGTCCGTAGACAACAAGAAAGGAAAAGGAGTAGGAGAAGGTGGCTATGGAGTTTTGTGGGGTTGTCAATTGCAGTAGGGGCATCATTGGCTGCTTATTCATACATTCCTGAACACCTGCCTTTGCTAAAATCCGGCGATTCCTCTGATTCTGTCCGCTGTTCCGAGGCCTCCCAAGGTCAGTGATGATGCTAGCCTGGACTTAAATGTCTTTACCTGGCTTACAAATTTTCCTTTATATTATCGAGCTAGATGTGGGTCGGAACTTAGGTAGTTGAATCCTCCATGGCTCAGCCTGTTGAATACATTTCCGGCTTCTCTTGTGACCGTTCTTCGGCACCACTTCAAGTGCCGTGAGTAGTGTATGATGAAAGCTTAGTTTAGTTTCTACATGTAGTCCCAGTATGAAGCAATGATATCTGAAATGGGATTTCATCCTTGACATGATGTAACAACAGGAATAGATCGGTTTCCCTTTACCTATTATATGCAACTATATGTAGGCCCATTCCCCAATAGGTTGGTGTGGTAGCTGCAATTTATCTAGATTTAAAAGTTACATACGTCCTAATATAACAAAACAATGTTTTTATAAAAAATGTTAACAATAATTGATGCCAAAAAAATAAATATTAGTAATAATAATAATAATAAATAAATAAACTAGAACAAAGTCAAATGGAAGTTACGTGACTATTTTAGATTGTAATTAAATCTCATATTTTACCTCGGGAAAATATGGTATTTAATTTTCTGTCTAAAGGCCCTGTTCTTACTCCTTGTTTGTGGTGTATAATCGACCTTTCCAAATTTGTTGGAAAATGGCAACTTCGCCATTATTTACCAATTATGACAATTTTTAAAATTCTGCTTGACATTTGGATTTAATTGAAGAACTATTCACGTACAGGACAAAATTTAAAAATAAAAAGATTCTAACAAGATAAAAAAAAAACGAACAAAACCTTAATGGCAGAACAAAATTTAAAATTTTCCTACAAAAGTTTTCCTTAATCGTCTTAAAGTAGAAAGATTGCACTCATGGATTTACGTTCAAAAGGGAAAATGATGATGTTCGAATTTTATTTTATTTTTTAATTTATTCATTTATTTGCTTGGAAATTCAAATTTTCAAATAAGAAGTGGGAAGCGCAACCCAATGACCCAAGTGCAGAAATCTTCGGCCCGTGTGGTTTTAGTTTTAAAAATTATTTTCCAATTTTATATTATACTGCACAAAAAAATTATGTTAGCTCTGTATATAATTTTTTTTTTTCAAACTAATAGTTACGTAAATTAAATATTTAAAATGGTGCTTCTAGTATGTATCAATCTTGGTCTTTTGATCCACATAAAGAACGATTTTGGTTTTTTAACAAATCTCCAATCTATTTTCAAAATATTTTTATTCCCCCCTTTTTTCAATTTCAAATTTCAAATTTCAAATTTCCTTTTCTCCTTTATATCCTCTCTTCTGTGTCTCCTGTCGTTTTCTTCTATACTCTGTTCTCTCTCTCTGTTTCTTTATGCTCTCTCTCTCTCTCTCTCTCTCTCTCTACGTTCTGCCCTTCCTGTTTTTCCCTTCTTGTAAGATATGCTTTTGTTTGTTTTTTATATAATCATGATCATTTTTTTAGATTTTATCAATATTTTCTTTAGTGTTTTTTGAAACTTTAAACTCTGCAAAAGCAGTAGGATAGTTTTGTATTTTAAACAATTGAGTTGGGTAAAACAGCTTATGCTTATATAACTCAAATGTTTAAAATATTTGGAACACTTGGGATTACTAAGGTTAAAAAAAAAACAGAATATTGGACTAGGCCATTTACATAATTACCCCCTATAAATTATCTTTACACATTCCATATTTTTTTAGATTTTCAATCCATACTAATGGAACACTAGAGATGTCAACTAACACTAAACAGAATAACTTAAATGTGATCCGTATATTTGTTCAACCTATTGTGATCAAACACCTTTTTTGGTGTGTGGTAAGTACAAATGGAGATGCATTTAGTTAAAATGAATTATGCCACTATGAATACATATAATATAATATAATAAATTTCAACCATCATCATTAATGAAACTTACAATCTTACAATGTATATATTATTTCAACAAAATATCATATTTAATTATAATATTTAAAATATGGGTGTCTCATCATTGATAATGTTCTACAATACTTGCATGTACAACTGGGACATAAGCATGGAATGAAATACCCACATTGATTCACCAGACTTCTTATATCCAAATTATCAGTACATATTTCATGCAAGAACGAGAGAATATGCAGAAAATACAGTTCATAAGAAACCTACGCCAAAAATCTCAGATACCTATAATCTACAAAGACGAAGGAGGTGGTATATCATAACAGAGACCTCATTGGTTACCCAGTGCAAGATCGTGCCAAGTATCAGCCTCAACCGGTTGAGCTTCCTGGTCTGACAACACAAACAAATCCATGATACGCAAGCAAAGCTAACATACAGAATATCAGGAATTGAACGCCGAAGATATCCTAGGTCTGAAACTTGTGCCATCTCATCATTGTTTATCAAATAAGTAATGACCCAAGAAAGCAATACATTGTTAGATTTCAAAAATGAAGGTTCACATGGAGCTTTTATCTCAGCTCCAAGATTTTATTGATAGTAAAATCATTATGCTAGGGAAAAAATTAGAAATTTTAGTATCAAGCAAGATAGCAAAAAACCCATAAGAGAGTGTGAAATTTGTATGATAAAAAACAATGACGAAGAACTCAAGGACTTAGATTATAACATCATACAAAATTATGCGTAATTTACAAGATGATGTAAGTGTTCAATAACATCATAACTTTCTATAATTAAGATAAAAAAAGGCATAATACTATCCAGATTATGGTGTTCATGAGCTTGGAGCCTTATCAGAAGCACGACCTAACAGTACACCTAAAAACAGTCAATAGGCTGGCCCCCATGGAAGATGCTTTCTTCTTAGATACAATGCCTCAGCTATTTCTTTATGATCGAAGATACATGTGTGACGAACATCCTCGAGTGTTCAAGAACAATATTAATTCATTATAGAACAGAATTTAATTCGCGTTCATGATTCAACATATTCTCGAAATTCTGTACTCACAAGAAAAAACAAGTTGAATCATTTCAAAGTACTTCCAAATTTCAACCAACTTAAGCAAAACCTCAATTAAGCACTAAGAATTATTTAGAAGGGAACATACTTGAATCTTCAGCGTCATCAGTCTTAGAATTGAGCACAGGAGGCAATGCAAGATCTGAAAAAATAACCAGATCAAAACCCTAGTAATTAGGGATAACTTTCAACATATAGCGGATATGCGACAAGGAAAAAATGGAACTATAACAGAAAGCCCAGAAGAAACAATGGAAACGGAGATATACCGTCATCAGGTAGAGTATCTCTCATCCAGTCCTCATCCACAATATCGATGAGGATTCCCAAGCTTAAATCCGCCATCTAGTATTTCAGTCCTTTCTGCTTTACTTAAATTTCAGTTTCCTGCTGGAAATTCATGATGTCACAATCAGAAAAGAACATGAAAACAAAAACACTTGAAATTTTGAGAAAATCCATTGATAAGCACCTCCGATAGAACGCAGAATCTTTGTTCAGGCGGGTTCCTGAGACTGCGAAGCTTGGTGCAGAACCAAAAATTTGAAAAGATGGGGAAACAGGCTCTCATTTGTCCTAGTACTTTGTGGGCTTATGGGCCGATGCCTATACTGATGGTCCGTGAGGAGGTAAGGCCCATTATGTACTTTTTTAGGGGTCATATTAAAACAATAATTTTGATTTTATAGATTTATTTATTATAGATTTTATTATTTTATTATTATTTATTTTTATATTATTATAATAATCGCCTACTAAATTGTTTGTGTGTTTAAATTCATAATCCAAGCCTGGCCTCTGGTTTACAATTTCGAAATTCAGCTTCTCGATCTTTACCTCCGCCAAAATATACAGGCTTCCTCAGCAGTCAGCTCCCTTGGTCACCGCTTCCTTCCCAAATGGCAATGGCGTTGAGAACCACTGTAACACGATTCTTATTCCTCTCCAAATCTAGAACCCCTTCTTTCACTGTTTCTAGCCGTCACTTCTCCCATTCCTGCTTCACGCCGTCATTGCTCCCCGCCAAAATTCCTGAAATATTCCGTCCAGTCTTCCCTCTAGCGGCAACATTCTGCACTTCCACGAAAACGCCTGAACCCAAAAAGCGCAACCCCAAATTGGTCAACTTCTCCCTCCCCTCCGATTCCGACTCCGACTCTGACACTGCAACTCAGGGTACCGCGACCAAACAAATCGACAAATCCAAGCTCCCGCCGCCCTACAATCCGTTCGACAAGAAACCCGCCATCGAAGAGCCCGATGACCCCACAAATCTCCAGGAAGTTTTCGCGAAGATACGCGAGGATGGCCTCATGAATAGCGCAGCCAAGATGTTCGACGGATTGTCCCAAGACGGCCTGACCCACGAAGCCCTGGAGCTCTTCTCGCAGATCAAGGATAAAGGAAACATGCCGGATGTGATCGCGCACACGGCGGTGATGGAGGCTTACGTGAACGCGGGGCAGGCGAAGGATGCGCACAAGGTATACCTTAGAATGCTGGCGAGTGGGGTGCTGCCTAATGCCTACACATACAGGGTGGTGATTAGGGGGCTGGCCGAGAGTGGAGACGCGAAAATGGTTAAGGAGGCCAAGAAGTATGTCGGAGAGATGGTGGCGCGTGGTATGCGGCCAAATGCGGGGACCTGTGTAGGGGTGTTTGAGGGGCTGGTGAAGGTTGGGTTGGAAGATGAAGGCAAGGAAATGCTAGTGATGTTGAAGGAGAAAGGAGTAGTGCCGGAGGAGGGTAAGGTTAGGGATGTGCTGAAGAGCAAGAGAGGGCCTGTCTATCGGACTGTGATGAATGCTTTTTTTGGCAAGTGATAATGCATGTGGAAGAAGATTGGTACTTTTTTATCTTTGTGTTTATTGTGAAATGAAATGAATTGCAGATTTTTGGACTCGAATCAACCCAGTTAGGCTTATAGTTGAATCTATAATTGGTCTCGAATCAACCCAGTTAAGCTACTAGTTGAATCTATAATCGAGCGAGGTTTGAAATTGTTTGATTATAAATTGTGTTAGCACAGGCAATATAGTCATTAGATTCATTATTAGATGTAAATGTAAAGAATGCTATAAGTGGGTTTTGTATCTATAATTTAGCATCAGTAACCCAATATATACACTAATGAGAGGAGCATTCTCTTGTACCATGCTTGATTATGTTCAATTTACCTACGTTAATTCGTCAGCAATCTTGAAATTTGCCAGCTTGTAAATGATGAGTTTGTTCTTGTCGCACTTTGTCGAATGGTGAATAACTTGAAAGCAGATGGAACTAAATACCTCATTCGGATCAAATGTTCGAATAACAACATAAGAAAAATGATATTTTATAAAACTCCTATGAGCATGTTCTTATCGAAGAAGAAACATGCTTTCCAGTAACCCAAAATTATCGTTTCATAAGAGGTAATACAATGACTAGAAGTAATAAAATAATCATCCTGACTAAACAAGGAACGAGTGCATCATTCAGTATCGGATTAGTAGCAGCAAAGCGTTTGAAGCTCATAATTCTCCTATAAGTTTTTCCACCCGAAATGGGATCTTCAGGCAAAAAAAGACCCAAGTCCGTGCACTATGTTTAGTAGCTACGCCTTAAACTTCCCAAGTGCTTACAAGCAGCAATGAGAGAGGATGATTCAATTGAGAGCATGACTAATACTCTTTCTTGGTTGGGCATTCTGATGCTCTGTGTCCTGACCGCCCGCAGTTGAAGCATGCACCACCAAAGCTTCCTCTGTCAAAACACATTATAACCCTTGTCAATAAAGATAGATACACAGATGCAAAAAAAAAAAGTTAGAATTAAAATGGAGACCCAAAAAAACCCAACTTTGTGCCTCTAATTAAAATGAATTACCATTACCAAATGTTCGTGGCACAAATTGAAATATGCAACAAGTAGAAATATACCTCTCTCTGCCTCCAAAAGAAGGTGACCTGTCTCTGCCCCCAAAAGAAGGTGACCTGCTTGATCGCCTATCACCAATTAGCCAATCGCTGCCACTGCTACTGCTCCTAGTGTTCTTAGACCACCTGTTTTCACCCCTGCTACCACGACCAGCTCTACCGAATCCATCCTCAAAATCATCACCAGCATCTAACCAATCTCTAGAAGGCCTAGATGGACCTCTCCTTTCCCTGGAACCTCCTCCTCTTGGAGAGCGTCTTTCGCTGTTTGAAAACCTACCGTAGAAATCGGTTGCAGGTCCGTCATCTTGCAGGGGAGGCAACTGCAAACATAAAGGAAATTCATTGCAAATAAAATGGGCATCAATAACTGGTACTAAGACCTTCACATGTTTCCAAATCTCACAAGAATCAGACAAGTATGGCCATAGCTGTGAAGATGAACATAGATTTGTTGGCATGTTGAGAAAACAGAGCCAAATAAGAGCTCACCTTAGTGATTTTAGTAATAGTATTTCCAGGTGGTAGCTCCTTGTTTAGCAACTCTTTTGCAACCTCTTCAGGGAGATCAAAAACTGCTCCTTGAACCTGATGGCATATCAGATTAACTATCATACAGGAACTCTTGTATAGATGCAGTGGTTAAAAATTTACAAAAGCATTTCTTGTACACTCACATTTTCATCAGCAATAAGGTGAATTTTTCCTATTTCGTCAGCAGCAGAAGAGTAAACATCAGACAGAAAACCAGTAACAGATCTAGCAGATAGGTATCCTCGAGAAGAACCAGAATCTCGAGTCAATTGTAATGTAACCAAACCCTGCAGGCAAATAAACAGGTCAAATAAACATGAGAAGCTGAAAGCAATACTGAAAGCTGCAAAGGAAGGCCTGCCATCTTGTAGGAAAGAAGGTTATGAACAAGGAGGAGAACAAATGAAAACAAAAATGAACAATGAAAAATATAAAAAGGATTAGAAACTTTAGAAGCTGTCTGATCCATTTTCAATTGAAGAGAATGAATCTGTTTCTAGCAATATGACTTGTCACAGAAAGCCATTTTGTATAAGTTAGAACATTCAAAGAATGAAATCTAGAAAACATATCACTGACCTGCTGATGAGTAATAAGAGACCGAGAAGATGGAGGCTGAGCAAACCCACTCAAGGTTGCTAGAGCAGCAGCAAGCGCACCGACTCCTTGCTGTTCCATCAGTTTTTGGGCAGTTGGTGTAAAGTACTCGATGGATTCAGGATGGACCCCACCAAGGGTAGCAACAACTTGCTCAGCTGATGATTCCAACACCTGCTGAATCGAAGGCGGGCTAATAAATTCAAACTTGCACCCAGAATCCCGCTCAAGGGATCTGACTGTCCTGCGTTGGCTACTCGTAAACATTAAAACAGCTGTGCCCTGTTTTCCTGCACGTCCTGTTCGTCCAGATCGATGCACGAATGTTTCAGGGTCATTGGGGAGCTCATAGTGGATAACCTGGGAAGAAAGAAAAGTGACCAAAAACGTTCATGTGAATATCAATCACATGGTATCTATAACATACTATTTCTCTCAATTGATTCAAAAACATTTCATAATAGCAACAAGAAGCCTATTGCATCATAACACGACATAGTACAAAAAGTTAACAACTCAACTATAGCCTAATGAAAATTAGGAAGTGCTATGAACTTACAAGATCGACATTGGGTATATCAAGCCCACGGGCAGCAACATCAGTAGCAACAAGTACTGTGAATTTTCCTTGTCTGAAACCATTCAGGGTTCTTTCTCTTTGGTGTTGAGAGATGTCACCATGCAGTGCTTCTGAAGCAATGCTATTTGTCAACACCAAAGATACTTCATCTGCATCTCGTTTAGTCTGTGTAAAAACAATGGCTTTTCCACCTTTAGCATATACCTGCAAAGAAAATTCAGTTCAAGGGTTAAGCAGCTACACATATATTGATATGCAAGCATCCCATTAACAGAATTTACAACTCAAAGACTGAATATTCACAGCACAAAGAACTACAAATCCAAGAAACTAAGCTGATAAGTCATACCGTCACAAGATCACTGAGGATTGTCCGCTTGGATGTCGCTGTAGTTGATAAAGCATACAACTTAATCCCTTCTGCTAACTTTTCGTCATGTTCGCCGACCTGGCATGGAGAATCAAGGGAGTTATGAGAGATTACAGCAAGAAGCTTTTTATGTGCACTTGGATTCATATGAAGCAACATATCGTTATGATAGAATGTATTCCACAAGAATTATTGATAAAGCTAATTTCATCAAGAAGACCAAAAAGAAGTCATGAACGAATGAGATTAACACATTATTGTGGAATGTTACTTACCCTTGAACTTACAATAGGATATAAGATGAACCTTTTAGTACCGTACAATATGATTACGTATAAAAAGGCATGTATGTGATAGAGACTGAACTTACCAAATCAATGGTAAGAGGATTGTTCAGGTACTTTCTGGCTAATTTCTTTACCCAGCCCGGCATGGTCGCTGAAAAAAGCATGCTCTGCCTCTGTGCTGGAAGTGTTTGAAGAATAGTTTCTACATCTTCCTCAAATCCCACAGCAAGCATTTGATCCGCTTCATCAAGTACCAAGTACTGAACTTCCCCTAGTTTCAGGCTGTTATTATTGATAAGATCAATGATTCTACCAGGAGTTCCAACTACAACATCAACACCACGGGAAAGTGCACCCTCTTGCGTAACATAAGAAACCCCACCATAGATGCAAACTGTATTAAGATACGGAGCCGACTCTTTGAATTCTTTTTCCACTTGCTTAGCCAATTCCCTGGTTGGTGCGAGGACCAACACTCTGGGAAGCCGCCCACGTCTTCAAACAAATAGAAAAACAATAACTCGCTGAATAGAACTAAGAGTAGGTTAATGTAACACCTTATCGAATGTTATGTACCTTATAGAAGCTTTCTCTTGTGACGCATCATCAAGTCCTTTGAGTATTGGAATGCCAAACGCCAATGTTTTTCCTGTCCCAGTCTTTGCACGACCAATTATATCTCGGCCTTCCAAAGCTGGAATTAAGACAGCTCTCTGCAGAAGCAAAAATTGATAGCAATAATTGGTTACAAACTGTATTTATAGAGAACATCAGTGCATCAATATGAAGAGCAATTATCAATAAACATAGTTTTTTTATTGATGTAAGAACAGTAATTCCAAGTAAGCTTATCAAAAAATTATTCCAGTTAGTAAAGCAGGAGGTGACATGCTTCCGTACCTCGAAATAGTTCTTATTCTTTCAGTTGCATACCTTAAAAGTTTTAAAATATACCTTGGAGCTAGAAAATCATCTTTTCTCCCCCAAAATTTCTTACATAGCTACCTTTCTCACTATTCATAAGCTAACAACAATCCCAACTAGCTAATTATAACACCAATTTATACCTGAATGGGGAAAAGCTGAGTAATTCCACGCTTCTCAAGCGTGTCGACAAGGCGTTGGGGCAAGCCCAGCTTGGAAACAGTGAGTTCATCCACATTTCCAGCCTCAATTTCCTCCACTTCACTCCCAGAATCACCATACTCACTCTCACTATCATCAAGGGAGCCCTTCCCGAACCCTCCGAGCCCCTTGAACGCTTCCTCGCTCAGAACGGAGTTCGGAGTAGCGACGGCAGAAGGGACGAAAGAAATGGAAGGGTTGGGGCGGGCAGCGGCGGAAGAAAAAGGTCTGAATGGGTTATGGACTGTGGAGAAACGGAGGAATAAGGGTGGAGCTGAAATGGGCTTTCTGGAATTGTCCAGAGATGGATTGGTTTGGTAGACGGAGGAAACTCCGAAAGAAGAGCAGGCCATGGTTAGGGTGGGAGAGTGGGACTGGAGAGGTGAAGAGAGGAGAAGATAAGGTGGGAGGGGTTTTGTGTTTGTATGGTACGTCGACCTTCCACCTCTATGCGAAAGGGCTGGTGATGGGCTATTTATTTCCAATTTTAGGGGCGCGTCCCATTGGATTTTTGCAAGATATTTTTTTCAAAAAATAAATAATATTTATTTATTATAATATAATATTAGGTAGGGCGAACTTTTGTCATCTGTCTCAAGTTCTCAACATTTCTTCATGTTTTCTTTTTCTTTTTCTCTCCTAACTTTCACAATTTTTAATAAGATAATATAATAAAAATAATAATATAATTTTAAAAATACCATACATAATTATGTAAAATATATTTTTAATAAAAAATTGTTTAAAATAAAAATACATTAAAATATACCACAATTAATCTATAGAAAATATTTTATATTTGAAAATTAATACTTTATTTTTATATATGCAGTATGGATATGAAATTGAAGATCATATAAAAAGATAAATAATTTAATATGTTTTTCATTAAAAACGGAGTTGAAATAAAAAGTTATAAGCCTTTGAAAATTGAATATCATATTTTCTAAAAATAGAAAGTCATTTGAGTGAGTTAATGAAATTTCTGAAATTTTTTCCAATTGTCTTCATTTATATAATGATAGATTATAGATTACAACAATTTCTTGATAAATTACCAGATTTAAATTTTACTTTTACATTTTAACTACCATATACTGTGTTTGCAATTTTCAAATATTGTACCGAACTTTCATATTTATATTTATAATTGTTATTTCAATTACAACCAAGTCTTCATCTCGACAAATTATTCCTTTATTTTCAATAGAAAACAGCGTGTGGTAATGACGGAACCCACATATTAAATATAAGTATTTACTAATTCATTAAAACTTGACCAATAACAATTTAACAGATGAAAAATATGATATTTACTCGATTAAGACAAATTAAAAAAAATTATCTTATAATATGAGATTCACTAGCGTCTATAAAAAGTTGTTGATGAGAATTGCATCAAATGATCGACCTCATAAGGATATTGTAAACAAAATAATATGAAATTTGCATAGAAAGTCTTACTCATTCATCAATTGCTCATTAAACACTTTTGTAACACATAGAGGGTACAGATAAATCATGTAATTACGGCTTTTCTCCATTAGTATTAAATAAACTTACCACTTTGTATAAGTTTAATTATGAACCACATAATGTCTCTTTAACCTATACTTATAGTTTGTTAAACTCCAAGATTCATAATTAGTTGGTAATATGTTCACAATTAGATATCAACATTAATAATCAAATTTCAATGTTCTCAAGCTATCTTGTTTTAAAATTGGATATTTATATATTGAAAAAGAAATTATTTTGAAAAAATATTTTAATGTCCATACGTGATCCATTTTTTAAATGAGGAAGCATATTATGTAGTGGTATTCTCCTCCGTTGGAGGTTCACTATATTGCCTAATTTTATTTTTTGGTAAATAAGAAATTAAATTTCAAGCAAAAATAAATTGTTTGTTAAATATATATATATATATGTATACACTTTTGAGTAAAAAAATTCTCGTGCATGTCTGCAAAGAGATAGTGCAAATTAGAGGTCTCAATACTTGCACGAAATAAAAGTTACTCAAATCGCAAGATACGACACTCAAATTTAAACATGTATTGGATTTCTTACTAAAATTATAAAATTCAGTTTTTTTTTTTCCAAATCTTTTTTTATTACGCATAATATATCAAGTTAATTTTTTTTTATAAGTTTTAATTTGATATCAATGTTGCGTATATTATAACAAAATATTATATTTAAAAATTGAATATATTTTTTCGCTGGGTTGAACAATTTATTTTAATTTTAATATATGTGTTGAATTTGAATAAATTATTAATTAATTTTTTATATAAATTCGAGCTGTAAATATAAATTAAATTTTCTTTTATAAACATAAAAGTATTGTATAGTTTAATTTATATGATTTCTTATTTCATATTAATATTTTAATGGGTTAAAGTATTTGTATTGACGGTGAGGAATTGCAGTGAGATAAAAAAAATTGGACTGTGTCTCTAAAATTTGCTTTGCAATATCATGCAATTTATTATTTTTCGTTATAATTTTTGAAGAAATAGCAATATAATACAATATAACATAAATAATTATATTTCAAATCAAATAAACTTTATAGAAATTATTATTTATGTACATTTTTATATTAAAATAATATAATTTTCACAAATATTATTGATATCGTACAAAAAAAAAAAGTTGTTTGGTGTATTGTACGATCATCTAGTAAAAAAAGAACTCCTATAATTATGTTATAAAAATACATGTCAATCCCAAAAAAAAAAAAAAAAACTTTTATTGCTTAAAAATATAATAACTAATTTATTTGTAAAAAAGAATAAAGAAAATAATTGTGTGGGGATATGAGACTGGAGTTAATTAACCTTTTTTAAAACTAAATCATATAATTCAAAGAAATTTTTTATTTTAAATTTGTTTATGACATGTGATATATCAAATTAATATTTTTATATTCTTTCATTCGATAATAATATTGCATATATTAAAATAAAATATTATATTAAAAATAAAAAATATTTTTTATGGGTTCAATTATTTATTTTTACACTAGTTAAGCTCCCGTGCGATGCACGGGCATATTATTTGTGTAAATTTCTCTAATGTAACTTAGTTATATAATATTGTGAAAATTCAAGTATTATACAACATTCATATGCATTTCTTTCTCTCTCTCTCTCTCTCTCTCTCTCTCTCTCTCCCCTTTATTTTCTAATCAAAATATGTTCAATAGTGAGCCTCAAATATGTGCGCTGTAAATTATTACAATTATTAATATGATACGATAATTTTAGTCACCTTGTCCCATATATACATATATGAATTTATTATATTCAAAGATTAAGTAAATATAATATTTTCAACACAAAATAAATATATATATTTACAGTAATCATGTAAAAATATTGCATAATAGTTTTTATGATTGTGAAAATGCATTAGTTTAAAAAAAATTGTGATCATAAAACTTATATGTTTGACAAATATATATTAATATACTTTAGAAGAATTTTAATGGAATATATCTAAAAGATTATAATTTTTTTTCAAAATTTTATTGATAAAATAAATTGTTTCCACGAAATATGTATATGCTGAAACAATATATCAATAATAAAATAAATAAATAAATATACATTAACATTATACTATTAAAAAAGAGTCAATATTGTCAAATAATTAGAAATTATAATCATATTCTTCAATTTCATTCAACATGCAAATCTCAATTTTTTTAACAAAAATTATTAGTAAAGAACAAAAAAAAAACCACCATGACATATTATTTTTTGTAGGTTTTTTTTGGTTTTTAGATAGACAAATATCAATTCATATATATAATCCTATAAGATTGATTTCTTCCTTTCATATTTAGAGAATGATTTGTTCAATATCTACTTAGTTATTTTAGTTAAATATAAAAATATATAATAATTAACTTAAGAAAAAGTATTTTATATTGAATAATTAAATTTTAATATGTTTGTGTATATATATGCAATAATTATGTCTACTTAAAAATTGTTAAAATAAAATTAGTTACATATATTTTTCATAAAAAATAGAGGTGAAACAAAAAATTCACAAGCTTTTAGAATTTTTAATAAAAAAAAAAGTAATAATAAAAAAGATAATCAAATAAATATATTTTGATAGATAATAATTCTATAACATAGTTTTAGTATATCTTGACAATAATAAGTGTAATTTCCACATTGATAATCGTGGCTCTATTAATCAAATTATATATCTTATATACATATATATATATATATATATATTGGTATAGATACATAAAAAATACCATAATTAGAAAGTAGTTTACGTAGAAAAATTTAATGTTTTTTTGGCAATACTTCTTTTTTTATATATACATATAGTGGTAATATATAAACTACTTAAATTTAATTATATCATTTATTCCACATAAGAAATAAAAATAACAAAATTTAGTAAGAAAATTACGATGGAAAAATTGTATAAATTTTATTTATAGAGGTACTGATATATATAGATATATATTATAATCAATAAAAACATAATGAATACAATTGTGTCAAATAAATATATGAAGACCATGATTCAAAGAAAATCAAATATTTTAATATAAAAATATTATGTTTCTAAATAGAAGTTTGGCAAAAATTTTGTATAATAATCTTCATAATTTATTGTTTATGGAAATATTTATTTGGTTTACTAAACGTAAAAGGAATATTATTTATAACATTATAATTATGCCGATTTTATATTATTTCATAAATTAGATATTTTTCTGATTTAGAAATCAATATAGGCGAAAAAACTGCTGATACTATTTTTAGGATAACTTCTGTTTATATATATATATATATAAATGTGCTAAATTTTAATAAATAATAGACTGATAATTAGTGCTTCCCGAATGCCTCGATACCAGATTCAAACAAGGCCGAATAATTTACCAACATAATATATAAAAAAAAAAACAAATCAAACACCAAAGTTCTTAATCAAATCATTCCCCTAATGTACATATTTGTCTCAAATATTAATAAAATACAAAAAAAATTAAGAACTGACTAAGATTTTACAATATACATAAACAAGTTTCTCACCTCTATCTACGATATTCGACAAAAAATATAAACTTTCAAACTTGTTCAATTGTTTGGACGAAATTTGATTTTCTTCTTCTTCTTCTTTGGTGGAAGGGAGTTATTTTGTTTTTTTATTAAAAAGGTAAAATTATTATAATGAAATATATTTAGTAAAAAAATATTTTTAAGGTGTATTTTAATAATTGGAGGTAGTGAACGTGGTATCCTATGGAGATGTTTGAACTAGGCTGGAGGCTTCCGTAACGTAGGTTGTTATTGACATGTCAAATCAATATGTTTAGTAGAGTTTTGTTTGTATATTATATTATGAGAGAGATTTATGGATTTAATAATTGGTGATGAATTATTATATATATATATACTAAATGGATGTCAAAATAAAGATCTTAAGAAGAGAATTAATATGATATAATTTTTTATAAAAAATGGATTTGAAATAAAAAAGTTATAAATACTTAAAAATTTTGGGTGAAAAAATATATATTGAATAATTTTCTTGAAAATGATGAGAGAAGATGGAAGAAAAAAAAGTATAGAATAGGTAGGGTTGTAGATAAAATAACCACAACCCATAACTTCATAAACAAATACGAATTAGGTTGTGGCACAACCCATAATGAATGTCTCCAATCCAGTCCAAATATATCCTAAGTTATATGCTTTTTATATTGTACCTGAGGAGCCAGCATCTAGTAAAGAAAAATAGAAGTTATAGTGTTGGGGTTGAACGGAGGGGAATATGAAATTGGGGTGTGAATATAATATGGGTGCAAATATCCCCCACCCTTGAACAAAGGAATTAGTTAATCAGCGACAGCGTATCACAGCGAAAAATCCTAACTAAGCCGCCATTATTGCCTTGCCGACTCTCCGTCCGGAATTCTTACAGCGCAAGAGGGGTTTGCTCTGTTCACAGCAATCCCAATTCCGCTTAATTTGCAAATTGGATCTATTCAGTACTCAGGGGATCGATGTTCCGCTGATCTTCGCGCCAAGAGCTGCATTTCTTCCGTCGATTCCACCCGTAAGTTGAGTTGAGGAACTGACCTCGGTTTCCTTTTATTTACTCTTCAAGATTGGTTCTGCTCGTAACTTATGAACTGTGTAGTACCAATGTTTCTTTTTATGTTTCCGTCTGGGTGAGTCATTTTTTTTTTCTTTCTCGAAGTTCTGATGAGTCTTTGGATCGTGCGTTGTTTTGAAGTTGTATTGAGCAGCTTGTGATCAATGTTTATTTTGCATCTTCTTCTTAGTCTTTGCTGTGGAAATACACTCCCTTTTGTTGGGGATTAGGGTTTTTACATGTTTCCGAGGAGTTGGAGGAGTAAAGTTCGTTTCCAATCAGTGAAAAGGCAGAGAACTGAAATTAACTTCTGAGGTTTGTATTCATATTTGTTTTGAGTCTTTAGTTGAACTATCTTCCGTTCTTTTGCCTTGTTTCACATCACGTCATTTTTATCAGGCTTTCTTCTGGAGAAGAGCCTGATTTGGGTGTTTTCACTTTTAGCCTGGACTTGAAAATGTGGCCCATATACTACATACTGATAGCATTGCCATGTACAATTGGGGCAATGACACTGGCGGTTCTCCACATTTACAAACATTTATTGAATTATACCGAGCCCACATATCAGAGATACATTGTCCGTATCATCTTTATGGTTCCGGTGAGTAAATTACTACGCAGCATTGTTCTTCTCATTCTCTATTGCTTTGGGTTCTTTCGCACTGATATATTTGGCAATTCACTTTCTGATTTACTCAATTTGATCCTTCAATTGTTATTTAGTATACGTATTATCCTTCTTATTAATCTGCCTGATCATATGCTGCCTCATTATGAAATTCTTTCCTCATATCCTGCTCCTGCTTTTTGTCTTTTAACTTACCATTTACTTTGTCCAGGACTATCTGATGTATGTGTGTGTGGTGTGGGTGTGAATCAAAGGTGAAGTTTAAGTTTAAATATGAGTTTTTCCTAAACTCTGGGAAAGTTTCTTAGTCTACTCTGCAGGATGTTACATTTTAGGCAACTACAATGCTTGAGTGCCAGAAGTGATGCAGCTCCTATTATATATGACAGCTGGATATTACTTTCACTGTTTTGGCATCTGTCCTCTATTTTGGTTTAGTTTTTACTCACCAGTCATTCAACTGCAAGAGAAAAGAGTTTACAAGTTATAGATTGATGGGGAACAAACTGCCCTACAAACCTTAAAGACCTTCGTAGCATTGTATAATTACTATAGATGACTAGATAACTACTTAAGTGAGATGGTACTACAATTTTTTGGGACATTCAGGTAATAATAAGATATTTTCTGTGTTTGTGACAATAACGTGAAGGGACTTGAGGAAGAGCTTTTGATTATTAGAGCAGCAAACTGCAGGAGTTGCTATTCCAGGCATGTTTATTGTTTGATGCTCTAGAGAAAGTGGAGTTTTGGGTAGTGGATTTGGCATGTATATTAGTTTGCCGTAGCATCTGTAAGGTTTTTCATGGCAAAGCTGTTTCTGTTGCTTCCTTTTCTGCGGTGTTCTTTTTGTTCTCTGTTAGGCTTTCATCTTTTCATTACTCTGTATCCCCATATTCGTCTTTTGAGGACTGGAGGAAAACTATTTTATGTTTTGAACCACATCTATTCTTGCCACCTTTTTTTTTTTTGAAATATTTATATTCCTCTTATAGTAGTGTCGTTATTTTTTTTTGCTACAACTAAAGAAAGACCCTTTTCTATAGAAGCTCTTAAAAATAAAATTAAAATGGCCCCAACATCTAGACCAAACAAATAAAGCAACATCTTAGGTATGAAAAATAATGCACATCTTAAAGTTTTAGTGTGAAATGTGCTTTAAATTCATGTCCAGTGCAGATACTTTGATACTCTTACTACCATAAAGTTTTGTTTAATATAGCCTCCACATTTATGATATATATAAGTTTGTAAAGCTAATGCCAAAAGCAAACAATTTGAGAATGTATATTGCAGATGGAACTGCACATATTCTGCTCGCCTTTTTCTTCTTGTGATGTGTTTTGACCAATTTGAAATTTGTTATCTAACAGGTTTATGCATTGATGTCTTTCTTGTCTCTCGTCCTAGATAAAAGGACAATTTACTTCAATTCAATCAGAGAAATGTAAGTATGACCATGACAATTCGTTTTTGTTATGTACAATTTGAGTAATGTAAAATGATATGTGTTGCTTCTTTTCTGAAAATAGATTACCTATTTAATCTGATTAATACTTGAAGAGGGGTGTGAATACAAAACAATTTTGGCCCAGCAGGTTTTTATTATGGGAGTTTTTTTTTTGGTCCTCCCTCTCTGTCTCTGATTTTCTCTTTCTCTTTATGTCTCACACATTCTCTCTCCTCTTCTTTTTTGCTCGCAGAAGTCACACATCCTCTATCTAATTTTTTCTCTACTTTTTAAATGTGACCTGTAGGTTTGTTTAGATCTTCCCTAATCTTCATCTTTCTCTTTTCTGTCAATGCTCCCACCTTCTATTATTTGAATTTTGTCTAGAATTAATATATTTCCTTGATCCCATTTTGAATTCATATGACTAGTTCGCTATTGCATTTTAGCTTTTAATTTTTCACTTGTTTTTCATTTCATGTATTTGATGGTTCTTATTTGATTACTTGTCTTTGCAGATATGAAGCTTGGGTCATCTATAATTTTTTATCACTGTGCCTAGCATGGGTAGGTGGTCCAGGAGCTGTTGTTGTTAGTTTATCTGGAAAAGTTCTGAAGCCAAATTGGTGCTTAATGACATGTTGCTTCCCCCCAATTCCATTGGATGGGTAAGTCCTTTAACACGAAACTACTGGTGACATGCATTTTATCTACTCATCCTATAAAAGGTCTTGAATCAAATAGGTTTTTCTAGACCATCATCTATTTTACCACTCACGTTTTAGTTTCACTCAAGTTAATGATTGTCAGAAGATCCTTCAGTTTGCTGGAATCTGTTACTGAATGAAACTGGGGTCATACTGAATATTTGACGATACATTAATTTTTTTTTCTGATAATCTATTTTTGTTTGCCAACCACACATTATCTAACCAAATCAAATTCTCTCAATATGGTTCCTCAACAAATCTAGTTCCTTTGGATTCACCCCTATGAGCGAAGAGACTTTGGTGAAATCGCCATACATGAAATTGAGAACAATTTTACATTTTAAAATGAATAAGTGGATCCATATTTCTTTATGGGCTGTGAGAGTAGGTGTATATACTCTGGAAGATATTGGATTCATTGATTTTTTATTTTATTTTTAATTCAAAGATGAGAATTTTCAGAAGCCTTTAGATGGTTATGACAAAGTCTATATTTGGAATGTTGGAAAAAGCATTGATCCTTTATTTTGTTGAAGTTTATAGTGTCTTACTTCATGATGCAAAGGCGTCTGGAAGGTGATGTGGTTAGATTCTACAACTTTGCTTTAGGCTATTTTTGGTTGGGAGGATTACAATTTTTGTAATTTGGATTTTAGGGCCTTGAAGATCTGTTTTTTCTTATGATTGTTCTGACTGGTTAGAATAGCTTTACAGCTTGCTGATTCTTGAATATTGATCTTTATCGCATTGCTGTGGATTTACCACTTTACTTTCTTATTTGTCATTATGCAACGTTTATGAGGGAGTTGTTGAGGTGCTTGTGTACATAGCTATATGTAACCTCTGGTGTTTTCTTTCCAGTAATAACAGCCGTTGTTTATTTGGCTCCTCAGTTGTTGCGGATAAATTGGTTAGGTGTAATTGTTTGAAAATATTCAGAGCTGTTTTTGGTTAACTCATGGTTGTCAATTCTATACAGGCGCTTTATACGACGGTGCAAACAAGGGTGTTTGCAGTTTGTGATCCTGAAGCCCATTTTGGTTGTAGTTACTTTAATACTTTATGCAAAAGGGAAATATGAAGATGGGAATTTCAACCCATTGCAATCATATCTCTACCTTACCATTATCTATACAATCTCCTACTCGGTGGCACTTTATGCATTGGCTTTGTTTTATGTGGCTTGCAGAGATTTGCTTCAGCCATTCAATCCGGTTCCCAAGTTTATCATCATCAAATCTGTAGTATTTCTAACATACTGGCAGGTACTGTAGCAGGGGTATCAGTTAACAGAAATGATTGATATTGAAAATTTCCTTCCATTACTGCATTATTGGAACATTGTATTTGTCATATTACTTTCTTTGCCATGACATGGGCACACAATGTCTTGATGTCTCCTTGAGGGTTCCCCCAGCTGTCTCTAACTTGCATTTCAATGTGTCTGCAAATGGATTTGGAGATCTGAAAGTCTTCTGTGCCTTCCGTAGTTAACTTTTCTGCTTGCCTATTGTGTGCTGTGACCGACTGATTTGTTGACTTCGGTACAAAAAGTGCTACCAGGGCTTATTAACTGTGACACAGGAATGGCAGCTTGCGTGTACAGATCAACTTTTAATATTTTAACCGGTTTCTAGTTTGAAGGTCTTTGTCTCTTCTTGTTTATATTCTTCAAACTTGCTTCAAGATTTATTGCTCTCACTCTGAACCACCTATAGAGCTCCACCATTAGATATATTTATAGTCTTGGTGTTCCAAGTCAGGCATCCAAATGATAAGATGAGCTGTTATCCTCATGAATCCATGGTAGATCATGTTGTCTGATACTGAGTTGTGCTAGCTTTCCACTTCACACACACTCTGATTCTTCTCAACACTTCTTTTATGGAATTCAATATTTTTTCCTGTTTTCCAGATTCTGAGATGAACAAATCACTGTATTTTAATGGAGCCATCATTGTTTTCATGTTTTTCTTACCAATGGTTCTCTGGTTAGCTACTCAGATAAACAAATCATGTCATATCTATAGTAGAGCCGCAAGGCATGCCAAAATTGGTGGTGTCATCCTTTCTGCCACTATTATAGTTCAAGTCTGTGTGTGTGTTTCAATTCATTTGCTTATACCTTTGCTTGTTAACAATTTGATGCAATGGGTTTTAAGTTGCTTTTGTTTCTGCTTGAATACTTGTTGTAATTACAGTTAATATTACTCTTAAACAAACCAGGAGCCTTAGCTCATGCTGCCTTGTACCTGATGACTTAAAACTTATTTGCTGAGAATTGTGACATTTGTTTTTATTAAACTTATCTCGTGCAGGGTGTTTTGGTTTTTCTTGCTGCCAAGTCCAAATTAATAAAGGATACTAAAGAAGCAGCAGAATTTCAAAATTTCATTATCTGTGTCGAGATGCTTATTGCTGCTATTGGGCATCTTTATGCCTTCCCCTATAAAGAGTATGCTGGTGCAAATATCGGTGCTAATCATGGCCTCACTGCAAGCCTTACTCACGCTTTGAAGTTGAATGATTTTTACCATGATACAGTACACCAGGTAACGTGTTGCAAGTTAATATGAGGCGAGTTTACATCTTCCTCCCTCAACTTTTGCTCAAATTATGCAGACTGAACCCCAATGTTTGTGGAATTGTCCAAACCCCTTGACTGGTTAAACCTTCAGCATAAGACTCCCTTACGATTGGTATATATAGAATAGTATTATGTTATTGATGCATGAATGTCTGGACTAAATTGGGTTCTTCGACGGCATTTTGTCAACTAAATGCTTTTATAGTTGATTTCGAAGGCGATTCAACCTGGGAAACACACATTTTTTGTTGATGTCATTCTATTTAATCATCTTCCAGTCTTGAAGGGGTCATATCGTATGTATTTGACCGGTCAAGGGGTTGGTTGTAATCCTGCAACTTTAGTGTTCATTTGGTAATTTAACCAAATCGGAGGTAGTATTAATTCACCAATGAGTAAATCAACTCTTGATAAAGGCTTCACTGGAGTCCTACATTTATTTGTTTATTGATATAAATATTCCATCTCATACAGTTTGCACCAACCTACCATGATTATGTACTCTACAATCCTAGTGAGGGCAGTGACGATGGAGCTAGGAAGTACAGAGCACGGACTTTTGTCCCGACTGGCCCAGAAATGGATTCAGTTAGAAGGAACAAACACATGTTTGGGAACAAGTTGGAAGACATACAATTATCCAGTCTATCATCTTCAGAAGGCACAACTCCTCAAACTTCTGGTACAACACAAGAGACTGCGAAACTAGAGGCTGTGGACTCTTCACTTCTCATAGATACATCGAATGCCACGTCTGCCGTGCCTTACGATCTTGCCCTCATTGACATAGACATGTCCAATTACCCAGCAGAAGTGCCTGCAGCTGGGACAAGGTGACATTTATGAATGATTTGTAGAGCATTAGATTTTTCTCCTCACTAGATTTACTTTACACACTAGGATTTGTAAATATTGTTGAAAATACCGTTGTTTGTTTGTTTGTTTGTTTGTTTTTATTATTTTTAATAACTGAAATTAACTTAGATTTGATCATTCTTCCATTCAATTCCGTTTGTGGTTGTTACAAACTAATATTTTCAATGTATTGAAGATGAGGCCATTACTGTACACATGCTGGGGTTTTTCAAAATTTTGTTAGGTACGCCAACTCCTTTTCGTCTACTGTGATTCGATTTTGCTATTTTAGCCAATTCTTTTACGCTCTTAATTTACGTATCTACAGAGAATGTAATATGAAGTAAAACTCATTTAGGATGTTATATTTTTCATGTTTGGTCAGGAATTCAATTTACTATAAATAAGACGATCACTGTTAATATGCATGAATTAATGTTTTCATATGAATTAATAATTTTTTTTATGTGCGTCACTGAATATATTTGATGGCTCTATTAGTAATATACATAAAAATACACGTCAGTTACGTTGTCAATATAATAAAATAGTAAATGCCACATTAAGGATACACTATTAGATATAATTTGAGTGTGAAAATTGCAAAAGAAAATTGAATGTTAAGCTGCTAAAAGTCCTAACACTATTAATCAATCAATCAAATGTTAATCTTAACATAATTGTTTGACCACGCAATTGAAATAAGCTTATAAATTAGGTACAACTTATATCTTGACATCTATTTATTTTTTATAAATTATTTATTTGAAAAATAATCCTCATATATTAAAATTTATAACAAAAAAACCTTGTTTCCACGTGTTAAAATTTCTCCCAAACAAGACAAAAAGATAAGGGATTTCATGACAAAAAAATGAGAGAGAGGGAGAGAGAAACTCCAATTCTTTTTGTTTTTTAATTTTATTTTTTAATCGTGTGAAAAAAAAAAGAAAAAAAAGTAAAATGGCAATAATCCACGACGGCGTACTGGCGTAGTGGTCGCTGAAGCAAAATAAATACAGGTGTGTGTGTGTGTGTGTGTGTGAGTGTGTGAGTTATAAGGAACAAAGGGCAGCCACCATAAAAGCCACAACCAAACACTCTCCCCCCACATACCATTTGCCCTCTCCTCTCCTCTCCTCTCCTCTCCTCTCTCTCTCTCTCTCTCTCTCTCTCTCTCTCTCTCTCTCTCTCTCTCTCTCTCTCTCTCTCTCTCTCTCTAAACAGTTGGTTTCACAGACGGTGTATGTATATCCATGACGCTCAGAATAGGGCCGGGATACCTGCTCAGAAACGAAACGGGGTACACAGAGCTTGAGAAAAGGCAGTTGTTCTTGAGAAGCTACCAGTTCTCCAGGAAGCAGAGTGTTGGAGAGAGAATCAAGAAATCTTTCTTCAGAGTGAGAAAGGTGATCTGGGTTCGTCTCAGATCGGCAAAAAAGCTCAGGAAAATCCTCTGGTTCAAGCTCAAAAATGGCCTCTTCTTCACCTGCAGAAGAAGGAGAAGGTCTTTTGTACCACTTCATAATTACTCTCACTATGCCTCTTCTACAGGAATTTCCCGCAGACTTTCTTGTTTCTGGTAGGATGTTCATCTTTCTAATCGTCTTTCACTTTAATTTATATAATTTTTCCCCTTTTTTCTTTAATTGTTTGATGTGAAACTGATGTAGCTACAAGTTCTTGGGAGTTCTGTAAGGAGTCTTAATTATTAACCTATTCATATTGACAGTATTTACATTTGCTGCTGTACTGTGTGAAGAAGAATCAAGAAAGAAATAAGTTATTGTGTGATTCTTTATTTATCATTACATTATGTTCGTATAAACTAACCAAGATCTTAGATCATCTATTCCATAATAACTATTACACGATATATATATATATAATAAATAACTTATAAATTAATGCATGATGTGTACAAAAAAATATAAAATTTGATCTTATATGATATAAATAACACAATATTTTGTTGTTTGTGACAAAAAATAATAGTTTTAAGGATACAATCAGTCAGGTAAATCCGTTCTTCTCTCTCTACAAAAATATATCTTATTTATTATGTAATTAATTTCATTTCTGGTACCACTGTTCTTCGCACCAAGAAAATTTATGTACATGGAAAATATTTTATTGGCATGCCTGAGAAGGAAGCACAACACAACTCTGATTAAGTAAATATAGTGCTGTCTTTTTCTTTTTTCTTTTTTAAATAAAAAAGATCAAGTTATTAAATTTGATTGGTGGGAATGACAGCTATAGCTTATTTGTCTTTATAGTCCTCATAAAATTGGTTGTTTTCATAAATGAGATGACTATGAATTTGTTTCAACATTCATTATTCAATTACCTTATCAAACTTAACTTCAAGAAGGGTTCGAGTTCATATTGGTCATGGGTTGTCACGGTGAGATGAGTCATTTATCATTACGGTAGTCCTTCCATTTCATATAGTATTCGCCCAAGTGGGGAATATCAATTCTTGATATTTTATATTTTAAATAATAATTTTACGATCCCATTTAATTATATAGTATTCATCCAAAGTGAAAAAAAACAATTCTTGATATCTTCTATTTCAAATAGTGATTTTAGGAGCCCATTCAACCTATCCAATGAATAAGTCAACAATTGATGATTAAGAAATTTTACATACTGTCAATAAATGAGGGGGGTGACGTGGCATAGTTCACACTATTCTTGATTTTGTCACTTTTTAGGTACTTTGAATTGAATAGAAGAAAGGTTGGTTAAAGAGACCTGAAATTGCATTGGCTTTAACATAAAGTCAAAATATGAAGCCTGGAAATGAGAAATCAAAGTGTGGAAATCGTGAATCAAAAGTCATTATCTCTTACTTTACACTGCAGTTTGGGAATGGCAAACGCATGAGTTGACTCATATTAACATAATTTCCCATATCAAAATCTCTCTTCATAACTAAAATTGTATTAAAGAAAGTACAACTTCTTATCGATAAATCTCGGATATAGAAATATTATATCAGATCAACAAAAAATTATAAACGTCACTTTTCACGATAAAATAAAATAAGTACACTCCACCAAATATAATTATACTTGTTTACAGTTCAATGAGCTACAGAAATTATGTAACGTGACATCATTTACAAAGAAAAATACTATTTTCAACTAATATACTTTCAAAGTAATAATATTAATTTATTTGAAAACTACTTTTTTATTGCAAAGTCATCCTTTTTATTTTAAAAATATTATTTTTGTAAACTTTCTTTTTCAATATTATTGCAAAGTTATCCTTTTTATTTTAAAAATATTATTTATTAGGTTGACTTGTTAATAGAGGTAACAATAAATAAATAAAACTCAACACTTTGAGTAAAATGCAAAAATAAATATTTACGCCTTTATTTTGACTTCAAAGCTAGACATATTAATTTCGCATTTGGATCTAATGCCAGATGTATTACTATTATTATTATTAGGGTGTACCTAAACAAATCACAAAAATTATTCTTCACACCATTTTAATTTTTTAATTTTTTATATAATGTAAATGATAAATATTTTCTTATATATATGTTTTAAAAAATCATAATATTATTGTTATTGTTATTCTTCATTCTTGACTAAACACACACACACACACTGACCCTTTATTCAATGGAATAAAAATAAAATGTAAAATATTTTATAAGTAATCCATAATAGTCATACAATATAAATGATATAGAAATTATAATTATTATAAATATTAGACAAATAAATCATGTATTTTTTGTTAAAGGGATAAAATCGCACACACATTCAGCCAATCAGGGCCGAACATAAAATATGGCGTTCGGCCAATGCATAGTGTTTGGCCACAGTTGGCGGAACGCCATATTTTATGTTCAGCCCTGGTTGGCTAAACGTGCGCGCAATTTAGTTTTACGTTGAAAAATACAGTATGTAATGGTGTAGTGCTTATATAATTATATTTTCTTGTCTTTCTATTTTTCATTATCAATTACTTCCAAAATATTTCAACTTTTATTTTGATTCTTTTGAATATAGGGTTAATGTCTGAGTGTGTTTGAGCAAAGAATGAAGAATTACAAAAATGAAAATATTAATATTTATTTTTTAAAAGAAAATTATATAAGGGTATATATGTCAGTAACATTATATTTAATTTTATTCACTAAATTAAAGTAGTGTGAAAAGTGATTTTTGTGGTGGGTTTAGCAACACCCTTATTATTATTATTATCATTATTATTTTGTTGTTGTTGTTGTTTGTGCGATGCACTGTTTGTAATGTAAAAATATTTAATTTTTATTTTAATATAATATAATTATTGCTTTCTAATTTAAAATATACTGAATATATTTACATTAAACTATTATTGTATTTTGTTATAAATGAATAGGCTTATTAATTTATATTATTTTAATATAATATAATATAGTCAATTAATAATGATATAGATATATAAATTCAAATAATTTAACATTATATCTTAAAAATATTTAAAATTTAAAACAATTTTGATTACCTCATTAAAAATAAATATAAAACCACTTTTTTTTTTTTTAATAAAATCTGCAAATAACATATTATATTATTATCATAGTTATTACAAATTTTATAATTAAATGAGGCTAATATAAAAATGGAGAACCAAAATTGATATAATGGCATCAGATTTATTATTACAGATATTAATTAGGCATATAAATAAATCTGAGTTATTGCCGTTACTCGAAGATTAGATTTAATTTAATTAATATAATTAATTATGTCCATTAAAAAAAAAGAAAACTGTTTACCGTTGTTGAAGCCAGAGATCAAGTAGGCCATATGCATCCCATTACTGTACTGTGAAACATATTAAAATGGCAGCCTAAGAATGTGAAATTCTATGCAGAATAAATAAATCAATTAAAATAAATAATAAATAAATTAAAATAAAAAATCTGGAATCAGTTGACCATTTCAGTAAATATTCCAGATCCTGGATTTTCTTTTTATTTTTTTTCAAAGCTATGCAAACGTGTAAAGCAACAAGGCAGCTTGCAAACTCTTAATTCTCACTAATTAATTAATTAATTAGTGATTAATCATGATCATATCTAAATTTTATTGCATTATTTTTACAAAATAAATATTAATTTTGTTGAAAAAATATTAATAAGTAGCTGCAGGATCCGGTAATTAATGTGCACTTAATTAGAAGAGATGGCATGTTTGACTAAGAAGATTTAGTACGTGACACTAATATTAATCCATAATTATCCAATTTAATGACTGTAAGGTTATAAATGAGGGAATATATCATAATTAGATCGTCACTAAATCAAAATATAATTACTTAAGATATAACACGTGATACTTTAAAATTAAAAAGATTCCTGTTGTGAAAGAATAGGATTATAGAGCATAAACAAGAAACAAGAAACGTAAAGAAGACACAAGATTTACGTGGTTCACCAATAAATTGGCTACGTCCACGGGCAGAGAGGAGAACGGATTTTATTATGTGGTATGTGTTACAGATTACAGATCTCAAAGACCATATATATAGTACTGAGGAAAACCTAAAACACCGAAATTGGGCTTAAGGCCCAATACTGCATACCGTCGGGCCGGGGGTGTCTCCGCCCCCCCGGACCCCAGGCAAGGGGGACGTCGCCCCCCTTGACCCCCCCGACTCGCTGACCGGGCAGCGAGACCCCCGTGACAGCTCAGCGAAGTGTGTGATTCAAGACATATCAACAATTCCGACACTATTTGGTCTAATTAACTATAAGATAACACGTGATACTTTAAAATTAAAAAGATTCCAACACTATTTGGTCTAATTAACTATAATTATCTTACTAGAGTAGAATCTTGTGAAATTCACGGGATGTTTCAAAAAATTATGATAAATTACAATTCATAATATAATATCTTTATTATTTAAAATTGTGTTATTGTAAATATTTTCTTAAAAAATAATATTTGAATTAATATATATTTATTAAAATTTAAATATCTAAATAGTGAGAAATAAAAAATAATATCCTTCGCATATTTTCTTAATATACAACTAATAAAATAATGATAGTTGCATTTTTTTATACATCAATTTTAATTAATAATTATGCCTTAATAAATTACATGGCAAATTTACCATGTAATATATATTAATTAATAATTAATAATCTTACAAAAAAAAATGCATACCAAAATTATTGGATCTTATTTAAGATTTATAAGATTTATTTTTTATTTAAGACACTAATTTATATTGTTGTTTTTTTCAAAGTTAATGAGTCTTTATAAGATATAAAACATTGTGATGAATAGTTTTTATTATTGAAGAATATAAAATGCAAATTTTTAATACATAGAAAAAATGAAACCACATGGTGATGCTTTACGAAAATCATGGAAAACAATATATATATATATATATATATATAATTTTTCATTTTTTTTCGAGCGGGGATTGGGAAATTGAGATTCAAATGTGACCTTCACGAAATAATAATTGATTATATAATGATTAAAGATTTTTGAGATTGATGAATTTATATTATTATATTGTGAAAAATGAATAATAGATTTGTGAACGAAAGAAATGAACAAATCCTCCATCTATATTTCATAAATAATAAGATCATTTTTTTCCACTTTTTAGTAGAAAATAATAAGAGAAATTGATTTCAATTTTATGATGACCTATTCACCATAACTACATGTTAATATGTCTATCAATAGGGTGTTAAATTATATCCATAAATATTAAATAAAATATTTTTCACTTTTTTTCTTATGATTTTTATAGAAAATATTATTTTTTATTTAGAAAATATATCTTCAAACTATATACTCCTACTTCATATTTAGTAGTATTTTTCCGGGCGATTCACAGATTGAATATATACTTATTTTTTTAATAAATAAATTAAGGATCAGTTATGATAAAAAAATTAATTATAATAGATAAATAATATTTTTAAAATTGAGTAATTCATATATGGTAGTCAAATACATCCGTAGTCGTTCTATATCCTTCTTGACATATGTGAATTTATCGAATTACATACAACTAATAAAAATAAACTATGTAATTTTATTAGAAAATTCATAAATAATTCGCATAATTTTTATAAATAATTAGTTTGAATAGTTTTATAAATAACCATATATATATATATATGTTAATATAGATCTAAAAATTGAATTGATTTAAAAATAAAAAATATATAAAACAAATTGATTAATCACATTAGGATCGGATACATATATTTGGACCGGTGATTCCTTCTTAAAAAATTAAGCTCCTATCCGACCCGATTGATTAGAACGTGTCCAATCTCAACCCGTAATGAATTAATGTTCATCATATCCAGTAAAAGTGCAAAATCTGGAATAACATTTTATCGTCTTATCAAGTTGAAGGAAATTGAACTCTCAGAGTATTCAATGTGTCGTTCTCTTTTCAACAAATTTATGGACAAAAAATATAAAAGATTCATTTCCATAGTTGGCGAAGCAAAGCAGCACGAGTTGGTGTTGTAAAACCTGTTGGGCTTTGTAGCAACACTGCAAGTAAGTAAGCCGACCAGAACCTCGTTGGTGTCTCTGTCAAAATAAATAATTGGTCTTGTAATGAAACCAAACAGGATATGACTCAAGAATTTCTCTCGTGGTGGGCCTGCATCACCATTCCTGGCCATGAAGGGGGTTGTTGGCCTATACCCAAACCATTTGCTCCCACCACATCGCCTTAAATCGATATTATCACTCTCATCAGCTCGTACAAAGGCCGTTTTATATATTTAGAGTTCGATCTATCATTGTTTGAATTTAAGTCAAGCTATCATTGTTTGAATTTAAGTCAAGCTTTTAAAATAGATCCCTAACATTATTTAACTATTATGCACACTTTATTTATTTATTTATTTTTGAAGAATTTGTAATACTCTAAAGATTTATATTATCATATAAAGTAAAAAACAAATAAATTTAAAATAATTACTTAAATATAATTTATTTCGCAATATTGGTGGCAAAAAATATTCATTAATAAACTAGTGAAAAACTATAAGTATCAATTAAAAATATTTTTGTTTCTTAAGGGAATATTATGGCTACAATTTTGAAACTGAATTTTTTTTTTTTTTTAAATTTGTAGACAAATTGTTCTTAATAACTTTACTTCATATAGATAAATTCTTATTGATGACTTCTAGTTGAAATTCTTCTTTTTCAGATTTTTTTTTCTCTATGTTCATATCATAATTTTTTCTTTATTCAATTAATAAAAAAAATTATACATTCCTTAAGAAATCTATTATCAATTTTACAGTAAGAACATCTTATAAATTCAATCAGCAGACCTAAACATCAACATTCAATTGATAAAAAAAAAAGACTTGTGCATTCTTAAAGAAACTTATTATCAATTTCACATATATTAAACACCAACATTTAATTAATAATAAAAAAAGATTTATGCATTCCTTAAGAAACCTATTGTCAATTTCACACATCATATCATTTTATGAGTTCAACCAACATACCTAAACACCAACACCCACAAGTCCAAAAAATAAACAGAATACCCACAGACATAAACATACATCTATCGATTGATGGGATTCGATAGACCTAAACACCAACATCCACAAGTCGAGAAAATAAACAGAAGGCCCACACACACATACACAAACATCTATCAATTGATGGGATTCGATCTCTGATATTCTTGGTAGGAACATAGAGAAGCTATCGCATAGCTACACTGGATCTTTGTGATAATTATATATATAGTTGTAAGAAATAATTCTGGGCTCCTAAAGAATGCAAACTTTTTGGGCTTGTGGCGACAAATTCTTTCAATAAAAGTCCGGCCCTGCATATATTGACTTCAACACGTACTTTCACAACCCAAATTGACTGAACGAAGGTTGTTTCTATTCGAGTTCCAAGACTGCTGGTACCTTAAACTATTAGGGATGAAATTGGAAATAATATTGTGGAGTGAAGAGAAAGTAGATCCAAATCAGCTTAATAATATTAATAATCAAATGGTTATCTTCTTGAAACTGGACAATTTGGACCAGATATTCCTATGCTTGACTAATAGCTGTTAAATTAGGCTTAGCCATTCAATCTAAGCTCTGTTGAGTACGCAGAATTAGGTAGATCTTTGTCTTGTAATGACTCAGAAAGACATTCTCCCCAAGAAATCATAACATTTGAGTTTTTAATATAAATATCAATCATTCCCCATGTTTACATATTCCTTCATCCTCCAATAATATTGAATCACCAAAAAACAAATTGTAATAGAAAACGAGGAATCGAGTATACTCATGAGCTGGTAAATTGGTTGCTATCACATTTGTTACCAGCCACTAAACGAATCTTCGTCTACATATGTGTGTATATATATATATATATATAGTACTTGAAAATATATTCTTGACAATGCAATGTATTGGGGTATAGTATGATGTTAGCCATGTGTTGGAGGAATCCAAACCTGTCATATATTTCAGCTCCTTTCACTCATTAGTGTGTGTGTGTGTGTTTTTTTCTTGGACATCTTCTGATACATCTCACTATCTCTCTCTCTCTATATATATATAAGCTAATGGCATGATCATCTCTACACTTGAAAACCCTCTCATATCTCTCACATCCTTTCTCTCTCTTCAAACATTAACAACTGAGAATGCATGATCATCTCCCCTCCATCATTCCTTTCTCTCTCTTCAAGCATAAACTTAGAATGTTGCAGGTCGATTGGAGAGGCGGATACGAGAAGGTTGGTAGTGTTGATGAGAAGGCAGTTAGGAGAAGGAGGGTTTGGAGGAAGAAGATGAGTGGAAGAGTTAAAGGGGTGAAGCTGTCATGTTGTAGAAGAAAGCTGAACTGGAAGCCATTAATTTCAATCATGTTTGTTTTGTCAAGAAAGATTGGGAGTAGATACGTTGATTTTGTTAGAAGAATGAAGATGGAGGAAGCTTGTCCGGCTATCATCTTCTCCTCTCAGTGGGGCCTACCTGTTCTCTCTCACTCATCCCTCAACACCACCAGAACCTCTTTCTCTCACCCCTCCACTCTGACGTGGATTCGGAGTCGATATGTACAAGGATAGTTAACTGAGCTTAATATTTATATATATCTATATATATGTATGCATTATTCAAATTTACATAATAAGATTGAATTTCACGTAAAATAGGCTAGGATTTTATTATTGATCTCTATTGTAGAAATAGTTTGTCGTAGAATAAGTATGAAATTACGGTGTTATAAAACAAATCAAATTTAAAAGTTTATGTATTTTATATTTTTATTGACCATTATTAATATTTTTCGATGTTAAAAAAATAATTGTAAAATTCCCTTGAATCTTTGTATTGGACCTACATATACATTTCACCATAAGACAAACAATATCTTAGTGATACAAACATCAATAATTATGTAAGAAAACGATATCTTGTTATAATCACTATAAACCAAGATGAAACAGTTATGTATAATTCTTACAAGTTAACTTGCCAATAATTATTCAAGAATCAAGATAACTAATCAATGGCAAACCCAATAACGATAGAAGCAGGAGAAGTTATGTTAGATGAAATCCAGACAGTACAATATATACACATCAAGATTCACACAAACAAAGAATTACAATTTTCTCCTGAAATCAAAATCTGGAAGAAAAACCAGTCATGAAGAGCACATATGACTCATTAAGCCTCAACTGAGAGGTAAAAATTTTCCCAATCTTGATCTTAAAATGGATCTTGCTGACCTTGTTTAAAATGTTTCTATGGTGCTTCACCAGAGCCCCATTTTCGTCGCTCGTCTCGGGTTCTTCCTTGATCGTTTCAAGCTTCATCTTCAGTATGTCTTCAATGTCCATTCCTGATTCACTGCTCAAATTCTTCTTGCTTCTGCTACCAACTCCCCACCACATTTTGCGCGACCCCTTTCTCATGTCGACTCGACTGGGCTCGTCCGTGTGTGGGCGCGCGCGCGAGAGTGTGTGTATATGTAGGTAGATCAAGACTAAGAATGATGAGATGCAGGTGGAGGATGATGGAAGGTGGTTATGCTTCTTTGTATTAGTTGGAAAAGGTAGGTTGAAAGGGCATTGGATTAGTGCTAAAAGGCTTTGATCTTATCACTTTTGCTCTTTACAACTTGACATCATCATTATAATGCTGTTTCTTCAGCATTTTTGGCCAAAAACTACGATTTTCTTATACAAAAAACACAGCTTCTTTGATTAGAAAAAAAGGTTTGCTTTAATCATTAGCTGCATGCCTTTACAATTCTTGACAATTACATTTGTTTCTCTCTCTACAATTCATAATTGGTCATGAAATATATATATGTATGTATATGTGTATGTAAGTATATACTCCTTCTTGATTTTGTATCTTCTGAAATTGACATTTAAACCAGTTCAGAATCAACAATGAACTTGAGTGACAGGACATGGTGGGGCAAGGTCCACATTTTGTCTATTTCGATTTTTTTGAAAAGTGTTGGTGATATTTAAATATATTGTAGAATATAATTAAAAATACGAATTGTACAGATTATTAAATTATAAGTTTATTTATTTTATTTAGTTAAGTTTATTAAAATTATTATTCCCTGAAATCAGTTTTACTGCCAAATGCATGCCAAGCCATTAAGTTTAGAGAACTTTTGCATAAAAATCTGATCAATATAATTACTTTAATAGTGTAATTTTTTTAATATGTTTCATGTATTAAAAATATTATAATATTAAATAAATATAAAATAGAATAGAAAGTATAAATACCTTGATTAAAATTGGCTTGGATGGGCCTTCTCTCTAGGATCCAAGAGTTAAGAAAAATACAAAGTAGTGGGCCTAAATATTCTGGGTCCATTTGGTAAATTTATATGGCCTAAATAAAACTACCCTATTTAATATCAACCTTTTATCTTTTTTTGGCACCACCTTATTTCCCTAGAACTAGGTGTCCGAATTAACGTACCGAAGATAATATAATTTATAATATTAATAATAAATAATAAAATCATATTATTATTATTATTATTATTTACATAATAATTATTTATATTTACTATATTTATATAAATATTATGTATTTTGATTTTTTATATTATAGTATATTGTCATTCTTTTAAAAATTATCTTTACTAAAAATAAATTTCACATTTTTAAATTGAATTTTGGAGTGTTCACAATTCAAAAAAAATTTCAATTCACTAAAACGATTCTATTTTTAATCAATTTTATATTCAAATCCAACACATATATTAAAATAAAATAAATAATTTAATTCATAAGTAAATTATAACCTATCTATAAAACATTATATATCATAATTTAAATATAATTATTTATTTTAAAATATGCAATATTAACATCAAATTAAGGTCATGAAAAAAATATTAATTTAATATATTATACATAAAAATAAATTTATAATAAAAAAGTTATTCAATTTTTTAATTTAATTAAAGTAAAATAAAAAGAAAAGAAGCATACACATGTCACTAAGTAAGAAAAACATGTACCAAGCTTCTTCTATAATATAAAAAAGGATCGTGAGAGTTTTTCTATTTCTATTTACATATGTCTATATAATTAATAGACACGTGTTTTTCACACATTCTCACATTCTCTTTTTTATTTTTATTTTTTATTTAAATTTAAAAATTCAAATAACTTTATTTTTTAAAGCTATATCAAATTAATTTTCTTTTGTAATATTTAATTTGACACAAATATTATATATATTGAAATAAATTATTACATTTAAAATTATGGAATATAATTTTTATGGATGAAATATAGTTTTTAATACATTGAATTATTAATTTTTAAATTTTGATATATGTGATAAATTTGAACAAATAGTATATCAAAATTTTATATGGATTTTTAAGCTAAAAATATAAATAACTTTTTTATATAATAATTTATTGATTAACTTCAATAGATTTTAGTAAATCAAAATATTTATATTCAGTTCAGGAACGATCCAAAATTCATCTTAAAATATTGTATAATTTATTATTTAAAATAATAAAAATACAATTTAATATAACAAACTATATTTCAAATTAAATAATATTTATATTTATGTACATTTTTAATAATAATAACATATCTTATTATAAAAAATTAATATAATAAAATATATTATATCACGTGCATTGCCATAATAAACATCCATTGATTATTAACATAAATAAATATAATTATTATATGTAGCAATAGCATAACCCCGCTATTTTATTTAGCCAATTGTCTGTATGTGAAGTGATTTATCCAAACAGTCCAAGTAAAACTGCAGAGGGCAGAAATGGAAAAGAAACACAAAATGTAGAAATTAAATCATATGAATAATGAAAGAATAAGAATCAAAAGATGCGCATTTCCAATTAGAAAGAATCCCTCCTGAACTATAATGAAACCGTTCTTCTCCTAGTAATCCGCCATATTTTTATGAATAAATTATTTTAATATAAATTAAATTTAAGATGTTTTTTTTACATAAAATAAAGATATTATACCATCTAAAAAAATCCATTTATTATAGTTCAACATAAATATTATAAATAATAAAATAAATTATAAATTTTTAATTTTTATGAATAAATTATTTTAATATAAATTAAATTTAAGATGAATTTTTTACATAAAATAAAGATATTATACCATCTAAAAAAATCCATTTATTATAGTTCAACATAAATATTATAAGTAATAAAATAAATTATAAATTTTTAATTTTTATGAATAAATTATTTTAATATAAATTAAATTTAAGATGATTTTTTTTACATAAATAAAGATATTATACCATCTAAAAAAATCCATTTATTACAGTTCAACATAAATATTATAAATAATAAAATAAATTATAATTTTTTATTTTTATGAATAAATTATTTTAATATAAATTAAATTTAAGATGAATTTTTTACATAAAATAAAGATATTATACAATCTAAAAAAAATCCATTTATATAGTTCAACATCTATATATATATATATATATTAAAGTAAAATAACTATTTCCAATAATATTTTCCCACTCAAATGTACTTTCTAAAAATATAATTATATATTACGTAATAAAGTATGATTTTTTGAATCAATTTTCGAAATTAAAAATAACTAAACAAATTTATAAATGTTGAGCACTTAATTTTATCAAATAAAATTAGAATTTGGTTGATTTTGGCCAATAAAAGTGCAATTTGAATAAAAGTTGGCATATGAATAAGATTTGGTAAGTTTAAAAATTTAATCTCATTAACTTTGAAACAATTAAACTTTATTTTTCCAATCTTCAAATTCTACAAATATTGAAACATAAAGTATCACTATCTGTCCTTCTCTAATAAAATCCGCTCTCTCTCTCACTAATTTTTTTTTAAAATCCTTAATATTTTTTCTAGGTTTCTCACAATAGACGACCACTATATGCTGCCGTCACTCTCCAACGGAACATTTGTTGTTACCACTCATTCACACCAAATTCTACAATATATCATATAACTTGAATATATACTCATATTACAAAATATAATTAAAAAATATCTTCTGTGCAATGCACATATCTCACACTAGTAAATGTTATAAGTAATAAAATAAATTATAAATTTTTAATTTAAGATATTTTTTTTATATTTGTAACTCAAATATATCTAAATAATTGATCGTTATCAAATCAAACACAGCTATAATACAAAATACTAAATAAAATTAATTTGTTTAATATCTTTAGGTTAGTTATATTATTCATATAATTTCAAACTTATCAAGTGCAAATTTTATGTAATTAAAATACTAATTTGATACAAATATTAATGAAACTTTACTACTTTAAAAGATAGTTAAATCTGATATAAATTCATAATTTATATGAGTGTATCATGATTGATATAATAGAGTTAAGAATTTGTATATATATATATGTGCAATAATGATATTATATTAAACATCATGAAAAAAATAATTGATTTCTTATATTATATGTTCAAAATAAATTAAAAAAAGATGTTGTATTTTAAAATTATAAATTACAAAAAATAAATATATAAATTGCCAAATTTGGCAACTAATTTTTGGAGGAAACTGAAGTACTTTCTATTTTTGCTAAGAATCAAATTTTAGATATTGATAGATATGATTTTTTTTCTTCCAAAACTTTCAATACATTGTAGATTTGGTTATATATCTTCTATGCTACTAATTTTTATTCTGTTAATTTAGAGAGTACACACACACACACTCACACACACACACACACACACACATATATATATAAGGTTTTTTTAAATAAAAAAATCCATTATAAGAAGGCAAAAAAAAGGAGGTTTTTAAATATTAAATAAAACAAAACTAAACAATTTCAAAGTATTAAAAAAACTTACGACTATATTCCAATAATTCATAAAAACTCTTCCTAAAATAAAACGAAATAAATAATCTCTCTCTCTCTCTCTCTCTCTCTATATATATATATATATATATATATTTAGGGAGAGAGAGTAAAGGTCTCATAAATAGTTTTGCTTAGATATTACAGGAACTTCTAACTAATTTGACTTTTTTCTGCACAAATATTAGGAGTATTATTTATTTATTAATTATTATTTTTATGTGATACATCTGGTGTTATGTACAGGTTTGTAAAATGAAGAATTATAATACATAAATAAAATTGATAAACTGTATACTATTTAAGAACAATAATAATTATGATATAAAAACTAAAGTTTTTTAATATAATAAAAATAATAATCATAATTATTAGAATATATTTTGAGTCTTAATTCCCCACCGTCGAAGCAATTAATAGAATAAGTAAGATTGGTAGGCAGTGGTACCAAAATAAACATATTCAATTAAATATAAGTGGATTACTGTTTTATTCGATCCTAATTAACTAATATAATAATATAATAACCAAATGGTTAGCGAATGCCGAACACGACAAGTCCCGGGGGGGGGGGGGGGGGGGGCATATAACTAATGATTGAGAAGGGCAACACGTGGCAGAGACCAGCTGGGCATTCCCCACGCTTCATACTTCTCTGTTCGAAAACGAGTAACTGACTTACAAATAAAACTGGCACCATATCCACATCTGTTGTGATTCAGACCGGACAACTCTGGTGAGTGGCGATACACTTACAAACGACACCGACTCACCTCTCTCTCTCTCTCTATCTCTCTCTCTCTCTCTTGTTATTATTATTTTTTTAATTTTTTTTTTTTTTGACAAATCGTAATTCGACGGAAACTCATTCCCGAATTTTTGAGGCTCTTGCCCGCTTAATAGGTCCGTCAATTTTGTCGCCTACCAGACAACTCTCAGACCGTCACAAAAATCTCCGAATCACATGCCGACATATCTTGCGCCATGTAATTCTGGTGCTTTATCGATCGCACACATCGTTACTCCGATTTCCCTTTGATGTCTGATAAAAACCGGTCGAAAGCCGGTGACGGCGGAGGAGGAGGCGGCGGCGGCGGCGGCGGCGTTGACGACGACGGAGAACGGCCTGACCCGAAAGAGGAAAAATGCAATGGGTGTGAGAGGAAGGGCAAAAGTAAGTCATTGTTTCGGCTGAGGAAGAGGAAGCAGAGACAGAAGGGCGTTTCTGTAAATTCAGGACGGTTGGGCGGCGGCGGCGGGTGGAGTTGCTTGTGCCTGAAGCAACCGAGGACCCTGGATTCATCGGGTGAGTCACCTACCAGTGATCCTAACAGTTCGGAGTTTACTTTTGATAGGTTGAGGGCTCTTATTGAGAACAATGATTTTTACTCGAAAGAATGCAATCCCCATTTTTACTTGAAAGAAAATAGTTAGGAGGCAGAATTCTCAAAATCGAATGTTTGCGTCTTTGGAATTGATTCTTGAGAATTGAGAAATTGTATTGATTTTTTCATGTTACCCTGATTTTGGGGTCAATGACAGCTTAATTCAATCTTTTGAATGAAATATTACAAGAATTCTGATTGCCTATATAACTAGTTGAACTCTCTCCCGTCAGAATCAGACAAGACTCTTATTTTGAAACAGGAGGAGGTAATAAGTTGTTCAGTGGGTTGAAAGAAACTGCAAAGGGTGTCTCGAGTTGTTTGAAAGGATGTTAATACTACAATGTTTGCAATTTCTTCATCTTTTATGACAGGGGTTTCCAATGAAACTGAAGAATGTCAAATTTGTGGCTACTTTAGCTACAACCCAATAGCAAGTTCATGAAAGACTCCATCCAAATCTTATGATTTTATGCGCAAATGAGTTTGATGACATTAGGTTTTTAGTTGGACAAACATAACTCTTTTTTTGAGATGAAGTCATTATTTTTCAACAAAAGCTGATTGAATCTTCCTTCAATTTGAATGACTGCTCATTATGAATGATGGATACCTATCCTTTGTTTCCCAGATGATCTGATTCACAGCTGTAAACTTAGGCAGCTTTAGCTAATTTTTACGTTACTATCTATGTTGGTTCTAATATCTATTGTTCTCCATTACATGCATCTTGGTATAGTTCCTTCGAATAGCTTGGGACAGCTCCATATTGCCAAGCTTTACGTTGTTTGTTGCTTCCACTGCCTGTCCTGAAGCAAAGGGTTAATAAATATCAAACACCCACATACACGATTCTTCACATGAATGCATATGGATGACACACACACACACGCACACGCACACAAGAAAGAGAGAGAGAGAGAGAGCTATGGCAACACATAAACTTTTGTTCTAGTCACCGTGGATTACCTGAAGCAGTACCTGTCTCATCGCTCAACATTCCTTTCTGGAACCTAAGGCTCTGCTTGCTGCTTGATCATCATCTGTCTGTCATAAGGATCTTTTTCTATTACTTCCTTTCTTCTTCCTTTTCCTTCTATTCACCAAAGGAAGAGTCACATACAGGCAGTTTACAATATGATGCGGACTGCATGCACCACATCAAGGACATTCGATGAAAGACCAGGTGAGTTACCCTCATCAGTAAATGTTCAGTTAAACTTTGTGTTTAAGTTCAGTTGTTATTACTCTGCTTAGGGCTACAACTACAAGTATGCCTTTGGGGGAGAAGAGTTGTGTGCCTGCTATGGTGGTGCATCAGGAGTTCCTAGAATGCACAAGCTGGAAATTATGGGACGAGAAGATTCTGGCAATAGACAGCATCCAACGCCAATGTTTTCTTTGCAAATAAAACAGTGACCATAACACAAATCATTGACAATCTCAGTAACCCAGCTATCCAATATATACCGTTGTTGGGGCAACTTTTGTGAGAGAGACCTTTCCAAACGATGATGCCATTATTGATGACTGCAAAAATGAATTAGAAATCAGAAAATAAATAAACCACAGCATTCGGAAATAAGAACCATCAAGAAGACCACAGAAAAGGGATCACAGTCCAATTGAACAAAATCATAACTCAATTCACTCAAATGTCGAAACAACACAGACGAAAGAACACCCACCATTCAATATAGTCATAATTAAATAAAAAATGCTGGAGTTTTGAAAGTGGAAGCAAAATCAGAATCAGAGCCTCACTTGTAGAGAAATGATCAAGATTAATAACAGCAGAATCACGCTTTTAGAAAGAAGAAGAAAAGATCTCTTGCTTCCTCAAAATAAGTTTGTAATTGGGCATGTTCACGTACAATACGACGTAGCAATAATACAACTCTGGAGCCCAAAGAGAGAGAAAATCAGCCCATTAAGAAAACGGCTGAGGCCCATAATTAAGAGCCTAAGGCCCAACCCAAACAAGGAATAGCAAACCCGCGCTCTTCTAATGATGAAAATATGGTAGTGGGGGCCCATCAGGCTTTGAAGCCCATCAGCAGTGTCATATTCCTACACTAATGACTAATCTCTGCTGCTTAACTAAAAACTATTATTACCATTGAAGAGGGAAAGAAGATTAAAGCGATGCAGAATCTGTAGCTTTACACAGAGAGAGAGAGAGAGAGAGAGAGAGAGAGATATTTGTTAAAGTAAGTGGAAGCCAGGTGGGTAACTCAAAGTAGAGTAGGTCAATGTGTCAACAAAAACCTTTCTGCATTAGGAACAGCCAAACCACTTGCTTCCCCCACCCCAATAAATTATAAAATTACTTGCTTCTGTTCGTTGGTTCAATCTTTTTTTCTGGATTATTATTAAACGTGGAAATTGTTAACCTACCTCTAATGCATACTGAGAGCGAGAGAGAGAGAAGTGTAATTACTCATTTTTCAAAAGTCGTACACTAAGTAATAATTTTTAAATAAACGAACAATAGCATGCGAGATTGACAACGACACCGCACAGTACTGGGGACGCAGTTTTGCGCCAGTTTCAATACAAAAATAAATAGTTTACCCTTATTTCATTTTGGTTTTCTTACACAAGTGTTCTTGTGCAAGTTTCAATCCAAAAATAAATAAATAAAATTTTTATTTTTTCAAATATAAAATATTACTTGCAAATCCTCAGTTTCAGTGAGAGGAGAGAGAAGGTAAAATGTTTCAAATATTATTAATGAATATGGGGAAACACTTAAAAATATAGTTATGGAGTATCAAAAAAGGATAGAAATGGGATCCAAAGTTGAAGTTATCAAGTAGAAAGGGCCAAAAAAAACAAATGTTCATGGGCAAAGAGATGAAATGTGGACCAGATTCTATACGTAGTAAAAGTATTTTGGCATTTATCAAATTATTTAACCACACACACACACACACACACAATCTCTCTCTCTCTCTCTCTCTCTCTCTACACACACACATATATATATATATACAAGTCCAAGTTGGTGCTGTGACAACCACGGGGAATCCATGTGACCCCCATAACCACACTGCTCTTGTTGGCGACTTACTCCCCCACCCCCACCCCCAGGGCCTATCCGATTTCAGGCATGGACACATACACCTCCCCTTTATTCTCCCCCTAATTTATTGCCTTTTTTCGCCGCACTACATTACAACAACACTGCCAAACTCAATGCTCTTCTACCCACTCTGAGAACTTGTTAAGTTCCCCATTATTTTTATTTTAAAATTATATGTATTGATCTAAACTTCATTTTCACATATCGATCACACTAAAGCGTGAGAAAAGCAATTGATTCTGAAAAAAGTCGAGCATCTAACACTATGATGAAAACTCATATTTAAATTAATAGTGCAACTCTAAAGTTCTAATGCAATATAATTATTAGATAATAAATGAAAAATTAACGAATTAAAAATATCTTAATTGATAAAATATGCTAATAATAAGATATTCAATTCAATTTGTTGGACGATCTTTGTCTCGATTACAGAATCAATGAATATGTTAGGATTACTAACCTACGAATAAACAACTTTAATTCAAAATATTGACTTTTGCACATGAGCAAACCTTGTAATATGCCCTAAAACTTTCATTTGGTACTTTACTCTTATCATATGCATGCTAGGTCTTTCATTAGATCTTGGAATTCGCTTTGATCTTCATAAGGCAAACTATCAACCCATTGATTCTTTCTTATCTAAATGGGTTGATGTGACGAGCTATTTTTAAATTATTATGATATCTTTCTGTCCAAAATGTAAAATATAGATAACGCTACTAAATTTACTAGTCGACAGTATTTTAAACTAACTTAGGGATGATAGTTTAGAATTCAATCGAAAATATAGATAGTGCTATTAAATTTACCAACTCACAATATTTTGAACTAAAATATGAATAGTGCTACTAAATTTGTGGAATAATAGTATTTTAGATTGACTGACCGAGTTCCACCGCATTGCCAAACCACATTTGGCCGCCTGATTTGCCGCATCTGGTTTTATGGCAGTATGTATTGGTCGTTGATGGTCTTATCGCCGATAATTATACTTTATAACAAGTTGATGTCAATCTCTTTATATTTATTATCTCAATTACCAACTTTTAGTTTTATTTTTATTAATTTGTAACTAATTAATATTTGGTTAACTAAAATAATGAAAATCATCATAAAATACAAATATTATTCTAAGATGATTATATAAAAATCCAGAACTTCCCATTTTAGCAATAGCTTATTATGTTTGTATATTGGCTGACATCATTAATCAAACAAAAATGGAAAGCTTATAATAGATCACATGTCTCCAAGATCTCTACTTAAAAGATATTTGCCAAAGCTAGCAAATATAACTAAATAAGAAGATAGGTCATACTCACGTACATTCTGATTTTTTATTAATAACAATTGAGTATTAATTTAAAGGAAACCCACGACTCCAATAACCATCAATTTGATTCTCTCATTTCAGCTGACAGAAAACCAAAAAATGATTCACTGATTTCCATGAGTGGCCCATCTATCAACGAATTATATATGGAAAGATAACCGTCTTTTTCTCGCTCTTCCTATGCTACACATACGTAGAAGGAATATATATTTAGTAATAGGTACATACAGTAGCTGTACAATCATACAGTATCACATGGTATGTAGGAGACTGGGGTTCAACTTTGGGAAGAAAAATTCTTGTTTATTAGAAATGGTGGGCTCTCTCTGAAGGGAGGGGGAGGGGGTGCGAGGTGGGGGGTGGGGGGTGGTCCCCACTTTTTGGCTTTGGATGCATCAGAGGAGGCGGTGATCAAGACTTAGAAAGGAGGGATTTGCCATTGAAGCTGGGTTTTTCCCCACTATGGGATTCAATTTCAGTGTGCTTAAATACTGGGATTTTCAATTTCCAGCTCTTCTACTGGTTTTGAGTTTCCCCTATTTCAAGATTTCTTCTTGAAATTTGAGTTTTGCTTTTCGTTCTTCCTTTCTTGGCATCTGCAACCCGGGGTATAAAAGGTTAGTCTCACTGCTTCTCTGGTATCTTTACTTTGTTAAGAAGAAGAGGAGCACCAAAAAAAAGGAAAGAGAACAAAGCTTTTGATTGCAGTAATTTGACGCTTTCTTTAATTTCAAAATTGTTTTCTGCTTCCTGAATATAGGTTTAGTTTTATACTGTGTTATAGGGAGCGTATTTGGAATTATTTGCTCTGCAAATTTGTTTTGAATGTTGGGATTGTGGAAAGTGTTTATATGTAGTTGCAGGAATGTATTTACTGTGAATCCTGCAAATGTAAACCGTTTTGTTCATACTTTGTAGTGCAAAGTATTTAGCGTGGTATGTTATGCCCTTATCTTAGTATGTGAAAATAACCCATTTCTTCATATTTAAGTTTTATAATGCTTTTAATGGCTTTCTATCAGTAATATATTTGAAGTATTGGAAGCATTCACTGTTTTCTGCTGTTATAGGTTGTGCACATAGTTAAATAGCAGTGATGTGTTAGAAGCATATTTCCATTGTTGTAGGTTGTACAATTGAAGTAAGGCATCTTGAAAATGACATATCAAAGAAGATAGTTATACACTGGTCCGTCTCTTGTGTTTACCATTTTTGTTTTCCCTCTTGTTCATGTTTCAGGTAGAAATGTCTTCACAACCTGTTCAGTCTTCTACAAACTCTGCAAGATCAAGGCACAGTGCAAGAATAATTGCACAGACATCCATCGATGCAAAGCTTCATGCCGACTTTGAGGAATCGGGCAGTTCATTTGATTACTCCAGCGCTGTGCGTGAGACAAATGTCGAGCAGAGGCCCAAGTCTGATAAAGTTACCACAGCTTACCTTCACCAAATACAGAAAGGCAAGTTTATACAGCCATTTGGCTGTCTGTTGGCCCTGGATGAGAAAACATTCAGAGTGATTGCCTACAGTGAGAATGCTCCTGAAATGCTTACAATGGTGAGCCATGCTGTTCCAAGTGTCGGGGACCACCCGGTTCTTGGCATTGGATCTGAGATCAGGACCGTTTTCGCTGCTCCTAGTGCTGCAGCTTTACTGAAGGCACTAGGATTTGGCGAGGTTTCTCTGTTAAACCCAATTTTGGTTCACTGTAAAACTTCTGGAAAGCCCTTTTATGCTATAATCCATAGAGTAACCGGGAGTTTAATCATTGATTTTGAGCCCGTGAAGCCTCATGAGGTCCCTATGACTGCTGCTGGGGCCTTGCAATCTTATAAGCTTGCAGCCAAAGCTATTACTCGACTGCAGTCTTTGCCTAGTGGCAGCATGGAAAGGCTCTGTGACACAATGGTGCAAGAGGTTTTTGAACTGACTGGTTATGATAGGGTGATGATTTATAAGTTCCATGATGATGATCATGGAGAGGTGTTCGCGGAGGTCACAAAGCCAGGCCTTGAGCCTTATGTAGGCCTGCATTATCCTGCTACGGATATACCCCAGGCTGCTCGGTTTCTTTTCATGAAGAACAAGGTGAGGATGATCTGTGACTGCAACGCGAATCATGTAAAGGTGGTGCAGGATGGGAATCTCCCTTTTGATCTCACATTATGTGGATCAACCCTCAGAGCCCCTCACAGTTGCCATTTACAGTACATGGGGAATATGAACTCGATTGCGTCTTTGGTGATGTCGGTTGTGGTAAATGAAGGAGATGAAGATGCCTCTGAATCTACACATCCAGAGAAGAGGAAGAGGCTCTGGGGATTAGTGGTTTGCCACAACACCACTCCAAGATTCGTCCCGTTCCCTCTCCGATACGCCTGCGAATTTCTTGTCCAGGTGTTTGCAATCCATGTGAACAAGGAGTTGGAATTGGAAAACCAGATGCTTGAGAAGAATATTCTGAGGACTCAGACCCTCTTGTGTGATATGCTATTGCGCGATGCACCCTTAGGTATTGTGTCTCAGAGCCCCAATGTAATGGATCTTGTGAAGTGTGATGGTGCTGTTTTACTATACAAGACCAAAAAGTATAAGCTGGGATTGACACCAACTGATTTTCAGATCCGGGATATAGTTTCTTGGCTTGACGAGTATCATAGGGATTCGACAGGTTTGAGTACTGACAGCTTGTATGATGCTGGTTTTCCGGGGGCTCTGGCTCTTGGTGATGCTATCTGTGGAATGGCAGCTGTCAAAATTAATGATAAGGACTGGCTTTTCTGGTTCAGGTCCCACACGGCTGCGGAAATTCGTTGGGGTGGGGCGAAGCATGAACCAGGAGAAAAGGATGATGGTAGGAAGATGCATCCTAGGTCGTCATTCAAGGCGTTCTTAGAAGTGGTGAAAACTCGAAGTCTGCCTTGGAAGGACTATGAGATGGATGCAATTCACTCGCTGCAGCTTATTCTGAGAAATGCATTTAAAGAGGGCGAGTGTACGGATACAGACACTAAGATGATTCATACGAAGCTTAACGACCTTCAAATCGATGGAATTCAGGAGCTTGAAGCAGTGACGTCTGAGATGGTCCGATTGATTGAGACAGCCTCTGTGCCTATTTTGGCAGTTGATGTTGATGGTTTAGTGAATGGGTGGAATACCAAGATTGCTGATCTTACTGGTCTGCCTGTTGATAGAGCAATTGGGATGCACTTTCTTGATCTTGTTGAGGATTCTTCAGCTGATATAGTGAATCACATGTTACAACAGGCACTTGAAGGTATGTTTTTTTTCTTTTTTCTTTATAAATGCTTCACAAATGCAGAATTGTTATTTTTGTTAAGGCATAAAGGGTTCTTCACTTTTGATCAGGGAAAGAAGAGCGAAACGTGCAATTTGAGATCAAAACCCATGGTCTAAGCAGCGATTCTGGTCCGGTCACCTTAGTTGTAAACGCATGTGCAAGCAGGGATGTGAAGGAGAACGTGGTAGGAGTATGTTTCATCGCGCAGGATATAACTGCCCAGAAGTGCATGATGGATAAGTTCACAAGAATCGAAGGAGATTACAGAGCTATTGTTCAGAATCCTAACCCCTTGATCCCACCTATATTCGGGACAGATGAGTTTGGCTGGTGTTCGGAGTGGAATGCAGCTATGACTAAAATAACAGGATGGACTCGAGACGATGTGATCAATAAAATGCTTCTGGGCGAGGTCTTTGGGACGAGCAGAGCCTGCTGCCGGCTCAAGAACCAAGAGGCTTATGTGAATCTTGGCATTGTACTGAACAATGCTGTGACTGGCCATGGTAATGAGAAAATACCATTTGGGTTTTTCTCAAGAAAAGGGAAGTACGTGGAATGCTTACTGTGTGTCAGCAAGAAGTTGGACGGAGAGGGTACAGTGACTGGAGTCTTCTGCTTCTTGCAGCTGGCTAGTCATGAGCTCCAACAGGCGCTCCATGTTCAACGATTATCAGAGCAAACCGCGTTAAAGAGATTGAGAGTGTTGTCTTATATCAGAAGGGAGATTAGGAATCCTCTTTCTGGGATTATATTCTCTCGGAAGATGATGGAAGGGACTGATCTTGATGATGTTCAGAAGAATCTTGTGCGCACAAGCAGTCACTGTGAGCGTCAGCTCAACAAGATCCTTGATGATACAGATCTCGATCATATAATTGAAGGGTATGTGTAAATTTATATAAATCAGAGTTTGATTTACTCAAAACTCTATTTCATGGAATTTTCTTTCAGGTACTTGGATCTGGAGATGGTGGAATTTAAGCTGCATGATGTCTTGATTGCTTCAATTAGTCAAGTGATGATGAAGAGCAATGGAAAGGGGATTATGATAGCAGACGATTTGTCTCCAGATCTCTCCACTGAAACGCTATACGGGGACAGTTTGAGACTTCAGCAAGTGCTAGCTGCTTTCTTGCTGATATCAGTTTCTTTCACACCAAGTGGAGGTCAGCTTGGCATTGCAGCTTCATTGACTAAAGATTCCATAGGGGATTCCGTTCAGCTCGGCCGCTTGGAATTCAGGTATGTGTACCAGTGATCGTGTTGAGTTTGTTTACCCATATCTGTGTAACTAATGGCATTCTGTTTGGATACTGGATTTAGCAAGGGAAATGACTTTCTTTGTTTTTCTTGATTGGGAGTATGTATTCGTCGAATTGCAAGATCTATGTTTTACGCATATTCAAATCACTTTCTCTATGATAGACGGGCAATGGAGACGAATCCCTATGATTGCTCTTCTTTCTGTGAGGAAGGGAAACACATTGGGATTTGCTTTTACTGAACTTACTTCAGTTTCATATAGAAATTGGAAGGATCCAATTTGAGTGAAAACATGTTGTGGGATTTGGTTTTACTGAACTTGCTTTCGTTTTCTCATGTTTGGCATCAACATGTGGTGCAGGATAACACACACAGGTGGAGGCGTACCACAAGAAGTGCTAAACGAGATGTTTGGTGACGTTGGGGACGCGTCTGAGGATGGGATAAGCCTATTTATAAGTAGGAAACTGGTGAAGCTGATGAACGGTGAAGTTCAGTATCTGAGGGAGGCGGGACGCTCCACGTTCATCATCTCTCTCGAGCTCGCCATCTCTAATAAGTCGAAACCATGAGTCGAATGCTTTCGGTCTTCTGTCTTGCTGCTGCTTCATGTTTGTGCTGCAAGGCGCCATGTTGTAATATATGAATAATTGACTTAGCTGGAAATTTTATGGGTTTTTTTTGGGTTCTGCCTTTGTCTTGATCCATGTGGTGTGTACTTTGTTGAAGGGAAGTTGGTCTTCTAATTAACTTTTGTGGCTGCTCTTCACTAACGTGCGCACGGGTGTTTTGTTAGTTGTACGATACAATTAATGAAGTTTAATTTAGATACAAGAATCGAATACACTGAATTATATTACTTTTGTTAAAATTTCGAAATTCCTCAAATAATCTAATGTTTTCATCTAAAAAAATTAATTTGATTAAATATTTGTATTTTACAATTAAGTTTTGGTATTGTATTTAAATATATGTAATTTGGACACCTAAATTTTGATTGGATAATTTTCACTTGTTATTTTTACCAATTAATTATTTTCGTATTAAAATAAATAAATAGATATCTAATCTTGTATGTTGTTTAATTTCATATTAATTGTATGTACTATTTTTTTAATCTATATATATATATATATCATATTTTAATATTGTGTGAATCATGACAAAAAAGATTTGTATTTTCTTCTTTTGGAAAAAAAAAAACTCCCAATTTTTTCTATGAGATTCAATGTCAATTGTATCAAAATTATGCTTCCACTTCGTTCGTCGTTATAAATTCGAACAAGAGTGTGCTAGTCTCACCTTTTAGTCATTTCATCCTAAATCAATTGGTAATAGAAGAAGTAGTTTACCAGACATATAAGCTAGCATTTTTTTTCCTTCTCTTATTTTTTCAACGTAGAACAACTCGCATTAGATGTAGAACAGCTCGCATGTGATCATCAATATATAGTCCATCAATTACAAAAATAAAATTAACTCCTACTAATCCAATCAAATGCCTACTTGTCATAACTCGTAATTTAGAACGAGATCGAACTATAAGAATGCCGACTAAAATTTTAAGTCTGTAAAAGTTTATATAATGTTTTAAATAAACTTAGTTTAAGAAACATCGAAAAATATAAAATTAGAGGTTTAAGAAGAAAAAATAATGTTGCGAGTGTAAGCATGAAACAAAATGAATTAGGTAATGGTCCTCCGACAAAGATTTGATAATTCACCAACTTTTGTCTTTATTCAATAATCATATCTTAATCTTCAATTAAAGACTGTTTGTTGAATAGAATCTCCCAATCTAACCCTTCCACGTCTCGCTAATTACCATCTCCTTTTCTCCTTCCAAACCAATTTCCTTTTAAAACAACTCATTTTTGTTCGATTCTTCAATCATATAACTAAGTTTTTTTTTTTTTTTTTTCTGCTACAAATAAATGTTTTTTTAGTTCTATCACAAATGGTAAAGGTTGTAAGATAAAATAAAATTAAGAATTAAAAAATATATAAAATAAACAATTTGTCTCTTGTGCATATTCTGTAATCTCTAACAGTAAGATAGGTTTGGAATATCGTCGACATTTTGAAATTGTAAAATATAGTAAGATAGGTTTGGAATATCGTCGACATTTTGAAATTGTAAAATAGAGATAAATAGTAAAATTGTATGTTTATTTTAAGTTAGAATAGAATAAAATTTTAATGTAAATATTATATCAATAATGTAATATATAGGTAAGTTTTGTAATATTGTATTGTGGATAGAGATATGTTTACGTCGTAGGTTGTTGTAATATTATATTGTGGATAGAGATATGTTAGTAATAACTAAATATGTATTGTTATTAAAAAATTAAAAAGTAGGGATATAGTAGGTAATATCATTATTTTTTTCTTTAAAAGAGAAATAATAGGTGTGGGTAATTATAATAGAATATGATTTTAGTATATTTGAAATATAATCTTACATTCTGAAACATATTTAAAATCGAATATTTTGACATTTAAAATATGTTTTTGTGAAGTCGAATCAAACAAAATAAGTACACATAACTTTGTGACATGTTCCACAAAAACTTGTCATATCATCCATGAACAGTGGCCTGGTCGTTGAAGAGGTGAAGAGAGATAAATATAAATGAGATATTCTATTTTAAATTATATATATCTTTAATTTTAATAATACGTGTTACATATTTATTTGTGATGTTATTATTTATAAAATTAAAATATAAGATAAAATATTATTTAAAATATTAAATCTAGTTTGAAGATAGAAAATGATGAGTAAAAGTTCAAAAGTTGGCTGATGAAAGGTCATATTAAAAGGACAATAAAAATATAAAAAAATAAATCGACAACACTATTAATAGACCATATAAATTAAAACTATCTTCACGTCTTAATACAAATAAGATAGAATATAAAAAATAATAATAGTAGATTGAGCGGTCCACATTTTAAATCTCAACTCAAACATATATAATCGGATCAAACTATCCTCGATCCAATTGATTGATACATATGCATACACATCCTTAAAAATTTCAAATTTATTTATTTTAACATTAATTAAAAAGAAATTTCTCGTGTTACAAGTAACAGTAAGACTTCAAAGACTTGAAAATCTATAGGAAAATAACCAATTATTCAAGCACGAACCTTAAAAGTTACTCATTAATGGATACGAACAAACACAAATTGAAATCTTGTTAATTCCTTCATTTCTTGGGCGCGAACTTGGATTTAATCTTCTCAATTTCCTTGGTCCCTACCTGAAACGCCTTGGTCAGAACATCATCCGGCACCGGCGGGGAAGCCGCAAACAAGGTGGCGGCGATGGCCTGCGTCCCCGGGAGCTGGCTGTTGAAGGAGGCGATGACGGCCGCCGGAGACTTCCCGTTGTTCTTCTGGAAGTGGACGAGCCCTTTAGGGAAAACGAAAACCTCGCCTTTCTTGATGGACTTGGAGATGAGGACATTGGCGGTGGTGATGAAGCCAACGTCAAGTTCTCCTTCGAGCACAAAGACGACCTCGGTGGCGCGCGGGTGTGTGTGGGGCGGGTTGAGGCCGCCGGGGGCGTAGTCGATGCGGGCGAGGGAAACGCCGAGGGTATTCAGGCCAGGGATTTTCTGGACGTTGGCGCCGGTGACGACTGATCCGACGGTGTTATTGGTGGCGCCGGGTTTTTCTAATCCGGCGAAGAAGAAGTCCTCCGCCGTGGCGTTTGATTTGCAGGGATACCCGTTTACCTTCACAGCTGTTTAATTTCACACATAAACTCTTCAATATACCAATATTAATATATGAATTAAGCAGCATAATTATTATTATTATTTTTTTTTCTTTTCTTTTTTGTTTACAATTGTTGTAAGGGTTATGGTCGGTGAAAATGTTATATTTTTTTCATAATTTTTTATCACAAATTATTTTACTTGTTGTAACTTGAATATAACTTATAATTTCATCGTGCATTATAGTTGTATAAACATATCGTATAATATACAATAGCATCGAATATAATTATCATTGTATTTATAATGTATACAAAATATAGATGAAAAGGCTGGTAAAATTGAATTTATAATGTGTACAAAATACACTATAATAAAACTTTATATTTTTTTTTTTGAAATGGAAAAAATGAAAGAAAAGCAATATATATATATATATATATATATAAATACCAGAAGCGAGATCAGCGACACAAATATCTTGAAGCAAGTCCGGATCCGCGGAAGCTGTGCCGCCGAAGATGAGTATAGCCGACAGGAGGAGCAGCGTGCACCTAACGGAAGAAGCAGCAGCAGCAGCCATGCTCCGACAAACAATATATATATATATATAACTAATTATATGTATATGCGTGTGTAAAAATAAGCAGAGAGAAAAGAAACAAAGAAAGGTGTGTGTGTGTGTGTGTGTTCGGACAACAGAATTGGGCGGATAATTTATAAGACTCAGAACTTAGACTTTTCTATTAGGGTGAGAATTAAGCACCAGACATGCCTTCGTACACTCGAAGTAAGGGTTATGTCTTCTCTACAAATGCTAACGCATTCTTTTTTTCTTTTTTCTTTTTTTTGGGGGGGGGGGGGGGGGGGGGGGGGGGGTTGTGTGATGAATTTAGAGCCCTTCGTGCCGTGCACGTGATCCGACTCTCATAGATTATAGTATTATTTCAGTGATTTTTTTCTTTTTTTCTAATATATATATATATATATATATTATCAGTTTCGTGGATTAGATTAAGGGTGTTGCTAAACACACCACAAAAGTTATTTTTCACACCACTTTAATTTAGTAAATAAAATTAAATATAATGTAAATGACATATATACCCTTATGTAATTTTTTTTTAAAAATAAACATTAATATTTTCATTATTGATATTCTTCCTTCTTTGCTCAAACATACTGACAACAGTGGCCGAACATACAACAAGGAGATGGTCGAACACTATGTTGTGTGTTTGGCCAAAGTTGGCCGAACGCCATATTGTATGTTCGTCCCTGGTTGATCGAACGTGCGCGCGGTTTAGTTTTTCGACGAAAAATACAGTATTTAATTGTGTAATTCTTATAATAATTATATTTTCTATATCATTTGTATTTCTATTTTTCATTATCAATTACTTACAAAAATTTTGTTTAAAATATATCTATAAGGGCATATTTGTCATTTACATTATATTTAAATATATTTAAAAATTTAAAGTGGTGTGAATAATAATTTTTGTGGTGTGTTTAGAAACACTCAATGAAGGGACGATGCTTTAATTAATTAAGTTGAAGTGTTGTTAATGTATGCATTGAAATTTCTTTTAATGCAATTAAATACTTTGACTCAATTTAATGTGTATCGATGTTACAGGTTAACAGTGGACCCATTAAACAGTATTTATATGAATTATAAATATAAAAAAAAAAATCTTTATTTTGTGGAGTAAATCACAATTTATTTAATATTACTCGTTATATTCATTTAACAAATAAAAAACCCAAATGTTAAGTAATGTAATTTTCTGTAACATTCTCAAGTAAAGCATCAATTGTTGTGACACAGCTTTCAACGAGTTAGGTAATTCGTACTGTTTCAAATATATGGCCTGCTTTCATTTATCAAACGAATTCTACTGAAATAATAAAGGGTGTTTCTAAAGCCACCACTAAATATGCTTTGCACATTATATTATTTTTATTTATAAAATTAGATATAATGTAAATGACATAAATATCTTTATTTAAAAATTAAAAATATATACAAATTTTAATTTTTAATAAATCAATAAATATGTATTAATTTGTGTGTGGATGAAAGAAATATTTATTTATTAAAAATTAAAATTTGTGTATGTTTTTAATTTTTAAATAAGAGTATTTATGTCATTTACATTATATCTAATTTTATCAGTAAAATTAATATGGTGTACAAAGCAAATTTAGTGATGGTTTTAGAAACATCCATAATAAAATAGTGTGTGTGTATATATATATGTAGTCAATTAGTAAGTACAAAAGGCAAATATTGTTCTGAAATAGGAAAATCATGTAAAAACTCAATTTCCAAATTCAAAAAAGTAATTGTTGCATCTTTTTGTGAAAAAAGAAAAGGTTGAAGCGCTCGTAAAATACACACCAACAAATTGATCGTCTACAATACATGTGCCTCTCGGGGAGTATGACGTAATGTTTGGTGTAACTATTTTTGCAACTCAATGACTATTTTATTAAAAAAAATCAATTTTATAAAATTTAAATAATTTATTTTTTACGTATAATATATCAAATTAATTATTTTTTTCCACAAAACTCGGTTTCATAAAGGATGTGTTTGAATAATAAGTAGGAAGATCTGAAAAGTTGTTGAATCAGAAGAAGTTGTGAAAAAGAGGTTGCAATGGGGGCGCCGTTTTTCAAAACTTTTCTTGGCTGGGGCTAATTAAGACTAAACAAATTGAAGGCTCCAAAAAAACACCTATATAATAATATTAGATTTTAAAATTGTAATTTGTTTGGTCGAAAATGTAAGTAAGATTTTAGTATTTGCGTTATTTGTATTATATTTAGATGGAAAATAAAATTTAATTAAATAACTTTTTATTAAAAGAAAATATATTTAAAAGTAATATTTTCAAAAAATAATATGATAATTTTATTTAATTTTCTTTATTTTACATTATGAATAAATATATTTTAATCATACATTTGCATGTCAGAAAAATACGATTATGTATAGAAATAAAAACTTCACCTAATTAGATAATATGATAAAATATTCAAATTATATATAATGGAATTTAAGTTTCTCTTTTACTTAGTAATACCACCTCCCTCTCGAAAGTAATAATAATAATAATAATAATAATAATAATAATAATAATAATAATAATAATAATAATAATAATAATAATAATAATATAATTAAAAATTAATTATTTTTAACACAAAGTAGACATGGCAAGATTCTGGTTTGAATCGGTCGTAAATGGTTCCTTTCAAACTAGAACTTTCAAACTAGAATTAGAATTGTAACTGAAACTAAAAAAATTGAACTGATTCAATTTCCATTCCAAGATTTGAGGTTTTTTTTTAATCGTAGGCTGGATATATAGATAACTTGAAAGAAAAAAAATAAAGAGAACCGAAAATCACAAAAAAAAGCATAAAACAAACAATTTAAAAATTGAAGTCGAAACCACTTATATCCCGATTCCACCTTTCACGATTTTAAAAACTAACATTTTAAAAACCAAAACAAGACAATTATGCTCCATCTACTTAGAGGCACAATAATATGATATTGAAATCAATTCGAATCGCTTATAACATTGTTATCTCTCACGTTTGAATGTTACTTTTTCTTTTTTCTTTCCCTATATATATATATATATATATTGTAAAACAATTTTTATTTTTTCTGATAATTGTGTAAAATAAATAATTAGCAGCCAGTTTTCCTGATGAGATTGATTTGTTAATATGGGGTGGTTGTGGATCACTCCCTTCCTATGTAAACGGGCCCAACAATCCCCAATCCAGCCCAATTCCTTTCCAAAGAAATTGCCCAGGATATTCGATTATAAAAACTCCTATTTCATAACCCAAACTTATTTTATTGTGTACTATAATATGAATACCATTTTTTATTACGAATTTTATTTTATTAATAGTTGTAATATTTTATCAAATATTATTTTGTACGATCAGTCCTTGATTGAAATTTAAAATCCAAAGATTTGTCACCATTATGTACGCTTTGATAATGAGATTGGGAGAGAGAGTGTTTGAGTCTTTTACAATTTTATTTATATTACTATTCATATCGAATCATAAAGATTTGTAGATGCAGATGATGGTGAGGCTCCTCCAGGAGGAATAGGACAAAAAATATTCATAATAGAGTCAAACTAAGTAAACGATGCCTGTAGGTGCTGCTGCCCCTAGCCCCTACTTGGTCTATCTATGGCGGTGGGTGTGGAGGGTTTTCGGAGGGATTACCACCTTTGCCGCCTTGATGGACGGAGCTTTCCTGGGACGACCTGAAACACCTAGACGGTGTAAACACAATAAGTCCGCCGCTTTTACGGCCAATTTCTAACCTTCAATGTCTCAAGAGAAGCTTAGAATTTTAGCTGTAGTCAAAACTATGAACGGGAGCTAGCAATCCGGTAAAGACCATCTTCAACCCACCCTCCATTTTCAAATTTTTGGGCCAAATTGTTCAATATATTGTATATATTTAGTGGTTTATGTAAATAATTAGTTTTTTAATTATAAGTTTAGTTTTATGCCTATAATTAGGTAGTGTATTTTGTATATATGACGATTGAGTTAATGAGAATTAAGGAGGATCATAATTCTTTCACAAATTTAACAATTCGCTCTAAATTAATAGCTACCATCCAGATTTATCAATTGGTTCTAAACCAATAGCTAGGTCCAAATTTATCGTCTCAAAAAATTAAGATCCAAAATTGCTCGTTGCAGAAAGATAAGGTTCAAAGAATGCATGTAACTCTAAACATATACATACAGAAACATTACATATAATAAGAAAGGGGAAATGAAATATATAGAACCCTAATTTTGATGGGATGGGCAAATTAGAGTGGTGGTAATAAAGAATGAGGGCGTTCACACTTGCCATTGACCCGTACAATTAATAATGAGCTCATATATTAAATGATGGTAGCAATTTTAAAGCAATAAATCCCCGGAATATTTGGTGAAACTTTGTTGGAATTGATAAAGTCTAATTAATAATAATCATCAATTTGTTTCTTCTCTAATTAATCAATTCCAAGTGATAACATATTTCTTCCTGTGCGGACCATGGGACCTTAATTATTTACTTTATAAAACAGTGACAGCACAAAAATGTATCTACTATATATATACAATCACATAGTTTCATAATTCAGACATCTCTCTCTCTCTCTCTCTCTCTCTCTCTCTCTCTCTCTCTCTCTCTACTATATATATATAAACTCACATAGTTTCATAATTCAAACATCTCTCTCTCTCTCTCTCTCTCTCTCTCTCTCTACTATATATATAAACTCACATAGTTTCATAATTCAAACATCTCTCTCTCTCTCTCTCTCTCTCTCTCTCTCTCTCTCTCTCTGTGCGAGAACAGCCTAATTAACCACAATTCTAGCTTTGCAGGATGAGTGTAAAGGTAATAAATTCTACTCATGTTCATTCTTCTGAAAAACCCTACTTTTGATAATAATAAAAAAAGACAATTTATTTTGTTTACGTGATCAGAAAAGTGAGATCAAGGTGAGCATCAACTGCAGGAAATGCAAGACTGGAATAATGACAATTGTTGCCAAGTTTGATGGTACGTACAGATCTCTAATTACTTTGTTCTTAGATAAACAATATAATTAAATATGATTAATGAGAATATGAACAAGTAATTAGGTGGGTGAGGGCATGCATGCAGGGGTGAGTGAGATGAAATTGGACGTTGAGAAAGGAATGCTAACCGTTGTGGGGACTGCTGATCCTGTCTGTGTCGCCGCCAGGCTCCGGAAAGCCGGTTATTTCGCAGACATCACGAGCGTCGGCCCGCCAACGAAACCCCCGGAGAAGAAGCCCGAGTCCAAGCCCGCGACCAAGCCCGTTGAGCTTCCTCCATGTTGTAAGCAGTGCCAATTCATTGGTGTATCTCATATTATTTCCTATGATGCCCCTTCTTGCTCAGTTCTATGAAGACTTTTATGTAACTTGTTAATGTTTCTCTTTCTATTTTTGTATATATTCTTTGTATTTATTTTTATTTCTGTTTGTGAAAGTGTCAGTTCCTAATTTCTTTATCATTTGTCTATTTATTTTCTTATATGTTTCAAGATATTCTATAGTTTTTTTTCCTTGCATAATTTTCTTATTTAGTAGACATGTCTCATTGCATTTATGTTGTCAATGTTATGTTCTTTTACTTTATTTATGTTCATATTCATTAATTTTAAAAATCCATGTTTGTGTTCGTGTTCATTTGCTGAAGATTGATTTTGTTCGCGAATACATTATGTCAGTAAATTTGTGAATATTTTTATTCATGAGTAAAATTTATTAAAAATTAATTCTATAATGTCGTGTAAATCCATTAAACAAACAATTCTATAATGTTGGGAAATTGAAGGATAACACTTGTATTATAATAATAATAATAATAATAATAATAATAATAATAATAATAATAATAATAATAATAATAAAGTATTTATAATTAAATATATTTTAAACTTGTATTTATTATTAAAACAATTACATTTAATAAATAACTAATTAAATGAGTTTATATACAAACAATCATATTCACAAGTTAATAATAAATGAGTTATCTAGTGTTCATCTTCAATTTGTTATAAACGAGCTCAATAATATGTTCAAAATTTGTCCATTTAATTTAATAAACGAACATAAATGAACATTTGTTGAACTCAAACTCAATCATTTTACGAAACGTCATATTTGTGTGTAATGACAAGATTTTAAAAGTCATGCACGCTGTGGAAAATAATTTAATAGAAGTTTGATTTCTAAAATATGAGGATTCACAAAGTGGTTTGTAATATACAAATAAAGTTGACCAAAAACAATGGTCAAGGAAGGTCCCAACCAAAAATTTTAAAAGACAAGGAAAAGGTGAACCATATTAATGATGGAGACGCGGCCTTTTTATATGACGTAATGGTGGATTTGGCCCCACAATAACACATTGGGCTCAAGACTTTTGGGATTAAACACCATATGTATGTGTGTGTGTGTTTATATATATATATATATAGAGAGAGAGAGAGAGGGGGGTCTGTGTATACATATATGTGTATGTTTTGAGTATTCACATTTATTTCGGTTTAGTAAACCCGACTTGATGTCTTACTTATTGCAGCAGACGCGGCATGGTTTTTTTCAATTTTAGTTTTGATTTTGAGATTGTCTATTTCTAAAATTATAAGAGTTGGAATCAAAATCGAACTAGCATATAATCAATTTTGGTTTGGATTTTAAATTGTCGGTTCCACAATTTTTTTTTCTTTTTCTTTTTTTAAATTTTACACATGAAACTACTTATTTAAAATCAAAATCTATAATTTTTAATCAGAATCGAATTTGAAACCGCCAGTTCTTGAAACTGAATACTCCATTGAAACCGAATCGATCAGGTTCCAATTTCAAACAAAAATCAAGTCAATAATTAAACCAAATTGGTGACCGTAGTTTCTGGTTCACAATCAAAATCATGTAATTTCTAAATTACAGGGTCTTTGAGAGAGAGACTCATATTGTTATTTTAATTTGTTTAGAGGCATTTAAAAATATAATAAAGTCTACTGGACTCTTTCCTAATAGTATGATTAATTTGTGACAGCGTGCTGCTTTATAAGATAAATATACTATATAATACTGTGTGTCTGTGTGTGTGCTTACATATGTTTTCATTTTATTCTTTTAAAATTAAAAGGCAGATATTAGTTACATATATGCATAATACAAGTTGAATAAAGACTGAAGTGAACTAATTTGATAATTATTGAATTTATCCTAATGTTTGAATTTTGGAAGATAAACTTGATTGGGAATTCTACTTTGACTCTCTCAACAATACTCTGTATTAATTAACATAAAATTAATGGGTCACTTCATAATTAAAACTTATTATTTATTCATTATTCAATTTTATTATTATCTTTGACTTCGCTTTTTGCAATATTTTACATTTTAACTATTTATCTTGTGTTTAAACAAAAAAATCATTAACGTAACTTTGTAAGAATATTAAATTAACTTTGATAAAAGTAAGTTTCATAGTTGAATTTTCCTTTTTTAAATAATATTAAAGATCTGTGTTAAGAACAATAATAGTAAGATTACATAATTTGATTGGATTTAGATGACATAATGCGTATAAGCGTGTTTAATTAGTGATAAAATAGGCAGAGTTGTTCTGAGATACCAAATTAATTAATCAATCTTCCCAGCGAAGATTCCTACGCCGGCCTCTCTAGAGTGTATACAAAATAGCATTAGTTTGGTCCATTTCTGACAGAAAAATTTAATTGGATGTAGACAGCAGTGATCCAAATAGTCAGCTGGGAATAATTGGAATACTTAACCAACTTCATGTAATAGCAATTCAACATCCAATCCTCACCATCTTGTACCATCTCACATGCACCTTCAATTCTAGTAAATGTATCGTTATCAAACAAACTCATGTAATAGCAAGTCAACATCCAATCCTCACTATCTTGTACCATCTCACATGCAACTTCAATTCTAGACAATTGAGTCGTTATCAAACCAGCTCCCATTTACACACACGATGTGTGTGTACATATAGTTTGAAATCTAGAACAACAGTATCGTTATAAAACAAGCTCGTATTCACACGCAGACATACAAAAATAATTAATTATCATGAAAAATATGAGCTATCAGATCTAAGGCCACACGTATTGTGTACGTCCTTTAGATTGTTGTGGAATATATGAACTATCAGATCTTAGGCCGCGCCTATTGTATCAGTCGAAGAAGGATGTATAAGGTTCATTTGTAATGAGTAGGTACATCAATTTTTGAAGCAAGTAATAGAAAAGTCATCCAGAAGAATAACAAATGTTACAAGAACGTTGTTAAACATCATAGTAATAAATACACAAACGTTGTTGCACATGCAGGAAATGTAGTTAATGATTGAAGAGGACGAAAAACACTAATGAATTATTTATACCACCATTCTTGTTAAGGCTATATTAAATTTATGACTTCATCTACTTCCCCTAAATTATATTATTATAATACATAAACCTTATGGAAGTAGGTTTTTAGAATATTAGGATTCACAGTCCTTTGCCATATACTAATAAATTTTGTTATCATTTTAAATATGCACTTCATAACTATAATATACATAATTTGGACAGGAGGAATTTTATTCACAATTAAAATGTACAAACTTAGGACCTGCTCCAAACCCATTTACGCACAAACTCGAACATATATTCGACATACTGTTTATGAACTACGAAAACACTACAGTAGAAAACTTTACTTAGATAACCCTAAGCCTACTATATTACCAACCTACATTTGATAGGTACAAGTCCTAACATATTGTTGCCCCACATAATACAATTCCCATAAAACAAACCAGTCTTAAATTCCCCCAATTAAAAGCCTCTGAAAAGTAGAAAACTGAGGCTTTCACAATTAATTAATTAGGTGGGTGTGTATGTATGTGTGTGTGAATTGTCTGGGTAGACGATGAGAAGTCTGGAATAATTTTATTTTTAATTTAATAATAATGGTAGGTCATGTTTGAACAGGAACAGTCCCCTTCATCATTCATTTAGGTAGCATTTACTTTGGCTGATATTTCTGGATAGAGAAAATAGTCCAGAGTTATTATGCGTTTATTTTTTCAGATTTGTTTTTGGGTCAAACCACTCAACCCGTGATAAATTCAAAAATTCCAGATAAATCGAAGGATACTAATCCCTCCATGACCCCTGGGATATCGGATAAGAAATAGGAATGGACTGTTTTAACCCTTGTGCACATTTTAAATTACAAAAATGTCCTAATATATAATTCACATTTTCTGAGCAAACCCTACCATTTTGTTCCTCGATTTCTCCTGGGCGATTTCTCCTGCTACAGCCGCTGACCCCCGAGCAACGTCGACGGCACCGCCGTTACGTTGGGTCGTCCTCCAGCTCTCCCTCGAACGGTCGGCACTCCCTTTCCGGTCGTCCCCCAGAAGCTTCCCTGCTGTCGCACGTCTCCCACAAAGGTTTGGGGCCAATTGAAGTTTATGCGGCTGGTTTAGAGAAGATTTGCGTTATTTGGGTAACATTTTCTCCTTTAGAATATTTATGATTTTCAACAAATTCCTTACCTTTCATGTGTCAAATTCGGCTGGTTTAGAGATGATGTTGTGACTTGAGAGGTTTTTGGGCCTTAAATATTTTCACATCTCCTCGTAGAATATTGAGAAAAATTCATTTTTACTTTCCTTATTGTTATGCAAGTGAACCGGCAAAAAATAATATAGAATCCATTGCGTTCCAAATATTTGAAAAAGTAGGTATTAGCATCATATCTTTTTTTACTGATAAAACAATATCATTTTCTTGCAATTAGTTTTTTCATATACTACGTAATCATATATCATGTCTTTGTGACTATGGAATATGTAGTGAGCATCTCTAATTCGTTGACAAGTCCTGCATCGAGTGCAAATTCACGAAGAACTTGTTATTGTGGGAAAAATATTGTTCAGTTCATATCTCGAACATAAAATAACCGTGATCGTAGGTTTATACGTTGTCAACTGCAACATGTAAGAATTATGTCTATTTTTTATCATTTTGTTGAGTTTGTGTTATAAGTTTTAATATTATGTTAGATATATCTCATTGTTCTAATAATGTCTTCAACATATCTAATATTATGTTTATTATGTTAACAAATAAAAAACAAGTACACAAAATCTTCATCTTACCAACAATTTATGTTGATAACTTCAACTATGATAATTATTATTTTGTTTCCAGCCACAGGGTTGTTGGTTTTGGGAGTGGGTTGATGAAAAATCTTGTAAACGTTGCAGAAAGACCATTTGTGCTTTGATGACAACAATTAAAGATACACAAAGACGTGTGGAGGAGTTGGAGAATAATAAGATCATCTTGAATACAACCATTGAGGAGATGAGGTTGAACGAAAGTTGTCTGAGAGCTTTTATTCATGTGACGAAGCAACGCGAGGTGAAGTTAATTGAATAGAAAATATAAAAAAGTTTCATTTGTGTTAGTTGTTGGTGTCATTATTATCCTGCTCGTCGTGTTTGCACAACCAACCTCAATAAATCACAAGCAATTCCAATTAGGTCCTTGAGTATGGATAATTTTTATTTGTTTATCTTTTTTTTTTTTTTTTTGATATTGTTGCTTAATTCTGGATTTGATGGTATTAGGGTTATTACAATGTGTAACAACTTCATAACTTATTCACATGTAAATATAGGTCAACATGTTAACTTTAATTGTTATTTGCTTATTAATGTTTGATTTTTCAGAAAGATAGATGATGTAAACGTAAATAATATTGGACATCGCATACGGAATAGGATAAAGTTATGGTTGGCTGCAAAATTTTGTCGTTTTATTTATGATTCAACACTTCCCATAAAATTCGAATGTAATATATTGGTTGTTCATTGATAATGGTCTGATGTAACAATACATTCCAGCTGTAAAGACATATCCTTCCAAATTGTTCACAGTATGAGGCCCACCACTCCTGAAGCATCATGTCACCATGTATGCAGCGAGCATGTTCTCTCCCAACAATTATGTGCATTGACAATAACACACATTTTTCACAAGCAACAGGGGAACCAACAGCTGTTTCCTTTATTGTACGAAAGAAAACGATTTACACTCTTTTTACATTGAACCAAACAAGATAGTGACCCGACATTATTCTAAATAAAGTACACCCAGAATTCCTATATAATTGTTAATTTCCCAACCCATGCATTGCAACTCACATAAACTGCAACACAAATATTAAGAAACAAGCAACAAATTTCTTCATTTCTCGTCCTTTGGACAGTCCAACCTTATGGCGCCGAGTGGTATTCTGAAACAAGCAACGAATCAAGATAAAGTTTTCTTTAACTCCATCTGGACACGAGAGATTGATCGTCAATTTATTGTGCGTCTCCTTGAACAACTCCAATCCGAGTGATTAGTTTATGCAAATTGTGACATAAATATTGTACCACTTACTTGAAACAGGTATAATGGACTTTGAAGGATATTTCAGCTGCATGAAACTATGTTGGGATAAGTTTATCTATCATCCCAAAGGCTTGGTAAGACATTAAATACGTTCCTTAAATGAGCACCTGAAAATTTATTCTGATAACATGCAGCCTATATTTAATTTTTCCTCTTCTACTGACTAGTGTTTGATATTCATTATTTCACAATCTGGGAATTCCGATGATTGCAGAGACTACCCCCAAAATTTGCCACCGAAGTTGGTGCGAGGCTTCCTCCGTCGGTTGCCCTTAACAATGAGTTGGGCCAGCAGTGGGTTGTATTTACTGGGGTTGATGATGATGGGGCCATACTCCTGACGGAAGGGTGGCCAAAATTTTGTGACGACAACGATGTTAAGCATCAGGACATATGCCTATTCTCGTACGACTGTGCTTATAACTTCTATGTTCGCGTCTTCAAGAAAAATGTGTGTCAGAAATTTCCCCCCACGTTACAAGGTTATCACAGTTTATCAGTACTTTATTATGCTTGAAGTTCACCATTTTTCTGACAAGTGTACACTCATGTAGGTGCTGTGCAGCAACCTCCAATTTGGAAGAGGTTTTTTAAGGTGTTTTTCCCAAATCTCCTAAACCAAACTTCTATACGAATGGTACGGAGTTTTACACCTTTGTCTATCTTCGTTTTAGTTCCTGCACATTATATTGAACGTATTTATGATATTATTCGTGCAGAAATTACCCCCAGATTCCATGCCCAACTTCGCTAATACACGACCGATCAATGTGGTACTGGTGAACAGGTACGGTGCCCGGTGGGTGGTAGGCGTGGAATATCCTTCTGCCTCAAGTGTTGTGTTAACAACCGGGTTGGACAGATTTCTTGTTCAGAACCAAATCCGCCAGGGGAAATTCATCTTTTTCTATGTCATCAATGAAACAACTATTAATGTTGTTTTTTTTAGATGAGCTGCTATGAGAAGAGAGATATTTTGCATGGGAAAAGCTACAACAATGCGATGGAGCTTTCAGACGGCGCTACAAGTGGGGGTGAATCGATGGCTACAGTGAAGGTTGAGTGTAAGGACGAAGCCTCCAGCGATGAGCCATCGAATCGCTGATGAATTTTTTTTTTTTTCTTGAAAAACCGAATGACTTATTTAGATTTGAATCTTTTTTATGAATATTATTTTTTTGTTTTTGTGTTACCCAACATTCCTGAACTTTACCATATGGTTGTGAATATATCACCTGCTATTATCCATTTGTTGGGGAATATTCGTTAAGAATTACTGTTACATTACATGTGTAAATGATGGATTGGTATTAAGTTGGTGGTATGGTAAAGTTTTCTTGGTAATATTTTTGAACGTAACATTCCGGAATTCTCACTGTTTAGGTACTATATTGAATCACTTAGTTTTACAGTTTGTTGATGAACCGATGTCAATTGTGTGTTTTCGGGAAATTTTTGTTATTTTGTCTTGATTTGTCAAAGTAGTAATTTCTTGCACTCATGTATTGCACCCCAACTTCATGATCCACCGTTTGGGTTCACATCCACCATTTGTCCAAACTTAAGGTGTAGTACTATAAATTAAATGATATATGAGTTGTTCGCACAAATTCTGTAACAGACTCTAAGATGTGCACAAACATATGAACATCTAATTCGTCAACCACAAATTATACCACTTAATCTTGTTAAAGAAGTGAGCAATACACATTCAAATCAAGATTTGGTAGGACACCAACTGAACAAACCTAAACCAAATATTACAACCACATACATATTGTTTAAATTAACAACACAAAGGAAAAATAACACAAGTCCTACAAGTTCCAAGACTTCTTCCAAAATACAGATAAACATTCTACTAACAATGCTTATAGACAGCCCGACAACATCATTAATACCATCAGAACTTTGTCAGCATGAGGGAGGCTGAAGAAAAATTCAAGATCTTTATTATTGTCACTAAAATCTTAGCAACAACAATTTGTTTTTCAGAATCCAATACATCCAGCTTACCCAACGCTTCATTAACAACTTTTCGTTTCTTAGACATTTTGTACGCATAGCCTATATGTTGGGCTATTTCACCTAGCCTTTCATCAGTGCCATCACAGAACCTATTCATCAAATTCATCATCTCCTCACCCATCGTGTCAGTAGCCTTTCTTTTGCGAGTCTTTCCTTTCTTACCGGTGGAGTTGTCCAATGGTGGCAGTGGAGAGTTAATCTCATTATCGGTAGACAGGTTCACGTTCAATAGATTGACAATAGGATTATCTTCATCCACCTCCAATTGTGTTTGGTCAGCAGCATTGCAATCATCGACATGAGTGCCGGTTGCTCTATCTGTCGCGAATATCTCACACCACTCAGGGTAGAGCTTATATGACTTGTATCGCATTTTCTTACACCATGTGTCCATCTACAAATTTATACAAGTATGGGTGTTTCATGATACAATGTTAGAAACTTTATTCATAGTTATTCAAATAAAAAAACACAAGTGTAATGTGTGTTGTGAGATAAGATAATATTCTAACCTTACAATACTCGTCCTAAACAGATTCACTTTTAACTATTATCATACCAGACTCAGCACTCCAAGCCAGTCTAGATCGGCTCAACATACACTACAGATTCCCATGGTTTTTCTTCCAGACATGTATTTTAGAACTTATGTGTGGTTCAGTACGAATATTAGCATCAGGAAGCATCCTACGCATGACCCTCTCAAGAGCACCAAGATAACCACTACGAAAACTATTTTCACATTTCCACCTTTCTTAAATAATTTCTTTGAGTGCCTGAATCAATAATTCTTCCTCTCTAGGTGACCAGACTCGATTACGGTCCCTACTGTCCCGTGAGACTCCACTATCTACTCGACTACTGCTATCAGGATCCATCAAGCCTACACAGAATCAACGTGCATAAAAAGTGCACCTATTCAGAAACAAAAAAGTTCTGACACATACTAACAATCATGTGAAGTAAAATAAAAAAATACAAACAAAAATAAACAATTACCAACAAAAAATAATCAATTAGTTTGTAACTTTAAAAGAATGAGGTAAATGCCCCAAAATAAAATGAATATCATAAACGTAGTTCACAATTAAAACATAAGTAAAAAAGTCATACAATGTCATAACAAGTCACATTTGCAGATAACAAACTACACTAATATTCGACTACTCTTCTGTGCATTCAATATCATCAATGTAGTCATCAGCATCATCATTCACGACAATATTAGGTAGATCGGCTTCTAACAGGTCTAATGTCATAGTTGTTCTTATGAAATTATGTATTAGGCAACACGCCAAAATAATACAATTCTGACCTTTTATTGGGTAAAAGGCCGGACTACGGAGAATGGCCCATCGTTTTTTTTAGCAATCCGAATGATTGCTAAACTCTAGAAACGCGAAGTCCGTTGTTTCTAGTTATTGCATCTCTCAACACCCGTTAATCCGCTGCACATCCTTCCCAACCAGCCAAGACATATATGAACTTCATATTAAAGTCACAAACAGCCAAGACATTCATCGATACATTCCCTTTCCTATTTCGATAACGAGGCCTATCAGATTTAAGCACAGTGACATTAACATATGTTCCATCTGGTGCACCTAAACAACCCTGAAACACAGAATCTTTCGGTGAAGATGAATTTTCTAAGATAAAGTACGTTAACTATACAGCATTGGGTATTAATATTACTTTGAAACACTTCCATCAATTATTTGTACAGTCTTCATCGATTGGCTCCGGGGTTACTAGCAGTAATGAGTGTAGTCTGATTACAACATTTAACACTTTGTGGAAGTGTGTGCTAACAGTTCGCCCAGATCTTTTATAGTTAGATTTCAAGACATGAATTTTTGTGTGATGTCCAATTATAGACAAAAACATGGCAACTTGTTCTGCTATGCTACTGTTTCGACTTGTTCGTAGACCACCGGACACTTGCAAAAGATGACACAATTGCAAAAAAGCCATCCTATTCATCCTCAAATGATTTATGCAGTCCTCATCAAAAATTCCAATAACAATACGCAAATATTTGATTTGCTTAGGAATTATACTAATCAAACTATATCGTTCGCGAATACATGCACGTACTTCACTTGAAATAGCACGACTTCTATGCATTAAAAAGATATTGATGAAGCTCATGTAACCAAAACACGCATTCATTAACTTAGTTAAAAAAATAAAAATTTCTTCATCTCTCAAACCTTCACTATTGAGGGCAAGATCCATCCCAGTGCTTGAAAAGGCGTAAGGCGCCCCGAGGCGCCAGACCCCTTTCACTGCCTAGGCGCGAGGCGTGAGGCGAAGCGCTCGCCTCACTCAAGCGAGGCGCCCAACATAATAAAAACATAATACATTCATCAAAACATGATCCAAAACATTAAATATAGAAGTTCAAGACATAATAATTAAGCATAATCACTAAGGCAAGGCACTATCATCATTCATCATGTCAAATTGTGGATTATCATCGGTCGCCGGCGGGAGGGTCGCCGGAGGGAGGGGTCGCCGGCGGGGGTTCGCCGGTGGAAGCGGTCGCCGGTAGGGGGGTTGCGGTCGCCGGCGAGGAAGAAATAGAATGGGCTATAATGTTATATGGGTGCAGGGGGATATGCTGCTGCTGCTGGGTTATGGTAAGTTAGGGTTGCTGCTGGGTTATGGTAAGTTAGGGTTGCTGCTGGGTTATGGTAAGTTAGGGTTGCTGCTGCTGCTGGGTTATGGTAAGTTAGGGTTGCTGCTGCTCTCTATCTCTCGTAGGTTATGGTAAGTTAGGGTTAGGGTTAAAAAAAAAAAAAAAAAAAAAAACAGCAGAGGGCGAGGCGCGCCTAAGCGCCGCCTGCGCCTCACCGTGAGGCGCCTGAGGCGAGCGCCTCGGCGGCGCCTCGCCCAAGGTCGCTTCGCCTCAACCCCATAAGGCGACATTGCCGGGAAATTCGCGCCTAGCGCCTAGGCGAGCGCCTAGGCGCGCTTTTTCAAGCACTGATCCATCCTACGAAAAAAATAAACCATTAACAAACAACTATATCATAATTTTAGATGAAGCAAATGAAAACAGCTATTCCAAAACCACAAAGAATCAACATCAACAAATATGAAACTAAAATGTAAATCCTGTAAAAATGCACTTGCAACAACACAATTATTTACCACAACAATAACTACAAAATCACTACTTATAAAGGCTAACCTCACGAAAAACACGAAGAAATGCTTCCGGATGTCGATGGTGAGTAACTAAGGCTCAGCGGCGGGAGGGGAGCAACGGCTGGGGAGTGAAACTAAAAATGGTAGGACGCAGGTTTGGGGGAGAAGGGTTTTGAAAATGGTATCATATATTAATGGTAATTTTGTAATTTCCGCCTTATCCGAATTAATCCAACGAATTAAACGTTGGATAGTATAAAAGTGTCTTCCCCTATCCTATTGTTATCCTACGAAGTAAACGGAAGATATAAATTTCGAAATTATCCATATCCCAACTTTAATCCCACTTTCTGTCCAATCCTGACTTTTGAAGTAAACGCAGCCTTAATGTTTTTGGAAGTAAGATCCCAGAAACCTTACATGGCCTGCACAAACTGGCAATTTAAGAAATCAATATAATTTAGAAGTTCTTAGCATCCTGACGTCGTTATTTTCCAGGCTAACGATGTTTGGTAAACAGCGGGAGAGGTGCTGGCGAAGAGGGTGGTGGAGTCGTTACCGTTTGGCGGGAAACGGTTGTTGACGGAGACTAACGGGCAGAGGATCGGGGGGTTTGTGCAACGGCTTGTTGCATCGGAGAGGAGTAGCCTGCCGCTGAGTCCGTGCAAGGAAACGGCTGTTAGTCCGCTGGTAAACGGGCATTAGGTCCTTTTGATAAATTAATTTAAGTTTTGTCTTTTATCGTTGAGTTATTATATTAGGACATGTCAGGTAATATATGAAGTGCACTAGATGAACCAAAGCAAAAGTGTAATATATGAAGTGCAGCTTCCAAGTTTAGGCATAACCTACTTACCTAGCCAGCCATTGTTCTCTTGTTAATAGTTTTCTTCTCAGTCTTCTCGGCAGTGTCCTGCCGTAAGTTGCACAATATAATCGAAAAATGAATCACATATACTCCATAAAACCAATGGGTAAACACTCTATATTATAAAATTAAAGCAAGTCTATAGATGCTTGACAAAGATTGAGGGACTCAACATAGAATTCCTCCACAGTTGACGATTATTCCCACGCATTAAAACTATAATGCTCAAGAAATTTACTTCTATAGAAAGTATGAAAAGGTATCTTCTTGTATTTTTCCAGCAAAAGGGAGTAATTCAATGAATCCAGGTTCATTCAACGTGGGAAAAAGGGTCATTCAACGGGGATCAGCAGAGATGCAGATTCATCGTGGCTTTTCAGCATGAACCACAGCATAAGCTACTGTAAGGCAGCACGGACTGTTTTGTGCATAGATCTACAGATGGGAGGCTCATCATTGAGCGCATCATAGACTTGATTGCTGGTTGTGGCATTGTAAGAATACATCTAGCTGCCCGCTGACCAGAACCAAAAGACATCATGGCTAATCAGAACAATGTGATAGATTCAACATGTTGTTTTTATGGTCTTTGTAGGGTGAACTTTTACATTCCGATGGGAGCAGTATGATTAACATAATAAAGCATTTAATATGAGTAACATTTTTAAAATTGCTATAAAATGTGAAGCAAAGAGCAGTAACAAAAAAAAAAAAAAAAAAGATGATTCTAACTTCCAAAGAGCAGTTACAAAGGTTTTACATGAAGATTATGCACACACTTGCATGCTTCTGAAAAGGTTTAGGTAAGCTCATTACCCAGGTTTTACTGTGATGACATAATTAAAATTTTAATCTAGAAATAAGCCAGAAAAAACATAAACGCCTAGGAAAAGGATTGTAAATGCCAAGGAAAAGGAGTGTACCTTCCCTTTGGCAGGTATCGGTGTGCTAACAGCAGGCTTGTATAATGATTCTAACCTGTTTCAGAAAATAGAGTGAGAAAGTGGTAAGAAATCGAATGTTAAAAATTATTACGTTTTTCTCATTTAATTAACTCATACCGGCACTGGGATAACTTGTTCCTGGCAGTGCTAATCTTTTCTACCGCCTAAATATATCAGAACATAGAATTAGCCAATAAGGTTCATAGTTTCTGATAGTAGAAAGCTAGGAAGGAAAAATTGCTGAAGTAATGTACCTTAATTGTTCTGTCTCTGTTGAATGTATTTTCATTTACCAAAAAGCTTATCAAACCCTAGAGGAGAAAATAACAAATTACCCTTCACAATCAAATTGCTGTACAGAAAATGACCAACAGCTAACAAGAAATTACTTCTTCATCTGGAGCTGTCCACTTTAAATCAAGTTGATCATCACCGTTCAAAACTGATGGCTCTTTAAAAAGCCTTCGAGTTTCTTGATATGGCCAGTCAACTGGTGCTTTGTATCTGCATGAAGGAATCATTACAAATATTTCAACGTCAAATCTACATACATGAATATAATTATAGCAAGCATTAAAACAAAAAAAAGGATCTCCAGCACAAAGCAGTTTGTAAAATATGCATCTATATAACTTTATGGTAGGGTACAACTAATGAGTGCTAATCCTAAGGTGCGAGAACCAATTAATTTAGGAAGGTTAATGGATTCCTTATTGTTGCTTGGATTGACATCAATAGATATGATTATATTGGTTATTCCCATTTGAAGTGCTAGAAAGAATGTATCATTTATATACTGAGCATTTATATCATCTGAAGTAAAAGAAAAGAGTATCTCACATGTCTCTTTAACATTATCTTCCTTTCAGTTTATTAGGTATCCTCCTGGGTCATAAGCTTTAAGATTATGTCACCAAATACAAAACTGTAAATTGGAATATTAAACATCCTTGGAGTTGTTCTACTCAAATTTAACTCCAGTCATGATGTAAAAGAATTGGGACCTCTGACAAATTGAAGTACTGCTTACCTCCATTTGAATTAATGGAATAAGGAAAATGTAACAAAAGTAAAAGCACCTCTCATTGTTTATATTCTCCAGAATATGCTCGATTGAGCCATGTTGTCGAATTAGTTTCAAAGCAGTAACTCCTCCAATACCTGAGAAGGTGCAGCTTCTATTAGGCTATCATCAAACTGACATAAACGGAACCGTAAAAGACTAACATAAACTTGCAGCAAAAGGTGTATGTTATTGTCTGTCGACTCACATAGAGACAACATATGCACACACATACAAGTAACTGCAATTTTGGAGGAATGCAACAGTCGCACCTAAATCACTTTGCTGATCAAAATCATGATAGCAGGGAAGCATAAGTTCAGTCCCCACTACACACCCTTCCTAACTAATCCAATCAATCAATACACAATAACACAATGAAAGGACAAGTCTAAAATATGTTATTCTACACTAAACAAAACTACATATTGCAGAGTTCAGAGACAATCTATTCACAAACTAACAAGATATGCAAATTGCAGTTTGCACAGCTTTTATGTGCTTTGTATATAGTAGCTAAAAGGTTAGTCCATTCCGTGGACACAAACACAATCAACCAAGAAATATTACCTCTTATACTCTCGCAGTAATCACAACCAGAAAGAATACAAAGATCTACAAATTGGTCCATGGTGAGGTTCAATTCCTCCAAAATCTGTAAAATAGACACTAAATCAGAAAACTGCAAAATTACAATAATCAGCAACTTATTTTAGTACCTTAGAGAGTCCATATTCCATCACAGGAATCTTTTTGTATCTAGGATCCATTAAATGACGGAGAAACCTGGTAGCCCCAAAAGCTAGGCAATCCATGTCCTCAGAAGCCACAGCATAAACCTGATAAGCAAATAAAGTTAATATATACTTCAAAGCACATTCACAAGGAACACTTTATGTGTAAGAGGATAAAATAAGTTGTTATATTCATTTTAGTGAATTCTGAAATCATGAACCTATAGATGCTCCAACTACAGCAGTATTAACTCTGTCAAAGAAAAATTCTCAGCTCTCTATGAAATAGATCAACAGGATTTAAAAAAATAAAAAATACAACTTGAAAAATCTACTAACAATTTTACGACAATAGTTAAAATTATACATAACAGCTTCCGACGATTATAATGGCATTATATTTTTTCCAGACAATCATGAAAAGCCATATACTTACTTTGCCTGCTCTGCAAAGTGCTGCACACTGTGCTTCTGCTTCAGAAGGAGCCTAAGCATGTATCAAGAAAAATGTTATCACAGAGGAGAAATCCACAAGAAAAGCCTATTGAAGATTATGTGGGTATGTAAAAGCAGAGATTTTCATATCACCTGAATCACAGGTACTCCCATAAGTCTGAGAAGCTTTTTGCAGTCTTCATATTGTTGATCCGTAGCCTGTGTACTGAGAAAGTGAATATCCCCAAGATGCTTCCAAATGTATAGCTTTATAGCTTGGAAAACGAAGGGATTGAGAATGTTGCTTATGATTCTGCTCAAGAAATATTGTTCTGCTTGAAAGATTGGTCTAGGCTCATTTGTTGAACCAAAATGCAATTTTGATTGCAATAATGTACCTTTAAAACAATATCATTTACTAAAAACGTCTTATCGATTGCACAAGCGCAAACATCAGAAATACCTGCCTTAAATTAAGGGCATATTCTCACTTGTAGTCATTTGCATTTTCCATTTCTATTTGGAAAGATTAGGGAATAAAAAACAGTAAGGATAGATTTGCAAACCCTTCATTTTTCTACAATAATTTTTTTTTTTTCTAATTTCCCACCTCAAAATGGCCTTCTATTAATGATGGGTGTTAAAATTAATCATCAAGGAGCAAAGAGCATTAAAAATAATTTGTACAGGATCAGACAATACAAGCAAATTTTTAGTGAGTATGATTGGGAGTGTAGGAGCTCACTTTTATTGTTCTTTTACTAAATTTTTCAATTTCTTCTTGGTTGCCAGACTGCAATAACAAAAGTATAATGTCGTTAGAACTATTAAGCCAAAAACGAATGAGAAGACTCATAGGTGTTTCCAGAGAGAAGAAGAATTAATATATATTCCAGATTTCAAGGACTCCTTGCCTTCAAAGCATCATTTAGGTCTTTTGTTGCATTAGCTCTTCTTGAAAATCTGCATTTAGCATAGTAACATCTCAATAAGCAGTAATCCAAATAATCCATCACTGAAAATGCTCAAATTGCGTGCGAACATAGATAGGCAAAAACCTTTTTGCAAGCTCTTGTTTCTTCAAATCTGGAGGCAGCCCATCAAAAATATATCTAACACCACAGAGCCCAATATACTCAGGAAAGAGGTTAGAAAGATTTTTATGACACAAGCACAGCAGAACCTAGAAGTGCAGTTAACAAAACAAGGAGACATTACACTGGCTTTATTCCAGCTTCCAGAAGTCGAATCGTCCTAGTGAACATCCCTTGCAAATGACTAAAGAAGCACCAATTAATGATTTAGCAGTAGTGTCTCTACCCACTTGTGAGAAGTGTACTATTTATGTTGAAGTTTGATTATTTCTAATTTAAGGGAAAAGGTCCTGGAAATAAATAGTTCATTAGTTTCCTACTACATAGCAAAAGCAGAACCCCAACCCCAACATTTTTTTTTTGCAAAAAGGGGCAGCTCTATTAAGTAGATTAAACGTTCGTAATTTTGGAGGATGGCAAGAGCTGTGTGCTTCAAAGGCCTTTTAGTTTTCAGGACAAAACTAGCTGTAAGGAGAGACTGAAAACCTTGTTACTTCACCAGTTTCATTGGTTAGCATTTGGGTACCACGTCTTCCAACAACAATCTGCAATCACAAGTATCCAATTTATCATAAAATCCATTGAATTGTACTTGTGCTACAGATTAGTCTCAACTTCATTAGTTACATACACGCTCTAGTTGACCAAACATATCCATCTAACATCCAGTCTAGCGTCTATGTAAAGCCTCAAATTAATCGTAATCAGTCTCTATAAAAACAACCAACAGGCAACCAAATAATAGAGCAATTGTCCCCCGTAAATTATTATAAGAATTTAGCCTTTGAAGTGTAATTGAAAATTATACGAACAAGGAATTGATAAATGCTCATGCTGGCATCAATGGCGATTTCCCGGCCATAATAGCTCTCAAATTCCTGCTCTTTCATAGCCTTCGCCGCATTGGCCGCCAATAATTTCGTTAAACCCTAGAAATTCCGCAAAACATCCAAATTTTAGTTTACCATGGGAAAACAAATCGAATAAGAGGCGAAAGAGATACCTTTACGCCCATTTCAATTGCAGAACACTGGAAGGGAGCAATATGAATGCGTGTATATTGAATTGCGTATGAAGTCGCGAAGTGAGAACAGAAGTACGAGATTAATCCTTTCCCGCCCTCGGCCTCCGGTATATGAATTGGATATTAAAGTAGTAATTTAATTAATGATGGTATAAAAATTGTTTATTTAATATATTCTTTATAAAACATAGAGTTATGAAATACAAATTTCATAAATTTGAAATTTTAGTTAAAATGTTCTAAGCTAACATATCAAGCTGCCAGCTTCAAAAATATCACATTAATTAATTTTTTTTAGATTCATTATGGTATATTTTATATTGTTTATATTTAGAATTGAATACAAATAATAATTACAATATATAAATAAATTATATATAATTTTTAATTATTTTTATATTACAAACCGTGCAACGCACGTGTACATTACTAGGTATAATATTAAGAAAACAAGTTAAACTATGTGATGTGTTCTGAATATTTCTACCAAAAATTAAGATCCGTCAATTAATTGTTAATTATACATTTTAGAAACTATTCTATTAAAAATAATTTAAAATAAAATGATTGTCTTCTTATATAAACAACTCATAAATAATCAAATATAAATGAATTAGGATTTTTGATTACTTACATGTACACCAATTTTCTTATAAATTATTTTTAAACTTCTTTTGTTTATTTGGCTTTTTTTTTTTATGTGGCAATTTTTTTTTTTTTTTGTAGATTGTGTGAAAATTTAAAAGTCATATCAGAAATGTTTCACTGGACACGTGAGAAGCATATGTCAAATTCCAACAAAATTCTCAATTTCCACCAAAGTTAGGACTAAATTCATAAAGTTAATATCGTTATGAAACACAATTGCAAATTTACATATAAACAGAATTAAAATTACAAATATCTTATAATTATGAGACTAATTTTACAATTTGACCTATATAATAACTAATTTCATTTTAATACTTTCATACTTGTCAGTCTATTCTTTTGGATTAAATAATAAATTTTATATTTTTAATTGCTTTATGTAATTCTAATATTTGTATTTAGTAATTTAGTAAACACATTACTTTTATTTAAATTTTTATATTTATTTAAATTATTTTTTTATACTTTTATTTTCTTTGTTATTTTTTTATCTTTTAAAATACTAAAAATTATTTTTGGTTTCAATTTTATTAAATATTATTTTAATATCAATTTGAATTTTTTTTCTTTAAAAAGAAGTTGGTTCTTGAATAAAAATAATTGTTTTTAGTTGAATATAATTAAACTCGTTTCTCACGCATGTGAAAAGTATGTTAGACCATCTCCAGTAATGTCCATTACTCTAGTGCAAATTATGTACTACTTTAGCGTAAAATTTACATACTCTCTCCAACAGTTTGCACTACTTTCTCCACTAAAAAATAATATGACACAATAATCTTTATTTTCTTTATTTTTAATATTTATTTTTATTACTAAATATTTGTTAAAAACATTATATATGTAATTTTATTTAACATTAAATTTTGAGATAATATTTATCTTACTTATATTCTTAAACTATCATATTCAAAAAATATATATGTAAATTTGAATGTCGGGTAATGTTATGCAATTCTATTTAAATTTGTATATAATATTTAAAATCTCATATACTTATTTAAATTATATTTTTATTATTATTTAAATTACACATCATATGATTTAAAAAAAACTTGATTTAATTTCAGTTTGAATAATTGAGATAAAAAAATTACAATATTAAATATTAAAAAATATATAATCATATAAAAAAGAAAAGAAAAAAAGTTGCGCAATAAAAAATCTGCGCTAAAAGTAGTGCAAAAATTTCAAAAACTTCAAATTGATGCAAAAAATAGAGTAATGCTGGAGAACGAAAACTAACGTCAAATGCCAAAGTAGTTTTTTGTTGGAGAAGCTCCTAGAAATTACTGCTAATTCAGATATTTTATTTAAATAAATAGGAGTGTGCATAGCAATTCTTATAATTTCAATATTCATAAATCATTGCCATCAATCAAGAAATCCCTTCCAATCTTAAATGTGCTTTGTCACACTATTATTGACGACACTCAAATGACGACACTACCCTAAATTTCATATCCCTCTTTCAATTCGAAATATCCTCACCGTTTTTGTTGATTTTACTATAATACCAACTATTAGGTCTATTTAGAATTGTTCAATTGTAAAATTCGATTTTGTTGATTGATATTAGAAATCGAAAATCATCCAGTTTAGATTTGTTAAAACTATAATTTTTTTAATAAAAATTTGGTACTTGATTATTAGTTTTCTTTTACTTTCGAATATTCAATTTGTCAATTGATTTTAAAATTCATACTATAATTTTCATGAAATTGTCTGGCGATTATTATTTTTCATTCCTTCTACATCATATGTAAAAATATTGAGATTATTATTCTAATTGGCTAGTAAAGTAATATTGTAAAAATTAAGACATTAAAGATTTTTCTGGACAAAAGAATAAATAAATATATATATATATATATAAATAATAAAATGATGTGTTGTTCCACTTAATAAGACTCAAAACCTGTAAATAAAATAAAATAAAAAGTAGATCAAATTATGGATGCTTTTACTTGTAAATAATTCAACTTAAATACTAGTTAAATGAATAACATAGTTGGAGCGGTGATGTTATTATTGAAAAAAGTTAAAATAATGTGAAACATAAAGAAGTTTTAGAAGTCATGTTGTAATTTAAATTGGACCAAATGCAACCATTTTTGAATTTCGATGCTCAAAAAATAGCACGTAACTAAAAATTTCAACCTCAATTTAAGTGCTAGTCAACAATTGTCTGTGGATTCAATGTAGGATTATATAATCAATAATAGCAGACATTTAAATAAAGATTCTAACTTCATCACAAAAGTTAGTTCAATTATGGATCGAGGTTTCACTCCAACTCCAATACCAATCCACAATTTCATATGAATCCGATGAAAAAATAACATGGTCGTCCCATAACCCACTGTGAAATAAAGATCATTCTCTTTTCACTTTGAAGCAAGTTTTGTCAAATGTACAACTTGAAAGGAAGTTAGAGCCCTTCTAGGGAAATTAATCAAAAGAAAATGATTAGGGCTATGTTTGTCTGGTGATGAATAAGAATGTTAGCTGCACATGTGAAAGTGGAATGATTATCCAGGCTGACATAGTATAATGTCTACTTGATTTACAAAAGACCTTCAATCATACGACACAGTTTTGGTCTGATGGGGCTTAAGTAGAAAGAGGGGTTTCCACTTTCCAGGCAGGATTGATTAGGCTGCAGGGGGACCCTCTGCATGTGCTAAATGTTGCTTTTATTGATTGCAGAAATTTCAGATGTAGCTGACAAAGATTTTGCTTCATGAACCTCTTCCATGGCAGAGAATTTCATTAGTGGTCGCCCCAAAATGCTTGTGGATTATCCACTACTTGCTCGTTCCAAACCAGAAGTCACATCTACTCAAAGACGAACAAACTTTGTGACAGATGACCCAAAAAAGAAATATATATAGAAGATTAGAGCGGATGGATTGAGGTTTTTGCATTGGTCTTGATCCGTTAGGATGGGCGACAGTGCCGACTCACTCACTTGTTGGGTTATGCGAATCTCTTTCTTGAAAAAACCAGACACCCAATGCTTCACTTCTCTTCCTTTTCTCCATCTCCAGTCTTTCAACCCAATTATATTACAAATTTCAATAATTACTATATAATATGTCAGATTCGAGCAATAATTTGCAGAAGCAATCAATCAAGAACGAGATAAAAATTGTAGACTTAAAAGAAAATACAACACCAATCTTAAGTGATTCGATCTAGTTCTAGATCTACGTCCACTGCAAAACGAGAGATCACTTCTTATTACTCAAGAAACAATGCAGAGTATAAGAGTAAACACTTCACTCAATCATGATGAACACTTCTCACGAATCTAACTGGATATGAACACTCAAGATTCACAACCCAGAAACTGAACTTCACTTCTCTCTCTCGATTTGCTTTTCACTCTTCACTTTTGTATTTTCTCTTCTCTCTTCACTTTTTTTTTTTTCTTCACCGTGTATTATAGATGAATGAATTCGCTGAATTTATTCACCCCTTCCCTCCTAGTTAGTTGAAAATGCAGCTAACCAACTTATCAAATAGTGGCATGAACTTCTACCACAAGCTAACTAACTAACTACACTGACTAACTAACTAACTGCACTAACTGACGCTTCATTATTAACTGATAATCATGAGCTACACTTAAACTCCTGATTAACATTTATCAATTATTTAATAATTATAAAATTATTTTTATCATGATTTGACAAATAAATTATAATTCATACTCTATTAAATCTAAAAACAAACACAATAATTAGAATATGAGTGAGTTTCTTCTACATTGAGTGCATCGTGCATTCATTCTATACTATTACTTTTTTTTAACTAAAAGTATTAATATTTTTTTAAGATAACAAATAAATAGCAATATTTTACAAATAAATAAATAGTACATTTTAATTAAATATGTAACACTATAGATCAGGTTGTACAGTGCACTTAATATAAAGAATAATTATGGGGGATCTCACCATATGCAATTATGGACTTATGGTGCATATATTCTGGGGACATAGCATAATTGTCTTTCAAAAAATAATTGAAGAGCTTAGGTTAGGGGTTGGTTTTAATGAATTAAAGTTTGTATAGTGATGTGTTTGATCAAATAATTCAAAAGCAATGAATGAATGTCTTTTGATTTTGGAAGTGTGAGAAGAGAAGCAATTGATAGAGGGAAGTAAGTATAGAAAAAGCCAAACTGTTCATTCCTGCAGAAATCAGCAAGACTACAGCCAAAAGGCTGCACAATGTTTCCCACCTAAACTTGCTTTTAACACTGCTCTCACTCTTACACTTCTGCACCCATCAAATCAACACACATTTTTGATTTATTTAAGGATCAATAAATCTTCCACCAATCCAAATTAATTTTGGAATTTTATTTCTAACCAAATAAATGATTAAATGATTATGTTGAACTAATATATTTAAAAATTTTACTTTTAAATAAATACTAAAAAATTATGTTTGTTTGAAATGAAATAAGATAGAATATGAATTTTAGATATCACGTGAGTAATAACAGAAAATGAGAAATATAAAGTGATGAAATATCAAATAAAGCACAATGGGTAGGATTTGGATGAGCAGTTTGATCCATCTTCATTAACATTCATAAATAGGCATGGGCACGGTTCCATCAATTTTGAAATCGTCGGTTTTTGGTTCATTTCTTTCATACATGTAACCAAAATCGTCGATTTTTTAAACTGGAATTAGTAGTCTTGAAATCAAAACCTCCGGTTTTAGGAAACGAACCAACTAGATTTTCATTCCGATTCCAAACTGAAATCGGGTCAACAATTAAATCGAACCATTGATCGCAGGTTTCGATTCAAAATAAAAAATGTGCTATGTCTATCCCTAAAGTGATAACTTTGTTAGTTTCAAATGAAAAATTCAAATTACATTCAAATTTTAATTTTTTCTCTTTAATGAAAACACATGTTAAACATACTTGTATGGCGTGATTTAGAGATATTTTTGTGTAGCTCTGTTGAAGTCTTTTACTTAGTCAAAATAATAATAACTGAGAATAGTTTTGTGATGCAATAAGTTAAAATGTGACATCAATCAGAAGGTGAGGATAATTGAGCAAAATTTATAAGCAAACTCAAACAGTATGGAGTCACTGTATATGTCTCTGCTGCATTAAACTCATATCTTTGACCAACAAACATTGTGGATGAGAATGATAATATCACAACTCTTGCATTTTTTTCCTCCAAAACCTAAAAGAACTATTTTTAACCGACATTACACATGTAATGTCTGTTAAAAATAAATCGTATACAAATTATATGCATAATAACAAATGATATTGTAAACAATAAGTTGTTACAAATAGTGTGTGTGATTTCTCCGACCAGTGTCAATATACATAATTTCTAAAAAAGTCGTTGATAAATACTGAACTCAAACAATTACAACCAGATTAGATATAGTATATTTTTTAATCTAAAAAGACACACAATTCTTTTTATTTTTATTTAATAAAATGTTCATTCTATAATGTATATTAATGATGAATAAAATTATTAAATGGAAAATGAAATGTTGATAAAGATAGGACATGCACACGAGCTTGACCACGAAATTGTGTCGTTTAGCTTTGTATCAAATTTGGCACCTTTAATCACTTTACACTTAGTTGCTTTGTGGGAAAATAGACATCCCATGTTAAGAGGGGCAAAAATATGGTAAGATCCACTTTGAGTTTGTCCCCACAATAACCACTTCCATCTAATCTTTTGGATAAGTCGATAAACCTTTTTGTTATTGCCAAAGCACCACACTAATTTAGTGTATGCAAATCCCATAAAATTGTTAGTTTTAGACAAGAGTTTTTAAAACTTAATGGGGCAAAGTGTTGTGATGTTGTAATTTTCTAGCTCTTGAGTTGTAAAAACGAGCGGTAAGAGTTCTGTTGTACGACGTGAGTTAAGACGGAGTCATGGGATGGCCTGGTCCGTGAGTCTCCTCTAGAGTTAACCAAATAACAAATATTGTATACACACATGGCTCATGACATAAATACATGTGACGCACATTACATACAAAAACGGGCCGAGAGGTGGAAGGGGGCCACTCGACTCCCCTTAAATTTTGAAAAATGTTGCACAATTACAGACTAGTCTAAAATTAAATGACTTTTCGTTCACTTTCAGTTTTAAAAGAGCGATTTTTTTCAAAATTAATAAAATTATGTTTCAACCTTTAATTAATTGATTGATTTTTTCTTTAATCAATGTTTTTAAATTTATTAAAATTAAAATAATTATTTTGGTTTCTATTTCATTTTGAAGTACAACATATAAAAGTAATTATTTTTTTACAATCCTTAATTTTACATCATACTGTCTATATTAAAATGAGATATTAAATTCAAAAGATACATTTATTTTTTAGTTGATTATTTCAGTTATATTTGAATATTAATTGTATATCGAATTTCAAATGTAAATAAATATTAACAAATATTTTTAAATTTTATTAAAAAATATTTTTAATACAGTTAATTAATTTATTGTAAAAACAAAACTCTTCTTTTTAAATGAAAAAATATAATTTTTATGCAAAATTATATAACTATACATACTTCTATTAATAAAATAATAAAAATGCTTTAATTATTTATAAACATTAATTAATTTAAAATTATATTATAATATATTTTTTCATAATATATTACAATGTGTGTATCATGAGACAATTCTAGTTCAAGGAAAAGCACACAAATCCTGATTCTATGTTCTTAATTCAGTTGCTTACTCTAAAACAATGAAAATTAAAAAAAAAAAAAAAAAAAAAAAATTCCGTCAATATCAATTTCAACTTCCATTTTCGTTTGGTCCCATGTCGGCGGGCCCCCCACGATTCTCACCTTACGGATTGTGATATATTGAGATATTAAATATTAATAAAAATACATAAAAAATAAAAAAATAATTAATTAAAAAGAAAATAGGAATCCTTCCTCGATAACAACAGCTTCTTTGTAGTTCGAAGGCGATTTGATGGAACTGTGTGCACTGTAACTGATCGTCAGTTCAATGTAGAAATAATATATTTTACTGCACAATAATATATAATAAAAATATATTAATATTAATATAAAAATATATATTATGAAATTGGATCTTCTATTATAGTAGAAAAAGTGAATAAAATACAATAATATAACTTTCGAGTACTTTTATATTTATGTATTTTTTTCTTTCCAAATTTTACAATAATTCACGGAAGAAAATGTAGAGATTTTATTCCATAATTATTTATATCAATATAAATATAAAGATTATGTAGTTCGATTATTTTAAAGTTATATCGTATTATCATTATTTTAGAAGTTATTTTTGTTAAATAATAAATTTTATCGCATTTTAATGTGAATAGTAGACAGTTCTTGAACTTACTACAAAAATTTTATTTACTAAAATCTATTAAAATGATACAATAAATTATAAAATAATATTATATAATTAAATAATATAATATATTTTTTTATTTTTGTAAAAATATTAATTTTTAGATCAAATTTATATAAAAAAAAGTTAATATTTTATTTATTCAAATTCAACACATGTATCAAAATAAAAATAATAATTCAATTCATATTATATAAAAAACATTTATATTTATACTTCAAATATAATTTGTTATTTAAAAATATATAATACTAATGTCAAATCAAAGATAAATATATATATATATATATATATCATACGTTAAACACGAATTACAAAAAAAATTAAAACTATAATTTCAATGAAAGAAAATAAAAATATTAATGGAATGTAGAAACAAATGTCAAGTCTAACAACTCTTAAATGTAAAAAGAATTAGAGATTTAAGAAAGTTTTTACTCAAATCAAATGGCATTCTCAATTTGCGGTAGATGTAAGAAATTAAGAATTTTATGTTTTTTATTCAAATTAATTTGAATTAGTTTCTTATGTATATTGCATTGTTATTCTCTAAACAAAAATAACAAATAATAAATCTCACTTTGAAGTAAATTTTAGAATTCAAATTCAATCTATAATTTCACAAATTCAATACAAACATTTGAAATAAATAAAAAAATTATTAAAATATTAAAATAATTATATATTTGAATAGTATAATATTTTTATTTTAAGAAAATATTTATTATTTTTATTCTATAAAAAGTGTTTACTATTTTTTATATTGTCTCAAATTCATATAAGAATTTATTCCATTTTCATTCAAACATAACACATATTTCAAATAAAAATAAATAATTAAACTTATAAAAATTTATTTCATATTTTGAATATAATATTTTATTTTAATATATACATATTTGTGGTCAAATTAAATATCATAAAAAGATTATTAATTTATTATATCACATATTTAAAAAAAATTGTAAATATTATTTAAATTAAAAATTATTAATTTTTTTTACATAAAACTACTTTTTCTAACATGCAATTTTCTTAATATATTTTTTAAGTAAAAATATAGAAAATCTTTAGAAATAATATTTTTTTAGCACAATTTTAGATGTTCTTCTTTATATTAAGTATAAATAAATACAATTTTTTAGAAATATTATCAATTTCTTCTTAATTGAAAGATGGTATAATAACGTGTTACTTACGGCCCAAAAATACTATGCATTCGGGACAATGTAGAACTTGATTTATAGTATTATTTATTTAATTAAAAGAATATATATAAATTTAAAAAATATTACTACAATTTTATTATCTTAAGTTTTTAAAGTAAATAAATAATTTTTTTAATTAAATAAATAATTATAAATTAAATGTGGCTCACTCTTAAATAGCATAATTACTGTAATTATACGGACAAGTAGAATAAATCAATACAAAAACATTACTTGCAAAAAAATCAGGCCACATCAGATGTCACATCAGTTATATTATATAAAAAAAATTAATAAAACAATTATCCATTGAATTGGCAATCAATAATCTATCATTAACACTAACCAACAAATTATGAAAGAGACGTTGATGAAACATAAAAGACCTATTTTTCCTTCTTATAAGAAAGAACTACTAGACTGGTTTTCTAGGACAGTTATACTTTCTTAGTACATCCTTTGGGGCCCACACATATTTAATTAATTTATTTATTTATACTGTAAGCCTTCTTTTACGACAGGATTATATATATCACAGTTTCACTTAAAATAATATTATTTTATTTCCACGAACTTTCTCAACTGATCATTCTCTTACAGAAGCAGAATGTTGTGATAGCAAAAGCCGATGATTAATAATGCATTTGCTTGCCAAATGGACAACGTCTAAGGTTGTAAATGAGCATAATTGAATTAAATATTATTTTTTAGAAACTAAATTTAATTCAATTAATTTTAAGTATTAAAAAAAAAAAAAAACATGTACGACGATCATCATGATTGATAATGGAGATATTTGTCTGTGTTGTTGGTCTCGTCATCTTTTTATCTGTTCTCCTGGTTGTAATGAGAATGTTTGTGATTATTGTGTTTTTATTATTTTGTAATAATTAAAAATTGATGTAATGATGCAGTGCACGAAAAATAGTTTAGGAATATTGGAGAAATATACATTTTGGTATAATGTGATTTATTTATTATGCAGAGGACCAATCACATGTGAAGTGCACCACAGCTTGTCATTTGCTCAACAATGATTCTGGATCCTAGAGAAATTAATACATCAACCAATTTATGATCGGTTTTTAGATTATATATATTTATACGAGTATTCTTACTTAGTTATATAGTTGTGTACGCTCGCACGATAGTTGTATGAAGAATAAAGAAGGGTGAAAGGAACCATTTTTCATTTTCACGATGAGGCCATGGAAAGAGGTGAGGGGAGGCGAGGGGAAGCAATTCTATTTTAGGCGATTGGAGTTTGAGGGAGGAAAAGGTGATGAAAAAGAACGATATTTTGTTATTTTTGCATGAAAAGTGGGTAGATTTTTTTAAAAAAATCTAATGTTAAAATAATTAAAACAAAATTGCTATTTTAATAAGGTACGTATAGTGTTACATTGCACAATTATAATAATATACATCAATTCTAAGAGTAAAATTATAAATTCACATCGATGTTGATAATGTCAATATTGTAACTCAATTATATTCTACCACTCAAGAAAAGTAGTTTAACAAACATACATCGTAATATTTCTCTTTTATATTTTTTTTTTTATTTTCTCTATAACATTATGAAATTAATATATTTCAATGTATTTTAACAAATAAATTATTCGATGGTTCAATTGCGAAGAAAAGTGAATTGTTTTTTAATTTTTGAAAGGAAGAAATTTAATTGTATTAAAAAGCTCTTCATAAGTATAGAGTAAAAAAAGAAAAATTAATTAAGGAGGATAAAGATGAAATCCTTGGTGAAAATTTAGAGAATAACAGTAGAGAAAGATATATAGTTGTTAATGGTGGCAGCCCACGTATGCCAATAATAGAGGGATATATGTATGTATTAGTCTCATATCATTGAACAAAGATTATGTGATCTTGTGGCGATTAGGCCATTACTTTATTTAATTTATTAATTTACTATATATATATATATTATCAGTTTATTTTCTATTACATTCAGAATTAGTAACCTACGAATTTTAGATGATTGTTGATTTTTATAAAATAATGATAAAAAAATATTTTTTTATCTAAATCTTTGTTTTTTTTTTTCATTTGATGCACGTGTTATTACTCTCCCACACTTTTATCTATGTTAGTATCCAAGCCTAAGTTATATTAAATGTAAAATGTTGGTGTCCCTAACTACATAAGATCATACAAATAAGAATGTAGCAAATAATAGTGTAGGAATTGGTTCTCGAATTCAAAGAGAGGTTATATGGTAATGATTAGGGATGTTAAAAGGGCCATGACCCGATGGGTCGGCTCGTTTAGCCAAAAATTATAGGGTTAAGGCTTGATTTTATTAGCTCGAGTTCGAACTAGTCCGCTCTGGGTTAGGGCTAGCCCGATAGGCCGAACTTTTCTTCTTGTTTGTCTATTTCTTAAAATCGAACTAATAATATACACCATTTTGAATTATTTTTCATATACCATATTTGAATTTTAGTAGAAGATGTTAAATTTATGTTTAATTACTAGAAGATTCTAAATACTGTCATTTAAATTTAGAACTTAAATGTAATATGATTTCAAAATTTATGACGTGAATGCTCTTAAAGCTATAATTGAGAGCATGAATTCGTGTACGTCACTTAAATATTTGAATCTTTAAATTTTGTATAGTGATAAAATGTTATAAAATATATAATTTTTTAATCTTATCTAAAATTGTATTTTAAATAGAGTATATGCATTTAATTAAAATTTTAAATTTAAATATATAATTTGACTATTTCGACTCATAGCCCGATAGTAGCCCGATTAGTCCGAAAACCGGTAGGATTAGGGTTATGTTCACTATAATACAAGCCCGTTTAAAATGAACCGATTAAACCGAGGCCCGATTAACCCAAAATTCGTTAGGGCTTGTCCGAAACGACAGGGCTAGTCCGTTTAACATCTCTAATGATTATCGATTTTGAGACAAGACGGGGAGCTAGATGATTAATATATGGAATTAACTAAATTAATAAAATATTAATATTTAAATGATAATAAACAAGAGGAGGGGAGAAAGAATTTTCAAAATATTTGGACACTACTCCATGTTTTTTCTATTATTCAAGGTGCATGTATACAGGACAATGTGTGGATCTAAATCAACTTTTCTAAGTCAAAAAGTTGCTTGTCCTACAAGACATGCATCATCACATTCACATACAGTACATCAAATCATAATTATATTTAAATTAATATGCCAAAATCAATATTTTTAAACAAAATTATACGAATATGTCTTTGAAGGATAGTCTAGTTGGTGGATCATCTAAACAACGAAAATATAAATTACATTTTTATTATTTAGTTATTGTCTTTTAAATCGACTCAATCACACAAGCATCTTTATGTTCGATTTACTTTTTTAATATTGCTTGGATTCTATTGAACGACACTCAAAATAAATCTAATTTTTGAGCAAAATTTTCCTCGACATTTTTATCATTAACAAACACTGCACATAAAGAAATATAAGAAACAGTGAGTCATGTAACTTTGCTAAGTACTCCTTCTGTTCATAATAAATTATGTTTAAGATATTTTGATTTTTTTTGTTAAATAAGTAACGTTTTATAGTTTTCAAACTTGGCTATAATATTTTTTTTCTTCTAATTTATCATTAATTTTGTTTATGAGTGTAAAAAAAATTAATATCTCATTTTTAATAACTATTAATATTTTGTATTAATTAACAGTATATTACGTACTTATTTTATTTCTTAATATATGAAAAAAAAAAGACTTAAAATTACTCTTTTTTAAATAATAGGAAGTATAAATATTAATTAAAATCCACAAAAATGGCAAGAATTGCACTTCCAATCAAAACTAATCCAAAGTAAAATTTGAGAAAAGTGACCAATCATTATATATGTAATGAAAAAAAGAAGAAGAAAAAGCCCGCCTACACTGCAAAATATCACACCATTGACTATACATCGGGTGTCATGTGCAATTCAATATATAATATTACTTCTTTAACTAAAAAATATTATTTATTTATTTATAAAATATTATTAGTAATTTATTATTTTGAAAAAAAATAGCAAAATATTTTGAGTAAATAAGTAATATTTTTTCATTAAACAAGTAATATTATGAATCGGGCGCTGGTGCATCGATGCATAAAAGACTCACTTATATATATGGGTGTTAGTTTGTTATTTTTGTAACGCCTGAAATTGCGTACCACATAATTTTTACTTTTTGAATTATTTGTATTTTTATATTTTTATCTCTTTTTTTTATTGGCTTCTGAACGCATTGAAGTACCAACAATTTCTGCATATGGTCTAATAAATTAGAATAAATTGCATCCCTAAATGCAGACCATTTATTTAAATACTATTATTTTATAAGATATATTTAAATAAATCGAATCCGTAAGTCGAATCTTGGGTCAAACAAGATATGCCAAGTTAGGTCCTAAATTTTGACAAAATTTAAGATGAAATACCAACGAGTGGAGGATCAAATAAATTTGCCCCATTTTATTATTTTTTTAATTAAAATATGTATTTAGTCATAATATTTTCAATTACATGTAATTTCAACCGACTTGTCATGAGATGATATACAAAATTATTTTAAATTATTATTTATATGTTTTTAAAGTTATTAAACATATCATTTTATTATTGTATATTTTTTTACAAATGGATTAAAATTATCTATTAACTTTAAGAGGAAATCACGAGAACTGATCTTGTTCTTCTTAGAAAAATATTTTTTTTTCTTTTTTGTTTATGCCTAGAAAATTCCCCTTTTTTATTTTTTATTTTAAGTTTGGCGGAAAAATAACTATATTATCTTTAATGATTTGAGCTTATAAGGTTCAATGGTCTCAAATTTCAAGGTTTATGGCTCTATAGTTAGAGCCTCATGGATTATTTAAAACATTGGTCCTTTTATCATACAATAAACAATAGAAAAGGATAATTTTTTGAAGATTAAGTTTTTCGTACATCAGTTCTGCTTTGTATTTATAATAATAATTTTTAAATAAATAATTAATATTTTTCAATTAAATAAGTAATATTGCAAACTGAATTGCATGGAACATTCGAGATATAAAACTTTTAGCGGTCTTTCTAACAAGAACAAGAGAACATATTTCCTTAAGCGTGTGTAAAAACTGTTGCCCCTCGACTTTAATGATACGCAATTTTAAACATTTTGTATGATTTTATTTATTTATTTATCTTTTTTAAAGAAGAAGAAAAAAAGACATAAATATTTGAGGTTCACCATGTCTATTTTTTGTATGTATATATATAATTCTATAAAAATAATTATCCACTCACCTCCCACCGCTAACATTTCTATTACTTCGCATCACCAAAAATATATTGTTTCTATGTTAATTATATATATATATATAATTAATTAATTACAGAATAAAAAAATATTAAAATGCAGAAAGAATATAAGTTTGACATATAATTAGTATGTCACATATAAAACATTAGTTTCAATCCAAAATCCATAATAATCCTTTTCTTTCCCTTTTTTTTTTTTATAAGGTTCACCAGTTTAATTCGACTTGCTGCACAAACGGAATATTGTATTAAATCCATAATTATTATTCCATCGGTTCTAAGAAATATAATTTTTTAAAAGTACTTGTTTTTTTTTTAATTAGTTGAATTTATGGATAATAAAAATTGTAAAAATTAAAATTTATAATTTTAAGAGATCGTAATCTTATCAAATTAGTAAAAAAAATAAAAGTTATTCAATTAAAAATATGACTGTTTTTTTAAAAAGGAATAGAGTATTAATTTATTTCCAAAAAGCAACCATAATTAATATTAATGCTTCTAAACAAACAACCACTGGTTTATGGAGGAGACAATTCTGAGTCATGTGGTAGCAAGATTTGTTCTTTTTTAATATAGGATTAGAAAAAAAAACATGTATTCTTACCTAATTTTACTGACCCCAATTATCTTATTGCAAATTAATACCATTATTTATTCTAACATTATGTGTATATTATTTATATTATTGTATATATATACTGTATTATTATTATTATTATCATCATCATTATTATTATTATTATTATTATTATTATTATTATTATTATTATTATTATTTACCAAATAAAATTATATTTGATCAATGAACGACCTTTGTTCCCCAATTTCTTCTTATCCAAATAAGAGATAACTTTCAAATTAGGGGTATAAATGAGTTATGTTATTGAATTTTTAATATTTTGTTTGAGATTTATTTGATTATTAATCGAATCGAGCTTTTATCGAGCCGAATACGAGTCGAGCTCGAGTAGTTTGATATTTTACACTTGTTTTAACAAATTATGCGTAACGAGCTCGAGTTCAAGTCTAGCTTTAGATTTTATCAAACGTAACAGTGTGTTCAAGCTTGTTTGATATTATTATCAAACCGAATTCAAACGAACTTTTAACGAACGAACTTTAGTCGAGTATTGAACAGCTTGGTTTGATTTTCAGCCCTACCTCAATGCTTCGAAACCATGATAATTATTCTTTGTGGAGCCGATTTTATTGGGCACAAATTTATATGAGATTATATTTCATAATGTAATTTTGTAAAACAAAGCTCAAGTTTCTTTTATTGTTTTTCAAAATTTTCGGTGTTCTTATTTTTATTCCCTATACTTTTCTTTTTTAATTAATTTTTTGATGTACTTTAGTGTTTCTTTTTTTTAAAATCAATTTATTTAGTGATTTTATTTCTTATAAAGTATTTGTGAGATGATTCTCATTTTACTTATGCCCATTTTCAATTAGGAAGGAATACTTTACATACTTTCCAAAGATCATCTTTTACCAATTTTAACTTTTCCAAAGATCGTCTTTTACCAATTTTAACTTACTTTGGTCAAAAGATTGAGATACTTCGCTTACACCCATCCGGACCCTATACAATTGTGAACAATTTTCTTGGTCTTGATGGTCAGAATCAATTCCAAATTTTACGTATGGGAACCAAATTGTTATTGTCAAAGCAATTGATGTATGCACATTCCAATTATTACGGTCAAAATCGATTAATATATAGATATTTTGACTGTTATGGTCAAAATCGATTAGTATATGTACATATTAATTGCTATTATCAAAATCGACTGCAATATGCACACTCTAATTACTATGATTGAGATAAATTGTTACTAGATTACCATCAAGATTAGGAGCTGTCCCAACGTTTGGTCTCAGACTCTTGTATCTTCGTAAGATGAGTCATCAGTTTTATTGAGGACAGTCCAAAAATTTAATTTTTAGATTAAAAATATGTAAAGAAACAAAAACTTCTCTAATTTCATTGGCAAAATATTACTTTTACCTCTCCTCCCTGTTTTTTTATTATTATTATTATTTTTTTGAGATTTTTCTTGGAGATATGATTTTATAACATAGTGTGCACGCATTGATCGAATATGGGTACAAGATAGGTTCCAAGCCCAATATTTTAGTTGGTAAAACTGATCTTTCCCCACAAATTTTTGCTCATGTACTTTGTATTGTAATTCCTGACCTGTCCTAAAAGGAGCCTACAATTCAAATCCAGGATCCAAAGGCATCTTCTAACCGCTATTATTTAGCTTGCTTTGTTCACTGTGCCCATACCCTCAGGCCCCCCCCCCCCCCCCCCCCAACCCCTCCTTCCACTAATTCATTTCTGAAAGTAAAGCAAGGAACATAGCTGCCATCCCCGTGTGTCCTAATCATGAGTTCTTGAGAGAGAGAGAGGGAATGAGAGAGAAAGTGAGGGACAGGAATTCCATCAATCAGATGTCAATGGACGTTTATATACAACGTTCTCTGCTGCCTATATCCACGATTTAAGCCATTCCCCTCCTTCACACACACACACACACACTTGTTCACATTTTCTCTCCCAGCCAGTGATAAAGAAGAAGGCCCTGTTGGTTTGTTTCTCCATCTCCAATTCCCAGCAATGGTGAGTGAGTATCTGCATTTCTTGACACAGTCAACTTCAATTGAACAGGCCATCAATGGGCTTCGGCTAATAATACTGCTGTTGTTATGTGATGAATTAAAACAGGGGGAAGACGCAGAACCAGGGTACAGCACTCTAAACCCATCACGAATCAAAGGCAAAGGAGGATTCAGAGCTACTTCTTTCATTTACGGTCAGCCCAGTTTTTCAATTTTTTAATTTTTTTTAAAAGAAATTTAAGTCTGAGCAACCTAGGTTTCCGGGCCTCACCGACTGACTGGTGAGGACACCATGTGCCCCTCTTTCTCTCTCTTAACATGTGTGATTAATTTATAGCGTTGGCGGCATTGGAGAACATGGGTGTGGTCGCAAACATGGTGTCACTGGTGCTCTACTTCTCCTACAAGATGTATTTTGATCTGTCGAACTCAGCGAACACGCTAACAAACCTGATGGGCTCAACTTACTCGCTCTCCATTGTTGGCGGCTTCATTTCCGACACTTACCTTAACAGGTTCCTCACCTGTGTCATTTTCGGGACGCTCGAAGTCCTGGTAATTATTACATTTAATTTAAAATCACTGTTTATCCCTTTTCACACTCAATTTCTGACTTTAGGGCAAGATTGTTCAGAAACTGTACATATTGCCCCAATTAAAAAACACAAGACTTTACAGCCCAGATGTTTGATTTTCTCCTTTTTCATTTTTAAAAATATTTTTCCAGTGTTCACCTTTTTCAGCTTGGGGGTCACCACCTTTATCGGTTTCTTCCCATTCCTAGTTGTTTGTGTAGCATGTGCTACGCAAGAAGTGTTCTCTCTCTCTCTCTCTCTCACACACACACACACACTAAATTTTCTCACTATAGTTTTTAAATTCTGACACAAGGTTGAATTTCATATTTTACTCCTTCCACTCCGTAAATATAGTAACTTTTCATTTATCTGTCCATTTCTATATTATAGTCAACTTTTTTTTTATATTAAAAATGTATTATTAAGTATTATTTCCTTTAATATTCCTTATATACCTTAAAAATGCATTGAGTAATTTATCATTTATATTTACCATATTTCTATTAATATTACCCTCTCTGTCACCATAGTAGCTCGATTTTCCATTTTTGCCCATCCCAAAATTATATTAGTATAAAGTATTTATATTTGTAGTGTTTTTAACTAAAAATTCTACATAAAGGTACATTAAAACTATTTTTTAATTTTTACTATGGGACAAAATGAGTTCTTATGATAAAAAGTTATAAATATATTGAATAAATTTCTAAAATTATGAGAAGAACGATGAAAGAGAAAGCTATCTTACATCGAGATGTCACTTATTAATTTAATAATATTTATTTAAAAAAAAAAAGATAATCTGCAATATAAAAGTGTCATCGAGGATATAATTACGACACAACTCACTCGTGGAATGTTCCTCCCTTTGACAAGACACGACAACCACTCCCTCTTGATAATTAATGTTTTTTTTTGGGCGTACGCTCTATGTAATAATTATATTTTTTTGGGCCTAGGCTTTATCGATGATGACAATTCAGGCCCACAGCGAAAGCCTGCTACCAAAGCCCTGCGGCAAGCCCAGTTGCGTCAATGGTGGACCGGCGGTCTATTTCTACACTTCCTTGTGTTTGCTGGCCCTGGGAGTGGGTGGGGTTAAGGGCTCACTCCCGGCCCTCGGGGCCGACCAATTTGACCCCAAAATCCCAAAGGAAGCTAAGGGCCTGGCTAGCTACTTCAACTGGCTACTGTTGAGCTCTGTTGCTGGCTCATCTCTGGGTGTCACTGTCATCGTTTGGGTCGCCACCAATAAGAACAACCACAATTGGTGGAAGGGATTTCTCATCACGGCGGTTGCGGCCTTTCTGGGCTATGTTTTTCTTGTTATTGGGAAGCCGTATTACAGGCTTCATGTTCCTAAAGATAGCCCCCTTACGAGGATCGCACAGGTGCGCAATTATTTATTGAAACACATCATCATTAAACACACTGTCTGTGTTGATTATGAGATTTAAACATGAGATGGAATAGACTATGCAAAGAGTAGCATTTTACGACTTGGATTCTTGATTTGTGCATGTGATATTTGAAAGTACACACGAACCACTCATTACTTTTAAGATAAAAGTATTCATGACGACATACAACATCAACTATTTCAAAATATACTTCATTTTAACCTACATGTTGTTGTGTTTATAAAATGACATATATATATATATATATATATATATATGTTGTGAAGTTGGAATAGGAGAAAACGAAGGTATGATTGATTTAAAATCCCATGCAATCTTGGGTTTGGGCTCCTGAAGAGTCTCTAACATTAAAACAAAACTATATTTTATGCGCTAGTCTGCACGATTTTGTGTTTGGGTTCCTCCGAAGTACCATATTCTTATCGAGATATTGTACACCTATACTAAAATAAACCCAGGATCATATTCATTGGAGAAGTAACACTGTTATTTCATGATATATACTTCATGTACAATTTTAAGGTATTTTATACTTCCTAATTAAACTGATGTATTAACTGTGTTGCATGTCAGGTTATAGTGGTGGCCATAAAAAATGGTCGATTATCTTACCCAGAGAGCCCCAGTGAGTTATACGAGATCAACGAAAAAGATTCTGAATCAACAAAACTTGCACATACTCAACAATTTAGGTAAGTTTTCTGCAAACTATATTTGTTCTACATATTTATTGGTATAATGTATGTAGAGAAATTGTGATGCAATAATGTCATACAATTGTTTTGGAAAAAATGCCATGAAAGTCGCGCAGTTAAGTCGTGATGGTGTCCGCGACTTTTGTGGCATTCTTTCCGAAATATGTGGGACTATACATTTTTTGAAATTCACTAACTTTGTAGGAGATTTATCAAACTAAACATCACTTAAACTATAGGTGGCTAGACAAAGCAGCAATTCTTCCCCACGACATAGAGCCGTCGCCATGGAAAGTGTGCACAGTAACACAAATAGAGGAAGTCAAACTTCTAACAAGAATGCTGCCAATAATTGGCAGCACCATCATACTGAATACATGTATGGCCCAACTCCAAACCTTCTCGGTCCAACAGGGGTATCGAATGGACCAACATTTGGGCTCCTTCCAAGTCCCTCCTGCATCGATCCCCGTCATCCCGTTACTCTTCATGATTGTCCTCATCCCAATCTACGACCGTCTTTTCGTCCCTTTCATTCGTAAATTCACCAAACACCCATCCGGCATCACGCAGCTGCAGCGTGTGGGTGTCGGCCTGGTGCTATCGGCCCTGTCAATGGCGGTTGCAGCTTTGGTTGAAGTCAAGAGGAGGAACCAGTCGTTGAAGAATCCATTGAAGCCCATTAGCCTCTTCTGGCTGGCTTTTCAGTACGGCATTTTTGGTATTGCAGATATGTTTACACTCGTGGGATTACTCGAGTTCTTCTACAAGGAAGCGCCTACCGGAATGAGGTCGCTCTCAACTTCTTTCACTTGGATTTCGCAGTCGTTTGGGTACTTCTTGAGCAGTGTATTTGTGGATATGATAAATTCGGTGACGAAGAGAGTTTCACCTAGTAGACAAGGTTGGTTGCATGGACAGGATTTGGATAGGAATAATTTGAATTTGTTCTATTGGTTTTTGGCGATATTGAGTGGACTTAACTTCTTGAACTATCTTTTCTGGGCAAATCGGTATAAGTACAAAACTGATGATGATCAGAATGATGGTAGTGCTGCAGCTACGCCAGAAGTGCCGATCCTCAAGGCGGCAGCGGCGGCAGAGGACGAAGTTTCTGAGGCAACTAACGGCGGCTCTCTGGTGGAGGAAACCAAGGGGAAATGCTGATAAGGTTGATGGGAAAATAGTTAAACATGGTGCAAGAAATTAATGGACATAGTTATATATATATATATATATATAGTGGTGTTGGCTTTCGTTTCTCCAAATATATTTTTTCTTCTTACATTTGATTTTTTATAAGGTTTGTGTGTGGTTTTGATCGTGTTCTGAGAAATTATTTCATGAAAAATGTGTTTAGTTATCTTTATTTAAACGCGCTCTCACGATACTGCTGTAAAAAGGTTTGTAACGAATTAAAGATTATTTGTTATATGAATCAAGAGTACATGGAGATGGAGCTTCTTTCTTTACAAAAAGAAATCACAAATAATTTGTTTAAGGTTGCATTGTCCCACCAAATAATGGCTGAAAATTGAATTATGTCAACAGCTTTGATCAAAATTTATAGAAAATTCAAAAAAAAAATAATAATAATATTTTATTTATATATTATTTCAAAATTTATCTCTTTATTTGGTAAAATTTTGAACATCAAATATATATATAATAATTCAAACATATGTGTACTTTTCCCCCCTTCTCAGAGTCAATTTTATTGTTGGGCCAAACCCCAAAACAGTAAAGCCGACCAGGATTTGGGCTTAACCATAACCTACAGCGGCCCACCCTCATCCCATCCCCCAGTGGCCGCAGCCCAATTATTCAATATAATATTTTTCTTGTAAAAAAAAGATAAAAGAGAAAAATTAAAAACAAATTGATACAGAAAAAATACACTTCATTAATTTTAATCTAGTTATTTAAAGATCATTGCCTAAAAAAACGAAAAAACAATATTTACATTGAACCCGAAAAAAATATTATTTTAAATTAAAAATGAATTGCTTAATTTTTAAATAGTATTAATTTGAACGCTATACCTTATCATAAAAAAATAGATTTATTAAAGTATACCCAGAAGCGCCAGCATATATCGAGCATGGAATTTATATATTTTTTGTGGGCACCGGCTATATGCAAAAATATCATCAAAATGTTTGGATAACATAATTTTAAACTCCAAAAATAAAGTAGTTTTTTGTTATAAATAGAAAATCTATTTAATAGCTTTTTCAATTATAGAAATATAATTGTATTTTTGGAAGAGAGTCCAAATTCGTAATCAATCATGGGACATATTTAATAACCCATAAGAGGCAAAAAGGGGTTGTGGAGGAGGCAATGCGCGCCAACAATAAGAGGTGCGCCGTGCACGCAACGATGACCGCCGGGACCCATAGCTCACGTGCCAACCGGGGGGCCCTTGTCACGTGACACCACCTCTCACCTGTCTCTTTGCATAAGTGTCGACTTTGACCAATCGTGCCTCACCAAATAGTGAACCTACACACACAGCATTAGGCCAATTGTGGTTCCAATTTAATGTTCGATCTAATTTTATTACATATCAACTGGAGATTATTTGATTCATTATAAATTTGATAATCTTTGGCATACTTTTTAATGTAGATTAATTTTAAATTTACAGCTATATAGAAATAGGACAGTTAGATTAATTTAAACAAATATTATTTTTCGTCTAAAATCAGCTCTCTATTTTTAGAAGCCGTAATAATTAATTATTATTATTTTTTATTTTTTTACTTTAACTTTTAAAAGATTATAACTTTTCATTTCAATTTCATTTTTTGTGAAAAATATATCAAATTAATTATTTTTTTACGGCCCACAATTTAATATTTATATCGTATATATAATAATAAAATATTAGTTTTTAAATATAAAATATTATTTTCATACATTAATTGTGGTATATTTTTATATTGTTGGATTTTTTAAAATATTTTTTATTAAAATATATTTTATATAATTATATATTTTATTTTTAAAATTATATTATTATAACATGCCTTATCCCGTTATTTGCTTCATTAAGTCTTAAAAGGGTATTTGAAAATTTCAGTAGTATTATAATAATTATATACATAATAATAACTTATTTTATTACTTTTATTATATATATATATATATATATATATAAGCTACACAAAAGTACAAAAATAGTACAATAGATTTGCATATGTTGCATGTTGTTGAGTGGCAGAGATCGCCTCCAAAGTCACGTGAAAAGGAAATGCCTCTTTATTTTTTTACCCTATATATGATTTATCAGTATTTCCCTCTCGCCTCAATTTTTATTTAATTTTTGTCGGCAGTATTCGGCTCCATTTAATTTTCAAAATAATATTAATTTTTATAAAATAATTAAAATTGTGGCTAATATGTAGTTTAAAATTGAATAAAATATTGAAGTTCATGGACCACAATTAAAAACCCTGAACGTGGAAGAAATACACCCCCATATATAATCAACAATTATTTGAAAATTAAAGCAAGTTATGAATAAGATCTCTGATTAATTTTATTTACAATTTAAATATATATTTTAAAATTAAAAACACATCAGCACAATATATGTAATTTCTCTTTAAATGAATTAAAATTACTAACTTTCTTTTCAGAGTAAATCTCATGTGAAATGGTTGGACGTGCGACACGATTTAAAGTATTACTTTCTGACTATAAAGTATCACTGCTTTTTAAGGTAATTATCAGCAATAATACATTTTAAAAAATAGTGATATTTTATAGTTAGACAAATGACACTTTATAATTAAAAACAAGTAATATCTTAAATCGTATCATAAATACAATTGTTTCACAAAATATTTTGCGTTTTTTAATATAAAAATAACAATTTATTTAGGGGAGCAGTAATCATTCAGAGGGGCACCGTAGAGAAAGCGTAAAAAGACTAGTGCAGCGAAGAACGCGGTTCCCAGAGATATACACCCCTCAATCTACGCCGTCCATCTAAATCTATCACCTAGACCTTAGCGGTGACCGTAAAACGTGTTGTTTTTCTTGTCATCACGTGTAGGGACAGACCGCACTACCCCCTTGCCTTCCCTCTATCGCTCATACAGCTGTAATGTTAACAATAATAATAAATTAGTTATTTTTTTAATTAATGTTTATTTTCGTAGAAAAATACCTTTTTTATTTCTTTTTTGGGAGGTAGAAAATAAACTTCTTCTGGGAAAAACAGGTTTGAAATAGGAAAGCTTTTTAAAAAATAATTTTTAAATATATCTCATAATCAAATACATTTTTATTAAAAATGGAAAATATATATTTTATCCACCAACTACATAGTTTTGTTATATGTATGATCGTATCCGTATCCATATAAATTGTGCATCTCGGAGGACTTTTTTCGCATACACAGAAAATAATACTTAATTACAAAAAAATAATATTTTATAAAAAAATTAATAATATTAGTAATCGACGTTAAATCCTAACTAATTAAAAACCAATGGTATGGATTATACTACTGCTGAATAGAACAAATTCTGAACAACAATTCCATAAAGAAAAATAAAAATTGATATTTTCTTTTATTAAAAATAATTAACCCAATTTTTTGAGCGGGGACATCGTCATTAAACTTTAGACTTTTATTAAATAACAGTAAGATGATATCACTAGATTATTTAACATGTCTCAAATAATCGAGAAGGGAAAATTAGAAAATGAATCAATAATATTCGTTACCTTTATATAATTTTCAAAGAATATTAAAAGAAAATTTTATAAGATATTATTCGTAATATTTATTCATAATTTTCTTTTGTATTATTCCCACCCTAACTTAACTATGGATTACAAGAGAACCAAATATTCAAAACGTAGGCTATACTTACACTGCTTAGTTCACACAGAACTTCTGAAAGTTTGAAAGATTGTTGACCCCTGAGGCAGTGTTGAAAGATTGTTGACCCCACTGCTTAGTTCACACAGAACTTCTGAAAGTTTGAGAGATTGTTGACCCCTGAGGCAGTGTTGAAAGATTGTTGACCCCTGAGGCAGTGTTTAATACGTCTTATAGGATCGGATAAGGATTAATTATCTACCCTTATTCGATGTTTACTTCATAGGTTGAAAAAGTACCACAAATTCCAGAGCTTTGAGATTGGCACAAAGACCGAGAGAAAAATGGGTGATATGGTATCCGGTCCATTGTGGTCGGATACTTATTCCCATGTGGTAAGGCAGTGATGGAACTACATTTATACCCTCCACACAAAACAAAATAAACAAAAGAAATTCCTAACTTCGCGTTTAATGAAAAGTAAGTTTAATTTCTTGAAGTAAAAGGTACGAATTATCTCTTAAATTAGTATCTTAGGTTTAAATTGGATCATAAATTATTTTTTTGTACAAATAGGACCTCCAACTTTTAAAATATATCAAATAAACTTCTGAACTTTTAAAATAGGTCAAATAAACCCTTCAAATTTAAATATATGACAAATAAGACTCTCTTAACTATTAAATAACTAAACATACTTTAAAAATATTAAATAAATCTAAAAATCAACAAATTAAATCATAAATATACTTAAATAAATCAATAAATTAATAAAGTAAAATTTAATAATAATTTAAATATAAAAAAGGATTTGAAATGTGAAGATTTGTTATAATTTTTAGATATTCTATTTTTATTATATTTAAATCATTGAAGGTCTTTTGATATTTTTTTATGTATTAAATAACTTAGATTTTATCATTTAATTTTTAAATATTTATTTTATTTTATTTTAATATTTATTTATTTATTTAAATAGTTTTTAAATTTAATTTATTGAAATAGTCTACTTATTTGAAAATAAGAAGTTTAGAGACTTTTTTTTTTTTTTTTATCAATTTTTAAAGTTAAATATCCTATTTATATAAAAAAAATAGTTCAGAATTCAATTTGTACATGATGTACTAGTTCAGTGGTTAATTTGTACATTTTTTCAATTTCTTCAATCAAGAAATAACTTTTGGATGTGTAGACCTCAATCTTGTTGTTGTGAGTTAAATTCATAAAAGATGATATCGAGCATGAGCCTTTTATTTTTTAATTCTTCGTTCTCACTTTTGTATTTATTTTTCTTTATAAATTTTTTATTATTCTATTTATACTTTGTGATGTGCACTTTGAATTCCTCTTGTTGCATACTTTACTTATAATAAAAACTTTCATTTGACAACTTCTTGTAGTTTTCTTCTTACATTTATTAGATTCTTCTTCAGTAGACAACATAAGAAATACTAGGGGCACTAAATACTATATATAGTTTGTTTGGGATTTTTAAAATTTAAACATAAATATCATAACAAAACCCTTACAATCCAATAAGCATGAATGAGTACAATCTATCATATTTAATTTCGCTAAAATAGTGAAACGGTTGCACGTGTGACACAATGTAAGGTACTACTTATTTAACTAAAAAAGTTTTCTTTGTTTAACTATAAAGTATCACTATTTAAAAAAAATAGTGATACTTTATAATTAAACAAGTAATACTTTATAGTTAAATAAGTAATACCTTACATCGTGTCACACGTGCAACCATTTCACAGAAGAGCTACTCGTTTAATTTTGATTCCGCAATAAATTGACAATTTTCTATAATGTGACTATCTTAAATGTCTTGCACCAAAACAAAGTTCAAATAATAAGTAAAGAAAATATAAAACTTCTAGAAAATTACTAATATTGAAAGTATATTAAAAAAACTTAAAATTTCAAATAAAAAAAAAAAAAAAAGAAGACAAAGAAAACCACAATAAAAACCTTAAAAAAAGAAACTAAAATATTGAAAATTAATTTTTCTTGCCCTATCTTACAAATAATATATTCCAAGATCCCATACATTTCTTCCTAAAAAAAGTAGATTACTTATTACAAAATAAGAAAAACATAAAATTTTATATGATCATGGAGATAATTAAATATTAATAAATGTCATATATATTCATAACTTACCATAAAATTGAACAATTAATAAGTAAAAAAAACATATTATCTTCTATTCAAAATAAGTGACGTTTTTACACATATTAAGAAATAAATAAAATACCTAGTATAATTTAAAACATTAATGGTTATTATTAAAAATTACATTATATGTACATTTACAATAAAATTAAGGATAAATTAGAAAAATAATATTAATATTTACCTGAAAAGTAGTAAAACATCAGTTATTGTATATCAATTTAAAATTTTTAAAACATTATTTATTTTGGGTAGAAGAGAGTAACATTTTATCAGTAAATCTTAAATATTAACAAATGGTATATATAATTTATACTTTATCGTAAAAATTAACTATGACACAAATATAGCATAAATAAATGGAGTAGTTTGTAACTTTGTATATCACAGTCACTTAATCTCTAATTAAAGTAATTTTCTCTAATTCTGAACTTAGAATATTTAGAATAAATTATATATAAATAATTAAAAAGAAAAACAATCATCCAATTTTGATATTTTAGAGGGATTGAAACGGTAAAAAAATTAAATTTCGCGAAAACTTTTTGAATGATTCTAAACGTGACTTCGTTTATGCCTTTGGTATCTCCTTTTTGTGTATGTATATGTGTATGTATATGTGTGTGTACATGTGTGCGTATAAACTTTTTATCTTGAAACGCCAACGCCCGGCAAAAACACCTCACCGCTCTTCACTCCTTAAAAGCACTGCTTTATTGATTAGATCTCCATAATTCCTTCTTATTAATAAAAAGGAAGGAGACCAATAATAGATCAGCCTCCTCCAGCCCCAAGAAAAATCTACCGCATGTTCCAATAACCAGATTCACAGAATTGTGCGGCGCCCCATACAGATTTGGTGCTTGAGTTGCACTTTTATAGAGTTCGGAAGCATTATATTCTTACTACAACACATCAATAAATAGCACTTACTATAGGAGCATAGATTCTGTGTTTTGCTGATTTTTCTTCTTTTGTTTTAAGATTTTCTGTAGCTTAAAAGTGGGTTTCATGGGGAGGCTGGTGGAGCTACGGGTTTTCATTTGTATTTTGTTTGTTTTGAGCAAATGGGGAGTTACAAGTTTCGAACTTAATGCGTTTTCTATCAAGAATAGCTCAGATGTGTCACTTCTGGAGTCTATGTCATATTTGGAATCTGTGTATGGAGTGTCTGCTGCAGCTGTTCCTCCCAATGCTCTCATGGTGGGTCTGACTATTGTTCAAGGAGCTGCTGCTAAAGGGGCAGGTCCTCTCTCTCTCTCTCTCTCTCTCTCTCTCTCATACTGGGATTTTGTGTTCTTTCATCTTGTTAATGTAATGCTATTCCGCCCCTTTTCTGGTTTGATTTTGTTATAATTGTGTTGATCTGATTTACATTGGAGTTCTTGACGCCCTCACTCCTTTTCTGTTAAATGCATGTTTCAGATTCTCATCTATTCTGAGATTTTCCGTTCTCTTCCAAAATTTAATTGAAAAATTCGAAGGGGTTGTGTTTCATTTGTTGTTTTGTTGTTCATTTTGTTTAATCTTTATTTAATTTATACTTTCCTCTACTTTGTGGATGCTTCAAATTTATATTTCTCTCCTGCATATTCTGTTTATTTAACTAATTTTCTGGTTGGCGTAGTTTAGTTTTAGAATAGTTGTGTGAGTGCTTTCTGAGGGCAATGATGAGTTTCTTTTTAGTGCCCATTGTTTCAAAATTTTAATGCCTGATATGGAGCCAGCTGGATTGAGACGCTTTTGTTGCACACCGTTGATGTTACTTTACATCTATAATGGATACATCTATACAGCTTATGGTATTAAATTCTGCCGAACTATCTTAGCTGGCAAATAGTATAGTTGCTATATGTAGAACTTTTTTCCTGAAAAATTACTTTTGTAAAATTATATGTATAAGCTGTTATATTTTCATCCCTACCAAGTGGCGGGTGATTTATAAAGTATTATTACCTCAATGTATTCTGGTTATTAGACTAACTTATTTGTCTAATTCTAACATGATTTTCTGCACATAACTTTTGCAGTATGTTTAGATGGAACATTACCTGGTTATCACTTACATCGTGGGTTTGGGACAGGAGCAAATAGTTGGCTCATCCAGTTAGAGGTTTGTACATTCCTGTGAAAGTTTTGTACTTAGTCAGGCGCCTGATGTTGTGAGTTCTACTATTCACTTGAAATGGATGAGATAAAAGTACATAGAATGTGTAACAACACTGAATAAGATTGGTGTCATTTAGGTGATTTACAATAGTTACATGTGAATCTCGAAAAAGCAATATATTTGGTGGGATGAAGTTATTTTTCCTACTTGTTAATGGGTAAAAGGCACACCCTCGCGCAAATCGTGGACCTCATCATCTTCTGTTTCTTGTGGCAGGGCGGAGGCTGGTGCAACAATCTTAGATCATGTATTTACCGCAAAAAGACGCATCGTGGATCATCAACATTATTTGAGAAACAAATTCCATTTACAGGGATACTTAGCAACAAGCCTGAGGAAAATCCAGGTTCCAAATGAAGAAACTTGTGCTTAAGTTATCTCATTTTCAGTATAGATGGTGGGCTTTTTTCATCTTTTTTTGTTTTTCCATATGCAGACTTTTTTAACTGGAACAGAATAAAGATACGTTATTGTGATGGGGCTTCGTTTGCTGGGGATAGTGAAAATAAGGTTTGCAGCATTCTCTCCCTTTACTCTGCAATTACCTTATCATTTTTTTTTGCATCAGTGGATTTTCACACGCACCATGAAAAATTTTAGATTAAGGAGAGGATGCTTCTTCCTAGTTATATCAAATTCATTATTGTGAACTTATTATTCTGGGGGTAAGATTTTAGTTTTGGTATGATTAACTACCCTTGTTTAGTAGCTTGACCTATTACTTGTGTATGTTTGTAAGCGCTTTTTTGACTTGGCACTATGCTCTGTATCCATTAAAAAAATTATTTGTTTATGTATATTTATGAATGGGTAAGAAAGCTTGTGGCTGGTATATTCGCATGTGAATCGGATAGGATGAATTTGTAGCTCACATTAAAAGAATCAACAAAAAACATGGCTTTACATAATGTGTATGTTTAAGATTCAATAGCTCAAGTATTTGGGTTGACCTGAGTTTTTATGTAGGCATGTCAGGTCAGCAGGCTCATTTAATGTGTGTCTTTTTTATTCTGGCATATGAGAGCTACAAGCACAAATCGTTTAGCAATATGCCATTAGGTCATCATTTTATTTTGAAGCAGTTTATGTTTTGGTGCTGTTCAGAGTAGGCATTAAGTCTTTTTATTTTTGAATATGTATGTGTAATTTGAATTACTTTTATCTCTGTACTGGTTGTTTTAAACTCATGTTTCCCACTTAATCATTTCCTGTCATACTAAACACATATTAGTGTAGGCTGCAGGTTTGCAGTTTAGAGGACAACGCATATGGCAAGCTGTAATAGAAGAACTAATGTCGAAGGGAATGCACAATGCGAATCAAGTAATCATCATCGCTTAATCGTGTTACTTCTTACTTTTATATATTTTTTAAATATTACCTTATTCATGAGATATTTGTGCTTCAGGCACTTCTTTCCGGTTGCTCTGCTGGTGGGTTAGCTTCCATATTGCACTGCGATGAATTTGGGAGTTTGTTTTCTGGAAGTACCAAAGTGAAGTGCCTTAGCGATGCTGGATTGTTTATGGATGCGTAATTCCCATCTCTCTCCCTCTCCATATCGCCTTAGTTAATCCTGTTCGACTTATTAACTTGTAAGTTCCACATGCTGTCTTTTCCCAAGTTTTCTAATGTCTATGCATCTCATTTACGCAGTGCTGATGTATCTGGTGGACATACACTCAGAAATTTCTTTCAAGGTGTTGTTAGCCTACAGGTAACAATCAACCAAATTGACCATAACATGAAACGACAATTTAAATACTCACTGTTGTGATATTTCTAGTTTTGTAATTTTGTGGTTCAGGTGGTTTTATCCTTTTCTTATTCGCGTGTAGTTACTTATGTAGAAATGATGTAATTATAATACATATTAAGAGAGAACCATATTATTGCATAAGCTCTTTGGGCTTTTTTTCCATGGACAAGTTTATTAACTTCTACTGTTTTCTGCATGATTTTTTAAATAAATTTTTAACTTTCGTAGCATCCTTCCCAGTAGATTGCTACCTGCTAATTGTTGTGATCACATCAATGGTAGAAAAGGTAGCTTATTTGTGTGGTGTTCCTTAATAAAAATCTGCTCGTATTGCAACAGGGTGTAGTAAAGAACCTGCCGAGCACTTGTACCAATCACCTCGATGCAACTTCAGTAAGTACTGCTTTTTCATTTAACCATATGAAAAATCAACTTGCCGTTTTCAAATTTGTCATCACAAAATCTTCTTCTGTTGTCATGAATTTGCCATTTTCTTTTTCTCTGTATTTTCCTTCACAGTGCTTCTTCCCTCAGAATCTGATTGCCAGCATCAAAACCCCTTTGTTTATTCTTAACGCCGCCTATGATTCATGGCAGGTAAGACACCATTCAACGGTTTGTTTCTGGCCGTATTACAATTTTGACGCACACACACACAAAGAACAAGAAAAGAAACATGGAAAGAATTACACATATTCATTTCTATTTTCCTATATATTCAGCTTCAAGAAAGCTTGGCTCCTTCAACTGCTGATCCTCAAGGCAACTGGCACGATTGTAAATCGAATAATGCACGATGCTCGGCACCACAGATTCAATTTCTGCAAGGTACATTCTGGTACTTGATGGGAGCTTGTTTCATCGTACATCTGGTGTTCATCTTTTGCCTTTATTTTATTTTATTTATTTATTTATTATTAATTTTTTTTTTTTTTTTGGAAAGCAGATTTTAGGAATCATATGCTGAACGCAGTACGGGGGTTCTCAGCTTCCAAGCAAAATGGGCTATTTATTAATTCGTGCTTCGCTCATTGCCAGTCAGAGAGGCAGGATACGTGGTTCGCTGATGATTCCCCTGTCATCAACAACAAGGTACACCAACTTATTAATTAGGGACTACTAAAACAAAACTCCTGTTTTTTCTGAAGCAAGAAACTTGATGAACATTCTTTGTGATATGGGACAGTATAGGGTAAATATGACATGAAATAGAGTTAAACAGTCTCACTCCAGTAATGTCTTTTCTGAAGCAAGAAAATTGGCGAACATCCTTCGCGATGGGATGGTATTAGGGTAAATATGAAGTGAAATCGAAATAATATAGTTTATTGCATGAATATTAAATTTTAAAGCCTAGATTTTGAGAGGCATGCTACAGAATTTAAGACCACCATTCTTTCATTAGAAAGAATCTCTGTTTAGAGCATATCATAAAATAAGCTTTCCTATTTTCTTTCAATCAAGACATTATTAGCAACTCTGCATGTAAATGTCTTAGCAATTAACTATTTACATATATCATCATCTAAATTATTTGAAGGATTTGATTGAGGGTTGACTTATATTAGAATACGTATTCCGAAGGTCAAATCATCTTGTGCTATGTTTATTTATTGGAGATAGGTTCTAAGATCATGAAAAATGAAACACACAAGATTCTTTCTAATGGAGTCATGATATTAAATTATATATTTTGGCTCTTAAAATCTAGGTTTTAAAATTTATTTTTAATAATTCAAAAATACTACTTGATTGTTGACAATGTCCTTGAAATTTAAACATTATTGTGACACCATATAGGCTAGATTGCTTTGTCAAACCTTGGAACTATTCATTTATTCCTACACAGATGTTCTTTACATTTTGACACTGGTACCGGGCCTGTGAACATCATAAGATCATTACCAGATAACTCTTTTGGAACTTTTCTTTGATTCCTTGTTATACCGATTGAGAATACGCATATTCTGTACTAAAGATCACAAGATGGGGTTCTAAATACTTAGGTTTTTTTGGCATCTCGATGGCTTTCTTTTCATATTTGAGAAAGTAAGAAATTGTAAACCATCTCTGCAGTTTTACATTTTTTTTTTGTTTCTGCATATTTAACATGGCTAAAATTATACAGCCTGTAGCAATTGCTGTTGGAGATTGGTATTACGATCGCTCTAGTATCAAGGCTATTGACTGCGCATATCCGTGCGACACAACCTGTCACAACCTGGTATTCAAATGAACCAGGCTAGTTTTGCAACTCCTATTGGTAGCTCAACCTCAATTTATATATGTATATGATGATTGTTAATTCAGTTATCATTGATTCTGATATATATTGTTGTTAGATGTTACACTGAAGGCAATAATCCCTCAATTGCCATATTTGATGTACTCGAATCTTTATATTCTTCAAAGAAAATTAAGAATAATTCATTGGCTTTCACTTACAGTCACAACTTCTGGCATTTTATTATGTTTCATCCTTTCCTCAAATCTCTCTCTCTCATATATATATATATACACACAAACACACACAATAGTGATGTTAATCTCCCGAACAAATAATCAAACTCAATATTTTTCTCTCTGGTGGCAAATTATGCTTGTTTGACAATTTTTATGCAGAAAATACCCACTAGGGTATACCACCTAAAGTATGTTTTGAATCAGACAAGATGGTGAGAATCTTTTTTGAATAGGATAGATGTATATAAAACACACTATTCTTTTTATTTTGTATTTTAATTATACTAATGTATATTATATATACAGTGACGGACCTAAAAATTTAATTTAAGGGTCCAATTAATAATAATTGATGTAATATTTTTTTTAAAAATATAATAATAAATATAATGTTTACATCATTTGCAATTATAAATTAAAATCAATTGTAATAAAGCTAATATACTATGTTAATTACATGTCATTATTTAAATTAAATAATATCGTATAATTACTATAAAAAATCTATAATAAAAAATTGTAAAATTATAATATTCACATAATAATAATCAAAAGTATAACATAAAAATATAAAGTAATATTTATATTTGGTACTTATAGCAGAAAATTAATTATGAACTTTTGGTACGGCTGTAGTATGTTCCAAGGGTTGGGCTGTTCGCCCATTAAAGTGGTACGCGAGCTGGGTTCAAAACGTCGTGAGACAGTTCGGTCCATATCCGGTGTGGGCGTTAGAGCGTTGAGAGGACCTTTCCCTAGTACGAGAGGACCGGGAAGAATGTACCTCTGGTGTACCAGTTATCGTGCCCACGGTAAACTCTGGATAGTCAAGTGCAGAGCGGATAACGGCTGAAAGCATCTAAGTAGTAGGCCCGAAGAATTTATCAGAAAATTTCAAGATTAATACGTAGAAGGAAAAAATGAACTCTAATTATAAAAACATAAAAATAAATGGTAAAAATGAATACTATAAAGCACGAATTAATGATGAATGCACAATTTTTTTTTTTGTTTAAAAGAAAGTTGAAACTTGAAAAGCGAGTACAAAATATCTCAAATTATGAATATTAATGGTGTATTTATTTACGTTAAAAGAGTATCTCTACTATTTTACCAATATATAAATTTTTTTATTATATTATTTAAAATTATAATATATATATATATATATTTTATTTTATTTTCATTTGAGGGGGGTTCAAGGCACCTTTGGCCCCATGTCCATCCATCACAGTGTATATATAATAAATATGATGATAATTGATAAAATTAAAATATGATATAATATACAAAAAATAAAATAGAGGATTAGAACATTCAAGTTTATTAAAAAGAATAGTTTTGGAAATATTTATGAAAAATGATGTGTTAAATTTTGATAAGTTAAATTTTATTTTTTGAAAAATATTATTTTTAATTTGTTGAAATGCAATTCAATTTTCGTTAATATATTTTTAACGTATAATATACGAAATTAAAATTTAACAATATCTATAATTCTACATTTATACTGTATATATTAAAATAAGATGTATGAAAATATGAATTTTGTTATTGTTGATTATTTGTTTTATATTTGAATCTGCATTGTATATTGGGTTATTAATATTGAATTTGGACTGCACATGAATATTAATATTAATTTTTAAAAAACTTAAAACTTAAAATTATTATTCAATTTATTTTTTTAAAACGAATTAAATAGGTTGAATAAAATATATATTTTATATGGTTTTACTAATTAAATAATTAAATTTGAGTTTTGAATTTTATATTGCATAATATAATAAAAATAATCATCAATTGAAAACAGTCCGTTTAAAACCTAACTAATTGCACCGCTAACAGTATATGGGCCTGAACATGGGCCTATTTGTAAAACACTACGGACAAGGCCCACCAAAGAAATAAATAAATTACGAACTTAATTTTTCTTTTTAAGACATTCTCCCACCTCCGTCGATATTTTTTTTAAAGTAATAATCTCACACGATGTATATTAAATAATATCATTATTTAAATCATAACATGTATTAAAATAATAAAAATAATATATTAAATCCCTTCGGCCAGGCCCATGGGACAGTTCCATTAATCGCGTAATCTTTCTCAGTCTGATAGGAAGATCAATGTAGGGACACCAATTATTTGGTTCATTGCATCCATAGCCACAAGTAATATAAAATTGAACATGTTCACTTATCCCTTCCAGGAAACCTGATCTTATAAACCTAATTTAATTTTATACCAAAAAAAAAAAAAAAAAAAAAAAAAGGAAAAAAAGACAAATATAATTAATAAAGGGTGTCTATATTAGTTATACACACGTGAGAAGAAGAAAGCGAGTGTTGCAAATTGATACCCCACGGATATACGTTTGAATTGGTGCAGCTGATATATCTGAATTCGGCCTTTTCCAAATCTATTATTACCTTTCTATCATTTCAATATTCCTCTGCATTATTGCAACTTATCTTCACCATCCATTTATAATATATATATATATATATGTATGTATTGTCCTTTTGCAATGTACTTGGTTGAAAACGAGCAATTGGGTCCATTGAATGTAAATGTAAGAGCCACGTTCGTGTACGAAAACATATTAATCAGTTTACATATATGCATATGAACAACGATTTGATATAATACAATTGAAGTTTATCTTGCTCACATTCATTAAGTAAATGTTGTGCTTGATGTACTCTACTAAGTGTAATAAATAAACTAAAACTCTGTGTGTGATGTAGTTATATTTACATGTATGTCTAAGTGTTTGAGTTAAGATTTTTAACTTGGTCTAACCTCAACTTTGGTAGCTAGGAGGATTGAGAGAGAACCAACTCTCACCCTACATTCTGATATGCCAACTCACTATGTGGAGTAAGAAGAATCTTTTGCTATTATGCAGTCAATTTATGTCACACGATCAGAGTTGATTTCGAACATGTGATTGGGATAGTAGCGTACAATAGGTGAAAACACGGGAGATTGGATAAGTTGGACCGACACACAAACCTCTTTAATTAATGAGAATTTGAATTTTCTTTTTGATGTTTTTAACATGAACTTAAGTGTATATTTTTTAATTAACATAGAGAATGCAAATTTCAAAACATGACAACCATGATGGTCAATGATGTAAGATTCGAAAAGAAAACACTAAGTGTTGTAAGAGTTTATGCTTAAGAAAATAAAATAAAATTAAAAAAATTAATTATTATTAGAACAATATTCATTTTTAAACTTCAACTACTCTTAGTAACTCAGTGAGTTACTCGGAGCAGGGAGAGTAGTTGACGCGGACAATGGACAAGATCAAAGGTGATGGTTTAGAGGAAAAGGCCTCTATAATTTGAAGGAATTGAGCCTAAATACAATAAGAGTTGATCTTATAAGAGTCAACTTCGAGTATTCATCAAAACTGACATAAACAAACTTCTATGATTGCTTTGAACTAAATAAATAGATCTTTTAATATGGACACTCGGTCGTATTGTCGATTAACGGAGGATGGGAACCCCAAATTTCACCAAAGAATGACCAACAAACCTAAGGTAAAGAATGTATATAAAAACCCCAACTCCAAGCAAAAAGTGTAAGATCTCATTTTGATACTTTTCTTGTTCTTTGCACCACTTGAAATCTTATCGGAGAGTCGGCATTGGAGCCTCTTTCGGGGTGTTTTTGTAGGTTCTACATACTAAAGTATGACGAAAGCAATTCAAAAAAGACAAAGTTCTAATATAAATTTTATCACATTAATATTTATTTATGAAGTTGAATTTTTAAATAAAAAATAAAATAAAATAAAATGTTTTGTGCAAATATCTATAGCCAATGGATTGTGTCACTTAACTAATTAATTCTTGACCTAAATTAATAAATAAATAAAAATTTCTTTGCCGGTTATTATTAGTACCCAAAGATAATAGGATTTGTTAATTGTTATTGCCCCTTCTAATCAGTTGACAGTCTACCTAATTGCCACTTTTGCTTGCCAAATATTCTAATTTCCAACTTATACTATTCATTCTATAATACTTTATTTTATTCTAATGATGAATATTTCAAATGCCTCTTTCAAAAAAAAAATTAAAAAAATACTTATATTAATGGACAACTAGTAAGTACTAATTATTAAAAAAATAAAATAAAATTGAATTCTCTCCTCTCAATTATAAACTTGCATCTATAATAGTTTTATTGTTTTACGATTAAATGCTAATTAACTATTATTTTTTTTAATTAACAAAAAAATTCATGTATCAGATATATATTTTTAATAATAATTGAGTATTGGGAACTAAGGTCAAATTAGTTTATATTAAATAGTACAATTACGTATTTTATTCTTTTATTATATGGTTTTTATCTGTTAGTCAAACATGTTAACCAATATAATTTATATGTCTAGTTATTTATTGTAAGAAGGAATTAAAATATAGAAAGAAAAAAAAAAGAATCTTATAAAGCAGATTCTCCTTGATAAGTAAATTTCAACTAGTTTGGATTATTATTTAAACTAATTTTATTAGATAAAATTCATTAGTAAACGTATAGTTAAGGAAAAAAATATCATATGATCAATTAACGGTATTTTTAATTTTACCTAACTGTATATTTAATTCATCAATAAATTGTTTAAGACTAACAATTGACATCTTCTTACATATTGATCTAAAATGTTGATGCAACTTGTTAAAACAATTTCCACGGTGGCAAATATTATTCTGTGCGATGCTTTTTAAATTTGATGTAACGAGCATGCATATAAACCGTTGGACTTCTTGAATTTTTATGAATAATTCAATTTATCCATATGATATTGTTTATTTTAAGTTTTTTTGAGCTATTTAAAAATATTATATTAATAGAGATATGTCCACACTTATAAATTTGCATAAACTCACGACAATTCTTATGTATGATTGATGTCAAACACACGTGTGTGTGGATACCTTCTTCCTCTTCTTCTTTTATATTTTATTACTATATTATCTTATAATTATATATATATATATATTAGGATTGAGGGTAAAAGAAACAATGCCCTATTTCTTCTACGGCCTATTACCAAGCCCAAAATAAAAAATAAAGTAACATGATTTACAATTGAGAAATTCGATTTTTTTAATTATTTTTTATTTTATTTTAATGTCATTCACCATTTTCTTGTTAGATTGCTTCCTGCCAGGCTGCCGGCTTTATAATGTAAGAAAAAATTTCAACCAAAAAAATCAATCATTAAAAAAAAGGAAAAAACAGTAGAGATTGTCGCTGTCTTGAAAGTAGGGTTTCATAGTTTTGAATAAAGTGGAAAATTCCTGCTTTTAATAATAAAATATATTTTTCCTTGTCTAGAAGCAATAAATACTTTATTTTATTTTTATGTTTCATTAATAATAATAATAAAAACACTTTATTCTTTGTCATTTTTATATTCATAAAAAATAACTTATAAGATTCATATATTTTAATGTTATTGTTCATAAACTTCGATGATACTCCTCATTTCAAGTCATATAAACAATATCATTGAACATTACATTTTTTAAATAATAAGACTCTAAATATTTCGAATCTAATAAATAATAATAGAACTCAAAATGAGCTATACATATTACCATCAATTTTTTAAAATTATATTTTATTTTAAAACATAAGGCTTAAAATCTTCATTTCGATCTCTAACACAGTACCATCGAGTATTTGTGAGTTTACTAAGAATAAATGATCAGTTCCTTTATTATCTAATAAATAATAAAATGAACTAACAAAAATAATTATATGTTTGACTAAAAATTATTAATTTTTTACTTAAAAAATATTATAACAAATTAATAATAATATTTATTAAATAAATAAATAATATTTTTAATTAATAAATAATACTATATGGTCCAAAAAAATAAAAGGTACCCACCGGTGGTTAGTAAGCAACGGTAAAACCCGAAAAAGGAAAAATAAAAATAGAAGTAATGATTGTTGAACTACTAACCGACAAGATTTTACACCTGGTAATTTATCCCAGAAGCAAATGAGAAACCCCCCAATCAAGATGAAAACTGGTAATTAAATAGTTTTTATAATTGAAAAATGTCGATATCAAGAATTCTGAAACATTCTGTATAGTTCATCCCCTATTTACAGACCGTGAATATAGCTCTATACAGCACAGACATCTGAAAGAATCAGGATAACTGAAACAACCTACGAATATGGTCGGAAGGCGGTCGAAAATGACTGTTGCTGCGGATTTAATTGCCAATTACCAGTTGTGATCAACGAACCCTCATTTGAAAACTGTGCTTCTGATTTCATCGCTCCATATACGTCTTCATTATGAATTACATTTCCCAGTAAAAATGGGTTCTGCATATATTCTTCAGCGATTTCTCCTCCTGATAATGATGATGGAATATCTGCTTCTTTCTCTGGTTTCCCACAGTCTGCCGATTCCCACGGAAATGCATTACTTTCAAAGAAACTGTTGCTGCTTGCATTGTTTGTGCTAATTCCGTTGCTGTTCATATTCCAATTCTGGAACTTTATACCGAAAGGGCTTGTGGGATTATGAGAGGGAAAGTTGCAAGAAGACGAATGGGCTGAAACCGATTCAGAAGATTGGGCCGAGTTTGAATTGAAGAAAAGATTGGTATTGGAAAGCCCGTAGTTTAAGTGCTGAAAGGAGAGGAATCCTGAGAAATCAGAAGGCTTAGCAGCAAACGGGCCGTTGAAGATGAAGTCATTGGAAGGAGACAAATTACTGCAACTGTTTTGTGGTGGGGTGATAGAAGTCTCAGCATCGACGAAACTGAGTTCACTAGATCCTTGTGATGTCTTTTCGTTGTTGTTTGGAGATGTTTTTTGTTCGGTCTCAAGTTCTGAGAGGGGTTTGTGAGTATGGGGGTCAATGCCCCTTTGCCTTAGTTTTTTCTTGATGGAAGAATTCCACAGATTCTTTATTTCATTGTCAGTTCTTCCAGGCAATTGGGCTGCAATCTGTGACCACCTGATGGTAATTGACGGAAAAAAATTAAAAAATTAAGGCTCAAGACAGTTGATGTTGATATTAATTTACTAATAATTTCTACCTGTTACCAAGAACTGCATGCAGTTCGATTATAGAACTCTCTTCCTCGGGTGAAAATGTGCCTCTTTTCAAATCCGGCCTCAGGTAATTGATCCACCTCAACCTACAGCTCTTTCCACACCTTTGAAGCCCTTCAAGAATCATCACAAAATGAGGGGGGGGAGAGAGAGAGAGAGAGAGAGAGAGAGGGAGCAGATATAGATATACATATATATACCTGCTAGCTTTGGAACTGAGCTCCAGCAGCCATGGCCATATCTTGTTATATGCTTTATGAGTTTCTCATCTTCCTCCGGAGACCAAAGCCCTTTTCTTAGCTTCTGCTTGTAACAGCAAGAATGCCTGCCCATTTGGATGCAACTATTATATGCAATGCTTGAATGAACTCAGTACAATTAGGGATTCCCAAACTTCTTTCTGAATGTAGCTGCTCAGCTATAAGCAGGAAAATGAGAGAGAGAGAATGCAACAGGAAATCAAGTGATAGAGAGAGGATTTAAGAAGGAGGGTCGCATTCAAGAATGTTGTAGTTAACTTCGGTTTATTGAACTAAATTAATATAGGCTGGGAACTTTTTATAAAAAAAAAAAAAAAAAAAAAAAATGTGAAATTTTGTAAGGTGAAAAAGAAGGTCTTGGCTCTATGTGTCTTATCAGAAGGGGTTTTAGGATAATAATAATAATGAAATTGACAGCAGTTGTGGGGCATAATTAAGACAGATATTTATTTGTTGGAAAAATATTAATTTTCCTTTTTCTTTAGTCTGGAAGTCTGAATCAGTGATAATAATGGGTTTTTTTTTTTAAAAAAAACTGATGAAACAAGTCCACACATTTTACACAGGTTTCCATTAATAAATTAGTATATAGTGGACTTTAATTATGTATGATTAAGAGTCTAAGACTTTTTAATGCGCTTCTATTCACCCACAAGCAATCCTCTTCTAATAAAAGAGCTATTAGGGTTTCTAATATAGAGACACTATATAGGTTCAACCTACTATTTTCCGACCATTTTTACTTAATTATTTTAAAATAAATGCATCATACGATGTCTAAATATAGGGTTCAAATAAATAACTTAAACACCCAGGAGAATTTATATTTATTCAAACAATAAAACGCTCGTTTATATTTATTCAAGCAAGAAAACACCCGTAAAAGGATCATAACTAAAAAACTGAAATATTAAACTAGGGCAATGTTTGGTAACATAAGTTATGAAATATTGACTAAATCAGAATCAAATAATTCAAGTGGAGGGGTATAAACAACATATAACATCCAAAAATTAGTTAACAAAGGGATTAAAGTAGCATAAATTTACAACTGTCATAATATTTGTTGGGATTAGAAAGAGTATATTTATCAATCCAATTTTATTCCCAGTTAAATGATCTAAAATTCTACCTACTGCTGCAACTACCCAAATCATTTGATCAATTGGAAGGAATCTTTTGATTGATTGAAATTATAAAATAAAAGAGGAAGCTTCTTCAATATCCATCATTAATCTATGTACTCCCCAGCCTGAAATTTTCCTGCTCTCTAATTGGACCTCATTAGTCTTAACATAAATCATTATACTACTTAATCAATTATTAAAACAACAAAATTATTCTTATTCTAATGGTAATAAGCCGACAATCACAATAATTTAGTTGTCACCTCGACAGTTTGAATGCAGACAAATTCGAATTGATTGTAGCTACGTACCATATAATTTTCTCGCACAAAATATAAGAATTAACCCAGTCAACTTAGTGCTCGATTTTGTATTATTCTATGTACTGGTAATTGTATGTATATGTATGTGTAAGTGTGTGTAATGTACATATTGAAGTAGAATATTTAATTTATTTCTAATTTCATTGGCAATCATAAGCTATAATGTTTATAATTAACTCCCACTAATCTCTTATGAGTCCATCGGTGCTTGCATTATTGAGATTGCCATAGATACAGACACCTATTTCAGTTTAAATTATGGTAATTAAAAAAATGCTACTTATATGAAAATAATTATTTATTATGTTTATTAATTTTATTTATGGTATTATTAACAAAGTTGTTGCTACATGTTCCATTGTAATCTCCATTACTGTATGTTGAATATGTTATTCTTCGAGTACAATATTGGTGTTTATTCCGAATAGTCAGTTTAAAATTATACTATTCGATATAATTTTGAAATATTTACTGAAAAAGTAATTCAATGTCATAATAACAATAAAACCAATAGCACTTCGCAAAATAGATAAATAATCTTTAATTTGGTGTGTGGGGGGGGGGGGGGGAGCTTCTGATTTTTGATTCAATTGAGTTGGATATAGAGTTGTTAAAATTAGCCATATTGAATGGAGTCGATATGTTCTGTTTACCCTAATGGTAGGTTGGACGTGCATATACTTGATCATTAGCGGGTAAGATACATTGGGCCACTTGTTTTGGGCATAAATGTGGGACGTGCTTGCTCGGTTTTTTTTGTTTTTTTGTTTTCTAAATATATCTATATATATTTAAATGCTACCCCTAAACTCTGCCTCCAATTGCTTCACAGGTATTAGGAAAAAGAAAAAAAAATCTTTCATATCCTTATAGTTATTATTTTGGACAAAATATCTTTCAATGGATAGATGTATATTTCGCAAAATTATATAATTCAATGTATATTTTATTATATTATAATATATTTTAAATAGGTATATGAACCATTAGTGTCCTTCAAATCAATAATTTAGGTCTTTTAGATGGATAATACTAAAATTAAATTGATTGCCATTTTTACTATAATAAAATCAATTTATTATCCTAAAAGTTAGTTAATTTATTGTATTTTTCTAATAAAACTTCAAAATAAAATTTAAAAATATAATGATGGACTGACACATCAAGCTGCAGTGGATGAGGTTGGATCCTTCATTTATTCATTTTTTTTAATTTCAGTATATTTAATATACAACATGTACTAGTTAACAATATTATTATATGTACGTATCGTATTATAATTATTTAAAATAGAAAATAAAACATAGAACAAAATAAAAAAACTCGACCCAATGCACGGGGTTAGTTTTTACCCTCTCCTCCCTTCTTGACAATTGTAATAATTAAATATTGGCCAAATTTTCCACATAAATTGTTAATCGTGAGACATCAGTCATTAAATAATACTAATGTAAGTCAGACCTTCTATTTTAAATTATATATATATATATATATATAAAAGCCTCACAATCATTTTTAATATACTATTTTTATTTAGTTATAAATTTATTTATGAAACATAGGAGCAAATCACAGGAGAAGGTTTTAACCACCTGCGTTACGGTGATAATTATTAGAAGAGTCAGTCAGGTTTTATCTAACTTTGAGGGTAAATGTGTAATTCCTCCCTAATGTTTATAATAAGGGACATATAGGTCTTTAATATCATTTAGATCCATTTAATTTCTATTTTTTTAATGTGTGCATTTTTGTCCTACATGTTTTTATTGTTTTTTGAAATTTATTTAAGGGGTAAAGCTGTACCCTCCCTAATGTTTTGACTAAGGATTAATTTTCTTTTATATAAATTTATTTATTTATTTTTGTGCTCCATCATTCATCACTAGAATTGACTGATTCATTCATATTTAATTATTAATCATTTTAAGGGTATAATAAAAAATTCTAAGTTATAATTAATTCTAAGTTTTAAAATAGTTTTTATTGTATCTTTTTTAAATTACAATTTAGTGCATGAACTTTTCCAAATTTAAATCAAGCTTTTGCATTTAATGAAATCACTCATATTTATGATGTATTAAATTCATATCTTTAGATGTTCATTACGATAAAGTTTCATATTACATATGAAAATTAGTGTTAGACAATATCAGTTCTTAAATCACAATAAAATATAAATAAATTTGTGATTGAAAGTGCTATAATTTTATTACATCATATGTCTTCAACTTGTAACGAATCAACAACTGAATATTAAAGACATACATAATCCATCAATATTTATGTTCGTAATTTGGTCTCTAATTTTATAATAAAAATGAAATTTTGGTTACTAAATTTAGAAACGGAAAAAATCCATCTCTAAATTTTAGTAACAGAACATTTCATCTCAAATGCATCACTATTTAATGAAATAATTATTTTGAAATACAAGATGAAATATAATTTCGTATTTTTTTTTCTTGCAGTGGTTGTACTTATTGATGTGGTGTTCATCGTGGAAGCAGGTGTCAAACTTCGGGAGCAATGTCATCAATACGAAATTAGAAAGTCATTTGTTGCGTCGAATTGCAAAGGTAAAAAGTTTTGAGTTAAATTGTAAATTTCGAATATATGGTTTAATTGCCAAAAAGGAAGTAAAAGGATGCATTTATTTACAATTAATCATTTTATTTACAAAAATTAGTTTGGTTTTACATTAAATATATATTAACTCGGTCTCAAAATAAGTATAATTTTAGCACAATAATATTGTCGAAAGTTAAATATTATGTTAGAAATTCAAAAGTTAATTTTACCTCATTTCCCCCAAAATAAGTCGTATAAATCAATATTAGAAATAGAAGAAAGTTTTTCAGAATATATAAAAGTAAACATTTTCTTAAGAAAGATAATATAATAATTAGACTAATAAGAATACACAATTCATTTTTAAATACTCTTAATTTTTTATTCTATTTTGTATTTCATTTTATTATTTTATATTTTTACTATATATATATATATATCATATGTTAATTTATTATATCATTAGATACATGTACCATATGGTGATTATTTTAAAATACAAAATAAAAACGAAATAAAATAGAAGATCTAATCATGTTCTGTCTTGCAGTCCAAATAAAAAAATATTTTCAACTCAAATAAATTAATATATTATAGAAATATTAAGTTATTATAGGAAGAAACAATCTTCAATAATTCAAAATAATCAAAATCATATTCTGATTATAATAAAGTTTAAATGATTAATATTGAAACTTATAACCAAGTCAAGACATTAATTATCTCTTTTAACAAACGAATATAATTCATTGCATAGACATTGAAACTTTCCCAATGCGTTGACTTTTTTGTTAATTAGTTGTGTGGAGGGGCTGAATTCTCCACCAAAATTTGGATTTATTGGATAAATGAGTACTATATTGATAATTTGTAACTTTGCTTAAACATATATTTTCCAATTTTATTATTTCTATTAATTTAACTAGTATTTTTAAGTATGATTCACGATTTATAATATAATAAAATAAATTACTATAAAAATAGTAATATAATTTTTAAGATAAAATACATAATTATATAAAATTTATTTTGATAAAAATTATTTAAAATAAAAATGTCTAAAAATATAAAAATATATTAAATATTAAAATATACCACATGTAAGGTATGAAAATAGTATTTTATATTTTAAAATTAATATTTTATTATTATATATGCAACATGAATATTAAATTGTAGATCATGAAAAAAATAATTAATTTGATTTATTTTTCATAAAAAACAAAGTTGAGATGAAAAATTACAAGCATTTAAAAATTAGAGTAAAAACACGCAAATAAAAAGAAAAAAATCTGATTGGTTATCACAGTTTTTAAAAATAAAAAGCTGATTTTGGGTGGAAAAATGACATTTTTATAAATTACTCTACTTTTATATAGTTATAGATTTGTATTTTTAGCAAAAACTTATATAAATTGGGTGCACCATGTAGATTATTACTTATTTAACTAAAAAAATATTATTTATTTACTTGAAAAATATTACTATTGATTTGCTACTTAAACAAATTACCAATATTTTTCAAATAAACAAGTAATATTTTTTAGTTAAACAAATAATACTGTAAATAGAATGCATGGTACACCTGATGCACAAGAGACTCACTCTTCTAAGAGTTGAATTTTCTACATATATGTTCTTAATGTCTCTTAATTGGTATTAAGGAGAAACTAAGTTACTTAATTCAGAAGATACTTGGGATCAAATGATAATGGATTTGCTAATTTGAAAATCAATCTGTGTGCCGTTGAAAACATGGTAAGTGCCACTTTGTCTTGGTTTATCTCAAGTTCATGTAATTGACAAGAAATATGAATTAGCGTCTCCAATTAATCATTGCCATTTTGCTTCATGTCTAGCCTTGTTAGATGCTTGTTTTACAGAAGAATCTCGAAGAGTGGACCATATATGGATTGAGACAAAGTATACTAATGGTTAAGCCTAAGCATCACTCTTTTTGTCTACATTCATGCATAAAGAAATTAAATGGAATTACAATTTTGTGGGATAAATTATCAACTCAAATTAAACATGAGGCTCATGTTTCTCGTCTGGGATTGTTTCGACGATAATAAAATGCAGTTACTCAGTTGAATATCGAAGGTAAATTGTATTAAATAGTTCATTAAATTCCTTATCAGTTTAAGAGAAAAAAAAAAGTCAGCACACGCTCGTTGAATATTCAAATACTATAAAATACATGTAAAAATATTGTTGATTGATTTAACTGGAGGTCGAACAAGAAAAAGAAAGCAAAAAAAGTGTCACGGTTAGTGCTCTACCAAACTGAAATAACAATTTTTTTTTTAAGAATTATCTCTATATCTATTAAGTAGATGGACTTTTATTTTTCCGTTAAGTCCAATCTTATATATTCTTTGAATTATATGAATTGTTGTATAAAGTCGAATCTAAATTGACAGCCCTAGATGTGATGAACTATGGGGACATTATTTATGAGGATTATTGAAATTTGAAGGTTTGGTTAGAGGGTCCATATATGAGATGGACCTTAATATTGACATCTTATTTAGGCTCGACCATAACACTACTGAAGGAGACATAATCACATGCATATCTCTTATAAGTGTTGTTTGAACCATAATCATTAAATAGAAAAAAGAAAATTATGTTATGTCTTGTCTAACTCCTCCTAAGTCGTTAATGATTGCATGTTTCAAAGAAAACTCAAATATCACCCGATCGAATATATTAATATTAAAATTTAAATAAATAAAATTATATAAGTGAGAAATTATTATTTTTTACAAATTGTAATGTTATTAAATTAAAAAAAAATTATACTCATATAAAACATGCTTACAATTTGGGAGAAAGGAAATATGGAAGAAATTTAGAGTTTTAGGATTGTTAAAGCCTAGTTGAACTGTGGTAAAACAACACGAATCAGATACTTTCATCCTAGGAGGGAAGGGACGGGAGGGGTTCCTGTGATTTGATCCAAGACTATTGGCCTAAGTTGATAAATACTTAATTAATTGAGTTATAATATTTCCAACATAAAATAGACTTTCATCTAGAAGATAGGCGGCGTTTTATTTAGGATAAACTCTAGACTTTTTTTTTTTTTTTTCAAAAGCGTATCTAAATTTGAAAATATAAATATAATTAAATATGTGAAATTTTAAAAAAAATGACCTGACATATATTTAATATTTAATTACCATAGCAACACAAATACACAATAAACACGCAATATAAATGTCCCGCATCATTCAGTAATGAGTGTATCTCCTGTGAAACGGTTGCAAGTGTGACATGATTTAATGTATTACTTATGTAACTATAAAGTATTTATATAGCGTGTTTTTTGTGTATTTGTATTAAAAAATAGTGATACTTTATAGTAATATTTTATAATTAAACAAGTAATACCTTACATCGTGTCACACGTGCAACTGTTTCACAGAAATTTTAGCATTCAACAATATGTTGAAAGAATACTCGATTACTAATATTTTCAGATAATATTGTAAAAATACACATATTAATTTTAACTTTTTTTTAATCAAATTATAGTTCTCTATCTCTCTTAGACGCGGGCACGGTTCCGGTTCCAAACCGGAACCGCCGGTCAACGGTTCGGTTTGAACCGTTGACCGATTTCGGTTTGGAACCGAAATCGTATTTGGGACGGTTCGGTTTCGGTTTCCATTTTTTTGGAACCGGAACCGGCGGTTCTGCCCATTTGAAACAACCGCTGAGATTAAATAGACGTTGATGATCAACGGTCCAGATCTTATAACTGTTGGGAACCGGAACCGGGAACCGGCGGTTCCCAAAAAAAAAAAAGAACAGAACCGTGGAACCGGAACCGGGGGAACCGGCGGTTCGAAAACCGGAACCGTATATATGGCGGTTCGGTTCTGGTTCCCTCCTCCACGGTTCCAAAAACTGGCGGTTGCTGGTTCCGGAACCGAAATCGAAACCGTGGAACCGTGCCTCTCTCTCTCTCTCTCTCTCTCTCTCTCTCTCTCTCTCTCTCTCTCTCTCTCTCTCTCTCTCTCTCTCTCTCTCTCTCTCTCTCTCTTCTTATTTTAGTAACTTAGAAAGGGCTCATTGTCGAAGTAAATTTGGATGCAATGGTAGTTCATTCACCCTTGACATAAATATTTAATTTCTCATTTTTATGAGAATTCCAAACCATTATTTGTCAAAATGTGGGATTTATTATTGTGCGCCTATAACCGTTCGGGGTGCACTGGATTCATTTCCTGGGAATTTCTGGATTTTAATTATTTACTTTTTCTATTACTTGTATTTATATATTTATTTATAGTTTTGAGAGAGCTGTCGAAACCCAATAGACTTTAATGAGTTGAGTCATATCAAATCACTGTGATCCGTGAGCTACTTGTCCAGTTTTTATTGGATAAGAATTATATGAATTTCGTAAAGCTCTTAAGCATACAGTAATGTTATAGGGCAGTGAAAGTGTGGAACCGGTTATTATTATTATTATCATAATAATAATAATAATTATTATTAGGATGTTGCTAACACCACAAATATTATTTTTCACACCACTTTAATTTTATGAATAAAATTAAATAAAATGTAAATAACATATATATCCTTATATAATTTTTTTTAAAAAAAATAAACATTAATATTTTCATTATTGATATTCTTCCTTCTTTGCTCAAACACACTCACACATTAACCTTATATTCAAACAATTCAAAATAAAAGTTGAAATATTTGTAAATAATTGATAATAAAAAATTACAATACAAATTATACATCGAACATGAGTGCGATTTAGTTTTTCGACGAAAAATACAGTATTTAGTTGTGTAATTCTTATAATAATTATATTTTCTATATAATTTATATTGTATGGTCTATTATTGATTACTTATAAAATATTTTACATTTTATTTTTATTCATTTGAATGTAGGGTTAGTGTGTGCGTTTAGAGTCAAGAATAAATAACAACAACAATAATAATAATATAATTTTGCTTAATATATATATATATATATATATAAAAGAATATGTTTGTTATTTATATTATATTTAAATTTATTTAAAAAATTAAAGTAGTATGAATAGTAATTTTGTGGTGTGTTTAGAAATAGTCTTATTATTATTATTATTATTATTAAACCATCTCACCGGTCCTGTATAAAGAAAAAAAAATTATTCGATTAAATAATATTTTAGTTTAGTTTATTACATAAACACTGACAAAATTAATTATGCACAATAGTCGAGAATAGTGGTGGGCTAGTTGGACGGGGAAATGATTTAAAATTGGACTCGAAAGTAACATTATTGAACGCAGCCAACTCCAGAACCGGAATGGGTCATGGCTCTGGCCTCTGGGCGAGACTCTCAGATTTATGTTTTCTGAATTATATTATATATAAATGTGGGTGTTTATTATATGTTTGGTTGTTACGATATAATATATAATTATTATTCAATTTAAAATATAATTTATTATATTACATTGTATTTTTATTTTATTCTATAAATTTAATATTAAATATTTTTATTCTATAAAAAAATATTTTTAGCTTAAATTCTAACAAAAAAATTGATATATTATTTATTCAAATTCATCATTTATATCAAGATTAAAAAAATAATAATTCAATTCATAAAAATTATATTTCATATTTTAAATATAATTATTTATTTTAATATATACAATATTAATATCGAATTAAAGATAAAAAAGAGAAGATTAACTGGATATAAAACAAAAAAAATTAAGTAAAAAATATAAATAGAAAAGAGAGAGAGAAAAAGAGAGAATTTATGTGTAGAAGACACATATAAATTATATTTGAAAAGATATATAAATAGATGTATATATATATATATATCTGGGAGAATCAGAGTGCCTGTGGCTAGGCTTTTACGCCTCCCAGAGGCCGCGGCGGTGGCAACAACTTTGCATTCTTCGACCTGAGAGAAAACTCATTACTGCAAAATCTCAACTTTCCATTTGTGTTACCTCCCAACGCGAAGGTCGGAATATGGGTGCAGAAGTTTGAGGCTGGAGAAGATGATACAGATGATTCTCCTTCTCCATTTTTTCTATTTTTTTTAAAAGGTAGCATAAGAATTTTGTGTGATGTCTAAAGAAATTATGATAAAAAAATTATTATATTTTGTGTATTAAGTAAATGTGATCCGAAAAAAAATTATGATATAAAAAGAAACACTCTTATTTTAATTACCCAACTAAACCTAACCTAAATTTAACCGAATGTCACTATTGCTCACTCTTCAATAAAATTGGATGCTATGATGTAACTACATTAACTAACTTAACGTTTTAATAAGAAAATCATGAAAAATAAATAAATAAAAATTTAAAACTATCTAAATCTTCTTTAGAATGTGCTGCACCGATGCATCAAATGTGGAGCAAGACCGTGCAACTCATTGTACGCCTCCTATAGCTTCCACTGTGCCCTTCTGTCATTTATGTTCGCTTGGGTGTGTTTCCTCCCCATACTGTCTCCGAGTCTCAAATAAATTTTAAAAACAATGGTATTTTGTTTATTTTTCTAGCATTTTATTTTGAATCCATTGCACGTTTATTCATATGTGTTCAAACTTAATTTGTCGAACATATATTTTTGTGTTTGGTATAATTGATCGAAAGCATCAGAACATGATGGTTTAAGACTTATTTGAAACATCCTGTCGAACAATTGAAGTAATGTATTGAACAATAATTTTCTGTTCGGCATATACATTGAAACATAATCTAAAATATTCGAACTATATTGTTGAACATATATTAAGTTAATTTTAAATATATATGTTATATAAGAATATTTTAATTATTTTAACAATAGCTAATTTTATCCAAATTTTTCGGGTCTATTTAAAGGATTCCAATGTTCAAATAACCGCATCCTTAATTTCTCCTCGGCCAATTTCTCAAGGTTTGAATAATAAAAATATAAATTATAAATCTACTGGAAAACCAGAAAGTTGACTATTAAATAAAATTGCATATGAACAGAGATAGCACTTCATGGGAATGATTATGCTGGATTATCTCATAGTAGTTTGAGAGGTGCCATTGTAATATATGGCACAAGCATAAAATTCTGAAGAAAAATTCAGTGATTCCAAATTTACTTTTACCGCTATGTTTATAGACGACGTGGGCTGGCTCAAGTGGTAAGACAGTCAACCTCGTATTGGACTAAATTCAAATCAAATTATTAACTCTCCGTAATGATATAGAAAATGTCTATCGAGTTCCAACATGGAAACTGTAAGTTTAACAATCCTTCTCTTTTCTTATTCAAATTGTCATTCTGGAAAATAAGGGAGAAACCCCGAAATATAGGGTAGAATGAACGAGCGCAAACCTGACTAGAGGTGCGCGGTTGATTTAGCTGTGCTAGCTATGTATCCATATTCTGCGAATTCTTGTTAGACATTGGATCTCCAAAATTCAAGTGTGAAGATTTGCTAGGCACTTTATTTTGAGTTGAAGATGCATTAACGTGGGATCCAGTTAAAGGACTCATCATGGGTGCTTGAGGGACTCTACTGTCCAGTCCTGGCCAGACGTGTCCGTGTGTAGGAAGGTGAGGACTGGAAATCCCCTGAAAATTCATGTGTCCTGGAGTCGAAAAAGGGAAGCGAGCACCTTGGAACGAGGGTGCTGGGAAAATTGGACGCAGAGGAGATACCCCGTTTAGGTTCCCAAAACTCATGCTTGTTCCAATACCCATGGGTGAGAAATGAGGTAGGGGTGCAGGATACATCATTGGTGGGATACAAAAACCACCTCCCATGGACAGAATCTACATAAAGGAAGAAGAAATGACAGTTTCATAATCTTCCAAAAGCGATTAACTACCAATAAACCATAGGCGGATAGGAATGCTTAAAGAACTTCAACTTACATGCACTTGATATTGAAGGTTCTTAAGATATTGAATGGCCTCATCAAGCATAGAAGCCTTATCGGCCTGAGTTATAAATGAAACAAGTCATGAATAGCATAAACATCATAAATTAATAATAAGGAGTAACATCGTATTTCAATTATTTGAGCAAGATAACACCAGAAAGATACAATAGACGGGTGCAATGGTACCATAAACAGCCATGAATGTCCCATGATATATTACCTTATTACAATTGGGTATGAGTTCTTGTAAAGCACGCATCTTCTCATTGATCCGATCCCTTCGTCTCTGTTTACAAATCATAAACAGGGAATACTAAAATCCAAGAAAACAAAGAGGAACTAATGCAAGTTAATGGGAAACATATCTGGATTATTCTTGCTCACCCTTTCCGAAAGATTATGTACTTCTGTTGTCCGGCTTCTCTTTGATCCAGTACATCCTCGAACAGGAGTTTGTTTCTTTACACCAATGGAGTCATGTTGGACATCCTGTTGACAAATGAATGAGATACAAATAACCTATTAAAAAGACAGTGCAGATGGAGCTTGCTCTGCTTTATGACTTACATCATTGTGGCATTCAGACTCAATATCACAAGCTTTTCTTTTTTGCTCAAAAGAAACTCCACAAGCAACCACAGGCTCAACAGATGTATCACCACCAACAACTACAGTGGAATTATCGGTATTACATTGAGCTAAAGCTCTGTCTGATATCACAGAAGTATCTTCGAAGAAATTCTTGGTCCCTTTCACAGGAAATGATTCTTTATGTTCCTTAACCAATAGCTGTCCTGAGTTGACCGAGTTGACCACATTTGGAGCAGATAGAACACAGAAAGATTCAGGGATGCGTTTAGAACCGTAATCTTGAACGGCATCATCTACAGGATAACTTAAATCCAACGGCCCTGAGGGCACTACTGGTGAAATATCATTGAAGATAGAGTCAACTCCTCCAAGATTTGCCGTTGCAGAATCGCAAACAGCAGGCGTGTGAGGCGAAAAACTGTGATGAGTAGAGCCATTCTCCCAAACAACCTCAACTAAATTATTCTCCGTTCTGCATCCAAGTCCAACAGCGTCTTACAACATCGTATCTAAAGATAGACAGGACTAGTTCCAGATTTAACATAAATTTATCAAATTCAGTAAGAAAAATTGAGGGCTGACAACAGATGCAGCAATAATATAGTGGAAGTAAGACTACCGTGACGAAGCATCAGTTGAACATGATTTCTTCTTGCTAGATTCGAGCTTTTCTATAGCCAATCTCAAAAATTCTGACAGAGGCATGGTGGTTCAATTATACCTGCAACCGATATTACTGAAGAATAGAACAGTTGAGCATTATTACATCTAATATTGTCATGATCAGGAACCCTAATCATATTTATTATGCACAAAAGGAATCTGATTAACATTCATCTATGAAGTTTAGGACGTCTATAAGTTGCAGGTATCTAAACTCAAATTAAATTACCAGACAACAAACTGGCAGGACACTTGGTTCAACTAATTTACAACACAATACACACATATGTATGTACGTAAAACTCACCTCTTAAATCAGCTCATCCGCCATGGACTTGTCATTCATTCCAAAAAGATGTAATCATATCCTGCAACATTTCCCCAATCTCAATCATCAAAGGGTTTCCCTTTTTCTTGGAATATGACTCATACAAAAAATAAAAGTATTTTCTTCTTTCGAATAAAGCTCTCCTCCTCGCAAATTTCAACCGGAGTTCACCCCACATTCTGGGAATCCTACAAAGTCTCGTCCTCTTATTCCTGCAAATTTATTAATTTGATTTCTTTACTGAAAGCCCCGTCAGGTGTTGAGTTTTAGTGCTTCTGTCGAGGACATAATAGAATTAATAAACTGTTTCTTCGATTAGTGCATCTGGTTTATCATTATAAGAATGAGGGCCCCAATGAAATGCAAACTTTAAAGCATTCAGATGATTGAAACGCTCCATGACGCATCACCTTCCGCCCTCTTTTTCCTTTCTATAATCCATGGAGAAGAAGGTGCTTATATATACATACATATATATATATATGTTTCTGTGTGTGTATGGGGGTGGGGGGTGGGGGTGGATATGGGTGGAAGCAGATGGGAATAATGCAAAAAAGGCCTTGGCGCAATAAAGAATGGCCCAACTCATAAATTATATTAGTCGCAATGATTTATGGATCTGAGTAAATAATTTATTGGATTTTGGTGTTTGTACTAAGTATCGATTTTTAATTTTGAATAAATATATATTTTTTCTTTTTATTACTCCTTACCCAATCTTTTTTCATTAATTGAATCCTTATAAATAAATTTTTTGTCACTCTTCTCCAAAATTCGTCTATTCTTATATTTATTTTTTATTTTTTTCCTTTTATTTTAGTTGATTTTCCCCCTTTAAGTATATAATATATTAATTCAATTATGCAATAACATTCTCCAAAATATCTATAATATTTTATTTTGAGTTTTATAGAGAATTGATAATTATATAAATGTATATTTATATTATGCTATCTTGATAGTTGATGTGTGTATATCATTTTCATCATTATGTATATCTTATCTTATTATTCAAAATTAACAAAATCATCAATACAACTGTTATCTTTTGGGCCAGCCCAAATATCTTGGGTTAATTTGACCATAAAACCGGGCCCAATACGCAAAATAGAAAATAAATAAATAAATAGCAAAGCCCTTTTTTCAGGCTACTACTGCGTTGAGCCCAACTGCCACCTTCAGTACATTATACCAAGTTAATAACCATGAGATCTATAGCCTTGAAATTATAAATAATTTGTTAGTTCACGAATTTATTTATTTATTTATTTCAAAAAAATTGCACCGACGGAGCGTCTTACAGGTCAGCAACCTATTGCTTTGATTGTTTTGGCTCATCATCATGTGCATGCATGGGATACATACACACACGCATATACACACACACACACACACACAAACATCTTACTTCAACGAGAATGTCGGCTGCCTGACCAATTGGAACTTCAATTTGGTTTCCTGTAATGAAGGAAGTTGCTGTTGTGTCAGATAACATTCAGACACATGCAATAAAACTACGTAGATGATGAGAAAATTAAGGCAACGTGATGTGGGCGGCGATTGCTGCTGATCCGTCGCGAACCCACTGCAACGCAATGTCGGTGATCACATAAAACAAACAAATTATTTAACTACTTCCATCTACTGTTCTAAAAATAATCTCCATTATTAGTTTTTTTTTTTTAATCGGTTAATCTCTGTGTAGGTCGTTAGAGGCATTTTTGCCAAAATTTATAAGTTATTTCGTAAGTGTACGAAGTAATTATATATATGAGTGAGTAGGGTATTTTTCACAAGAATTAGTGGAAATTATTATATATTAATATTTTATTTATAATTTATCTAGATAATTGAGTAATAATCTAGTAATTCGATTAAAGTAAATAAAAAAATAAGACTTTCAATGAATGCAATGAGAGAAGATAAATCTTAGTGTTATGCTTTTAACTATGAAGAATTATGTTATCAAATTAATGTAGTTCAAGTTCATTCTCCTCCCAAAGTGTATGTAATTCGTCTATTCATTATTCTTGTAAATATTCTTATATACAAGCAATTGACTCCCAAAGATATAAAAGTTTGACAAATTTTCAAAAATATTACAAATCAACTAACTATGTAAATATTAATGGCATATTATATATATATATATATATATATTAAATCTAATATTGAATCTCATCTCCTGAATATCAACTCAATAAATCAGATATGTTTAATTACTCACCATATAATTAAACCAATATATATGAATAAAGAATTAAGAGAAAAACTTAATATAAGATAACTGTCCAACAAAATCATTAAATAATATAATATATGCCATAATATTACATGAGGTTTAGCTCGAGATAATTAATATAAATGTCGCAAATAATATATATTCAACCATCTCTATCATATAACAATAAAGAGAAAAGGGGAAAAAATGTTGAATTTTTGTGGGACGATCAATCGATGTGTCCCTAAAATCACGTGGAATGGATGGTGGACAATCTCTTCTTTGCTAGCCCTATGTTTTTTTTTTTTTTTTTTAATCTCGGTATGTCTTCTCTAGTTCTAGAGGCATGATGTATATAGAAAAGAAGCATACGATCCCTCAAACTCTTCAAACTTATCGAAAATCATAGAAAATATTTCAAAATCATTTTACCAACGCTCAAGCAGTAGGTCAAGTTCCGAGGTGCTTGATCAAACGAATTTGCTGGACCCTTTTTAGAATGTCATTTCTCAGGATTGTTACTCTTGCTTGATAGTGCGAAATCAAGCTTCTATAGTGGTTCCTATTTCAAAGTAGTTTTTGAAGGCCTCTAAGTTCGAATTTGACTTCTTCTATTTCACACCAAATGTTATTCGTATTTGTTGGCTTTCGCATGCCATCAACTTCAACTAAATTAGATACATGTAGCTCAAGTTATGATCAAAATACTAAAGGTATGTCAAGATAAATTAATGTGTAATTTGCTTTTTGATTGAAATTTGGATCATGTTAGAATCCCAATTGATAGATGTGTTCTTTAAGATAGTTGTATATCATCATCGTATTTTTCCAATATGACGAAAACAAATATACTTGAGTGTGTACATTGAAAATTATGCTTATTATCTTATAACTGCGTGCTAATATTTTATGATTATGAGTATTGATTCAATTTGTAGCATCAAATATGTAAAAATCGCTACAAAACAAGCAAGCATATAACATTCAATCGATATAAAGAAGGTGGACTAAACAAGAGGATTATACATATTAATGTATCTCAAATACATAAAAATTATCAATGATCGGTGATTTAATTTTTAAAAATAAATTTATACTCAAATATGAAAATTATAAATTCAAATATTAAGTATAATATGATGAGAATATTTCCAAAATGTTTATTCAGAAATATACAAAGTGTATAAATACAAGGGGAGAGTGTAGGAGATTCTCAAACGTAAACAATGTGGGACAAGAATAAATATAAATACAAATATATGCTCCTAATACTCCTAATATCTCAAACGTAAACAATGTGGGACAAGAATAAATACAAATACACATATATGCTCCCAATACTCCTAATACACCCCCTCAAGATGGTGGGTGATTAACGACACCAATCTTGTCCAATAAGAGACAAAGGCGAGTCCTAGATAACAGCTTGGTGAGTGCGTGCATCGGCAAGCTGATCAGCAGAGAAGACATGCGAGACACGAAGCTGAGCAGATTGAACTAACTCCCGAAGAAAGTGATAGTCAATAGCAATGTGCTTCATCCGAGAGTGAAATACCGGATTTACACACAGATACGGAGCCCCAATGTTGTCACAATAAAGAACTGGAGTAGCAGTGGACAGAGAAATGGCTAACTCAGAAAGGAGTGACCGAGTCCATTGGAGTTCTACAGCAGCAGCGGCAATTGCTCGATATTCTGCCTCCGTCGAAGATCGATCCACGGTCCGCTGCTTACGAGAGCTCCACTAGATGGGATTGGCGCCGAGATAGATAATAAAGGCACCAGTGGATGTGCGGTCGTCACAATTACCAGCCCAATCAGCATCTGTGAAGCAATGAAGAGACAGAGGAGAGTCATGACGTAGATGAAGAGCAATATATCGAGTGCCATTGAGATAGCGAGGGAGACGTTTCACTGCCCCCCAGTGGATCTCAGCAGGAGCATGCATGAACTGAGATAACTTGTTGACCGCAAAGGCAATATCTGGCCTAGTAAGAAGAAGATACTGAAGACTGCCCAGAACACGACGATATAAGGAAGTATCAGCAGGCTTGCTACCATCATTGAGAGACAATGTGACATTGAGAGCAAGCGGAGTCTGAATCGGTTTAGCATTGAACATATTATGTTGAGATAGAAGATCAGTGGTGTATTTCCGTTGGGACAAGTAACACGAAGACGAGGTACGAAGAACCTCCACACCAAGAAAGTAGGACAAAGGACCAAGGTCCTTAATAGAGAACTGAGAAGCCAAACCATGCACCACACGAGTGAGAAAGCAATCATCACTGCCTGTAAGGATAAGATCACCACATACACCAAGAAGTAGGCAGTAATGCCCTGGGCGTGATAGACAAAGAGGGACTCATCAGATTTAGTGCAGGAAAAATCAACTGAGACCAAAAATGATCGAAGGGCATGATACCACGTCTGAGGAGCTTGCTTGAGGCTGTAAATGGACTTACGGAGTTTGCAGACGAAGGTAGAATGATTCAGATCAGTAAAGCCAGGAGGCTGAGACATATAGATCTCATCCGAAAGCGAGCCATGAAGGAAAGCATTGTTAACATCGAACTGTCGAAGAGGCCAATTACGGGTAGTGGCAATACTCAGAACAATGCGAATAGTAGCGGGCTTGACAACAGGGCTGAAGGTCTCAAAGTAGTCAACTCCAGGGCGTTGATGAAAACCTTTAGCAACGAGGTGAGCCTTATATTTATCAATAGAACCATCAGGCTTTCGTTTGATGCGAAAGACCCATTTGCAGCCAACAACATTTTGGGAGGAGACCGGAGGAACAAGATCCCAAGTACCATTCTCTTGCAAGGCAGTGATTTCCCGAGACATAGCCTCACACCAGCGAGAGTCAGCAAGAGCCTGGGTCACTGTAGAAGGCTCAACATCAAGAGACTAAGCAGATGTAAGTCCATACCTTGGATTTGGTTTAACAATGTTGTTGCGAGACCGAGTAACCATCGGATGGTGCGACGGAGGATCCAAGGAGAGCACCGGTGAAGGCACAGGGCTAGGAGGAGAAGACCAAGGAGTAGGCGGTGGTAGGGGTGTATGTGTTGGCACAGGCGGCACAGCATCAACCACATGAGCGGGAACCAGCACAAGGATCGAAGTAGAAGGAAGAGAGTCAGAGTGTGAGGAAGGAAGAGGAGAGGCGACGGAAAAGGGGAAGATATGTTCCACAAATTCCACATGACAAGAGGCATAAATTCTGGAGGACGAGCGATCAAGACAGAGATAGGCGCTCTCGGTGGGTGAGTATCCAACAAAGACACAAGGATGAGATCGGGTGTCTAATTTGTGAGAGGAGTATGGACGCAGCCAGGGAAAGCACTGACATCCAAAGACACAAAGTTTGGAGAGATTTGGTGAGTGATGAAAAAGTTTCTCAAAGGAAGAAACCATATCAAGATCAACCTTGGGAAGACGATTAATAAGATAAACAGCCGTTGATATGGCGTAAGGTCAGTACTGAATAGGCATGGAAGAGTGATGAAGCAGGGCAAGACCAGTGTCAATAATGTGATGATGGCGTCGCTCTGCAGCACCATTGTGTTCGGGTGTATGGGGCGGGGTGGTGAGGTGAGTAATACCGTGAGACGTAAGGAAAGGACGAAGAGCTAGGTATTCTCCCCCATTATCAGAGTACAGTGTCTTTATTTTTGTATTAAGAAAGTTTTCAACTAACGCTTTGAAGGCAATAAATGTAGACAGAACATCAGATTTTCGCTTAAGCGGGTACAACCTGACATACTTCGTAAAGTGATCAATAAAAACGACATAAAATTTATAACCATCACATGATAAGACAGGAGAAGTCCAAACATCAGAATAAATTAACTGAAGCGGGAAAACAGAATTTAGAGAGGATTCAGTAAATGGCAATTTGTGACTCTTAATGCATTTACAAGACTCACAACTAAAAACATCGGACTTATTTGTAGGTATATCATGACTAGATAGAGAGGAATGTAAAATCTTTGTGGATGGGTGGCCTAGGCGAGAATGCCAGAGAGATGATGACTGTCTAACCGAGGATAGAGCTGAGAGACGAGGTGGAGACGAAGCACCAACCAGCCACACATACAAGCCATTAACGCGTGGACCCTGAAGCATTACGTTCCCCGTGCGACTGTCCTTCACCTGAAAATCAGAAGCAGAAAAGAGAACAACAACATCATTCTGCTGACAAAGTTTAGAGAAGGAGAGAAGATTCCTCGCCATAGAGGGAACAAGCAAAACATCTTGAAAATTAAGACAAGAGAAAGCGGGAAAAGCAAGTTGCCCAATATGGGAAATGTGCAGTTTGTTACCGTCCCCTACTATCACATAATCAACGCCACCATACGGAGCATGCAAGGACAGGTTTGCCAAATCAGTGGTGATGTGGTGAGAAGCCCCAGAGTCGAGAATCCAATCAGAAGGCGATGGCACGGACGTAGCAGTGTGAGCAGAAGGATAGGAGTAGGCCGGGGAAGGTGGCTGACCCGACGGAGGAGACGGGGTTGCATAGGCCCGAATTTCTGGGCTGCGGCGTGCCGAGTGGCCATGGGTGCCACATAGCTGGCATCGGCCCTGGTAGCCACGGCCCGGCTGATGGGCAGACGAGACAGGGGCCAGCTGGAACCGAGAGCCACCCGTAGACCGGTGGGACGAGGCCTGGCCTCGCTGAGGATGCTGGGACGGGGAGCGACCCGGTGCAGCAGGGGGACGTCGAGAGGAGGCAGACGCAGGGAAGGCAGTGGCAGGGTGGTTCGACGTGGGTGCCACTCGGGCCGCTTGTTGGGCCTCCGTACTAAGCAACTTGTTCAGAAGTTCGTCGAAAGAAACGGGTGTATCCCTGACCTATATAGCGTTGCTAATCTCCTTATACGAGTCATCAAGGCTGTTGAGCACCTTAAGGACCAAGTCCTCCGGATCCGTGACCACACCGAGAAGCGAGAGTTCATCAACAACTCCCTTAATATCAAGCATAAAATCATAAACCGAACATGTACGAGAGGAAGTGTGAATTCGATTCTTGAGCGCAAGAATGCGCCCCCTTGACGATTTGCCGTAGATGGAGGCGAGAGTCTCCCATGCCCCACGAGAGGAAGTGGTGGCAGCAATGAAGGGAATAAGAGTGGGCGAGATGGACCCAATTATGGCCGAGAGTATCAATTGGTCTTGTCGAACCCATTGCTCATGAAGTGGATTCGACTCAGACTTTGTGCCAACAAGAACAGTAGATGATGGACAAGGGTACGTACCATCAACATAACGGTAGAGATCGTAGCTGAAGAGGAGAGTCCGAAACTGAAAACTCCATGCGACGTAATTGGTAGAGGTAAGCTTTAGCGGCGCCTGGGCCGCGGTGTTGAAGGAGACGAGGGGCAGCGGCGTGCTGTCGGCAATAACAACGGAGAGAGAAGACGACTGCATGGGGTCGGAAGATGCAGCAGCGTGAGGCGGCTACACGAGGGATTGCGTGAGGCGGGTGGGAGGTATGAACCAGAGGAGCAGCGGCGTTGCAGTAGGTTCGTGGGAACCAAGACTGGAACCGAAAAAAAAAGATCAAGGAATTATGGCGGATGCCAAATTAGGCTCTGGTTACCATGATGAAAATATTTTCAAGATGTTTATTCAGAAATATACAAAGTGTATAAATACAAGGGGAGAGTGTAGGAGACTCTCAAACGTAAATAATGTGGGACAAAAATAAATATAAATACACATATATGCTCTCAATACTCCTAATATAATAATTATTTTTTTGTTAATATTTTTAGTAATAAATAATATAATTGAAGTAACAAAATATACAAACATAACTTCCGTACATCGTACGAGAACATACTCGTACGATGATACTATATATATATATATATATATAATATGAAAAATAAATTGAATTTGATTGCACGAAAGTGGGAAAACTCCAAGAAGGTGGCCTGCTTGTTTGTGACCACAAGAATAGTTGGCGACTCAATTCACTTTCCTTAAATTGGAAGGTTTGAAAACGATGAACAGAACAAAACAAAACAAAACAAAATTGTGGGCCCTTCACAAATGCTTAAATTTATCTGACCGACTTCAAAATCAGATTTGGACATCAGAGAAAAATAGCATAACAAAATTGTGGGCCCTTCACAAATGCCTACTGAATTTTCATTCGACCCACCCTATTTTGTTTCAACGGTTCTCTCAAATCTCGGTTAATTATTATTATATTATTTTTTTAATCCTTTTTATATCTTTTTATTAACAACATTCAATCAATTTCAATAATGATGAATATACGTCTATCACATATTTTTCGAGAAAGCAATATGATAGCAGATTATTTTACTAATAAAATTATTGAGACATAATTAAATTTACAATTCGATAATATAAATATTTGTAGTATAATTAAGAGTTTGTTATCTTTAGATACTTGAGGATTACCTAACTTTAGGTTTTCCTAAGTATTGTTTGTACGTTTCTTTATCGATAATAAAATTGTTAGGTGAAAAAAAAATACATTAATCAGTATGGTAAAATGGGTATTTAATGTAAACATATTTAATAAATAAAATAATGGGTATTTATAGTCACGCCATCTTTAAATTACACTAAAATGTGAGTTCGTTTTTCTATGATTTTTTAATGATATTGTCGTATATTCATATGAATGTTAATTAACCATAAAATTCTCAAAAAAATCTATAATTAATTATTCAACGAGATATTTATAGGTGTAATTAAAGATCTTATCATGAATTATATGTCACCTAAAATACTTTATTTATATTTATGGTGACCCAAATATAAATGAACCCCTCAACCACAATACAAAAGAATACGACCCTAATTCAAATATAATAGGCTCGATATAATAAATTAGAACTCAATTTCGAACATATACATCAATCTTTTTTAATTTATAAAGATACCTTAGATTCCGACAAATAAAAATTCACGTTAACTTTAAGTTACTTCAATTAAAATTTGTAAAACTACTTTAAAATAATGAAAGCGTAACGATCAAGTTTTACCAAACTTACAAAATGCAGGTTTCGGCCAACCAGCCATTGTATAAAATGTACTTCAAGAATTGTATTGAATTATTTTATTTTATTTTATTTTTATTTTATTTAGGCCGGGTTTTGAATTATTATTTAAAAAATATAAATTAAATCTAAAAAACAATTTTGAATTTAGGGATAAAAAAAGGAAAATTGGACACTTGTACCCGGAATTAATTCAGGCAGAGCAACCCTAACATGGCAAAAGTGGCACATGCCACGTGGCGGCATTAATGAAGAGTGAGCTGTATGATAATGGCATCTGATTCGAATCCATTAAGAAAGCAAAGAAAGATTAGTAATGAATTGGAAAAGGAAATATCTACATGCTTAAGAAAAGGCCAGCAAGCGAGCCTTTCCAACGTAAAAAAACCCACCCAATCAGCTCTCAACACGTGGTGCTCCGACCACGTACACCACACGTATTCCCTTCTCCTATAAATCAGTTAACCGCCTTCACTCTTATCTTCCACTACGCCCTTCTCAAATCTTCTAATTTGTTCGAGTTTATTGTTTCTTAAAATTGTTCTTCTTTGTTGCAAATCGAAGAATAACAATGGCGGGTGGGACAGCTACCTGTATTGACATTATTCTGGCCATCATTCTGCCTCCCCTTGGTGTTTTCCTCAAGTTTGGCTGCGGGGTAATCCCTCCCTCTCTCACTCTCTTTCACACACACACACACACACGCAGATTTTCGAATTTAAAATTTGAAGTGAATTTTGTTCTGATGATTCAGTGTGAATGTTGTTAAATCAGACACGCAGATTTTCGAATTTAGTATTTGAAATGAATTTTGTTCTGATGATTCAGTGTGAATGTTGTTAAATCACACACACACACACGCACGCAGATTTTTGAATTTTATATTTGAAATGAATTTTGTTCTGATGATTCAGTGTGAATGTTGTTAAATCACACACACACACACGCAAGCAGATTTTCGAATTTAATATTGGAAATGAATTTTGTTCTGATGATTCAATGTGAATGTTGTTAAATTTTGAATGCAGGTTGAGTTCTGGATTTGCTTGTTATTGACGATCCTCGGTTACATCCCTGGAATTATCTACGCTATCTATGCGATCACCAAGTAGAGATCCTTTCTAATGGTAATTAATTTTTTTAATTATTTTCTTTATAATTTATTTTACACAATTTAATTATTTTCTCAAAAATTCCTTCTCAACCAAATAAAATTTTTAAAAATCCTCTCACATTTATTTCGTTTTTTGTTCTTAGTCTGAATGATGGTTAATTAACACCCGGAAGTATCAGAAAAAATCAAAATGTTTTGTTAAAAAAAACAATTAGTTGGGATTCCCTGAGGAAATGAAACTCCAAAATAAAATTTAAAAAGATAGTATCAGTGTCTTTTTTTCTTTTTTTTTTTTGAAGGACATCCCATTGGAACTTCCGTCATAAATTGTGGTAAATGCATTTGGGTAGGGTACACGTGCCCTAATTGGGCTAATACCCGTTTTAATTTCATGAATTTTGAGTGTACATTAAAAAATCACATGTACGTGATTGTAGAGGATTCTACACGTGTAATGTTGATCAGAAAATTGGATTGTTTTGACCTATTTTATTTTTTGTTTTTTGGCTGGTTGTTACTTCTACGCAATAATGCATCGAGTTTCCTTGTAGAAGTGGTCTTCAATAATTCATATCTTTATTACTAGATGATTATTTTATTTAAAAAACTATTATTAGATGATTCTTGGTATATAACATAAGTTTTCTTCTAATTTCGATATCTTTGAACACATCTCTCCCCTTTTGTTTTGCAGGTGATGAAGGATGGTGGTACAATTGGTGCTCTGGTGTTTGAATCTTAGTTATTGTTTTCTTTTTCTCATTTGTAATTTTTGTAATTTGTCTCTCCTGCAATGTAATAACATTACAACTTGAGTTAGTTGGTTATTTATGTTAGTGTCTGGATTTGATTATTGTTAAATTACTTCATTAGTTTTTTATTTATCTTGATTTGATTATCTTATTGTGGGAAAATTTATGTTTAATTTGAAGGGGTATGGTGGGATAAAATATTGTGAGTAGCAATTCGGGCATTAAAATAAGCCCCAATATATATATGCATTATCGAAGAACTTTACTCGCTGGCTTCGTAATTGATTGTAACGGCGTGGTCCCCACCCGATCGCAAGATGTGTTAAAAGATGATTTGTAGTGACGACCGTCCTGCTTGGATATTCTTAATTACAATGCTTATCCAAAAAGCAAATCAGCCAGATGGTTCTTTTGTAGGGTGTCGGCATGATAATTTTCTTATTTATATAATGATTTGGATTTTATTTTTATAATCAAATAAATATAAATTTTAATTGATGTCATTCAAATTTACACATGAATGCAATGAGCGCGACCGTATGTGTTTTTAATATCAAACTTTACTCTTAAATTCTTCAGTAAGTATAATTTTTCATTATCTTTTTATGAAAAATCACATTTTTGGTTCAACTATATATATATATATATATATGTGTAGCTAGTTAAATAAAAATAATGCTTTAATATTAAAAAACAACAAAAATTAAATAATTTTAAAGTTTTTTTTTTTTTGTTAAAAAAAATATCATGCTACATATCTGCAAAACTCATTTATGAGAAAATGCATATTTTTTAGATTTTTTGATTGAATAGGACCATTTACATAAACAAAAAAATTATTGTTTTTGTATTATTTCAGATGAGGTTTATATTGTATGGGAGTTTGATGTTTCTCGTTGGAAACCATCCATCTCAGAAGTTAATGATTTATTTATTTATTATTGATATTATTACTATTAATTTTTTTTTTTCCTGAAAAGTAGAACCCCAAATTGTAACTAGTCGGGACCTCCTGACAATTGGGAACGTCATTACGGCTATAAATAAGAAAGTAAAGTACAAGTGTTGTTTAAAGAAACTAATAATACACACACACACGCGCGCATAAATTTATACATATATATATATATATATATAAATGTGTAGCAATAAATAATTGGGCTGACTTTAAATTTGGTGCCTTTAAATCAAGCTGGCCATCACTCAAGTACCCGGAAGGTGCAATTCGATTGAATAAACCCAAAAGAATAAAAGGCCCATGCCCTAAAATTCTGAAGACCCATAAAAGAGGAACCCCTCATATCACCACGGGCTGCCACCCGACAGCCCAGAAATAAACCATTTAAGCCACAAGGCCAGCCCAAAGAAAAGGAACTCTGGTCCATAACAAAAATGTTTGGGCTACTGGAAAAATATATATAGTCCAAGCCCATTTTATAAAATCCCTCTAAGAACAAACAATTTTTTTTATTTTTTTTTAAATCCCTAAGAACAAACTTTAAGAAACCATTATAGCATACAATGAATCATGAAACCTTAACCTAGATCCTAAGAACAAACTTTTAGATTTTGTTTTTTTTTTTCCTGGTGTTTTTACAAATTTTCTTAAGAAACTGAAAACTTTTTAGAAATGTTCGGCCAAGTGGGGTTTGAATGGCTTTTTTAAGATATTGGATTCTGGTATTTTGCATTTGAAATAGATAATTTTTGTGTTTCATAAAACAAGAAGAGGGCTTATGCATGTTAAAAAACAAATCTTTTAAGGACCCCAAACATCATGTGAAAAAACAAAATTTGTGATCCAAAGTTTAGACGTGTACCTACAAATTAATAATAGCGTAGGTCGACAGTTTGATTCTCATCACATTTAAGAGAAAAAAGAAAATCAAACCCGTGTGGTGGACGGAATGGATTGAGTGTGACAACAAAGGACAGCCATCCGATCAATTCAAGAATTTTCACTCATAACCCTTTAGCATCATTGATGGAACAAACAAGTAATAATATAAATTATAAATAAAGTTGGGCTGTTAGAATGAATGAAAGTAGTGGTAGGGTTCCCAGTCAAGTGTTGTGACCGGAATTTCCAAAATTCGGCCTTAGAATTAGGGTTGGAATTCAAATTATTCCTGCACTTTATAGCTTGGATAACACCATGAATCATTGCCTACTCTTCTTAACTCAGATTATAAATATATTTTTACTCTATGTGGAAGAATCTGTTTAGGCTAGATATTTCTACCAACTTGGCAACGTTCAAACTCACTTTAAAGTCAATAAGAAACATGCTCGTGGTTAATATATAAAGCTAATCTCTCCATTTCCGTGAGTTTTATGCTCGATAATATGACTCTTTGTTTGAAATCAAGAAATCTAGAATTAGTATATAGATGGGGATGAGCAGGGTTAAAGAACTCAAACTCATCCCTACCACACAACACGGGTTCTTGGTCTGGTCGGGTCGGGGTCGGGGTCGGGGTCGGGTACGCTTAGTAAATATATAGCAGACAATCTTCAAACCTAAGTAAAGCTTTAGCTGGTATCTGCCAATTAAATAGTATACAGCAACAAAATGGTAAAGAGATTAGGTAGCGGTCATGAACTATATATATACATCCCTTTAGTGGTTTCAGATTTGGAGCAATCATTTGATCCTGAAATCTAATATTCAATTGGTTCTTCAACCAAACAACTTTCCCTTTCAATCATATACAGATAAATAATTATAACGACTGGAATTTATGCTGGCTTTTGTGCATAAACAGGTTTACTTTTGAGCTTAATGGACCACCAACTCAACCTTTAAACTCATCTACTACCTACCTCACCGCCATACTTCACAATTTAATTAAATCACCATTCAAGAAAATCAAATAATTTTACCTTTTTTTTTTTTGCCAAGAAAAAAAAAGTTGGTTGAAATTCAGGATTCATAGATTCTGTGATAATAACAGCAAATTAATAGCAGCGGGAGTTAGCAAAACGGTTGAGGATTTGTTAGCGGTTATTATTCAAGTTGTTAGAAGCGGTTATTGGTTAATAGAAGTTGTTACAATTGGTATACATCTATAAATACCAATCCATCTCTTCCGGTAGATGATTGATTTATCTTTCATCTTTGAGTGCAGAAAAGAGAGAGAGTTTCAAACACTTATCTTGTGTAGATTAGCAGATTCAAGGTAGAGATTGAGTGGTTGTAAACATACATTATAATCAATAAAAAGAGAGCAACAAAGTGGATGTAGATCGGTTTGATCGAACCACTATAAAATCTGGTGTTGATTTCTTGTTCACATTATTCATTGATTGGAATTTCTTGGATCACGATTGAACTATATTAGATTCAATCACAACATATTCAAAATTAAAAAACAATTTAAATCTAATTTAGGCTTTGTGAATGATCAAAGATTCTAATTTTATAATGTAACATAAGCAAAACATGTCAAGTGATTACTGCCACAAATCATTATGATGTGTAAAAGTTTTTTCTAAGCAAAAAATCTGTATGAAGTAAAAATATATATAATTGTTATTACGAACAACTTGATCATATATGGAGGTGCATAAATCAAAATATATGCAGTGGATTGTATCCAATTTATATTTTGTAAAATAAGTTAGGAATTATGCTAAACCGACCTAGATCCGATAAAAAAATACACAAATTTTACATGCATGATTTTCTTCCCGTGCGTTTTGAAGTAAAAAGTAATCTTTTTTACGAAAAATGTAGAATTTAATCCCAAAGTTTCTGTATCACATCCTGTAACAAAATTTTCAATTGTATTTTTGTCCATTTTTGTTGTTTGACTTCTCATATATAACTTAAGGAAATCAATGTATTTCATGGATTAAAATAGATATAATTTAGAAAAAAATAAGATGGCCCCCAATTCCTAACGGCTGCAACTACATCGGGGTTTACTGTACCGGCAGCCTCAATGACCCTCCGACAACCACTACAGCCAGAATCGATCTAAATACGACAAAAGTTTCGGCTCATTGCCTGAATAACTATATCATTAACTACAACAGCTGATCACACTTAATCCTATATTTGAATACAGATAATATGAAGAAGTTAAAAGAAAACAAATGAATAAAACTGGCGTTCTTGAGCTCACTGCTAGAGAGCTGCAAATTTTGAGAATAAAAGTAGGCAACCTTTAAATGCTATGTCCTGAAAGGAAAGCTGTGAGAATGAATCCTGAAAGGTGAACCTTACACTGGTTGGCATAGTGGAAAAGAAAGTGGAATTTGGTGGGCTTCCAAGACAACCTGCCAGGAAAAGCTCATTCCTGGAAACTAAAGAAGAACCATTGCTAATTTAGATGGCCACCCTTCAATCCACACTACAGCTGTGCAAAAGTACAAGTATCTTTTAAAGCCTGCACAAGCTATATACAAAGTCATTTTCCTAGTGCCCCCCCCCCCCCCCCCCTCTCTCTACAAAAGTACAAGTATATTTTAAAGCCTGCACAAGCTATATACAAAGTCATTTTCCTAGTGCACCACCCCTCTCTTCCTCAGATTCTATGTTATATTATTGTATTTTATTATACTTATGTATAAATAATATTACTCATTAACACATATTATATGATAAAATAGTACTACATAAGATGAAACGATAAATCATATAGAGAATTTGATTTGCTCGTTTTTATTTTAAATGTGATAAATAATTCAACTTTAAATTATATGTAGAAGGAAGGCTTTCTCTTGATCTCCCCTAATTTATGTGGATAGTCCATTTGGTTTGGACATTATAGGGTGTACTATCTTGTTTTTGGGTTCTTTTTTAAAAAAAAAAATCATATTAATAGAGGTATATGTATCGACATTTACTTATTCATCATTATATTTATGTTTAATGAATACGAGATTTTGGTTGTTCAATTCTGAAAATACTTTTCTTTCAAATAAAGTTCATTCGTGAAACCAATTTTTTGGGCCTAATATAACTCTTGTGATTTGACATGTTCGTTAGAACTTTAAAATTTGTGGTGTAACTCTAATATTGATATCATAGTTGGATTCTTTAAGTTGGAGTGAGCAACCCTTTAGAACTCAAGAATTTATGTAAACATGTTCATACCAATAAATACTTGATGTATAAATTTGATTGGATGGCCCAACCAATACTTTCCATCTCTTATCTTTATGTTATATTTTTTATGTCTTACTTTATATTCAATTAATTCGATTCACAATGTCTGTATATGATGTTAAACATAAATTACTATATATTTTGATACAATAATTGTGTTTAATTGCCTCTCCTTTTGATTATGATCACGAGGGGAGGCATTCTGTAAGTACAAGAAATCATGGGACTTGCTTTCTGTGGGTAGGTGGTATAACAAACAGGTTGCTCAAACTAGGGCCATTAAAAGCAAGCCATATATATAATATGATTTTAAATGGTTGAAGGAATCCTATGAAATTCTTTTTTTATTTTATATTTTATCTTAATTTATAATTTTACTACACTGTTATGTGTATTAAAGAATATCATCAATAAATATATAAAATTTATTGATGAAATGAAAATGTGGGATAAAATGTAAAATAGTTTAGAAGAGAATATCTGAAACGAACAAGAATGGTGCAGTGAATGCATTATTGAATTTTGTATTGATGCAATTCAAATTAGGATGGGTTTAAAACAAGAGTGATGAATTTAAATTCATGAACTCGTTGTTATAACTTTCAATCTCATTATGAAATTCTTGAATCCAAACACAACCTATAGCTGAAATGTTTCCTAAAGCCGTAGCTTTATAATTGTAATGTGCAATATTATTTAAGATTACACCAAACATAAATTAGAGAAGGAGGCTCAAATTAAACAAGATATCTTAGCAATATTAATAAAGAAAGACTGAAAATTGGGCTCCTAAACCTATAGAAATAAAGTAATGGAAAAACATAAAGGTGAGGTACTTGAAAATTCAACCATCGCTTCCTCAAGAATTCTAAGGATTCCGAAATAAAGTGACTGCAACACTGCAACATTCTTTGTTCCCAGTATCATCAGTGATCCATCCCACTAGAAAAAGTACAACATCAAACAACACCACGTACAATTATTGCAGCAGCCATGTCTCAGCTGGAATTCCACAGTAGTATTATATCCATGCATGAAAATGATATTTCTTTGAATACCATATTTAGCATTTTTGACATGCAGTGGAACAGTGTTCTTGTAAAGTTTATCAAAATTTAAATTTAATTTAGTCTACTTAAAAAAAAAAAAAAAATACTTCATATAGTTGATCGTATGTATCTTACCTTTGATCCTTTCAATCTCTTACCCTAAAACTGAAATGTTTGGCTCTGCCCTGATGCCGTGCTTGAGAGAGAGAGAGAGAGAGAGAGAGCTTGGAAATTTGTTCAAAATGTGTGTTTGAATGATCTTCAAGAATGCTATACGGAAGTTAGATTTTACGTTGTTGTCACCAAACCATATAATAATGTTTTCTATGAAGAAGAAGAAGAAGAAGACTAGGTTTAATTCAAGCTTCCGGTCGAAGAAGAAGAAGAAGAACAACAACAACAACAAGAAGACGACGATGACTAAGTTTAATTCAAGCTTCCGGTCAATTTGCAATAGCCAAATCTTTAATTTACAACACAACAAATTAAAACCAGACAGAAAGGGGACGACTAGGTTTAATTCAAGCTTCTGGTCAATTTGCAATAGCCAAATCTTTATTACAACACAACAAATTAAAACGAGACAGAAAGGGGCTGCATCCAAAAGCAGAAGAAGAAACAGCTCATAAATTAATCTTCATCTTATTGATTATTCTGGTAATTATTTGCAATTCACGACCAAGCTAGAGAAAGCCCTACATACCACTAATTAATAACACAATGTAAAAAATTACAATTTGTAAACACATCACAAATTAATTTATGTACTCATAACAAGCGACGGCTAATTGGCCACCGCGAGCTTCTCCCATTTATCAGTCGTTAAAGATATGTAAGCAGAAGCCTTCTTATCAATCCCGGGATCCGCCACCCACCGCCCTCTGTCCTCGTCGCTCGGATACACTTTGTAAGCCTTCACATTCTCATCCCTTGCATCATCGCGGGCCCTTTTGGCCCGTGACGAGTTCCGTCCACCCAAGAAACTGAACAGAGAGAAAGAAGATTTTTTCTTGTTGCCTGCCATTTCTTTTCTTTCTTACAAGGGGGCAGACAGACAGACAACCTTGGTATGCTGTTGCACTAATATGTTTCTTCTTTTCTTTTGCCTTTCTCTTTTTCTCGTTTACGAATTGGTGTGGAGCTCTTGTGGAATTTATAGTAGGGCTTTGGGGGATCCAACGGTGAGGAATCTAGAGAAATCATGGGCCATCGATCTGATTGATGGTTGTGATTGCATGAAGTGAAGTTACCACTGTTGGTTTTCTAGTGAAAACTAAGGGAAAAGAACTTGTATTGCGGACCATTGCTTCCATGGTTTGACCAGAACATGCCTGATCGTGACGTTTTCACAACCTTTAAAGCCGAACATGCAGTAAATTATTGCACCCCCACCCCAAAATACTTCTAAATTCACCATATTTTTTCGTTCCAAAAAAAAAAATCATATTTTCTATAAATGATCAGTCTTCACTTGTTTTCTATAATTATTTGTTAGTTTAACATATTCGGTCACATAGATGCGTTTCAGAACATTTTATAATTACTTTTTTACGTGAAAATTCATATTTTTTTGAAGAAAATGCATGATTTTCTTCGAGAAAAGTTGTAGAATAATATAGTAATTATTGTTAAGAAAATTAATTACGTGAAGCATTTTGGGAAAAAGGCATCTTGTAATTAGATTGGTGGATAGAAAGGGAGGTGAATTAGGCATATAATTGACCAGATTTATTTATTATAAAAAGTAGTGGTAAATACTGTTGCTTGGACGTTTTCACTATGCCAATCAAAGTATCTCTGCATCTTTTACTTTTAACTGTTTTCATTAATGAAGACTCTCCAAGCAAAGTCCATCCATCATAATTCAGGCAGGGGGGTGGGGTTGGGTGGGTGGGTTAAATCCATTACATATATATATATATATATATATTAATATGTATTTGCTTAGTAAAATACATAAAATAATTACAGGGGTTTAGTGAATTTTTTAGAAACTTGGGACGAGAATGAAGCCCCCTAAGGCCAAGTGAGAGTACGCCCTTGTTTGTTATACGCACCCAATAGAAATTACTGCCGCTGCAAGAATTTTTTAAAGTGTATTTCGAATGCCACCATAAAAATTATTTTACACACCACATAAAATATATTTAAAATTTTAATTTTATTAAACTCATCTTTCAAAATACATATTCTACTCATAAAAAAACAAAAAAAAACTCAAAATTTTCTAAACCCTAACTGTTGCAGATACACCTTCTTCTCCTTTAATTCTTGTCAACAATGAGTAATGGATGCAGAAGGTGATAGTGTCTCGAGTCCTCCAGGTAATATTTTCATTATGTTTACTGTCCATGTTAAAAAAACAACAAAAGTATAAGGTTAGCGTCCTGCGAAGCTTTCCGCGCTGGTTGGCCGAGTTCGGCGTGCCTTAGCCTAACGTCCTATGTTGATTTTTTTGTATTTTTTAATTTAAAATTAGGGTATATATGTCATTTGTACTATATCTATTTTTGTCCAAAATATTAATGTGGTGTGCAAAGTAATTTTTGTGATGTCATTATAAACACCCTTTTTGAAATTTAGTATAATAATTAGTGGCAGAAAATATCGGTTATTAAATAATAATAAAATAATTGTATTAGTAATAAAATAGGATAAAATCTTTTTGCATCATTAATAATTAGTAGTGAATTAGTAATCAAATATTAAAAATTGACTAATTCATCGTTATTTATGTAAGTAAATTCATCTGTAATTTTACGCAAAAACTCCTGTGAAATGATTGCATGTGTGACACGATGTAAGGTATCTAACTATAAAGTATTACATATTTAACTATAAAATATCATTATTTTTTTAAGTGTATTACTACTGATTAGTTAACTTAAAAAATAGTTATATTTTATAGTTAAACGAGTAATACTTTATAGTTACATAAGTAATACCTTAAATCGTGGCACACATGCAACCGTTTCACAAGAGACCCACTTCTAATTTTATATTAAAGATGAAAATTGTAATCACTAAAATTATAGACATAATCAATTAGCCTCTAAATTTTATCAACCTATATTTGAGGCTATAAACAGTAAATTGAACTCTCTTTATGTCCGTCTCTAAATCGAACTCTTATTAAAGACATATATCGAGAAATTAGAGATGATTTTTTTCGTTCTTAATTTATTTTATTTTTTCGTGTATAAACACTCTACTTTTACGATATTGAAATTCTAGAATAGTCCATTTGAGTAATGAGATATTTCCTCCATCCCATTTTAAGCAATAAAAAAATTATAATATTTTCTTTTTATGGCCTTAATGTAATTTGCATAAATAAATATGGTCTAGTTATGTACGAAAAGTGAATATTATGTTTAAAAGTGGTTTAAATTTTGGAATATCCTAAAATAGAAGTCATTAATTTAGGACATATTAGTTAGACGTTACTGAAGTTTGTCTAAATAGTAAATACAAGCCTCCATACTCTGATAGTCTATTAACATAGTTGTATATGGTATGTTCTATTGGAGCACGCAAAATATTTTATTCTAAAGGATTTATTTAATTTATGATATTTATTTTTAATACTAAAATTTATTGGAAGAACAAACGGTAGTAATACTTTATAACTGGGAATTTGAACGGTGGTGGAGCAAACAGGCAATTTTTTTTTTTAATTTAGTGATTTTAATTAATTATAATTACAAATGCTTGAAAATAAAATATATATTTAAATACCATGTGTTTTTGTGTTATCATTAGTAGTTCTTGAATAAGTTTAACTTAATTTGGCCTTTTCTTTAAATTTGGTTGGATCAATTACAAATTTATGATTATTCCTCAACAAATTATTCCAACGATTTAATTATAAATTAATCTGTACTCAGTAACTAAATGTTTTTCGAAAAAAGAAAAAAAAGAACACATCAAAATTGAGGAGGGCGTAATCTATAGTCTATATGAAAGGAGAATAGTGAGATTTTTTTTTTTTTTAACATGATAGTTTTTATGGATGAAATATAATTATTTATGAATTGAATTATAATTTTTTTAATTTTGATATATATGTTGGATTTGAATAAATAATATTTAATTTTTATATGTATTTAATCTACAAAAATATATGTAATTTTTTTTATAAAAATAAAAAATTTATACTATTAATTTATATAATATTATAATTTTTTGTTTAACCATAATAGTTTTTAGTAAGTTAAAATATTTATATTTAGTTTGGGGACAATAAAATATATAATTCAAAATATCGTACAATATATTATTTAATAAACTAACTTTAAAAAATTCAATTTAACGTAACAAACTATGTTTCAAATTGAAATATAATTATATATATATATATATAAATATAATTGATATAATATAATATATTATGTACATTTTAATTATAAAATAAATTACATCCCGTGTATTGCATGGGCAGACAACTAGATAAATTAGATATTAAATAATGATCTAATAAGCCTTTTTTTTTTTTCCCAACAAAAATAATGTGTATAAAAAAAGAGTCAAAAGAGGCTTTTTAAGGACATTTTGTGAAAGTTAGAATCGGCGGATTGGCTTAATTTTGCAGAATAATAATAGAGTTTAAGAAAAGCACTTTAAAGTTTGATATTTGTGTGAGCTTCCAATTACATTGCTTTGCAAGCTGTCTCCCTTTTGGGATTCTTCTGAAATCCCTCTTCACTCACCTATATTGCTGTCTTAGTCCAAGTTAATTGTACTTACAACTACGGAAACTCATATTCCCCATTACCTTTATAAATAAATCAATTAATAAATTAATATATATATATATATATATATAGAGAGAGAGAGAGAGAGAAGAAGTCTGAATTGCTGTCTTCACATTAATTAATTTTCATATTAGTTATTTCTATTTTTGCTTTATGTTTAAATTAATTATCATAATGGTAAGTTGACTTGCTAGAATGTATTCTTCGCACCTTGTGTTGATTGCTTTCTGCAAATTCTTGATTATTGGCTGAAAGAGTAAAGGGAAAATTAAGCTTTTTTTCTTTTTTTTTTTGGTTAATTGGACCAAATGGAAAAAATTATGACCTAATTAACCAATGATTCGAAATTCTAGATCATTAATTGATATGGCATTTCAACTACTTTTAGAAATGTATGGGAAAATAGAAAAAATAATACTCCTCCTTCAGTTAAGGGGGCTGCATGTGCTCTTTTATATATATATATATAATATGTTGCAAACCTACAATGAGCATCTCTATGGGTACTATAGATATGGGCACCGATTTTACGTAATTGGAATTGATTGTTAACGATGTTTTAATTCAGAAGTAAAACCAGCTATATGTTGATTCAGTTTCGATTCCCCTTCAAGATTCTAGAAATTGGTGGTTCCAAACCGCAGATTCATGTTCCAAACTCGTTGGTTTCCATAAAAATCTGTCAGTTATAGTTGAAAATCGTCGGTTTTGGTCCCAAAACCGCCAACGATGTTCTAATTCAGAAGTAAAACCGGCTATATGTTTATTCAGTTTCGGTTCCCCTTCACGATTCTAGGAATTGGTGGTTCCAAACCGTAGATTCATGTTCCAAACTCGTTGGTTCCGATTAAAATCTGTCAGTTCTAGTTGAAAATCGTCGATTTTGGTCCCAAAATCGTCAATTCCAATTAAAATCGTTGGTTTCAATTCCAAACCATCGGTTCCAAGTATAAAATTTGAAAAAAAAATTAAAGAATCAGGAAGTAAAATCTTGAAATTGAAACTGATGGAACTATGCCCATGTGGCCTAGCTCTTATTCATGTAAAAAAAATCTCACTAATTTGGTCGTATGGAAACTTTTTAATATTTGTAGCATTTAATACCTTCTTTATTATAAAATAAATATCGTGTTTAATTAGTAAAATATCATAATCTTAAGTTATAAAAATAAGTTACATATAACTAAATAATATAATCAACAAATAAAATTAATTCAAAAATTTATAAATTTTAAAAAATTATACCTTGTTCTAATTATACAATATATATTCTCCTGAATTCACAACCTACCAAACTTATGATTAGTCATTGTTGAGGACGGAATAAAAGGTCCCAGTGTAAGCAGGAGAATCAAGGAAAAGTTAAAGTATTTGGATTTAAAGATTTGATGAATTAAATATGAGATTTGAATAGAACATTTCATATGAATATGTTAGGACCAGTGTATGCTAATCATAATATCTTTTTAAGGATTTCCGGTTATCTGTCTTGGAACATATTATAAAATACATACGATAATAAAATGATGTATATTTTATATTATATGTTCGAAGTTTCTTAAATTTACCCATCACAAAAAATTAAAAAATTAAATAAAATACAAATGCACACACACCAAATCACATTTCAGATAAGAGTATGATATACGGACAATTTTATTTCGATAAAACATTATGTCGTATTTAAAATTTTAAAACATTAAAATATAAATTGGATATCATTTACTAAAACATTATAAAATACAACAAATTTTAAAGATTGACTGTGTATTTTGTGTAATTTTTTGCGTATATAATTATAAATTATAATTTTTTAAAAATTATTAACATTCATTAAAATTTTTAAATTTTGAGGGGTCTAATCCAATCGTCCTTTATGTTCGATTTGTCTTTGATCCAATAGTGATGTATTTTTTTTTCTTTTAAGTAATGGAATTGATCCCTAAGTTTTGATATACATTAGTTCAAGACGACATTATTAGATTATCAAAGAATACGCTCTCTATTTTTCATGAATTTTCATATCAATAGATAATAGATTATACAATCATAAATATATTAAGTCAGAAATAAAGACAATGGGCTGAACAAAATTACTAAGATTCTACTATGGCTTTGATTTAGCCCAGCTGAGCTCAAGTTCCCCAAATTAAGGCCCAAATATGTAGCCTACGTGGCTTGGAAGAAGTGGCCGGTGACCCGAATGAAACAGCCGCGTCAGTTTATCAAACCCTATAACACTTTGAACTTTTTCTTTACTGTGTCCGAAGGCTAAAAGCGGAGACCTGAAATTGAAAATCTGAATCCAAATTATTCGAACGAAAAATCAAGGATTAAGGTAATATTTCTTGATCCATCAAATTTAGCAATCTATGAGTAAATATTTACGTTTGTGAATGTCATAATGTGCTTGTGTATGTTAAACATGTTTTCCGTAGATTGTGGCATATACAGAACCCTAGGTCGGAGAATTCTGCATTCGCGACCTGGAAAGTGGCATAGGAAGTGATTTAGGTGGATTAAACTTTAACTTGTTGACCGTGGATTGAATTTCAAGCACACAAGCACAAAAGTTTAGGGTTATTTCCTGAATTACTATGATATTCGTCTCCTAGAAATATTTGATATGACAAATTGAGTCGAGAGAATTACTTACATAATTTTGAAATCTATGTTTTCCTGCAGCTCGATTAGATGAGCTGCAGGAAGATGGTATACCTATTTAGTTTGAGCAGAAGGAAGATACGTTTGGTTCCTTAGGATCTAGAATTGTATGCTATTCTTATATATTGATTTTTTGTTTTGCCTGATTGTTGCTAGGACGGAGCCTTGAAATATGGATAGTAGTTGGTATGGTGGTAAACAGGAGATGCACTTTAGAAGGCAACAGAAAAGTGACGATGTAAGTTCTGTAATTGAATCTATTTTAAACTTCTTTGTTTTTTCTTTTCATATGTACCATCTTTTGAATGTGGATTGTTAATCATGTTTCTGCTGTATAATAATTTTGTGTACTTGACATCAGAGGTTTTGTGGGAGACAAAACTTGCTATCATGTATACTGTGTACTTGTGCCTCTTGCCATGGAACATGTGGTGTTTCATTATATATTCTTCTGGATAACTGCACATGGTTCTACTTTACTCATTGTTATGAAATTTTATAGATTTTATTAAATTCAGTAGTGTTAGTCTTGTATGTTTACATTACTCCCTACAAATGTTCATTGATGCGTCCACTATATTTAGTCATTTAGGTAATATTTTTGTAGCTCTTTTGGTGACACCTGTGGATAATAATCATTGACTGACCACCTCGTCTAAAATTTTAAGCTGGTAGTGAGGAGTATCATTTTTAACATCAAAAGTTAATTTAAACTTCAACAAAAGTCTCTCATGGAGGCGGGGCATTTTGTATGAAAAGCCTTGTACATAAAATATTTAATTGATAAGTGGCCATGAGACATATTAGTCTATGACCTTTCATTTGGCCTAGGAGTATTGGTTTTAACATTTAAGTTAATTTAATTTCTTGAATTATTCAACAGTTTATGTTTGAATTTTACCTTTTCTAGTCCCATTCTTGCTACCTATTCTTTGTTTGTGTCTGAAGCAATAAAGTAACATAATTGTTGCTCCAGTGACAAATTCTTGTAATGCTTCCTGACCTAGGCATTTGATGCGGCTATTCTTCAAGATCTTGCCGATGATTTTCGTCTACCAATTGATCATAGAGTGACTGAAAATGTAGATTTGGATAATGTGGAGCAAGCATCTTTAGACACACGGCTGACGTCATCGAATGTTGGATTTAGACTTCTACAGAAGATGGGATGGAAAGGGAAAGGGCTAGGAAAGGATGAACAAGGTCTGTATAGCAATGAACTGCCTTTGCTGATATAAGTTGTTGCTATCCATCCCATTTGTAACTTTTGGCACATCTCATGTATACTATAATAATTTTCCTTGATTAGTTTTTACTTTACAAGTTGAGTTGCACATGGCTCCTATGCTCCATGTATCTACCTATTGATTTCCTTCAATTCCTATGAGAGTATTCTGGGCTCTGAGGTCTGCTTGTACATAACCTAATGTTTTTAGGACTTTTTATACCGACTTTGAAGCTTCCCCATTAAACTGCATTCATATCTGTTTGGGGGAATGAGGCTAAAACCTATTGACAGGGCCCAGGTTGGCAAAATACTTGCACATAAACCAGTTGAAACTTTATGCTTTTATTTTGTCTCCATATTTGTGTACCTGACTGCTGTAGTTTCCTTTTAATGTCATGTTTGCTTTCTCAAATTTATCATCATGTTGCATTTCTAGGGATTGTTGATCCAATAAAGTCAGGAATAAGAGATGCAAAATTAGGCCTGGGTAAACAAGAAGAAGATGATTATTTTACAGCAGAAGAAAATATCCAGCGCAGAAAGCTGGAAATTGAAGTTGAAGAGACGGAGGAACTTGTAAAAAAGAGAGAGGTATGCCTTTCAGCTTGTCATAGTGGTTAGGAAAAAAAAAATTGCCTCTAGGTAATTTGAAGTTAATTATTCACTTTTTCTGAAACATACATTTAATAGCAGAAGGCAGCATATTGCATATATGTGTGTCTTTTGATGGGAATGGTATATCATAAAGGGAACATCAACTTTGGAAGGTCTTGAGAATTTCGTGCAGTTTTTATTACCTGGTGGCTTCTACTGCCTGCTTCCTGCACATTATTAAAATCCAGGTTATAGCAGAGCGTGAGCAAAAAATTCAGACTGAGGTGAAAGAAATACGGAAGGTGTTCTATTGTGATCTGTGCAACAAGCAATATAAATTGGCAATGGAGTTTGAAGCTCACCTAAGCTCCTACGATCACAACCACAGAAAGGTTGTTTTCCCTTTCGATGCATCATTACTCTCTGACTCGCTTAATGTTTGTAACATCTCCAAAACTCAATCTTGACATTGTTTTTGGATTTCAGAGGTTCAAACAAATGAGAGATATGCATGGAAGCAGCAGTCGTGATGATAGACAGAAAAGAGAACAGCAACGTCAAGAAAGGGAGATGGCTAAGTTTAAGCAAATGTAATCACTCAGTATCCAGAAACTCTTATTTATAAATGGGAGTTAATGAATTTAAATGGTCGCCAGTTATTTGTCCAGTCGTATTGTTTTCTTAAATTTATTTATTTTCTCTAACAGGGCTGATGCCCATAAGCAGCAGCAACAGATGCAGAATCAGGTGGAAACAGGAGCTGTTCCAGCTCCTGCTGCAACAAGTAGTGCTACTCCAGTTGCAGACCAAGATCAGCGGAAATCTTTGAAGTTTGGATTTTCTGCAAAAGGCAGCACACAAAAGGTATTCACAAGTTTCTGTTGCTGATTGATTTATACTCTACCATTAATATTCAGTTTGATCTTGCTTCAGCTGTTGGTTTTGATTGCTAGCTATATAATCTTTTGGTTCTTTGAAAAGTTAGATCACTCCAGAACAAGCGTACTTGAATAGAGAATTAACAAGGAAGAAACTGCCTCGAGTTTCACTTGCTTTAGTACAAAAATTAAATAAACAATTTTCTGATATTACATTGGAGTGACGAATTATCAATTTAGATTGGGATAGGGGCTGGAATATTTGAATAGTCCTTGGGATTCAACTAAAGAAAAAACTATATTGCATGTAGCATGGTGCCCAACCTTGAGGTATGGGCAAGGTTCAAGTAATTAACTGAACATGCATGCAGCACTGGTTTTGTGTATTAAGCACATTATTGTGTAGAAGAAACTCACATTTTATGTTTATTAATGATATAATAACTATTAATAACTTTCATTAAACTAATTTTCAAATTTATATAATAAATAAAATGTTATAGTAAGAAATTAGGTCTTATATATGTATGTTAAGGACTATTACACATCTTTAATTAAAAAAAAATTGACATCCAAAAATCAAATAAGAATTGCTCTATGTTTTAATATATCTTGTATACCATTTCTTTCAGTTAATATCTTTATTTTTTATTTTCATTTAATATCATTAAGTACCCATATTTTTGCAATATATATTTTATGTAATATATATAACTAGCTTAGTATTTTAACTTAATTATATTTATTTATATATTTTTTTTCAACTTATCTAATATTTTATTTGTTTTCAGAAACAATAATTTGATAAAAATATCAATTAAATTTATAAACTCTAAAATAAAGATTAACCGTAAATATTTAAATGATACAAATATTTTGTAAAATAAAAGTTCAAATTAAATGCTGCATAGGTCATATTTTTTTGTAAGTAAATCTTTTCGTTTTTAAGGAATAATACAAAACTAAGGGCATTTTAATTTTAGTTATGTAATATGGGTCTTAAATTGACGGTCGTGAAAAAGGATCAATTCGATATATCAGGCATTTAAAACGGGTTATAATTGAGAAGGTGTTCAAATATTTGAAGAAAAACACGGGTGGTATCCTTTGCTCTTTTCTTTATTGTTTTCCGTAAAGGACGATACTGCCATGTGCAATATCATAATTGGAACTATCGTCTTTAATTTTACTTTGCAATTCTGTACTGTCTTAATGAATTGATTGAGGCAGCGATATGCTGCTTTTAATTCCTGAAGCTAAATCTGTGCTCAATCAAAATATATTTCCAATGATTCTGATTTTGTTTTTTCGTGCCAAGCAGCAGCTGTCATTTTCATTCATGTTTGCTTCTAAATAATTTTTTTTTCTCCTATTCCTTGTTATTTGTTTTTCATTTTTTTTGATGTTGGTATTATGATCACTACCTGTTATATGTGTCTTCACATTTCAAGAAGCAGAGCTCTGTTAGTAACTCCGCGAAGAAGCCAAAGGTAGCCATTGCCTCGGTTTTTGGTGAGGATAGTGATGAAGAATAGGAGCACTTATGACTCTCCCAGCTGATACCCTGATACTCGGAAAGCTCGGAAACGCCCGGTGGTACTAGTATAGTGAGTGTATCTTAATTGGTCAACTAAAATCTGTTTAGAACTATAATCTTTCGAACTTATCCGTTTACTTGTCATGGCCAAGTTTGGTGGTGCGCAGCAGAAAGTTAGTAGGAGATCTGAAGGTCGTGACCGATTAAACTGATAATTAAAGTGCTTGATGCTGTATCATTTACGTGTGCTCTTCGTGTGATCTGTAATGCTATCTGCATTTTCCAGTTGTCTTGGTCTTATGCTTTGTCTAAACTAAAATCTGGAGTTGCGATCCCTTGGGTAATGCTTAGCAGAACAATAGTTGTTGGTTTCTGTCGGTGTTATGGCAAGATATGACCAATATAGCCAATCCAGATATGTTTCCCTTCATGAGTGTAGCGAGTTGAATAATGTTTCGAAATGAGGGTAGGCACGTGAAGCCCCGGAAAGCCATTGTTACAACTTACAAACTTTTGCAACGTCTCAGTAGGGTAAAGTAATATCATTCAATGTCATTGGCTATTTTAAATTTGCAATTGAATAGCATATTGTCATATTTTATGAGTTTTCTTGCACAAAATCATCATTAGTAATCGTGTTTTTCCATCTCACCCATTGGTATTTTGACTATCTTCATTTATTGTTTCAATCTCCTTTCCCTATTTGGAGTTGGTTCTGGGTTTTGATATCATGAACATTCCCAATCCTTTCCAATTTTTTAAAATCAATTAGTTATATACCAAAATATTCTTGGCAACTTCACGCTATTGTTTCCAGAATTGAAAGTGGGTTCACACTTAACGCATAACAAGGAATTTCAATCAATTTTGCTTGATTTTATAAATATTTAACAAATTTTGGTTCTTGAAATTTGGATGATTTTACAACAAATTTTTCCCTATTTGAGTTGAAATCCATCACCACGTTCGCATTAAACTTCTGTTCTTTTTACCTAAGATTCCTCATTTTCTTTATCAATGTGGCTTTTACGAATTTTTGTTACCTTTAGAAGGGGTTTGCAAGTTTCTCTTCTGACTAAGGAAATCATAGTATAATATAATATCTTTACCAGTTACCAGCAATCAACTAATTTCTGTGTGTTTAGTTGACAAATCTAGATCTAGTTTTTGTATTACTTTAAATTAGAATTATTATAATGAGAATAGCACAATCTATGCGTTGACTATATCAATATTTTAATATATCTAAATCTAAACTAATCTAATAATTAAATTGTCTAAATATATTTTCCCACCCAGAAATATTATTGAAAAATAAGGGGTCAACTTTTGATTAATTAATTTTTTTTTTGATAATATCCTTTTCAATTTGTTAAATAAAATTCTTTTGATTTTATTACATCTTTTACATATAAAATTAAATTATAATAATTATTAAATAATAGAATTTTTATACAATTAATAAATTTAATATAAAAATAACCCTTATTTTGGTTGGAAAAAATATATATTCAATAAAAAATATGCTTTTTTTTATGTCGGTATAAGTAAAACATTTTAAACATTTTTATATATTAATTAATTTAAAAATATACTTTATTTTAGTTTTTAATATGTTATAAATTGTGTATCAGGAATAAAACTATCAGGGACTGTTCTCCCATCAAGCGGTGTAACCGTGGAAGCTTGTATGTGTTTCCACTAGCTAGTGTTTCCTACTTTCTTCAACCTTTCCTTTGTTTTAGTTTATTCAGTTATTGATATTTTCCATGTCATCACCACTTCACTTGTCTCTATCCACTTTATAATATGTTCTCCAGCGTCCCCAGCAATGGCATCCCCCAACCCCCCCAAGATGCCCCATCCTGACCCCTCCAACGGCGAAACCGCCCCCCTAAACCCCAAACCCAGACCCATCAATTCATCGGAAATCCGGTCGGAGTTCTCCCATCACGACCCCACCATTGCCCGCGTTAACAACGGCAGCTTCGGGTGCTGCCCCGCCACCATCATCGCCGCCCAGCACCGCCACCAGCTCCTCCTCCTCCGGCAGCCCGACCACTATTTCTTCAAGACCCTCAAGCCTGCTGTCCTCAATACCCGCCGCCTCATCCAGACCCTCATCAACGCCGACCACGTCGATGAGGTCTCGATTGTCGACAACGCAACCACCGCTGCCGCCATCGTCCTCCAGCACACCACCTGGTCTTTCTTCTCCTCGAATTTCCAGCCCGGCGATGCCGCCCTTATCCTGCACTACGCGTACGGCGCCGTGAAAAAGTCCGTCCAGGCTTACATTTCACGCGCCGGCGGCCACGTAATCGAGGTTCATCTTCCCTTCCCTGTTAAATCTAGCTCTGAAATTGTTTCTGAATTCCGAAAGGCTCTTCAGACGGGGAAAGCGAATGGTAGAAGAATTAGATTAGCCGTAATTGATCATATAACCTCCATGCCTTGTGTTGTTATTCCCGTCAAAGAATTGGTGAGAATGTGTAGAGCAGAGGGTGTTGACAGAATTTTCATTGATGGGGCACACGCAATTGGGAATGTAAAGATTGATATGAAAGATATAGGCGCTGACTTTTACACTAGTAATATGCATAAGTGGTTATTTTGCCCGCCATCGGCGGCATTCTTGTACTGTAAAATGTCGAACGAGCTGTCGGATTTGCACCATCCCGTAGTATCTCACGAGTACGGCAATGGATTGGCAATGGAGAGCGCATGGATTGGGACAAGGGATTACAGTGCACAGCTAGTATTGCCTGAAGTGATGGAATTTGTGGGTAGATTTGAAGGTGGGCTTGAGGGGATAATGAAGAGGAATCATGAGACAGTTGTAGACATGGCGAAAATGTTGGTGGAGGCATGGGGGACAGAGATGGGGGCGCCCCCGGAGATGTGTGCAAGTCTAGCTATGGTAGGACTGCCTTCTTGTTTAGGGATTGGGAGTGATTCAGATGCATTGAAGTTGAGAAAACATTTGAGGGAGAGTTTTAAGGTTGAGGTTCCGGTTTATTACCGGGCGCCATTAGAGGGAGAGATTGAAGCCATAACTGGTTATGTGAGGATTTCTCATCAGGTGTACAATGTGGTTGATGATTACCTTAGGCTCAGGGATGCAGTTAAGATGTTAGTCAAAACCGGGTTCACCTGCGCACTTCTTTCCAAATGAGAAGGTGCTCTTGCTTCTTGTTCTGTGCCAAATTGGTGATCAATGATCATCTACTTCGACTATGGGGTACCCGATCTTGATTGTGTTCTATAATTAATTTGCGAGCATAAGGTTTGTTGGCTGGGTAATTTATTCAACCTAATCTTGAAACCAACTATAGAATGTGCAAATATTGGGTTAGTTGATCTCTACGTTTATGCATGGTATTGTGAGTTCAATGGCTGCTCTGCCATGATTTTCTTTGTTCTGAGATTAGGAATTATACTTTGTTCTTAATTGTAACCGTTGCTTCTTGTCCCCCGGTGGTTTTATGTGCCTTGTGATCTTCCATGCTTTGTAAGGTAAACCTATTATGTGTGTTTCAGACGTTTCTTGTGGCATTCTGGGAAATACTTTGCTTACTGCTTCTAGTGGGGCTCCTCCATTGCAAATGGTGAAATTTCATGCGATAGACGACGAAACTTGAAAGAGATGATCTTGTATTCGAAATAATAAAATTTTATGTAATGAATTGAAAATAGTTGATTGTGTAAACAAAACATCTATAAAAAAAATGAAGATCTTGTATGAGTTTTAATCTGGTATTATGTTTCTTGATGAGATGAGATGACTAATACAATTGTGCCTCAATTTAATTGGTAGATGTCCACATTTGTTGTTGGTGAGAAATTGTGTGTATTACTTAAAATTTGTTATTTGTTTACAAAAAAGATTCTTGGATTTATTGCTCAATACCCACTCAACTATTATAGTTTTTTGATCAAACAATCAAATTTTTTTTTTCTTGGACGTCAAGCTCACCAAATTTTGCGTCTTGTTACTTTATCCACGTCGGACATATGTTTTGATCGAAAAACCTTGGAGGTTGTATTTTAAGAATATATTTTCATCTTTTAAATATAATATAATTCAAAGGAAAGTTAGCTATTTACATCAATTATACAATTATGAATGAATATTAATACACTGGAGGAAAAATTGGAATGAATTTCAACACAATTAACTTAGGGTTTGTAACAAAAGCATACGAAATGTTGTTTTAATTGTTTTGAACTTTATTCATAAATTTAAAAAATGACGTAAATAGCTAATTTATTTTTTAATTTTATATTTAAAAATATTTTGATCGCGAATAAATAATGTTGGAAGAAATTAATGATTGATGTGAAGTGAAAGAATTAAAGAATTTTCTAAGAGCTTCTCTAACAAGAAGCTGTTTTGGCATTTGGCGTCAGTTTTCGCCCTTCAGCCCCGTACTTTATTTTCTGCACTAGTTTGAAGTTTTTGAAATTTTTGCACTACTTTTAGCGCAGATTTTTTATTGAGCTACTTTTTTTTCCTTTTTTTATATGATTATATCTTTTTTTAATATTTAATATTGTAATTTTTTATCTCAATTATTCAAATTGAAATTAAATCAAGTTTTTTAAATCATATGATGTGTCATTTAAATAATAATAAAAATATAATTTAAATAAGTATATGAGATTTTAAATATTATATACAAATTTAAATAGAATTGCATAACATTACCCGACATTCAATTTTACATATATATTTTTTGAATATGATAATTTAAGAATATAAGTAAAATAAATATTATCTCAAAATTTAATGTTAAATAAAATTACACATATAATGTTTTCAACAAATATTTAGTAATCAAAATAAATATTAAAATAAAAATTATTGTGTAATATTAATTTTTAGTGGAGAAAGTAGTGCAAATTATTAGAAAGATTATGTAAATTTTACGTTAAAGTGATGCATAATTTGTATTAAAATAATGAACACCGTTGGAAATGGTCTAAGGATATAAGAGATTGTCTCTTTAGTTTTAGCTTTATATTACAAAATAAATAATGAGAAGAAAAAAGTAAACATGGATAAGTTAAAAAAAATTATCCGCTTAAGTGTCCAAATATATTTGAAAGTACTCATTTACCCTCAAACACAAGTTGCACAACTACGAGATCGTTCAAACTTTTAATGTAAAAATTGTATTTAGTGCCTAAATTAGGAAGTAATTTTTTAAATAAACCAATTCAGTTCTACCTTTAGTTTACTCAAGTTAATTTTTTTAATTATTTCTTGTTAATTTGTATAATTTAAGTTTGATTAGTTTAGTTTTTTTTTTTTTCTTTTTCTTTATTAGTTTAGTTAATAACTACTCTGGAAAAAGTATATTTATATAACAATAAAAAATGATTTTTTTTCAATTTTTTTTTAATGTGGGAGTAACTTTTTTTTAAAATTATTTATTTATTTATTTTAACTCGAAAGCTCACATAATTTGTTTGTTGGGGTTGGCCACGTCTTCAGCAAGTTTCATAGTCATGTTGCTACATTTGGAACATCCAAATTTATCCCAACTTTTCCCCTAAATCCTTATTTGAATTCTTGGTGCATCCTACAAATCTTACACAATCATATCATTAGTCCTTTCATTCCCTTTCGACCTGTATCTATCACCTTCTTCTCCCAGAAATTTGGTTAAGGTTTTCGTTCTTGAAAAGACTCCTACCCCACTCGCCCCCGCCCCCCATTGCAGGGTTTTGGGTCGAAAATTATTGCAATTGTTTTGAAAACCCTTGTGCTAATTGCTATTCTCAGGGCGCCCACAAAAGCAATCCTTCATCCAGGCGCTCAATATTTATCAAAAGGTGCTTTTTTGTCGGTTCAATTGGGTTTTTCGGTTCTAGGGTTTGTGGGTTTTCGGTTCAAAATCAGTTTTGTTGAATTTTGTTTGTTCTTACTCTTTATTTCTTTTTCTTTTTTAATTTAATTCTTTGGTTGACATGTATGCTTCGATTTGTGTGTTTTTGTATATTTACCGGGGACGTAATTGATTGGATTTTGTCAGTTTGACATTGTGGGATATCCCTTTCTGTGATTTTGGAAGGATTGGTTTGGCTTATGTTCGTCAATCGTTGGCTGTATTAATCGGTTGGGCATTCGCAAGGTTAATTTGCAGAAGCCCTAATTTATGTTTGTTATATGTTTAAGTTTTTTAACTTAATTTTGCCCCTCAAAGTCTGATTGTGCTTTTTTTGTTTTTCTTGTTCTTTCTTTTTTACTTCACTGTTGTAATTGCATTTTCTCGCTGTTCACTTTTAGGGCGTGGGATGATTGTTGCTGAAGATTTATCTTGCCAATTTTTGTCCGTAAGGAACCAATCAAAATTGAAGAATTTACCATCAATACATGGTCTACTGCTGCCGATTTGTCGTATGCACATGAGAATACACACACACACATAATTTTATATAGTTTTCCTTGACTAGCCCGGTTCGGATGTCCACGCTAGATGAGTTGGTCCTCAATGTTTCTAAATGTAATTTAGACCCAAAGGGAATTGATTAAAAACAATTAGATGGCTGTGCCTGCATTCTATCTTCTAATATTTGCCTCTCATTTTTATGAGGTTTGTTTATCTAATGTTTTTTCCATTAAAACAGTGACTTCACCATGGTTTGGAAGAAAGTTATAGCCATCTGTCAGTCAGGTGGCGAATTTGAGTCCAATGCAGATGGTATACTGTCTTACAAAGGTGGTGATGCTCATGCTATGGAGATTGATGAAAAGATGATGTTTAAAGATTTCAAGTCAGAGGTTGCAGAGATGTTTAATTGCTGTCTTGATACCTTGGCCATCAAATATTTCCTCCCTGGAAACAAGAAGACCCTTATCAGCATCTCCAATGACAAAGACCTCAAAAACATGATCAAATTCCATAATGACTCTGACACTGCCGAGATATATGTTATGACTGAAGAAATTGCTGCCCCTGATGTATCCCACATGCCGGGCAGTAGGTAGATATTTTTCTATCAAATATATTAGAATTGTTCTGTATTAAGCATGAAAATGTGTGGCGAAATTCTATCTGCAGGTCTAGTAGGACAACTTTGTCTGAAGCTGGGGTTCCTGTTGATGTCTCCCCAAGTATGATGAACCATATTGTGGATGACATAAACAAGCCCGGTCTTCTGCTTGATGCTACATTTGATGTTGTTGGTGATACTAACCATGATGAGGTTCAAACTGATGTACCTGCTGAAATGGCTATAAATGGGGAAATGGTTATAACTGGGGAAATGCCTATGCCGATTTCTTTCAGTAGTCCCTATGATGAGAAGCACGCTAAAGCTGCACAACAGTGGCAGAATAATATTACTGGTGTGGGCCAAAGGTTCAATAGTGTACATGAATTTCGTGAGGCGTTGCGAAAATACGCCATTGCACATCAGTTTGCATTTAAGTACAAGAAGAACGATAGCCATCGTGTGACTGTGAAGTGCAAAGCAGAGGGTTGTCCATGGAGGATCCATGCATCAAGGTTGTCAACCACCCCACTCATTTGTATTAAGAAAATGAATTCAACGCATACATGTGAAGGTTCTGTGCTGGCAACTGGTTATCAAGCAACAAGAAGTTGGGTTGCTAGTATCATCAAGGAGAAACTGAAAGTGTTTCCGAACTACAAGCCCAAGGACATTGTTAATGACATCAAACAGGAATATGGGGTCCAACTAAACTACTTTCAGGCGTGGAGGGGCAAAGAGATCGCTAAGGAACAACTTCAGGGGTCTTACAAAGAAGCATATAGTCAGTTGCCTCTTTTCTGTGAGAAGATAATGGAGACAAATCCAGGAAGTCTGGCCACTTTCACTACTAAAGAAGACTCGAGCTTCCATCGCCTATTTGTTTCCTTTCACGCTTCTTTATATGGGTTCGAACAAGGTTGCCGGCCTTTGCTTTTCCTGGACAGCATATTCTTGAAGTCAAAGTACCAAGGCTCTTTGTTGGCAGCTACTGCTGCTGATGGGGATGATGGTTTTTTCCCTGTAGCTTTTGCCATTGTAGACATGGAGTCTAATGACAACTGGCATTGGTTCTTACAACAACTAAAAACAGCTCTACCCATGTGCCGTGGTTTAACTTTTGTGGCTGATAGGGAGAAAGGATTGCGAGAATCAATTGCTGAAATCTTTCAGAATGAAGAAGTTTATCATGCATTCTGTCTGCGCTATCTATCTGAGCAACTTATCCGAGATCTGAAGGGGCAGTTCTCTCACGAGGTTAAGAGACTCATGATTGAGGACTTTTACAGTGCAGCTCACGCTTCTACACCCGAAGGTTTCCAGAGGTGTGTGGAAAGCATAAAGAATATCTCAGTCGAAGCGTATAATTGGATAATGCAAAGCGAGCCCGTACACTGGGCCAACGCATTCTTCCCAGGCGCAAGATACAACCACATGAGATCAAATTTTGGGGAGTTGTTCTACAGTTGGGTATCAGATGCACACGAATTGCCGATAACCCAAATGGTCGATGCTATACGTAACAAGATTACAGAACTGATATATTCGAAGCAAACACAGTCCATGGAATGGTTGAGAAGGTTGACTCCGTCAATGGAGGAAAAGCTGGAGAAGGAAAGCCTCAAGGTCAGGACTCTTGAGGTGTTAATATCGGGTGGTAACAGATTCGAGGTACGTGGAGATACAGTTGAAGCTGTTGATGTCGATAATTGTGACTGTACTTGTAAGGGTTGGCAGCTAACGGGCTTGCCTTGTTGTCATGCAATAGCTGTTATTGGTTGTCTGGGGCGTGATGCATATGATTATTGCTCAAGATACTTTACAGTCGATAGCTACAGGATAACTTATTCAGAGTCGGTGCATCCTATTTCAGGTTTAGATAGTACATGGGAGAAGGGGAGTTCTCAGTTGGCAGTGACTGTGACCCCACCTCCAACGCGTAGGCCGCCGGGCCGGCCCACGACAAAGAGGGTTAGCTCACAAGATGTAGGGAGACGCCAGATGCAATGCAGTAGATGCAAGGGGACCGGGCACAACAAATCCACTTGTAAAGACTTATTGTTGGAGTGCTAGGCTATTTAGGTATATTATCGTTGCATTTTTGTTGCACTTTTTAGATTTATCCCTTTTTTGCTGTCCTTCATCATACTACGACTAGTTTTTGCTACTAACTTCAATAAGAGGAAGAGAAGTAATTCACTGCATCCATGGTTTCTATGATCTGTGTTGTTTTCACTTCATTTATATGAAAATGGATTTTTTTTTTTTTTTTTCTAAATCAAATCCCTTAATCCGCACCTTAGATTGTATTTGTTTTTTTTGTTTTTTTGAAACTAAGATCTCATAATTTGCATATCTCATTTTAATATTTGCGATTTGAGCGTAGATGTAAATAAGTTGAAAAGAACATTAATTTGACATATTATTACCCACTAAAAATATATTAGTAACAAAAAAATTATTTGTATTTTATTAAAGTGGAAATAATATTATTGAAAAAAGAAGAAAAATAAAATTTGATTAATGAAAAAATGTTACATTATTTTTTCACAATATTTTCAGTTTCAATAAAAAATTAATTTTATATAATTTTATTATTTAATTTTGCTTGTAGGATCAGGTTACCCAATAGGTCTGCCAAATCCGATGTCAACTTGGTATTTTCGTGATCAGGTAGAGTAAGATATAGGATATAACTTGGTATTTTGACAAATATTATATATATATATATATATATAAATAATTAAATAAATAATGAATACTACTCTCTTCAAAACCTTTTTTTTTTCCTTAGATGGGGGAGTAATAAAAATATATTTAAAAAAAATAAGTGATGATAAAATTGAATAAGTAGGAAATTAGGAATAAGTAGTTTTAGCGTGGAAAGCTGCCAATGTACTAACCAGAAGAATGAAGTACAGTCATAGGAAACAGAGTTGTATTGATATGTTGTACTACCATTACTCCTCCCTCTGTACTATTATTACGTTCCTAAATCTATTTATGCTCCTCCTTCTTCTCAGACTCACCAACACATACTTCTTCCTTCTTCAATGAATGCTTTTATGATGGGTAAGGAAATGGAGAGAATTGAGGGGTTATTTGGGGAGACGGGGACGAGACAGAGCATGGGATGGACCTTTCAACACCATTCATCGTCTTGTTGCCCTTTCCATGCACTGCCTCTTCCCTGGCTCTCCTCTCTCTCTCTCTCTCTCCCCCCCCTCTCTCTCTCTCTATATATATATATATACATGTTTGATCTGTTATTTCATTCTTCAATTTTTTTTACAGTCATTGTTGTGTGTGTCGTTTTGTTTATGCGAGCTATCCTTTCGAAGAATACGTCACGTGCTTAGGGTTTGATGGTGTGTGGACCAAAATATTATTAGGCCCATTTTTTGCTAGCCCTATAAGCCCAATAGGCATTTCACAATAGTAGTAGGCGGAAAAGACCAGTGGGTTTCACATTTTACATGTCTATCTTACTTATTATTTGTTTATATATATATATATATATTAGAATGGGGTAAAATGTATTTTATTATATAATATATTATAAATTTATATCATGATTACTATAAAATTATAAAACATTTATATCTATTTAAAAATTATTCAATTTTAAGTATAATTTCTGTGTTATATTATTGATATTCGATCAAAAGTTATCATCTAATAAATTTAATAATATTTTAAAGTGAATTTTAGACATCAAACTCAATACAAATAGTTCAATCCACTATAATTTATCAAACACAACACACTTTTCAACTCAATCTAAAATATTAAGGTGAAATAATAAAAAAAAAAATTTAATAATTTTTATATAAAAAATAATATTTTTGTATTTATAACTTCGATCTATATAAAATTTAATCCATTATTTATTTAAATTCAATAAATATCTCAAAATATAAATTAATAATTAAGTGCATAAAAAAATTATACTCTAAATTATAAAAATAATATTTTATTTTAATAAATGCAATATTAATGTTAAATTAAAAACTATAAAAAAAATTATTAATTTAATATACTATATGTCAAAAATTAAAATGAAAAAATTATGTAAAAGTTTAAATTTCGGTAAAAAGAAATATGGAGGTAGAAACTCCATAGTGCTTGAACATTAGCATACAATATATTTTTTTTATTTGGTTTAGGAGATGAAGAGACATATGTGATCAACACAACTCTAACATATATCATTTACACAACTCATATATCTAATATAAAATGAAAATAATATAATATGTTTATTTTATTTTAAATATTATTTAGGAGTAAAGTTTAAATTTGTAACCAACTCTATCATGAATAATTTTGTGCATTATTTATTCAAAATAAACAAAAACATTTCTTTATCTAACACAAATAATTTAATCAAAAAAATCAAATTTTAAATTTTAGGTCTAATATCTTATTTTAATATATATATATATATAATATGAATGTAAAAATAAAACATTTGAAAAAAAATAATTTAATAAATTATAAAATTATAAGGAAAAGTTATTTATATTTTAAAATTTTATTTAAAACAAAAAAATTCAAATGCTGAAAAAGAAAAAAAAAAAAAGGGCAATAAGCCAATAACTATCTCCCATCCCACCACTTACTAGAGATGTTTAGCATTCGGGCCAGCTCGATTAATCGGAAAAAATAGGTTTAGGCCCCATTTTTTGTAGCTCGTTTAGCATTCGGGCTTTTCGGCCCGGACCGTCTGACCTGCGGGCTTATCGGGCCGGGTTGCGGTTTAACCGAACTGGCTCGCGGGCTGTTTCTTTTTCCTTTTTTCTTTTTTTTTTTTTCTGGGATGTTTCTCAACCGTATATTCTGACGTCACTTGTGCACTACATAAAATGAAAAAGAAAAAAAATAAAAAACAAATGCCCCTATTTGAAATCAAATTCAAGTTCAAACCCTAGACAAGCCTTCTTAATCGCTACTCATCGTTCGCAGTTCGCCGTCAATCATCCTCCATCCATGATTCGCGGTTTGCTGTCTGTTGTCCTTCGTCCGTCGTTCGTGGTTCGTCATCCACTGTCTGTCTATACGCTGCTGTGTCTTAACTAAAATATTTGATTGATGGTGGAGGGTTGTCTTGGGCATGATAGCAATCTAGCCTAAAAAAGAGAGAGGATAGAGCGAGAAGAATCGGTGGGGCTTTTTGGTGGATTTATTTTATATAATGGATATAATGTACTAAATTCCTTTGTAGTTATCTACATATATTTTGAGAACATAAATAAAGCAAAAAAAATAAGTGTTTGTAGATGAACCTACATGCCAAGGAATTAGCTACAGAGTCAATTAATGTTGGGTGTTCAAAATGTGAGCTACTTTTAGGATTGATTGGATTTGTTTCAGGTCGTAATTGGGGTAATAGCGAGTTGAATTATTAGTTTTTTTTTTTTATATTTGTTATTTATTTGAGCACGTCAAGTTTCATATCAAAAAATTAAAATCTATATCAATGATTGAATTTCGATTTTATGCATGATATTTTTCAAGTTAAGTTGCTGTAACTTATATCAATCAAATATTTTTGAAGTTGTACAATGATGTTTAGTCTTGATTAGTATTTTGATATTTATTTTTAAGTGGAATTATGTATGATCTTATGGATTCCAATTTTATTTTTATATGTTTCAGATTTAAACATTGGAATTGTTAATTTGAAAATTTTAACTCATAAACCGATAGTGGCCCGACTAGCCCGAAAACCGTTAGGGTTAGAGTTAGGTTCATGATATGTTGACCCGTTTAAACTGATCCAATTAACCCGTAACCAGTTAGAGCTAGCCCGAAACTGCTAGGGTTAGCTCGATTAACATCCCTACCACTTGCACCATTCCCACGTTTATTCCTCCTCTCTTCTTCTCTTTTCTTCTATTTTTTTTTAATTTTTTATTTCAGAAAATTGTAGAAGCACCACATGTTCAGTTTCTATATTTCAGCGATCCTTCTTTTATATTAAGTAAGGATGAAGATATATATAATTAAAATTATTTGTTTTAATTCATGTTACTTTTTTAAATCTAAACAACCAAATTTACCTCAATAAAAAATTAAATCAAGTAATGATTATATTAAGACATTATGTTATGTATCTTAACTGATAGTTACTCATGGATGTTATTATTATTAATGTTTATGGTATATTTGTTTTCTGATTATAACTCCATTTTATTAAAATTAAATGATATTTTAGATGAATACATTATTGTTAATTAAATGATGTTTGAGATATTAACCTCGTTTCTATTTCTAGAAAATATCTTATTTTCAACTTTTCAAAATATTTGAAGCAATTTTAGGGTTGAGGAGAGATTTAGTTCAGGGTTAATTAGTTAATATATGTAATATTTTAATTTTACCATCATTTTCTAAATATCAATTAATTGTAAATGGATATTTCTTCATTTGTGAATATTGATAAAGTGCTCTTTAAATTTCAAAGAACAAAATGCATTTTTTATGGGTTCGTTAAATATACGGTTGGATAAGTTTTCTATGTAGTTAATCTATATAAATTGATAGTTCGTTCATTCGTGGGTATTATTCGTATTCTATTCTAAACAAAACTAAAGGTAACAAACAGAGCATTTAAATGCAGGTAGATAGATGTGGGCACGATTTTGTCGGTTTCGATTTCGGTTCTGAAACCGTAAGTTTTTGTTTTTGTTTTTTTAATTATTACAAATTTTACATTTGGAATAGCCGATTAGAAACCGAAACCATTTGTTTTTAAAACCAAAACCGTTGGTTTTGGAACCGGAGCCGAATATCTTGGAACCGGAATCGGATATCTTGGAACCAAACCTACTAGGTTCTAATTTCGATTCCGATTTTGAACTGAAACTGAATCAACAATTAAATGGAATCGTTGACTGCCGGTTTCGATTTGAAACCGTTCTCATGTCTACAGACAGAGAATGAAGTACATATACATATATATTATATATATATATATATATATTATATCCATTTACATCCCAACACATTGGTGTTCGTACAATATCATTGGTGTTTGGAAAGGGGATTAATAAAAATAGGTATTCCACAATAGGATTTGTGTTTCCTCATTGACTCGTTTTGTTTATGCGTCACCTTTGATAGCCCTTTTAGTATTGTTTCTTTCCATGGATGCAATTTCTTCATCCATGGCCTTTCTCCATTTTGGTTTTTTACAGCAATTTCTTCATCCATGGACCCATTAAGGTGTTTAGAGAGAGACTCGAGAAGGAGGAAGGTAAGGGATTTACAAGCTTTAAGGAATTAATGGACACTGATGAAGCAGAGGAAGACATTGATGAGGAAGAGGAAGAGGAAGAGGAAGAGGAGGAAGAGATAAGAGTTGATCCTGTGAAAGGAAGTTTTACTTCCAAGATTCCTTAAAGCTCCCAACAAAGTGATCCATACCTTAGTGAGAGCAAGTTTGATCAATGTCCTGTTTCTCCATTGTCACTAAAAGGAACCAAAGATGCTGGGTATGAAAAGATGATTTTGGTGCAAGAGGCAACACTTCCTTTCATTCTAAAAGGTAAGAATGTGCTGGCCAAGGTAAAACTGACACTAAAACTATAGCTTTTTTTGCTTCCTGCAATTGAAATCATAGCAAAATCACCCCCAGTTGGTCGTGATAAAAAAAGACCTCCCATGTATGTGCTCATTATATGCCCAACTCGAGAGCTTGCTAGTCTGGCTGCTGCAGAGGTCAATAAATTGTTGAGGTATCATTCTTCTATTAGTGTACAAGTTGTCATCGAAGGTGTTCGGTTCGCTCTGGAACAAAAACGGATGTAGGCTAATGCATGCCAAATACTTGTAGCTACCGATGATGAGGATATGGAGGAACTTATGCTTCACCATTTTGTCAATAAATCTGAAGTTGTAGGTATACAGGATGTTGTTTCTTATGCAGTTGCTTCCAGTGATTAAATAATTAATCCATTTTTTTAGAGGATTAAAATTATCACAGAAAATAAAGCAAAATGGGTGGGGGTCTTCTTCAGAATCATCAAATACCTCATAATCCAACATCCATGCAGGCCTTCTCCTCTCTCGTTGAGGCGTTTGCTCAATAGGTGCTACATCTGTAGGTGTTGGACTATCTCCATAGGTTGTTGTTGTTGATGACTATCAATTTTGATGGTATGTCATGTCAAAGAAGAAACTTAACAAAATATGTGGTATTTGGATACGGGCTACAGCAACCACATGTGTGGAGATAAGAAAGCATGTTTTGAAATGAACGAATCATTCGCACCACCGTCAAGTTTGGTGACAACTCCACAAGTTCTGTCTTGGGAAAAGGTCAAGTAACCATCCAAACCAAAGAAAATTATATCCATACTATTTATAATGTTCTTTATGTTCTAGATTTGAAAACCAATTTGCTTAGTGTGGGTCAACTACATGAAAAAGGGTATGGAATATCTATCGAAGATGGAGTATGTCGAATTGAAGATGCAAAGTTGGCTTAATTGCTCAAGTTAACATGACGACAAATTGAATGTTCCCGCTTTTATCTCCACAATACCACTCATTCATGTTTATCCGCAATATTTAAGGATGAATCATGGCTATGGCATTTTTGCTAAATCACTTGAATTTCAGTGGATTGAAGACTCTGCAGCAGAAAAATATGGTGATTGGTCTTCCCTCAATAACAGCTCCTTCTGAAGTATGTGAAGAATGTGTTGTTGGCAGACAACATTGCAATCCATTCTCGCATAGAAAATCATGGAGAGTAAACAGACCATTGGAGTTGATTCATTTAGAACTGTGTGGGCCAATAGATCCATCTTCCAATGGCAGTAAAAGATACATAATTACATTCATTGATGATTTTAGTCGGAAGACATGGATTTATTTTTTGGAGGAAAAATCTGAAGCTTTTACAGTTTTTAAAAGCTTCAAAACACTTGTTAAAAAAGAAGTTGGCAGTCCTATCAAAGTCCTGCATACCGATCATGGTAGAGAATACAACTCACATGAATTTACAAATTTTTGTGAGACTCATGGAATTAGAAGGCAACTTACAGCAGTCTACACACCACAACAAAATGGAATTTGCGAGAGAAAAAATCGCACTATCATTAATATTGTGCGAAATCTTTTATTGAGGAGTGAAATCCCAAAGAGATTTTAGCTGAATTGGAGTATTCATATTTTTTAATAGAAGTCCTACTTTTGTTGTTCAAATTATGATTAATTAGGTTAGATTTTAATTCTTATTGTATATTTTATTATTTGTATTGGATTTGAATTGTAAATTAATATTAACTAATATTTTTCTATAAAATTTCATAATTTTATTTTTATCCAACAAATAAATTATTATAAAAACCCAACTCTTATTTTAATATATTTTATACAAAATAATATCTTTACATATCTTTATCAATAAAATAATATTTTTTTAAAATATGTATACTTAATTTTTAATTAGCTAAAAGTTACATTATGTATTTTTTTTATTTTAAATATATTAAGGAATACTAGTTAGTGCAATACACAAATATTGAATTAGCTTGCTATCTTCTTCAAATAATTACGTAGCATATAAATTCTCCTATTAAAATCCAAACGAAAAAGTAAAAAATAAAATAAAATATTATATTATGTATATATCTATTTTTGATAAAATACATTAATGTTAGCTGTCGTAGTTTTCGCTGCGTAAATCGATCCAAAATACTAAACTTTTTTTTTCATGTTGTCGATTATTCATATTTAGAAAAAAAATAAAAAAAGTTTACAATATTTATCTAAGTTATTTTTAAAAAATCCGTAAAATTAAGGGGATACTGCACTAATTTAATTAAATGGAGAATAATCGGACACATCCCATAAATGATGGATTAAAGTTATTTATTCTATTTTAAATTATATTTTTATTTTAAAATAATCATATACGTATATATACAATACTAATATTAATAAAAATATATTATATTATTAAATATTTTAAAATAAAGAAATCCAAACCCATAAATTAGCAATTGAAATCTCGTGTCTGTCCAAAATATTAATTATGAGGGAGGCACAAAAATACAAAGAAACAAACTATAAAAGACGTTTTGTGAAAGAAGTTAGCATTAATGAAGGGCAGCGTGACCGTTTCTTTGTTTCTGCTCACGCTGTCTTAACACATCTTTTCCAGTTATCATTTTCTTCTGCTCCGAGAAACCCTAACCCACAAACCCTACCAGATTGTTAATGTGTGTTGATTGATTTCTTGATTCATGTGTTCGAATCCCAGGACAAATGCAGATAAGACCGGATCCCACCACCGCTAATTCTTCTGCTGCCGTGCCGGTGTCGACGGCGTGCGGAAATTGTGGCGTGGAGGAGCGGCGGCTGCTCCACCACGTCCGCCACCGGGGAATCTTCCGTCGCCTCTGTACAACATGCGTTCTCCGCCTTCATCCGCAGTCCTTCTGCCCCACATGCTTCCAGGTCTACCCTCCTCCCCCATCAAACGACGCCGTACTCACCTGCTTCAAGTGCTACTCCTCCTCCCATTCCCGTTGCGTTGAGGCGGGCCCCACCTCCCCTCCCAGTCCTTACATTTGCCCACTCTGCCTCCACCCCAATACGCCCATTTTCAAAATGAAATCCGCGAAGGAGGCCAATGTGAAAACCAGTGAGGCCGTGAAAGTGAAATTTGATGATTGCAGGGTGATGGACAGAGATGCAGCTAATAAGCTGTTGGCTGCTGCAAAAATTGCGTCTGCATCTATGAATAAAGCCGCTGTGGCTGCAAAGGCAGAAGCTGAGAGGCGGGCTAAGGAAGCAGCATTTACGAGGAAAAGGGCAAAAGAGGCTCTGGAACACGTTTCTTATCTGGTGATGAGGGAGAAGTTGAGGAGGAAAGAAGGAGCTGCGGCAGGGCCTGGTGATGTCACAAGGTCTGTATTTGGTGGAATCGGCAGTAATGGTGCATGTACGGGCCCTGCTGTTAGAGAAAATAATGTAAATTTAAGTAATAGTAATAGGAGCGAAAGTATGGCTAGCGGCTCACCTAAGTTCAGTGCTTTAGAGGAAAAGCTCAATAATGCAGGCAATGTGGATAGAGATAATTCAAATCAGGTATTGGCGGCACTGAATGCTGTTGAGTTGAGGGAAAATGTTAGTGTGGGGGGTGGAATAACAGCACAGGGCGAAGGATCAGGAGTGTCTCAGAGTGATGATCATGTCCCAATGGATATAGATGAGAAGGGGAGAATGGGGTTGAATGCTGGAGAGGATGTTGCAGGATTGGTTGGGGAAAGGAATAATGACAGTAGTAGTGACCAAGTAAATCTTTCTGATGTGGAGACTGGTGCAGAGACTCTCAATACTCAAGGGGAGAAACAAGAGGATGTGAACAATGAGGTGGCTTTGGTTCAACCTGTGGATCATCAGATGCAGCAAAAAGATACCAGTAATGGAGGAGAACGGCATTCAAATGGTGGCTCATTATAACTGGTGTTTCTCCAAGAATTTAATGGGATAACACAAAGATGTCAAGGTGGGATAGGGTTCTAACTTATCGTTGGACTTTGTTGGATTGTGTTTTATATGTACGTTGATGATAATATTTTTCCTGGTTTCAGGGTTTTGGCTGCCTTCTAATGCTTGTGTTTGCAGACTTACATTCAGAATGTACTCTCAAGGTGATAAAGCATGTAAGTGGTCTCAATCAGATCATTGACTTTCTTGTTCCTTTTTGGTGTAGATCTTTCTGTCAAGAGTGTGTGCTGTCATTTTCGGATTGCTATTATCACTTGTTTACGACAGTCTCGATTTACATATCAAAATCAAGCCCTTATGAGCTGGTTGTTGTAATTATGTATTCCTGCTGTAAGAGTCTCAATGTTGTGTATGCCTGTTCAGATAGTTAGTGTTGGGGATGGTATGGAACAATGATTTTGTATCTAAAGAAATTGTGAATGGGCCAATAATTTGACCATAAACAATATTGGATTGCTGTCCAAGTGCGATCTTGTGGTTCTTCCAAGTGCTTACAACCAAAATGGACTACAATGGTTCTTCCTTGTTTTTCCAGTTTTTGTTCTATATGTACTCGATAGAAATTTTTTAGGTTGCATTTGGATAGAGGGATTTGAAATGAATCCTTTCTTATTAAAGGGATTTTCAAATCCATCCAAATCATTCAAAAATAGTTCAAAATAGGAGGTAGAACTTGAAATCCACTAGAGAACAAATCAATCTAGACAACCACGATATGTTATTATGAATTTCAAATCCATCTTCAATTCCTTCCATCCTGATGCAACCTTAGATTTTTTTTTATTTTTTTTTTGGTGGTGCGTCTAAGAGTTGAAAAATTATGCACTTTTGATCGAACTTATGAATCCACAGTGTACAACTCATATTATGTTTCTTTCGCTGAAATGAGGTTAGATTCATGCAGCAACATTTATGGCATTGTTTTAAGATTGTATTGTGACCACCAAAGCACCAATATATCGTAAGTTTAAACCATTTAACTAGTGATGCCTGATGCCTCGAATTGTTCAATGGTAACAAAATAGGTTATTTTTGCAGTTCTGCTCATTCCTTGACGATTTTAACTGTGGAAAGTGTTTTATTTATACTAAAGCATAATGGTATGGCTGTATTGTACAATATATGATCTAGTGTTGATCTTCTTTGCTACACCACATATTCCACCTGTGCATATATGTGGGGTGTGTGTTACAATGTCAGTGTGCGTATGTGTGCTTTTGAATTTTGGGTTTATTTCACTTGGGTGTAACATTGAAAAATCCTAGTTTAGTTATTCAGGAATCAGGATCAGGCGTTAAATGTTGCATTATAAATATATAACTTGCCTTGATATGTTGAATTGATTGATTGCTACTATTGTTTCTTGCAACTTTCCATTTCTTCCACCTAACATTGTGTAGTGTATTCCTTCAAGCAAGCATAGCCGATCCATATTTTTTTGGAATAAGTTTCCATGTATTGGGATAACTGAAAATGAATGGACGATAGAAAATAAAATAACATGACAGGAACAGAACACAAATACTATGAATTGCCACCCCTGATCTGGTACAGGCCTAATAGGCTTCATTTATAGAGTTTAGGTGGTAACTTTTAGGGCTTGTTCAAGCTAGGCTTCATTTATAGAGTTTAAGAATCCAAATAATATTTGTTTGAATAGGTTTCTCTACTTTGTGACATGAAATCTAAAAGTTCAAGAATTGACTAAAATGTTAAATCTGCAGTGTGAGAAATGTCATTATAATGATTTATTTTGCATTTATTCAGATTTTACATAATGCGATTAATCATTGCTAAGTTTCTTTTGACCCCTAATTACTCAATAAGTAGAAAGTATGTTCCTTTTTAATTTAATTAGTAATGCACCGTGCGTTGCACGGTTTGTAATATACAAATAATTAAAAATAATAATTTAATATTATATAAATAATTTTAAAAATATAAAGAATATATTTATATTAAAATATTATTATATTTATTTATAATTGAATAACTTATTATTTTAATATAATAAAATATAATCAAATAAATATTCACATATATATAGATATATTTAAATAATTTAATATGATATTTTAACAATAGATAAAATTTAAAATAATTTATAATTACCTCTGTAAAGAAGAAAAATATGAAATCACCAATATGTATCATGTAATTAATAAATAATAGGATATCTGGGCAAGTTAGATTTAGAATAGTTTCTATGTTTTTTATGTACTTTACTTAGTAATATAATTTATTTAATTTTAATTAAAGATAGAATTTTAAAAAATATCCATTGATAAATTTAATTAACTATTATCCGAAATAAATAAAGATGTTAAATTATATAAATAATAAAATAAAGAATCCATACTTTTAATAAATTGTTGCATTTAACATAATTAATTGTTTTTTTTTCTTTGCAATATATTTATTGGATTAGTAATTATGAATAGAGCTAGTAATTTTTTTTTAATCTAACTAAATTTAAAAATAATAATATAATAATAAATTGTTAATATATTTATAAAGAATCAACAGCATTAATAAATTAATACATTTAACTTAATTAATTGCATTCATTTATTTATATTAATATATATATATACACACACATTTTGAGTCCATTTTAGTAATTGAATTAATAATTATTACTATGGATAGTAAATTTTTATTTTTTATTAATTTAATACTAAATAGAATTAATACATTTAATAACAACAATATTTTGTTAATGAACATCTAAAAGTAAAATTAACAATAACAGTAGTTTGATACATTTGAAAAGTAAAAAAATAAATTGTAATTTACATAATTAAGAATAAAACAATAGCGGGTTAAACTTATTAAACGAAAATTTTCTTGTAGAATATATTTCGACAAAACATTATTATAAACTGTAAATTTCTTGCAGAATATAAACAAACCTTTAAGTGTGAATGATGTGAATGAGATCTGTTGCACACAAAGATATTAAAAATTCATGATTTAAAAAACGTTAAACAAAACAAAGTTAGTGGCAAAATTATGAAGATTACCTACTCTTAGTGGCAAAATTATGAAGATTGTTTGCTGAGATGATCTAAACGGGAAAATTAAGAAGATACATAAAAAGTTTATCAAAGAAAAAATTGAGAAAATAATATTCTAAGAAAACATACCTTCGTATGACAATAGTGTATGTTTAATATGCAAATTCATATAATAAATAAAAACAAAGTTAGTGGCAAAATTATGAAAGTTAAATACTCGTAGGGAGATGACCTAAATGGAAAAATTACAAAAATTTATGAAGAATAGAATGACATGACAGAATAATTTGATATTTATATAAAAACTCATAGAAGGAAAGTTTGACATCAAAATTAAATACATATATATTCCTAACATTTCTAATAATTAAATAGTGGAGGGGACATATCATAATCTTTAAAATTAGGGATTTAACACATTGAATGACACTTATAGACATAATAAATGAAAAATTACATAAAAGGTCGTGAGACTCTTAATCAAATATTGAATTAATGTGATTTATGCATATATATTTGACTTTACAAAAATAAATATGAGCAATTATATAAAATTACCATAATGATCTAATTTACTAACATTAATAAGAGTATCTACAAATAATAATAATACATAAATGCACACATATATAATAATATAACAGTTAGTTAATTATGTACTTTTGTAATTTTAATATAATAATAATGTCTATATATATAACTGTTAATATAATACTTATAATATATTATAACATATACATAATACATGTTTCTAAATATATTACATAAATACTAATAAAAATATTACGTTGCTAATAAATATTAATTATAATCATAATTAAAAAGTATATATATTAAATATTTTCATCCGCACATTTTTAAGATTTTATAAAAAAATATGGTCTAAAATATTAAATTTAAAAAATCATAATACTACATGCAATTAAATTAAGTGAATATTAACCTAGTCAATAAAAGTATTTAGTTTAAATTTGTTAGACATTAATTAGATATTTTTCATGAAAAGAAACTAAGGAAAGTTTGACCTTTCAATTAAGTGAAAATCATTATGATTAAATGCAAATAAAATAATTACAAATTTTCAATCAATTATCACATTATTTTAGATTTATACTTCAAATAAAAATTAATTATAGAAAATAGTCCAATTAGATGTTGTCAAGATTGACTTATAATTTAACAAGAACTCATAGAAGGAAATTTTGACATATTATTAAATACATATGTATTCCTAATATGCCAACTTATTAAATTAATAAGGATTTCAAATGAATTTATATCTGCAAAGTTTAATTTGATTTTTTCAAAAAAAAAAAAATTGCCAAATGAGTTTGTAACGTCTATCAACTATTAACATATACAATTTCTTTATAAATCTAATTATAAAAAATTGATAACATCTAATCTAACATTTTAATTCTATAGCTTTTATTAGAAATGTTACTATAAATTATTAAAATAGAAAAAATCGACGTGGAATATAAGTTTCAAAAAAAGTACAAATTTTCAAAATTTGTTTCAAAGTAATCTTACAAATTTTACCCACAAATATTCTAAAAAATAGAGTATAAGTTTGACTTTATCAATTAATTCATATATAAAAATGAAAATGTGGGATGAATGTCAATTAATTGAAAATTTGCAATTAATTAAAAAGAGATGCAAGTTTGACTTATTTATATATTAATGGTTCTGAATAATTAATTTATAATTAATTATAATAACCAATTGTAGTATGTCATGTGTAATCCTAAAATTAGTAAGAATTTTAGGCGGAAAAATATATGAGTTTCTAAGAAAGAAATGTTTCTGCTATTATATATATATATATATATATATATATAAATTTTCGAATGTTCCTAATCATAAAGGTTAGTGATTTTTCTAATTTTGCACAATTTTTCAATTTTACTGAATGATTTTTTTTTTTTTTGGAACTTTTGGAATTTGAGTTATTCATATTTTGGCCTTTCATTTGAAAACAAGTGAGAATATTTGATCGAGCTTATTTCTGAAAAACTGGTAATCATTTCTGAAACATGATATTATTTTCCAAAATATAAGATGATGGAAATTTATTAGATAAAATTAAAACAGAGAACAGAATTCCAATCTTATGATTGTGCCTTAACTTTATTCCCTTTTTCTTTCTATGTTTTAAATTTTTTTTTTTCCTTTTTTTTTCTTATAGTTTTGCTATGTTTGCTATGTGTTCTAGTGGAACTGAATTTTTTTGTCATTTAGATCCTAAAATTGTAAAATAAAGTTAAATAATAATGTTTTTTGTTGCTTTGATTTAGGATTTTATTGTAGATGTCATATATTCATGTTGGAAAAGATAATTTAATATATATATATATATATTCTATAATTATATTGCTTATATATTTGTATTATTTATATAATATATATGAAGATAGGGGAGAGTATGTAAAAATTAAAGGGAGACATGGGGAATGTGGGGTACACAATATATGATACATAGTAAATAGTAAATATAGGTAAAAGTGGTAGGGTAGAATTTTAGTAGATTAAAAAATCTAAATTTATGTTACAAAACAAACAATAATTTTTCAACAAATTCAAATTTTGCTACAACGAAGCAACCAATCTTTGCTACCAAGTATAATATATGTTTATAATTTAGATTTAATTAAATATATGATCATGACAAACAAATAAAATTAATGTTTTTTAATTTTATTTTAATCTTAACTTCAAATATTCAAGTCAAATTATTGGATTATGAATTTATAAATATTTTATATAGCTGAAGAAAAAAAACATTTAATATATTTTTACTATCTTTTCATATGTAACAAAAATAATATATAAAATATAATTGAATAGAAAGTATTTCAATAATAATAAGAATAAGAATAATAGGACCAAATTAGTAACAAGAAAGGAAGCTGTTTGAAGTGGAACATAAACACCACAAAAGAGAATAGAAGAACTCAAAAGCAAACTGAGAACATCCTTTGAGCATAGGAAAACCAAATTTATACGAACTTCTTCTCTCAATAGGAAACCGAGCTCTATACCAACTTGCTTTACACACTCCCTCGAAAATACTTTTTATTATTTTAAAAAATATGTATAAACGGTGCCTAAAGTGTGGGCTAAATACTTGGATTTGGAAATTCGATTTGGGTAAGTGTAATTCTCATACGTTCAAGTGTAAAAATAGTTGATCCTTTTGAAGTATGTGTCTATTGTAAATTGAAACACGCAAATTGATATTCGAACGAAAGGATTACTCTATTACAGTATTAATTTTAAAATCTATATATTTTGTGGTAATTGCATAGAGTGGTATAGCTTCTCATTATACATAATTATTTTTGTATTCGATGAGTGATCTCTTGCCTGATGAGATAAAATATATTTTATTATACTAATACTTTATAATAAAAAATTATTATATAAATTTACATAAGTTATCATTTATATTTATATAATTATCGTTTAATTTTAAATATACTATTTCATACTATATTGCATTGATTTAAAAATTATTTTTATTACATAATAATTTATTTTTTATTAAAAGTGAATTTAGAGTCTTTCTAAATTAAACACAAATATTTCAACTGACTAAAAGTTATTAAGATGAACAATAATGTATAATATTATATATATTAATAATATCATTATTTTATAAAAATATTATTTATATTTTTACCGCAAAGTCATATAAGGAATTAATATATTATTTATTCTAATTCAACATATATATATTAAAAAAATTCCTAAAATTTTATATTTCATACATTATATGTAATTATATATTTTCATATATATAATGTTAGTGTCAAATTAAAAATCACATAAAGAAGATTAATTTGATATATTATACATTAAAAATAAATTTAAGAAGACAAATTATTTTTAATTTTTAATAAAAAGAAGTAAAAATAGAAAAAAGAGAAATTGAAAGACAAAGTATTAATAAATTGTGGTGACATAGAAAAACGCTCCCCATTCTTTCTTTATATTATTCAAGAAATTGGTTTGTTTGACGTATTTGTGTTCTTTGTAGTTTCGACCTATAAACATTTTTCAATGAAAAACAAAAAAAACTAAATTCCTCTACCATTTTAATAAACTTTTCTTTAAATTTGATCATCTTAATTAACTATTTATTGTACGTAAGAGTTTCACCATCTAATTTCATCCAAACACTTTGCGACTTCTCAAAATAAGGTAAAAAGCAATTATAGATTTTGGGTCCAACAAAGCTCTTTTACTTCTTAAGAAATAAACTGCCTCTTCAATCTTTTCTCATTTGGGCAAATGGGATCCCACATAATTCTTTTTTACATGATTATATCCCTGAAATATTTAAATTGATATATTAAACCAAAAATCTATGTAAACTTCAAAGAGAGGAAAGTACCAATGTTACACACAATTTCTAAGATCGGCAGTGCATTGAGTAAGCCTCTAAATGCATTTATAAATTATAAATATTCAGGAATTATCATGAAAAGAAATAGGAAAATTGCTAAAGATGCTACATATGATTCTCAAGTTGGTTCTAGAATAACTGGAGAAGTGCATGCGTTGATTTATATTAAAAATGTGTCCTTTAGAGCACATACCTGTAGCATAAAACGAAAAATTCCCCTGGAGAGATGATTCAGCCATACCATGAAATACAACAAGTTCTATTGATACCACAGCACAAACCAGATTAACATAGAAATTTAAGGAGTACAGAGACGTGAAGTTGACACTTATATATACATAATTTTAACAGGAAATATAAACTTCCGACAGAAAAATGTACGGCATATTCTACCTTAACGCATTAGATCCTCTGGATTGTACGCAAGTAGAATTTAAATGTGCAAATGATATAGAAATATAATCAGTCTTGAGCATTTTCATTATGCGAAGTCCACTTATCTGCTCTGAAAATCAGTACCATGCAAAGCAAATCAGAATGCGCGATAAGCTCCCTTATCCAAAGCTTTTAACATAATACCAGATTCTGCTAAACATAGTGTCAATTGCTTTGACAGGCTATTTCGATACTCTCCAATCAATGATCAATTCTCTACCATTTTCTCCATCTGTTGATCAGTTCTCTATCATTTTCTCCATCATGTCAGGTAAGCTACCACGGTCCTCTTTCCTGACTTTCTTAACCAAATGTCAATCTGAACTGTGTCTTTGAATCCAATACAAACCCATATGAAATAAATCCGTCCTCATTATAAATCAATGAGCTCTAAATCCATCCATCTAGATGTTGCGATAACTTTATCCCCTGGTTTAGTATGACAGCAGTGATCAGATTCATATGCGAACATATGAATCTGTAGCATACTTTGACAAGATCAACGCCTTATCAAATGTTCAGGTGCCAATTTGAGAAAATGTACATAGCATCCTTGAAATACTTCTTCAAATATTTTAATCTCAGAAAAAGTTCTGGAAGCTAATTCAACCCATCAAAGACCCGGCATCCCACAATCACAACATGCATCTCCATGTAAAGCTCATACTAGGCCATGTGTAATAGATTATATACCGAGCGACTAAGAGCTCTAAAGTCTCAATGGTGTGTCTAACCACAAATCTATCATATGCGACCTTCAAACTTTTCTTAAAAAAGACCTACAACAAGAATCTAAATACCTACAATTGTATCACTCCAGGCTGCTTATTCTGCAGCCAATAACTCGGAGAGAAGGCTAAGACAACCGGTTCTTGATTCAAACCATTTCATGAACCAAAGCATCCAAAACCCTAACCCTCCCCCCTCCCAATCAAATTTCTTTAAGCTTATGTAGCAGCTTCCCACCCTGACTCTGGGTTGAACTCTGCAAGCGTAACCTTTATCGGTTTCCATCCTGACTGATAATTATAGGTAATCCACTGTTTCATGTTAACTACAATTTGCAAGATCTGGAGAATTTCACCCAGAGAAAGCTGATTCAAGCACATCTTTTTCATAATTGTTGCTGCCTCATACCTATACATCAAATTCCAAAAACAAATTGAGAAACATGATGTTGTCACAAGTTTAAAAAGGCAATTAAAAGTTAACAGAATCATTCAGATACCAATCAGCAAATTATACAAGCAAAATGGACACTCGAGAGCAGAAATATACCTGCATTGGCTATCCAGTATAGCAGATCGTCCACAAGAAGATGAAAGAAATTTCTGGATTTCATCCCATATTGATTTTGGGTACTTGTCTGCATCACCAACCATTGGGTCCACACATTGCCATAATTTTTTTTTTTTCCCAACATACAACTGCAGGGGACCTGATTGTTGTTTTACTACCAACTGCTGCTCAAGGGCACATGCCAAGGCTTTCTTAACATCAGTATTGCGATGTCTGATATCTCCATATCTGATGCAATCTCCTATGTTTTCCTCGGTTGGCATAAGCTTCTCATTTTTAAGGGTGTTTAAAGCCAGTAGGACTATCCCAATAAGACCTTGTATATATTCAGTAGGTTTAGGGCATCCTGAAATTCCCCATACACCATTAACAGGGGCAACGTTTGTTCCTGATGCAGAAGACAAAGGTCCTGGAATATCTTGATTAGTATGAGAATTTCTGCTGTCTTGAGCTTCATGATAAGAAGATTTCTTTGGTGCGTTATATCCTTTTTTGGGAACGTTCGAGTTTACACAGTTTGTAGATGCAGTAGAAGCTTGTCTTCTCTCTCCTCCATTTCGTTGTTGTAGAGCAGGAGAGTTCTGATCACTTCTGGGGTGCTCGGATATGTTTAAATTGCCAATATGTGGTACATAAGAAAAAGGACCTGAGGTCAAGTTGGGTGAATCAGGTCTGTTAGGCAATGCACTAGGAGGGTGCCAATGATGATTATTATGTAAAGATGAGCTAACAGGCAGCATTGCAGGTTCAGCAGGAAGGCTAGTTGACCTTAATGGCTGAGAATAATGACTTGGATGGAGGCCATTAGGTTGAATACTGTTGGTCCAAGAAGAATCAGAATTACTAGGAAAATAAGAGGATCCAAATCCATTACTGGAAACTTTTGGATTATAAGCACCAGATAAGCCTTGGGGATCATTGAACTGCTTAGGGTGCCCATGTGCCATTCGGGAGTTGCCGTTTTTATAATCTTCTTCAGACCCGAACACGTTATTTGAGGTTCTTGGCATGCTAGGTTGAGTACAGCTTCTACGAGTTTGTTTCCCTTTATATTTTACATCTGTCCCTCTTCCCATATTTGGGAATTTTTGATTTCCCAAGAGACTTTCACGAGAAGAATCCATTGGTTTGTTTGCCATAATGGAATCTGTACGTGATGACTCAGACGCTGATATGTTACTTAAAAATTGGGCAGATTCAACAGTTGTAAGTGGTGGTCCTCCCGCTGATAAACTAGTCCAAAACCACACACTCTTTGCCGCAGCAATAAGAGGCACAGATGCTTTTTGAGGTTGAGCTAGAAGAATATTATAACGTCGCATCCGCAATTGATGAAGAGCATTTGAGAAATCTCTATCTCCGGAAATTAATAAATAGTTAGCAGGAGCTGGATTGTCAACTGCCCAAAATAACATATCCACCAAAATCTTCTTATCGCTAGCATCTTTCGCACCTGATCCAAGGTCAATTCAAGAAAAATTAAGTGAAAGTTGCAATAGACATGGAGAGTTTCATTCAAAGAGATCTTTGAACAAAGTTGTAAAATGTCATCCCACTTATTAGGATCACCAATGATGCCAATATAAATGGTTAGGACCACCAGCATGCCATCAAAATTATAATATACTCAAAAATATAAATAGCAAACAGAACACAGAGATCAGAGAGAATAAATGAAAAACTCCAAAGAGCCAAAAACTTGCAGCAATTCAAATCTAAAGATTGAGCTTTCAGAACCTTACAGGCTTCTCATTTCAAAGCCCATTCAAACGAATTATCTTACATGTAGTAAGATAGCAGCATAAGGATACACACGCGCACACAAAAAACTAACACAAGCATCTCCAATCACAGTGATATAAATAGGAAAGTTGGGAAAATATTCATCACAAATTTATTAAACCCACCAGACAACCGTGAAATTTGAATAAAGCAAGTGAATTACATAACCAAAAAATCTCACTCTTAGTTTTCAACTCAACATTCCCGATCTACTCATCAGTGAAACCAAGATAACTTTAGTTTTCACTCAACTCCATCCGATCTACTCACCAACGAAATCCGTTCATCAAAAACTAAAACGAACCGATACAAAATCAACACCCAATAGATTAATACTCAATAATGACAAGTCAAGACATTCGATTCGACAAATTTCACCAAAAAAAAAAAAAAAAAAAGGAGACGGATTTACCAGCAGGGACGTGATTAAGCGCGACGCCGGTGCTGTTAAGCGCCTGCTGAACGGCGGGGGAGATCCTGGTGGTATCTCCATAAGCGGAGATAGAGACGGGCCCACAATAATTCATCTTCACCAGCGCGGAGCTTATATTCTGAGCGATGGTGTGGGGATCACACGTTTTCGGCACGTGACAGTTCTCGATGTCCCACCACACCGACGTCTTCGCCTTAACGTACTGCTCCTCAGCCGGCAGCGACTGTGCTCCGTCTCCACCCATCGCTCCCGCCAGATTTAACCGATTATTACAGTTACAGGTCAATCGATTGTTAGATTAGCTAGAAGGAAGAATTTACAGAGGTATTAAGATTGAGATTTAGTGGCCGAGGGGAGAAGCGCACGATAGCATTTGGGACAAAGGGAGGGGGGATTTGGTTTTTCCGGTTTAGGAGCAGTTCAGTGTTATGTTCTTTTCCTTTCGCTAGTTTTTCATTTTATTTTATGGTGGGGCAGTGAGCGGAGGAAGGCTACTATGGAGGCTTTGGAATGAGTGTGAAGTGGGCCAGGATTCTGGGCTGACATCTGAAAAGACTAATTTGCCCTTCTGGAAATCTCCGTGTAACACGCTTTTACCGTATTGGATACTGCGCGCGTGGAGCAGTTGTGCGAATGACGACTGGTTGCGGACAGCAGACGTTCCTTCTTTTTCTTTTTTCTTTTTTCAATTAGAATCCCAATCATATTCCCAAAATTTCTCAAAATTTAACTAAAATACCCTTATATATTTATAATTCAGCTCCAAATTTAAAATCTTTCACCGTCAAGGTCAAACTTGATAAGAAATATAAACTTAACATTATTGTTTAAATAATTTTTCCCTAAAGAACATACACTTAATACTATTGTTTAAATGGTTTTTCGTAAATTTGATTTTGTTAAGAACTTTATGTATAAGAATTTATATATATATATATATACACAGTGAAGTTGTCTGTGATTGGACTGTTGTCGCTCCACCAAGTGCTGTCATTCCATTGGCGCCAGGCGCCGCCACACTTTGATGTTGAATCTAAATTTGTTACTGATTTGAGAAACAGAGAGGATTTTTTAAATTTGTTACTGATTTGATAAACAGAGAGGATTTTTTCTTTTTTTTTTGTTTCTCGGTAGAGAATAAAGGATGTGCAGAAATTTAGGGTAGATAAAGAAATTGCAGAGGAAAAAATGTTAATTTTTTTTGGGAAAGCAGAGAGAATTTTGTCAATTTGTATTGGGAATTACGGAGGGTTGGATAGTCAGGTTGGGATGCTAATTTATTTTTTATTTTTTTATTTTTTAGTGAAAAGTGTATAAGAGTTAAAATGGGGTGTATTTAGTAAAAAAAAAAAGAGAATTATTAATTTTTAATAAAGGGCTATATTTAGACTTCGGGTTATCTTTAGAGATTTCGGGTAATGAATAGTCCCACCATTTAATTAATTCTCTTAATCACTTTCATGGGCCTACAACTTACAGTCCAGCCCAGTCCATATAGGCCTATATTACTTTGGGCCTAGCTAGCCCAACATTGTTCTTCCACTATTTTTTTTATTTTTTTTTTCAGGGCTGTTGGACAATCGATCCATCTTTGCGAAAATTGTAATTTAAGTTGGACATTTTAGTCTAACAAAATAAATTACGATCTCCACTTATAATTGCACTTTAGATACATGTATTTTCTAATGATTGGAGTCTACATGTTCCAAAAAAAAATTATTATTTTGTTATCTTTTGTTTTGAAAGGACATAAAAATTTATTGTTTAAGTGCGAATATTAATAATTAAATTATCTTATTTTATTCAATCGCACCATGAAAGTGATGATAAAAGAAATATAACTCACAATTGCAATATGATAGCAAGATATACAAATACGATTCAAAACTACAATATGAATTAAAAAAATGAATAACATATGAGAATAATACTAACAAAATTTTAAAAAGTAACCTTTGTTGTACAAATCGAGTAAAGTCTTCATGATTTTTTAGCAAAATTATAAGTTTTAAAAATTGCAAAAACTTGAAAAACGGTTAAGAATTTGTGATAGATTCGATGCTATAAATAATAATAAAACATATTAACATTGATATACTAAATTTTATTCAATTTCTTGATTTCAAAATAAAGTACTATATATTTGGTAATTTAATAATTATATTTTATATATAATATTTATATCATTATTATAATCATACTACATATATAAATTATTGAACATAATTATATATATTTTTAAAAATATTATTTTTATGTATTTATGAAATTTAATAATATTAAATTATAATAGTATGTTTGTACACAAGAGAACATACTAGTATATTACAAAAAACTAAGAAAAATCCAGCGTGTCTCAAATATATATATAATCAATCAACCCCTTATATCGATATAACATATGTATATATAGTTTTTAATTTTTTTAAAAGTATTTTTGTATTCTAGATTAAGAGTGAGTTTTAAAGAATCAACTAACCATCTTATTATTTAAAATAAAAAAATGATTTTACAAACAAATTACATATAATTACGAAATAATTGATTATTTTTAAAATTGAAAAATCATTTAATTGATAAAAAAGTTTTTAAAACATAAGATTTATTTTTAAAGCTTGGTGCGTTCGCTGTACATAAATTGAAATTTTACATTTACACGACGGGTTTTCGTTACAACAAGTGTTGAGTTATAAGATCTCATAATTAAAATTTCATCAGAAGATCATATTGTATATAAACTTTAAAAAAATAAAATGATTCATTAAATTATTATTTTTATAAATTAAATTACGATTTTTTATAGTTAACCATTTTTTTTGTATTGTCCAAACATACGCTCCTATTTTAAACCCTTAAATTTAATTACTATATAAACCAATACCTATTAAATAAATTTATTATAGCAAAAATGAATTGGTATTAAATATTTAAGAGATATTTGGATTGAATATTTAATTAGGATAAAGAAAATTCATCAAACACAATTCGTAATTACAGGATGTACGTCGAATAATCTATTATCATCCACAAATCCTATCAATCTTTTAAAAAATGACACCGTCACTTAATGATTACTTATATAAAATTTTCATACTATAAATACATATTTTCTAACATTTTTTTAATAATTACTCAATTAATTATTTCATAAATTAAAATTATAATTATAATCATATTAATTAAAGTCCATCTTAATATGAATTTAACTATTCATATCATATCAATCTGATGTTTTATTTTATTTCATCAGAATACCAGCATTAATTTTTATTATTCATTTGATCTTTTACATATTTTCGAAAAACGGCGACGTTTGACATACGAAAACTTAGACAATTGGATTTGCCGCGCTCAGGTCATTTCGAATCAGGTTCGAATTTTGTCATTTCCCGAGGCTCGGCTTCTCCGGACCGAAACCCAAGCCATACCGTAACCTCAGGTTCCGTCATCTTGTCTTAATCACATAATTCACGCACTAAACACAGGTATTAATCCCCACCCTTCAATTCAACCCTCCTCTGTTTCAAGCCGTCGATCCTTCTTATTTACAATTATTGCAGAAACACTGTTGAACTACCACACTAATTAACGCATTTTAATTTATTATGTGATTATTTTAATAGATACAAGTGATGAATGATGCTTCCTCTTCCACTTTAAAAAATATATTTCCTCTCTCTAAAATTATTCGCATGTTTCCAGCACACACTCACGCTCTGCGTACACACACATGTATATAGGTGTTATTTTTCAATTTTGAGGGATATCTGGTGAAATCGATGATGCGTTTGGAGTTCTGATAGACTCAAATCCGTCAACTCACGACGTATGTAATTCTTTCTCTCTCTAAAGAAGTGTGTAGGCATACGTTTTGCAACTGCATGGATGTGTGAATGTTTGCACAAGCCATGTTTTGCTCCAAATCGATTAATCTTAGGTTGAGATAGCATAATTTTGAAACTCATATGTTGGAACTTTTGCGTTTGACTGTTTAACTTGTCAATTTGAAGATCTCTTATTGAAGATATGGAAAAATTGTATTAAATGCTGTAGGAGCAACGTGTACACATGGTGACGCCGAATGGTTTTGTCTGGGCTTAGCTTCCATACATCGGGCAAAAGTGAGAAAGCGAGATAAGCATAATAAAATTATATTTTGTACTCTCTCTAAACCCGAGATTGTAGGGAAAGAGATGACGGAGAGGCAGGTCTCACTGAGAGTGGGGAGGGAGGTGGATCCATTGCTGAAGGATCTGAACGAGAAAAAACAGAGTTTCCGGCGGAACGTGGTTTCTCTGGCGGCGGAGCTCAAGGACGTGCGCGGCCGCCTCGCCTCTCAGGAGATATGCTATGCCAAAGAAGCCCTAACCAGACAGGCAAAGTCATTTATTTCTGATTCATTTAGTTGCAAGTAATTAATGTGGTATTTAAATTGAGATGAGTTCAAAGGAGGTTGTTGTTTTCTGTTTTTGTCTTGCTCTCTGAAGGCGTGGCCGTGACTTTGGCCTCCTTAATTTAGTATTAGATCCTTGAAGTCGGATAGTTTTCTTGTTCATTTATTAAATCATCAGTTTTTCTTCAATTTTGATTTATACAGGAAGCAGAAACCAAAGCCAAGATGATGGAGGAGGAGATAAGCAAACTGCAGAAGAATTTAGATGAGAGAAATACGCAGCTGCAGGCTTCAACATCTGCTACTGAGATGGTACCTCTCTCTCTCTCTCTCTCTCTCTCTCTCTCTCTGTTTTAGGAAATGAGATTTTATTCTAGGATGTTAAGGGGGGTACATTTTTTTGGCTGATGTGATTAATTTTTGGATGTAGCCATGATTTTGGTCTTTTAGGTTTGTATTATGTATTTGCCAAACACATCTGATGCTCCTCTTTTAAGGTGCTTTTTGGCTTTTCTTGTTTGTTCTGTTTGGGATGTGGAATAATATTCAAAGTGGGTTAAGCAACATAAATTTCATTTCTAAAAGTTGGTGAATTGAACAGTTCTAGAATCTTGTCCCCTTATAATAAGCATTTAGTTGGCATAAAGAGGGATCTTGGACATTTATTAATTAGGCCTATTCCCATTGTATGCGTTATTCCAATTTACTGATAGAGACTACAATGGATTATTAGAAACATCTGGTGTATGTCGTTCTCTATATACTTGTTAATGTTACAAATAAGCCTTTTCCTGCCTCTGGAAGAGCATGTTGCAAATAAGCTTCTGTTTATCTCTAGAAGAGGTCTTATTGTCTCACAAGTTGAGGGATGGCCCCATAATATTGGTTCCTGAACAAACAAGTGAACATATCTTCTGACATGTCTATGTTAGAAGAGCGTTGTGCATAAAAGAGTTGAAATTAGAAGAAACAAGAACTTAGAGAAGACTACTCAGCTAAGCAACACAAATTTATAAATTTTAGCATATATAACTAAAAATTGGCAGTATCAAGTGGCTTCAGAATATTGAGATTTCCGATTAATCGCTCAATTGTAACTTTAGTTCTCGCTTATTTGTTCTCTGAGAAAGCTGCATAAAGCATGTAAGAGCTATTTTTTGGGTCCGCTGCTTTTGGAGTAGAGGCTTGTTTAGAATGTATGACCATGAAAATATGGTTCCCTCTTTTGAAATGACTCAATAACTCTTTTTTCTCTCTGCGTGCATATCTCTACTCAAATGACGGTATAGTTGGAGAAGCACGCCTTAGCTTTCATGCACATGAATTGAAATAATTTATTTAGTTTACAGTGAACTGCCTCTAATAATCTGATGTGATATTTTCTCTGTTATATTGTTTTCTCAGCTTTAACCTGAAAACTTGTCATTGTTATTTGCTGCAGTATGTCAAAGAATTAGATGATATGAGATTGCAACTTATTGCAACTAAAGCCACTGCAGATGCAAGTGCATTATCTGCTCAATCTGCCCAGATGCAGTGCTCAGCACTTGTGAAAGAATTAGAAGAGAAAAATTTCTCTTTGAAGGAGCATGAGGTTCGTGTAAATAAACTAGGAGAACAACTAGTTCTTCTACAGAAGGATCTTCTAGCAAGAGAATTTTCTCAAAGGCAACTGAAAGATGAAGTCTCAAGAATTGAGCATGAGATAATGCAAGCATTAGCAAAGTTTGGATCAAATAAACATGGGGAGCTTAGGAAAGTATTAGATGAGGTATCCCCAAGAAATTTTGACAATATAAATAAGCTTTTAACAGTGAAGGATGAGGAAATAGCCAACTTGAGAGATGAAATCAGTATTATGTCTGCCCACTGGAAGCTTAAAACTGAAGAGCTGGAGTCTCAGGTTTTCTTCTAACTTTTCAGCTCTGCTTAGCTCGTTCGATACTTTCTCTATAATTAGTAATGCCTAAATTGTCGTTTTGGTAGTTGGAGAAGCACCGTAGAACAGATCAAGATTTGAAGAAGCGGGTTCTGAAGTTAGAGTTCTGTCTCCAAGAAGCACGAGCTCAGACTCGGAAGCTCCAAAGGGTAATATGACTTCTTATGACTGGCTCAGCTATAAAATATTTCATTTATTTAAAATAGTTCAATTTGGATTAATTTTCATCACCATCAGCTTTAAATAGTAATTGATTTTGGTCAAATTTGCGGTTTTACTTGTTAATTTCAGTTCTTACTTGTGTCTGTTCCACAGATGGGAGAGCGTAGGGACAAAGCTCTAAAGGAATTAAGAGATCAGTTGGCTGACAAACATCCTGGTGTACCTCCGAGTGGTGAAAAGCACAACTTTTGGGAGACCTCTGGTTTCAAGATTGTTGTTTCAATGTCAATGTTGATCCTGGTAATGTTCTCTAAGCGATAAATGCTATTAGATTATATAACGTTCTTGCATTTTAGGATCACTTAGTACTGGTCAAGATGAAATTAGAGAGTTAGTTTGGAGCATCCAATTTTGGTATGTTTGTAGAAGTTTGTATCTGTAGAGATCTTTTTCCATGTTGATCAATTCCTTATTAGATTGACGTCTGCATCTATGACTGAAATTAAGGATGGATTGCACATAAAATGTACTCCATTAGTTTGTTAAATTGTTTATTTATCTAGTATTTTGTGCACCATTCATCTTCCCCTTTCTATTCAGTGGTCGGTACATACTCTTAGGGACAAGCCTCTTTGTGTGGGGTTAACGTCAAGACCTTGTACAATAGGAAAATAAAGGTTTTTTTTGGTGTGACCAATCTTCCAAGATGGGCAAAAGGGACGGGGAGAGAAATGGCTGAGAAAGGAGAAATTTTATAAGATCACAAAGCTAATTAATTATGAGTTTTAGCTTTTCATGGCAATAGGAGCCACAACCTGCATAAGATGTACTACTTGGAATAAACACAGTATATTAGACTGCCTGTCTTACAAATCTATATTTAATCTCCTAAGATACATACATGTAGAATCCTTGCTGAATGCTGCTGACATCGACTCTTAAGCAGAGTATGCTGTGATTACAGAAGGGCACTAGAAATCCTTCACTAATGTTTCCTGCAAAGAACTGTACAGCCCAAAACTTAATGTACGTGTTGATGATGAGCTTAGAATCCATTGATTGCCTCTAAATACCCAAAACAATCCTCCCTGTGATGATGGATATCCCCACGATAATGCAGCCAATTAAGGGTTGCACAATAGAAGCTGAGGAAATGCTGGCAGTAGGAGGGTTTTCACCATAGCCTGTGATACCACCTCCGAGAGGAGGATTGCTTGCACCCAAGATGTTTGGAGGACTGCCTAAACTGAAAAACCATGCAATTCGATTAGATTGTCTTTCTTAAATACGGCCCATTCCATCCCACATCTGGATTCAGGTGTGTATGCACAACAAATTCATACCCAATCACATGAGTGAGATTGCGTATGAATTTGTGGTGGATTGCAGAAGTCTATATAAAGTGATCTTTACCCAGCTGGTGTTGCTCCGGATGATGAACCTATAGTTGGGGTTGGTATTGGGGTTGGTATTGGGGTTGTCAATGGAGACGTCGTTGTTGGTGACCCCGAGGAGGAAGCCATTGTTGTGAAAACACAAGAACCAGAGCCTGTATGTTATTATGCAAATCAGAAAAGGGAACTGAGAATTGACATAATGAGAGAGAACAAGTTAAATAAAAAAGTTAGTGGTTACTTGGATTGACATTAGTTATCATAGCATTTCCACCAAAGTCACAGCTAGTCGGCCCGGGATTTCTCTGGTAATAGCTATTAAAGGCATAAGATGCATGATTCTGCATAGTATTTGGGTTATAGCAGCTTGCACCCTGTTGGATGGCCGAGCAATCTGCACCTCCGATCCCACATGCGTAATCGAGTGCCACCTGGAGAGAAGTCTCCGGAAGCCCACCCCGAGCCACACACCAGCTCTGCCCCGGAACTGCAGGTGCATTGACTGGAGTAGTCATGGGATTGCCCATTGATGGGGCCCCTGGGATAGTGGTGCTGGGAGTGGTGACAGGATTGGTGACTGGGATTGGGGGATTGTTTGGATCTGTGAAAGGAGGAACTGTAACAGGAGGATTTGGTGTTGCAGTGACCGGGTTAGCAAAAGGGGCGGTGACTAGCGGCGGTGTTGAAGTATCTGGTGGGGGGATGACGGTGGCTGGGTTCGGGGTTGTGACCGGGTTGGTAAGTGGGGTGGGGGTGGGGAATGTTGTGATTGGGGGGTTCATGAAATCATGTTGAATTGTTTGGATCAATTCTCTGCGGTATGAGTGCATTGTTTGTACTTCTGCATTTTTAAGTCCTTTGTGCATAATATCCTTGAGACCAGATATAAACGCGTCGAATGACCCTGAGAAAACATTCAACTTAACTTGTTAATAAAAGATTATCAACTTTTATTTCCTGTAATATTAAGAAATAATCCATACTGAGTTCGATTGGCAGCAACCCTAGTCGAGCACACACGACCTAGACCAATGGAAATATATGCAGATATATATTTTCAACTGACCTGATGAGCAGACGAAGAGAACGGACAGGAGGAGTAAGAAAAGAGGCCTGGAAGCTGATGCATCCATTTTTAATGAGAGCTGTGTTTAGGGATCATATAAATGTTCAAAATGTTAAATCTTATATGATATACAGAATACAAAAGCTTAGGCATTTGGAATGGGAGCCGAAAAGGTAGATCGAGATAAAGGTTAGGATATAGAAGGATAAAGCTAAAGAATATGTGTGATAAAGAAAAGTGCTTACTTTGTGATGAAGAATGAAATTTGAATATATTTTGCCTCTAAATAGTGGAAAGAATCAATTAAAATACCATATTCCCAATGGCTAATATACTAATGTTGAAAAACAAATAGTGTCTTTGATAACCTTTTTTTTTTTTGGTATTTTTTTTTTCAATTAAAGACACTACACATGCATGAAACATGGAATATTGCGAACTTTTCTGTGCAAAAGAGAACTGCTAAAGCAGCAGAAAGAAAATCAATGTGGGCAATTTTTAAATACTTGAAGTCCATATGAAGTATAACAAATTACAACATCGACACAAAATATTTGTGCACACGGTATTTCTATTACAAATAGTGTTTCATTTCTTCAGCATTCTCACGATTGCTTCTTCCTTTTACCATAGTTGTTCCTCTCGACTTCCTTCTCTAACATCCTATTACATTGTCCATCAAGATCTGTAGTACCAACAAAAAGACATCATAATTTTTTTAGGTAAAACTCATATCATTCTGTTGCTTAATTCGATTCATGGAAGAGGATTTAATTGAACTAAATTTAGTCTTGTCCACTGGTGGAATATGAGAAAATGTATTGTCAGTAGTTTTATAGTTCATCAAAAGTAAGTGAAGGGGAACAATATATTATTTATATTGGATAATAAGTTAAAATTTTACAACAATAAATGAGATCAAAACTTAGAAGGGCCAAAAAAATTAATGGCCAGAGATTTAAAGAACAGAGATCCAATGATTGTGAGATCGGGTGTATTATGATAAAGGGACCCGTTTGTGAAATTATTTTTAAGACAAGGATTAGAACCAATCTCATTATTTTGTTTCTTGGGAAACAGTTTCTGTAGGATATTGCCACAAAAATTAATAAAATATAATAATTATCTCTGGAATAAACATACTATTGATTATTAATTTGACTTATAATTTAAACAGATATATTCTAAATTGCAAACATACTTTTGGTTGTGGGCCACATTAAATCTATAGGCTACGTGGATTTGTGAAAAAAATAGACACTTTTGCAGAAATTGCATGTACTGTGCAGTATTTTCCCACTACTTTGCCTGCATACTTTATATTTCTTCATATTTATGCATAAACCCTGCTTTTTTAATTTTTTGGGGGTATAAATATGGGAATCTTGTGGGGATCTGCATGTGGTCTGATATCATCCTCTGTCAAATGAATCAAAAAGTATCTTATCTGACGAAGCTTATGTCACCCTTAAAGCAAAGGATAGACATTCACCAGATAATGCAGATTAACAAACAATTCAACAATAATATTCAACCATTTAATGCTAATCACTCATTAATCATAAATGATTGCCAAATCTTCGAAAATCAACACTACATCAACCCCGCTTTCCAAGTGCATAATTTTGGTATTATTGGTTTCAAGATCCGAGCTCTGTTTTGAATATATATTTTTGTTTTATTTCAAAAGTTTGTATTTTATTTTACTAGTCAAATTATTTTTAAAAAAAATTATAAATAAATTATATCTGACTAATAAGTCAAATCAATAAATAAAAAAAGTTGTATAAAATATAAAAAGTTAGTATTTTGTTTTATTATATTGTATTTTTTTCAGCTAATAAAATATAAAAAGTAAATCTTCTATGTAAAATACTTACTTTTTTTTATTATAAAATATCACTATTTTTTTAAAATAACTAATTAGCAGTAATATATTTAAAAAATAGTAATATTTTATAATTAAATAAATAATATTTTATAATTATATAAGTAATAACTTAAATCGTGTAACATTACAATTATTTCATAAGCATGCTTGCGAAATATAAATGCTGTATCAATCTGGGCCGATGAGTATCAATCTGGGCCTCATCGGCCCATACTAACTACCCCTAGAATATTAACATTAAGTAAAATATTTTCTTTGAAAGAAAAAAAAAAAAAAAAAAGGGTAATCTAATCTTGGGTCTCGACAACATTAATTATAATCCTGTAAAATTAATTTAGAGTCATTATTATTGCACCTACCTGTACTTGAAATTACTCATTGGGCCCCTAAACCAAGTCCTCGTGCAATTAGCATTATCGAAAGTTGTGTTGCGTTCTCCTCCATTTAAATTATAATTTTTTTGTTCATGTACAATTTATAATATTATTTATATATTAAATTGATTAACAAAAACTTATTTGTTTCAAGATTTTGAGTCACTAGCTTCATCTAATATCGAGAACGCCCATCCAACATATATTAATTAAATAATATGTTCAAATTTTGTATAATTTAATTAATTTTTTATTTAATATATAAATGTTAGATTATGTTTTATTTCTTTGATACACCCAGTAATAATGCTGCTGTCATCTTCAATCAATCAACTAATTAATCACTGGGCTTCGATATATTGGATATCAATCTTTATTGACAATTAATAATTACACATTAATCCCTTCAATTATCAACTTAATAGATCATCAAACTGTCCTGCCACAATTTGATGAGCTGTCATCTCAATGTAATATTTTGGAGTTTTTTTTAAATTTATGGAACATATGTTTGTATTTTTATTTTATAGAAAAGAAAATAAGATGTTTAAAATTATATATTTTGTCAGAAAATTATAAAAATAATTTCCATCTAAAGCAGCATCTTGGTAATTTTCTCATTTTTTCTGAACTTCTAATTTTAAATTTTAATTATTAAATGTGAAATATATATTTGTGACCTGTGGTCCACAATTTTTTTTTTCTTTGGGGATCAATCATGATTAGAGACGTTGATTGTTGATTTATGTGAATATTTGTGCCAGAAGACTATGCTAAACTTTATATTTTATGATTAAACAGAAAGTAAAAAGAAATCAAGAAAAGGTTTCAACATTTTATTTACATATATATATATATATATCGTATATTCAATGAGTTTGGACAGTACCTCGTAGAAGCGGGAGTAACAATTTTTTTTGAGATAGAGAGACGGGTTATGTAACTTATCAAATTAGAGTTTTGATATAGATATATAGCATAATTTGATTGGTTAGTTGATTAGGATTCTAAGTTTTTAAAATCAAAACCGATACAACTGAATAATTCATGCATAAATTAAAACCAAAAACAAATTTTTGTTATGAATTGAAAATTTTATTTTGATCAATTATTTCGACTACCATCAAAATATGGACACATAAATTGTAACTACCAAATAAAATTATATTTTCTCGTATTATTGATTGTGACTTAACTAATAATTTATGATCGAAAGAAAATAATCTTTCCAATCACAAATGGTGGCATTGCAATTTTCCATTTTCTGATTTTAAATTCATTACTTCAAAATTGACCAACCAACCTCCTTCTTGCTTTAAGAACATTTTTGTAGCAACATTAACTCCTGCCTCCTAACTAAAGTTTAGCTTGTTTGGAACAATAATTTCAATATTTTTTTGTAAATATTATTTATTTATTTAAAATATAATCAGCACTAAGTCGCACGTGTGAATATCAAAGTTGGATTCGTGTAAATAATATTTAATTCATGGATATATAAATGTTAAATCCATAAGCTTAGAAATGAAAGCTTTCTTTCCCAAAGTGTCTTTAATTGTGAAGTGTGCATATGTAATAAAATATTAATCTTGCAACTTTTGTTGGGGCATTAAAGGGTAATGCCGTATCATAGGGGGGTCATGCCAATAAATAAAATCGGGCCCCATAACATAATTGTATATAAATACAATTTTATATGTTTCAAATTTAAAAAATTAAAAAAATATATAAATGAGTTAAGAAAGATAATAATGAATCAAACATAATGATATTTAATGAGCAATGAAAATCAGTTATATCGAATTAAGTGTTGAATTTTGATTTATTTTATTTTTTAATATAACTTATCATAACATTGTTGTAACATAGTGAGTTAATGATTAGATGACAATCTACATAAAACTCTGATTAACAGAGATAAAAAATCAATAAATTTTTTAATACAAATTTATATTTGATACCAATTTTATACCAATATTACAATTTAGTATCATCCACACCTTAATATATATATATATATACCTACTTTTATATAAATTGAAATCTCTTCATAAAAATATAATAATAAATATATATAAGTAAAATGAATTTTTTGTTTTTGTTTTTATGCCTAAATGTGGTTTTCTAAAAAATAATTTGTTATCTATTATTTATGATATATGTGCGTAAATCACTATATTTAGTAAATATTAATTAATAAAATATTTTATTTGATTCATCCTTCCATAAATTATGAATATCATATTTGTCAATATTTCCATTGTTATTAATTAAAATAGATTGAAAAACGTATCATTTTCTACCTAATTATGTCACGTACAATCGTTTAATTGTTGAATAATACGTACATTTTCATTTGTTTATTTCATTTTATATTATGTAAATTATAATTTTTTTTCTTTTTATCCAACAACATTAAAATTAGATTTTTAAAAATATTTTTTTATATTTCAATATTATTGTTGAATTTATTTACTTAAATAATTTCGTTCACTATATATATATATATAATTTACATATATATATTTATATTATAAAATATAATGAAAAAATATCTTCTGTGCATCGAGTAGAGATGTTAAACGGGTTAGCCATATCGGTTTGGGGCTAATCCTAACGGGTTTCGAGTTAATCGGGCCTTGGTTTAATCAGATCATTTTAAACGAGCTTTATTATGGTTAACCTAACCTAACCTTACTGGTTTTCGGGCCATTATCGGGTTTTGAGTCGAAATAGTCAAATTATATAGTTAAATTTAAAATTTTAATTAAATGCATATTATACTTTATTTAAAATACAATTTTAGATAACGTTAAAAAATTATATATTTTATAACCTTTATATCACTATACAAAATTTAAAGATTCAAACAATTAAGTGATATACATTATTTCATACTCTCAATTCTAGTTTTAAGAGCATTCACGCCATAAAATTTGAAATCATGTTACATTTAAATTCTAAATTTAAATGACAGTACTTAGAATCTTCTAGTAATTAAACATAAATTTTAATATATTCTACTAAAAATCAAATATGATATATGAAAAATAATTCAAAATAGTGTATATTATTAATTCGATATTTAGAAATAGACAAATAAGAAGAAAAGTTCAGGTTATCGAGCTAGCTCTGTAGGGCTTCGGGCTAATCGAGTTCGGACTAAACGTGCTGATTTTAAACGGACTAATAAAATCAAGCCCTAACCCTATAATTTTTTGAACTAAACAAACCGACCCGTCAGACTATAACCCTTTTTAACATCCCTAGCATCGAGTCTCGGGCTAGTAAATAAATAAAATAAAAAAGTGTACATTTTCCTTGGAAACTGGGAAAAGGGCGAATTGTGTGTACGATTAATTAGGACCAAATTGTAAGTTTTGCCAAATCAATAGAATTCAATATGATGGGACTTGGGAGGGATATAAAAGCCCAATCATTTGGGAATTTACTAAATTATTCACCAAATCCCATGATTGGTGGCTCTAAGATTTCATTAATCAAGATTCTTACGCCAATTTTGCACTTACATCATCATTATTTTATTTTTATTCAAAAATCATACTTATTTTGTAATAATTTAGTAATGAAAGGTCACTACTAATTATTAATTAGTGATGAAATTTTTGTTGTGCATATGTGCAATCCTACGATTAATATTATTTAAATAAATTAATAATATATTATATAGATAAATAAATAATATTGTAAATTGTAATATTATGAGAATAACATGTAATTTTTTAATTAAATAAATAATATTGTTAAATAGAGTTGTACAGTGCATTTGATGAACATAAATTTTATCTTTATTAATAGTTGCAATGTTTTCATAATCGGATCGGGTCGGTTCAACCGGTTAAATTGAGAACCGATGTTTGGATCGGTCCGGACTATTAATAAAATTGTTTTCACGGTTGAACCAGTTAAAATCGGTCCAATCAATTTTTCTATATTTAAAAAAAAATTAAAACTAAAAAATAGAAAAAACTATTTTATGGAGTATTAATATCATGTTTTAAGTTATATATTTATAAAAATTATTGTTTGTGGATGTTAATATAAAAATAAAAATAAATAAAAATAAATTATTTTTATTTTTCTGGTTGGACAGACGATCCGACCAATTAAACCGACACCCAATAATTCAATTAATTCGATCTCCAATTCAATTATAAAAATATTAAATAATTGTATCATAAGTCGTGACATATATATAGTTACAGTTTAGGTTATATGTCTTCTATTGCTAATTTATTTTATTATAAAAAAATGATAATATTTAGAATCAATTTGTTTATCTTTTATAAAACCTACGTCAAGAGGGCCCACTGATATGAGAGGCTGCAACGGACATGTGTCTAAGGCAGACAATTTAAAAAATTTCTGCCTTTTATTATTTATTATATTTTCTTTTGTCATATATCTATCCGTTGAAACAGAAGATGTATAAAAATAAAATGTGCAGTTGGGTAATGCTTATGAGCTTGACTAAATACAACTCGATATTGATAGTATTAATATATATATATATATATATAATGTTCCATTTATCTTTGAGTGGACCTAATGTGAAACGGTTGCATGTATGATCCGATTTAAGGTATTACTTATGCAACTATAAAATATTAATTGTTTAACTATAAAATATCACTATTTTTAAGGTACGTAGTTATACACTTAAAAAAATAGTGATACTTTATAGTTAAACAAGTAATACCTTATATCGTGTCACACGTACAATCGTTTCACATAAATTTTTGCGTTTATTTTTAATTTTCATAAATAAAGGACAAAATTGTCTTCAAGATTTTAATGAAAGGAAAAAAAATGTGGTCCGACTTTACAAGTTTGGGTTATCGAATGTTTGGTTATAGTAGCTGAAGTGATATGGTAGACACAATTAATTTATCTATCTCTATTAAATTATGTCATTGTCGGATTAATCTTTTAACAAGACAACCTGCAAAATCTATCATCCCTAACATTTAACATAGTGCAATTGGTTTAAACTCTGGCAATATTAAAAAATGGACCAAAACTTACCAAATAAAGAAACCGACTCTTTTCTAAAGATCTAAAATAACTATACAACAAAATAACACTTAAAAGAAAATCGAGTGCGAACTTGCCAAACACCTAAATCCAACTCAATTAGCCCTCTTTTAAACTTATGGATGAATTAAAAAAAAATTGATTAGATTTGTGTCTTACAATGTGCACAAGTGTGGATTATACTTTCTAATAGGATGAAAAAGTCAAGATCGCACTTAAGATGATGTTCTAATTTAAGTTTGTTAATATTAAATGTGATTATGTGTGATGATTGATTTGACACTTATGTAATTTATAAATTATTACAAGTTATATAATATCAACTATTGTGAATTTCTCAGGAGAACCCTTACATATGATTAGAAGTCCGAAGTGTGTTCTCGAATAATTCGTGCATACAATTACAAGTTTCAAGTTTATCCATGTCCCAATTTTTATATATTACAAGATTCTATTAACTTAATTCTCACAAATCGAATATAGTTTTTAGTGCTAAAATTTACTTTTTTGAATTTAAAGTGACGTAGCACCGTGCACTTAAAAAATATTACTAAATCATAAATTTTATATTATTGTTGTTTTATTTGTAAATATATATATATATATATATATTAATAACAATAATAATAAACTGATTGAATCTATATTTATTATTATCATTTCTCCTGTATATTTTTCTTTACACAAATGAAAAGACGAATTTTTAAAAAAATCTGTTATATTACTAACCAATAAATATTTATTTTATGTTTTTATATTTTTATTTGTTAATATTGGTAATATTACTAATTTTATCCAAATTAATTAAAAATTATATATCTTCATAATTACTTAATTTTAACAAATCAATTATGAATTTGTAGTAGATTAGATATTATATATAATAATTAAAAATATTCATATTGATATACCATATTTTTATAATTTTCTTAATTTTAAAAGAACATAATTATATATATATATATTTTTAAAATTTAATAATATTTTATTGTAATAATATGTCCATTAACATTATTATAAAATCTAAGATAGATTTTGATAGTCACTGAATCGTAAAATACGTCGGAGAACAGAAGTGGTGGAGTCAGTTGGCATTTTTCCGAGATCAGAAGAAAAGTCAAAATTTTAATCCAGCTAACGGTTGTCCAGAAAGGCTGACATGCTTTGTATTTTTCTCTCTACTTTCTTTGTTTTGGTCCTTTTTTATTTGCAAATTTTGTTCCTTGCTACTTGCTACTCCGGAATTAGGGTAAAAAGTTATCCAACTTTTAGTGCTGCTCAAGTTTGATGTATACTAATATATATATATATATATATATATATTGGCAAAATAATGGGAAGACAAAAAAAAAAAAAAAACCCTGACAGGGAGCTTCTACAATTATTTTCACTGAAATTTAGGAAATTCGGCAGCATAAATGAGGTCATGTGCAGCTACATGATTTCTATAATATAAACTGTTTTTCAAGCAACACCCTTATGGGTTTTTCTTGTTAAATAAATGAATTACCATTTTATAAAGTTTACAGGTTGATGAAGCTTAAAGAAAGATGATTTATTTAATTTAAAGACTGGAACTTTTTTTTTTTTTTTTTTTTTTTTTTTGGTTATGAAGTCATCTTCAAAAGAAAATTAGTAAATTAAATAAGAGAGGTGGAGGGATACCTTCTATCTCCCCCCATTCTTCCATTTTACTGTTATGTTAAAATTGTTGACAAGGCATTTTCTCATCACCTACCACTGATAACTTCATTCTTCCTTTCTCTCTTTCTCTCTCTCTCTCATAATATTATTTATTATATATTCATTTCACTCATATTCATATTCCTAACCTGAAACCCCCACAAGGCCACAAACAACAATTATCAATTCATTAATTATCAGCGCCAATTAGCATTCTATGCACCTATACTGCCTTTGCAAACACAACCCTTTGGTGGTTGTCATCTGGGCTGGGCCTTTAGATAGTGGAGGTGTTCAACTACACTCACATTTGGTTAATGCTGTAAAATATAGCAACGGAAATTGATCAAAGTTTGCCAATTTTGAGGCGTTTCTTAGTGAAGATTTGATTTTCGGCTGTCCTTGGAATGTGTGGATTTTGAGCTTTTTTCAAGATTTCTTGGAACAGATCTGTTGTTATCTGCTTACAGTTGAAGGAACTGAACTGCAATGGGGTTTTCAAGATCTGGCCTTTGAGGGTTTTTACTGTGTCATCCTATTCTGAGAAAGTAAGCTTGAAAACTTTTTGATATATTGATACTTTATATGTTTTCTTTTTCTCTTTCTGCTTCTCATACACTTACTATATAAAATACATTCAATTTACAGTTATTTTGTTGTCTTAATCTTTGCAATGATGTGGGTGATGATATGCACTCGTGGATCTTGTCCAGGTCTCCATGTTGATCTACTCGTTCAGGGGATTTAATTGTTCCTATATTTCTTGTGCAATCATTCTGCTCTACATATATTCACCACTTTCACATTTCTTTCCCTGAAAAATTATGAATTTTTTTTTCGCAAGAATGCTTATGTTCTCATAAGTTTTTGGAGAGTAGGATCATCTTTTAGTATACTAAGAAATCCCCTTCTGTTCTATGTTGTTCGTTGAAGCCTAGGATTTTAAGATTGTTGAGCAGGAGATAAAAATTATTGCAATCTCTCGAAGTGGTAGTTTCGCTCATAAAATTTGAGTGATAGATCATAAAAATCACTTTTCTCTTCCTTGTGTTCATTTCACAGGTTGCAGACATCCTTAACAATGGCTTCTGATCTTAAATCTGAACTTTCCAAGAATGCCGGCAGTTCGAGCCTTAAGGTTTGGGAAGTTATTGGAATAATAGTCGGGTTGCTAATTGTAGTAATCCTCTTTCTGTTGACATTTTATTTAACTTCACGTAAGAAATTAAGAAGAAGAGCTCAAGACAAGTTTCCCCTAAGCCAAATACCGACTGTTTCAAAGGAAATAAAAGAAGTCCGAGTAGAGCAAGTATCAACAGAGGAATTCGCCCCTCGTGATGGCATTCTTCTCACCATTCATGACAAATTGAGTGATAGAGAATCGGACAAGGTCTTGGTCCATCTCGGAATGCCAAAAGTGAAAAACGGAGATAACAGCAGCCAATTAGGTTCATTTCATCATGTAGATAAAGATTATTGCGAATCACAATCAGGAGAAAAAGGGAGTTCTGGAACATTTGCTGGATACAAACCTTCTTCATCACATCCAATAACTGCTCCTTCTCCTTTAAGTGGGCTGCCTGAATTTTCTCACTTGGGTTGGGGCCATTGGTTTACTCTGAGAGATCTTGAACTTGCTACAAACAGGTTTTCAAAGGAGAATGTTATTGGAGAGGGTGGATATGGAATTGTTTACCAAGGGCAGCTTATTAATGGAACACCTGTTGCTGTTAAAAAGCTCCTCAATAACCTGTGAGTTTCGAATTGTTTTTGTCATTATGAGATCTTTAATTATTGGGTTTTCCTGTTCGTGTTCTGGAGTTAATACTTTTGATGTTTGTTCAAACAGAGGTCAAGCTGAAAAAGAATTCAGTGTGGAAGTAGAGGCTATTGGTCATGTGCGGCACAAAAATTTGGTTCGGCTTCTTGGATACTGTATTGAAGGAACTCATAGGTACATCTCACCTGCTGCATTTTTCCCTAGCCTTCATTTGGCTCTCAAGTTCCATGGAAAAAGTTCGGGATTAGTTATATGCGTGTGTATATATTTATTTATTTATTTATGTATACCTCAACACAAAATACTAGCACTCTGCGTTCAATTGATTTCAAGTACTTTGTGTGTGAGAATGCGCCCTGGCGAAGCTGCTGTAGGTCAAGGTACAACTATAGTTAAGATTGTGACATAAATAGAGATGCACGTGAGGCTCTAAAACATAGGAGATCTTGCTGGATTGTGCTGTATTGAATCACATTATGCTTAACATTCTAAAATGCCCCCATTTAACCATAATGCTCATCTCTCAGGTTGCTAGTGTACGAGTATGTAAACAATGGCAATTTAGAACAGTGGCTTCATGGGGCGATGCGCCAGCATGGATTCCTTACTTGGGAGGCTAGGATGAAGGTTCTTCTTGGCACTGCTAAAGCGTAAGTTTGTTAGGCTGTTTCTTATTTATTTATTTCTGTAATCCACTCTGGTTTCAATTTTCATTGTCTGCTAACATAACATATGGCGTGCTGCTTGCAGGCTGGCATACCTACATGAGGCAATTGAACCAAAAGTTGTTCATAGAGATATAAAGTCGAGCAACATACTCATTGATGAAGAGTTCAATGCTAAGGTTTCTGATTTTGGTTTGGCTAAGCTGCTTGGTGCTGGAAAAAGTCATATTACCACTCGAGTCATGGGCACCTTTGGGTTAGTTATTTTTTCTTACTTTCTTTTTGTTCCCTTTTTTATGTTTTACAGCATTTTTCTCTATTTCAAGGTCATCTAGTGATTGTTGGGCAATCCTTGGCTCTTCATTGCTGAAACGTTGGATGACCTTGGTTTTTCATTTCAATTGACATCAAATCCATTCCATTTACTAATTTTTCTTTCGATTCTCAGATATGTGGCTCCTGAATATGCAAATACAGGCCTTTTAAACGAAAAAAGTGATGTTTATAGCTTTGGGGTCTTGTTGTTAGAAGCAATTACAGGACGGGATCCAGTAGACTACGGACGTCCTGCTCAAGAGGTACTTTTTCGAGGCATCATGATTAGCATATTTTTTGCATGTTGGATGTAAAAAAATAAGCATTTAATATCTTATCTGTCTTAAATTGGTGCAACTTTTTGGTGCACTCAGTACTTGTTTTGCTTTTAAATCAACAATTGCACTATTTGCAGGTTAATCTAGTTGACTGGCTGAAAATGATGGTTGGGAGTAGGCGCTCAGAGGAAGTGGTGGATCCAAATATTGACACAAGACCATCTACTAGAGCCCTTAAACGAGCTCTTTTGACAGCGTTGAGATGCGTTGATCCAGATTCAGACAAGAGGCCTAGGATGAGCCAAGTTGTCCGCATGCTCGAATCAGAAGAGTATCCCATACCAAGAGAGGTCAGTGTCCAACTTACATAAATTGACCACTGCAGCTACTTTTTACTGTTCAAAACAATTTAGAACTTATGGCTAAATGTCAGGAACAATCTAGAAGCTTCTCCTTATCATTATCGGCTAGCTTTCCCTGCTGACAATGTTTGTACAAGAACATTTTCCTGTTCCATTTTCCTCTGCTGTCCTTATCAGTTGTTAGAAAATTAGCCTTCATAAAGCAATATTTCTGCCTTGTGCTCAAGTGTTTCCTATTAGTCCCAATTCTGTTCCCACTTTTGAAGTTCTGTCGAATGAGTTTCATTGTGGTGCTGCAATTCTGTAGGATCGAAGGCACAGAAGAGCCAGAGCAAGCAGCATTGAGATCGATTCCCAGAGGGAGAACTACGACACTGATAAAAGCGACGGTCAGGATTTAAAGTCAGACAGCCGAAGAAATTAATGATCTAGCAAAGATGATTGCATTACGGACCAGGAATCTTGTGAACAAAAATGCCACTGAGACAAAAAAAGATTCAGTCCTATGATGTATTAAAGCACACAGGTAGGGAGGAGTATGGTAGATATAGGTTGGAACAGGGCTTCTTTTTTTGGATGCTGGTTGATGATGTCATCGTGTTTTTTCATTCTTGGTCTTGTATGATAATATAGATAGATGATTGTTTTGCTGTGGGAAGTAGTGGTGATGTGAGAGAGAGGGGCTTTTGTATAGATACTGGTGCTTGCATTTGATGTTCACTACTGTTTGATCATATATTTGTTATTCTTTCCAGCAATCCCTGCCAAAAATAAAATTTCACTACGGTTTATTTTATTTAATGATTTGACTTAGGGTGCGGCTATTCATATCTCAAAACCTCAAAATATATTCCATAATAATTATGATAAAATTAGAAATAAATAAAATTGACTAAAATATTCTTATGTATTTATATATTTTTTATTTTGTTCCTACTCTCACAGAAATTTCGTTTTGTTTTCTTCTTCTTCATGTTTCTTCAATACAGGGAAGTTGAAATTGTAGATTTATTGCAAAAGCCAAACTTGATAAGCAACACACATTTAACACTATTCTTTAAATGATTTTCTCCCATGAAGTTGCCCATGATATATATATATATGCTGGTTGTATGTGAGGACGTCTGATTGTCTTAATCAACAACTCAATGGAGTCCGTCACATTAAAATCTAAGACACCTATATATAGTGAAATTGTCTATGATTGGGCTGTCGTTGCTCCGCTAGGCGCGTTGCTGAACCTAAATTTGTGTCATTTTTCAAGTAAGAATTTTTTTCCACCCTTCTTGTTGTTACTGATCTGAGAAGCAAAGATGATTTTTTTTTCTTTTTTTGGTTTCTGGGTAGAGAAGAGAGGATGTGCATAAATTTATGGTAGATAGAGAAATTATAGAAAGAAAAAAATTGGAAGTTTTTTCTGAAAAAAAAACAGAGAGTTTTTTAACTTTAATTTCTTAATTTGCGTTTTTTATTATTATTTAGTGAGAAGGGCATAAGGGATAAACATGGGATATATTTAGTAAAAAAAAAAAATTAATTTTTAATGGATATATTTAAACTTGGGTATATAAATTTATATTATAAATATATTTTATTTTATTTTTTAAATTGTGTATCTTTAAACAATACATTATCCATTAATATCCCTTAAAAGGAAAATAATGTCAATTACCATATCATAACAATAAAAAGAAGGAAAACGATTATAAGATCACTATTTTAGTATTAACGCTAATCTCCCTCATATTGCCCAAATTCAATATAATTAGTCGAACTCATAAAAAAAATCTAATTTAACATCTCATTTTAAAATATGAAATATGGGTATCATGGGGGCAAAAATGACAGAATATTGTATTTTTCAAAAAAAATTGCAAAATTATAGTAAAAAAAAAAAAAATTTTAATTTTGAGTAAAGTCAAATTAAATTTTTTTTTAAATTTTTTTTTAAAGTCGCCCCTGGCAGGGGCGACCAATTTTTTTTTTTTTTTTTTTTTTTAATGCTGGAGCCTTCACTCGGTCGGGCACTCGGTCGCGCGCCGTACTCGGCTGGCCGAGTGCGAACTCTTACTCGGCCGAGACACTCGGCCCCCGTATTACTCGACCAACCGAGTACTGCCATCCACTCGGTCACGGCACTCGGTCGACCACTTCACTCGGCTGGCCGAGTGCGAACGCGGATTCTGATTTTTAACATCCACTTCAATTTTTCTCTCTCTATCATATCTATTACCACCCACACACACCACACATTTATCTCTTCCTCATCACTTTCTTCACTTCTTCTTCACTTCTTCTTCACTTCTCCTTTCAATTATCCTTCAATTTCCTTTCAATTTTTCTTCTATATTCACGTTTCGGGTTTCTCCATTTCTCAAAGGTAATTTTTATCTTAAATTTTATGTGTTTGGGTGGTGTGTGTGTGTACTGTTGTGTGGGTGTGTATATGATTTTTTTGTGGTATTTTGGTGTGTGTATGGTGTGTGTGTGTTGCTTTGTGTTGTGTGTGTGTTGCTTTGTGTTGTGTGTTGCTTTGTGTTGTGTGTGTGTAGATAGTGGTTTTTTCTCCATTGCTTGTATTGTATGTTGTAGGTGTGGTGTATGTATGAAATGTATGTATTGAATGTATGTATGGAATGTGGGTATGAAATGTGGGTATGAAATGTGTGTTGTGATGTGTGTTGTGGTGTGTGTGATGTATGTTGTGGTGTATGCTTGTGTGTGTGTTGCTGTGTGTGTTTGTGTGTTGTGTGTGGGTTGCATTTTTGTGTGTGATAGGTGCGTGTGTATGGTTGTGTGCCGTGTTTTGGATATGTGTATGTCGGTCGGTGTATGGTTGTTGCTATATATATTGTTATAAATTTGTCGTTGATATTTTTCTGTTATACATTATTTGATGTAGGTACTGTTGAAATTGTTGCTGTTGTTGTGCATTTATCGTAACCCTCAAATTGTTGCCGTTGCGTTGACATATTGATTTATTTCAATTTCAGGTTTGAATTTTTCTAATGTATTAGTTTAAATTAGTTTTATTAAACTTTGCAATAAAGTAATTAATTCCCTATTTTAAGATCATTAACACATCTTTATTATTTAAGATATGGGGTCTTCAAACAACGTCGGTATTGTTGTTTATATTGGGGATTGTAGCGATGTTCCACCTGTTTGTGCAACTAGGGTACCTCGCGACATTGGATATTCCAGCTTGGTATCAAAATTATTTCAATTGACAAGGATTGATAGCAATGAATACAAATTGAACATATCCGCTTCACTACATGCAAACAACAGATATCATCGTATACCAATCAACAACGATGATAATCTATGGTTTTTCTTTGCACCGGATGCGGATAATCAATATGTAGAATTTCATATTGATCCAGAGAAACTGCAAGATAATGTTCTTCCAGATATTATGCCAAGCAATGAGTATTTTCAATATGCTGCTTATTTAAGAGGGGATGGCATTAATAATCCGGCAGTCGTCAGGCAAGAGCATACAGTTGGAACCTCAAGGTCCAATAATGAGGGTATTCCAAGTGAAAGAGAAAATGCTCAGACCGATGATCAAACAGATGATCCATTGGTTGACACTTTTGGTGCGAATGAACTAGAAGACTCTGAACCCGATGAAGACGAGTTGTCTAGTGAATCAGATGAAGATGGGGTGGATATTGGTGATATTCAAACTATGTATTCCCCAAATCAAGAGAGATCACCATCCAATCAACAACCATCATTTCCATCAGGTGCTCAGAGATACTCCATGCATCCGAATATCCCGTTCTTCAATGCATCATCACATGAAATGCTTGCGGACTCCTTTGATCTTCCCAAAAATTTTAGATACTATGATCCTACTGAAGGAGTGCTCACAAAAGGCATGGTTTTCAAAGATAAGAAGAGTTTGCAGTCTGCAGTTAAAGATTTTGCAATACGTATAGCGAGGCGTGAATATCGAGTAGATGAAAGCACACCTCTTATATGGAAAATCAAATGCAAAAATAATAGTGAGACTACACGCTGCAACTGGTGGTTGCGTGCAGGTTACAGAAAAAGGATTGATATGTGGGAAATCACTAAGTATGGAGGCCCTCATACGTGTCTAATGAACGCGGTGTCTGTTGACCATCGGAACTTGTGCAAAAACATGATCGCTGCGCTGCTAACTGGGATGGTTCAGACAGATCCCGGGTATGAGATTAAGTGTGTTCAACAGCTAGTGTATGATAAATTTCAATATACAATCTCATACGGTAAGGCATGGCATGGTTTGAAACGGGCAAGAGAAAATGTGTATGGTACATGGGAGAGCTCAGTTTCAAGACTACCCAAATTTTTGGGAGCCCTACAAAAATGGAATCCAGGCACAGTTGTGGAGTGGCGCCACATGCCCGAAGAGACAAATGGTATAAAAATGTTGAAATATGTGTTTTGGGCGTTCAGGCCATGTATAGATGGGTTCCAGCATTGTCGTAAAATAATTAGTGTCGATGGAACTCATCTTTACACTAGATACAAGCACAAGATGTTAATTGCTGTTTCCATGGATGCAAATCAACATCTTTTACCTTTGGCGTATGCACTTGTGGACGAAGAAAGTTTTGGTTCTTGGTCATGGTTTCTTCGTATGATATCGAAACACATTGTTCGCGGTAGAGAAGGAATGTGTCTGATTTCAGATAGACACGCCGGTCTTTTGAAAGCTGTGGAAAGAATTCCAGATTTTCAGCCACCTCTTGGAGTCCATCGTTTCTGTTTGAGACATGTGTGTTCGAATTTTAATAGCAAGGTCAAGAATGTGAAGTTAAAGGACATGTGTTGGCAAGCCGGCTCAGCGTTCACAACCAGAGAGTTTGAAAATATAATGGATCAAATTAAGGTGTTGAATGAGAGGGCATATGACTACCTGTGGAAAATTGAAAAGGAACAATGGACTCTTGCCCATGACGGAGGTTGGAGAAATGGAATTTTGACAACAAATCTGTCAGAGTGCATGAATGGCGTGTTAAAAGGTGCACGACGGCTTCCAATCTGTGCCATTGTGCAGGCTACATTTTATCGGTCGATTAAATATTTTCTTGACCGGTTGACACTGGGCCGTGAGATGCAGCAAAGGAACCAGCCATGGCCTGATGAGGTGTACAAGAAGTATGATCAACGACAACGAAAGGCAATGGAACATCAAGTCTATAAGGTCGATTTCACTGATCAAACAGCTTCAGTGAAGACATTCGTGCCAGGAACAACGAGGTGCTATACCCACATTGTCAAGTTGATGCTAAGAGAGTGTAGCTGTGGAGACTGGAGGCAAAACGGCATACCATGTTCCCATGCAATGCAGACTTGTCGACATTTTGGAGTAAATCCGGTGATTTACATGAACTCAGTTTTCAATACAAGTACGTATGTGGACACCTATAGTGGTAAGTTTGAGCCATTGCCTGATGAATATTATTGGGATGAGGCTTCCTTCCAACTGTGTCATAATCCAGCCTTGCGTGAGAAGAGGACTAAAGGAAGAGGCAAGACGAGTAGAATTGAAAATGAAATGGATTGGGCACAAACACGCGCTAGACAACAATATCGGGCACAGGATCAAGCTGCTACCCAGGCCGGAACTTCATCTGCCCGTAGATGAGATTGTTGTGTCTGAAATATTGTAATGGTGCTTGTTTTAGATATTTGACATGTATTTTGATAATGTGTATTGAAATTTGATTTAGCGTTGATGTTAACTTCGCACTGGTTTTTAGTGAGATGGGTTGCAGATTTTGTCTAATTTGATGATTTTATGTAATTTTCCGATTTTATGTAATTTGTTCCATTTTCACTCATTTATTGTTCATCTTATTGATTTAATCTAATTGCAGTATGGAGTTCTACGGAGAATATGGCCCTATTAGTGGGGATATATTAAAGCAACAGCACATGCACCGATCTGAGGATGTATTTGCAGGAGAAATTGACCTAAAATTAAAGTGCAGACACGGAAGTGGTATCTTTTGGAGACTCGATGACCATGATCCTTATGAGGTTGACCCAGACGATGATGGTAGGGAAATACTCAGACGTACACAAAGGTTGCATTATCGAGTCATATCGATGTTGTATCGTATGGGATTTTATGGTGTCTACCGATGTGGTGATTATGTAATTAATAATTCATTAATCACTGCACTGGTTGAGAGGTGGCGGCCAGAAACGCATACATTTCATTTTAGAGTTGGAGAGGCGACCGTGACATTACAAGATGTCGCATTTATTTGGGGACTGCCAATTGAAGGTGGGCCGGTTATAAGTTCAGATATTTCAACCGGTCGGGCATATTGGACTGCACGTTGTGAAGTCCAACTGGGATGGGAACCCAATGCAGAAGACATAAAAGGGTCACGATTTTCACTTTTAGCCTTGGGTACACACCTAAGCATGCACCCTGTTACCGATAACAGCTCACAACAACATGTTGTCCAATATGCACGTGCATGTGCATTGATTTTGTTAGGATCCATAATGTGCCCGGATACTTCTGGGAATATGGGGTCATTGGTATATTTGAATCAACTAGAGGATATTGATGAATGCAGGAATTTGAGTTGGGGTTCAGCGGTACTAGGTTATTTGTACCATCAGCTGTGCAACGCATCACATAGGGGTCGTACACAAATTGGTGGACCCATGCAACTACTGCAGATATGGGCTTGGTCAAGAATTACCTTTCTCACTCCGCAAATGACGGGAGGCAGACGCCTAAATACAGCGGCAATTGTGGCTGTGGATGGAATTCTACCGGTTGCACCGTACGGTGCTGAGTGGTTACAATACCACAACTTTACAACTAGCTTGACGAACAACTTAAGGGCTATCCGGGAGAGCTTGGACAGGCAAACTCAACAAGAGGTATGTTTGGTACTTGATCAGATTATGTTAAATTTCGATTAAATGTTAGCTAACACGATTTTTATCCAGTTTAATTGGAAACCTTACGACCCATACCCAGCTGCTGTGAGGGCATATATAGACCTTGGCATTATTACAGTGACGGATATGTGGATGTCAAGATGCCCTATGATCCATAATTCAATTGTGGAGTTATATTACCCCGATCGGGTATTGCGACAATTCGGGATGAGACAACGAATTCCAGAAAGCATTACGGATGTGCACGATACATTGCATAATATATGCCGTAGAGGCCGCTCCACTACAAACTGGGTTGAAACACATGCTTTTTTTGTGGAATGGTGGTTTGACAGAAATTGGAATATTGTCTCTGCTCCTGCAATTGGTTGGAATGAGTCAGACGTCGAAGATGGTTATACCAGATGGTATGAAAGAATAACACGTCGTCTAATTACTCCAGGGTTAAATATGCAAGTGGGATATCAACCGCAACCGAATGCACCCATAGAAAAAATGGTATGTGGCAGTATTTTAGTATTCAAATTTATATGTGTGCTGAATATGTATTTCATGTTTTTGCTGTGTATTGCCAACTTACTGCAGGAAAGTTTATGGGAAGATTTAAACAAACTTGTCATAGATGAGGAACCGTATCTTAGGGAGCCCTTCAGACGATCAGTAGACGAAATATACACGCAAGCTAGAGCTCACTTTCATGATCGTCGCCCATCATTCCAACGTATACATTCACATTATGATCCCGAACCGCAACATACATCACAATATAGCCCAGAACCACCCATTTCTACCGGTATCGACATGCAAAGTGACAGTTATTACGCCGCCACCCCAGACTGGGATTTTACGGCACACGGTCAGTCGTTCACTTCTCTCTTAGAATCTGGCCGTTATACATCTCCGCCTCCAGCATCATGCACTTATGGAAATTTTCTGCCTCAGTTCAATACATCCCCGATCTCATATTCCCATTCTAGCACGCCATTGAATATAGTACATGATCATGTGATTTCGAGGACTGCATCATCATCATCATCAGGTCGTCCATCTTTTAGTTTGAATATTACGACAGATGATAATGATTCGGATAGTGAACCTGTGCCAGAAGAAGAGCGAGGTAGGGGCAAAAGGAAAAAAATAAGGCGTCGTTGTTTTACAGGATCACATTTTGATTATTAGTTTGTTATCTATGTAATTAAACGTACAATGGTTACTTAATTTTACATACGATGTAATTAGACGTACAATCTTTACTATTGTTATTATTATAATTATAATTATAATTATTATTATTATTGTTTTCATTATTAATAAAATCAGAAAAAAGAAAAAAAAAGATTTTGGTTCGTACTCGGCTGACCGAGTACGAACCCCGGCCGAGTACCCGACCGGGGTCGACCGAGTGCGAAGGGTGCAGGATTTTGTTCGCACTCGGTCGGCCGAGTACCGCAAGTGCGATGACCGAGTAAAGACAACGTGATGCCCGAGTGCGAAGCATTTCGGACTTCCTTCGCACTCGGGCGGCCGAGTATCTGCGCGGACCGAGTGCAGGAGACCGAGTATATCAGGTGCACTCGGGCGGCCGAGTAAGGCGCGCGACCGAGTGCGAGACCGAGTGCGAGAGCACGGAAACATTTTATAACCCCTCTTTTCCTCATTCTTCTCACACACAAACACACCCAAACCCTAGCCTCTTCCAATCTCTCATCCTCAATCCAAAAATTTTCATTCAAAGCCATCAATTTCTCAATCAAAATCATTGTACCCATTATTTCAAACAACAAATTGCTCCAATTTTGGGATAAGGTGGTGGATATTTGAAGGATTCAACCAAAAACACCAACTTTCGTTTTTTCAATCTAAAGGTATATTTTCATTAACCATTGCTTTTGTTCATTACATATGTTGATGAGAGTCTTATTAGGAGCATTTTGACATGAAACTTGATATGTTTTCTTGCAATTTTTCATTGAAGTTTTTTATCGAACACTTGGTGTGCATGATTTTTTGTTCTATATAGATATGTTTTCATGTTAATCTAAGGTTGTTGTTTGATTATGTTAATGCTCTACTAATTTGGAGTATTATGGCATGAAAGAATATAGATTTTTGGTTAGTTTTCATTGAAGTTTTTTATCGAACAATTGATATGCATTATAGAAATTGGGAATGTGGCATGATTTAGAGTGAGACCATGATGAAATGATCTTAATACCCCATGAATTTCAATGTTGAATTATGAAATTGCAAAGATGAATATTGTATCATAGGAATCTTCATTTTTTGTTCACATGGATTGGATGTAATACTAATTCATTATCATCTAGGTACCCACAATGGAGCATAGCATGGATGTTGTGAATTCTACTTTCCAATGGAGCGAACACTCCATTGAAGAACAACAAGCTGAGTACGAAAGAATTTTAGCGACCATGCCGGATGCCTACGGCATAAACTTTCCTGATTGGGAGACCGACAGTCATAGGTGGTTTGAGGTACAACAGAAAAGAAGGCGAGCCACTCGATGGGCCGATGTTGAGTGCATGCAAGAAATGGGCATCTACGAAGATTTAAAAAAAATGTGCAAGGCTATCGGGTGGACTAAGTTCTTTGGCATGCACGAGAAGACGTATGAGCCTCTCGTTCTTGAATTCTTCTCCCAGCTTCAGGTTGGATACAATGACACGGTGCCCGAATCCGTGATATTTCAGCTGGGGAACGAGTCTCGCTATCTTTCGGCCGAAGACCTCAATGGGATTTTTGGATTTCCCAAGAAGAGGTACTCAAATCTGCCCAATGAGAGGGTCAATTTTCCGGAGTTCAATGTTGTGACTTTTTGGAAGGACATTACAGAGTCTGATCCAGCTCACCCATCGGAGTACCAAGTTAGTCGGTCGAAAGCATCTAGTATTCGAAGCCCGGTCCTTCGATATTTTCACAGGTTCATCGCCAATACAGTTTTAGCAAAACCTGAGCCTGGAGCGGTCAGTGTGGATGAGTTGTTTGTGCTGTGGTGCTTGGTGAAAGGGAAGAAATTCAATGTGGCACCAATGCTGTTAAGGCAATTCGTTCGATCCAAAAAACAAGTTGCTATCCACATTGGAGGTTTGATCACTCCAATTGCTCGCCACTTCGGGGTGAACTTGGAAGGGATGGAAGAGACACCAGGCGAGACAACTATAAACCTGGAAATGCTGTGCAACATGAAGATGTGCCAATTACATCCCGGCACCAGACGATTGTATCTGATTTTATCAGACAAGAAGAGGTTTGCACTGCCCAACTCTCGCCTGACTAATATTGCTGGAGGGAAGGGCCATAATCTTCTACTGAATGGCTCGGCTCATACGGAAGCTATTGAAGAGAGCGAGAATGAATTGAGGAATGAGGAGGAACGAAGGAAGAGGAGGAGAAGGACTACGGATGCCCGATCAGAGCCGATGGAACTTGATGTGGATCATGCACAGGCCGATGAAATGATGGGTGAAGCACAAATGCCCTCGGACGATCAGGCCGGACCTTCACAGCATCCACAGTATCCACCCCAGTATCAAGGGGGGTGGAATGATTGGTCGGATTGGAGAACCGCCTTGGATGCACGTCTGACCAACATAGAAGGGGATGTTGCCGACATGAAAGAGTATATCCATCGTGAAGCTTACAACTCCCAAATTTTACTTGACATGCAAAGGCAACAATACGAGTGGCATGTGCAACAAGGCCATTTTCAGGAAAGGGAATATCCACCGTATCAACCATTCGGCCCATCGAACACACCTTACCGACCCCCTCAGTGAGCCGGCGCCGACTAATTTTTTGTTGTTTTTTGTTGTTTTTATTTCAAACACTTGACTTTGTTGTTTTTTGTTCTTCATTCATGATTTTGAGAACTATTGTTTATTCATGTTTTTGGTTTTTTGTTGTTTATTCATTATTTCTTTATTAAACATAATTTTTACTTATAAAACAAAATTATAGTTATTTGTTGGAAATTCAATTAATCAATACATTTCAAGATGTTATAACAATCTCACTTAACAATTTCATCGAATTTTTACCAAACTAAATAAATTATCTAATTTAACTATAACACGATAAAAAAAAAAGGAAAATGTACAAAAACAGGACGACGAACGAGAAAACGAGAAGAATACAAAAATGAGAAAAATTGAAGTGGATGTTAAAAATCAGAATCCGCGTTCGCACTCGGTCAGCCGAGTGAAGTGGTCGACCGAGTGCCGTGACCGAGTGGATGGCAGTACTCGGTTGGCCGAGTGTCTCGGCCGAGTAAGAGTTCGCACTCGATCGGCCGAGTACGGCGCGCGACCGAGTGCCCGACCGAGTGAAGGCTCCAGCATTAAAAAAAAAAAAAAAAAAAAAAATTTGGTCGCCCCTGCCAGGGGCGACTTTAAAAAAAAAAATTAAAAAAAAATTTTAATTTGATTGTCGCCCCTCGCAGGGGCGACTTTACTCAAAATTAAAATTTTTTTTTTTTTTACTATAATTTTGCAATTTTTTTTGAAAAACACAATATTGTGTCATTTTTGCCTATCATGGACTCCTTTATTTGTCCCAACTAGGGATATTCCTATTTTAACCAAAGCAATTAGTGGAACATTGACTGTGTACGATGCTTTATGATTTTATTAAAAAAAAAAAAAGGTCATGGGATACAAATATAAAGCATAAAGTATAAGATACAAAGGGTCAAAAAATAATAAAATAAATATAGGAGACAAAAAATAAAACGAAAAGTACATGGGCCAAAACTTTATTTCTGCATTATCATAACAAACAATTCAAATAATAACTTACAAGAGTCTCATATTTTATAAATTAATATTTCTGACGTGTCACATAATTTATAATATTTATGGCTATAATAGTAAATATATATATATATAATAGTAAACCGACTATTTCTATATTTGTTATTATTATTTTTACGCTCATTTTTCTTTTCATTTGAATTTTTTAGAAAATATTGTTATATTGCTAATCAATAAGTATTCATTTTAATTTTTTGTACTTTATTTTTAAATATTGGTGATGTTACTAATTTGATCAAAACTAATCAAATTTCATATATGTTCATAATTTTTTGATTTTAACAAATCAATTATGAATTTGCGGCAGATTCAATTTATTAAAAATAATAATAAATGTTCACATTAATATACCAGATTTTATTCAATTTTATTGATTTAAACGAAAATACTATATATTTGGTAATTTGATGATTGTATTTTATAAATAAAATTAATTAATGTCATATATAATTATATATGTAATACTTATATCCTTATTATAATTATGGTACATATATAAATTATTGAATATACTTATATATATATATTTTTTGAAAAAAATATTAATTTTATGTATTTTTAAAATTTAATAATATTATACTAAATAATATGTTTGTGCATCGCAATGAAGAACATACTAGTTAATATTATACTAATAAAGCCATTAAATAGTGTTTATTATCTCTTTTCCTGTCATGTGATGGATTGTCACCCATATGTAATAAGTTAATAATCTTATAAAAATAGTAATGTGAGGAATTTTTAAACAAAATAATAATACAAGAAGTTTTTAATAATATTTATTTTAAATAAAATCATCTCACAATTTCATTTTGTATAGAAATACATAATATATCACAATTAACTTACATTTTTTTAGAAATTAATTATATATGTATATGTATGCAATATGAATATTAAATTAAAAATAAAAAAATCACTAATTTGATTTATTTTTCATAAATATAAAATTGAGACGAAAAAAGTTATAAGCATTTGAATTTAATGTAAAAAAAAAGCTAAAACTAAATAAAAATTAATTCATAACATAAAAAATAGCAATAATTATGTGCAAAAAAAGCTAAAATTAGTCTAAATATAGATCTGACTGTTTTTAGATATTGTAAGATATCTTTAAAGCTTAAGATGATTTTTATATAAAATAAGTGAAGTATTTATTAAATTATATTGGATAAGATGATATGGCTTTGAAAATGTTTGTAATGAAAATTAATTTTTCATTTAATTTGCCAAATTATGATTGCTAATTGTCATTAATTTTTCATTTAAATTGTCTAATTATGATTGCTAATTTGGTAATCCATTTTCAGTCCTATGAATTTTGCGAGTGGGGACCACTCTTTACATGATGCATTACTCCTTATATAAATTGTATTATTATTATTTTAAATAATAAATAAGTAATAATATTTTTTAATTAAACAAATAATGCTGTTAATCGAGCTCTATTTTTCATTTTCTACCCCATCAATTAATTTCTCAACCAATAAATACACTTTAATTAACTTTATTTGTTTTTAATATAATAATATATAATTACCTACAAAAAAAATAGATAATGTCATTTATTCAATATATAATTAACCAAAAACTAAGAAGTCTATCACAATTTTCATAGTGATTAATCCTTACTGAAATTCATAATTATTTTTATTAAATATCTTTTATCAATCCCTCTAAAAATAGTAAGAAAAAAATAATTATGTATAATTTATTTATTAATTTTCACTCCGTCCCTGTCAATTTGTGAAATAATAAACTTTAATATATATATATATATATATATATTTATATTTATAATATTTGCACCTATAAATAGTTATGTTGTTTCATTTTTTCTCAATGATGAAATTCTAATAGTTTCAATTTTTCAATAATATGTTCGTTAATACAGTTTTTTTTTTCTCACCCTTATAAATGGTTAAATTTATTTTTGCTGAATTAAAATATCTATTTTATATTTATTCTTAAAAGCTTGAACACACTTTTCTCTTTTCTAATTTTGTTTTGTCATTTATATGTAATTATTTTGAAAAAGAAATTTAATTAGTTGTATATATTTTGGCTTCCCCAGTACGATCCTGGGTTCGTTCGTAATGGAATGGAAAGCAAAAGTTGGGATCAATCATAAAAGAAAAGCAAAAGATTTGATTAAACATATAGATACAATCATGGCAAATCGAACTCAAAATATGAGATATAAACAAATATAGATTAGTACCCTTTAAATCACCACTGAACTGGAATATCACTATTTGTTGCTGAAGCATGAACATGGATGGTCACGAAACTGATGCAGAAGCTGTCTCAGAGCGAGCCGCCATTGATAGATTCCAAAGCTCAGATAGGCTGAAATCAAGTTTACTCGACGAAAGTGATGGTAGAGGTAGAAGAGCAGTTGAGCTTTCTGCATCGGAGAGGCATATGTTCATTGAGAACCTCATCAAACACATTGAGCACGACAATCGTCGGCTGTTGCAGAAGATAAGAGAGAGAATGGACATGTACGCACAACTGAAAGTTTCTTCTCACTGCTTAATATGTCAGATAAAACTCACTGATATATATATGGATTTGCAGGGTTGGTGTAGCTTTGCCCACCATTGAAGTTAGATATAGCAACTTGAAAGTGGAGGCAGAGAGTGAGGTTGTCCATGGGAAGCCGCTTCCAACTCTCTGGAATTCCCTCAGAAGTATCGCTTGGGTAAAGTAAATAATCACTTAATTAATTTTACACTAATTTTTTAATAATCATTTTCATCTATTGGTGGGTGGGTGATTAAACGATGCATTTGAACAATATATATATATATATATACACACACACACATACACGCATCATTTATTACAAGAATATATGAGTTCTTATAAGAAGAAGTAATAATGTCTTACGTCCAAATCAACCAAAAAAATAAAATATTGATACTTTTTTCAAATAAAATTTCACATTCAATAATGTGCATGGTAGAGAATTCAAATAATTCAGACATTGCTTTTATAAAATAATGAAATTTCGAATTGGACACTTCATTCTCATTTATTTTTTGTTTCTTTTTAAGTGATCCATGACATCATCATTTTAAAATGCATCAATAAGTAATTAATTGCAGATGACAAATTAGACTGTGAATGTGATGGAGACGTGCATAATGTTTATATACATTGTGGAAATTAATTCAAATTAAAAAGTATTCTGATGTTTGACAGGATGCAGCAAAAGTTATTGGTGTAGATAGGAGGGAGTCCAAGATTAATATTATGAATTGTGTTAGTGGCGTCATTAAACCTGGAAGGTACAAACCAACTGAACTCCTTGCCCAGCCCCTCCCCCTCCCCCGCTTCCGGCTAGTTTATACCTACGTTGGTGTGGTGTGCATGGAATTTTTTTTTACCATGAGTTTCACCTACATTGTAATGAGGAATCAAGATTTGACCATTTCATAATTTTTCGTTGCAGACTGACCCTGTTACTTGGTCCTCCAGGATGTGGGAAGAGTACATTTTTGAAGGCTCTTTCGGGAAACTTGAACAAATCACTCCAACAAAGGGCCCACATCACTGATGCTACAATACTTGTTTCGCTTCTCCAACCCGCACCTGAAACCTTTAATCTATTTGATGACATCGTCTTAATGGCCGAAGGAACGATTGTCTATCAGGGACCTCGAGATGACATTTTGGAATTTTTCGACAGTTGCGGATTTAAGTGTCCCGTCAGGAAAGGAGTGGCTGATTTTCTTCAGGAGGTAAGTGCAGCTTATATGTAGTGTTGGCATTCTCCATTGCAAGACATGAAATTTGCATATTTTTTATAAATTCCAGGTTATCTCAAGGAAAGATCAAGAGCAATATTGGCACAAATCTCAACAAACATACAGTTATATTTCAGTTGATATGTTCTCAAGCAAATATAAAGAGTTTCTTCATGGATATAAGCTTGCCGAGGAGCTTTCTGTGCCTTTTGATAAGTCCAAGAGACACAAGAATGCCATTAATTTATAGTATGTATTCACTTAAAAAAAGGGCTGAAATCAATTAGGTCCTGTTTAGATCAAGGTATTTCGAATGGATGGATTTGAAATTTATGCATTAAGAATTTCTTCTATATTAGTTATTTTAGTTGATTCTTACCTATAACTATATAAAAACAGGACAGTTAAACTAATATACTAAAATAATATTTTTCTGATCAAAATTAGTTTTTTATTTTTAAAATCTATGATAGTCAATCAAATTTTATCTTTTCATTTGCTTTTTTACACTAATTTTTAAAGGCTTATGAGTTTTTATCTCAACTCTTTTTCTTGTGAGAAATATATCAAATTAATTATTTTTTCATGATCTACAATTTGATATTTATATTGCATATATAATAATAAAATATTATTTTTTAAATATAAAATACTATTTCATACATTAATTGTGGTATATTTTAATATTTAACATATTGTTATATTGTTAAATATTTTTATTATAAACAATTTTATAAAAATATATTTTATATAATTATGTATTTTATTTTAAAATTTATACTACTATTTTTATAATAATTTATTATATTATTATATTATAAATCATGCATCGCACGGGAGAAATAGTAGTTTAATAGAAATTTCAAAAAGAGATTTTATCTGAAATTTGAAATTGAAGTCAATAACTCCTTTATAATTCAATTTTTTGTTTAAACTTTATCTTTTTTGTATTAGATATATACATACATCTAAATATTTATACACATCAAATCCACAATGCACCATTAAAGATCATTAAATAAATTTGAAGAAGCACGCCCATTGAATTTAACAAGAGTGTATACATATTAACTTTATCGAGGCTTTTGGAACTTAGATTCATGTAATAGCTTCATCCTCGCCCTGTACTCGAAACGCTTTACGGTCGTGATGGATACTTGCAATTGCCATAAGCTGCCAAAGAAAACAAGTTATTAGCACCGAAAGGTAATTGAAACCCAATCAAAGTCTAATCAGTGTGCGCAGATTACATGGATCGATTTTCGTAACAACGCCGATATCAGAATCGCACACACCGGTGTGTTTGTACAGAAAACTAAGAAGATAATTTGCATGATTCGGAACAACGGGAGGATCAAAACACGCGCCGCCGGGTCTGATAATTCCGCAGTCTACCACTCCACACGCGTATTCTATGAACGCTTGCATCTTTTCCGGACGAGTTGTTAGCGGGGCGATGCACCAGGTCCTAACCTACACCACCACAATTTATTCAATTGAAATTTTGAATTCTCGAATAAATTGATTAAATTAAAATGCTAATATAATATAATATAATATAAATTGACTTACTACTTGTCTTTGGCCAAATAATATTTTGCTTCCATCAACACAGTTTAAAGCCATCAGGAGACAACAGATAAGAAGCAAATACAGATTGTTTTTCTCCATTACAAAGCTGCAAGGTGTAGGGTTGATTTGTCCTAATTTACAAATATTTATGGCTATATGTCCTTATTAATATATCTATTTCTTATGTATAATATGAAAGGTTTAATTAAATTATATTGTCATTTAGCTAATTCCATGGATATAATAAGTAATTTGTTGTTAGAAAAATATATAAGGCAATCTATAGTCAAATATTTCAACTAGACATTTAATTACAGACCAAAAATGTCTTGTTCTTCGAAAGAAATAGGCATGTAACATATAATATATGTTGTGGTTTCTTTTTTTATATTGGTTGATTACTATATTTTAAATTTGACTTTGAATTATATGTTTTGGAATCTTTGACTTTGAATTCGACATTTTAATTTTAACAGTTTAGATGCATATTAACATGTACGTATTAATTAATGATTCTTTAGACTTAGTTTATAAAATCTAAAAGCACAAATTTTCTATTCTATTAATATTGTGAGTAATGTCTAATAAGCTAACAACAAAATTGTCACATCCACCATGTACCAAGAGATAGAGTCACATAAAAGGGCCCTCATGAAACTTTTTGAAGAAAATCATAGGGTATTTTTGTCATTGCGCGTCTAATTAAAAAAATTATATACTTACCTATTTTTTTTCATAGTCTCCAACTTGCTTGTGGATAGTGATTTTTTAAATTATTTATTTGATAAATTGATGGGTTTTTATTATTTATTATGAGAATTGTTAATATCTTAATTATTTATTTGTAGTTAATGTGTTGTTGGCTTAAGCAACGGTTCATAATGCCAAATGTAACTGATCAATTAATAAAGTCTTTCTATTTTTAAATTGGGATTTACTGGAAGTATTCGGTAAACAAATAAGTCATTAATTAATTAATTAGTAGTCCATGTAAGATGTAAAATATTACTTATTTAATTAAAAATTATTATTTATTTATTTGAATAATATTATGTCTTATTTGTTATTTTGAAAAAAATAATATTTTTAGTTAAACAAATAATATTAATGCATAATATACACGATGCACAAGAAACTCATTCTATTATTATATAGTCACTTCAACCCAACAAAATAATCGTTTTTGTGAAATGCTTATACAAATATGATTTCTTTTCTTGGAGACAGGAGTATAACTTATTATGGTGAATTGTAAATCATAATCAAATAGTTCTAAATCTAAACATAGTTCTATTACTAAAATATTTCCACAAAATTCAAGTGTAAGGTCTGATGCATGTCTATTCCGTAAATTAAAATATAACTACGACGTTTGTCATAAATAAGAGGAATCTACTTTGAAGAATTATCATCAAAGTAAAAGGTTTTCAATATTATTTCATTTGAATCGTCTCTAAATCCCTGCGTGCTGATTGAAACAGATACAACAGGCCTTATCTTTTCCCTTATTTTCCTCGCAGCAACACGGCATTTTGCCTTTCACAATGGTAAGAATCACCCTAAACCTGATAAATCACCCCCCCCCCCAACCCCAACCCCAACCCGGACCTGCCAAGTGATTTTCAATTGATTATACAACTAAAAGTAGCACAAGAATTGACGTTCACTCAATACGAATGGAAGAAACAGAGCCCGTAATTTGTGTTGCTCGTGGGTCGTTGCTTTCTAAGGAAACGCCGCGAGGATCCTCTCTTACCAGCAAGGCGAGAACATTAAGAGAACTCCAAAATTTGATCACATTGCCGCTTGAATCCCCCAAGGTGACTGCAAAGACCGCATCGAAGCCACCTGCACCCGGAACACCAGCCAATACTACTCCTTCCATATTCATAGTGGTATCAAGCAGTTTCGTTTGTGATTCGGGTTCGATCTGGAAAATGTATGTACACTCGATGAGAAAAAAGGGTAGAATGGGTGTTAAACAGACTGGAGATGCACTGTCGACTGTTCGAATTTAGAACATTGAGAGCACCGTATGATGCAAACTCGTAGAGTTGCCATGTGATAAACCAGATAAAGGGTGAAATTAGACAAATTTGACCAAGGACGGAAAAATGCAGGTTTTGCACCTTGCAATTTTTTATCTTTTTTAAAAACTTTCGACACTGTAATTTAACTTTTGCATTTTTTCCTATTGTACTTTTATTTCTAATTAAGTTTTTCCCTTTTATTAATACAGCATGGGGCAAAAGGTCAACAAAAGAATGGACAAAAGTCAATTACTTCTATTGTAGGGGCAAAAGAATAAAAATTTAGTGCAGGGGGATGTAGAAATATAAAAAAATACATGGCAAAATGTGATTTTTTTTCTCAAAGTTTATACAAATTTCAGATTCAAATGTATCACACAGAGTAGAAAGATTAATCAGATTCTCCAACTGTCTTTTCTGCTTAAAGATTGACTTAATGCTTCTTGATGGGAGAATTCCACTCAATGATGCTTTGCTTAAAATATATAAAGGGGTAAAAGTAGTTTTAGGATTAATCCATGCAGATCTTTTCTCTTTCTTCAACAAAAGGTAAGAATAGGCATGTTAGACATCAAGAAAGCAAACGATATAACTCAACCGAAGATTTTTATCTCTGTCACACAAAAAACAATTAACAGAACCGGGGGTAAAATATATTTAGTTCCAATTTTATCAAAGGGACTTGGTAAAATATATTAAATAATGTCTGCTGATGCTGTGGGTTTAGAGGTGGACAGCTTTCAAAAATATCAAATGAATCTCAAAATTGGTCCAAGGCTAAACTAATGCAGAAGTTACATGTATATATCACTGCAAGAGACTTTGAGGTTAGGCATCCAACTACAAACCAGAGAAGGAGAGAAAACTTAATCGGCACAATCTTTTAAATTTTATCAGATATAGCGCACGTATATAGTGACCACAAGAAAACAAAGTGATAGACATGCCCCAAGATAAAGGAGAAGAATATACCGGAATCCCAGCAGCCTCGCCCATCTTGCGCATGTTACTCCTGATCACAAGCATGGCAGCTCTAGCTCCTAATAGTGCCTTAACCACTTCTATTTGATTTGGTTCAACAACTCCCTCTGTCCACTGTTAAAAAGTAGTCAGGAAGATTTGTTTCATATAATAATTGAAAAGAGGTCTCTTGATACAAAAATAATTAAAGTCATCAGTGGTTGCAGTCATGCTCGTGTTAGTGTGTTCTGGGGAGGGTTGGTTGCAGAATGTCAGTACCTTCTTTACAAGGAAATTTATCAAAATTTTAGTGCACTACTGCAGATCCAATACGTCTATATGCATAATTACAATGAATTGTTTTCAACTATAATTTTGATTTGACAACTAAGATGGCATTTTCAGTTGATTAGATTCAGAGAGGTGCTCATAGAAAGTTGAAAAACTAAAAAGGAGGTATTCCAACAACTTGTGGACTCATTTGACAGGCAAGCCTCTTCACCAGTTATATACACAGTTTATACCTCAGAACTATAAATAGAATGCTGTAGTTCAGATAACGTTCGGTTTGCATAATATACAGATAATGCACTCATACCAAATGGAAGAACTTCCACCATTTGCATGCAACACAACGGGAGTCCGTACAAAATCAAATAACGATATTCGTCTGATTGACACCTCATGTTATGAAAAAATAATAATAAGGCACAATATATACCTTTTCTGATGTGAGTGTGCTGCATTTGTTAATGGCACTTCTATAATCATCATAATTCATTTCTGCCAATTTGCTTAAGGTTTTGAGGTGCATTTCAAGTGCAGAATTGGCTTCTGACAACTTCTTCCATGTCTCAAAAGAGTTTTGAGGGTCAGACTTTTGCCACTTCTTTACAGCACCAACCATGGATGGCGTTGATGATCCACCAGTTCCCGGTTCTCCAAGTAACTGCAAGTGCATTATAATTACTGTGTGCCTAAGAAAGAGACTACATCGTACAAATATTTAAAAAGCACAAGCTGCCATCTCTGGTTTCTAATTGTATGTGCAGGATTATGGAAGTGATTCCAAATGATTTTGTTTCCTATTCTCTTTGAACTTTCGCCTTTTTTTCTTTTTTTGGGAGGTGGGTGGGTCATAAAAACACAAACTTGGATACTAGGACTGTGACGCTCACTTGGGATAATTAGAGACCCAATCCAGAAAAAATATGGAACTGCTTAAACTTCATTACAGTTTTGTTTGTAAATTTTCACTTTCAAGCTCCACAGCCTCTATATCAATTTCCACATGATTGTGTGTGATTGGGCAGAGTATCTGATTCAGAAAAAAGGATTTAAATCTTTGGACAACCTAAAAATTTGGCTTAACAAGGATGAAAGAGTAATAAGCTTGATGGAGTCGCATATTTCTGATGAACCAAAGACAAACGGGTCAGAGCGATCCTCCACCAACCCATGGACTGGGAGAGTATCAGATTAACATAGATTTTGAGGAAAAGAAATAAGAAAGGTTTAATTCTTGATGATTGTCAGTATAATCCAACTAACTAAACATGTCTACAATAGAAGTAACAGCCACTGCAGATAGTTCCATGGAAGTGTTCGTATTTAAGCTGGAAAAGACGCATGTCTCAATTATAGGAATTGCGAAAAAGTTTTAAATTGTAATACCAGATAATGATCCGCAGAATGCTGTATGCCCATGTAAGGGATTATCAGAGACCATGCATAGAATCCCAATTATTTTAAGTAGTTTTATCAAAGAGGCAGCCAAGAAAGTCATTTCCAGACATAGAGATAAATTCCTTGCTCGTTCGGTTTTGGTATTAAGTTAGCCTCATATCAGCACTGCACTTGGTGGAAATGAAAAATTCTGATGCAGTAACAGCAAACACCCTGTTAGCATCAACATCACATGCATAAATTTTGCTGGAACTTACTAATGTCATCATTGGAGGCAATGAAATTTTAGCCCTTTCATGATCCCAATTGGCCTTTAGCACATTTCCTATGATTTCTTCCATTGGCATCCCTTGAGCAGAATCCTGCATTCCAGTATATGAAACAATTTTCTGAATAACGCTTTTTTTTAGCAATCATCTTAGCCAGATCAAGGAAATAGAAAAGTAAGTATATTCCAAGCAAACAAAAATCCTATATTTTTATTGACCTCCTTATTAACTTCAACAATTAGGGAACTTTTTTTAATATATAAGAAACATAATTTGTAGTAGTTACTGTGCACCCAAAACATCCACCTAAATGGTGGTATTTCTCAGAGGATCCCACCCATTTGCATAATATTAACATGGTGAGACTCCAATGGCATGACAGTTGTTTAAAGGAGTCTTTAACATATTACTTAGAGTTAATATATGAATTAGTTTGGACAAACTACAAATGTTTCTTTATTTTTTTTTTCAATGGAAGTAAAAGGAAAAACAATAAAAATTTGAACAATTAATTTCAAAAGCATAGAGGCAATCCTTGTGCCTTCACTATAGGAGCATCAAAGTGACATTTTATTGTAGTCTCTCAATATTACTGGTATTGTGGACTTAACTGCTATACAGCATTCCAATCTAGACCAGAATTATTTAGCCGCTCTAAAAAGATGAATACCTGAGCAGAATTAAGTACTTCTGGTGAGAATCTGATATACCGCTGACTACCATAAACAGCAGAACTTACGTCGAACCCACTACCAACTTTTCCCTGTGCTATACAGTGAGCGGTTTGAGCAATGATATGCACAACATCCAGATCCTCGGAAACTTTACTCCCTTGAAGAGAACCATTCAACTCTAAGGGAAGATTGACTACCCCAAGGTAATGAAGCAAAGCAGCGACAACTGCAGTCGTCATTGCTGCTGACGAGCCCAATCCAGTTTTGGCTACTTCAGGTTTGCTTTTTTGTCCACTTGATTCTTCCTCATTGAACGTAATCGAAGTAAAAGGTGGAAGGGAGGCCAATGAGTCTGGGGTCAATGGCAGGCCACGTGCTTCAATCTGCACAAGAGAGAGCCCGGCTGAAATCCCCACAAATTAGACAAAAATGACCTTGAAAGGGTACTCCCCTTACATGCTTTTTTTTTTTTGCCGGAAAAAGATAAGTCAACAGATAGATGCACAGACAACATGTCAAAAAATTAATTTTAATTTCCTAAAGTAAACATGAGTGCATCTATTTAGAACCCTTCAGAGATGGAAACTATATTATATTAAACATAAATCGAAGAGCAGGCTAATAAAAGTCTGGTAAAAGAATCCACAAGAATACTGAAGAAGTGGATCACCTGATTCCTATATGAATAGAACTCATTGCAACCTAATATTGTAATGTCAAGACCTGCATACTAATCAACAACAATCATTAGAACTTGAAGGTCAGTAAATTATTAATGAAAGATCCAAATCCCAATGCTCTGTATCAGAATATACCTAGCAACAGAAGCTTCTGCAAATCCTCCTTCTGGGTTTTGTCAAACATCGCATGTGCTGCGGCAACAGCATATTGCAATGCATATTCAACAAATGGATTCCTTGCATCACTGAAGTTGGCATAGGGCAGAAACATTGGTCAGAAAACAATTCAGCTATGTATTTTTTTATCTGCATTCGCTGGTCAATTGATGGAAGCAATAAGTCTGAATGATTCACTTAATCATATCAATAATGAGAAAATTCATGAGGTGATTCGTGAGTCATGATTCACTTAATCATATCAATAATGAGAATTGAGAAAATTCAGATGGGTATTTACGATATGGTGTTTCACCTAGAAGATACACAATGTAGCTGGAGATGCTTGAGGGACAATTTATACATGGTTTCTCTTCCCATCTGAGGAGAAGTCAGTTTCACATCCGTCCATGCCTGAAATACAATGAAGAGTTTTCAGAAAGCAAGATGTTGAAAAGTACAACTTTTTTGCGTTCAAGGGATGTATGAGTCGCGATAGAGAAAACAATAGATGTCACACTGAAAGAACTGCATCCAGTAAATGATGGCATGCAGTTTATCCACCAAATCACCCAGTATTGCACAAAGTGTCGCATAGATAAAGTATTACGCCTAGATTTCTCATCAGTTGATATTACAAAATAACATGAAAAACATTGAAGTTGTCCAGGCGCCCAACAAAACTGACCAGCTCTCTACTTTGCACAAAATATGAATGACGACCTCATCTGAAAGCTTAAGCTAATACAAAGAAGTATCATTTTACACAACATGGAACAAATTTCTGCAGGCTATAAAGATTCATCATTTCACCATCCATTTATAGCTTATAATGAAAATTGTTGAAATTCATCTTAAATAAGGAGATTAACTTTCATAGACCATGACGCACCCATGCCCAACTGTCAGGTTCAATCTCCTCGTAGAGTGGCTTTATGATTGCGTAAAAGCGAGAATTTGTGCTTAGTACAATCCCAGCATTAGGCCTCTCTAAAATAAGGTACCCACCAGTCATCAGGACTTTTCCCGGAGCAGAAGCAACCCTATGAATCATCAATCAAGTCACAATCAATGTACTTATATGATTTATTATCTCCAAGAATCAAAATGTAATATAAAGGAAAACAATCTCAGACTGAAACAATAAGAGAAAAGGCAGAAGAAGACGACTCACACTGCCATTATTAGCAATTAACACGCTGATGAAACAGGGATCCCGGTTTAACCTGAGCGGAGCAATTACTTGAATTATTAATCTTTACATTAAGAAAACAGATGCAAAATGGATCTTTCACCACAAACCTCCCAGACAGTTCTGTAGTTAGATCAGGGCTGAGCCCAATTAAACTCACCGTTAGCTACTTCCACTAAGAAGAAAAATCATAGAAAGGCACTAACTAAAGCTTACTAACTTCTCTCAATATCAAAAGAACTAATAAATTATAAACCAAGAAATTCAAGAATTAGCCACCATTATTTAATTATTTTTTAAGGGAATATTGATTGATTGATTGACTAAGCTGGATCCAACCGACGGGGTAGGTTATCATATCACGAAAATCAGTATCAAACCAAAGAAAAAAATATTATATCGGTCGATGATAAGGAAATCATAACACAAAAAGCTTAAAATCAATACTGGATGAAATCGAGTGAGCATACATACATGTGTATCTAGAGAGAGAGAGAGAATCTCTACCTGCAGGGGTGAATCAAAAGAGAGTGAAGACGGAGACAACTATGAACTGTGGAGCAGCAAGTCTTTACTTAAATATTTTAACGTGCAATTAATGGCATTTTTAGTGCTTAAGGACGTGACTTTCAAACTTGTACAAAATCAGGCCCAAAAGTTAGGTTTTAAATTAACTTTTTAATATCTAAATATACATACATATATATATGTATGTATATATATTCAGATTATTTAAAATATGGGTCAAATTTCATTTTACCATGAGAAATTTTTTTTGCCTAAAATATAATAAATTATGTTTTATGTGTAATACATTAATTTTTTTTCTCAATGAGGCGAGACTCATTTTCCTTCTTTGTGAAACTCAATCGTGAAAGCAAGAGAGATTTTTAACAAAGAAAAGGAAGAAGATGAACTTATCCAAATGAAATGGAGAAGAGAGAAATAAAATACCATATGGATCATAAATCCCACATTAAAAAAACAAGAGAAGGAAGACTAACTTATATGTCTAGTGAGACACTTCTCCCATCATCAATTAATTTTAAAATAGAACCTCATTAAGAATGTGGCTAATTGGAGTTGCATTTTTCTTTCGTTATCTATTGTTGTAATTAACATTACGTTTTGTTATTTGCAACATTTCTTTTTATATTTTGGTCTTTTATGTTTGTCATTACTTTTACTCTTGACACTTACCTTTATTGTATTATTATTATTATTTTTTTTATTTCTGGGTCATTTACATTTACTTCTTCTTTTCCCTTTTATTTTCGTAATTGCTTTTATTTGAAATTTACCTTTAACTCTTTTAAATTAAAAATAAACGATCAATATAAAAATAAATGCAAAGGTACCCGACATAAAAATATTAAGATAAGTAAAAAATTAGTAATCAAAATAAAGTTCATTATCATTCATCTTTATTTTAGTTAGATTTTGACAATGCTATAATTTTTTGGCTTTGTATACGCCAAAAGACATTATTTTTCCGCTAGCTAAATTTTGATAACATTAGAATATTCTCGAGCCACATAATTTAAGTGCTTTTTTCTCCTTCTTATTTTTTTCATTTATCTCTGTTTATTTTATTGAAAGACATATTCAAATTTTTAATATTTTTAATTAAATCTTGTGGTACTTAACAAATAATTTTTATTAAGTTAACTCATTTATACTAATAAAGGCCTATCAAAAAGGGGGGAAATGCAAACAAGAAATTTAATTTAATAAATAACATAATATATTTCACATTTTCACATATATATGAAAAAGTTCATAAAAATCTTATAAGAAACTTAGTAGAAATGTGTATTAATCTCATAATTAATACAACACTTAATGATTCTATTTACATAAATTCTATCAATACTCATTTATTTCTATATTAAATGATTAATACCCTATTTCACGAGGTTACATACTCGAAAATCAAATATAACATAAATACCAAACTTACAAGAGATGATTATAATTATTTATCGACAAGTATCAAAATAGTTATTTACTCAAGATATAATTATACATATTTATATAAATATATTATAAACCGTGCATCTCAAGGAAACAAGGCTAGGACTTATAATTAAGAGAAATAATTTTGTTTATAAATTCAAAAACAATTTTCAGAATCCTTTTGTATGATTGTTGGTGCCTATTAATGGGTTTTTTTTGTTTGTTTAATACAAATATGTTTTATTTTAATTTATTTTTGATAAATAATATATCAAATTAATTATATTTTTATGATCTTTTATTTGACACGCGTTATTATTTCAAAACAAGATTGATTTAAAATCTATAATTTATTGTTTGTTGGTACTTGAGATTTTATCTAAAGTTTGTAGTGAGATTATTTAAAAAAATAAAAGAAAATAAGTTATTATTAAAAATTTAAATATTCTTAAAGAAATATGTTTATTTAGTTTAATTTTCTGTTTTAATTATTTTTTATAAAGAAAGATAGTATTAATCCTGCACTAGAGACAATTCTAGTTAGATTTTAAATGCACTCAAATTCAAAATTAAATAAGTTATAAATTTCAGCACACTCGATATTTAATTAAAATTAAAATTATAAATATATATGTTAGAATTTACAATCTTTCAATAGTAAAATTTAATTTATAATCTTAGGTTTGAAATTCAACATTACATTCTGATAAATAAATTAAGAATATTTCTAAAGCCATCACTAAATTTACTTTGTACACTATATTAATTTTATTGATAAAATTATATATAATGTAAATTACATAAATACTCTTATTTAAAAATTAAAAATAAACATAAATTTTAATTTTTAATAAATAAATAAATATTTATTTCATCCACAAACGAAAATCTTAATTTTCTATTAAAAATTAAAATTTGCATGTGTTTTTAATTTTTAAATAAGGGTATTTATGTCATTTACATTATATTTAATTTTGTTAGTAGAATTAATGTGGTGTGCCAAACAAATTTAGTGGTGGCTTTGGAAACACCCTAATTTAATTGTCCACTGACTAACTTTTTTCCGAAATAATTAACTTAAAAGTTAGTATTATATTGATTTAAAAAAAAAGTTAGTATTATATAACTGCTAAAATAAAATAAAAATATTAGAATATAAATATAAGTTATATTTAGAAAAACAAACAAAATATTATAATTTTAAAGATGATTCAATTAAGATTTCGGGGATATAGGAGAGAAAGCGATGCAATCAGAATCAATCGCTCAAAATTTTATATCAGCAGAGATTTGTTTTGTTTTGCCGGCGGCCGCTACTCCTTGATCTTCGCTCGCGGCCCTCCAACTCCAGTAGCAGATCCCGTAATTACACACCCTACACACAGTAGAGAGGAAAGATGGTAAGCAAAACAGAGGAAGAACAACTGAATAGATTGGAAAACCAAGTGGAGAATGGCGGAGGCGGCGCGTGGGAGTACCTCTGCCTCGTCAGGAAGCTGAAGCTCCGCCGCTCCGATAAAGTGTTGAAGTACGGTTTCACTATTCTAAGCGACCCCAAAAAGAGATCTGCTCTTGGCCCCGAAGGTATGGTTTATTCTCTCAGTTCCCCCCACCCCCCACCCCCCACCCAAAGGATCGGGGATTTGGATTATGGGACGCTTTATGTTAGATCTCTTCGTTGATTGAGAATTTGTTGTTGCTTTTAAAGTTTCAGAACGTTTTGTGTTGCTTTTAGCAGTTACATGTGGGTGAGATTCACCAAATGAAGATTTGGGGTTTGACTGTCATACATCTTACGAATTTAGTGACAATTGCTTGACCAGAGTATCATTTTATATTTGTTTATTTCGGAGAAATATGGCGTAAGAGAGTGGAGTGGGTATTTTTGCGTTTCACTAAGTTGGTCTTTTGGAATTTCGAGTATGCCCGTGAATGGTCAGTGCACTGATATGTCCTGCGCAATCTGTTTTCCATTGTATTTTTTAGGTGCTTGCACAAAAAGAATGCTCTTAGGACTAGAGGAGTTCCAGGTTCTGTGAAATTAGAATAATACTTGTAGGACGAATAGCTCCATAAAATAAAAAATCTCTTTTTCTGGAATCTGCCATTCTCTGTAATCGAAGGAAGATATTCTGCTTTAAGGGAGACAATATAGATTTTGCTTACATAATCTGGTGATTGTTAGGTCCTATGCCTTTAACCTTTTGCATTTCACGGCTGTGATAGGGGAATGATTACTCACTTGAGTATTTAAAGTTTTTTTCTTTGATATCTCAAAGACTCTATTTCTTTGTTCTTCCATGAGTGGCTCAAATTATTTGTGATTGAGATGTTGCTTGTTCAGACAACCACACTTAGTAAGAACCTTGCCACCATTGTATCTGATTGCTAATTTTGGAAGTACATTTACACTGTGATCCTTTTGTATCCAGACAATCCTTGATAGTATCATTCGTCGTGGTATTATTTCTCCGGTGTTCTGTAATGATCTCATATCTTTGACCAGTTATCATGTTTTGTGTTCAATAGTTGCTGGAAATATTACTTGTTGTAAGATTTGGCGTACATCACATAGTTGGCATTTGGTTACCCTTCAAACTTTTAGAGTGACCTTTCCTCCTTTCTGATTAATGCAGAGTGGACTTTATATGAGCAAGTAGCTGTTGCAGCAATGGACTGCTATCGTCTTGATTTGGCGAAGGTAGATGTTTCTTTTCCTTTTGAAAAAGTTGTTCTTTGTTCCTTTATACATGCATGAAAATAATCATATTCAAGACATTTTGGAGGGCTCTTGTAATTTCTCGTACTCAAGTTCTTGTGCAAACTTTTTCTTGGCTTGTTTATGTTATGCAAGCTAGACTCTGTCCAAACTTATAGAAAGGGGCTTAAGACCTACAACCAAAGAGCTTGGAGACCCAATATCTCCTTAGGTAAGCGCCACAAAGATAACACCTTAGAGAGTCTCTGCAGGCATCGGAAATCGTTATCGAAAACTTGGAACATCTTACTCACCACTTTTATTTTTTATTTTTGGGGAGTGGTGGTGGGGGTTCGTTTGTGTTTCTGTTTATTTTTGTTAATCTATTTATTTATGGTTTTGTTTCCTCATCTGGAGAGGTCTGCTAGTACACATATCCTCATATGAAATTAGATTTGTTTGGTGGGCTTGGTTTAACTTAAGTGATCATGCATGCAAGAATGTGATATTCCCTTTGGATGACATCAATAAACTCTGAATCTATAAATTAGTATAAATTGGTGGTAGTCTGTTAGAGTTAAGAGTCGGACAATGAAGAAAATAAGGAAGGTGAGTGTGATATAAAAAAGAAAAATGACACAACAGAATTCAGGAGTGAAACTCCCCAGCAAGATGTACTCTTGCCCCTCAGCCTATGCTGATTGCCCTCATAACTACTGCCTACCCCCCTCTGCATATATGAGGGTGTTATTTATAGGCTAATATATAGATGTAAAATAGGAAAAAGATTATTCTTAACTTAAATATCCCACAAACATGCTAATGCTAATTAGTGACCCCGTAGATCGGGCTAATTGGTCCTCCTTATTATCAGTTCGGATTCTCTGTTACATTTATTGTTTCATCCTCTATTCCATTGTCTTTAATACACGACACATGTTCATTAGTGATGTAATCTAATACATGTGACGTTGCATGATTATCATGCAACACAAGTTGTAACATACTAATGTAACTGGGGATCTCATGTGCCTTTTTACCCTGCCTTGCAAAACTTATTTTGTTCCCTTTGATTGCTCTTCTATGGAGAGTGGGGTTTCCAATGCCTCTATGTTCTTTATTCTCTATCATGGTCTGGTGATAGGGCAGGTAGAGGCTTTTAGCCTTTCAGGCTTTTGTGGAGATCTGTTAGGTGTCTACAAATTAGCCAACCATATTTGTTTTTTTTTTTTTTTTAAATTCTGAAATTCATTCCTAAAAACTTGAGGGAGGAGGGCCCTATCTCTCTCCCTCTCTCTCTGGTTTTTTAAATAAAATGTTAGTAGCTGTGTAACTGAAAACTTTAAAATATAATAAAAATTTGGGAGCCAAAAAAAAAAAGCAGATTTTTCCACTTACTAAAAGAGATCAAATCTAAACTTAAAATAAATTACAAAATTTGAAAGTAAACTTGACTAATTAAAAATTCTCTTACTCCACGTGTTAGGTATCTTTGGGTTTGGGAAAAAAATTATATCATATATCTACATACTAGTAAAAAGAAAATGATTTGAGGGGGGCATAATGCCCCCCCCCCCAGCACCAGGCACCAGGCACCAATGTGCCTCCCCTGGTCGTAGAGTTCATTTTCTGACAAAAAAACATTGCACACTGTATGTTACAGTGCTTAAACTACCCCTCACACCACGCATCACACACACACCCATACATATATATATATATATATATATATTTATCTTTGTATAAGATACAAAAAATATTATGCAATTAGAAATTACACAAAATCATAGGGATGCTATGTCCCATACAGAGTAGATAAACCAATTAAAGAGCATTACTCCAGTTTCTATCAATATCTGATGTAAAAGAAAATCATCAAATCTCCACGATCAAAACTCAAGGAGCAATCCTAAACTTTAGCCTGTCCTGTACTTCTAGGGATTTGTGTGTGTGTGAGAGAGAGAGAGAGAGGGAGGGAGAATGCTGGAAGAATAGTAGATCCACATGCAGATATTAGTTTCCTTTCCATATGTCAGGATTTAGGGTTAACCTTAAGTATGTAACCATCTTAAGTACTCCTATCTCCCATTTTCCCCTTAATGATAAAAAGAATTATCTATACAGAGAAGAGATTCTGTATCTACTCCCAAACTAAATCCATCTATTTATGTGAAATACTTCATTGATGGTTGGCGCTGGTAACTGCAGTTAGCACAACTCCTGCTGTAAGATATTTGTGTTATGTATGAACTGTCTTTTTTGTGTCCAATCTATGAATTCTGTAATTTATTCTCTCTTTCCTTTATGATATCTTCTCTTGATATAGCCTTCATATTTTTAGTCCATGACTTTTTGCAGGAATACATTAAGGTCTTGCAGAAAAAGTTTCCAGAGAGTAAACGAGTTGGTGAGTTTAACTAACTGATAATGTATGGCATGTATGTGAATATTCAACCATCTTAAAGAGATTTACGATGGTGTACATTGTCTTATTGATCCATTAATTCTGTTATCAGCCACATAAAAAAATAGAAATTTGTATATTCGTTACTGTAAAAGTCAGTGGTTGCTTTTCTCATTTTTCTGAATTTAGTTCTATAAAAATATACCAGTCCTGAAGCATGCAGACAGTGGTACTCAACATGTTTAACAAATTAAGTGAACTTATATCCCTTTATTATGCCATATCGTATGAAGTTTGAAACTGTGGTGATCAAACTAGTCAAACCCAATCCATTTGATTTTATTTTCTGTCTTGTTTATTTTCTCAAGTTATTTTATTTTAATCCGTACTGGGCGTCGCATCTGTTTTTATGAATGATGCTTGAATTCACCAACCTGTTGCTTATGCTGCTAAATTTATTGGGTGACTGTTAATGACAAACATGAGAACTTTGACTATGTGCTTTCTTTTATTTTTCTTTTCTTTTTGGTTGGTTGGGTGGGTGGGGTGGAATTTACCTCCGGATTTTTCTTATAGCATGCCCAACTCGCACATTTGGAGGATAATTGCAGTCTTGTCCACTTTCTTATAGCGTGTTTCCAGTGTGGTATATGTTTTAAATAACAAATAGTCTCCTTCTAAACATAAATGCACCCACATCACTGGCTATTGATTGATAAAAAAACCTCCAGTCTACATTTTTTAGTGTGACTGTTCACGAGCAACTAGTACTATCACATATCTTTCCATTGTGTCATTAACAACTATCTAACTTATGGGTGTCCGTCATGCTTTTTTTAATGGTTTTTATACCATGAATTTGAAATTTCCTATTCAGGAACTATAGAACCTTTTTTTACCAGAAACTTGTGAAAAGAAAATTCAGATATCCTCAACTTTCAACATTGAGATATTTAGAAAAATAAAAGTCCCCTGTAATTTTAATTTATTTTGGAACTTGAAGATCTTCCTAGATTCCTTGAGTCTTATCTCTGGATTCAATACAATTTCTTCTCAGACATCTTGTGGAAAACCATGTATTGATCATATAATGGACATGCATATTTATAAAGAGGTGCCGGGCGTTCACAATTCCTGTCCTAGTGAGAGGTTAACTGACCATTTTGTTGACCTTTGCGACTGATGTTTGTTTTCTCTAACGCTTTCTAATATCAACAGATTGGTGATGAAATTGGTAAAGTTCTTTGTATTCTTCTTTAAAACAATTTTGCACCTGCAGGAAGGCTGGAAGCAATGTTGCTTGAAGCCAAGGGGTTATGGGCAGAGGCTGAAAAGGCTTATTCCAGCCTTTTAGAAGAGAATCAATTTGATCAGGTAGATGAAGATACTGTAATTTATTGCATAATGTTGCATCTTTGGTGTGAGGAAGTTCCAGGATTCATGTAGAAAATTTATTAATATAATTGTAATTACAAAATATGGGAGAATCACAGTAACTTAATGTGCAGGTAATACACAAAAGAAGGGTGGCGATGGCGAAAGCGCAAGGCAATCTTTCAGGGGCAATTGAGTGGTTGAACAAGTATCTTGAGATGTAAGAAAATCCTAAATGACTAATTGTGGATCAATTTGAAACTTTCCAGTAACTCAACTGATTGTTTGATTGTTAACCAGATTCATGGCAGATCATGATGCCTGGAGAGAACTAGCAGAAATTTATGTTTCTCTACAAATGTAAGTTTTTCTTATCCATTCAAATTTCTTATTTATCTGGTTTGAGTGGAAGGGAAGCATGTGTTGGTTTTCTAGATAAACTACTAGGTGATAGTGCAGTACCACTATAACTGACCTTTTTCATACTATTTTTTCTCTGGCTATTGTTAGGTATAAGCAAGCTTCTTTCTGTTATGAGGAGTTGATCTTGTCTCAGCCAACTATTCCGCTGTACCACCTTGCATATGCTGATGTAAGTAGCTTCTGGGGACTTTTCTCATTCTTTTTATTGATGAAAATAGAGGGCTAAACTGCTCCGTGTCTTGTGGAGATGGTTGTCCTGTTCATAGCTTCTTTGTTTTTCTTTTGAGGCTTACATATTGACAACTTCTTCTTTGTAGTAGTTAGTGGTGGATGACCTATATAAGGAATTTTCTAATGAATCCGATCTTGAGTAGGGTGTCCTTAGGAGCAACGGGCTTAGTATTAAAATTCAACTTTTAATCTAAAAGCCATTTTGGTCTGGCCTGTATTCAGAATTCAAGAGTTGGCTGTCCTGTTCATGCAACCATCAGTTGATTATGTACTCAGCTATCTGAACATTGTACATCTTGTTCAGTTGCTCATAAACATGAGCATCTGGGATATATATCATTAGGATTTGTTGTTTCTTTAATAAGGTTGTGATAATTAGATTATGTGCAAGGACTGAGCTTTCTAGGTGATAGCATATATACTTTCTTCTATTTATTCTTCTTGTTTGGTGTGCTGGAAGGCAGAAACCTTTTTCTATCAGCACCGTTGGTAGTATTTCTGCCTTTATTGCACCTGTGTGTGTCAGTGCAACAGTAGCCATCTGATAAGAGAGTGAGTTTATTCTTATTTCTTTCTCTGCTTCTGGCTCAATTAGGTGCTCTACACACTTGGAGGACTTGAAAATCTTCATGCAGCAAAGAAATATTATGGAGCCACCATTGACTTAACTGGTGGCAAGAATACTCGAGCTCTTTTCGGCTTATGCCTGGTCTCTCTCTCTCTCTCTCTCTCTCTCTCTCTCTCTCTCTCTCTCTCTCTTCACAGACACACACACATACACACAGGGAAAACGTGCTATTGAGGACATAAGTGATTGGTGTTGACTGAATAACTCTTTTCTCAGTGTGCTTCAGCTATTGGACAGCTGACAAGAGGGCGTAACAAGGACGATAAGGACAGCTTGGAACTGCAGTCTCTCTCTGCACTGGCATTGGAGAAAGCGTATAAACAGCAATCCCCTACGAAAGTCGCCCTTCTCTCATCTTTGTTGAGAAACTTGAAAGTCTCATCATCGTCATCGTGATTACGAATGGTACTGGAACACCATACTGGTTGCCAATTGACTTGGGTATCTTACAATTGAGCGCCTTACTTTATACTTAAACCATATTTGTTGAATATGAGTATGGGCTGTATTTGAGGATTTTGATTGAATTCCATGAATTTTTTAACTTATATCCAGTCATATTATGCTCAGTTAACTCAGAATCACTCCCAATAAGTTGAAAATATATTAGCCACATTTGATCTTTTCATGCAACTGTTTGTGTTTTATAAATGATACTTATTGTGTGATGGTTAAAGTAAGATAATTTTCAGTGGATTTTGGAAGAGTCCTTTCACATCTTCATTCTTTGCAACGATCTTAGATCTTTATAATTATATTGTTACTTTTTTGTGGCAGAGATGTCAAAATATTATAGAATTTAGTTTGTTTTTTAATTATGTATTTTTAGTCTTGATACATCAGTGATGAACACATTACCATGTGCCCATAGATGAATACTCCTGTTTTTTGGGATATAAATGTTTCAAGTGCCTGCCTGATACAAGTTAAAAAGTGTTGAAAGTTTTGGAATTTAGATTAGATTGCTTGTGTTCTTGTACATCATGTAAAATTATCCTATTGGGGTTTTTCTGTTTGTTTTATTACCAAAACGGTTATGTGAGCTGTATCAGTCTTAATTTAATAATATTTAGTAATATAGATCGCTGTGTTTGTGTAGGATAAAACACATTATTAGCAAATGCAACATCAGATTCTATACAGCACTGTATTTATTAACAGGAAATCAACAGATTGGGAAAAATAACATTATGGACAAGTAGTCGAATCATCAAAGTGCCAACTGTTTATTCGGGACTACATACATGCATACATACACGATAATATAATCAACAAAAGTGGAAATTAACTAACATTATTGCATAAAAGCTCTCCATCCATATGAGATATAAATAGCCTGAATTAGTAAATGTTTTTTTCTGTACAATATGCTACTCCTGTCCTTCCTCCACAAGACTCAGTTGTGAGCAGAGCAGACTTCTAGAACATTTCCATGGGATGTACAAGAACTCCATCATCATTCCAATCTACTTCCTTTCCATCTTCTTCTTTTCCGATTAACTGAAGAGGCACATCTAATGGCGGCGGGCTCTGTCATCACAAGTTCAATACGAGACAATAAAGTTTATCCTCACAGTAAATAAGTAAATAATAAAATTGGTATGAGCGTGGATTACCATGCATCGGATGAGAGGCCAAGTTATTCCTCGGAAGAAAGGGTGTTCCTTTATCTCATTTGAACCACCATTTGATCCTAAGCGATATGCTGGATCTCGATTAAGCAGTGCATTAATCAATTGCCTTGCTGCTAGACTTACCTGGAATTTATCATCATATCAAAATGAGCATGTTGATAATACAAAAGATTTGCACTCTTATTGCCTAAGCATATTATTTTTATTTTTATTTTATCAAAATGTATATCTTGTTGAGAACTATGTATATACAAAAAATAAGAGCCTGAAATAACAAGATCATTGGTGTAGTTAAAAAGTTTTTACAAAATGTTGGAGATTAATAACCATGAAAGAAATCCTCGCAATAAATCTGCTCATTAAAAATGTATGAATGTACCTGAATGCTACTTGGGAAGGTGAGGTCTTTGTGCAAGATATTCGCGAAGGTTTTCTGCCTATTCTTTCCCCTGAATGGCGTGCGTCCATACAGCATTTCGTATATCAGAATTCCTGAATTTCAAGATCAAAAGATTTTGAATTCCGTTTCCTTTTCATCACTCCAATTTATCATAAAAAATGTATTTTCATGAACTTACCAAGCGCCCACCAATCTATGGCACTACTATGACCTTCACCAGTGATGATTTCCTGCAACCATTAGAATGTGTTACACAAACATACTTGGCGTATCTCTCTATGAAATTAATAACTAGTATTTTCTTTAGAATAAAAATACACAGGTAAATATGAAGGAAGTTAATGCTTCATGTCTACTCAGTTCAAACAAGGCTACTATTCATGTAATAGAGAGCCATGGCTACTATAGGGTAGAACTACTATGTAAAATAAAATATTTATAAGTAGTCAAATAGCAAGAAATGCTTCGGTTGGCGATTAAGCAAATAGAATAGAGAAGATATTACACAAATGAAAATCGTCATACCGGTGCAATATATTCTTCAGTTCCAACAAAAGAATTTGATTGTGTATTTGGTTCTGCAAAGAAAATTGGAGGTGGCTGACTCCTGGATTTTCTGCTCTTTGGTGGAGGATGCTTTATAACCTGGAATAACATTCTCACCATTAATAATAACATATCAAACTTGAATTTCCTCAGTTTGGATGTTAATCAGAATAAGGTTTAATAGATTAAATAGAAACCTTGAATATATATATATATATATGTATGTATGTAAGTGGATATCACGTACTTGAGGTTTACAAGCCGTCTTAAATGATAGATCAAAGTCAGCTAACACGATATGCCCATCCTTCTGAAGAAGAATATTTTCTGGTTTCAAGTCCCGGTAGACTATCCCTGCAATGCAAGAACATAGAGCAGATCAATGCACTTAAGCAGAAAACAACATGGAGCAGATGAACAAGTTAAGAGTTACCAACTAAAGTTGGAAACCTCAATATATTGTTCTTTATAAGCCAAGGCAGGTAAAACGTAAAACTCGGAACAATTTATATCTTTGTGAATGCCAACAGGAAACTACAACTTAGCAGGAAAGAAAAACTTGGACTCAGTCATGATATAAAAAGTTAGGCACACCAGCACAGTCCATAGAATAAGACAGCGAAGAGTAGAATATTGACAGCAGAAATACCTAAACAATGAAGATATTCCAAGCCAATGACGACTTCAGCTGCATAAAACCTGTAAATTAATGATGCAAACCATTTATTTGAAGGTCATAAGTGAACAAACATTATAAACTAATATCTCAGGAGCAGTACACTTTGTCAAATGTAAATCAATGCCCAAAGGTGAAAAAGATGGAAATGATTCATTTTCTTTAATGGAAATGGAAATCATTTTTTATTTATGTGTTAATCACGTTCACTTAATGGCATCAAGAAGCGCAAGCTTTTGTGGATATGAGTGTAGTTGCACTAGCATTTGGTTTTGTATACATAAAATACGCGAAGAGAATAATTTTATTTCTGTAAAATTGTATAAAGGGTTTTAGCAAAATTACCTGGCTGAATCCTCTTTAAACATTTTCAATGGCTGTTTGTCAAGCAATGCAAATAACTCTCCTCCAGGAAAGAAATCGGTAATCAAGCAGACGTGCGTAGGTGTCTAGATAAATATTGATATCATGTCAGACAATGGATGATATCAGGAATAACCACCAGAAATCAGAACTTAACTAGTAATTCTCAAGGTCATGCCAATCTTAGATGGTTTTCTATTATTATTTTTATATTTATAATTATATATATTTTTTTTTAATTTTTTTTTTTTGTCCAGAGAAATCAGCAGATATATTTTAGGTATCAACTAGACTGGAATTTTTTTTTGAGTAAATCATGCTACAATCTACCCCCAAAAAAGTTTGTATCAACTACACTGAAGTTTTTTTGAGTAAATCATTTCATAATCTACCCCCAAAAAAGTTATCAAGGTAGATAAATTATAAATGTATGTTTGTTGTTCATTTCTGTGGTTCAATCTAAAAGTTAAATTTGTATTAATGCAATAATATATGAGCACTCTGAGTTCAGAAAGTGAGAACCTGAAAAGAGGTGTACAGTGTGGGAAGAAATGGATGATCCAGGAGCGAGATAATTTCTCTTTCAATGCATGCTCGATGAACCTGCACAATAATTTACTAATTCAATTGAACAATTGGACCGATCGAAGAACTAAAGCGCATTATGTTCAGAATATCCAGAAAATAAAGTACAAGTGAGTGGTAATGCAGGATTCCTGCACACTTTGTTTGGTAGAGTCTACTCCTACTACAATAGTACCTTCTGAATATGTAGATGCTTGCATCACTTGTCACAAGTTAGGATCTTTCTTATCATAATGCACTTAATTAATGCTAAATTATTAGCCTTTTTGGGAAACTATAAAAGATGGCTTGATGCCCAACAATATATAAAGAAATAAATAAAGGTCATGAGACTTCATGGATCGGTGATATGAAGTTCATGATATTCCAAAATGGATTCTGTAATTAGATGTTAATCAGGACAAAATGAGATCAAACTAGATTTTCACTGAAGGGCAATCTAATGAAAGTTGAAAACAGCCCAGGTAGAAGTGAATTGGCTTCCAGTTGAGAAAAAAAAAACTTGTTTTAGTTGGAAAAGAAATATTTGACAGATATACCTTGTTACGATGCAGCATCATGGATTTATCCATTGCCTTCATGGCAAACAGCAGACCACTACCAATCAATTCCACCAAATGAACACTGCAGAAAAAAGCATAAATTGAATATCATTTTGAGAAGAAACCTCAATGCGGAGATAATAAATTAGTTTCTAAAGTTAATGGCGTAAATTGCATAAGATAGTTTCCTCATGAGTCGAGAATATGTTGGAATAAAACAATCAAACCCTCTTATTTATTCCAAGAACCAGATATATGTGGGGAAAAAAAAAAAAAAGATGTTAAAGCATTACCAAATTAAGGGGAATTGTGGCGCACATAAATGATACATTGGATACATGTTCATTATGAAAGCAAGCAACTATCACAGGACGTTGTGTGTATACTAGATTCTTTCAAGTATTATTCTCTAACTAACACAAGAACTCACATCAAATGAAACTTCAATTTCTTATTTTGCTACAAAATCAACATTCAGACCTCCTATAAGCTAAAAAAGGAAAGTGTGAAAATGGAGCAAAGATGTTGTCTCAATCTAAAGTACACCAGTGGTCTGATATTCGTATTGTGACCTACAATGATTTGGGCTCCTACAGAAGTCATTGTGGAAAATGGCCCATCGTAGGTAATTGAGCACACAAAGTGTAGAACAAGATGGCTGAAATGTTAGATGAGCTAAAGCAGATATTTCAAGCGAATGCTGTCGATTATTCAACTAATATTCAGGTTTTACAGTATTAAGCATGAGAACCAGAAGAAGATCCAGGAAACCAATTAGGTACGCAAAAGAGGAGCAGAAAGCCCGAAAAGGAGGAAACAAAGAGAGATGGAAGGAAGAAGATTACGTTATTGTCAGTTACTAGGACAATAACAATGATAGATTGCAATAGCTATCATTGGAGAATGAAACACTAATCAACAAATAGAATATGTTAGCACCAAAATTATGAAGGTCTGTAATCAATCTAATCCATTGATTCAGAAAGCTCGGTGCAATAATGAAAAGTATGTGGCGAGTGCATATTGAAAGCTACGTACATGTGATGACAAGGAGGACTTCTTTTTAAGTCAATACAGTGAAGTCAGTATACCTGCCAGTATCTCCACATCCCAGAGGACGTATGGGTTTGAAGTGATTCAGTCCAATCTTTTCGCCAGTTTCAGTTATCTTCAAGGAATTGGAAGACGTGAGATATATAAAATCATGGTACAACATTATAAGACTGTTCAATTGACATTCTTTTACCTAACAAAGTAACTCTATTAATTTTTAATTTTTTATTATTAAATTTTCTGAAATATAGAACCATTTAAGCTGTTTTGAGATAATCTATGCTGAATGGTGATCACTCTATAATTTCCATTTTATCAATAAAAATCCCTGAGTGATTCGCTGTCTTCCTAATTGCAACAGTTATTTCATGCTACCAAAATTGCAGATTGCTCTTACTGACTAGACTGCTCTTATAAAGCAGATACTCCCTTTTGAGAATGTTAACATCTTTACAGTACTATACAAAATTACGAAAATATCTGTGTGAAAAGTTTTGAGATACTCTGCTAGTAAGTAGTTCACTTGATGAAATATGGTAAACTTATGTCTATAATAAGATATAAACTGCTAAAAGAGATTCCAAGTTTGCACATAATACCTTTTTTATTGCTGCCCATGCAATGCTATCCCTTTTGTGAGGTTTCGGGTATACAGGTTGAGAATGCATAGCCCACAGGTCTTCTGGCCTCTGAAAAAGACCAATATTGTGCGTCATAAAAATGATACTGAGACCTCAAGCTTCTAGAGTATTCCAACAACAGTCTCAGTAGATCATAACATGTTGTGTACTAAATCTTATCCCTCTATTCACATGATTATTAAGCAAGTACATCATTTTGGCATGGAAGTATCATATATGGATTTTCAAGGATAAAGAGAAAGGAATACCTTACCGAGTTGGCATCGGGAAGTTCTCTGACAGCTTCATCAACATTTTCTGCCGTAGCTTTGACCTGGTGAAAAAAAAAAAGGATTGATGATAACAATCAATATTGATTTTGATTGATACAAACAGATATAGGAAAAAGAAAAAGGACAATGGCCTGGTTCCAAATCTTAAGGATTTCATTCTCTAGTATTTATTATATATTGGATAGGTCTTTAGATTGATGTTATAGATATGTGTTCCCACAATTGACTTTAATAAATTTAGAAAAATACTCTCTTTATGATGAAATATATTGCACTAAACTTATTAAAAGAAACCAAACCTAGAGCTTAGTGCCTCCTGATAACTATGTATAACTGTGAGTTCTTTATGCTGAGTGAAACCTGTTAGCTATCAAAATACTTTCCATGATTAAAATGTTACATGATATTACCTATAGAAGCTTGTTCCAATAAAAAAATAAAAAGAGGAGCCAAAAAAAGTTTTAAGTTCGCAAACTTTATATTTGAATCTGTAGCTTCTTCTCTTGGATTTGAATGGATAAATCATCAGTACATATATTTTTTTACAAAATGTCCACATTAAAATTGAAAATAAAAATAAACAAGAAGACAAAAATAGTACCAACTTAGCACTTTTTTGCTCTGTTCTCTCGGACAGGCGATTTCTCAGGGGTTCCACATGATCACTTCCATCCAGTTGCACACCAATAAAATATTGGAGTTCACCCTAAAAATGCATGGATCAAAAAACAAATTTTGTTATTAATTGGAATTGCTTTAGTGTTAAATCACAAGAAGATTCCACATTGAAATGCCACCTTCTGGTCCTTCATAGGTTGCAAGTGAAATAAGTTCCAGAATTTCTTCCCTGAAATTTACTAATTCTTAGTAATCGATCAACTGATTCAATTCAGTCTAAGACAAAAATAAAAATCTGGCATCATGTTGAATTGTAATTAGTGAATCCATAAAGTACCACTCTTTGTGTAATTGATCAACTGAACAGTAATTTCCCTTTGTTCCCTTATAGCATCTCTTATCTTTGACACAGTTGCTTGGTCGGTTTCTGGTCCTTGAAGAAACCTGGACATATTTCAAACACACTTACATGCTGAATACAGGACAACATCATCCCTTTTTGTAAAGAAATGGAGAGGAGCAGCTCACATCATCCCTTTTGCCACTTGGGTAAATATAGATGTGAATTAAAGTTTCAATTCCTATTGAGCCAATACTGAGTATTTATCAATAAAACTACATTAGATGAGATCCACTATGCCACATTATAAAACTAATAGCATCATGGCATTGTTCTTAAATGGATCATGAATATAAACTATCTTCTGCTGTCTATTTTTATGTATCTGAATTGAAGTTACGGAAGTTCCTGAGAATGCCAGCATTTAAAGGGAAAGTGTCTTTAGAAAAATGAAAAAAAAAAGAAGCATACATGACAACAAATACCTGCAATTCCTCCCTAGGATTTCTTCGCGTGTAAACTCCGTCAATTCAAGAAAGCTATCTGATGCAAATATCTGAAAAACAACTACTCATTGTTGTCTCATGCAAGATATAGCTTGAAAAATAATACTCTATAGAATGAGGAAGGAAAAGGTAAATTGTATCAAGATATGAGTGTGATCTACCAGTATATTGATTTTTTTGAAAGAAAAAACTGAAGTAGTACAATCAACTCATTGGAGACACCATCAGTTTTGCTAAAGTGAAAATAATAAATAGAATGTACAAAGGATTTGTAATATTCTTACAATAGGATTATCAGGAAGTCTAGGGTCTGTAATCACGAAATTCTTCTCAATGCGTTCTAAGGTTGTTGCTAGGTCGATGCCTTGACGTATATCCCTTTCTCTTTCAGCTCGTTCCCAACTGTTTGTCCGTTCTATATCTTTTGTCATTAAGATCTCTGGCTCAATAGCTGGTTGATGTCCACTCATTCCAACACTGCTTGAAGACCTCCCCTTGAGTCTACACATAAACACTACAGTTTAGCACAACCAAATACTATTTGAATTCAACTTTTTTTCAATCCTATAACTCACTAAAAAACAGCGCCCCTGACCCCTAACACCCACAGCCCCCTCCAAATCTCCCATTTCACTTGTACAATGTCATCGTCAAAATTTCCATTCTAAAATAAGCATGTCATAACAGAATTATGTTCTTAAAATAAAAGAAGAAATCAAAATGAAAGAAACAGTGCTCACCCTAGCAATGAAATGCGTGCAGACTTTCTGGACTTGTTGCTTGTGTCTTGACGAGAACCTGAACGATCTAAGCTACCTTGGGGGCCCAGTTCAGGGGTTCGTCTCCCTGGGGTGCTTTTACTGTCTGCTTCAGCTGGTCCAGGGAGCATGTAATCTAGGTTTAACTTCTCATATTCAATCTTGGCAATGGCCTCATAACTTTTAGACCTCATGTGAGACTTGGGATTCTTAAGTGTTTGAACAACCTCTATAATGGAACCTAATGCCTCTTCCTTTTGACGAGCTGAAGCAAATTGATGAACTAAGATTCCAAAATCAAAATTGGTTATATGCCTTAACAAGCTAACTATGAGTATGTACCATCATAACGAATTAATGACTTTGGCAATCCGTTTGGTCGTAATGCTTTATCAATCACTCCTTCTGTGTACTTGCTTACCTCAACCTGCATTCTGCCAAAAACAAGAACCAAAAAAATGATGCATTTTGGCTTATTAGCTGATTGAATCCAAGCAATCTCCACTTTAACAATTCACAAACGAAAAGCTCCAAACAATATCCAACGTATGAAGACTAGATTGGACAAGATTAAATTGAATAATGCAAGATAAGAGCAGAAACTTTACCCAATAAACTTTATAGTTCTTCCCTTATCATCTTTGATCGGAGTAACTGTCAGAAGATTCCAGAAAGGTGTCCCATCCTTCTTGTAGTTAAGAAGCCTCCCACAATAGCTTGTTCCTTTTCTAGTTGCATCCCTGATTTTGTCCACCTCACTCTGGTCTGTATCAGGTCCCTGCAAGAAACGGCTAAAAGAAGAAGAAACAATCTTCAACAAACATTCCAAGTTCCATATAATCTAATAATGAACCTATTTTTTAATAATGCAAGTCTCACCAATTCCTTCCAATGACCTCTTTCGAAGAGTAACCAGTCATTGTGAAGAAGCCACTGCTAGCATACATAATAGGGCAATCTGGTTTGGTTGCATCCGACACAACAAACGTCTGTTGCAATGTAGCCAAAGCGTCCTTTATCTCCTGAGATACCCTCGGAAACTCGGATCCAATGTTGGATTCCTCCGACGTCCTTGTGGACCCCGCCCAAAATCTCTCCGACGAATTCTTGGCTCTTTCCCTCTCTACCTCACCAGATGGACCACGGGACCCTATAGAGACGGCATGAAAGCTACCTTCACCCACATCTGTCCTAACCATAAGTCCCCATTCTGCAGCTCTTTCAGCTATGCCAGCCTCTGTGGCTATCCTTAACTTTGCAATCTCTTCATCTTCTGGAATTTTATCTAAATCTTTGTTTCCATCATGAGCACCAGTGATCTGGGATTTTCCAGGCTCATAATCAAAGGCCATCCATTTATTTCCAGTCGTCTGATTCACGGATGGTTGTTCCCCTTGCCTTATTGGGAGTACCTGCACATCATTTCTCTTACTACTTGTACCCACAGCCAATCCATGATTATGGCTTACAGAGGGTTCAAACACATCTATTGATGCCTTCTGCACATCACCACTACTAGACTCCATTTCACTATCAAACAATTACAAGTAATCAACCACCAAATTTCACCAAAACAGCATCTTCTTTTTCCTGTTCCAACATAAAGCAAAAAAATCAATAGCTATAACTACTCATGCTACGAGTACAAAATTAAACTGCAGATTTTTAATTTTTAATTTCTTTTTAGTTAGAATTCAATAAACTCTGAAGATACAGAAATGGAGGTGATTAAAGCAGCATTGCGTACCAAGAACGATATAATACACTATTTGCAGAACCTTGCAACGGACATGAGTTGAAAAAGATAACAAAAGAAAGAAAAGGGTTGAAGAATTAAGACAAGAAAAACAACCTGGAGATAAAGTATGATTGAAGCAGATATAGGGGCTGGATAAGTGGAAAGATAGCGTTCACAGAATAAATAGCATTTGTTGCAATTGAGCCCAAGTATTACGTGGCCATCATCTGCACACCTGTGTGTAAGTTTGTGTCTGTGTGTTCGTACCATGGTCACTAACAATCTCCCACCTCTGAGGCTGGAGTTGGCGCTCCATTGCTTCAGAGTCAAAAACATATGGAATGACCAAACCACCCCTTTCTTAATATATTCGAAAAACAATATGTAATTATTAGGATGTATTGTGTGGTAATTAAGGATGTGAACTGGTCGGATTACTTGAATATACTTAAAATTTATAAATAATATATAATATAAAAATTAATATAATAAAATCACATATATAGTACATATAAAATCTAAATATTATATTTTTTTGTTTCATAACTTTTGTATGTTATATAATATATTAGACGTGCGATATATTAGATCGAATTAATAATTATATAATATATAATTTATATAATAATATATATTCCAAATGATCAGACGGATATGGTAATTGGATGATAGCCTATCCTCGTATCATATCCTACAAGATTAAAAATATATTAGGTTCGAATAGTATCCTTCTCAATTACCCATTCACCCATCCGATAATCCAACCCTATTGATAAAACTCACATTCCTAATAATAATTATTATAATATGATTTTAATAATAGATTAATAAGTGACATATATTTCTAGACTTCATAAAAGAATTAGTTTCATTTGCCTCTATTTAGAAATATAAATATTCTATATATATTTAAAACTTTTAAAAACCACTTTGCCACAAAATACATTTATTTATCTTAAAAAGAACTCAAATCTTTTTTTTTTAATATAGGGGGCTTAATAGCTAAAAAGATCTAAAATCTTGCAAAATTTGTTTGTACTGTGAATTCTTTAAAATTTTCGTTGACTTATAATTTTTCATTTGAGAGCAATTCCGATCATTTTCTGAAATGTAAAATTAATCGAAAACAATTATGCTTATTAAGAATTATTAATTACACGTTATTAAAAAAACAAATAAATAATTTATATTTCAGTACGCGTCTTCTATGTCATTTTACATGTTACATAATTTTGGGACCAACACACAAATTAATTAATATTACACTCAATTGAATAAAGTTGCGTTACATTTATAACTTCAAAATAATTTACTATCGCAGTATTTTTATTTATTTGAGCTATGATGCCTAATATATGTTATCGCCACTGAAAGTTGATCACATCGGGGGTATTTTAGTAAATGCCCCAGCATACACATCAATGTATTGAATGCAGTGACAGTAAAGAGTGAGTGAATGAATACCAGGAAAAATAAAATAAAATATATATATATATATATTATATATATTACTATATTTACGCTTTCATGTCTCTTCAATATCTGCATGGTCACCATCAGACACCCCGACAAATAAAATCACGAAATAAAAATAAAGAAATATATATATATATATATATATATATATTTATGAGGTTCTAAAATGAGGATGAATAGGTGTGTAGAGGTGAGGATAGATGTTGGCCCCATCTACTTTTAGTTTGTGTCCCTCCATCCCCTTTGCTCTCAACTCACATCCTATCTGTACTAAATCTAAATAATAGGCCCCGTTTACTTTGGGTGATAAACTTAAATTAGAAAGAATAGTCCACAGTTATTCAGCATTTACTTCATTGAATATTTTTCCGGATCAATCCAGCCGACCCGGGATAAAAGACAAAATTCGGAATAATTCGGCGGATACTAATCCGACCTAAACCCCTGGGATAAAAATTATCCGATGGGATAAGAAATGAAAATTTACTGTTTTACCCTTATGCACAAACTTAATTACAAAAATATCCTCGTATATAAATCATGTATTAAGGGCAATTTTGTAATTTCTACATTATCCTGTCCAATCCCACGAAGTAAACGTTGGATAGTATAAAATTATCTTTCTCTATCCTAATGTTATCCTACGAAGTAAACGTAGGATAAAAATTTCGAACTTATCCTTATCCCGAGTTTAATCCCAATTTCTGTCTTATCCTGTCTAATCCTGACTAGGAAAGTAAATACAGCCTAGGGTGTTTAGACGCGACCACTCATCCAACGTAATGTTTCAAATGAAAATATATATTTTTAAATATTTTTTAAAATTTCATTAGCATTTTAATTAATTATTATCTATATTAGTATTTCTTTCTGTACATTATAGAATTTGTAATATTTGTTAGTAACCTTATAAAATTAGTAATATAAAAATCTTAAATAAAATGCATAAATATATATTTATTTTAATAAAATATCACACTATTTTATTTTATATTAAATATCAAAATATATCATAAGTAACCAAAGAAAATGTGTTTTATATTTAAAATTTGAGAATTTATTTACATAAATACAATATAGATATCAAATTGAATATCATAAAAATTAATTAATTTGATATGTTTTTCATAAAAAAATGTGTACAAGCATTATTTTTATTCTTTAATCTCATTTTCACATCCTGAAAATTTACAATTGTATGTGCTACAACTGCATTCCAACACAAACGTCCCCGACTATTTTTTCAGAGTCAATCATAACTTAATAATTGTTCCAAAGATAACTAAAAAACATATTTTAAAAATGTAATTGTAGCATAACTCAATTTTTGAGGATTGAGAGAGTATAACAATACAATTTGAATCGATCAATATTTTTGTAAAAAATTGTCATCTCGATGCTCATATTACATTTAGAAACTCTAAATCACTCTAACTTTGTCCGGACTTCACTTTAAAATTAGAATCATATGTATTTTTTAATGCATGTTAAAAAGAGATAGATATGTATTTATTATATAAAAAAAGTTTAATCGTGAAAGTAAAAAATATGTATCAATAATTGTAGTGATTTATATATAAAAAAAAAATATCGTACTATCTTCCTTTTATATAATGCGATAATCGAACATTTAACATATACTATGCATTAATGATAGAGGGGTGTCCCTATGCCTGGAACAAAAAAGAGGCAGAAATGTACAAAATTGTAATGCAACAAAATCCAATTGGTGAGCAAATACCTGTCTTAAGAAATGAAAATTGTTTGGCTGAGAAAAAAAGGATGTGGCAAACATTGGAAGGTGCCAAGTATCAATAATGCCTGATCGATAGAACTCTTCTAAAGATTTTATTTTATTTTATTTTTCTGGTCAGCTTGATGTAACTGTTAACTAACAAATTCAGTTATCTTCTGATTAATTAGGCTAATAGTATTGGTCAATTTGGCCAGCGTTACATCTAAATCACATTATATGACTTTGCTTTAATATGTCTGGATATGATGCATGCCTAATTTTTTTTTAATATCCTATAAATATATTTTTGCACGTGAGATTTTTCCCCGTAAGAACTTCCAAGTATTTATGCTTTAAACTTTCTAGTATTGTATACGGTATATATAATGTGTTGGTTATTGTTAGGTTGGACAAATTTTTCACATCATTCAGTAAATGTATATCGCGTGTGTCCTAAAGAACCACCTTTCAAAAGGAACGAAATCGGCAAACTGGTACATTTTTATACGTATAAATAGTTAGAGACATGTGATCGATCAATATCTAATACTTTAATTGAACATATAGTTAGACAATTCAACATATCCACACTTCCGAAAAAATATGTGTAAACCAATCCACATTGTAGGTTTTTCTCAAAGAACGCTCCTACCCACCCTAGGAGTAGGACACCATAGCATATTGGGAATGGTTGTTAGGGGATCCTATTATTGTCAACATTAATCTACAACGAAGTACATGTTCTTGAAAATATCTATCAATTAATCAGTTTATCTATAAAAAAATAAAATAATATTTACATTTTGTCTCATTCACTAATATACAAAATTATATTGAGAAGCTTACTCAAGCATTTTTGTTTTGTGTGATTGACTCGTACTGATCTTACCTATATTTAATCTGTTAATCACCAGCCTTAATTTTAATTGATAATATCATTATATTACCAAAATTTGACATCAAAGACATGTATACTTTCACCAAAATTTTAATTTTGTGACTTTACATCTAAATGCAAATATTAATTCACACAAAAATTTATGGACGGAAGAAACACGTCAAATATGTTAAATCCAAAAGTTGTTTTGTGATCTCTAGAAAGTTCCAAATGGCAAACTCTCAAAATAAGTTCGTATCATTCGGAAAACGAGATGTTCGAATGCTTTGGCCAATCGCCATTTAATATTAATGTTTATTCATCGATATAAATAAAAGTTTATTCCATCCATTTCATTTTTAAATATTATTTTGATATATATATATATATATTATGTGTGTGTGTGTGTTGATGTCAAATTCTGATAATAGAACGACTTGGCAAAAAAGTTACTTCAGGTAGAGATGTTAAACGGGCTAGCCCTGTCGGTTTCGGGCTAGCCCTAACGGGTTTCGGGTTAATCGGGCTTCGGTTTAATCGGGTTAATTTAAACGGGCTTGATTATGGTGAACCTAACCCTAACCCTACCGGTTTTCGGGCTAATCGGGCCACTATCAGGTTATGAGTCAAAATAGTCAAATTATATATTTAAATTTAAAAATTTAATTAAATGCATATTATCCTCTATTTAAAATACAATTTTAGATAACATTAAAAGATTATATATTTTAGAACTTTTATATCACTATAAAAATTTAAAGATTCAAACATTTAAGTCATATATACTATTTCATGCTCTCAATTATAGTTTAAAGAGCATTTACTGTCATAAAATTTGAAATCATATTACATTTAAGTTCTAAATTTAAATGACAATATTTAGAATCTTCTAGTAATTAAATATAAATTTTAATATCTTCTACTAAAAATCAAATATGGTATATGAAAAATAATAAAAAATGGTGTATATTATTAATTCGATATTAAGAAATAGACAAATAAGAAGAAAAGTTTGGGCTATCGGGCTAGCCCTAACCCTAAGCGGGCTAGCCCTATAGGGCTTCGGGCTAATCGGGCTCGAGCTAAACGGGCTAATAAAATCAAGCCCTAATCCTAAAAATTTTCGGGCTAAACGGGCCGACCCGTCGGGCCATGGCCCTTTTAATATCCCTACTTCAGGCACATTTTTTATTGAATCAATAAGGCTTTTATACCATATATGAATGATTGTACTTAAAAGTATTGAAAAAAAAATATAGTTAGTATATATTAATATTTGTGTAATGGACCGAAATCAACTTATATATGTAAATATATGATGATCCGACCTAAAATTCAATAAAAGAATGTGTATGTTTGTTGTGTGTGCGTATATATTAATATTTTTTTGATAGAAAATATTTTTCCCATCCTAAAAGAAAAACCTATACTTTTAAATATTAAAATCTTTTATTTTTAGTAAATTTAACAAATGTGCCATTTTTTTTAAAAAGTATAAATTTATATGCATACAGTTTATTATGGCAATGGAATATACTTTTTGGTGAAAAAATATATTTTTAAATTATTCAAAAACTATTAATTTTCATTGAAAAAACATTACATTTATCTGCAGTTTTTTTATGCAGACCAGCTTGCCCAGGCGTAGAGTCATCTGGATCACTACAAGAACTACGGCCCCTTAGGCCTTTGCTTAATTCTTTTTATTTTAAGATGGGGTTATTCATGCCTCCAAAATATCTAAATATATTCCGAAGTTTAAATACACCTTATTAAAAATTAATAATTCTATTTTTTTTATTAAATATACCTCATTTTTTCCTTTGCAATTTCTCTATCTACCATAAATTTATGCACATTCTTTCGTCTCTGCCCAGAAACCAAAAAAAAAAAAATCCTCTTTGTTTCTCAAATCAGTAACAAATTTAGGTTCAACACCAAAATGTGGCGGCACCTTGTGTCAATGGAATGACAGCGCCTGGTGGAGCATCGACAGTCCAATCAGACAACTTCGTTGTATGTGGGTGACTTATAGTTCAATGTGACGGACTCCATTGAGTTGTTGATTAAGACCATCAGGCGTGCTCACATACAACAAATATATATATATATATATAAACTCTTATACACAAAGTTCTTAACAAAATCAAGTTTAAAGAAAAACCATTTAAAGATGGGGAAAAAATCATTTAAACAATACTGTTAAAGTGTATGTTCCTTATCAAGTTTGGCATGGGCAGTGAAAGGTTTTAGATTTAGAACCAAATCTCAAAAAAACCATAAATCTGCAATTTTAACTTCTCTGTATTGAAGAAACATGGAGAAGAAAATGTTTCAGATATGGAGCATGAAGAAGAAAATGTTTCAGATTAGAAGCGGAATCTCAAGAAAGCCATAAATATGTAATTTTAACTTCACTATATTGAAGAAACATTGAGAAGAGGAAGAAGATAAGCTGGGATTTCTGCATTTAAGAATATAAATAAAATAAAAAAATATATAAATATATAAGGATATTTTGGTTAATTTATTAATGTCTAATTTTGTTATAATTATTATAAAGTATATTTAGAGATTTTTGATGTATGAATAACCGCACCCTTTATTTTATTTTACATATTAGCTGAACTTCAATTGTATTATTTTTTACTCTTGTGTGTATTACGTCATTAGTCATAAGTTAGGGAGTTGTTGGCAAACTTAGTACCTTATTAAGGGTTGTAATTTCATAAAAGTTCATTTCTAAACGAACCACAACAATTATTTCTTACATCCCTTTAAAGACGTTCGATTAATGAGAGTCAACATCATGTTGTGAGTTCGATCTTTATTGATCGAATATTATATTTTATGTTTGGTTTTGATTGACCAAATATTTGCGCAATTTTAGTCCTCCAACACAAACTATTTAAATTGTCTAATACTTATTAATAATTATATTTATATATTTATTTTATATCATTGATTACTTACAAAATATGTCATCTTTTATTTAAATTTCTTTGAAAACAGGGTTAGCATGTGCGGGGAGTTTTGAGCCAAAAATGAAGAACTCAACAATGAGAATATTAGAATATATATATATATACACACACACACATATAAGATATATTTGTTATTTACATACAAAACTAAAGTGGTATAAAGAATAATTTTTGTAGTAAGTTTAGAAATAACCTTTATCGAACAAAAAATTGAGGTTATCTTCCTCAGCAATCCTCCGGCATTCCTTGTGTGAATCATCGTCATCTTTCATAAATGGTGCATCAGTTTGATCCCTAAACTTTGGTAAATGACTTGGATTTTCCAACACGGTTTCAATCGTAAGCATTTCCAAGACTGTAAATGATTTCTCACTTGATGAGGACAAGCAGTTTGACCAAAAGTAGTCGAACACTTTGGGAGTTGTCGCCGAACAGTAGGTGCTTTGATCCTGTACAATTTACGTTAGTGTCTTGTACTTGAATAAGAAAGAGTAACATTGCTGCCAGTTCGCTGTCATGTTCTTCAACATAGCCTGAGGATTGAGATTTTCATTACTAGGGGCAGGGGGTCAACTTTCTGTTCACAGATTGAGTACCTACATTGGCTAGGTCAGTAGGATTATTTGATCCCCAAAAATGTTTTTCGAACATTAGATGATGTTCCAAATTTATTGGTTAAACGACATGGCTGCACAAAATAAGGAAGACTTATCCTCCTATATTTTTTCTCCAAATTTCAAGTGTATTTAGAAAGTTTTTGGATGTTAATAGCCCTCACCCAACAAGAGTTACGTTTTGCGCACGCGCACAGGCAAAATAAGCCACACTATCCGGGTCAGTCGGCCCTATTGCATAGTTCAACTATAGCTCGTGAGACTCGCTCAGAAGTAAAAAGCAGGGCAGTACGTCGTCAAAATACGACATGGACAACCTCTAATTAAAGGCTCTTATCTTTTTTTGCGTTGGGTCAGGAAAATACATACCAAAATCCAGAGTTGCTCCCATCTTCAAAGTGGTTGCTTTGTTCATCCACAATACGTGGAATAAGTACTTTGATTTTGCTGCATCATTAATTCATCGACATTGATAGCCTGAAGATCAAATCATTTAACAAACATAGCAACCAGTTGAGACAATAGTAAACTAAAAACAGCAATCATGCATGACTTAAAACAGTTGGGCAGTAAATAATCAACCGAGGTGGAAGAAGCATTCCACATAAATCTCATCTTTTAACTCGACTCACAGGGGATGGTTCGGTCTTTGGTGGAACCCGTTGCATCACATGTTATCTCAATGTTGTGTAATTGGCTGTGCCCATAAATATCATAGTCACTTTTGGTAGAGAAATCCAAGCTTAAATGTTCAGAATACAATATTAATTATAATAAACCAACAGTTTGGTGCAGCAAGATTGGCACAAAATGCAAAGGTTGCTTCTTTGGTCGATGTACTTACCTTGCTTGTTGAATAATGAGCAGATTACCTGGATCAAGCTCTCGAGCAAACTTCAGCTTTAAATAGAAGTACATCCGAATAGTGAGCTTGCTCGAACTCTTTGGACTTCACTTCAGCAATATCAAATCTTCAAATTCTGACAGAGAGTAAACTACATTGGAAGAGATCTTGCCTAGGGCACTGCACTTACAAGATCAAGAGGTGATTTTATTGAAGAAATCCAGAAAAATGGCTTGTTGTTCTTGTTAATCCCAAAGAGGTGACCAGTAAAAGAGTAATACAATTATAAAAGGTGCTAATCTTTAAACATGAGAATATCCAGTAAAAATAAAATGAATGAAAGATCATGAATAAGAAAATTTACAAAACATTCTACAAGTTCTCTCTGATCTATTGAACTTCAAGTAACAGAATATGCTACAGAACAACATGGCAATCTGTACGCAAGTATAATCCACCGTCATAATCGGTTAGCACTCGGATCAAATTTCTATCTGTCTCTATTCATTCTTCCAGGCATGCAAAATTAGTGAGAAACCAAGATTCTGCAACTGAGAATCTCGGAATCTTTGAGACCAAGACCAGTGCAGTGTGTGAGGATCACAAAGAGGTTGGCTTGCCCATAACTTCTCAGCTGATTCTCTAGTCTTGAACATGAAAACTGCATTTCCAAGTGAGGTTCCAAAGAGCCAATTATACACATCCCAGAACACTTCTACTGCAAGACCATCGACCAAGATCGTATGATTTCCTCTAAATTTCCACCTCAGCCTTTTCACTTGCATAATTGGCTTGCTGTCCAATCGGATTAAGAGGAATGGCTCGGTCGTCACACTTGTGTCACATTCAATCACAAGGTCATGGGCTCGGCCCATATGAGAAAATAGGGCCTTAGTGCTGAAAACCTTCTTTCCAGAAACATGCTCCCTCTTAGATATAAAGACAGCACCAGATGGAGCTGGGATCGAAGCAGTTCTCTTGAAAGCTTCTTTCCTCATATCCCCAAGAAGCAGAATCATTTGCTTCTCAAATACAATCCCTACATAGAAACCTCCTAATGGCTCAGGCCCAGATCCGAATTTGGCCAAAGAAAGGTCCCAATAAATGTCGATTCTACACAAATCTGACTCTATACCCTTTGACCCTTTCTTCTTCGAGAACAACCAAGGTTTAATATCCATTTTACAGAGGCAGTGATTGGTGTTATTATCAATCGCAACACTAAACCCCTGACCCATCAAATTCTTGCTCCAAGTAATTGTAATCCAACAAGATTCGCCATGAAATCTACACTGATAAACACAAGTTACCAGATTCTGTGCCGCCCTATAACTATTTGAAGATGAAAAATCAGCAACTTGAACCCCATTTTCCCCAAAACAAGACGGAAAATCCTTCATCACGAACAATTGACTCTATTTGCCTTTTCCAGTTCCCTCCCTCTTTATCACTACTCAGTTCAATTCTGCACATTAATACAAATCGGACTCAAAATTTGGAAAAACCAGCAGAAGCAAAAAAATAAAAAAATAAAAAATAATAAAAACCATCAAATTTATATAAGAAAAACAAATCACCTTAAATGGATCAGTTTCTATCGGAGAATGCGGCAACTAAGGTAGCTAAGACTTGATATTTGATCTGTCTAGAAATATTTCAGATGCATCTTGCTGCACAAACCCACGAACCCAATTTAGAGAGAAGGAAAAAGACGAGGGTCCCCCTTAATCGCAGGCAAGAGAATTGAACTGTAAGCGGTTGTTAAAAAGGAAGGAAGAGAAGGAGACAAAAAGTAGACTACCCAGAATCGTTTCATCATAATTAATGCTGGGACCGAAGACCAACTCTGCTTTGTACAGCGAATGCATATTAAAATTTTACACAGACAACCCATCAGCAAAAATAACCAAAAAAAAAAAAAAAAAAAAAGGAGAGAGAGAGGGGGGGTGAGAAAATGCAGCCGTGTCTGCATAAATAAGGCAAAAGGGGTCTGGAGAAAAGGGATGTATGTAGAGTACAACAGTAGTAATTGGCTTAAAAAGGTCAAAGAAAAAAAAAAGAATCTAACCAGTCATTTTTCTCTGGCATTCTTTTCTCTGTGTTTCTCAATGGCGCTGCTTTACCTGACATAGCCACATGTACATCCTTATATCTGAGAATTTCCAGAATAAATAAAACACTCTCCCAATTTTAACAAAAGGAAACTGTTTTGCATTATCTGTTTATTTTTATTTGTTTTTCTTTATTTATTTCATATTAGCACTCGATTCAAATGATGTTCAAACAAAATATTTCAGCACACACAGAACACAGTATTCTTGCAAACACCTATCGAGGTTCAAATGTGCACCCGGGCTCGCACAGCATGCCCAGTTCCACACAAATTTTGATCGATTCAACTAAAATGCACAATTTTATTGTTATGTTACACTAAAATTCGCCCTCATTGTATCTAACAAAATCAATACATTTAATACATACGAGTATTTACTATAAATAATGCAACTTTTGGGCAGATGTGAATAGTTAGGTGTTAATTAAGGAAAAGGGTTTCAGAAAGTAAATTGAAGGCGCGAGAACCCTGCAATTAATAAATTGATAAACAAACATACCAGATGACCTGCTACTAAATAATTAAGGAAGCCAATTGTTGTGGCAGTCCAGTATGTTGCACGTACGCCTTCGTCTGCCTGCCCACTTTCCAATTAATAAAGAAACAAATATAAATATATATTTTGTAAATAATGCCAATAAACCATTTTCAATAACAAAATTCTTTATTTAAAATGTTGGATATTTGTTTTAACAAACTTCACTATATTTATAAGCTATATTAAATATTAAAAAAATAATAAACCAAATATATTGGAGAATAATCAGCCATTTAATTCTAATTAAAGGGTATTTATAAGAATAATCATTCTTCCTAAAAAAATTAATTGGAAATGAATTTATAAATAAAATGTTCATATAATTTTAAATGTTACTAAGTGGGGTAATACCTAATCTTGAATTAAAATTCAATGACAACTGTTTGTTTTGAATATATTAATAAATGAGTTGTATGGTGAAGTTAGATATGGGTGACCAACAACAACAAGAAACCTAAGCTGGATTTTATTTATAAAACTAAATAAATACATAAATATTTTATTTATTTATTTTATTTTATTTTTTGTCTTTACGTTATCGTTAAAGTTATTTAATTTGGAAACACATGATTTGATGTGAAACACACGCTTCTCAATTCCCCTGCACGATAATTATTTCCTGCGCCAAAAAATTCCCAAATTAACTGATTTTTCTGGGTCCACTCTGCCATTTTAATTATTCAGTATATAGGGTGTACTGTATATTTAAATTAAATTATTATTTATTTAAAAAATATTATTATTAATTTATTATTTTTTAAAAATTAATAGTATTTTATACTTAAATTACTAATATTATAGATTGGATATACAATCACCCAATGTATTAGAGATTCACTCATTTATAACTATATAAAAACATAACAGTTGGACTAATTTGCAAAAATGCCATTTTCTCGCTCAAAATCAGTTTTCTACTCTAATTTTTAAAGACTTATAATTTTTTGTCCCAACTTCATTTTTTGTGAAAAATATATCAAATTAATTATTTTTTCATGATTTACAATTTGATATCCATATTGCATATATAATAATAAAATATTATTTTTTAAATATAAAATACTATTTTCATACATTAATGTAATAATTTTTATATTATTGAATATTTTTATTTTAAACAATTTTTATCAAAATATTTTTTTTATAATTATGTATTTTATTTTTTAAATTATATTATTATTATTTTTATAATAATTTATTATATTATTATTATAAATTATGCATCACACGAAATAATACTAATTTAATTAATGTGTTTAAAACTCTTTGTACTAGAATATAGGTCGTATATTCGAATGAGAATATGGGTGTATAATTGTAATTAATTATTTGAGTTTGGTGAATTAATCATTTACCGATTTTAAGGAATATGATATTTTACCTTTATTTAAAGTTTGATTAGTTTTGGGTTTAGTATAAAAACTTCAGACTTTTTAATTATAAATTTTTGGGTGCTGTTGTGTATTAAGTTATGAATATAGTTTATTTTGTATTAAGTTATGTATCGAAGAACAAATATATTTGTGTACGTGTTAATTTATTATATATGAGATAATATAAAAAATAAGTGAAAATTTGCTATTGTTGTTTTTCAATTGAAATGCCGGTCCAGACATCAATGGCTCGATCAATTCAATTTTCGATTATGAAAACATTGGTGTGACTCTAATTCTTAGGGTTGAAAATCAAACCAAGTTATTCGATATTCGATTCAAGCTTGTTCGTTAAAAGTTCTTTTGAACTCGATTCGATAAAAATGTTAAACAAGCTTGAACAAGTTTTATGTTTGATAAAATATAAAGCTCGACTCAAGCTCGAGCTCGTTAAGCAAAATTCGTTAAAACAAGTGTAAAAATATCAAACTACTCGAGCTCGACTCGTGTTCGGCTCGATCAAAGCTCGTTAAAGCTCGACTCGGTTAATAATCAAACCAATCTCAACCAAAATATTAGAAACTTGATAACATTTCAAACAATCTTGAACAATGATATGTTCAACTTGACTCGACTCGTTTGCACTCCTGCCAATCCTACAATCTTCCTTCTAAAAAAACTAATACACGATACTTTTTTCTCCTATCAGTTATTTTTCAATTTCAAATAACTATCTTATAGTTAGTCAATCATTTAATATTATAAAACTAATATTTAATATGTATTATTAGCTTTTTAATTACAATATACCCTAATTTGGGCTTCAAATTCAGCCCAATATTTTCCACCTTAAGTTTCTTCTTCAAGGATATTACGTGGATCAGACTTTCTCAATTTGGGCCCATCAAAGAAAAATATCTGCCCAATTAATTTTGTTTGGATATTATGGGTACTAACCCACATTATTATATATTTAATTAAAAATATTATTTATTTATTTAAAAAATATTAGGAATAATTTATTATCTTCAAAAAATATCAAATTGTTAGTTTAATTTGCAATATTATAGTTTGACAATAGTTTTGTTGGTTTACATTCTATATGTTAAATCATTGGATTATGTAATTAATTTTTTGTTAGTGGTACTCGAACACGATTTAGAATGTTTATGTCAAACACATAGATTATTCTAACATTGTAGTATTAGGCTTCATAATAAAAGGTTTAATTTAAGTTATTTTTTTTGAATCGTAGTTCATTTAATTTAAAAATTAAGGCCAAAAAGTTACAAATATATAAAAATAATATATAGAACTATTATTCTGTACACAGAATGAACACATAATTATATGATAATTAAATTTGCTATATCATTCTACATCAGGCAGAGCTCACGTGGTGTTCATCTTAGATATGTGCATATATTATGTTATATATATATAGTACATCTGATTTAAAATATTATTTATTTAATTATAAAATATTATTTATTTAACTATAAAGTATCACTACTTTTATAAGATAGTTTCTTACGGTAACTAGCCAGAAATAATACATTTAATTAATATTTTATAGTTAAATAAATAATATTTTAAATTGTATTGCACGATGCACATAAGATTTTACGTGTGTGTGTCTATATAGAGAGAGAGAGAGAGAGAGAAAAAAAAAATATACAAATTATCCCTTGAATTAGTACATCAGGTTCAAATTGAACTATAAATTATTTTTTTGTACAAATAGAACATCTAACTTTTAAAATATGTCAAATAAGGTCTTCAACTTTTAAAATAGGTCAAATTAACTCCTAAAATTTAAATATATGACAAATATGACCATCTTAACTATTAAATTAAATAAATAAATTTTAAAAATATTAAATAAATCTAAAAATCAACAAATTATCATAAATATATTATGTTATATATATATATATATAGTACATCTGATTTAAATTATTATTTATTTAACTATAAAATATTACTTGTTTAACTATAAAGTATCACTACTTTTATAAAATAATTTTTACGGTAACTAGCCAGAAATAATACATTTAAGTAATACTTTATAGTTAAACAAATAATATTTTAAATTGTATTACACAATGCACTCGATGCACATAAATTTTTTTTTGTGTGTGTGTGTGTCTATATACATAGAGGAAAAAATATACAAATTAGCCCTTGAATTAGTACATCAGGTTCAAATTGAACCCTAAATTAGTTTTTTGTACAAATAGGACATCTAACTATTAAAATATGTCAAATAAGGTCTTCAACATTTAAAATAGGTCAAATTAACTCCTAAAATTTAAATATATGACAAATATGACCATCTTAACTATTAAATTAACTTAGTAAATTTTAAAAATATTAAATAAATCTAAAAATCAACAAATTATCATAAATATATTATGTTATATATATATAGTACATCTGATTTAAAGTATTATTTATTTAACTATAAAATATTACTTGTTTAACTATAAAGTATCACTACTTTTATAAGATAGTTTTTTACGGTAACTAGCCAGAAATAATACATTTAACTAATACTTTATAGTTAAATAAATAATATTTTAAATTGTATTGCACAATGCACTCAATGCACATAAATTTTTATGTGTGTGTGTGTCTATATATATATAGGAAAAAAAATATACAAATTAGCCCTTGAATTAATACAGGTTCAAATTGAACCATAAATTATTTTTTTGTACAAATAAAATATCTAACTTTTAAAATATGTCAAATAAGGTCTTCAACTTTTAAAATAGGTCAAATTAACTTCTAAAATTTAAATATATGACAAATATGACCATCTTAACTATTAAATTAACTAAACAAATTTTAAAAATATTAAATAAATCTAAAATCAGCAAATTATCATAAATATACTTAAATAAATCAATAAAGTAAAATTTAATAATAATTTAAATATAAAAAAGGGTTTCAAGTGTGAAGATTTGTTATGATTTTTAGATATTCTATTTTTTTATATTTAAATTATTTAAGTTCTATTGATAGTTTTTATGTATTAAATAACTTATATTTTATCATCTTATTTTATTTTAATAATTTTTTATTTATCTAAATATTTTTTAAATTTATTTTCTTATTTTAATTTATTGAAATAGCCTATTTATTTGAAAATAGAAATTTCAAGATTTTAGATCAATTTTCAAACTTAAAGGTCTTATTTATATAAAAAAATAATTTATGATCTAATTTGTAATTGGTACTTAATTATATATATATATTAATGGCCAAAGTGACAAAAGAAATCCAGCCCATTTGGAAACATGGATGTGGTTACTTATCCCCAACAATCTCCCATGCTTCACAAATTCCTGCTATTTTCATCACACCCCCTTATCCACAATGAACACTCTTCCATCTCTCTCCCGCCTCAAACTCTCTCCCACACCTCTCTCCACCGCCGCCGCCGCCCTCCCACTACCATTCCCCTCCCAATCCTATCTCCCCATCTCCCTTAGAACCACTATTTTCTCACTCTCCGCCACCCTCGAGAGCCGAGAGTCGGCACCACCGCCCACCAAAGAAGAATTCAGCGAATACGATGAGGACGAAACCTACGGCGAAGTCAGCAGGATCATCGGCAGCAGGGCGCTCGAAAATGGCCGTGGAATGGAGTACTTGATAGAATGGAAAGACGACCACACCCCCACATGGGTCCCCTCCGACTACATCGCCAAGGACGTGGTGGCGGAGTACGAAACGCCGTGGTGGACCGCCGCAAGGAAAGCCGACGATGCCGCTCTCAAGGAGTTGATTGATGCCGACGACGGCAGAGACATCGACGCCGTCGATTCCGAAGGCCGCACCGCCCTTTTGTTCGTCTCCGGCCTGGGCTCCGAGCAGTGCGTCCAGCTGCTGGCCGAGGCGGGGGCGGACGTCAACCACAGGGACAACAGCGGCGGATTGACGGCGCTGCACATGGCCGCCGGGTACGTAAAACCGGGCGTCGCGAAACTGTTGATAGAATTCGGCGCAGACTCTGAAATAGAAGACGACAGAGGGCGGACGCCGCTGCAATTGGCGAGTGAGATCTTGAAGGTGACGCCGCAGCTGCAATTCGCGAGGAGATTGGGGCTGGAGAGCGTGGTGAGAGTGTTGGAAGGGGCGATCTACGAGTTCGCAGAGGTGGAGGAGATTCTGGAGAGAAGAGGGAAGGGGGAGAATGTGGAGTATCTGGTGAAGTGGAAGGACGGAGGGGAGAATGAGTGGGTGAAGGCGAGGCTGGTGGCGGAGGATCTGGTGGCGGATTTCGAGGCGGGGCTGGAATACGCGGTGGCGGAGAGGGTGGTGGATGGGAGGGAAGGGGAGGAAGGGAAGAAGGAGTATTTGGTGAAGTGGACGGATACAGAGGAGGCGACATGGGAGCCAGAGGAGAATGTTGATCCTGAATTGATCAAGCTGTTTGAAGAGGGACAAAGACAAGTATGATGTCTGTATTTGTTGCGAGTGCATTTGTTTGTTGTAACGGACAGGTTTTTGCTTGGAATAAGATTTTAGTGATGATATTTCTGAGCTATGATGTTGGTTTTTTTTTTCAAAATAATCCAAAAAAAAAATAATTTTTTTTACAAAATAGGTATAATTTGGAACAGTTTTAAAAAATAGGTAAAACGTCAATACGGATGATGTTTTTTAGATAAAACGTCACGGGGCTGACGATTTAAATTTGAAATTAAAAACACCCCGCTAACGTTTTTAATTTCACAAATATATATATGCACCTCCCTCCTCCTTTACATTACAAACATATACATGCATCCAAATATATATATATACACACACACACACACATAATGCTATGTATATATACACACACCGCCAATATATATATATATATATATAATAAAAGCAGACACATATATTATATATACAATATATATCTATCTATATATATATTTTTGTTTTTAATTGTTGTATTATTAAAAAAATATGTTTTTATATTTATGTTCAATAAAAATATAATATTATATTTATATATATGTATCCATTTATGTATATATATTTTTAAAATATATATAATAAAATATAATTTTAAAAATTAAAATAATATAATATTTTTAAGATAAAAAAATTATTTAAATTAAAGAATAATTTTTAATTATTAATATGTATAATTTTATTTCCTGAAAAAATATATATATATAATTTTTAATAATACATAAATACATATATATAAATAATTAAAAAAAATTAAAAAACATCACCAACACTGATGTTTTAAAGAAACGTCAGTGGGGTCGACTTTTATTTATTTTTATATTATATATATATAATTTATATTATAAATATATATTCTCAATATATATATATATATATATAATTTTTATTTGTTATGTAAATATATATATATATATAGAAATTTATGTATATATATTTTATATAAATATATATATTAAGTTATACAAATTTAAAAAAGTAAAATAATATAATGTTATTTAAGATAATTAAAAAATTTATTTTAATTAAAGAATAATTTTTAATTATAATTATTTGTAATTTCATTTTCTGAAAAAAAAAATATATATATTTATATATTTTTTAATAATACATAAATATATATATATACAAATAATTAAAAAAAGAAAAAAATAAAAATCATCAGCCGCACTGACGTTTTAAAAAAAGTCAGCTGCGGAGACGTTCTTCTGTTTTTTTTAAATATATGTTATATACATAATATATATTATAAATATATATATATATATTATAAATATATATTCTGAATATATATATATATATATTTTTTTTCATTAGTTAAGTAAATATATATAAATTTATGTACATATATTTTATAAAAATATATATTAAATTATAATTTTAAAAAGTAAAATATTATAATGTTATTTGAAATAATAAAAAAATTATTTAAATTAAAGAATAATTTTTAATTATTATTATTTGTAATTTTATTTTCTGAAAAAATAAATAATATACAATCATTAATTATATATATAATTAAATTTTAAATAAATAATTTTAATAAATAAATTAGTTAATATATACATAGACCAATAAATGTCATGCCCACTCACGTTTTTCAATTTTTTTCGGCCCAAGTAAATTGGGGTACCCAGAGGTAGCAGGTCTTTAACAACTGGAGCAGATTATATGTTCGATCTTTACATGATATAATTATATTTATATAATATAAATTAAAAATATAAAACAATATATTTATAATATTTTCGATTATTAATTATATAATTTTTATAAAACTAATTTATTTATATAAAATTCAAAATATAAAACTAATTTATTTATTAAAATTATTTATTTAAAATTTAATTATATATATATAATTAATGATTGTATTTTTTTTTCAGAAAATGAAATTATAAATAATTATAATTAAAAATTATTCTTTAATTTAAATAATTTTTTTATTATCTTATATAACATTATGATATTTTATTTGTTAAAATTATAATTTAATATATATTTTTATAAAATATATTTACATAAATTTCTATATGTATATACATTTACTTAACTGGTTTTTTAGCATTATTTATATATATATAATTCTTCAGAATATGTATATATTAAATAATATATATATTAAATAATATATATATATATTTATAATATATATTATATATACTAAAAATTAAATAAAAATAACTTAATATATATTTATATAAAATATATATACATAAATTTCTATATATATATTTACCTAACAAATAAAATATATATGAAATAATATATATATATATTTATAATATATATTATATATATAAACATATTAGAAAAAAATCAAATAAACATCACCCACACTGACCTTTTTTCAAACGTCAGTGTGGGTAACGATTTTTCTTTTTTTATATTATTTGTGTGTATATATATTTATGTATTATTAAAAATATAAATATATATATATATATATTTTTTAGGAAATAAAATTATACATATTAATAATTAAAAATTATTCTTTAATTAATTTTTTTTTAATTATCTTAAATAACATTATATTATTTTACTTTTTAAATTTATATAACTTAATATATTTATATAAAATATATATACATAAATATATATATATATTTACGTAACAAATAAAAATTATATATATATATATATTGAAAATATATATTTATAATATAGATTATATATATAAAATAAAAAAATAAATAAACGTCGACCCCACTGACGTTTCTTCAAAACGTCAGTGTGGGTGACGTTTTTTTATTTTTTAATTATTTATATATATATATTTATGTATTATTAAAAATTATATATATATTTTTTTTCAGAAAATAAAATTATACATATTAATAATTAAAAATTATTCTTTAATTTAAATAATATTTTTATTATCTTAAATAACAATATATTATTTTACTTTTTAAAATTATATTTTACTATATATTTTTAAAATATATATACATAAATTTATCCACATATATATAAATATAATATTATATTTTTACTGAACATAAATATAAAAAAATAATTTTTAATAATACAACAATTGAAAACAAAAAATATATATAGATAGATTTATATTGTAAATATAATATATGTGTCTGCTTTTATTATATATATATATTGGTGGTGTGTGTATATATATACATAGCATTATGTGTGTGTGTGTTACGTGTGTGTGTGTATATATATATATGTGGATGCATGTGTATGTATGTAATGTAAAGGAGGGAGTGCGCGCGCACACACACACACACATATATATATATATTTGTTTGAAATTAAAAAATCAGCGGGGCTGACGTTTTTAATTCTAAATTTAAATCGTCAGCTCCTGTGACGTTTTATCTAAAAAACGTTACCCACACTAACGTTTTACCTATTTTTAAAACTGTTCCAAATTATACCTATTTTGTAATTTTTTTTATTTTTTATTTTTTATTTTTTTTGCATTATTTTGAGAAGAAAAAAACCCCTATGATGTTTGAGATTACATTTTTTTTATTTTGACACATTATTTGATAGACTTATTTACATGTGTCTTAAGATATTAGATGAACATTTTTGTAGTAATTAAATGGGTGTGTCTTAGCTTATAATTTATCTAAAACATCTTATAGTATATTGTTTTTAGAGCTGGTATAATTGGGTTGGCCTACGTAACATTTTAGGTGGGTTGAGCCAGAGTTTGTAGCTCGGCCTATTATTGGATCCATTTGGTTTGGCTCAATCGACCAATAACATAAGGGTTGCATGAACCTACAATCAGTTCTAAAAATTGAGTATAGTTTAAGAATGTTAAATTGGACTAAATATTTAGCAATCCCATAGAATTTGAAGCTAGTCCAAAGTTAGTCATTGGCCTCAAGCTTGGGTCAGGTCAAACAACCTAAGTTGTCAGATCTAATTGTGTGTGTCCTATTCACACACATAATATTTTGAAATGCACGATAAAATGTTTTAGAGAATTTCTAATTCATCTTTTAGACTCTTCATATTATATGACTTTCATAAAAAAGTGAACGTCTATTCATCCATTTGGAATTCATGAAACGAGTTATCAAAAAAATTATTGTGTGATGCACAATTTATAATATATTTATTTAAAAATAATTTAATTAATTAATGTTCTATCTTTTCAAAATATAGAATTGTAATTATCTAAATTTGTTGGATAAATAATTTAGTAAGGCCACAGCTCTACTAAAACTAATAACCACAAATGTCTTAAATGAACTATAAATTTCTACCAACTGCCTAAAATTCACTAATTCATCAAATTTCATGTAAGAAAATATGATGAACAAAATTTTCATTTCTCAACCCAAACATAATATGTATTTTAAGTTGGAAATATATGTTAGTTTTTCTTCACTGGTTATCTTTTATATAGTGATAGTCTCGTTTTTTTTAATATTTAATATATAAATTAGTGTGAGCCATGTGCAATGCGCAAAAGATATTTGTTCCTTATATTTTGTAATATGAGCATATATTAAAATTATATGACATAAATTGTAGAAGGTGTAGGTTTGTAAGATAATTATGTTATCCACGATTTATAGAAGGTTGAACCAAATTAAATTTTAAAATAAATAGAGATATCAGAAGATTAAAGAAAGTAAAGATTTGTACATATCTCGTAAAATTTGCCAATTACATAGTCAAATTAGGGATAAAAATATTTTGTAAATCGTCAATTAAATATAGTAATATCACAAAAAAATTAAATTAGATAGAAACAAATACTTTGAAAGCTAATGAAAATTGCATTATTGTAATATATCAAAATAATTAGTAGACCTCAACAGAAAATTGAAAGAATAATCAAACGAAAAATGAAAGATATGAACGAACTTTTTGTTTAAAAATAAAAAAATAGTTAAGAAAATAAAATATATTTACGATAAATTGAAAGCAACACATGAATAAAAAAAATCTAAAAATAAATAAACCTGAAAATAATATTTTTGAAGAGTGTAAGCTTTGGCGACAACTAAAATCGAGGACATATTATCATACATGTCTTACAATTTATTTTCTTAATTAATGTGATACGGTGATTTTAAGTAATTGATACCTTAGTTATAGGAAGATTGTTAATGATTTCCACAATATAATGAAACTAAATGATTTACCTTATAACAAATATTCCAATATTTATTTCTCATTTTGAATATATTATAAATTAACACAAATTTTAATTTATTTATGTTGAATAACAAAAATTAAGCAAATTTCAAAGATGGTCGATATTAATCTATTCAATTGACTTGTAATATTTCATCCTAAAGGAAATCGAATCATATATTTATTGAATTTTATAATTCAGTAATTTGATTAATATTCTATAAAATATCTAAATTTCGAATCATATATCAAATGCGCCATTATATTCGTCTTGATATCATCTCATTTTGAAATAGGAATAATTTAGATTCAAAATTGAATCAAATTCTATAGAATAAAAACATTTAATTTTATTTAATAATAATATAGTTATTCTATATTAAGTAATAAAGTTTAGGTGAAAAAATAAAATTGAAAAAAAGTTATTTTATTTATATATATATATATATATAGATTTATTATATTCTTTTTATAGTCTCTTTTTCAAAATTTTACTAGGTGTTCCTCTTTCCCTTTTGATTCCAATTAAAGTTTTTCTACTTTTTACCGTAGGTGTATTTCTAATTTTTGTTTTTCCTTTGTACGTATCGGGTTAGCTTGACTTTATTCTTATATATTTGGTTAGCCTGACTTTATTCTTATATATCGGGTTATCTTGACTTTATTTTTATGTAGACATGGACACAGTTTTATTTTTGAATCATCGACTAGTGATTTGATTTAATTTAGTTTAATTTTGAATTTGAATTAAAATTGAAATTATTAATTTTTTTATTTTAGGGTAGCTGGTTCTTGGAACCATCGGTTCTGATTTCAAGTCTCATTTCAGTTCAGAATTGTTGATTCCAAAACCAACGATTGCAACTATACAATTAAAAAAGAACATCTAAACCCAAATTAAAAAATCAATTATTTTAAGATCAAAAGGCAGAAGTGTGTCCACATCTGTTGGGATGCATTACTTACGAAAAGAAGATTAAAAAAAGTCATCCATTTTGTATGCAGGGGATTTTTATTTTTATATTTTTAATATAAATAAAAATATTATATTAGGTAGGGGCTGTTTTTTTCCTCTTTGCCTGCGGCTAGAAAAACATCATATCAAACCCACCTTACAACTTTTTTGTATTTCATTTGTATTTTACTAAAAATAATATGGAATATGCGCGATTGTACAAAAGATATTTTTTCTTATATATTGTAATATAATCATTTATTTAAATTATATAGTATATTGTAGAAGATGTAGATTTGTAATTCAGTGGTTATTTTTTTTGTATAATAAGTTGAAATTTATTGTAATTTTATGTTTTGTCTTTTCTTATATTAGAATTAGTCTCGTTCACAAATTGATAAACATGATATCCACGATTTATAGAAGGTTGAATCAAATTAAATTTAAAAAATAGCGATATCAGCAGATTAAAGAAAATAAATATTTGTACATATCTCATTAAATTTGCCAATTACATAGTCAAATTAAGGACAAAAATATTTTACAAATTGCTAATTAAATGTAATAATATTACAAAATTTGAAATTTGATAGAAATAAATACTTTGAAAGCTAATGAAAATTGCACGGTGCTTATACGTCGAAATAATTAGCAGATCTCAATAAAAAATTACAAGAATAATCAAACAAAACATGAAAGAGAGGGATGAACTTTTCGTTTAAAAATAAGAAAGAAAAATAGTTAAAAAATTAAATATGTTTATGATAAATTGAAAGCAACAGGTGAATAAAAAAATCTAAAAATAAAATAAACCTAAAAATAATATTTTGAAGAGTGCAGGCTTTTGTGACTATTGAAATATGATATATATTATCATACATGTCTTAACATTTATTTTCTCAAAACAGAAAACACAAAAGACTTCAACAAGAGGGAGAACAATAAAGAGAGACCTTAAAATATCTAGTAATAATCTTGATAAAATATATAGAAAGAAAAGAGAGACAAAAATGAGAAATGATTTTGAATTATGGTAAGATTGTTGAAAATTTAATTTCATATTTGACAAAATCAAATTTTATTCATGTGATTGGGTGATTTTAAATAATTGATAGCTTAATTATAGGAATATTGCTACTGATTTTTCATAATATAATAAAACTACAACGATTTCACGTCCCTAACAAATTTATTTCTTAATTTAAATATATTATAAGTTAACAAAAAAAATTTAATTTAAATTTATTTATGTTGAACAACAGAAACTAAGCGAATCTCGAAGATTGTTGATATTAATCTCTTCAATTAAACTTTAATAATGTATCTTAAAAGAGTTCCATAAATATATAGAATTTTACATTTATATGGTTGAAGTTTAGGTCGAAAAAAATAAAATTTAAAAAACTCATTTTAATTATATATATATGTGTATATAGATTTTATTTGATAAAATGAATCGAGAAAATTGAGTCATATATTTGTTAGATTTCATATATTTATTGAATTTTTGTAATTTGATTAATATTCGAACAAAATATCTAGATTTCGAATCATGTATCAAATATTGCAGTATATTTATCTTGATATCATCTAATTTTGAAACACCTAAATTTGTGGAATAATTTAAATTTTGAAATCGAATCAAAATCTCCAGAATAAAAATGTCTAATTTTAATTTAATAATAATATAATTATTCTAAAATAAGTAATGAAGTTTAGGCGGAAAAACGAAATTGAAAAAAATTATTTTATTTTTTAAATATATAGTTTTACATTTATATGATTGAAATTTAGGCCGAAAAAATAAAATTTATAAAAGTAATTTTACTTATATATATAGATTTTTTTGATAAAATGAATCGAGAAAATTGAGTCATATATTTATTAGATTTCATATATTTTTTTAATTTCATAATTTAGTTATTTGATTAATCTTCGATAAAATATATAGATTTCGAATCATGTATTAAATATTGCAGTCTATTCATCTTGATATCATCTAATTTTGAAACACCTAAATTTGTGGAATAATTTTGATTTTGAAATCGAAACAAAATTTATAGAATAAAAACGTCTAATTTTAATTTAATAATAATATAATTATTCTAAATAAGTAATAAAGTTTAGGCGAAAAAACATAATTGAAAAAAGTAATTTTGTTTATATATATATATATATATATATATTTTAAATTATAAATCGTGTCCATAAATCAGAAACTAACATATATGACTTAATCCTTAAAACAAAAAGACAGACACTAAATCTTACACATGAAGTTGGGGAAGTTATCTACCTAGTACCTACTACCATAAAAGGAAAACTATTTATATTTTGTAAGTAAGATACTAATACCAATCCTATGTTTTATAATAGGACTACCAAAAAAGGAAAACTATTTATATTTTGTAAGTAAGATACGAATAAATGTATAAAAAAGGGACAAATCCTATGTTTTATAATAGGACTACCAAAAAAGGAAAACTATTTATATTTTGTAAGTAAGATACGAATAAATGTATAAAAAAGGGACAAACTCTATGTTTTATAATAGGACGAGTGTCTTGTGTATCAGATGCACTCATTTTACGTTATTACTTGTTTAACTAAAAAATAATATTTGTTTGCTTGAATTTTTTAATTTTTTTATTTTTCAAATAAACAAGTAATATTTTGTAGTTAAACAAATATTAGTGTAAATTAAGTTACCTGCTATATCTAATGCACCTTTGGACAAAATCATATTGTAGGTCCGAGAATATCTGGGCTTATAACTGATGATAGGCCCAGAATCACAGCTCTGACCAAAAGGTCTATAGCGAGCTCTCTTTAATGGTGTCATGCCGTCATGGTCTCTCTAAGTGTTGGAAGACTGGAATATTAACATACACTGAAAGTTTCCACACGATATTTTCCAAGCCAAGTGTGCCTATGTTGCTATTATTCTTTCCACAATATGGGTTGGAAGTTTCCAAGCCTAGTGTGCCTGATGTTGCCATCATTCTTTCCACAACATGGGCTGCAGCAGCACCATAACACAACACATAGTCATATCAACGATATTATACCATACACGTATTGTGCATTGATGTAATTGCATATCAAATGTTACAGGATTTGCTGCAGAAACTCCATACTGAAGTACCTAAATTGACCTTCTGGACTCTCTCTTTTCAGCTGCTGAAATGGGAAAATCACCCATTCCTGTTTCCTCATTAGAAACTTCTGCTTAGAGAGAAAGAGCAGCTTCCATATCTGACTTATTTGCACCAACTGCGCATCAAAAGTCAGTCCCGTTCAAGTTAGAAGAAACTTAATTTTAAGGAACGTAAAGTTAAAGAGTAAACCAGGTTTCCTTCAACACGTAATTATTTATTAATTTTGTTGCGTGGTTAGCTAATTAAGACTCTGTGTATATATACTGCAATTACTGCCTTCAGTCATTCATTCATCACTCATCTATTCAAATTAACTTCTGAGATGGCTCTCTCTAAGTTTCAATCTTTCGTGGCGATTTTGGTGCTTTTGGTGCCCATAGCAGCCAAGGGAGATATTGATATTCCTCCTGGTCTTGGAGATATTGATATTCCTCCTGCTCTTTCTCCAATTTTTGGTACGCTGCTCTTCTCCATCTTCTCTTTCACAGTTTTGCCTATATTACTCTCTTCGTCTCAAAATGAGAATTATTTGAAAATAATCAATTTTTTCAGTTATTAGACGATATTTTATCTTGTAACAATGGTATTTTTCGTTGAATATGATTGAAAAAATTAAATTAACAAATAAATGAAGGAAGTTAGTTAAAGTTGATGACTTATGAAAAGTTTATTTTTATTTGATAGATCGAAAATAAATTATTTTATTACTTTTTTGGGAACGGAATGTGTGTGTGTGTGTGTATTGTTACTGACTAGCTTTCTAGTGCATGTTTTCTTTTGCTGCTAAATATATAGAGAATGCAGTATTATTGTTAATTAAAGTGATGTCGTTTCATGATGATATCAGATGATTTATGTAAAGAGGTGGCATGTGGAAAGGGAAGTTGCGAGATTGCACCAGGTTCCCCTTTGAACTTCAAGTGCGAATGCGACGATGGCTGGAAGCGCACCCTCCATGATGACGACGACAACCTTCAATTCCTTCCCTGCATCATTCCCAACTGTCTCTCTCTCTCTCTCTCACACACACACACACATATTAGGGGTTAGTTCTCCTTTACTGATTGCATTCTATAATATGCAGGCTCAGTCGATTACTCGTGCATGCCGGCCCCCCCTCCGCTTCCGGCGGTGGTTCTACCTCCGCTCAACTTATCCTTCTTCGATCGTAATTTTCTATTTTATTTTAAAAAATTCCTAAATTAAATACACAAACATCATAACTAGAGCGCTTATACTTCCCAAAACCAGTCTGAAATTAACAATTTGTTGATTTGTAGCTTGCAATTGGATCTACTGTGGAGAGGGAACATGCACGACGAATACAACACACACTCGCACTCATACGTGTCAATGCAACGCCGGCTACTCCAATCTCCTCAATATCTCTGCCCTTCCCTGCTACAAAGACTGTATGATCTTTTTCATCCTTTTTTTATTCATTATTTAAATTAATTCACCCATATATATATATAAAAAAACATATTTATATATATCTTATGATTTTTTTTATCAAGTGTAAAATATCAATATTTATAAAAAAAATTCTTACAATAATGAAAATATTAGGTGCCACTGGATCGGATTCGTGTAAAAAGCTTGGAATAAAGGTTGCTAGTTCTACTTCAAATCCATCTACAACCGACCCTGCAAGTGATACTAACCAAGGTAATTACATACAAGGTTCTTTGTTTATCTTTTATATTTTAAGTCACAGGATTATGGGCATCGGCTGCACAATATATTTAAATATAAAATATTACTTGTTATTTAAAATATATTATTTTCAATAATTTTATAATTAAATAAATAATATTTTAAATTGTATTGCACGTGTGATTAAAGTACAAGAAATTCACTCCTTTCAAATATATATCAATATAAGATTAGACGAACTTGTGCATAGGTAATTTGAATTCAAAGTTCAAAATTTGAGTCTTCTCCTATGTATTTATATATTTTTTTTATATACTTTTGCTTCTTATTCTATCCTGCACTATCTATAATTATATAAAAGCAAGATAGAAATTAAAAAATACATATAAATAAATTGTGTATGTGAAAAAATATTAGGTAGGCTTTAAAAAAGTAGAGTTACATCCTTGTCTCATGTGAGAGAATAGGTACAAAGTGTGTGTATATATAGTTATGAAGCTTTAATGTTTGTGATGATGAATATAAATATGAAGAAATTATATATGTCAGAATTGTTCTATATTTATATTTAACTTCAATGGCAGGGGTCTGAGAAGCATCACATGAGAAGGGCAGCCATTCTAAACAAATGAACCTTCACAGCTTCTCATCATCAGTATCGAATGTCTGAAGAAATTAAAGGCTACATATACATAAATATTTCAGAACATTATTATAATAATATCATTTTCATGTATTGCATTTACTTTTGAATGCCAGCTCCTGTGGCTACTGATTCTGTTTTTATTGTTTTATTTTATCAATGTTCTTCTTTTTTGAAAGCGTTGTTTGTCAATGAAGTTTGTTGATTACTCTCAATATATTGTTTTGTTGTACTCACCAAGAATGACTTATTATTTAGTGTTTAAGATGTTTGTACTTAGTAACTAATGACAAGTATGATTAATTCTGAAACTTTTATCATCTGTAAATTTGTCGAGTTTATTCATTTCACTTAATTATTGCTTTTTGTATTTTTTTTATCAAATCTTAATAGGCTGAATCGATTGAATTTGTGGTCGAAATAAAGACTTTTAATATATGTTCCATTTTTTGAATTTTTAGAATGCAAAGTATTCATTGATGTATCATTTTTTAGAAGTCAATGAAATAACTTTTCTATTAACACTGTTGTATAAATCTCATAAATAAAAACACCAAAAAATTTATCAATGTCGATTTTATCACTCTTCTACTTTAAAAAAAATGATTATTAGGACAAGTATGGAACCCTGTAGTGTAGTGTTGTTTGATTGGAGCCTAATAAAAGAAGAGATTAGCTAGGGGTGGAGCCCTACTAAATGAAATAAGGCTTGAAGGATCTAGCAAACTTAGCTAGAAAGAATGAAACAATCCAAATGTAGCTATAATTTCTTCCAAGTGAAAAGATGTAGTTGATCATCTCACACATATCACGTATCTCCACCTCTTCTAAAAAAGGAGAAGTTGAATTCAAACAATGATTTGTCAAGTATCCACTATATTATTTATTATCTTAAATAACAATATATTATTTTACTTTTTAAAATTATATTTTATTATATATATTTTTAAAATATATATACATAAATTTATCCATATATATATATAATATTATATTTTTACTGAATATAAATATAATAAAATAATTTTAAATAATACAACAATTAAAAACAAAAAAAATATATAGATAGATATATTGTATATATAATATATGTGTCTACTTTTATTATATATATATTGGTGGTGTGTGTATGTATATACATAGCATTATGTGTGTGTATATATATATGTGGATGCATGTGTATGTATGTAATGTAAAGGAGGGAGTGCACATATATATATATATATATATATATATATATTTATTTATTTGAAATTAAAAATATCAGCGGGGCTGACGTTTTTAATTCTAAATTTAAATCGTCAGCTCCTGTGACGTTTTATCTAAAAAACGTTACCCACACTGACGTTTTACCTATTTTTAAAACTGTTCCAAATTATACCTATTTTGTAATTTTTTTTATTTTTTATTTTTTATTTTTTTTGCATTATTTTGAGAAAAAAAAAACCCTTATGATGTTTGAGATTACATTTTTTTTTTATTTTGACACATTATTTGATAGACTTATTTACATGTGTCTTAAGATATTAGATGAACATTTTTGTAGTAATTAAATGGGTCTGTCTTAGCTTATAATTTATCTAAAACATCTTATAGTATATCGTTTTTAGAGCTGGTATAATTGGGTTGGCCTACGTAACATTTTAGGTGGGTTGAGCCAGAGTTTGTAGCTCGGCCTATTATTGGATCCATTTGGTTTGGCTCGATCGACCAATAACATAAGGGTTGCATGGACCTACAATCAGTTCTAAAAATTGAGTATAGTTTAAGAATGTTAAATTGGACTAAATATTTAGCAATCCCATAAAATTTGAAGCTAGTCCAAACTTAGTCATTGGCCTCAAGCTTGGGTCAGGTCAAACAACCTAAGTTGTCAGATCTAATTGTGTGTGTCCTATTCACACGCATAATATTTTGAAATGCACGATAAAATGTTTTAGAGAATTTCTGATTCATCTTTTAGACTCTTCATATTATATGACTTTCATAAAAAAGTGAACTTCTATTCAACTATATGGAATTCACGAAATGAATTATCAAAAAAATTATAGTGTGATGCACAATTTATAATATATTTATTTTGAAATGATTTAATTAATAAATGTTCTATCTTTTCAAAATATAGAATTGTAATTATCTAAATTTGTTAGATAAATAATTTAATAAGGCCACACCTCTACTAATAATAATAACCACAAATGTATTAAATGAAATATAAATTTCTACCAACTGCCTAAAATTCACTAATTCATCAAATTTTATGTAAGAAAATATGATCAACAAAATTTTCATTTCTCAACCCAAACATGATATGTATTTTAAGTTGGAAATATATGTTTAGTTTTTCTTCAATGGTTATCTTTGATATAGTGATAGTCTCGTTTTTTTTAATATTTAATATATAAACTAGTGTGAGACCTGTGCGATACATTAAAGATATTTGTTCCTTATATTTTTTAATATGAGCATATATTAAAATTATATGACATAAATTGTAGAAGGTGTAGATTTGTAAGATAATCATGTTATCCATGATTTATAGAAGGTTGAATCTACTTAAATTTTAAAATAAATAGAGATATCAGAAGATTAAAGAAAGTAAAGATTTGTACATATCTCGTAAAATTTGCCAATTACATAGTCAAATTAGGGATAAAAATATTTTGTAAATCGTCAATTAAATATAGTAATATCACAAAAAAATTAAATTAGATAGAAACAAATACTTTGAAAGCTAATGAAAATTGCATTATTGTAATATATCAAAATAATTAGTAGACCTCAACAGAAAATTGAAAGAATAATCAAACGAAAAATGAAAGATATGAACGAACTTTTTGTTTAAAATAAAAACAATTGTTAAGAAAATAAAATATATTTACGATAAATTGAAAGCAACACATGAATAAAAAAATCAAAAAATAAATAAACCTGAAAATAATATTTTTGAAGAGTGTAAGCTTTGGCGACAACTAAAATCGAGCACATATTATCATACATGTCTTACCATTAATTTTCTCAATTAATGTGATACGGTGATTTTAAGTAATTGATACCTTAATTATAGGAAGATTGTTATTGATTTCCACAATATAATGAAACTAAATGATTTACCTTATAACAAATATTCCAATATTTATTTCTCATTTTGAATATATTATAAATTAACACAAATTTTAATTTATTTATGTTGAACAACAAAAATTAAGCAAATTTCAAAGATGGTTGATATTAATCTATTCAATTGAATTGTAATATTTCATCCTAAAGGAAATCGAATCATATATTTATTGAATTTTATAATTCTGTAATTTGATTAATATTCTATAAAATATCTAAATTTCGAATCATATATTAAATGCGCCAGTATATTCGTCTTGATATCATCTCATTTTGAAATAGGAATAATTTAGATTCAAAATTGAATCAAATTCTATAGAATAAAAACATTTAATTTTATTTAATAATAATATAGTTATTCTATATTAAGTAATAAAGTTTAGGTGAAAAAGTAAAATTGAAAAAAAGTTATTTTATTTATATATATATATATAGATTTATTATATTCTTTTTACAGTCTCTTTTTCATATTTTTACTAGGTGTTCCTCTTTCCCTTTTGATTCCAATTAAAGTTTTTCTACTTTTTTACCGTAGTTTATTTTTAAATCTTCTATTATGCATAAGAAAGTGTATTTCTAATTTTTGTTTTTCCTTTGTACGTATCGGGTTAGCTTGACTTTATTCTTATATATTTGGTTAGCTTGACTTTATTCATATATATCGGGTTATCTTGACTTTATTCTTATATAGACATGGATACAGTTTTATTTTTGAATCATCGACTAGTGATTTGATTTAATTTAGTTTAATTTTGAATTCGAATTAAAATTGAAATTATTATTTTTTTTTTAGGCTAGTCCAAAACCAACAGTTGCAACTATAAAATTAAAAAAGAACATCGAAACCCAAATTAAAAAATCAATTATTTTAAGATCAAAATCAAAATTGGCTGAACTATGTCCACATCTGTTGGGATGCATTACTTACGAAAAGAAGATTAAAAAAAGTCATCCATTTTGTATGTAGGGGATTTTTATTTTTATGTTTTTAATATAAATAGCTTTTTATAAAAATATTATATTAGGTAGGGGCTGTTATTTTTTAACAAAATTTCCCATCAGGTAGGGGCTGTTTTTTTCCTCTTTGCCTGCGGCTGGAAAAACATCATATTAAACCTACCTTCCCACTTTTTCGTATTTCATTTGTATTTTACTAAAAATAATATCGAATCTGCGCGATGTACAAAAGATATTTTTTTTTATATTTTGTAATATAATCATTTATTTAAATTATATATTATATTGTAGAAGGTGTAGATTTGTAATTCAGTGATTATTTTTTTTTTGTATAATGAGTTGAAATTTATTGTAATTTTATGTTTTGTCTTTTCTTCTATTAAAATTAGCCTCGTTCACAAATTGATAAGCATGATATCCACGATTTATAGAAGGTTGAATCAAATTAAATTTAAAAAATAGCGATATCAGCAGATTAAAGAAAATAAATATTTGTACAGATCTCATTAAATTTGCCAATTACATAGTCAAATTAATGATAAAAATATTTTGCAAATTGCCAATTAAATGTAATAATATTACAAAATTTTGAAATTTGATAGAAACAAATACTTTGAAAGCTAATAAAAATCGCACGGTGCTTATACGTCGAAATAATTAGCAGATCTCAACAAAAAATTACAAGAATAATCAAACAAAACATGAAAGAGATGGATGAAGTTTTCGTTTAAAAATAAGAAAGAAAAATAGTTAAAAAATTAAATATGTTTATGATAAATTGAAAGCAATAGGTGAATAAAAAAATCTAAAAATAAAATAAACCTAAAAATAATATTTTGAAGTGTGTAGACTTTTGTGACTATTGAAATTTGATATATATTATCATATATGTCTTACCATTTATTTTCTCAAAACAGAAAACACAAAAGACTTCAACAAGAGGGAGAACAATAAAGAAAGACCTTAAAATATCTAGTAATAATCTTGATAAAATATATAGAATGAAAAGAGAGACAAAAATGAGAAATGATTTTGAATTATGGTAAGATTGTTGAAAATTTAATTTCATATTTGACAAAATCAAATTTTATTCATATGATTGGGTGATTTTAAATAATTGATAGCTTATTTATAGGAATATTGTTACTAATTTTTCATAATATAATGAAACTACAACGATTTCACGTCCCTAACAAATTTATTTCTTAATTTAAATATATTATAAGTTAACAAAAAAAAATTTAATTTAAATTTATTTATGTTGAACAACAGAAACTAAGCGAATTCCGAAGATTGTTGATATTAATCTCTTCAATTAAACTTTAATAATGTAACTTAAAAGAGTTCCATAAATATATATAATTTTACATTTATATGGTTGAAATTTAGGTTGAAAAAAATAAAATTTAAAAAACTCATTTTAATTATATATATATATGTGTATATAGATTTTATTTGATAAAATGAATCGAGAAAATTGAGTCATATATTTGTTAGATTTCATATATTTATTGAATTTCATATTTCTGTAATTTGATTAATATTCGAACAAAATATCTAGATTTCGAATCATGTATCAAATATTTCAGTATATTTATTTTGATATTATCTAATTTTGAAACACCTAAATTTGTGGAATAATTTAAATTTTGAAATCGAATCAAAATCTCCAGAATAAAAATGTCTAATTTTAATTTAATAATAATATAATTATTCTAAATAAGTAATGAAGTTTATGCGGAAAAACGAAATTGAAAAAAATTATTTTATTTTTAATATATATAGTTTTACATTTATATGATTGAAATTTAGGCCGAAAAAATAAAATTTATAAAAGTAATTTTACTTATATATATATAGATTTTTTTGATAAAATGAATCGAAAAAATTGAGTCATATATTTATTAGATTTCATATATTTTTTTAATTTCATAATTTAGTGATTTGATTAATCTTCGATAAAATATATAGATTTCGAATCATGTATTAAATATTGCAGTAGATTTACGGTATTACTTGTTTAACTAAAAAATAATATTTGTTTGCTTGAATTTTTTATTTTTTTTATTTTTTAAGTAAACAAATAATATTTTGTAGTTAATCAAGTAACAGTGTAAATTAAGTTACCCGCTGTATCTAATGCACCTTTGGACCAAAAATCATATTGTAGGTCCGAGAATATCTGGGCTTATAACTGATGATAGGCCCAGAATCACAGGTCTGACCAAAAGGTCTATATCGAGCTCTCTTTAATGGTGTCATGCCGTCATGGTCTCTCTAAGTGTTGGATGACTGGAATATTTAATACACTGAAAGTTTCCACACGATATTTTCCAAGCCAAGTGTGCCTATGTTGCTATTATTCTTTCCACAATATGGGTTGGAAGTTTCCAAGCCTAGTGTGCCTGATGTTGCCATCATGCTTTCCACAATATGGGCTGCAGCAGCACCATAACACATAGTCGTGAATATATATCAAATGTTACAGGATTTGCTGCAGAAACTCCATACTGAAGTACCTAAATTGACCTTCTGGACTCTCTTTTCAGCTGCTGAAATGGGAAAATCACCCATTCCTGTTTCCTCATTAGAAACTTCTGCTTAGAGAGAAAAAGCAGCTTCCATATCTGACTTATTTGCACCAACTGCCCATCAAAAGTCAGTCCCGTTCAGGTTAGAAGAAACTTAATTTTAAGGAACGTATATTTAAGAGTAAACCAGGTTTCCTTCAACACGTAATTATTTATTAATTTTGTTGCGTGGTTAGCTAATTAAGAGTCTGTCAATTATTAATAAGTTAACTATGTTGAAAGTCCAATATGGAAAGATTACGCCGAATGTGAAAAAATTGGTGCAGACAAGACTTATAATACATATGTTGTAATATTTAATTAATTTAGTTAAAGAAAGCAGCAGAAGCTTCTCTTGAGAATGGGTCAACCTGTACATATAAATATGTGTGTGTGTGTGTATACTGCAATTGCCGCCTTCAGTCATTCATTCTTCATTCATCTATTCAAATTAACTTCTGAGATGGCTCTCTCTAAGTTTCAATCTTTCGTGGCGATTTTGGTGCTTTTGGTGCCCATAGCTGCCAAGGGAGATATTGATATTCCTCCTGGTCTTGGAGATATTGATATTCCTCCTGCTCTTTCTCCAATTTTTGGTACGCTGCTCATCTCCATCTTCTCTTTCAAAGTTTTACCGATATTACTCTCTTCATCTCAAAATGAGAATTATTTGGAAATAATCAATTTTTTCAGTTATGAGACGATATTTTATCTTGTAACAATGATATTTTTCGTTGAATATGATTGAAAAAATTAAATTAACAAATAAATGAAGGAAGTTAGTGAAAGTTGATGACTTATAACAAGTTTATTTTTATTTGATAGATCGAAAATAAATTATTTTATTACTTTTTTGGGAATGGAATGTGTGTGTGTGTGTATTGTCACTGAGTAGCTTTCTAGTGCATATTTTCTTTTGCTGCTAAATATATAGAGAATACAGTATTATTGTTAATTAAAGTGATGTCGTTTCATGATGATACCAGATGATTTATGTAACAAGGTGGCATGTGGAAAGGGAAGTTGCCAGATTGCACCAGGTTCCCCTCTCAACTTCAAGTGCGAATGCGACGATGGCTGGAAGCGCACCCTCCATGATAACGACGACAACCTTCAATTCCTTCCCTGCATCATTCCCAACTGTCTCTCTCTCTCTCACACACACACACACACACATTAGGGGTTAGTTCTCCTTTACTGATTGCATTCTATAATATGCAGGCTCAGTCGATTACTCGTGCATGCCGTCCGCCCCTCCGCTTCCGTCGCTGGTTCCACCTCCGCTCAACTTATCCTTCTTCGATCGTAATTTTCTATTTTATTTTAAAAAATTCCTAAATTAAATACACAAACATCATAACTAGAGCGCCTATACTTCCCAAAATCAGTCTGAAATTAACAATTTGTTGATTTGTAGCTTGCAATTGGATCTACTGTGGAGAGGGAACATGCACGACGAATACAACACAAACTCGCACTCATACGTGTCAATGCAACGCCGGCTACTCCAATCTCCTCAATATCTCTGCCCTTCCCTGCTACAAAGACTGTATGATCTTTTTCATCCTTTTTTTATTCATTATTTAAATTAATTCACCCATATATATATATAAAAAAAGCATATTTATATATATCTTATGATTTTTTTTATCAAGTGTAAAATATCAATATTTATAAAAAAAATTCTTACAATAATGAAAATATTAGGCGCCACTGGATCGGATTCGTGTAAAAAGCTTGGAATAAAGGTTGCTAGTTCTACTTCAAATCCATCTACAACCGAGTCTGCAAGTGATACTAACCAAGGTAATTACATACAAGGTTCTTTGTTTATTTTTTATATATTAAGTCACAGGATTATGGGCATTGGCTGCACAATATATTTAAATATAAAATATTACTTATTATTTAAAATATATTATTTTTAATTATTTTATAATTAAATAAATAATATTTTAAACTGTATTGCATGTGTGATCAATGTACAAGAAATTCACTCCTTTTAAATATATATCAATATAAGATTAGACGAACTTGTGCATCGGTAATTTGAATTCAAAGCTCAAAATTTGAGTCTTCTCCTATGTGTTTATATATATATATATATATATATATTTATATACTTTTGCTTCTTACTCTATCCCTGCACTATTATTATTATTATTATTATTATTATTATTATTATTATTATTATTATTATTATTATTAAATTGAAATATTTAACTGAGATGACTAGTATAACCTTAGTATTTGTACTCATGTGCAGCTATATCATTCTCTCTGGGGAAGTTCAACTTGATGGCAGTCTTGCTTGCAGCTGCTGCCGTGATATCTCTGAAATAAGGAGTTCTATATAACTCTGAATATTGTTATTCTGTTAGATTTATGCACACACCGTGAGTATTATTTTTCTGATTTCTTTTTATTGCGATACTTTGGTTCAAATCGTTGCATACGGTTGTAAAATAAATAAATAAATAAATAATAATATGTTCTTATATTTTCCTTCGTTTTGTTTGGACAAGTTTTCTTTTATGTTTGTAATTAGAGATTTGGACATTTCTCTTCGAACATTTGGTGTAACGTACAATTTTATTATAAAATTAATTATTAAACCCTAATATATCATTATATGGTGCAATAATTTGAACAATATTCTTATCTCTTAAATATTATTGGAAGAAAGTACAAATAAACTCCTCAATTCTAACCTTATGTACAAGTAAGTTCATAAACTATATTTTTGGGCAATTAAATACTTTATTTTTCAAAATGTAATATATGTCATTTATTTAATTAGAAATAATCATACATTTCTGTCAAATTCCTACCAACGGTGTTAAAATCGAATCCTTCTTTGGAAACTTTTTTTTTGGCATTATTTGTCTGGTTCATTTCTATGATTTCAACTGGCCAGTTGAAGAAATGATCCAGACCGTTATATGAAACTATTGATTCCATAAACTAATTAAGATAGAATCAAAATTGAATCGATAATTACTCAATTTCATGTTTATTTGTAATACAATAAATAAAAAAAAGTGTAGTACATATTTTCTATTAATTTGTGATATAGTGTATTAAGTTGATCGCATAGACTAATGTTATGCATGCCTTGGATGTAAATTAATTGAGTTAAGTTAAACATGCTATTGTTCAAAATTATTTAAATTATTACAGAATTCTTAAAATTATGGTTGAGCGTATTTGATTATTAATCAAGTTGAATTTGAATAAAGTTTAATAAATTTAAATACGAGTCGAACTCGAACAATTTAATATTTTAATATTTGTTTTAACAAATTATACGATTTAAAAAATTTCAACACAAAATATATTCAAGCTATTTGATATTTTTATCGAATATAATTCACCGGAACATTCAATGAATAATATTGAATTGAATATATCAAAGTAATGTGGTTAGATATTCAATGGTAAGATAGACTAATGCAAGTTCTCATACTTGACCATATTTTAATTTTATTAAGGGGATGTTTATAAATATTTATTGAAAAGATTTTATAAGACTTTATCAAAGCTCACAAAACAGTTCATACGACTCAAAAGGTGAATCATGTCTGCATAATATTAGTTATAAGAATATAATATTTTTGGGACACAGGAAATATTAAAAAATATAAAATATAAAAGTTTAATGTATTTTGGAATAATATTATGAAGCTTCTAAAAATATTCTGAATTTACTTACAAAAAAAAACACTTTTTTATTTATAAATTCCCAACATATTATAAAACATATGGATGCTTTAAAGGCGATATGATCAGTGTACTTAGGGGCAAGAGCATTGTAGAGCAAAAAGGCACAAATCTATTATTTTTTATTTTATTTTCTTATTTTTGGCGGACTCAAAGGTACAATATTATTATTATTATTATTATTATTATTATTATTATTATTATTATTATTATTATTATTATTATTATTATTATTATAACAACAATAATAATTATTATTATTTCCAATTTAAATAGTAGGGAGGTTTTTTACTTTCTTTTTTGGTTTTATTGTGCAGGGATATTTTGGCTATTACCCATGAACTCATGAAGTCTTTAATTGAATTTAACCCTTTTTTAAAAGGCATATTCTAAACACACCACCAAAATTTCTAAACACACCACATTTACTAAATACACCACACAAAATTACATTTAAAAATTTAAAATTACTAAACACACCACAAAAATACCTATAATACCCTTTAACCCTTAAAAAAAATTTGAAAAAAAAATAAAAAAAGGCAAAGGCAATTCTGCGAAACCCTACCTCTTCCCTGCGCCGAACGCGACCGAACACGACCTTCCCTGCCACCTGCGCCGAACGCGACCTTCCCTGCTAAACTCCTTCCACCGTCGAACATAATGGACGCCGAACGCGAAACTCCAGGTACTGTCGCAAATCCGAACTTCAAATTTATGTATTTTCTGTCGCAAGTCTGTATCCGTTCGGCGCTGGTTGGCCGAACAGCCTGCGAGGCGTTCGGCCAGTGTTGGCCGAACAGCCTGCGAGGCGTTCGGCCAGTGTTCGCCGAACAGCCTGCTGTTTTTTTTTTTGTAACGTATGTATGTTTACATTTTAATTTTTTTATGTTATAGTTTACGAAAGAAGAAGAAGACGGCCTACAGCATCACATAGACGATTACGGGGCTGCACAACAAGAGGCGGGTCCTTCTGAGGTGCCGGAAGAACAGGAGGAGGAATATGCCGAAATGCCTCAAGAACAAGAGAGGCAAGCCGAGCAGAACGAGATACTGACGGGCCCATTTCCTGGCGGCCCTTACGATCCATCATTATTGCGAAGCTTCAAAACACACGTAGCCGCCGACGTGTGGAATGGCAATGAGAGAGGCGTTTTAAAATGCCTCTGCCACACTTCGAAGCTTCTACGATGGGTGTATCCGGAGGATGAGACGACCCGAGTCTGGAGGTCGTATGTGAAGCGGTCCAGGCTTCACAAATTGAGCAAAATATCATACAGAGCTCCTAACCGAAACCTGATTTCTGCATTCGTCGAACATTGGCAGCCGGAGACCAACACTTTTCACTTACCATTTGGTAAGATGACGATCACATTAGATGATGTGTCGTCTTTACTCGGTCTTCCAGTGGTTGGGCAGCCAGTGCAGGTGGAAGACGATCCTTCAGAATTCTCGCCTGCACTGATACATCGATTGTTGGGTGTGTCAGTTGAGGATGCCATATTGGCCCTCAATGACAAGAGAGGGCAGTCAGTGAAGCTAGAGTGGCTTCGTAGCACATTCTCGGACAGCGTTTAGATTTCGTAGAGATGAGCTGCAGAAAAGGCAGCTCGAGCATATATACTATATATTCTTGGGTGTACCATATTTTCCGACAAAAGTGGTACTCGGATCTCAGCTGGCTATCTGAAGCTACTGGAAGACACAAGTGTCGTCCGGAAATTTGCATGGGGTGCTGCTGCCCTTGCCTATCTTTATAGGCAGTTAGGATCCGCATCAAGGGCGGGAGTCAAGCAAATTGCTGGATATCTTACATTACTGGAGGTACGTCATTCTTTGAAAATTATTTACTTTTACGTTATGTTACAATTTTTAATATGTTGTACCCTTACATTTGTATATATGTAGGCATGGATTTACGAACACTTCCCGACGAGCCCACGATCTCAATTCAATGTGGAGTACGATCCCAGATTTCCACTAGCTATGAGATGGGCACAGCACGGGCAAGGTGGACCCAACACTTTGGGCTTGCAGGCGTGCAGGGAGTGGTTGGATTCACTTCAACCACACGAAGTAAGCGTCTTTTTAATTCTTTTTTCACAAATATATGTATTTTTCAAATATATAACTTGAACAATACAATATGTAGGTCAACTGGGATCCTTATCAGCAAGTACGTGATCGATTTGAACGTCCTGAAGTGACGTTTTATCATGGCTGCATAAGGGCTCTGGACATTGTCGAACCATACCACCCCGATCGTGTGTTGAGGCAGTTCGGCCATGTCCAGCATATACCGTTGCCTCCATTGGATCCAGACTATGCAAGAAGAGGAAAAAATCCCGGTCAGTATGTACTTGCATGGGGGGTGCTTGGATCCATGTTTCTGTCCTGGGATAGCCACGTTTTATCCATCCAACGACGAGGGAGACTTACACAACCAGTATGGGAGACTGTACCAGAGTATATGGATTGGTACCATACATTCTCCCATCCACAAGTCCAAAACCCCGATCGTATATCTGCAGCACGGCATTTTCCGACTGATGCGAACCCTAGTCAATTGTGGGCTCGAAACGTTGACGCCCGGAATATTCTCGACCCACTGGTTCGCATGTGGACAACCCAGGATCCACAGTTATCGCTTGACTACGTGATGCCTAGAGTTGAGCAAGCTACAAGACTACTCCACGGTCTCACGTTGGATGAGGGGAATGATTCCGATGAGTAGAGTAGTGATTATATATGTATGACATTAAAATTTTCTAGATTTGAATGTTAAACATTACCTTTTGTAATGATCGACTTTATTCGGTGTCCAATATATTTTTAAATTATTATTTTAATGTTTGCTTGATATTCTGTTGTCCAACACTGAACATGATTTTTGCATTTGTTGAAAAAAACAGAACGTACAAAATACAGAAACCCGAAAAAATAGAAACCCGAAAAAACAGAATGTACAAAATGAAGTTTTAGGGCGTTCGGCCAGTGCTGGCCGAACATAATACAACACGTTCGGCCATCACTGGCCGAACACATAGCACTGTGTTCGGCTATGACAGGCCGAACGCGTTGTATTATGTTCAGCCAGCACTGGCCGAACGCCCTGACACTTAATTTTTTATGGATTTTGTACATTCTGTCCGAAAAAAACAGAATGTACAAAATTCATAAAAAATGAAGTATCAGGTCGTTCGGCCGACGTTGGCCGAACATGGCACAACACGTTCAGCCACCACAGACCGAACACATGATACCCTGTTCGGCCAGGGAAGGCAGAACATATAGTGCCATGTTCGGCCAACACCGGCCGAACGCCCTGACACTTCATTTTTTATGGATTTTGTACATTCTGTCCGAAAAAAACAGAATGTACAGAATCCATAAAAAATGAAGTATCAGGGCGTTCGGCCGGTGTTGGCCGAACATGGCACAACACGTTTGGCCACCACAGACCGAACAAATAATACCCTGTTCGGCCAGAGAAGGCCGAACGTGTTGTGTTATGTTCGGCCAACACTGGCCGAACGCCCTGAAACTTCATTTTTTATGGATTTTGTACATTCTGTTTTTTTCGGACATAATAACAATATTGAAGTTTGCGATTTCAATAATTTCATGTGCGTATGAATTGCGAATAACTTTGCAAATAATATTCAACACTTTAAACAAAAAGTACATATCAGTCATTTCGTAAACAAATGGCATTATACATTTGAAATCGTCTTTTGTAGAATATCTCCCATCCAGCAGCACATGCACTACGATGTTCATGCCATGCTTGCAGAACAGGAGGCAACGGGCATCCAGTGCATAATGAGACCTGCCACAATGCACGTATAAGAAAAATTACTTTGAAAAATTGTAAATCATAAGAAAATGTAATAATTAGAAAATAATTTTACCGCGCAAAAATGCGTGCTTTGATCTACCAAAGCTATGCAAATAAGTTTCGGATCTTCTGGGTTTGCAGTCCTCAGGGGAAGGAAAGTATAGTTTGCAATGGGTGTTAGCACGACAAGTGCTATGTTGTAGATAGTTGCAATCATGTGTCCCATGTCAGGGATATCTAGCCAGTGTCGTCTATGAGCTCTCTCCTCAAAACAGTGTAATGCATCTTCAACTTCCCCAACACGTCCATGTTCTTTGAATATGGGTGCATACATTTCTCCAAAATGTTGTAATTCATGGATCAAGTCACAACGAACTCTAGACCACGAATCTTCCCCATAGTTCATTAACTCAACAATTGCACGAAATCCACAATGTCCGTCTCCTCTAACATTCTTAGTCCCACAAACATATGGCCGAAAGATAGGTGGAATATCTTCAAAAAATTCAATATCCTTGTCTATGGTAAGAACATTACATGCACGTCGAACCACCTGGATATCATATAGTTATCATTGATTAGGAGGGCAAAGAAAAGAAAAAAAACACAAATTTTGTAATACTTCGAAATTACCTTTTGTTTTTCTCGTCGAGTGAAACTAAACATAGCACTGGATGCATTTTCTCCGTTTATGAAAATCGGATCTTCCCCTGGCGAACAACTGTCGTTGATGGATTGAACATACTCAAAAGCACTTGGATCTCTTTTTGTGGAGTTGTTCTTTTTTGCTTTTGTTTTGGCAGGACGTCCGCGTGTACGTAGTTGGACTTGTGGTTCAATGAGGGATGATGTAGTTGGGTGTGTAAACTCTCTTAACCTCTTCAACATTAACAACTTCTGTGATTCATCATGTGCACCTTCAAATTGATTGACAATTTCATCAAGTGTCTTCTTGAAAGAATTTTTTATGTCATCCGAAATGTTTTTATTGACTTCATCCACAGGTTCCATATCAAGCTTTCTCCAAAATCTGTCAACTCTATCTAGTGGGATAGGCATATTCCCCGGAACATATTCAGATAGCTCATGCGCACATGGAAGACCACAAGTTTTTCGCAAAATACACCCACATAATAAAGGATCGATGCCATTTTCTCCAATACCAACCATTTCATCCAAAATCATATCCAAAGCAGAGATAGAAACCATACCCCTTAACATTCTGAATACAGGAGATGAGTACCTATATTGGACTATGTTGATGCTCTTCTCGAACGAACTTTTGATTGCATTATGCGATGTTTCGAGAAGGATGAAAATTTTTTCCCAACATGTTTCAAAATTGCCTGTGCTCGATTGAAGTTGTTTTTTCAACTTTGCATGATGGCCCTCCGCCCTATATGGAGAAAAAAAACATTAATGATCATATAACATATATAACAATATATAGAAATAAAAAAACAATATAACATATAAATGATGAATGATTATTTAATACCTATTTGTTGTGGTATTTTCGAAATGCATCAACTTGTTTACCCAACAAGAAACAAATCGCTCCTTATATCCACTTATCCAATTGTCCAAAATATATTTCACAGCCTCTTTTTTATAGGAAAAATCATTCTGAAACCGCTGCAGCAACTCTTCGAACATGTGCTCTGACTCGGCAAAAATCAACGAATTCCAGTTGCAATAAAACGAATTCCATTGTTCCTTTGTACTAAAGTATTTCTTGCATTTATGCATTACATTTATGTTGATGTGCAACCGACATAGCAAATGATGAGAACTAGGAAAAGTTATCTCGATTGCATTAATCAGTGCAAGTTCTCGGTCGGTTACAACTATTTTGAGTAGGCTGGATTGGTCCATCAAATCTTTAAGGACATTGCATGCCCATAAGTAAGTATCCTCCTTCTCGCATTTTAGATAGGCACATGCAACTGAAAATGTCATGTTTGTGGAAGTCACCCCGACAATTTCTAAAAACGGTAGTTTGTACCGGTTTGTTTTGTATGTACAATCCATTAACAAGACATTTGGAAAGGTCCGCAACAACTTCACACTTGTCAGATGAGCCCAAAACATATCTCTCACAGCATCTGTTTGCTCACACCGCCTAGTATGGAAGAAAAAATCTTTCTCCTTAAGTTTACCCATGAGATATTGCAGTTGTGACCTGCCACAGTGTTTGACTAGTTTGTTCTTCTGTCGAATATTGTAGATAGTCTTTATCGTGGATTTATTTTCTGTATACCTCTTCTGCAACGTAAACAATATGTCCCTAGGACGGCTATTACCCGTAGATAGATCAGACACCAATTTCACCTCATCTGTAGTTAAACGACCAACATAAGAGTGACCCTCTAAATATCTTGCCATCTCATGATTATGCGAACCACAAATAACCTCCAAGGCCCATGCATCAGTCTCTTTATAATATGTTCCTTTTAGACGAAATGGACAATCGCATTTCTTGGTTCCGCGACGACGATTCTCAATTGTTTTATTCTCTACCTCTTCCAATTCTCTTCCACATTCATTTGTTTCTTGATTTTCATTTTTCTCTTTGCTCTTTTTTTTTTTCGGTGGACGATATTTACCCCCTCGTTCGCAACCTAACCACAAACGAGGTCGTCTGCATTCATCTCCAATTTCTGACCTCATCACAACCACTACCATGCCTAATGGGATAGCCTTTTCACGGACCCAAGAAATCAAATTTTCTCGTGATTCGAACAAATCCATTGTATTAAACACATCTTGATAATCAACAACCACCTCGTTGTTATCTGAAATAAAAGCACTTGTTCTTGATGTCTCCTGAAAATTAAATTAAATGAATCAGAAAACAACAAAAAAAAGTACAAGACAATTCGTGTTCGGCCTAGAACAGCCGAACATGCGTTCGGCCTGTATCAGCCGAACACAACACGAAGTGTTCGGCCTTCAGACGCCGAACACAACACGAAGTGTTCGGCCTTCAGACGCCGAACGTTACATTAAGTGTTCGGCCAGTATTGGCCGAACGTTTCTGCTTACGTTCGGCTGATACAGGCCGAACACACCCGAAATTTCTGCTACGCGATGCAGATTTCGGTTGACAGAAAATTAATGTATAATGCACAATGTAGTACAATAAAATATTTGAAAAACTTACCGATTTTATATATAATTGTTGATTGTCCATGAATATAAGAAAAAAATATGGTGAATAAATTAATTTTTTTATTTGAAATTTTTAGGGTTTGAGAGAGGAGAAGGGTTTGAAGGGGAAGAGAAGGGGGAAGTTGGGTGAACTTCTATTGCCAATTTTTTTTTTTATTTGATTACTTTCTTGTAAACCCATGATCTCTATTTAGTGAATTGCGAGTAGCACAAAGAAGTAGTACATAACCACATATGACACACACACATCATCTATTCTGCATTAGGCATATGCGTTAAATCATAGAAATATAAACGGGCACCAATCTAGTCACTCTGGTTAGCCCCTACCGAAGGCTTGGGAACTAATTTGTGGAGATCTTGTGCCTTCCTTGTATCAATTTGATTTCTTGCTAAAGCTTCTGTACCATTTGATTCTTGGTGTCTTTGACCTGCTAATGCCATTGCTCTGTCTTTCGTCGTGTCAAATTTTCTGCTACTTTAATTCAAGCACCTGTGGGTTGACTATCGTACTGATTTAACACCATTACATAATTAAGAGACTTATTTTGTCCTTACGACTTACCCTTGTAACAATTGGTGATATTATTTTTCGGTCTTGATAAAGGAGTTGAATTAGACTGCCAGTGGTTTGAATTTGACAATATTTTGCTCTTTTAGAAAGCTATATAATTATATATAATTTCCAAAGATTATGTTACATGTTAACTTAATTTTAAGGAACGTATAGTTAAGAGTAAACCAGGTTTCCTTCAACACGTAATTATTTATTAATTTTGTTGCGTGGTTAGATAATTAAGAGTCTGTCAATTATTAATAAGTTAACTATGTTGAAAGTCCAATATGGAAAGATTACGCCGAATGTGAAAAAATTGGTGCAGACAAGACTTATAATACATATGTTGTAATATTTAAAATTAGGCTTATAATTAATTTAGTTAAAGAAAGCAGCAGAAGCTTCTCTTGAGAATGGGTCAATCTGTACATATAAATATGTGTGTGTGTGTGTAACTTCCTTCAGTCATTCATTCTTCACTCATCTATTCAAATTAACTTCTGAGATGGCTCTCTCTAAGTTTCAATCTTTCGTGGCGATTTTGGTGCTTTTGGTGCCCATAGCAGCCAAGGGAGATATTGATATTCCTCCTGGTCTTGGAGATATTGATATTCCTCCTGCTCTTTCTCCAATTTTTGGTACGCTGCTCATCTCCATCTTCTCTTTCAAAGTTTTGCTGATATTACTCTCTTCGTCTCAAAATGAGAATTATTTGGAAATAATCAATTTTTTCAGTTATTAGACGATATTTTATCTTGTAACAATGATATTTTTCGTTGAATATGATTGAAAAAATTAAATTAACAAATAAATGAAGGAAGTTAGTGAAAGTTGATGACTTATAACAAGTTTATTTTTATTTGATAGATCGAAAATAAATTATTTTATTACTTTTTTGGGAATGGAATGTGTGTGTGTGTATTGTCACTGAATAGCTTTCTAGTGCATATTTTCTTTTGCTGCTAAATATATAGAGAATACAGTATTATTGTTAATTAAAGTGATGTCGTTTCATGATGATACCAGATGATTTATGTAACAAGGTGGCATGTGGAAAGGGAAGTTGCCAGATTGCACCAGGTTCCCCTCTCAACTTCAAGTGCGAATGCGACGATGGCTGGAAGCGCACCCTCCATGATGACGACGACAACCTTCAATTCCTTCCCTGCATCATCCCCAACTGTCCCTCTCTCTCTCTCTCTCTCTCTCTCTCTCTCTCACACACACACACACACATTAGGGGTTAGTTCTCCTTTACTGATTGCATTCTATAATATGCAGGCTCAGTCGATTACTCGTGCATGCCGTCCGCCCCTCCGCTTCCGTCGCTGGTTCCACCTCCGCTCAACTTATCCTTCTTCGATCGTAATTTTCTATTTTATTTTAAAAAATTCCTAAATTAAATACACAAACATCATAACTAGAACGCTTATACTTCCCAAAATCAGTCTGAAATTAACAATTTGTTGATTTGTAGCTTGCAATTGGATCTACTGTGGAGAGGGAACATGCACGACGAATACAACACAAACTCGCACTCATACGTGTCAATGCAACGCCGGCTACTCCAATCTCCTCAATATCTCTGCCCTTCCCTGCTACAAAGACTGTATGATCTTTTTCATCCTTTTTTTATTCATTATTTAAATTAATTCACCCATATATATATATAAAAAAAAGCATATTTATATATATCTTATGATTTTTTTTATCAAGTGTAAAATATCAATATTTATAAAAAAAATTCTTACAATAATGAAAATATTAGGCGCCACTGGATCGGATTCGTGTAAAAAGCTTGGAATAAAGGTTGCTAGTTCTACTTCAAATCCATCTACAACCGAGTCTGCAAGTGATACTAACCAAGGTAATTACATACAAGGTTCTTTGTTTAGTTTTTATATATTAAGTCACAGGATTATGGGCATTGGCTGCACAATATATTTAAATATAAACTATTACTTATTATTTAAAATATATTATTTTTAATTATTTTATAATTAAATAAATAATATTTTAAACTGTATTGCATGTGTGATCAATGTACAAGAAATTCACTCCTTTTAAATATATATCAATATAAGATTAGACGAACTTGTGCATCGGTAATTTGAATTCAAAGCTCAAAATTTGAGTCTTCTCCTATGTGTTTATATATATATATATATATATTTATATACTTTTGCTTCTTACTCTATCCCTGCACTATTATTATTATTATTATTATTATTATTATTATTATTATTATTATTATTATTATTATTATTATTATTATTATTATTATTAAATTGAAATATTTAACTGAGATGACTAGTATAACCTTAGTATTTGTACTCATGTGCAGCTATATCATTCTCTCTGGGGAAGTTCAACTTGATGGCAGTCTTGCTTGCAGCTGCTGCCGTGATATCTCTGAAATAAGGAGTTCTATATAACTCTGAATATTGTTATTCTCTTAGATTTATGCACACACCGTGAGTATTATTTTTCTGATTTCTTTTTATTGCGATACTTTGGTTCAGATCGTTGCATACGGTTGTAAAATATATAAATAAATAAATAAATAATATGTTCTTATATTTTCCTTCGTTTTGTTTGGACAAGTTTTCTTTTATGTTTGTAATTAGAGATTTGGACATTTCTCTTCAAACATTTGGTGTAACGTACAATTTTATTATAAAATTAATTATTAAACCCTAATGTATCATTATATGGTGCAATAATTTGAACAATATTCTTATCTCTTAAATATTATTGGAATAAAGTACAAATAAACTCCTCAATTCTAACATTATGTACAAGTAAGTTCATAAACTAAATTTTTGGGCAATTAAATACTTTATTTTTCAAAATGTAATATATGTCATTTATTTAATTAGAAATAATCATACATTTCTGTCAAATTCCTACCAACGGTGTTAAAATCGAATCCTTCTTTGGAAACTTTTTTTTTTGGCATTATTTGTCTGGTTCATTTCTATGATTTCAACTGGCCAGTTGAAAAAATGATCCAGACCGTTATATGAAACTATTGATTCCATAAATTGATTAAGATAGAATCAAAATTGAATCGATAATTACTCAATTACATGTTTATTTGTAATACAATAAATAAAAAAAAGTGTAGTACATATTTTCTGTTAATTTGTGATATAGTGTATTAAGTTGATCGCATCGACTGATGTTATGCATGCCTCGGATGTAAATTAATTGAGTCAAGTTAAACATACTATTGTTCAAAATTATTTAAATTATTACAAAATTCTTAAAATTATGGTTGAGCGTGTTTGATTATTAATTAAGTTGAACTTGAATAAAGTTTAATAAATTCAAATACGAGTTGAACTCGAACAATTTAATATTTTAATATTTGTTTTAACAAATTATACGATTTAAAAAATATCAACACAAAATATATTCAAAGCTATTTGATATTTTTATGGAATATAATTCACCGGAATATTCAATGAATAATATTGAATTGAATATATCAAAGTAACGTGGTTAGATATTCAATGGTAAGATAGACTAATGCAAAGATTTTATAAGACTTTATCAAAGCTCACAAAACAGTTCATACGACTCAAAAGGTGAATCATGTTTGCATAATATTAGTTATAAGAATATAATATTTTTGGGACACAGGAAATATTAAAAAATATAAAATATAAAAGTTTAATGTATTTTGGAATAATATTATGAAGCTTTTAAAAATATTCTGAATTTACTTACAAAAAAAACACTTTTTTATTTATAAATTCCCAACATATTATAAAACATATGAGATGCTTTAAAGGCTATGTGATCAGTGTACTTAGGGGCAAGAGCATTGTAGAGCAAAAAGGCACAAATCTGTTATTTTTTATTTTATTTTCTTATTTTTGGCGGACTCAAAGCTACATTATTATTATTATTATTATTATTATAACAACAATAATAATTATTATTATTATTTCCAATTTAAATAGTAGGGAGGTTTTTTACTTTCTTTTTTGGTTTTATTGTGCAGGGATTTTTCGGCTATTACCCATGAACTCATGAAGTCTTTAATTGAATTTAACCCTTTTTTAAAATACAGTCTTTCTCGCACCACCATCTGAATCCTAGCCATCGCCACAGAGTCCACGGCTGCTTTCAACCGTCTCCGTAGGCGGCGCTTCCACCTCTGTCCCAGAGGAGGAGAGGAAGCTGGAAGCGAGACACACAAGGGACTAAAGATTGTTCAACAATCTTAATAATGAAGGTAGTTACAATACGACGCCGTTTGTACCATTTGTCTTTGCTCAACGCTCCTGTCGCGTTACTTTTGATCTCACTGTCCATTTTGCCAACTGCCCAAGTTTTCTTCATTTTCCTTTTGTTTCTGGATATAATTTAATTCACCATAACTTTTAGTGCAATTCAAAATGGATGCGTTAATTTGTTTACCAAAATCCAATTTTCTTAGATGTTATGTAACTGAGCAAAGAAATTTGTTTAAACCCTTGCGGGACTGCAATTTGAAGCCAATCTATCTTGTTCCGGTCTGTTTCCAATATATTTGTCGAACACTTTTCTATTTCAGCATAAACCACTGAGTCAGTGAGATCCGAACGTGCCTTCCATTTGTCTACTCTCCCAAAGGATTGGAATTAGCGACTGGAAATCGATGATCCTGTTGCAGTCGCCCTGCAGATATCTCCTGCAAGTCTTGTCCACTCGGGTTGAAAAGTAAGACTCAATCTAATTGCTTCGTCTTTCATCTTAGCATTTATGCCAGGTTCTGTTTATCGTGTGTGTGCCATCTGTTGTGTTCAAAATTAATTGATCGCATTTTGTTGGCTATAGTAATGTTATATTGGTTACTTTGGTTTACATAGAATCATATGAACGTCTCTAAAGACCGTTGATCTTCATTTGATCTGCAACAGAAAGAACGTTATCTGTATGAGCTATTGTCAGGGTCCTTTTTAGTTGTGGCAAGGTGCGAATGGGTAGTTGGGTGAACTTCTATTGCTTTGATTACTTTCTAGTAAACCTATGATCTCTATTTAGTGAATTGCGAGTAGCACAAAGAAGTAGTACATAACCACATATGACACACACACTACATCTATTCTGCATTAGGCATATGCGTTAAGTCATAGAAATATAAACGGGCACCAATCTAGTCACTCTGGTTAGCCCCTACCAAAGGCTTGGGAACAAATTTGTGGAGATCTTGTGCCTACCTTGTATCAATTTGATTTCTTGCTAAAGCTTCTGTACCATTTGATTCTTGGTGTCTTTGACCTGCTAATGCCATTGCTCTGTCTTTCGTCGTGTCAAATTTTCTGCTACTTTAATTCAAACACCTGTGGGTTGACTATTGTACAGATTTAACACCATTACATAATTAAGAGACTTATTTTGTCCTTACGACTTACCCTTGTAACAATTGGTGATATTATTTTTCAGTCTTGATAAAGGAGTTGAATTAGACTGCCAGTGGTTTGAATTTGACGATGTCCGCTATCATATTCAGGTATGCATAAATTACTGGATATCTTATGAGATTGTTGTCATTTAAAAAGTTACTGATACCGTTTGGACAATATTTTTCTCTTTTAGAAAGCTATATAATTATATATAATTTCCAAAGATTATGTTACATGTTAACTTCTAGAAAGCACACTATCGGGCCATAGGTTTTCCGCACTTGAATCCCTAATTTGTTTCTGTAGGCAACTGTGAAGAATCCAAATCTCCTTCTACTGTCATTATCACTACCTGCGCCACCTCCAGAAACTGTTTTTTTTGGAGGACTTCCTCAAGGAGCTATAGAAGCAATCAAAGCAGCATATGGTGTGGTTTTACAAATTCTTGATCCCCCAAGGGATGGTTTTAATCTCACAGTGAAACTGAACCTGTCCAAACTTCCTCCAGATGAAGGTTCAGTGAGTTTCTTTTTTGAGGTCATTCATTATGAGTTTTCCATGGTGATGCTAATCTTCTGAAACCTGTTGTCAAAAAACGTGGAGATGTTTTCCTTTACTTATCTGGCCTTTGGTCTGGGAGCCTGACTTTAACAGTTTTTGTAGCTTGTACGGGCAACATATGATGCGTTCTATGCCCCATTGTTTTTTTGGTTAATCAGAGGCATGCATTCACAGCTAATTAAATCATGAAATATGGACGTTAAATTTTTTTAGTTGATTTCAATGTGATTTCAAAATCTTAAATTTCAAGCACATTAATATGGTTCCTCCTAAAAGAGCAAATTGTTGGTCTTAATTCAAGGGAACTGGAGATCCATAAGATATACAAGGTGTGAGTTGTGTTATAGTTAAGCTATACAATATCTGGGATTGGTTATCTGAATCTAAGTCCATGAATGGTATTCCATTAATTTAATTCATATAAACTAGACAGAGTAATGTCCTATGATTATTTGGGATTGGTTAGCATAATCCTCCTTCGCTGAAATTCTTCTTCAAGCTATTCCTCAGAAATTAACCCATAAAGGTGCAGATACTATTGATTTACTACCACGGTTCATTTTAGATGAACTTTACAATGCTATAATTATGAGACAGCAGAACCGAAAACATAGATATGAAGGGTGAGCAACAAAAAAAAGTCTTTGGAAGGAAAATTCTTCTAATATATGCTTTGAAGAAAAGAAGTTTCAAAACGTGGAGCTTAATTTCTTATATAGAATTGATCCCTCTACTTATAGTCAATGAGAATGGTCAAATGGTACAACCAACTAAGCCTTTATTCACGATGTGGGTCAGCTTTATGATTCACTTCTTGCCATGGTGAACAGTAGCGGTGGCACTAGTTCTATGACAATTATTAAAGTTGATTTATTTATATTATGCATGCCAAGAACACTGCATGGTTCTGATGAAGTTGTTTTAGTATCTGTTAAATTCTCTCTATGTGTGCGCGCACATGCTCGTGCCTGTACCATTTCTGTATCTTTCTGATTAAGGTTGTTTGTTCTTGAATTTTGACGACTGTATTGGTTTATCATGTATTGACTGTAGCCATCTTCTGCTGTGCCTTTGGAAATGTAACTCTTTGCATCTAGTACTGGTGTTCATGTTTTCTCTTATCCTGTATTTGTACATTGGGTTTTGTCTGATATCTCTGGTTGATTTTCTGTAGAGCATAAGCAAGCACTCCTGGTAAAGATTGCTTCTATAAGAGAAGTGGTACAGGGCGCACCATTGAGAGCAATTTTGAAACAACTAGTCTCGAGGGGTGTTAAGTCTGATTGGAACAAGATTGTTCCCCTTGTGCATCGGCCAAACGAGTCATTTTTTGTTATTCCTCGGGTAATTTTATAAACATTTACTGAGTTCATTATTTTTGCTTGGTCAAAAGATCATTTATGAAGATTATTAGTTTCAGCAACAAATTTTAGTTTGTGCTTAACTATCACTTATGTTTGTATGATATCTTGTTATAGCTGTGAAACAACTACATTCCTCTTCAGTCTTCCTCTATGCAAACTGTAGCCACTACTTAAAACATTTAAACTAATCAGTATTGATTAGCATGGAGGCACTTCCACCTTGTGTACTATTTGTGTGCTTAAAATTTAAGTGAACTTAGTGTATCTTACTCCTATGGGTCCTGAGCAGAATGTGATTTTGGTTTCAGGGAGACAAGGTGACTGTGATTTTCCCAATGCGATTCAAAGATTCCATAGATACTGTTCTCGCTACTTCTTTCCTTCAGGTACATGGTTTGAATTGCTGGGTAGATTCTTTCATTTCCCCCCTCCCCATTTGTCCTTTTATTTCTTTTCTCTCTGTTTGCTCTCCCTTCAGCCTCTGCAGGGGTTAATAATAGGAAGAAAGCTAGCAACATGCAATAGTACTATTTGACATTGACATTAACCTTGAATTTTTATACCCCCACCCCCCACCCCCCATTGGTAAGGCTATGCTTCTGTTCTACTTCGCTGCTATATGTTGAAGGCACAAATACATACAAATCTTATGATTTCATTTTCATAATAATCAATTTTCATGCTTTGAAGTGTTCTCATTTTGGATGCCACTATGGTTTGATTTAGCGTTCGCATTTTGGATGGCCGGTTCTTTGTAAAGATACTTGCAGGTTGAAAGTAGTGATGTTGCTTCTGCTGGAATATATAATATCCTTGTGATCCTTATTATGTTGCATATTTATATTAACAACTGTTTTTCCGATGACTATTAAACAATATTTCTTTCATAGCTACTTTAGTGAATGAAGTTCTAATCAGTCTTCTATTATTTGGCCAACCGTTTAGGAATTTATGGAAGCAAGGCGAACTGCTGGACTTAACAATGCCCCTCCTTGTTTGTGGTCTTCTTCTCCCCCTCAAGAATTGGAAGGAGCTCCTGATGAAGCATTATCAGCAAATGCTGGATTCGTCAGCTTTGGTAATGCCTGAATCCTAATTTGATATTGTATTGTACTTTTATTTGTTTATGATGTACTCATATGTACCTGATAAACAGTAATTTTCCCTCGCCATGTGGACGGCAGAAAGCTGGACAGGACTGTTTGGAGTTTATCAACATTTCATGCTTATGTCAGTTATCATGTCAAGGTGAGAACCTGTGCACCCCAAAAGTTTTAATCACCAATTCTCATCTAATTTATAAATTGGTTGCTATCAACTATTCTCCGACTAGGAGGAGACTAAATTTTCTCTTGCTAGCATACTGGATAAAAAAGTAGTCTTAGATGGTAAATCAAGAAATAATCCAGAGGCTGAGTTTGAACTTTCAAGCCAGAAACTCGAAAAAATAGTTTACTAGGCCGTAAATGAAGCAGGGACAGCATGCAGGATGATGAAAAATAATTATCGTTTTGTGGATAAATTTAGATCTGGAGTTCTCTGGTATGAAAGCTCGATCTTAGATGGAAAAGGATATTACCATGATAGTGTAAAGTGTAAACAACAATGAAGAATGTACGAGGATAATCGTGGTGTGAAAGAAAACAGCAAAACAGTGAGAATGTTTAGGTAGCGTTTGGGTGTTGTAGAAGAATTTTAAATAAGCATATTGTAAAACATGATATATTAGGAAGAAAATGCATAGGGAAATATGAATGTCTGGTTGTGTTTTGGAAGAGGAATTTGGAACAAAATATATTCAGGGGTAATAAACAAACATGTCCTGAAAATATGAAATGTTGGGATTGAGCAGTGTAAGTACTATAACTGCTATAAGTAGTAATTTTTCTCCCCTCTTTTCTCACTTTCTCCTGTTCATTTGAGTGCTTATGGTTAACTTATGAAAAGTGTTTCTTAAGGTAATGAAACCAGGGAAGAAAGACAACACAGTGATTAAATCTTATCCTGGCTCTGACAATTTTTTGAGAATTTAGACAGAAGAGAAGACTGACAAAAGAAAGGAATTTAATGCATAAGAAGTCCAGAAAATTAATCAAGGTACCAAACCAAATTGAAAGAGCTGTCTTTTAAAAAAAGCAAATTGCATGAGCTGAAGTCAGTCTTGCCAATCTGATTTTATTGCACCACAGTTAGGGACATAATTTTAGCATCCACAGCTTCCCCCCAACCCCCCACGCACCCAAAAAAAAAAAAAAAAGTAGAGAGAGAGAGAGAGAGAGAGAAATTGTGAAAGAAAGAAAGAAACCCATCTCCAATAGCCAGCATTGGCAGTGTAATCTTCCTGCCTATCCCCCTTTCAGCGAAAATTCTCTTTGTAATGAGATAATTCTCACGCTAATCAGGACCAAATTATACAACTCAATATAGGCTTCTGAATAAGACTCCCAATGAGATCCAAATTCTAGTTCTTTTGTTTAACAACCCCCCTGTATCTATGCTGTAAGGTATTATTTTTACTTACTCTGTTTGAATGGTGTTGGATTTGATTCCAATATTGTAGGACACACTTGAACTTCAAAATTATCCATGTAGATTGCATATTTTATATCTAATTTGTTTAAGTGGGTTATTGATATTAAAACTTCAGGGCACAGAATTTCTTTCGTCAGTAAACATTATTTTCAATTCACTTGCTGTCTCTTTCAGATATATTGGTTAACGTTTTTGTTTTATGTCTAGAACACCGGAAACACACAAGGATAACAAACCTAAACTAGATTGGACATTCCCTATGCTGGTATAGATCCAGTAACCATTTTTATTACTCCTCCGCAGATAGGTTGGTATCGTAAGTCGTAACAAAATAAATTTTCTATGGGGATTAAGCAAGGCTAGTAGCTAAGAGGAATTGTGAGCGACCAAAGAACCTCCTTATGAGGGTGGCCATGACTTGTCCATCGGATGAACAAGAGATTTGTTTGTTCCTTCTCGTTTTCCCCCTTTTTTTTTTTTTTTTTTGTGTTCTTCTCCCCTTTGGAATTTAATAGCTGGACCTGACAACATGTATAAGGGAATTACACTCTTAAAGGGCACTTTGAAATCATAGCAACTTTTTTTCACTTGGTTTACCCCCCAAGAATAAATTTTGAACAGGAGTTCTTCCTAATTTGTCTCACGATCTCAATGCTTCATGTTTGAGCAGTGTTCAGAAGGTTTCATGCACACCAGGATGAGACGTCGTGTGGAGTCACTGATAGAGGTGAATGATGCTTTTTGGCTTCTTTGCATGTTGTGCTATTATGAATTCTTTCTCAATTGGGCTTTGCATTTGGAATTTTGCTTGTCTAACCATTATCATCTGAGGATTTTCTAGTCTTTACTTAAATAAGTAAGATATGAGAATCAAGCATGGGAAATTCTTTTTGGATAAGTGGAATAAAGACGGTTTCCATTTTCTGTGAGAGTGCTGATGATCATTTAAAGCAGTTCCTCTTTTCAAGGTTCAATACCCTTGTATGGTATTTCGTCTGTCCAAAAACCAACCAAAAGCTTCTAGAAAAGAAGGCTTAAAAGCACGTACATAGGAGCAATTCAGCTAATGTTTAACTCTTCAGAATTGTTATTCACAACCATAACAATGCCTTAAATTACCTGCAGACAATTTTTTAACTGAAGCATTTTGTTTTGCAACTTATGACTTGTGTAAAATCCATGTAGGAATGAGAATTGTGGTTTCCTGATGAAAATATGTGAGTGTAACACAGAAACACAGTTTGATAGAAAAGTTTTTTTGGAACCTGGTACCATCAATTTTATGAATCATGCTGAAAGTGAACTTTGGTTGGCTAGAGCTAGAGAGAGGTGCATATATAAACTGTTTACTGTTTTCAGCCTAATATAAAAGTGCACTAAATATTTAACTTGTAATAAAGGAACCTTTCACTACCTCCACATAATCGGCATGTGTAGGTCCTAGAAGTTAATGATGTTCTGTTTGGTTCCATCATTGTAGCTTGTCAGTAGATTATGTTCCCAGTTTGATATTCACAGCGCTCTCTGCTAGATCTTTGATGCTTTTCATTGGAATAAGTTCTCATGTTGAATAAATAGTATATAGTGAAGTTATTGTTGTTCCTGAGAATAGATATAATTGTTGATTGTCAATCCCCATCCACAACCTGAGTTCAATGAACTAAAAAGCGGGGGTATAAAAATCCGAAGCGTATTTAAACAAAATAAGCTATTTGACTTTCAACTTGTCAGATTTATTGAATATGCTGTAACTGAATGAAGTTTTGAAATTTAGTTGTGATTGTTTGTGATGATTGAAAAATTGAAATCAATCTAAAGCATGATTAGGCATATTTGACCACATTATTTGGCTTCGCTGCCTTGGTTTTTCTACTCAAAAAGTTTCATGTGGCGTGGTTTAGCCCTGATGATCATTGTTTATTGGCCTGATTGCGTGATGAGTATTGCAATAACACCCACTAGAAAAGATTCTTATCATCTGGCAGGTAACAATGTGCTAGTTGATCACCAGAAACACTGCACATGTTTTATAAATCAAGCAAAAATGGGTCTTGCATTTTCTTATCTTTATAAGGTTGTTGCTTGATGATATTTTTCTGTCATTTCTTCTTTTTTACTCTACTATGAAACGGAGAAATATTCTTTGGTATGGCTGAAAAAGATGTTGAAAATGTTGCTTCTTTAATAATTTGTACCTTAATATACCCCCTTTCCTTCCTAACTTTAGACCTGGAAAAGTAACATGAGTCTTTCTTTGTACCTTAGGCTCTAGATCGTGCCAAACCAGATTCTGAGAATGTGAAGAAGACTGCCCAAAATAGATCCTTTAAACGATTGGTATGATATTTGGACACATATATAATCTAGCCTTATATTCTTTTCTTCTGGCTGTGCTCAGTTTTGAACTTGTTTTTCGTTATCCTTTACGCAGAGTATCAAGGATAGTCGAGGTAGTTTCAATTAGAAATGAGATAATTTCAAAGGAATTTCATGGAGCAAAGACCATTTCAACTCATGATAATTTGTTCAAGGGATGATGTAGCACCTGTTGTTTGTGTATCATAGTAATTTTGCTTTTGATTTATTGTTAAAAACCTCTCTTGCTTGGGATGATTAGGTTCGTTCCTTCCCCTGTAAATTCACTTCCCTTCAGGGTGATTTTGTAGAAGTTCTCTAGGTGGCATCTAATTATATTTGGGTGTCAATAGGCACTTGTAGACTGTTTGCACCCGCCCCTTTTATCAGCCCCAAATGATATATATATTCTTTTCAAGCTTTTAGCATGTTTTTTGTTGTTGTACTTGTATGTCTTTTGTTGTTTGCAATTGGGTTGTCCATATGATGTAATTCAGATTGTCTGAAACAGCTATGGTGACAATGATGTCTGAACATTTTCACGATTGATTTGCATTATGGTGAAAAGAACATCTTGAGATTTTAGGCTTTATGCGCTCGTTTTCCCTAGGAAAAATGCATTTTAAGCCTGCCCAAGTTCTATGTTTTGTTCTATTTAGCTTTCGTACTTTTATTTTGTTGCATTGAACCCTTGAGTTTTATATGTTCACTTAGTATTGACTTAGGAAAAAGAGATCCTGCTATTAAGGATGTAAGTGGTATTAGTATTGGTTGCGTCATTTTTGGGCAAATAAATGTTTGTTGGAGTTAAATATGCAATATTCATGACCTTTGTTGTTATTAATATTATTATTATTTCTTTTATACAAATGATTTGCAATAAATAACATTCTTTTGAATAAATGTTATTATGACTTGGTATAAAATTTGAAATCAGTATTTGAACAAATCTTGGTTCACCTCTTATCGAATTTTTGCAAAAGCAAAGGAGGAAGAACAAACAACAACAACAACAATAATAATATCGAAAACAAATAATTCTTTCGAAATCCTCCAAATCATGAAAGTGCACCCGAGAGAATAAGCTGTTTATTTATTATTATTTATGCTCTCACTAAAGCACACAACTATTATAAATTAAAATTGTTATATGATCACTCTGGAGGACAACACTGTAAGGTTTCAATATATATTATAAATATAGTTTTTTATTTCATTCATTTTATGCTAAGGAACAGTACTTGTCCTTGCATAGAGGTCAATACTACCTATTTGAAACCGTGATGTTGATTTCACATCTCTTACTGCGAGAAACCTAAACCTGCAATATCATGGTTTACGAGGATCAGTTAAGAACATGGTACCATTGAAATGCAAGCTTCCAAGCTAACATTTTACCTGAAGGCATTTGCTGAAAATGATTCTGATTCGACCTTGAATGTTTTTCGCTGGAATCGTTTGTCAAACTTCTGGGAGGTTTTTGTATCCAAAATGCGCCAACTGGATCCTCCATCTTCACTTCCTTCAAGGATCCTATGAGTATAATTGGACTTACCAATCAATTTCATATCAAAGAAAGTTGACACACATAAAAATCAAGCCAACACAATACAAGAAGCCTAGAGAGAGCTGCGAATCAATGTAGTCTAAAGCTCCAATGAGTAAGAAACAATGCCATATTCCAGAAAACTTATATGCATCGTTACCAATGTATGTGCAGTATCAGTAGTATATGCATAAGCATAGTATATTGCATTTAGAAACTATGTAGAACAGTCCAGATAAGCCTATATTAGAGAAAGTGCAAGCAACCTTGCATATAAAAGAAAAATATAAATCGACAATACAATATATATATATATATATGTGTGTGTGTGTGTTCTCATGGAAAAATTTCTCTAAATGACCTCCTGAACAGCATCTCTCAGTTTTAGTATATTCTCGTCTAGAAAATGGAAGGCAACGGAAATGAAGCCCAAATTGGTGAAACCTCAGACATGTGGATCTCGAGTAGTTACAGAAAATATTTCGGTTGATAAACATTCAACATTTTAGAAATACCATACCAGTCCATTGGATCTCTCTCTGGAGCATCATTGGCTGACATTAATTCATAAGCCACTAGCTCATGCATCTGGTTATCTGATACCTTATAAATGATCCAACAGCCTACAACACCGAAGTTATTGTTACATGATGCATAAAGGTTGAGGCAAGAAGTAAATTTAAAGAAGGTTACGGAGTTTTGGATAAGTTAATTTGCAGAAGTTGGTTTCATAAAAATGTTAATTGGCCTATTGAAAGGATCATATTCCAATATTTCATGAACTGTAGAAAGTTTTCCCATTAATAAAAATATCATAAGTTGGCTGACAGCATTAAGAGAAAAGAAAATTTCAGTAGACAAACAAATCATGACAGAGATGAAAATCCTTCCTTCTATTTCCTAACCTTATTGAATTTTATTTATTTTCATGTATGAAAAACATATGTGGAACCCTCAGAAGGCAAGAAGCAAAAACTCTTTCTTGTGATAGCATTCTGCCTTAATTTAGCAGTTTATGATTGGCAAAACTCTTTCGTCTTGGATTTTTTCCTCTCTTATAAAAAAGACATCCGAAAGAAAAAATGCTTTGGTACCTGTTGCACCATTTGGTTCTTCCCACTTTGACAAGCGAGTTCCATCAAATGCAGACGTAGCCTGATTTTTTCCAAAGGATGATAATCGAGTTTAAGCACATGAAAAGAAATATTGTTGGCAATAACGAGTTCAAAAGAAATCCTACTCACAGAGAACCAAGTTAAAGAGATGCTACTTACTATTCCGAAAGGAAGTTCCTCACCACTTGCAAGCACAAAACCAGAACATATTCTGTTTAACTTGAGCAGTGGCCATGAAAGAGATTTTTTGTTCCACTTCTTACAACCATTTAAATTATGGATCAAATCATCCAGCGCATGGAAGATCACAGGCAGCGCCAAGCACGTTTTTACAGGATCTGAAGCTGTACATATGTCAGTAGCCCCATCAACCCTCAATTCACACTTCAACGAGAGGGCATCAAACAATTGATCAAATGTGGGAAGCATCCTACTGAACAATGAATTAGTCGATGCAGCATTTATTGTAGCTCTTCTAGTTTTGAAAGGGGAATTCTTCAGACTGATTAATATCCTCCTAAGAACCTCAAGAACTTCTGTTGCTTTAGAATTATCAGATGCTTGCTCTACTAACTGACAGAGAACTGGAGAAAATGCATCATATATTTTTGTTACATGCTCATCCACACATTTGCGAACTGGACAAGAAGAGGAACTTAAGGAACAATGGTCATCAGAGCCAAATTCTGATCTTGATATGCGCCATCCCTTATCCCCACTTTGTCTTCCAGGAAGTGTGACTGAAGTATCATCTTTGGAAAACAAATTCCTCTCAATTTCTTCTGCTTCACTCTTGTCACGCTCATCAAGTTTCACAAGTAACTCAGAGCTGAAGTTCTTACGCCGTTCTCTTGTTATTTCAGAGATGATACTTGCCAGAACAGGTTCAGATGTTATGATTCGTCTAGACAAAACCTGCAATACAGTGTCCCTGAGTCGATATACAAAGAGAGATTTTCATGATAAGTAAATGGAATGCCCAAATGAGAAATTGAAAATATTAGTACCTCATGCCACTTTCTTGTGTAACGCTTAGTGACATCATAAACTCCATCTCTAGCTACAGCAATTATATAGTCTAAATTCTTTTTCCACCTTCAAAAGAACATCATTACAATAACATTGGTTTGATCAGAAAATGAAGAGACCTAACAGCATTTTTCTTCTTCCAAGATAATGAAGATTTTATTGAAATACAAAATACAGTTGTCAATTTAAATGTTTACCCTTTTTCATATAGTAGTGGATTGTCATATATTCCTTCACATGGGTCTAGATGCATCCATCTGCATATATTTTGTCCCGTGAAAAGAATATTCCAAGGCTTAAAAAGTATAGGAAGAACATATACAATTGAAGCAACAGAATTGAGACAACCTTTACCTTCCCAAATACGATGAGAAGCACTCTGTCCAAACATGATCTGTGAAGTCCAGGATCTAGGAACGACAAAAATATTAGAATGGCATTGAAGCAATATCTTCTGACAGTTCTGGAGTGATAACTAAGTAGATCTTATTGATATAACACAAAATCCTGGCAACTGAAAACCACAAAGCTTACATAAAGTTGCATTATGGACTATATTTTCTTATATAGGCCAACATTAGTAAATCCCTAAGATACTAGCTAGGAGGCATAATTGCACTGGAAAATCAAATTGAATATCCATAAGACATGGTCAGAGATACCTACACCAAGGAGCTAGATGTATTCCTTTTACATCTTGCCTATTGATGACGAAGTGGGCTGGTTCAAGTACTGAATGTCGAAACAAACATCATTGAAAAATTGAGTTACCCCATTTGTATTTTCAGGTGACTGATAAATGTGACCCCAACATGATTAGTGAACAAGAGTAGATCTATTCATTGTTGACTAGATCTATTCATTGTTGACTAGATCTATTCATTCAGTTGAGATGTCCATACGGTAAAAATCTCAGAAAGCCTGGTCGAGCTCTTCAAAGCTCATTTTAGTGGAACAACGTCACAAACCCAGGATCACATAACAAGATCTTGAAACTTCAGTAAATTTTATACAAAATGAGCACTAATTTTACCAATCATGAGTTTTCTAATATTTACTTTTGATTAAAAAAACTTATCACCAATTTCATCCATCAAAACATGCCAAATTGGAGATTCAGAGAAAAGTGTCTGTAACTTTGCATTGGCCTGGATTTCCTATTTTTCATAATGCATTCAATTTCCTTAAATCTGCAGAGTTTGCAAAGTCAGCTAACTCTGGTTGTTTCACAATATCACAAAATATATGACATGTAAAGGAGAAGTGCCATTATTTAAAAGTAAATGGATATATATAAATGCCTTACTAAAAGAGGATAAGGGTTCCTTAGAGAGGGAACTTACCAACCGAGATTCGTAGCCAAAAGCTCGACAATATAGTGTGAAGCAATTAGCCCACTCCCCACAGCGTCCCTTTCTTGTTTCCAGAAGCTGAATCAAAAAACTTATCAATAAATTAAGACTCAAAACCTTCTCCACTTCAAAAAATATCATACCTTCAGTGGGTCATTGTATCTTGGGAAGCGGGTTACATGTGAGCATGATTTGCAACTGCAGAAGTTGAAAAGGTTGCCAAAATAAGTGTAGTTCCACTCAAATACATAAATTATTTATTTGCACAACTGGAGTGGGGGGGGGGGGGTTGAAGCAGTAAGAGCATTTTTTCTAGTGTGCATAGTGGACATTTTGTGTATGCACAAAATCCATAAGAATGTGAAATAGAAAACGTAGAATAAATCCTCAACCAGTATAGAGTTTGTGAACTTGTTCAATCAAATCCATCTAGTTACAGCATTTTTCTAGCGTGACAGTAGACATTTTGCGTATGCAAAAAATCCATATGAAGGTGAAAATAGAAAATGTAGAATAAATCCACAACCATTTTAGAGTTTGTGAATTTCTTCAATCAAATCCTTCCAGTAACAGAGGGAGCATTTAGGAGCCACCATTCAAACTTTTTGAGTGAGAAAGGTTAGTCCATTTCAAGCATTAATTACATTTCCTCATCAATGTAATTACATACAAGCATTTAGTTTGTGAATTTCTTCAATCAAATCCTTCCAGTAACAGAGGGAGCATTTAGGAGCCACCATTCAAACTTTTTGAGTGAGAAAGGTTAGTCCATTTCAAGCATTAATTACATTTCCTCATCAATGTAATTACATACAAGCATTTTCCAATTCCCAGGTATTGCAGAAAGTTAATCGTTCCATTATTTTCCAAGCTATGCACTATAACTTAAGAAAGTACTTACATCATCCAAATCAGATTTTGGATATCTTAAAAACATGAAATTCTTAGAAGAGATTATTTTGATGGTTAAGGTAACAACATGTAACTAGCATCAACACAGGATCGTCGAAGCTTTTTATCACATCCATCTCATTCACTAAACTCCATACTACTACTAGAGGGACATGTAGCGTGAGAGCAATGCTTAACTTGCAGCAGCAAACTCATCTTTCAAAGACAACATGACAGCTTATATAAGAAAAGACAACTCCAAAATTAACATTGAGAAATACCGGTAGAGTTCTACTCGAGATGCACCATAACGTGATTCTGAATGAGTTGCAACCCCCATTCCCTGATTGGTTGTGTCATTATTACAACTGTCGCAAGGAGGTGCATTTACCCACCTAAAGCCATCAACATTGAGCATCCACAGAGTTTAGTATCAGTTGCTGGAGCTCAGGTGTTGAAAGTACATTAATCATATGAAGAATGAGGCACAAGATTAAAAAATGGGAAAAAATATCTAAGATAATTATGCAGTTTTTCATTAGATTATTGGCCTTTGCCAAAAGATACTGATTTTAAAAAAATGTGACAACAAATAACCTACTTTTCTAAGTACAACCTGTACAGGCAAAGCTCATTAATGGACATACAAGTGCGTAGAAAGGCACCAATGTTTTTGTCATATAATTATCATCGAGCCAAACACAATTTCTCAGGTCGCAAACAGGAAGCCGGTTTCAGTTTTTTACTTTCTTACATAAGTTCCAAAGATGAAATTCCTGGAGAAATATAAAGTCATATATTTCGTGGCATACTTAGGCATTTGTTTATATATATACTTATATATAAATAATATATATGTATATTATGTCAGACAAAAGTAGAACTTCAACCAAAGACTTCCAATTATCAATCTAATTTTTCTCAATTTTCAGACAGCAGTCAAGAATTGCTGAGTCGCTGTAACGAATATGCTATTTTTGGATACGTTAAGTGCTAATTTTTTTTCTTATGTAAGGAGGCATTTTGATGCAAAAGACAGTTCTTATATTCGAAATTTGTCCATGAAAGAACAATCAATGTCGTACAGTACGCTGCAAATGAAGCATGCCAGAGTGTGCACATTGTTTTCTAGCAAGGTTTAACATACACCCATTAATGAATACAAGAAACTATTTAGACCTGAATGACTGCTTAAACCAAAAGAGCAACTGCAACAGGAATGCATGGTCAAGTTCATCTCTTGCTGGTTTGAAATTTCCCTCCTAAAGATAAGTAGATCAATATGAGAAATGGTGCATGTCAAGATAGTAAAAGAACAGTAACAATCAGAAGAAATGGATATAATCATTCCTCAATAACTATGTTGGTAATAGCATTTCTGATAATTGCTAGAATTTTTTGACAGCTTTCATAATATGCTAACATCAACTTTTAAGAACCTGTGTACTCTGTCCTTCGCCTAATGAAATTTTTTACTACTTGTCTAATAACTAAATGGCTTTTGCAATGATAATATATATTTTGAATGACCCTCTCATCCAAAAATTTAATATGTTAAAGAGGAGACATATTAACATCTCTAGCACATCTTCTCACATGCAGATAATTTCCTTTTAGAAGAACTAGCATGCCAACTCTTTTTCACAGATAATCTGTCTTGAAATTTGAACTATGCACCATATTACAACTACCACATCGAAAAGCTCATGTACTTAGTAAGGAGAAACATTTGTCATGCTCCAAAAGCAGAAAAGTACAAATCCTCTAGGTAAAATTTTGAATTCAGCGAATAGGGTAATTGCCAATGGATGTGTTCCCCCCCCCCCCCCGGCCCGGTCTTTTCTTGGCCGATAAAAAATTGGAGGGAGGAGCCATTACCCTGGCCAATGCAACTATTGCTTTTTCCTCAAGCTTGTCGACAGGTACTGTCTTCCGAGCAGCCTCCTGTCTTTGTTGATCTTCATACTGCACCAGAATCATATCCAAACCAATAAAATCTTGTTCAATTTCCTCAAAAGCAGTAACAAATTAACTTTTCATCAAATATCTCAAATTCCAAACAAACAAGTAATTTATATAAGTACTTTAAGTTCTATTCCCCGCATTTGGGACAACAGAGTAAGAAAGAAATACACTTTATTTGTCCTCTTATATAGAAATAAAAAACATATGCAAGAATCTTTAATAAATGAAGAACAAAATGCAAACTTTGAACAATAATCACCAGTAAAACTTGATCAACATAAGGTCGAATTCTCTGCTCAACTTGCTCTCTATTTTCACTTGTTACAAACTGTTGCATCATCAATTCTTCTTCTTCTGCCTAAATTAAAAAAATAATATCCTTGATCATTTTTCAACGGAAGCAAAAGGAAAAAGCTCTATGAAATCATCTGCCTGATAAAATTCATTACAAAATACAAAATTACAAACAAATCTTTCACTTCTGACTTGCTTCCTGACAGAATCGAAGTCAAATTAGATTCCACCTCTGATAATTGTAAGGACAGCAGTGCAAAAGCAATGTAAGGTCTCAAATATTTTACGAAAACTCACATTCTAAAATGATACATTAGAAACAAACAAATCTACCAATGAGTGGGGCAGAGGATCTTATGAGAACTCTGTCTGTTGGAAGTGCTAATCAAACAAATAGATTCTCCAGCAACTAAAAGCTCCAATTTACAAACAAAATTATTGAAAGGTACTGCTGAAAAATCTAGCATTCCCTCTTATTTGAAAATAAAGCTGGTAAACTACTGTTTAACCTTGCTAAGTTTTTCTTCAACTGTACTTTCACAAGCCATCATTTCAACATAAATATGAAAACTAGCAGATAAATTAATAAATCAGACAGAACAGAGTAAGGAACAGCATAAAGTTAAACTGACAAAACCTGCAGCATTCGAGCCAATTCCTCGTCAGATGTCATGATATCAGCTACAGAGTTCTCTTGTTCAGCTTTTTCATCCTCATCAATTGAGACCAAACTCAGCTTATCCGAGACTGATTGAAGATCAGAATCATCCAAAACTGCAGTATGATCATCACCTCGCAATATCTAAAGTTACAAGCAGAGATCCCAACCTTTAAATTCAGAACATAATTTATCTACTCGCACACGCAAGTAAGTACTGCCTACATGTGAATACAAATCTCTATGAAATGGAGCCCGATTCTCACAATTGCAATTGTTCGGACTAGGAAGGAATCATAGAGTTTGTTTATATCCCATGGCTTAAGATAATCTACAACTAATTGATGTGCAGTACCAAGTGTAAAATAATATCACTTGAAATTAATAAATAATGAGTATACAAATACGAAGTTGGCATTCATTAAATAAAATGGATACATAAACATGATAGTAGAATTCCCAAAAGCCGGAAGCAGATTAAGAAAAACAAAATACATTAAAAATTCTATTCCATTCCTGGATCAGCAGAAAGGAATGGGCAACATAAACATATCATGCAAGGCGCAGGAGAAAGAAAGTAGAATTGAAGAAAAAAGAGATGGAGGAGACCTTTTGTTGATCAGGGGGAAGGGAGGTTAACGAGAATAGCTGGAACTTGAGCACCTGAAACGCATTCAAACATAACACGAGGAGTCGTTTAAGAATTGTGAATTTTGAGATGAGAGAGAAAAGGGGAGGGAGAAATGAAGAGAACTTCGAAGCCATCGTCGGTGTCGTAGTCGAGGTCGAATGAAGCGCCGCCGTGTTGAACGACGAATTTGCGAGCTACCATATTTTCCGAATCTTTTCTTGTCTTCGCTTCTACTCCTTGTCGAGATAGTGTACGTACAGTTGTAAAGGTGATCGGTGGGGGCACTTTATGGAATAAACCAATCCCTTTGAAAGCAAAAAGTTTACGAAAAATGGCACGTGCCATCCTTAATTTTTTTTTTTTAAATCAATTTAATAAAATATTTTTTAAATATATATATATATATATGGAAACTTATGTCATTTTTTGAATTAATTTAATTTACATCAATCATATATATTTTTTACTTTAACTAATAAAATAAAATATTAATATTTGAAATTTTATTAAACAAAATATTTTCTTAAAATATTTTTTTTGTGGGACGCGGAAGTATTTGATCGTATTTTCATGACACAAAAACTTAATAAATGTTATTTTTTTATTAACTTTGGATTAATTTAATTCATTTGTATTAACTAGTCAATCAAATAAATGTCGGTATTTAGATTGAACTTGTTCTTGTTAAACTAAACCAACAATATAAAAAGTATAATCAAATATAGTAAACAACCAATTATTTGAAATTAATGAAATAGAAGACATTACGTATCAATCCGATATCATTTTACATAAAAATATCTGTAGTTCAAATATCGTAAATAACCAATTATTTGAAATTAATAAAATAAAAAACATCACTTAAAAGTTCAATATCTCTTTAATATTTATTGATGCGAGTAAGTGAGTGTTTAGATGTGTGTCAAGGAGCCCCCCATAATAAAGTGATATGTGCTCGTATGTAACAATTAATAATGTGTCTTTCAGTTCTTCTTTTAAATTTTTATCACAAGGATAAAAACAAGATATGTTCGTATGAAATGCCTCTTAAGTTTAGCTAATTAAAACAAGCTAGTTAATTAACCATGTTTAATCAAAAAATATATAACAAAATTTTCTAAATTTAATTTGCCAAACACATTAATTTTCAAGACAACATAATAAATTAAACTTAAAATTCACAAGGAATAATTTAAATTTATATTTTATTATATTTGTAAATTTTAAAAATTTATATTAGATATAAATATTTATATATATATATATATATATATATATACATGCATGCATATAACCAAATTTATGAATTTTTATGTATCTTAAAAAATGGCTAAGGTCGATGAAAATAACGTGTAATTTATAATAACTCTAAATTTCTTAAGAGAATAGATTTAAGGGTGTTGCTAAACACACCACAAAAATTACTTTACACACCACTTTAATTTAGTGAATAAAATTAAATAAAATGTAAATGACATATATATCCTTATATAATTTTCTTTAAAAAAATAAACATTAATATTTTTATTATTGATATTATTTATTCTTTGCTCAAACACACTCACACATTAACATTATATTCAAACGAATCAAAATAAAAGTTGAAATATTTGTAAATAATTAATAATAAAAAATTGCAATACAAATGATATAGAAAATATAATTATTATAAGAATTACACAATTAAATACTGTATTTTTCGACAAAAAATACAGTATTTAATTGTGTAATTCTTATAATAATTATATTTTCTATATAATTTATATTGTATGGTCTATTATTGATTACTTATAAAATATTTTAATTTTATTTTATTAATTTGAATATAGGGTATAGTCAAGAATGAAGAATAACAATAATAATAATATTATAATTTTGTTTAAAATATATAAGGGTATATTTGTCATTTATATTATATTTAAATTTATTTAAAAAATTAAAATGGTGTGAATAATAATTTTTGTGGTGTGTAGATTTAATCCTTTGTCTTTAATGGTACATTTAATAACGTGTTCCTGAATAATATGCACAAGCAAATTTAATAAAGAAAAATATATAAAATTAAATTATCAATTCTTATCCAATCTAATCAAATAAAAAATTAAATTATCAATTCTTATCTAATCTAATCATAATAAATAAGCGGGCTCTGTTGAAACATATACATCAAGCACTCCATTTTACCAAAAGCTAAAAAAGATTATAAAAAAAAAAAAAAAAAAGTACAGAGAGGTTTGGGTGTGCACTGTGCATTGTGCATTGTACATTGTACATTGTGCAGTGTGCAGGCCAACCTACCTTCCCCCTACAACGAATTCGTCGAAGTTCGGATGAGTTTTTACGGTTGATCGTAAATGCTTCCCCCAATCGGCATTTATTATGGCAAGCATCACCATTAGAATGAACAGTATTCCATTTAAGGACCAACTAATATCCTCCAACCACCCACCCAACCAACCGCAATCTTCCCCATACTCGCCATACGTCAATTTTATAATCCACACACACACAGCAAATAGATACATTTCCTTCGTGTACTGCACACGCGCATATGCTATAAATACGTACGATGCACGCATAATAACTGCGTCAGTGTGTGTGTGAAGATAAGATGGAACAAGGAGAGTTCAGCAGAGTGAAGGTGCGATCGAAGTTGAGTGTGGTATCCGGGAAGCCGACGGAACCCGGAAAAGTTCACCAACTGTCGAAATTGGACCAGGCAATGGAACTTCATACGATCCATATTGTGTTCTACTACGGGTCAAATCCATTCGGCGACGGCCCGGAGTTGTCGGATCTGGATAACCTTCGGGTTTCCCTGTCACAGTTGCTGGATAAGTACCCGGTCGTTACGGGTAGGTTGGCCCGAGGACCCGATGGATGTTGGCAAATCAAGTTCAATGATGCGGGGGTGCGGATTATCCAAGCCAGTGTGAGCGACACGCTTGATGAATGGCTGAGATCTGCGGATGCTTCTGAGGAGCGGGATCTGACGGTGTGGGATGACATGCCCCAGGACCCGACCTTTTGGTCTCCATTTCGGATTCAGGTAATACATTTGACATCTTGTGTGGAATAATAAATAATAAATAAATAAATAAATTGTACTCTTTTCGTTTCGAAATAAACAAATTATGTTTAAAAAAAGATTTTATTAAAAACAATTAATTATTAAGTGCAATTTTTATAAAAATCCTTATGATATTGATGGTTTTTATTCAAATATGATTAAAAGTTTAAAAATAATACATAAATGAAGGAGCATAAAGAAAAAATAATTAATTAGGTTAATAAAAAAATAAAAAATTATACATTATTGATTATTTATTATTTAGTGCGTCTCTTTCTTTTGCTTTCATAGTTACACACCGTACTAATTATTATAGATATTAGGTTATTAAATTATCATTAATTTAATTAAGTTTTAGAATTTACGGCACCTTCATCTCGTGGATACTAAAAAGCTGATAGGGGCATTCATAATGGGCCTTTTTCATGGGCTTTTTCATAGTGGAACAAGATTTGGGCTTATGTTCCAGAAACTGACTACTGCTTTTGGGCCTTTTGAAGGGGAATGAATAGTTGGGCCAACCTTTACGGCCAGCAATCAATGCTTCTTATTTCTAAACTTTCTTTTTTGTTATAATTAAAAATGCATTTGGGCTTCTGCTCATTTTTTTTTCCTTCTTATCAAATGTAAAATTGACCATTTTTAGCATTTGCATTGTAAATGATTTGGTTGATTTAGACTTAACATGTTTTTGAGAAATTCTACTATTAAATTTTAAAATTATAAAATAAAGTTGAATGGTAATCGAACAAAAAATACAATTCTAAAATAGTCATTTCTAAAATGAAATTATCAACCTAGGTTCGTTGCATAATATCGAACCTCACTCGTCCCTCCCTTTCAAGATTTATAAATAATAAATAAATAAATAATACGAAAAAAAAAAAAAACTCAGTTTGTGTTAAGTTAAAGTTAATTTAGATTCTTACTCTAAAACAACTGCAGATAAACTATTTCAAATGTGGAGGCGTGGCCATTGGATTGAGCTGCACCCACATGCATGCAGACATAACAAGTGCTACACTGTTCATCAAGTCATGGTCCGAGGTCCACCGTGGCCTACCCCACACCCACCCCCCAACTTTTCACCTCCCCCCACTCCCACCCAACTCTACCCCACCATCCCCCCCACCTACCTATGCCAACACCCCACCAAAAATGGCCACCGCCACACTGAAATTCTCTGATTCAACCATCAAAAAACACGTATCACAAGTCCAAAACCACTGCCCCGCCGCCACTCCCTTCGACGTCCTAGCCGCCCTCTTCTGGTCCCGCATCGCACACTACCAAAACCCACCCCTCAACGACGACCACAGCCGCTCTCTCACCATATGCACCGACTCCAGAAATCAAGGCGATTCCACTTCGTCGATACCGTACGGCTATTTCGGCAACGCCCTGCGCTTCTCGACACTTACCGTGGGGGCGCACGAGCTGCAGAGTGGTGGGTTGGGCCTAGTATCGGACTACATCCACAGCCACATAGCTGGGCTGAAGGGAGTGGACTTCGGCCCATTTGTGGTAGATGGGCCTGTTAGGATGTACGGCCCAAGGCTCACGTGCGTTAACGCAGAGCATATGGTGGGTGCAGAAAATGGGGAAGGATTGATGTATGGTGCAGTGTTCAGCAAGGGGGAAGGGCCCGTCCACGTCAGCTATAATGTGGGAAATGTGGAGGGAGATGGGCTGATTATGGTGATGCCTTCGGCCGAGGCCGGGCTGGGCCGGGCCGTCACGGTGGTGCTGCCGGAGGAAGAGATGGGTAATCTTTGCAGGGATGAAGCTGTACTAGATTTGGAGCCCAGTATGGTCCTTAGTGGGAAATTCAGATAATTTTTTGACTCATTTGTACGCATTTAGAAAGGAGTGCGTTCTCTGGTGAGTTATTGGATTGGATAATCTGAAGAATAACTGTGTTGTAACTAATAATAGATTGAAACATTGAAAGTGCTTTTGCATGATGGTAAAAGCAGAAACAAATAAAAGATTACATATAATACTGAAATTTACTGCCACTTCCAAACATGATAGCATACAAATTCGATCCAAAGTTACAGATCATGAATGGACACAAACAAGACTAATACAAACACAACATTAATTTACTCCATGAATTCTCATTATTTTCTTAGCTTCGGAACTAAACACAATGGTTTTTCCTTCTTGAGCACAGTTCCAAATTTATCATTGGTGTCGATTGCATCTAAGCCGCCGGGAAGACTCCAGTCGAAATAATGCACAAGATATGCCACCAGTAGTTGAACATTCTTTACAGCCACATTCAATCCTGGGCACATTCTTCGTCCAGCACCAAAAGGTATAAATTCAAAATGAGCACCCCTGTAATCTATATTGGATTCGAGAAATCTGTCAGGATTGAAGGTTGCAGCGTCATCCCAGTTCATGCTTATGGCCCAAGCATTCACCAGCACCATGCTGTCCTTTGGAATCACATACTCACCAATCTTGCAAGCCTCAATCGCACGGTGGGGCACAAAAAGTGGCCCTGGAATATGGAATCTTAATGTCTCCTTTATGCATGCTTGCAGGTAGGGCGACTCGCTTAAAGTTGACTCGTTGATCAGAGTATCTCCCTCGAAGGCCTTTGTGATTTCATCACGAACTCTATGCATAATCTGGGGATGCCTCATTAGCTCTACCATCAACCAGACGGACGTGATGATGGGTGAATCAATGCCCGCAAGAAATAGCTCCTAGTTCATGGACGGACACATAATCAGTTGTCATTTTACAACAACATATGGGTATAATATGAATGCACAAAACGAAGGAGTTGTTTCATACCATGAAGAGGAGGCATATTTGATCATCAGCAAATGTAGTTTCTGCAATAAGAACATTCAAGAAATCTGGTGCTGAAATTCCACTGTTGTCGCATTCCGCTCTCCTTTTCTGCACCATATCTCCCCAAAAAGAAACAATTTTTTCATATAGTTTGATGCCCTTACGTTTAGTATGGAAATCTATGATTTTCATGAATGAGAACACATCAGATAGTCCCAGAGACGAAGCCATCCCAACAATTTCTTCAAGTAATGCTTTCACCTTCTCACCATCTCCTCTGACATCGACCAGGTTTCTTGAAACCAACAGGTTACTAATGATATTAGTAAAAGTTGTAGTAATTACGTCGTCAAGCTTCACGACCTGGCCTTCTTTGCTTCGCAAATATTTCACTGCCTGCATCACCTGTGCCTGCCTCTGCTTAGTTTTCGACTCCACAGATTTGGGGGAGAACATGAAATTATGGCTGATCCCACGCAGGAACTTCCACGTGTCATCACATTCTTTGGACATTGCTATACATGACTGTTGTGCACCTGGGATGTCGTAGCAGAGAGAGGGCAAATACCTGCCCGAGAAATTTCGATCTTGAGTATGAAGAATTTCTTTTGCAGCAGCTGAAGATGATGCAATGATCACGGTTTGGGTCCCCAGACGTAAAGACATTATGGGGCCATAAATTTTGGATAAATTGGTGAAGGCGATATGAGGCCTCTTCCTAAATTCGGAAATATTGGCCAAAACCTGCCATAAATTAGGGCCTGGTGGGAGTTTTTTTCCTCCAAATAGTAAGTTCTTGAGGAGAAGAAACAAAAGAGGTAGGAGAAGCACCATAACCAACAGCATATTTGCAGGCTCTAGCTTCTGAGAATCACAACTAACACAATACACACACACATATACACAATCAAGTTTAATTAAAAAGATTACGAAATAATAGTGACCAGAATCATATAAAATAATTAACTCATGGAATAACAATAGTAATATATTTTAGCTGACTTTGCCGTGTTCTTGAACCAACTTTGATGGTATATTATATATATATATATGTTCTCCTGTGATGCGATGCACGCACCGACACATTATTATAGTATAATATTATTAAATTTAAAAAATACATAAAATTAATATTTTAAAAAAATATATATATATAATTATGTTCAATATTATATATATATACCTTGATTATATCAAAAATATAATATTATATATAAAATTATATGTGAACATCACTTGATTTTATTTATTAAATACAATAATTTAATTACCAAATATATGGTATTTTTTTACATAAAGAAAATTGAATAAAATATGGTATATCTATGTGAACAATTTATTTTATTATATATAACATCAAATATACCACAAATTCATAAATGATTTGTTAAAATTAAATAATTAAGAAGATATATGAACTTTTTTTAATTAGTTTTGATAAAATTAGTAACAATACTAATATTAACAAAATAAAAATATAAAAAATTAAAATAAGTGTTTATTGGTCACCAATAGAAAAAATGGGCGAGAAAATTATAATTATAAAAGTAATTAAATTAGCACTCGTAATAATATGTAGTTTTACGGAAATCAATTTTTTTGTTAATTATTGATACCCTGAAAAAAAAAAAAGTTATATAAATTATCACGACAAAATAATTTACTTTTCGAATAAACTATTAAATACTAAGAAACACGATCTAAAATTAAGTACAAACTAAGGCTGGAGCCATTTGTTCCGTGATTACTTTTCAAATAGATAATTAATTGAAGAGTGAGCCTCCTATGAAATGGTTGTACGTGTGATACGATTTAAGATATTATTTGTGTAACTATAAAATATTACTTGTTTAACTATAACCTATCACTATTTTTTAAGGCAACTAATCATGAGTAATACACTTAAAAAATAGTGATATTTTATAGTTAAACAATTAATAACTTAAATCATATTACACTTGCAACTGTTTCACAAGAGTTCTTGTAATTAAAGAAAGTAGAATAATAAATGGAGAATTAATTAAGTTTTCAAGTAAATAATTACAAATTAAAGACCTTAAATAGACATTTACTAAATTCCCAATAATGCGCTAATTTGGACTTATATTATAGATAATTAAATTAATTACTAAAATTAACTATAATATATGACCTCGTGGGATGCAATGTTCCAGCTAGTGTTTCAAAATAAAAAAATAATAATAAATAAAAAGATGAAAGCATATAAATTAGTGCAATTATATTGTCGGATTAGAGACAGCAGTTGACTTGATATCTTTTTATTCTTTTTTTCAGTTTTTTTTATGTGTGTCTTTTTTATTTTTTATTTTTATTATTAAATTAAGAATATTATAATTAATAGCATGGTGATTTGTATGGTATAATATATTTGGTTAATTAAATATAAAATAAACTACGGAGTGAAATTTGTATTTTAATCATGATTTTTTGTTATTTTTGTAATGTCAAATATCACTTTTATAATTTTTGTAATTCAAAATACATGATAGTTTGATAAGTAGAAAATTGTGCATAATTTTATATAATAAGAATATATTTTTATACATTTAATTTATTTGCGTTATAAGAAAGTACGAGTTTGGATCCTCTATTTCATTTCATGTTTATCATATCTTCTATTATTTTAAATACACATTATGTGTTAATTAATGATGTGATATAGTATGTGGTGATTATTTTGTAATAAGATAACTAATGTTATTTGGATATTCGTAAAATTTATGGAAAACTATTGAAAGATGGTTTTTATTTTTTATATGTTTGTTATTATTTAGCATAATTTAATATTTTAATTTAATTTCTTTTTTCATTATAGATAAACAACACAAAACCAATAATATTACTTACAAAATTACAAACAAATTCTATCTATATATAAACTTTAATATTAAATATACTATTATGTATAATTAAGAAAACTTATTAAACAAAAACTATGAAAACCCCACGAATTTTACATTAATAATGAGCTAATACGAACATTTAAGAACATTTATATAAACTTTAATTAGTTTTTACTAAAATAATTATATGCCATCGTGTCCTGGGCTGCTTTTAAAAAATACACACACACACACACATATATATATATATATATATTTGTAAATAATTAAATAAAACATGTTCATATTATTATTATTTTTTAAAATTTTTTGAAACATATATAAACAAGCTATCTTGTTAGAAACGGTAATAACATCGAAGGATTCGAGGCAACAGTTGACCTGCTATCTTTTTATAATTATTTTCTTAGGCTTTTATATATAAATAACTATATATGTATATATGTATAAAGTCTCATCTGAAATGGTTGCATATGTGACATGGTTTAAGGTATTACTTGAGTAATTATAAAAAATATTATTTGTTTAACTATAATGTATCACTATTTTTTAATATAATTAATCAACAGTAATATATTTTAAAAAAATATATATTTTATAATTAAATAAATGATACTTTAAATCGTGCCACACGTGCAACCGGTTCGAAAGAATTTTTACATATATATATATATATACTTTTTTTATATTATTACATATTGAGTAAATTAAACTATACGTGTACAATATGTTAATTAATGGTGCTGTATATTTATATACTAGCCTCAATATTACGTCAGCAACACGTGGTCTTCTATAAAAAGATCAACCCCTTTGTGCCTTAGGAATTAATCATAAGTAGACCAGTGACACGTGTGATACACGTGGTTCATATGTTTTAATTAAATGTAAATATGATTACATAATTATAGGAAGGTAAGTTCAAGAACAAAATAATCTATCTATATCGATATATATATATATATATATATATAAATATAATACTAAATTAATTGTTTTTATTATTGAAAACATTCATTTGTCAGTCTAAATGACTTTCTAATTTTTGCATTAATCAATTTTATTGTTCAACTATTATAATATTTGAGGGTTCAAATTATAAATTTTATTAATTTATGAATATCACTGGTTTGTATTTATGTCTTCTTGATTTTACTTGATTTATTTTAATTCAGTTTTTCTAAGAAATTATAATTCATTTTTTTAGTTTATAAAAATATTTTATTTACATACAATTGATTACTTCACTTTTTTAAAAAAAAAAATTAAAATAAAAAAGCGTAGATCTCACTAATAGTGATGCTAATATTGATTGCTTAATTGATTGGGAAAAATTCTTACGTTATTGCTATTGTTAAGGAAACCAAATATAAATTTCCTATCTTGCATTTAATTTGCTAAACCGTTACGTTATTTAAATTAACAACAATTGCAGCTGTAACTGAAAATCATACATAAAAAAATCGGAGGTTAAGTTCAATTTTTGGTAGAGTTGTTAAACGGGCTAGCCTAACGGATTTCGGGTTAATCGGGCCTCGATTTAATCGGGTCATTCTAAACGGGTTTGTATTATTGTAAACCTAACCCTAATCCTATGAGTTTTCGGGCTAATCGAACCACTATCGGACTATGAGTCGAAAAGTCAAATTATATATTTAAATTTAAAATTTTAATTAAATGCATATTATACTCTATTTAAAATATAATTTTTAGATAACATTAAAAAATTATATATTTTATAACTTCTATATCACTATACAAAATTTAAAAATTCAAACATTTCAGTGATATACACTATTTCATGCTTTCAATTCTAGCTTTAAGAGCATTCACGTCATAAAATTTGAAATCATGTTACATTTAAGTTCTAAATTTAAATAACAATATTTAGAATCTTCTAGTAATTAAATATACATTTTAATATTTTATATTAGAAATCAAATATGGTATATGAAAAATAATTCAAAATGGTGTATATTATTAATTCAATATTAAAAAATAGAGATATAAGAGAAAAGTTCGGGCTATCGGGTTAGTCCTAACTCTAAGCGGGCTAGTCTATAGGACTTCGGGCTAATCGGACTCGAATTAAATGGGGTAATAAAATCAAGCCCTAACCCTATAATTTTTCGGATTAAACGGGCTGGCCCGTTGGGCCATGGCCCTTTTAACATCCCTAATTTTCAGACATTTTCGATATGCGACAACCGATGATGGGCTTCCCTTCTTTCTCCGGTTAAGGGTTCGTTAGACAGTAACTTGCTGCTGAAAACCGAATAGGCTAGCGCGTTGGAAACCAGCTATATCCGATCTTGGTTGTCCTTTTTTGGTGGACTAAAGCATGAAGATCTCAATAGAAGCACCTGCACTTAGAATAGTTTAAGCTGTTATTATTATTACAAGTATTGCTCTCGTTGCAAAATTTTTAATGCAGGTAAACAATAAATTAAAATATATATTTAATATGATTTTAAGTTAATCAATGTTGAAGAATAAATATTTATAAATATCTATAATATTTTATTGTTTTATTAATAAAAAATCTATAAAAATATTCCTCATTCCTTTCCAAAATAAATATTTTATTTGTATAATAAACTAGTATCTCTCTGGTGTGTTGCACAATTTGTATTATAATAATAAAATAAATTATTATAAAAATAATAATATAATTTTTAAAAATAAAATACATAAATATATAAAATATAATTTTGTCCTATTCCACTAAATATTTCATCTGCTGTTGCTAAAAACGATTATATATTATATCCATATAATAGTCATACAAAAAATTATTATATTTACAAAATCAAATAAGTATAAAATTTTCAATTAAATCTCAATATTAAAATCATTTGTATAAAAATATTCTTAATATAAACCGTATTTTTTACGCTTCAGTAGTTTCGATTGTAACTTCATAGCGCAGTCAACAGTGTTCACGCTTCAAGCCTAGCTCATAGAGGTCCGAGTTTGTAGAAGCTTTCCGGCTCAGATCTGGCAATGGCGTCCCGACACCTAGCTTCTTGTCAACTTCCTACGCTTCGTGTATTAGCAAATAAGGTATTTGCTAAGTTGGTTAAGAACTTAAATGCCCGAGTATGTAGCTTGCATTTTTTTATTATATTTTTTTAGAAAAATATAATCTGGGTTGACTGAAAAAACGAACATAATGGTATTTGAAATTTTACATATGAGTTATCCTAAAAAAAAAAAAAAAACATTAGAAAGATTAACTTATATGTGTTGTGAACACTCCTCTCAACATCAATTTGTTTTATCATAAAACCTCATTAAAGTGTGGCTAGTTTCACTTTTGATTATTAAGTACGTTTCAATTTGTGGGATCATATCAAATACCCCGAATTTAACACTATTGTACAATATTTTGACTAACATGAAACCGAGCACAATGTGATAACTCAATCTCATTATTTTCTGAGCGCTGGAACTAAACACAAGGGTTTTTCCTTCTTGAGCACAGTTCCAATTCCTGGTTGGTGTCGATTTTGGTTGCATCTACGCCACCGGGAAGACTCCAGTCGAAATAATGCACAAGAGATGCCACCAGCAGTTGAATATTCTTTACACCCACATTCCATCCTGGGCACATTCTTCGTCCACCACTGAAAGGTATGAATTCAAAATGAGCACCCCTATAGATGTAATCTACATTGGAGTGGAGAAATTTGTCAGGATTGAAGGCAGGGCAACAAAAATGGCCCTGGAATATGGAATCTTAATGTCTCCTTTATACATGCTTGCAGGTAGGGCGACTCGCTTAAGATTGACCCGATGATTGGAGTATCTCCCACGAACGCCTTAGTGATTTCATCACGAACTCTTCGCAAAATCTGGGAATGCCTCAGCAGCTCTACCATCAACCAGACAGACGTGATGATGGATGAATCTGTGCCCGCAAGAAGTAGCTCCTAGTTCACGAACCACACACACACACACACATAATTAATTGTCATTTTATAGCTACATGCACACATTTTCAAGACGAAGACAAAGGAGATGTTACCATGAAAAGGAGGCAGATTTGATCATCGGCGAATGTAGTTTCTGCAAAAAGCACATCAAAGAAATCTGGAGCTGAAATTGCACTGCTCTTGCATTCTGCTCTTCTCTTTTGCACCATATCTCCCCAAATACAAACAACTTTTTCATATATTTCAACGCCTTTACATTCGGTTTGGAAATCAATAATTTTCATGAATGAGAAAAGATCAGATACTCCCAGAGACGAAGCCGCCCCAACAATTTCGTCTACTAATGCTTTCACCTTATCACCATCTCCACTAACATCAACCAGGTTTCTGGAAACCAATGTGTTGCTAATGATATTAGTAAGAGTTGCAGTAATCACATCGTCAAGCTTCACCACTTGGCCTTCTTTGCTTCGCAGATATTCCACTGCCTCCATCACCTTTGCCTGCCTCAGCTCAGCCTTCGACTCCACAGATTTGGGGGAAAATATGAAATTATGGCTGATCCCACGCAGGAACCTCCACGTCTCCTCACATTCTTTTGACATTGATACAGACGATTCTTGTGCACTTGGGACTTTTGTAGTAGACAGAGGGCAAATACCTGCCCAAGAAATTTCGATCTTGAGTTTGAAGAATTTCTTTTGCAGCAGCTGACGATGATGCAATGATCACGATTTGGGTTCCCAGGCGTAAAGACATTATGGGGCCATAAATTTTGGATAAATTGGTGAAGGCGACATGAGGGCTCTTTCTAAATTCGGAAATATTTGCTAAAACCTGCCATGAATTAGGGCCTGGTGGGAGGTTTTTGGCTGCAAATGGTATGTTCTTGAGGAGAGGAAAGAAAGGAGGAAGGAGAAGCAGCAGCACCGACAACATATTATTAATGGCGAGCTAGCTACTTTCTAAAAACAACAATATCCCACCAAATCAAATCTTGAAATTATGCAATAATAGTAGTAATAACTTTTAGCTCACTTTCTTGAAGCAATTGTGATGTTTAACCAGCTACAACTGGAGATTCATATCCATATTATATGTTTATTTTATTAAATGTTATTTTCTCTGTCATACAAAAAATCATAAAAACCAAATTTTATTATTGGTTGATTCAATTTTTCAAAATTCATAAATTTGTATTTTTATGATGTTTTATTTGTCTTTTTCAATTATATATTTTGTTTGATTATGAAATAAAATATCTCAATTTTATTTCAATTTATAAAACAACTTTCAAAATATTACTTTTTTATTTTTTCAACAAAAAGAGATTTGAGGTATGTAATAAATAATAAAGATCTTTTATGATAATAAATTAACAACAGTAATTTTGACAACAAAGACACTGTTTTGTGGTTGGGAACTCCCCAAAATATATATTTGGGCTCGAGTGTCGTTTGTGATCAATCTAGGGGTGTAAACGAGTTGAGTTGAGTTGAGTCAAACTACCATTATTTAACATTGTTTGAAATATTATCAAGTTTCTAATATTTTGTTTGAGATTGGTTTGAGTATTAATCGAGTCGAGCTTGAACGAGCTTTAATCAAGTCGAACACGAGTCAAGCTTGAGTAGTTTGATATTTTACACTTGTTTTAATTAATTTTGCTTAACGAGCTTGAGCTCGAATCAATCTTTAAATTTTATCAACCGTAAAAATATATTCAAGTTTATTTTAACATTATTATCAAATTAAATTCAAATAAAAATATCGAATAACTTGATTTGATTGGTAGCCCTAGGAACACAAAATCCAACACAAAAAATGGCTTATACCTTCTGACTCCCCCTCTCTTATGATTTTTATTTTAACATCCATTATATATATATATATATAAATTATTTTAGTATACTGATATTTTGGTATATATCGAAAATATCAAAATACTTTTGATATATCAATAAGTCAATATGAGAATATAGAAATATTTTATGTTTTACTTTTTTTATAACCCTACTTGAGACGATATTTCCCAAATCAAAATGACAAATATTTTCAATATATCAAAATTTAAGAGTAAGAATATTAAACATGAATTCTGATCATTTTGGTAAACTAATATTTCGGTGTAATATAAAATACCAAAATTTGTATATGAAACTATATATCAAATTTTTTTATGAAATGATATATTAAAAGTTTAATACAAAAAATTATTAAAATTTAATACGGTATGATATAAATAATACATTAAATTAAAATTTTCCATATAATATCAATACGCTTTTCAATAAACAAAAATTTTACGGCCAAACTGATGATGGCTTATCTTTTGCCAAGATCATGCGATACTTAATTTATAGCCCAGTAACAGTTTCTAAAAATTAAAAATAAATAAATAAATAAATGACTTATATTTGCGAAAAATCAAACCATACCTAATTTAGAGCCCACAATCGATCTACCACTATATAAAAATTAATAATAGAAAATTTTTCTTTTTTCGTCCAAAAAATGTGGCTAAAAATAATTAAAATAGAATTAACATTTTTTACTCAACTTTTACATTTTTTTAATGCGGAAATGAAACAACACAAATAATTTTAATGCACATACTTATTTTAAGATAAGTTTATTCAATGATTAATTAATTTATTGATTATAAATGGTGGTTTCATTTGCAAATATTAAGTCTTAATATCGAAAATCGTTATATTTTTAAATTAAAATACTTATCATATATATATAATGCAAATATGCAACGATATTGTATTTAAAATAACAATCTCTCATCTTAATTTATACTAATATAACAACAAAGTTGTTTAAAGATAGTTTATCGTCTACTTAAAATTTTCGAAACTAGAAATGTTTTTGAAAAGTGGTAGACGTGTCAGTTTTTAATTAGGTGATTTTTTTAATTTTTTTCTAGGAATATTTATTTTCAATTTGTTACAATACAAATATTTTTTTCATTTTTAATCCTTTATTTGTCCGTATTACACTCAACTCACATATATTAAATGAACTATTAGATGTCATAAATACAATTATTTTTTGTAGATTATTTGTGTTATATTTTGATAATTATTTGAAATTGGATTTAGATTGCAAATAATTATTTACTAATAATTAAAAATTAACTATTAAATAAATATATTTTTAATATAATTAATCAATTTATTATAAAACAATACTCTTATTTTGGGAATGGGGTACATATATAAATATATATATATTGTACAAAATTATATTTTTTTACATGTTTTTAGCAGTAAAATATAAAAATATAAAAATATTTTAAATATTTATCTTAATATTAATTTATTTGAAATTAAATTATAAACACACACACACACACATATATATATATATATAAATATATTACAAATTGCACCTTGTATTGTAGCTATACTAGTTATATATAATTATAAACACACACTCTTGCATAGAAATGTAAATCTTACAAAAACTCGAGATAAATTTCATTTTTTATTTATAGGTGAAAGGAAAGAAATCAAAGCACCACACTGTATAAATAATATAAAGTATTTTTAATTTTTCAATTATTTTCAGAGAATTTGAATAAATTATTTCAGTAATTTTTGTGGAAATTTCTTTTATAAGGGATAGTTAGAATTTTAAAATAATTAGAATTTATGTAATTCAAAAATCGAAATACTAAAGTATTTTGCCATCCAAAATGTGTAAAGGGCAAAGTCGTAAAAGAGACAGCGAGATATGGGTGAAATTATAAAAAGAAGTGGCAAGTGAGAAGCTTTTCTCTCTATTGTATCAGAGCCAGGTTTCGATCCTGGGACCTGTGGGTTATGGGCCCACCACGCTTCCGCTGCGCCACTCTGATTGTTGACACTTTCCTCTGAAATATTTTAGTTAGTCTATGTCTTGGTTTTAGGGGCAACAAATACTCGATCGAAATTCACTGATGCATCCAAAAGAAACATCTAGAAAAGGGGGCTACAAAAGAATACTGAACGAGGCAAAGATCTGAGGAGATAAGGTAAAAAACGCAAAATCTTATATATATTGGATTTATTAATTACTTAATTAATAAATTGATATAAAATATTAATTATTTAATTAAAATTATTATTTATTTACGTAAAAAATATTATTATGAATTTATTATTTTGAAAAAAAGTAAAACATTTTAAGTAAATAAATAATTTTTTTTTTTGTTAAATAAATAATATTGTGGACCCATGCACCCGATTTTTTTTAATGAGTGCAATACGAGGATTTTCTAGAGGGCTACCGATTCTAGTATTACTCTCAACCAACATGCTTAACTTTAGAGTTCTGATGAAATCTTATCATTAGTGCTGACATGATCGCACCCAATATCCGAGTTAAGTTTGAAGCTACCTGCTTTATACAATTAATTCATTTACCCTTGTATTAATTTATTATTTCTCACTTACCAAACTAAAATACAAGAAACATAAACAATACATGGGTATACAATTTCTACATTTGAAAAGCATCAATCAATCTCCTTCATCCAATTGGCATATTAAAAATAAATATGTTTATTTTATTTGGATGTAATTGAGGTTTATTTTTCTCCCTCTGAGAAAAATAATCCTTTATAAATAATAAAAAATTATGATTTATATTTGATTTAATCTCACCTATTTAAAATATAAGTGATTCCACTTGACTACAAAAAATATATTCCTTTATGACATATTTATGTTGAAAATTTATATTTTTATACATTTATCTTAAATATTATTTATTATTTTATTTAAAATATTTTCTATGAAATTATATATAAAAAAATATGTTTTGTATATTTTTTACGTTGCATATGAAACGATATTAAAAATATATAAAAAATATGTTATGTATATTTTTTTATTTTTTGTTATACACGAAAATATAGTAAAAACATTATACGGGCTTATCTGTATATTCTTAATTGAACTTTGTTTGCTTTCATTTTTTATTCTTTGGAGAGTGAATAATTCGGGTCCTTCGTATTGTTCTTGCAATATATATTTACTAATAATCACTTATTTTCAATATAATTCTGTCGTAATTTAGTTTTTAGATTTGAAAATATTTTATGATTTTATATTTTTGCATAAGCGTTTACCGATTATTTTATATATTTAATAAAAAATACAATTTTTTTATTTTTAATATATTTCAAATGTATGATATATCAAATTTATTATATTTTTTTATATTTAATTCAACACTTATACCACATATTAAAATAAGATATTATATTAAAAAATTATAATTATATGTTGGTTGATTATGTAAACTAGAATTGAGCATATATGTTGTTGGTGGATTATTGTGTTGAATTTGAGTTATAATAAATATTAATTAAAAATTAAAAAAAAGATTATTATATATCTTAACTACTATTCGAAAAATAGAATTATTCAATTTATTTCATTTGATTTTTTTAATCTTAATTTGTTTTATAATAAATATAGTACAAGCGGTACATGGCAATGTGTTTTCGTCAATTAGCAAATCGTTAAGTTTTCCCTATGCGGCAACTATTTAGTATTATTTTAATTTTACTAGAACTTTACTTCGTGTGACAAGCGATTTGTAAATATTTATTTTAAGATAAAACTAAAATCAAGAAAATTAAATTGAATTATCATATTATTATTGGAAAATAAGATTTTAAAATTATCTAATATTTTCTTTTTATATAATTTAATTAATTTTTATTTTTCATCCAAACACACTACAAATTGCTCAATCCATGATAAATAGTTAAATATAATTCAAATAATCACCCAACAAAAAATTGTATACTTCATATATAATAATTTAATTTAATTTAATATATTCTAGGTGATCGTCAATATAAAAATCATAAAAAAATAATTAATTTAATATATTTTATGTTAAAAATATATTATAAATGAAAAAAGTTATTTAAGTCTTGAGAAAATTGTGTAAAATAATAAAATAAAAGAAAATTTTATTGTTCCAAAAGTTGCGCCATATATTACATTACACTCTTCCACACAGGCACAAGTGTCTATTACATGCATTAGAGATGACAACTTGATCCATCCTGCAGTTGACCTGTACTATTTGGGGGTGGCTCGACCTATGACCCACACCTGGGCAGGGCGGGTTTGGGTACTTCTTCTACCCCCTCACTGATTTAATCAGTTCTATGTCAATTTTATATTAATTTATACATATAAGATACAATATTATATTTTAATTACAAAATTTAATTGATGTTAACATTTTTAAAGGTGAATATAAATTTAAAATCATACTTTTAATATTATTTATTTAATTTTTATTTAAAATTTTAATTTTATATTAAAATTTTACTAATAATACTATGTATTATTATTACAATAATAATACCCATTGCCATCCCTAGCACACAACCAATCTATAGAACATACACCATGGTTTTATTTTATTTTTACAAAAAATTGTTTTTTTGTTTTTAATTTAGAAAATAAGTATTGGTTATACTAGTAAATATTTTTATATGAAATAGACATATTAACTTAAATTTAAAATAAAAAAATGAAATAACAATTAATAAATACAGGTGTAACATATCTTGCGTGTGGTTTTCAATTTTTGACCCTTTCAAACTTCAAGTAATGTGGATCCCCACATTATTTCCCAAACGAACCAGAAAACCACACATAGTCGCCGCATATGACAAACTTTTGTACGTACAAATAGGTGCCCGTCATTAATATTGTTATTGTATGATGAATAATTTATAATATATTTAAATATAAATAAAATATATTTATAACATAATTTTAAGTTAATTATTATTTTGATAATAAATATTTAAAATATTTTATTATTTTACTGATAAAGATATAAAATATATATTTATTTGCTCAGTTTCAATATAAAAGTATTATTTCTATAATATATTAATTAATTGTAAATTAAATTATTTAATAATTTTTATAAAAAAAAAAATTTATATTTATTTGTAGTTTAAATTGAATTCAAATAATTTAATACACATTAAATATTAAAATATAACCCAAATAATTAATCAAGTTATATTTTTGCATTTAATATCTCAATTTTAATATATGCGATATGTCTGTAAAATTAAAAATTGTAAGAAAAAATTAATTTAATATATCATATGAGAAAAGGTGGAGTAGAAATGAAAATGTTATTTATATTTTAATAAATTGAAAAAATTATTATCAAAAATAAAAAATAAATAAAATTCAACTAATCAAAATTTGACGCATCAAATTTTTTTTTAGAAACTATAAATGAACATAAAAAAATATATTTAGAATATTTATTATTATATTAGTATAGATGAGTTTATTTTATATGTTGAATTGTTTTTCACAATACAATCAATTTTTATTAATTTAAATTTTAAATTTTATAATCACATTATTTACCCCTCCCCCTATTTTATTTCTTTTTTAAGGTAAACATGTCTATTGTCTTGATACTTGAGAGCCATATAGTTTGGCAAAGTTTTAAAATTGATTTCAATAGTTGAAAAACAATCTGAATTCAGTGATGCAGAGAAAGCAAACTTTTCTTTTTAATCCATGAAACTTAATTTGAGTAAACTAGATTAGATTAGTAGAAAAAAATCAAATTTTATAAAAAAATCAAGTTATTCGAATTCAACTCTATATAGGAAGAAAAATAAGATTATAATTATATACAATCAATCAAAATTAAATTATTTAAATTATGTTTGACTCATTTGTGACTGTTACACTTGGGGGATGTTTGGATTAGGTTGGAGGCTTCGGTAGCATAATGGTTGTAGATTTCGAGGTACTGTCACAATTAAATGCATAGTAAAATGTGGTGTTTGTTTTGGATTGTGATAAAGTAGATTGTTATTGACATGTCAAATCAATAGGTTTAATACAATTTTGTTTGTATTATTATATAATGAAAGATAAAGATTTGTAGATTTAATATGGATTATTATATATATATATGTTGTAAATTGATGTCAAAATAAATATTTTAAGAAGAGAATTAATATGATATAATTTTTATAAAAAATGAATTTGAAATACAAAAGTTATAAATATTTAAAAATTAAAGAGGTGTAGAGTGAATAGAATTATGGATGAAACAACCACAATCCACAACCACATAAACAAACACGGACTGAATTGTCGCACAACCCACAACTAATCGTACGTAATTTAATTCAAACATATTCTTCTAGTACCAAATTGACACAATTCAATTGAATATAATTAATTTTTTATTTCTTAAATGTTAAGCGAAAACTATCCCAGCAATTCTATTTGTCAACCTGTATTTAATTGCAAATTGAAATTCCAAACTCTTAAGTACGCGCCACGCGGTTTTCTTCTGCTCTCTCTCTCTCTCTCTCTCTCTCTCTCTCACACACACACACCGATACACTTTCCATTCCTTTTCAAATATTCAACTCTCTCTCTCTCTCTAGCAATGGCGGACTCAGGATTGACGATCTGGGACGGTGCACAGCTGAGAGAGGCGGACATTTCATTGCCGCCTCCACAGCCAGATACCGCGATCACTGGAGGGGAAGTGCTGGAGCTGGCTGAAACAAGAGCCTCGCTCGCCCTACTCGGTTTCGTATTGCCGGAAACTCTCAAGTCATTCGCTCTCCAACGAATCGGTGTTTCCGATGCCACCGGATTCCGTTCTAAGAAACTCGATTACTCTGATGCCTCTTCAACTCTTCGAAATTACATTTCTGCCATTGCCGATGGACTCAGAGGTAAGTGTTTGTTGACTTCAATTTTTGACACGTTCCTAGCGTTGATGCAAGTCGTTTAAATTGTTGACCAGTAATAGTGGATTGTTCACAAATAATTGAATTGGTGTACATCCAGATCATCGCATGAATTATTGGTTTATATTGACACCAATACTCATAACTTGCTGGTGTATTTGTGTTTAAGTTAAACCGGAAATTTATATGGATTGATTGCACATTGCCCTTATTTTTGTTTTGTGCAAAAGGCATAAATCGATATAGGGTTCTCATATTGCCTGCCTCCCGATCATTACGAATGTATGAAAGGACTCCCAACCTTCGTAAATTTGTCCAGACACCCTTTGTTCCGACATCATAATTAAGGATATGAGCTGATGAAACCTAAGCTACAATTTGGTGCTTCTAAGTTTTTTTGGACATGTCTTCACCGATGTATTATAGCAACTATTTTCTAAAAGTAAGATCAAATTAATCATATTATGCTTGTCGTTGCCTCCTTGGAAGAACACTTTAAATACTATGGGAGCCAGATTATGGTTTCGCTCTGTGACTAATGTTCACAAAATGCTTGGAGTGGCTCATTATCTTATGGGAACAATGGTATGCGATGAATTGGTAAGTTTCTTAAGAAATTAGATGCCTCATTTTAGAAGACTGGGACTTCTATTTAACATTCTGCTCGCATTAACTCCAGCACTGGTCTATTAATTTACAATACTAAGATTTAACTTCAGCAAATAATATTTGAGTTCTTGATCTCAGCATCCCAATGAGTTTCTTGCTCAAGTATAGCAATCATTTTTAGATTTTAAAGAGTGCTTTTATAATACTAGGTGCAAGAAAATTTAGGGAAGTTGGATTTCAGTTGAGGTTTTTCTTTTCCTATCGGAATATTTAAGTTTGGGGGTACAGGTGTTGGAGAAGCAGTGCATATACATATCCAAGTATGAAATTATAGCATAACCAGGACTTCTTGTATCCAAGGAAGACCCAACGGCCCAAGCTAATTATCCTTTCTGTCTTTGCTGATCCAAACTTACAACCACAATGTAGTATGTTAGTTGCATTTTAAATTTGCAATATAGTGAGAATCGCACTCTTGGCTTTCCTAAATATAGTACTCATTGCTTTTAGAAATTTGAAGATCCTAACTTCCCAAGCCAATCTTTATAATTATTTGGCACATGCTGCTCGGAATCCATTGCTGGTGAGGTCTTTGGGCTTAAAGTTCTTATTCCTGCATGGTCCTTTCATTATTGTGAGATGCACTTGAAGCTCCACAAAATTCATATTTTGTTCGAGAATAACATATAATTTGAGAGTTTATCCTGAAGGTCTTTACAGTAGCTTGTGAGAATGCTTGTCAGTTCTCACTGCAAATAATGGTTAAGATCTATCACAAACAGTCTCTTTGGGAAAGCTTTGAGCTCCAGAAGCGTACTATCTGTTTCTAGATTGGTACCTGATGGGCATGTTTTCTAATGGAATCACAACTTAGGTTCAGGAAATTCACTGTCCACACATCATCAAATCTGCTTAGTCTTCTCATGTGATGAGAGTATCATGCAGCTGTATCCCAGTGTGACTCTTGATACAACCTACAAATATTTTTAAGAAAATTTATTCATCATCTAAGATGAGCCTTTGTTTGGGTGCCCATGTTCTGATATCCTATTCTGATCATTACATAAAATCTGGAAGTTTAGCAAACTTAATTCTTGGGGTTGCTATTAACGTTGTCTAGTATCATAAGTTTTATTTATTATTATCATTATTTTTTGCCTGAAATTAGATTTTCAAGAATGCTATTTGGATTATGACCTTCAGATTGTTTCTGTTTCGACCTCAGATGATCCTACTGTTGTGGCAATAATGGATGGAAAACCTCTTCTTATGTATTTGGAAGATGAAGATGACTTTGCAATGCTAGCTGAGAATCTTTTCACTGATTTAGACGTTGAAGACAGAGGAAAAGTTCGTAAGGATGAGATACTTAATGCTCTCACTCATATGGGTATCGAATCAGGAATTCCTCCTTTGTCAGGTACACAACGATTTTTATTTACACAAGGTTTAGGAACACTGTGTAGATTTGTAACTGAATACAAGGTGTATAATATATATATATATATGTACCTAGGCAATTTTTTTCTTTAATTGTGAATGTCTAAAACATCCTTATACTCTTATTACAAAATTGATGAATATTTGTTCGCTCCTTCCATGAACTGTGCATGATTTTCCATTGATTAAAGTAGGTGGCTATGAATTAGGCTTTGTTCTATACACTCTTATTAACTGACTGGCTAAAACTAATCAAGTCTATTAGTGTTTTGTCGTAATTTTCATGCATGCTGCTATCATTATCTATGATAGTTTAGCCTATCATTTGTTCCTCCGACCCCTGTGGAAAAAATGAACAGTTCATGAACTTTTTTAGGGGATTAGTTCCTCCATAACTTAATGAGTTCAATTGATTACAATTTCATCCAATAGGCAATCTGGAATAACAAATTCATTCATGTCTTCAGTCTTCTATCCACCTATTTTTACTCCATCTCACCTGAGTTATTAATTTCTATCCGTGATATTGAGCACTATAATTCTGTTGAACAGAGTTTGCTCAGTTAAGTGATATCTTAAAAAAACATGGAGCAACTGGAAAAGAAGAACTGGGACAGGCACAATTCGCCCAGTTACTACAACGTGTGCTACAAGAAGTTGCTGACAGTCTTGCCAAGACACCTGTCGTTGTTGTTGTACAGCACATACAAATTGTGAATGGTTCTAAACTTCGAAAGGTATCCTACTTTTCACTAATTAGGGACATTCCCTTTAAGGCTTTTCCGTAATGCAATGTAGATGGTATGGTATTTTCTGTCGTGACACTTTTAGAGTGAGAGAGAGAGTTCACTCTGCAATTCCTAATATATTTTGCCCAGTTAACGTAGAAGGGCAATATAAGATATATCTTACTGTTAAACTGAATCCTCACAAACTCTGAACTAATAAGACATGAGGGTGTATATTACTCAGTAACTGCATATGCTCAACTACTCATCTGAAGCTACAATTCCTCACCTGGACATCAGCAACCCGCATATTTCACAACATATGCTGTTTGTTAGCTATCTAATCTAACAAGTCTATGTTTTCAAATATAATTTTCCAAGTCAAATAAAACTACATTAATTTTGAGTATTATGTTGAATGACGATGCAGCTTCTGGCCAATGAGAGGCTACTGGATGAGTTTGTTCAGAAGATAATGCAGGAAAACTACGAAAGCAACAAGGAACAGTCTAGCATTGGTAAAATCAGGTGGTACCTTGAGAAACACGGGGATGATTTGGGCCTACCACCTCCAGAGCTTGTTGAAATGGTGGTTCTCTTCGATGAAACATTTACAGAAGTTGACAGCCCAAAAGATATAGATGGATTCATGATGCTATTCAAGGAGATCCTTGAGAAACTTGCTGGGAAGCTTGAAGCAAATCCAATTTTTTATGATCGTCAGCCTTCACATTTGAAGGAGGATTGATTGATTATACTGGCATCATTATATAAGACTGGTATTATCACTCATGCTTTAGGCAACCTTATTTTTTTGCCTCCTTATATTCGTAACACAACATAATATATAGTACATTGTCTTACACTGTTACACTGCTTTAAATATTTATTTGTCCTATCCATGCGACACACAGTATTGTTACTTAGTGATTATTATGTCCTTATATCACTTAATAGAGTTTTTATTTTTGTACCGGTCGGGAATTATTCTCGGTTGAACCTGCCTGTTCGACATGAAAGCAAGGATATTCACAAATGAGAAACAGTTGCCTGCCTTATCAAACTAATCTTAGAAACAAACATTTGTTATAATTTTTCCTGTCCGAATTTGAACTGTGCTTTTTGTTTCATTTTGAGGTACATCAATTATTTTACTTTCAATAAGTATATCAACGTAACTAAATAAAAGAAAATTTAATTTATTTCTTGATCAAAACGAAAGAGAACAATTATATAGCAAAAGTCATTTAGAATCAATATCCAGAACATGGGCCGACAGAAGTTTCATTTGGGTTTCAAGCAATTCTAGGTTGCCTTTATTCATGTTAACCCAAGCTTCTACCCCATCGCCGTCTCTGCTACTCACCAGAACCGTGAGATTCTTTGCCGGCAAGGTGGTGGTGCACAACCAGACCGGGTTTCCCCACCCATAATCCACTTCGTACACCGGAAACCTACACCAACTGCTAAACGAACACCGCTCCACTTCTCCCTTCGAAACTCCAGAAAACATCTTGTAATGAGCACTCGAATAATTGTCTCCGTTCTGCCCTTCTGTAATATAATCGCCATCAATTTTTCTTATCGAACTTCTCAACTTTCCGACAAGTTCGTGGAATTCATCGACCCCATCGGAGAGTGCGAATGCTAACATGGTGCAGTTGCCGAAGAGATTTTCTAGAAGCTTCTTTCTCGGCCTCAAATTCACTACGTGAAATGCAGCAAATGTCTTTTTATCTTGCAGGTTTCTGTTCTTCAGGAAACTTTTCCAGATAAAAGCTGAAACGAGTTCTACTCGAGTTGGATCCTTCACGATTGATTGAGATGAAGATGTTGCTGATTGTTTGAGAAACTGCAGTTTTTCCTTATCGAACACAAACCTTTCCGTTCGGAAATCTTCATTTGATACAGGAAATTTCGGGAATATTCTAGAACGTTGAAAGTCACCGGGAGGGAAATAGTTTGACAGATCGAAACTGAATCGAGAAATTCCATCACGTTCTCCTCGCAATTTACCACTCCATGCATTCATAAACGCCATTACAGAAGTGCAATCTGCTATCTGATGTGAAAAACACAGTCCAATAGCAATTCCTCCACAATCGAAAAAACTGATTTGCACCAAGAGAAGTGCTCTCTCACCGGAACTGTTAGTAGGATCCATCGGAAGGTACTGCCTCAACTCTTCCGAGTTTGAATCTCGTATAACATCAATTATTTGAGCATGATGAACTCGAGCAACGACGAACACGACGCCTTCGTCATTGCAATCGACAATAAGATTGTCTTTGATCCTTCCTGCAAATGGATAGAACGAAGGCAAAGTGTGTGAGAGTGAAAGTTTCAGGTGGTGAGATATTCGGACATGGTTAGAGGCGGACAAGCCTGTGGATTCATCGGCTGTGTAGAAGAAGATGAAGGGAAAGTAGACCGGAGGTGCTAATTGATCGAGGTATGATAGTTTCAGATTTTTGAGGCGTCGAGGGGTTTCAGACGAAGGCTTGATTATCTCTCTGGAGATTAGCTTCACTCCACTTCCCATCTTCTTCTGCTATCTGCAACAGGTAATGATCGACTAAGAAACCACTCTTTCGGATTATAAAGACAGACAGACTTTTTTAATTTATGTTTATTAACTCTCACATAGTTCGACATTATTTTTAGTAATCACTCTAAATTTTTATTTTATCTAATTTTATATAATTTTATTTGAATTGTCAAAAATTCACTATAAAATTGCTGACATGAAAATCGAATTGTCGTAAAATTATAACACACAGAAAGTAGCATGCACGTGAGCTTAGCATATAGTTTATTAATACTATTTTTATTACATTAACAAATTAAGTAAACCATAGTTGTACAATATCATAATTAATAAAAGTGAATCCATCTTTCCACCATGCACCTGATATTATTTATTTAATTAAAATTATTATTTATTTATTTATTTAAAAAATATATTTTACAATAACAAATAAAAAATAATATTTTTTCATTAAATAACTAATATTTTATATCAAAAACATCTCATCTATATAAATTTTGTGCAAATTAATTAAACTGTGCATTGTATGGGAAAATATATTTATATATGACCACCTCGAGATCTATGCAAGTGGTCGCCTAATTTGAAAAGTCAACTCTTATGCAATTGGCTTTGAATTAAATCGTAACTAGTAATTTCTCAAATAAAAAAATAAAAATAAAAACAGATTAAAATTATTAAAATTATGTGTTAATATTATTATATATTTTATAGCTATTTATAATTTAAAATTCAAACTCAAAATAAAAAATTTAATCTATAATAAATAAATAAATTTAAATTATATATTAATACAATTAAAACAATTTAATATAATATCTCATTTATATTATAGACAATATGAGTATTAAATAAAAAAATTGTAAAATAGGAATTAATTTGATATATTATACTTAAAAAATGGATTAGAAGCAAAAAGAAAAAAACAAAGATTGTAGGTAAAAAACAAAAAATGAAAACAAACTAATAAGATGATGACAACAAAACTTATGTGTACCGAGTTTATGAATAGAAGTTACAAAAATATTCAGGTTCATAATCAGATCGAAAAAAAAAATTATTTTACAAGTTTAGCGTTCATTTGAAAGCGGTCCAGATATAAAATATTATAGATTCGCAAGATTCAAGTTATATTCACCCTCAAAATACACAGAAAAATGGGTAAAGATGAATAATAAACCGTTACTAAATATATAAGTATATCAATACAACAGAAAAAATATATCAATTATAAAAATAAATTTAGACTGAAAAATTAAAATAATTCAATATAAATATATATTATATATAGATAGATAGATTAGTTACTCATTCCATTTAACAGAAAATCAGTTTATGTGTGCACCATACCTGCACTGGTGTAAACTTTTGTGTTTAATTTTTTTTAATGATATTCTGATAAGTTTGAAGGAGAATGAACAAATATAATCATAAATGGTATCCTCTACCTTACATCAATTGTATCACAACCACACATACCTATATGATCACACACACCCATGTGAGTATATGTAAAATGTGTGGTAAAAATCACACCAAGTGCACCTAACATAGGTAGAGCCGTAGAGGAAACCATGGTAGACTGGTTCGAAAGCTCACCTTGATTCCAAATGTTCCAGACAAAATTTCAAGAAAATTAAACTGGCTAAGCTTTGACAGAAGCAGCATCAACATGATGCTATTAAATGACCACAAAAATAATAACAATATTTTTAGTAAGTTCCTAATCCAACACGTCTCAACTCATCCAATTTCTGTCCAGAAAATCGCACATACTAACCAAAACCTGTATATATATATATATATATATATATAAATCAAATTTAAAAACTGTTCTTTGTGCTGGAGACTTGAGCTTCTTGCTGCTCTTCACTGTCTGTAGTAATCTTCTCACTAGAAGACTCGGCATCCTTCCTCAGTTCCGTCTCAAACTCCTTTGCCGCCTACAATTGAAATGTGTCAAATCATGCGTTGTACTTTTGTATAACAACACATAATAGGCCAACTGTTCTATGTGAATGCATATCTGGATGATTACATTAAAAATATTTACTAATAGGTTGTGTTTGGATCGAGGGATGTGAAGCTAAAATTTTAAGTGACTCCAAGAAAAAGATGGATTTACAAAAAGAAAGAAAACCACCACCACAAATAATGTAGAAATCAACATGGGTGCTATGTGGTTTGAAATCCATTATAACTCGAAAATCATCTGAACAAACCTAGTAGCTTCTCAAACACAACCTCATTATTTTTCTTCTTTTGACGAGGTATAAACATGACCACATGCACTTTCCAAGGTAATTTGAAGTTTAGACTGATACGCACAATAATGACATTTATATTTGAAATAATTAACCTCACAAATATAAGTTCAGAAAATTATAATCCCAAGACCTAATTCATAAGCTGACTGTATTTGTACGATGAAGATTGTCCAATAATGAATCACTTCCTTTGATAAAAATCATTATAATAGAATACTTTCAGCAGAATTCCAAGAGACTGAGTTGAGCTGGTAACTCTATAATTTCTTTAGAAAATACGACGACATAATATAAATGAGATGATACAACAAATCAATTCCCAAAACCTCCACTCATGGCTTTATCAGCATAACAAATCCTAAGCAACTAGCCAATAATTCTTAAGCCTATCAGCCTATGTTTGTAAGAGTCTGTAAAGCCAAAAGCTCATCAGCATATAAATTGGGATAGTGTCACATTATAAATGATCACTAGAGCAACTTAAATGCTCAATCACAATAAGAGAAACAATAACATAATTCTCATTTCATCTGGAATCCCGAACTGAAGGATGACAACTGCATGAAAGATTACTTTATTACCATCATCTAAGCACAAACTGCTCATGACTTTTGACCATCTTCAAGGTTTAATTTAGAATAAAAGCTCAAAGCCATTAAGTTTGTAACATTCTGCACAATGTACAGTTAGATCATTTGAACACTTCAAAGGCGGTGGCCTAAGTTGCCAAGAAATGATAAGCGTGAAGTTTCCAATCTATTTGATATGCTAATGCTTTCACACAGCGACGTAATCAACTCGTCATTATTTACAGTCAAATTTTATGCTGGCAGCCCCCAGACCCGTCATATCAGTTATTGAATACATATTCTCCCAATACTAATTGTCTTTTACGATTTATCAGAAATTGTTTGACAAAGAAACAAGCTCTCATCAATATGGAGTATAATATTTCAAGAGTTCATGGCATCTCCGTCAGCATAATGGAAGTAAATCAATTATAAACTCCAAATATACATGTTTTGTGCATAACCAGATACAGAAGTCCTAATAAAAAGTAAATAAACACACCAACAATGCCATAATTTGCCTACTTTTCTAGGTAACTAATAACATTGTTTTCAGAGCCATAATATCCTGAAAGATGAATGATCAATAAGGAAATAATCCTTTCTGGATTTCCTTCTATCAGTCTTTATGCATACTGTTTATTTAATGCATCATCCAGAAAACTCGTTAATTGCCTTAGATCTCAACTTCGTGTATATAACTGGACATTGTTGAACCACACTTTTAATTTTACGAGAAAGAATGTGTCCTTTTGAAGAACAATCCCCAAACATTAAATACTGCAAAATTCTTAATTAAATCCAACAGTAAAGTTGCTGTTAAGACCTCAAAGTCATGACATCTTAAAGAACACTCATAAAAGTTTTACAACTTAAGATACAACTATCACAGCCCGGAGTATAATTTTAACACAAGGATTTAGATTTATTAAATAATTATAAATAATAATAAAGCATATTAGTTTTCTATAGGAACATTCTATGATTTCGTCTGAGCAGCTTTCTTCAGTGCTCATGTATCGACTAGCATCTCTCACGTGTCCTGAAGTTTCAAGGATAAGTAGTACTAATTAGATAGCCCCACTCAATGGATTAACTTAACCAGAAAGGATTCTACTGACATAAAGAGGTTCTCAGATGGAATCCCTTTCAGATCTTCTCCGTTCCCGCGCACTAAAGAAAATGCTTTCCATGTCCCCAAACATGTATGTATACCTTAAACATACATGGATTAAAAACATGGCATAATCATACAACAAAAATCACTAAAATCTATGTATTGTGAGATATAATCCAATATGCAGGTTGTAGCTGCTTACCTAACTAATTTTCCTCTCTTTTAACCTCAATCACTAAAAATATGAAAATTTCTGTCTCCATTTCTTTTAATTTCATTTTAACATACATTTATTTTTGTGATAACGTAGCCTGAACTTCAAGTCTTCAACAACCTTCTCCAGCAAATTTCAACCCATAATCGCTATCTCATTTCAAAATTCAGCAATTCAACGAATCAATCAGCTAAGTAACTTAAAAAGAAAGGCCAATATTTGAAATTAGGAGACTAACCTGTTGAAAGCTCTTGACAGTCTTGCCAATACTACGGCCCACCTCAGGCAACTGCTTAGGCCCGAAAACGAGCGCCGCCACACCTGCAATAACGACGAGCTCAGGTACTCCAAGCCCGAAAAGGCAGTTACAGGAGAACCCCCTTTCCTTGGCTCTTCTGGGCCGATCAACAACAAGACCAAGCCCAGCCCGGTTTCTGATATTATAGCTGAAGAAAACTGAGCTGGAGGAAGAGAGAGAAGTGAATTTTCTTGACGTATTTATGCTGAGCGGTGCTGTCACTGTGGAAGATGAGATGGCTGCCATTGGAAGGAAGTTTTTAGCTACTTTTGGGGGGGTTTTCTGGGTGTTTTGTGCGTCTTATTTCAGAGAGAATGCTGTTGAACAGACATGATACATACATACATATATACATACATGTGCCAATTATATTTATTTATATATATATATTTTTTATATTATATAAGGTGTGTTGAGTAATAAGCCCAAATGAAAGTTAGGGCGTGACATATACTTGCACCACCATTGACCGCGAAAGCCATAACTTTGAAGTATTTACTCCATAAATAGCGCCGCCAACTGGAGAGGCAAACAGGCTGCTGAACTCCGACGAGACCCTCTTCGGATGCTCTTCGTGATTTGCGACTCTACGATTTCACCTGTGGTTTTCTCAACCTCTTTGATGCGAATTCATCTATCTCTGCAGCAAATTTTTTAAATGAAAAACTGAATCTTTTCTTGTACTGGGTTGCTGCTATTTTCGTCTTCGTTATTATTCTCTTCCAAATTTCCTACCCATGGATTTGGAAACCCATTACGAAATTACCCGCGTAGCGGAATACATCCGCATCCATAGCTTCACAAGAGTAGCTCTACAGGTACCAAAAAGGCGATGTCTCCTATATATGTGCGCGCGCCGGGGGGGGGGGGGGGGTTATTTTTAGGTTTTGTTTTTGTGGAGTTATCTAAGAAAGTGTTTCACTTATTTGGTTGGTGATGTAATTAGTTCCCGGATGAGCTACTGAAGGCTTCTATGAGGGTCGTGAAAGCTCTGCGACAGGAGCTCAATTCACCTGTGAAGTTGTACGTAATGGCCGATACGACTTACGGAAGCTGCTGCGTGGATGAAGTGGGGGCGGCTCATGTCAATGCCGAATGCGTCATTCACTATGGACATACATGCCTCAGCCCGTGAGTTAATCATTGCTAACTCTGTTTTTAGAACCTAATACCGGCAATGATAGTGGGGTATCTCCTGTATCTGTAGTTTCTTACACTAAAAGTGATGGACTTCCAGAAAAATCTTTTGAAGTGTCATGCTTTGATGTTGGGGCTATTAGTTGTTTGTTCCTGTGTATCAACTTTAGTGAAGTAAGATGTCAATATGAGGTCTTCTATAAGTTATATACGTGATTGTGTGTGTGTATTCTTCTTTTCAGGACCTCAACACTTCCGGCATTATTTATTTTTGAAAAAGCTTCGATCAGCCCATCAAATTGTGCGAGGAACTTGCTAAATCATGGCCTCAAAAGCAGCAAGCCTCTCTTGGTATGATAATGATACTTATCCTTTTGGTTTCCTGTGATTTTTAGTGAGTTTTAATAGATAAAATAAAGACTGTAAGATTACCATCGGCTTTATTAGTAAATTTCAGTTAGCACATAAGCCAAGTCGGTTACTTAGGGAATAAAGAATCAGATCCCTGCCACCCTCACAAATAGAAGTTGATTTCATCTTTAGGTAAAGAGGACTGGGATGTGGCCGTGTGGGTGTCCATCTGACAGAATAAACTGAGGTACTATACCGTAATTGCTTTTAGGTTGATAACTGAAGAGCTAGCTAATGTTGAATTTACTGTTAAGTCGAATAATTCAATGGTGATGGATTGGTGCTTCTGAAGAGTGGACAAACTTGATGTATTAGTGTCTTCACACGTCCCCTAATGTGTAATATGATTATCTTAATTTAGTAAATTTTTGTCCCTTTAGACAAGGACATGCATATTTTATGAAGACTGGCAACAGGACTAGAATCTCAAGCCTTCACATTCTTTTAGGTAAGCTGATGCCATACTATGCGACCATCTGAATTGAGAGCTTGTGCTCTTTTAAGTTATCTGTATCAATGAATATGAAGAAATCCCTGGAAAACAATAGAAAAGAGTCCTTCTCTTAAATTTCAGGAGCACTAGAAGAGTGATTTCGCATCTAGTGTTCCCATGGGATTTAGTCTCATTTTTCTGTTATTATTATTATTCTTTTTTTAATTTTTTTTTTTAGATTACGATGCAGTTCTTTTTTGCTCTGAATGTAAAATACAGTCTTGTGATCAGTTTGTTTAGGTTCACTTAACCTCCGTACTCAGAAGTTCTAAAAGGCATGGTTTAATGTTTACCGGACTTTGTGTGAGGTCTAATTCGCTAATTTTTCTGCTGTAAGTGATGAGAATCTCACTGCAGTGGGCATCGGTTATCTATTGCTTATCATGACGTGTGATTTTTTGGTCTATTAAGCTCCAGTCCAATGGTTATTGACTTGTTATCTGTTTCCCTTATAACCAGGTTCTTTTTGGACTAGAATATGCACATGCAATACCAGAAATAAAAAAAGATCTGGCTTCTATTGCATCAAGCGCATGCGGATCACCATCCATTTTAGAGTTCCTTTTTGCTGATGCATGCTGTTCAGTTTTAAGCCCGTCTGAAGCCTGTACACCTGCAGATCAAGTTGGATCCATTGACAGTCAAGTTGTAAATCAAAGCCCTACTGAAGAAACTAGCCAAATTTTCAACATAGGAGGTTTGAGCTGGAGATTGCCTGAAGGGCAGAAAATGGATGACTATTTGCTTTTCTGGATTGGCTTGGATAATACTGCATTTGCCAATGTTGTGCTGACTTTCAATAGCTGTGAAATAGGTAAGAGTCCTAATTAGCTTTGAATTTGTCCACTCAGTTGATAAGGGAATAAGTAAGAACACTACAACATGCATAATCTTTTAGTGTAGTCAGGCAATTTCTATTGCATGTGCCATGTTGTTGGGAGTTTTAATTTAAGCCATCTTACTTAATAGCTACTACTTTTCTCTTGCCCTTGCTTCTTTTATATTCGTCATTATATCATGCAGCGACACTATTCCCTAACTGATGTTCTGCATTGGTTTTAGTCAGATATGATGCAGCAGAAGATTGCTTGGTTACTGACCTATCTCAACAGAAAAAAATCCTGAGGCGCAGGTATTAAAATGAGCCTTTTCATTTGTCACTTCTCATTGCACTTGTTTTTTCGTATTCAATCTTGTCTGTTACATGATATTCGAATGAATTTTAAAGGTATTATCTAGTTGAGAAAGCAAAGGATGCCAACATGATCGGAATCTTGGTTGGAACACTTGGAGCAGGTATTATCTAGCATTCACGACTGTTCCATTTATTGGAGTAACTGCTCTTCTATCTGTCTGTCCTCTTTAAGTATTTGTGTTGTCTTGAATGAAAACTTTTGCTGTTGACCTCAGGAATTTGCATTTACTGCTAATAGTTATGCTTTTGGTTGACTTCAAACTAATGGTTCTCTATATTTATATCTGTTATTTCGTTTTAACTTCAACATAAGACAAGCATAAAAGAGATAGATGAACTACACATCCATTTAGAAACTGGCCTTTTGTATGTGATAAGTAACTCAGGTTCAAGTTACTCTTGGTGTAAGCATCTAAAATGTATTTTAGGTGCTATTTCCAGTTTGTATGTCCCCGCCTTCAGGATTACATGTCTATATAAAACTGTAATCTTACATCTTATGCTTTCTTCCTATGCCTTGACTGATATTGTGCACAATTCACGGTAAAGGGCTGAAGCTTTTTTCCTGCAAAAAACTGTTATTTCAGTTGGTTATCTGCATATGATTCATCAAATGAAAGATCTGATTACAAAAGCTGGGAAAAAGTCATATACATTTGTGATGGGAAGGCCAAACCCAGCAAAACTTGCCAATTTTCCTGAGGTGAATCTCATTAAGTTTTTCAATACTATTGCTCATGTTGGTACCTTGCAACCCTAATGTTGATCTCTGATGTGTGCCCTTGCAGTGTGACGTCTTCATTAATGTCTCATGCCCACAAACAGCTCTATTGGATAGTAAGGAGTTCTTAGCTCCTATAATTACTCCATTTGAAGCCATGCTTGCTTTTGGCAGGTAATGCTCCCACTGCCACTGCTACTTTTTGACTGCTTCAGAATGGTTAACTATAATTATTCTTTGCAATGTAGACAGTTGGTTGATCTTTTAGGGATTTACTGTTTATGCTTCTCAGGCAAGCTAACTGTAGTTTATAAGTTCTAATCTCAAAAGTGTTTGCTGGGTTAACTTGTACGATAATAATATATACAAAAATATATGTGGTCTAAAGAAGGCTATGAACATCTTAGAGGTTGGAGAATGGGAATGCCATGAAGAAAGAAAACATAATATTAACTGGAACAGGGCTGATCATTAATCTAAGACAAGCGAGAGCCGAGAGGTACATGAATCTTGAGACAGCTTAAGCATTTGGATTTAGGAAGTAGGTGAATTGAGAGAGCCTATCGATGTAATCTTTTGGTGATTCGGTTTTCTTCTATTTGATTATTTGAGTAGTTACATATGTGGAAAGTTTTTTTCCTATTCTTTATGGATTAGAATCCATTTTGTTCTTCAGTTGAGCATGTTCTAGTACACCAACAGGGCTTTCTAAGACACGTGGCTTCCAGAATCTAATTCTCCCAACTATAGTGAGATATTATGTTTTGCTGGCAAAGATTGTTTCAGTAAGTGGTAAACAAATCCTTTGTTGGAGTGAAATGGCTAAGGTTTGAGACTAAGTCTAGATCAAGCAACAATGAAATTCATCGCTTGGAATTTTAAAATTCTGGTTCCTATGAAATTGTTGTGGAAAAAGAATTTTCTGATTTAAAATTCTAGTTAACCAGCCTGGAGTCTGTGATGCTTGATCCGTGTTGCTTGGGGCTTTTGTTGCTTACAGGGTAATCTTATGTTTCCTTTCTTATTGTGTTAATTCCAGGGGAAGTCAATGGACAGGAGCATATGTAATGGAATTCAGAGATCTGATTTCTTCAACTCCTGCTGTAGCAAGGGAACAGTCCAACGAGGCACGGTTTTCTTTCATTCAGGGTGGTTATGTTGAAGATTTGGATCTGCAAGGTACTTGATTCTAGGACTTTGACATTTTTTTACATCTTATCACCTTATTATGTGATCTGTTGGAAGGTTTAGATTATAATAATTACCAATTAAATAGAATATGTGCTTACTCTTATTGTTTTACATCTGGCTTTTAATTCATCTATTTTCCACCTCCTTACATTTTAGAACATTTTAAACATCTTTTGACCTAATGTTTCTTGCGCAGAGACAGAGGAGATAGAGAAGGATGAAATCCATGCACTGGTGAATGTTACCGAGAAAGCTCTGCAAGTGCGTGATGAGAACACTGGATCACTTTCTAAGACTATACCTAAATCCGGTGCTGAATTTTTTGCTACTCGATCATATCATGGTCTAGATATATACGGCACCAATTCCCTCCCCGAGAAATTTTTAACGGGGAAAAGTGGGAAGGCATCAGGGTACAAGCATGAGAAGACAGACCCCTCTCAGTCCTAATCTAGAGAAGTGTATTACAAAATATTCGAGTATAGGGAGCTCACTTCTCAATGAGGTATGCTCCCCTATACAGAATACATATAGTTAAACAAAATACAGTAAAAACAAGCTCTTCTTTGTCATGCCTGGGTTTTGTTTGTGCATTAATTACGCGAATATTGAACGAACATAATTTATAGTTTGATTTGCAGAGACTGAGTTTTTGTGCAGGAGTCTGATCTCAATAGACGTCCAGAATGTTGGCTACCTGAATTATTTCATTTTACTTCCCAGAATAAAGACCACTCTATCCTAAGTGGCCTTAATGCATTGTAGTCTATTTATATTTGCTGTCCCATTAGACTTTTTCTCCTCATGATAAAAACCAGATCAAATCGGTCAGTCCAACCGATTGAATTGGAGGTGCCCGGCGAACTGGATAAGGTAAAAACCCGACGAACCGATTGAGTGGGAACTGGACGTAGTTGTGATTGTCTGGAATTTGATTTGGACAGGCCACCTAATTTGGCATTACCTAGATGAAGCAATCCAGAAATTTTGTCACTTATCTTAAGGTACAGAGTAAGGAATGAGTGGAGTTTGCTAGTTTGGATAAGTATATGAAGAATGTTGATCAAGTGAGGAATGAATGTGCAATAGGGTTGGGCCCATTTTCTATCTTCTTATTTCAACCGTTGGATAATTTGTGTTAAAAAGATGTTTGTGGATAGACTCACAAAGCTATCTTTGGATGAAAAAATACGTGTACACCACACTATCAAATAATTTGTAAAGGTATAAATAAAAAATACATAATTAAATAATTGAAATTCCACATAAACCCACGGTCGAACAAAAGAAGGAAGAACAGAAGAAAAGAGGGCACCCATAATCATGGGAAATAAATACTATTTATAATTAATTTAAAGTTAAAATAATGGAAAATTGCAATTTGGATGATTTCGACACTGATTATTTGAACAAAATATATTTTATTTGACTAATAAGGCCGAACAAAACAAGTTTCATAAGTATAGTTCGACAAGTGGTCAAACAGTGTACATGTTTGTTCAATTTGATCGAACAGAATAAGCATTGTTTGATCAGTGTGCATGTTTTTTTTACCTCATAGTATTTGATTATATTAAAAAGAATTATACATTATTCGACCAACAAGATCAATTAAATAAGCATTGTTTGACTCAAGTGGTCAAACAATGTGCATGTTGTTTGTGCATATTGGTCGGATGAAACAAGCATCATACGACTAACGTGCATTTTTTTTACCTCATATGTATTTGATTATATTCAATCAAAAGAATCGTGACAATAAATTATAATTAATTATTAAAACAGATTTTTAAAAAGCATGTATTTTCTTTTTCTTGGCTTCAATAATATAAGTATTATTTCAAGGTTATATGCAACTTCACAAGCCCATTTTTCAATTGTTTAACATGTTCGTTGTGAACTTTTCATAAAGTTATATCTTAATTTTATTATACATGAATTATATCATTTCACCTTGTCGCAACAAATTTTATTTTCTATAAAAAAATAATAATAATGTGATAATTCTTAATTAAATGCATTGTTCAACCAAAGTAATCGAACAATAGAATTTGTTAGCACATTCTCGGCCAAAAGGGTAAAAAAGCTACCGCTCTGTTTGTTCAAACCAAATTGAACATGAGCGTGCGATAATTTCAGACCTATACGACAAAAAAAACTCGATAAATTTTTTAATATTGTCATTAAAAATGGCGAAAATAATAACACATAACTTATATCACCCATTTCATTGACTATTCATGATTATTTTGCTATTTCATCGATCAACCTTTCAAAATTTAATATTTGTTGTGTTTTGAAAGAAAAGAGAGAAATATGTTGACGGGAGGAGAGATCATAATTTTCAAATTTATTTTATTTTATTTTATTTTAATTATATGTCTCTTAATATCAATAAAGTTGTTATGTGTGTGTGTGTGTGTGTGTGTGTGTGAGCATAATATGAGAATAGTTAATTGGAGAGTGGAGTTAGAAAGATTTGGTGAATTTGGTATAGGCTGTAGGATAAGAAACAGTATGGAAGAAAGGGCACATGGGAAGGGGGTAATGGTAAGGCCCAAACATGCCCTTATTCACATGCCCAAATTCTCTCTGCCTCATAAAGCACAGCACATGCTTTGACTTCCTCTTTATTTATAAAATACTAATATTAATAATAAAAATACACACACACACACACCAGTGTGTGTAATAAATCATACATACTATCGGAAACAACCCCTTAATATTTGATCCGGATGGATCGATAGAGTGGACTGATTTAAGTGGTAAAATATTTACGTTTGTAAGATCAATAGTCTTAATCTCGAGTTAGTGTAAGGAAGAAAAGAAAAAAATCGATATTTTAAAGTTACATATTAAAAAGAAAGAAGGAACCTACAACATTATTGCATGTATGCTGGTGGGGGAGAATCTTAACCTCCAAGTTGCAACAACTGGATTGAAGCTACCCCAAAAACATACAAACATAAAGCCCTATCTATGTATGCCAACTTTACACTCATTTTGCTTTTCCTTTTTCTTAATATATATATATATATATATATATAAACAAATTAAAATATATAACATATCCTATATCAATTAAAAAAAACCAGTTAAAGATTAATGGAAAAAAAAGACATTTATAATGTAAATTAAGGATAAATTAAGAGAAACATTATTCATCAATTTTAAAATCATAAAATGTCATTTATTATGTAAAAAAGATTTTTAATTTTTTATAAAATATCACTTATATCGAACTAAAAAAATGTCAATTATTAATTTGAGTAAAATTTACTCATGAAACGTCCTCATTCGCATTTTGGCAAGCCAACATCATAAGCTACTAGAGAATTCGAAAATTATTATTATTATTATTATTATTATTATTATTGTTATTATTATTATTATTATATATATTTCAATATCCAAACTCCTCAAAATAAAAATACGCAATATATACAAAATTAGGGTGGACAATCTGAGCTTTAAGTTCCACAACACCACAAGGCATTGTGACACTTTGAACTTCTTATTCTCGATAGCCAAAGTTCAAAATTTACTATCGTGCCATTTTATGCGAGTAGATCTTACATAACTTTTATTCAAAAACTTTATAGCAAAATTATAATATCAAGTCGTTATCTTAATTGTTTGATAATAAAGTAGCGGACAGGTATTGGATTAAAATTGATGAACTTTAAAATTAATATCATAATTCAAGATTTTTTGACTGACTCGTACAAATCGAATAGATCTTATATACGTAATAAATATATATACCTAAACTTAAAATAAAATAAAATAAAAAGATTTAAAGGAATTAAGATCGTTAATAATATTAATAAAAGGAAAAGAATCTTGGGGGGTTGGAAAGTTGTTATTTTATAAACGACGCTTTGTTGAGGAAAAGTAGAGAAGTGTATTAAGAAAGATGTGTGTGAGTGTGTAAACAAAACCAACTCCTTTTCCTGTGTCTGTTCTGTTGGGCTCAATACAATTAACGTCACCGCGTACGTCATTTCTCCGACAAGACTGCCCAATCCCCTCCTGTCGCGTGGCAACATCTTATCCATCCAAATTCCTTTTTCTTAAATTAAAAAAACAGGAGCAGATCAAAGGCTCAAAGCTCAAGAAATTCATGTCCCTCTCTCCTTCTTAACGTTGACACACCTTTTCTATCTCAACATCATTAATCATTTCCACCAACATACCCTGCTTGCCTGCCTCCTGCCACTGCTAACTAGGGCACCAAAAAACACACACATTCCCACTCTCTCTCTCTCATCAGCCGGAATAATGGGCGGAGGCGGATCGGAGCACGAAGAGAATCGGTTGGAGACGGAGCTGCGACTGGGGTTGCCAGGTGGAGGAAATGAGAAGAGTAATTTGAAGAGAGGCTTCTCTGAAACCATTGACTTGAAGCTCAACTTAAACACTGCGTCGTCTTCTTCTTCCTCCTCATCGTCGTGCATTGTTGATGCTCCTCAGAACCAGAATCAAGCTGTTAAGCCTGAGGAAACCAGTGCTAAACCCCCTCTCAAGTAAGTTTCCATGACTAGGGTTTTTAATGAGTAGTAATTAATATAAAAATATCTTTCAGCTCATGTCTTATGCTAAAATTGTTCATATAATCATATTATTATCAATTCATCTACGGATGCATATGTCTTTATATATGGGTCTCCAATTTCTTTTTATTCTATTTTATAAGAATTATACACACACACACACACACACATATATATATATATATTTGCTACTTTTATGATTTATTGTGTAATAGAAGAAACTTTAATTGACGGGAAATTCAACACTTGTGGCTCGATGCTAGAACCATCGTGCATTATCACTAAAGGGAAAATAGGGTTTTTTGCTCTCTAATAAAAAATTTTAATTTAATTTAAATGAATAACTAAAAATATTGTTTTTTATTAAAAAATATTACTATTAATTGGCAATATTGCTATTGTGTGCAAGTTTATTTTGGCAACACAACACAGAGTGAAATGTCAGAAAAGAAATGGAAATTGTAATTCTGAATTATCATTATCAATCGTGAAATAGAATAATACTCTCAAATTAATAAAATAAAATAAAAATAAAAATAAAAAGTTATTACCTGAACTTCATGAGCTGTTGTCTTTCAGAGCTGTTCAAGTGGCACACGTGATAGATAATATGAGGCCATGTTTGGTTGTCTGCCAAATCCTATAAACAACAAAAACATAAGGAATCTTACTTTTCTCCAAATTCAAAACTGAAAGCGATACACAATTATTAAAACATATTTTCTGCATCATTATATTCGGACAAAACAGCAACCAATTATTTCAAATTTCTTTAATATTTATTGTATTGTGATTTTTTTTATTTATTTTTTAAATAAGCTCTAAAAAACAAATTAGGCAATTTTATATATGACAAACAAAATTTCAGGGCTCAAGTCGTTGGTTGGCCACCAGTAAGATCGTTCAGAAAGAACATCCTAACCGCCCAAAAGAATAACAACAGCAGTGCCTCGGCCGAAGCTGACAACTCCGGCGGTGGCTGCCCGGCGGTGTTCGTCAAAGTCAGCCTTGACGGGGCGCCTTACCTTCGTAAAGTAGACTTGAAATTGTACAACAGCTACCAACAACTATCCGATGCCCTAGGGAAAATGTTCAGCTCCTTTACAATTGGTAAATTACTCTATACTTAACTCTTCTCAATAATAAATTCGATTCGTAATCAGAAAATAAAAATATTAGATATTCGGGGTCGAATAAATAAATAAATTTTCAATTTTTTTTAAAAAAATTGAAAATTTGTAGGTAATTGTGGTCCACAAGGGCTGAAGGAGTTGATGAGTGAGAGCAAATTAATAGACCTTTTGAATGGATCTGATTATGTACCCACTTATGAGGACAAAGATGGAGATTGGATGCTTGTTGGAGATGTTCCATGGGAGTAAGTATTTTATTACCAGAGTTCATTTTTATATTTTTTACTTACCTAAACAAAACCCAATATAATTACCATATTTTCTAGACTGGTACTAATAATTTCTTATAAAATAAAAATAGGATGTTCGTGAATTCGTGCAAACGCCTACGGATAATGAAGAGTTCAGAAGCTATCGGATTAGGTATTGTTCGATTTCATTGTTTGTATCGTTGTGATTGACAAGCCCGATTGTATTTATTACTTATTTTTCTCATATTGATCTAATAATTTCTGTTTTGGGATGATAAAATGCAGCACCAAGAGCAGTTGAAAAGTGCAAAAAGAGAGGTTGAAAGAGATTTTCAGTAATTGAAATAGTTTAATTTAATTATGTGTTGGTGTGAGTCAATCTCAGTTGTTTGTGAGTATGTAAATTAAATAGTGGAGAGTAAGTATTGGTTATACTGTCGTTTCATTCATGACAGCTGTCATTTTAGTGAATTTCTTTTTTTCGCAATTTTTTTTATTTTTATTTCCACTATCCTTTTTCCTTGGAATTTAGAGCACTTGTTTTACTTTATTGCAAGATTTGTAATCTATTTATTTATGAAAATGAGTTTAGACAAAATAAATAGATTTATTGGATAATTCTATTTTTTGACAAATACTTTTGTTAAAATTATATAATAAGTTCTTTTTTAAATTATTGTTTTAATTAATTTGTATCTATAATTCAAACCAATACAAGTAATCGGTTCATAATAAATACTCAATCTAATTTAAATAATTGTATTTTTTATATATAATATTTTATTTGAATATATGTAATTTGATATTAAATTAATGATTATGAGAACATGGTTCGTTTGATATATTATACGTAAATAAATATATTAGAAGAAAAAAAGTTAATTTTGTTTTAGAAAAATGAAAACAAAAAATTTTCATTAAAAAAACAAAATAAATAGACTAATCAGCACATGATCACTAAGGAAAAATTGGTAGAATGTGTAGTACGCGCACAACACACGGCTCGTCTTGTTTTTCAGAAAATTTTGAAATTATTTACTAATTTCAAGCTGAATTTCAACAAAAATTTTCTAAAAATAAGCGACACTTAGTAGAGATTTTATGCCAATAGAGATAAGTTGGTTTACATGCTGACAAAAATCTTAATTTTGTTGTCGGCCCATAAAACTGTTACTTTGAACGATCACATATTTTGATTGGATAAGCAAACAAAATACAAAAATAATTCATTGGAGAAGTAAGCTTGAAAGTCACCGTCATCTTTCCCTTCTTACCATCTTCAGCGGTGTTCATTACTCTAGTATAAATTATGCACCACTTTAACGTAAAATTTACATACTTTCTCCAACAGTTTGCACTACTTTCTCCACTAAAAAATAATATTACACAATAATCTTTATTTTTTTATTTTTAATATTTATTTTTATTACTAAATATTTGTTAAAAACATTATATATGTAATTTTATTTAACATAAAATTTTGAGATAATATTTATTTTACTTATATTTTTAAACTATCATATTCAAAAAATATATATGTAAAATTGAATGTCGGGTAATGTTATGCAATTCTATTTAAATTTGTATATAATATTTAAAATCATATATACTTATTTAAATTATATTTTTATTATTATTTAAATTACACATCATATGATTTTAAAAAACTTGATTTAATTTTAATTTGGATAATTGAGATAAAAAAATTACAATATTAAATACTAAAAAAAATATATAATCATATAAAAAAAGAACAGAAAAAAATAGCGCAATAAAAAATCTGCGTTAAAAGTAGTGCAAAAATTTCAAAAACTTCAAACTGGTGCAGATAATGGAGTACTGCTGGAGGGTGAAAACTGACGTCAAAGGCCAAAGCAGCTTCTTATTGGAGAAGCTCTTAGCTCTTTAGAGTTGTATTAAAATAAGAGTTTTGTTTTAAAAGTTAATATATATATATATATACTTATATATTGTAAAAGTTATTTAATGATAAATTAAATTAGTAAATATAAATACAATTTGGAAGACAAGAATTTTTGTGCATTGAACAATTTAATTTAACAGTATTATTTATTTAAATAATAAATTATTATTTTAAAAAATAATACTATTGAAATACATTATTTGTTAGTTTAAAAATATTATTATAATTGTTTTAAAGTATTAGTTGTTTATCTACAATGTATTACAGATTTGTCTAAGAAAATATTATCGAGTAGGTTGTACGTTGTGACCCCATGTACAAAAGACCCACTCAATTTACAATTTTTTTTATTTATTCAAATCAAAATTCAGTAGTTTGTACACACGTTATTTATGGAAAGATCTGAAATTTATTAAGGAAGCATTCGAGTCTTTTTAATTTGGATATTCTAATGTAATGGGAACTTAGATGGACCCAAGATCACTTGAGCTTATACACAAAATTAGAGGTGTTAAACGGTCTAGTTCTGTCGGTTTTGGGCTAGTTCTAACGGGTTTTGGGTTAATCGGATCTCGATTTAATCGGTTCATTTTAAACGGGCTTTATTATGATAAACTTAACCCTAATCCTACCGATTTTTGGCCTAATTGGGCCACTATCGGGCTATGAGTCTTAATAGTCAAATTATATATTTAAATTTAAAATTTTAATTAAATGCATATAATACTCTATTTAAAATACAATTTTAGATAACATTAAAAAATTATATATTTTATAACATTTATATCACTATACAAAATTAAAAGATTCAAACATTTAAGTGATATACACTATTTCATACTCTCAATTCTAGTTTTAAGAGCATTCACATCATAAAATTTGAAATCATATTAAATTTAAGTTCTAAATTTAAATGACAGTATTTAGAATGTTCTAGTAATTAAACATAAATTTAATATCTTCTACTAAAAGTCAAATATGGTATATGAAAAATAACTCAAAATAATGTATATTATTAGTTCGATTTTAAAAGATAGTAAGAAGAAAAGTTCGGGCTATTGGGCTAGCCCTAACCCTAAGCGGGCTAGCCCTATAGGACTTCGGGCTATTCAGGCTCGGGCTAAACGAACTGATTTTAAACGGCTAATAAAACCAAACTCTAACCTCAACCATAAAGCGGAGGTCATCGTGTTGGAAGATATAATTTTTTGGACTAAACGGACCGACCCATCAGGCCATGGTCCTTTTAACATCCCTACACCAAATATACGAAACAAATCCTAAGACAATTTTGGGCCACTTTAAATAAAAATTAGAAGTTAACCCCAGCCCATCTACCATAACTCCATTTTCTCATTTAATATATCTATCTATATATATATATATCCATATATAAACTAATAAAATTTGCTGTGCAAGATATATATACATGTAACCTGTCAACCCTGGCCCAAAATACTATCCGGCCTGTTCAGCTCTTACAAGATCCATTTCCCTAATTAGGACAGGCAGGTCCATATGGGTTTGGGTTTCAGATTTATTAAAATAAATTTGGAGTTGTCGGGCTGGGTTTGACTATTTTTATTTGATTAATTGACTATGTTGACTTTGACTCTGTATTGATCGTGTAGGATCTTTCAATATCAACTTGTTCGGGTTGTATGAATGAAATAACTAAGGGCGGTCCATTTTTTTTATGGAAGAAAATGGCTAAAACAATTGGGTGCTGCTAATATAGTTAAAGAAATATATATTCCAAGAGACAACAAAAATAAAATAAAAATATCTAACGATCTAACATCCATGTAGTTGTGTGATATGAGAAAGCTTCATAAACAAATTCTTCACTTCATGCCTTGATGATATATGACCTAAAAAAACTTACTTCTTCTGCCCTTCATTACATTATAAACACACATAAAAAGTCAACCTAATTAACCATCTCTCTCTCTCTCTCTCTCTCTCTCTCTCTCTCTCTCTACAATCCATCTTATTCCTTTCAAGAGGACTGCCTCAAAGAACACGCGACTGCTAGTGCCCAATGCCTCAACTTTGTCTTCACATGTTGAGGATCATCACCTGCATGTACAATTTTACTCCTTTCAACAACTACCATCTCTTGTTGAAATTTAGTTTGTTTTATACTATCGATTTTTATAAAAATGATATATTTTTATAAAAATGATATATTTTATACATCGAATCATGAATAGTCATTGGTTCAACTGTAAAGGGGATCCTATCAACTTGTTCCGACGAGGGGAAATTTCAGACTTCAAAATATGTGATTTTTGCTTATTTTGGTGCATAAAAAAATTCAGCTATCTTTAATCATACTTGATTTCGAAGCTTAGTTCTAATACTCCTAAGGTCGAGACCAACTTATCTCCCATTTTAAGACTACCAAGACAAACTTTTTTAGTAGTTTCAAAACTTTGGGAATATTTTTTAAATTAAATATGTATGTAGACAATTGATTTTTTGTCTAATATACTCGATTAAACAAATAGGTATTTAAGAGTCAACAAATAACACATTTTATTAAATGTGTATAATAGTGTCACATTCTGTATACTCGTGGACAAAAATATTATATTTTCATTTTAAAGACTCCATTACAATATGACGCTATAATTTCATTATTTCACATATATATATAATTATATTTGTATCCCAAGAACTTAATTAGAAAATGGTTACCTCACTTTAAATTAAGGACAAAAACTGCTTAAATTTATGAATATTGGACTAAAATTGGATATTACTAATACATATAGGACTAAAATTTGAAGTATTTAATTTAGTGAGACTAATTTGGATGGGGCCCAAAGTTATTGGATTAATTGGGATTTTTTTCTCCTTTTTATTGAATCATGTATTTCCTCAAACAACGTGCATGCATAAATAATAGATAATCCGTACCTGGGCTGCAAATTTTCCATGAATCAGAATCGCTGCCGAAAGAGGAGGAGCGGCCACCAAGGCCGGAGCCGGAGGAAGTTGAGGCGGAGGAGCAGCCTATGGAGGTGTCGGAGCCATTGCTGGCGGGGCTAGACATGGGGCTGGTGTAGAACTGTCTGTTCACGGCAAAATACAGGTCAAGGGCGGGAATGGTGGTGCAGAGGCGCTGCCCGTTCTCTTCATTGAACCCGAACCCGAGCTCTATGCACCCTTTCAGCTCATGCAGATCCTCATCGGTCAGATCGTCCGCTTCATGATTGATCCCGTTCTTCCGACGCTCCTGGCGGATGAACTGGCCCCGCCGCCGCTCCCAGGCGATGTCGCGGGGGAGCTCGCACATAGACAGCTGCTTGGAGAGTCTCCTAGAATTTGTGGTCCTCCAGAAGGGCGGCGCGTTCTCTAGACGCTGCAGCTCCTCATTTTCGTCCGATAGTGTAGGCGAAGAAGATAGATACGGCGATGATGGCGATTGATCGATTATTGCACTGTCGTCATAATTATTTTGGTGCTCTCCCATATCTTTAAAATATATATTATATTAAATACTTGATCAAATATTGAACACAGAATGTGTTGCAATTAAGAGGCAACCACGGCGGAGGAAGGTGGAGAACCGCCTCAAACCGCCGTGGAGGGGTGGTGGCGCTGGCAAAGAGGGTGTTCTTTTTTTTTTTTTTAAATAAAAAAATATGATTTACTATGTGAAAAGAAAGGATTTGTTTAATATTTTTGTTAATTTCTTAGAAATAATTAACGGCACCACCGACTAGAGCAAATATGGGTTTGGAGAGCTTAAATGGGAACACAACTATATGAGGGGAAGCCCTTTCATTCCGGCCATTCTCACCTTATACTCCACCCTTCATTTTCAACTGTCTTTATATTTTTATATATATACATATATATATATATATATACTTCTTTGTTTATATTTATTTATTTTGAAATTAGATCCTTGTATTTTTTTTTTAAGTTCTCAAATTTCCTTTTTTTTTTTTTTTCAGTATATTTAAAGAATTGAATCATTATACTTTTATTTGTATTAAATTTAGACGTTGCACTTTCAATGAAATACCACTAAATTTCACGAATGAAACGACTCGCCTTCAAACTCATACTCTTACCGAGAATGATGTGGCGCTGATGTGGAGATGACACATAATACTTGGTGATACACATGGGATGCCATATCATCCAAAAAAATCAGATTCAATCAATGGGAAAAAAAATGAAATCCCAAGATTTGAAAAACCCTTACCCCAATTTCCCTAAAATTTCAATTTCCACCAATAGCATGTGGTTTGAATGCGCAAGCAAAAGGTGGAGATCAGAAGAGGAGGTGATGAAGACGCCAGTAGGGATGACCACGGTGGCGCGGTAGAGGCCGACGAGCTATGGGCTGAGGAAGAGGATGACAACGATGATTATTATAAGACTTTTTTCAATTTATTGGAATCATTGTTAAATATATACAGAGACTATCTTGTTTTTTGTATATTTGATATATTTTTTTTCAATTTTCATTCATTAGATTGTAATATTTCAAATATTTATGCAGTTTTAGTAGATTCCTATGCATTTTCTTGAATGTGCCACATAATCATCAAAAACTGGTGTTAAATGGATACCAGCTGATGTAGAACTAAAACCAGTGCACAATACAAACAAATATAAACAAGAAAATCAGTCGTTTCATTTCTTAGATGGCAATAGCTACAAACTGATTCACTTTTCATGAGATTTGAACCCAAGACCTCACAATTTCAGATCCACCCTTCATTCACACTAGAAATTTCAACTTAACCCTCTGCTAATTTTCCCTCAAACATAGCCCATGGATGTGAGAGAAAGAGGGGGAGAGAGAGAGAGTGCAGACAACTTGAATCCTAACTCTTCTAGACTATTGTGGCACAACTCAAATCAAAATTCAAGAAAATACAAAACTATCGTCTTCGATGCTCTGTTTTTAGGCCTTGCAAGTGTAACAACTTCAATCTAAGCAAATAAACTTTCCAGAGAAGAGATGTTAATTCAATCTAGAACTAGTTTAACTTCATAAGCAAATTTCTACAAAGATTATATCTCTGGTGAAATAATCTTTCAATTTGACAAAAACAGACTTCACACGCACACACGTCAAAACTTCAAATCAGAATTATGAAACTCAATCAAGACTAGCGTTCACATTGGAACTGGATTTCCAAGTTCCAAGTTCCAATTCCGCTCAGAGCTCAATAAGAAGTCATGAAAACAGTGCGACTGGATCCATATATTGTATAAAGAATTTCTCATTGATCTTGATAGGTTCAAGCAAATCAACAGCAGAATCCGATACAGAGAAATGCCCATTGCAAACTATATAATAATCAGAGTGAACAATACTCGCTGCTAGCAACTAAAAGAACAAAGAATAATCTAAGATCCAAAATTACCATACAAAACTCACATGCCCATTTCAACAGCAAGCTCAGATCTTCTCCCCCATGGATGCAAAATCGAATCTTTAATCGTAGTCGGCGATCCCAATACATTCTTCCCCTTCTTCACCTTCTGTTTCTTCTTCTTAATTTTGTCATCGGTTTTGTTCTTCTTAACTTTCTTGGCAACCCTTTCCTTTCTTATCTCAGACAATTCATCGAACTTGAAGATATCAAAACCCAGACCATGGCTTCTTCTTCTTCTTCTGGTCGTGACGCGGCGCTGGATGTAAGGCACGCCGATAACTGACCCAGCAGTTACTTGGTGGATCGCTTTCACCAGCAGATCGAGGCCGTGGCAGCGATGAGATGCCGCCGCCAGTAAAGATAATGGGGAAGAATTAGATGAATCTTGAGAGGAAGCTGAAGAATTAGCAGCAGTGATTGATGAAGAATGTGATGAGGCAGAAGATGATGGAGATGGTGAGAGAGAAAGAGAGCAATCTGCAGATGGTTTTCTCCCACGGATCCTCATGAGCGGTAGAGGAAGCGATATAGAGAGATGAAATGGAATTTGATATGCTGAAGAAATTGTAAGCTAGAAAGAACATCAATGGAGAGAGAGATTGAGCGCTTTATAGCTGTATATATTGTAAGTTATTATTAATGGCCCATATTATTAATGGCCCATATTAATTGTGGCCCATATGTAAGATATTTATGGCCCATATCTTTTATATGGTTTAATATATATTTATTCCTCACACGTTGATAGACCGTGTGTATTACAGTTTTTTACATGAGCAGTTTCTTGAGAAACAAGAAACTACTCCTTTCTCTGCCTATAAAAGTATCACAGATAATTCATTATCACTATCAAGAAAGAATACTATCTGGATATTACGTAAAGGGCTAAGGGAGAGAAGAAATCAAATAACTTCTTCATCAACAAATCAATGGCTGCACAAGGTTAGTATTTTACAATTAAGTTGTGTATGATTTTGAATGTGAGAAACATGTATTTTAAGATCCATGTATTATTTAGATTTAAGTTAAAAATTATGTTATTGTGTATGTAATGAAATTTACATGTGGTATCAGAGCATGGTTATTAAATTCATGTTTTTTCGTTCAAACTTAATAATTCATGAACCCTAAATTTAATTGAGGGAACTGTTCACGGATCCTGTTCACGATACTGTTCACGGATCCTGTTCACGAACTGTTCACGACTGTTCACGGATCCCGTTCACGATACTGTTCACGGATCCTGTTCACGATACTGTTCACGGATCCTGTTCACGAACTGTTCATGACTGTTCACGGATCCTGTTCACGATACTGTTCATGGATCCTGTTCACGATACTGTTCATGAAATTACTGTTAACGAACTGTTCACGGATCCTGTTCACGATACTGTTCACGGATCCTGTTCACGAACTGTTCACGACTGTTCACGGATCCTGTTCACGATACTGTTCACGGATCCTGTTCACGATACTGTTCATAAAATTACTGTTAACTGTTCACGGATCCTGTTCACGATACTGTTCATGGATCCTGTTCAATATACTGTTCACGGATCTGTTCACGATACTGTTCATGGTCCTGTTCACGAAATTACTATTGACGGATAATGTTCTCAAATTACTGTTGTTCACGTATCCTGTTCACGAAATTACTGTTGACGGATACTGTTCACAAATTACTGTTGAGGATATTTAGTTTTCATTAACTATAAGGTAAATTATATAATTAGATTTATATAAGTCCGCTGCTGGGACATTGATGGCTACTTTAACCACCATAAAGTTTGATGGTTCTCGTAGCATGCATGAACATGTCATTGAAATGACAAACACTGCAGCAAGACTTAAGTCATTGGGAATGACAGTAGATGATAACTTTCTAGTGCAGTTTATCTTAAACTCACTACCCTCTGAGTATGGTCCTTTCCAAATGAACTATAATACCATGAAAGACAAATGGAATGTGAATGAACTTCACGGAATGTTAGTTCAGGAGGAAACGAGACTGAAGAATCAGGGAACTCATGCTGTTCATCTCGCAATGAATCAAGGGGCTAGAAAGAAAGCCGGAAAGAAGAAAGGAAAGAGCAAACAAGCACCAAATAATGTAAATGAGTCATCTGCTCAAATCAAGAAAAAGGAACACGATAATCTAAAGTGCCGGTTTTGCAATAAGCCTGGACACTTTCAAAAGGATTGTCAGAAACGTAAAGATTGGTTCGAAAAGAGAGGTATACTTAATGTTTTAGTATGTCATGAATCAAACTTAGTTGAAGTTCCTTATAATACTTGGTGGCTTGATTCTGGATGTACCACTCATGTTTCCAATACGATGCAGGGATTCCTTACAACCCGAACCACAAACCCAAATGAAAACTTTGTTGTCATGGGGAATCGAGTCAAAGCACCAGTACAAGCTATGGGAACTTATCGTTTAATTTTAGATACTGGACATTATTTAGATTTGTTTGAAACTCTTTATGTACCTTCAGTTTCTCGCAATTTAGTTTCTCTTTCTAAACTTGATTCTGTTGGATATTGCTTTAAGTTTGGTAATGGATATTTTAGTTTGCTCAAACAAAATCGTCTTGTCGGTTCTGGTATTCTGTCTGATGGCTTGTATCGTTTTAAACTTGATCATCTTTTTGCTGAGACCCTTATGACTTTGCATCATAATGTTGGAACTAAACGTGGTTTAATCGATGAAAGTTCTGCTTACTTGTGGCATAAACGTTTGGGGCATATCTCCAAAGAAAGACTACAAAGATTAGTAAAGAATGAAATCCTTCATGAGTTGGATTTTACTGATCTTGGTATTTGTGTGGATTGTATTAAAGGAAAACAAACAAAACACACAAAGAAAGGAGCCACAAGAAGTACACAGCTTCTTGAAATAATACACACCGATATTTGTGGGCCTTTTGATGTGCCTTCCTTTGGGAAGGAAAGATACTTCATTACCTTTATCGATGATTTTTCACGTTATGGATATCTCTATCTATTACAAGAAAAATCTCATTCTGTAAATGCTTTAGAAGTGTTTATAGAAGAGGTTGAAAGACAATTGGATAGAAAGGTGAAAATCATTAGGTCTGATAGAGGTGGTGAATTTTATGGAAAATATGATGAATCAGGGCAATGCCCAGGCCCATTCGCTAAATTCCTTGAAAAGCGTGGCATTTGTGCTCAATACACTATGCCAGGTACACCACAACAAAATGGTGTAGCAGAAAGACGTAATCGTACTCTAATGGATATGGTTAGGAGTATGTTAAGTAATTCCTCTTTACCCACCTCATTGTGGATGTATGCACTGAAGACTGCTGTATATGTGTTAAACAGGGTTCCTAGCAAAGCAGTTCCTAAGACACCTTTTGAACTGTGGACGGGTAGGAAGCCCAGTTTAAGACACCTGCATGTTTGGGGATGTCCAGCAGAATTAAGAATTTACAATCCACATGAAAAGAAACTGGATCCAAGAACCATAAGTGGTTTCTTTATTGGTTATCCAGAAAAATCTAAAGGGTATAGGTTTTACTGTCCTAATCATAGTACGAGGATTATGGAAACTGGTAATGCCAAGTTCATTGAAAATGGTGAAATCAGTGGGAGTGTAGAACCACGAAAGGTGGACATTGAAGAAGTTAGGGTTGAGTTTCCTCTACCTAGTACTTCTACTCACGTTGTTGTTCCTAATATTGTTGAATTGCCACACAATTTACAAGAACAACAAATAAATGATAACACTCTTGTTAATGAACCTGCCATTAATGAACCCGTCATTAATGAACCCATCTTTGATGACCATGTCGTTAATGAACCTATAGTAAATGAACCACAACAAGTAGCATTAAGAAGGTCTGAAAGACAAAGAAGACCTGCTATTTCTAATGAATACGTGGTTTATCTACAAGAGTCAGAATTTGATATTGGGATTGAAGATAATGATCCAGTTTCCTTTTCACAAGTCATAAAAAGCAATAATTCTATTAAATGGTTAGATGCCATGAAAGAAGAGTTAAAATCAATGGCTCATAACGAAGTTTGGGATCTAGTAGAATTGCCAGAAGGTTGTAAAAGAGTCGGGTGTAAATGGGTCTTCAAGACTAAACGTGACTCAAATGGCAATATCGAAAGATATAAAGCTAGACTTGTTGCCAAAGGTTTTACTCAGAAGAATGGTATTGATTACAAAGAAACATTTTCACCAGTGTCTCGGAAAGACTCTTTTAGAATTATTATGGCTTTAGTGGCTCATTATGACTTGGAGCTGCACCAAATGGATGTTAAGACAGCTTTTCTAAATGGGGATCTAGTGGAAGAAGTATATATGGATCAACCTGAAGGTTTTTCTATTGAAGGCAAAGAACATATGGTGTGTAAATTAAAGAAATCGATATACGGACTTAAGCAAGCTTCTCGACAATGGTATCTCAAGTTCAACAATACCATCACTTCTTTTGGATTTAAGGAAATCACCGTTGATCGGTGTATATATCTTAAAGTCAGTGGGAGTAAGCTTATTTTTTTGATTCTGTATGTTGATGATATCTTGCTTGCAACAAATGATCTTGGTATGATGTATGAAACCAAGAAGTATCTCTCTAAGAACTTTGAAATGAAAGATATGGGAGAGGCAACTTATGTGGTCGGAATAGAAATATTTCGTGATAGATCACAAGGATTGTTAGGGTTGTCTCAAAAGGCATACATAAATAAAGTTCTAGAGAGATTTAGGATGGAAAAGTGCTCATCAAGCATCGTTCCAATCCAGAAGGGAGATAAGTTCAGTCTTAAGCAATGTCCAAATAATGAATTGGAACGAGAACAAATGAAAGACATTCCTTATGCGTCAATTATTGGTAGCTTGATGTATGCACAAACTTGTACACGGCCAGATATCAGCTTTGCTGTTGGAATGCTTGGACGTTATCAAAGTAATCCAGGAATGGATCATTGGAAAGCTGCAAAGAAGGTACTGAGGTATTTGCAAGGAACAAAAGATCACATGCTTACTTATCGTAAGTCCGATCATCTTGAAGTGATTGGATATTCAGATTCAGATTATGCTGGATGTGTTGATACTCGAAAATCCACATTTGGATACTTGTTCCTATTAGCTGGAGGAGCAGTCTCATGGAAAAGTGCAAAGCAGTCTGTAATTGCTGCATCCACTATGGAAGCTGAATTTGTGGCATGTTTTGAGGCCACAGTTCAAGGGAATTGGTTGCGGAACTTTATTTCAGGGCTTGGAATAGTCGACAGTATTGCCAAGCCGCTGAAAATTTATTGTGATAATTCTGCAGCAGTATTCTTCTCTAAGAACGACAAGTATTCCAAAGGTGCTAAGCATATGGAATTAAAGTATTTTGCCGTTAAAGAAGAAGTTCAGAAACAAAAGGTGTCAATTGAACACATTAGCACAGATCTTATGATTGCTGACCCATTAACGAAAGGACTGCCTCCAAAGACATTTATTGGGCATGTCGAAAGAATGGGCATCATTCAAAAATCTTGACAATATTTGACACTTTGAGCTCTTTAATGTTTTGTTTCTGATATTGAACAAAATCCTATTTTGTCATAATTGTATACATGAATGTTTGACTTGAAGTGTAATAGGATCTTGTCTCTAATCAAGACATTTAAGTAAAGTATTTATGAAGTTTTATTTATGAGTCATATTAAGTAGAAAACTAGCATTATGGTACATGGAAGGAACTATGTTGAATAAATAGTGTAGAACCGCCATGACTTGTGTTAGAATATACTTAGTATTGACATGATGATGAAGTCGGTTTATGATGCGCACATTATGTTAATTAAACCACTTAATTATATATATTACGCCACATGGGCCAAGTGGGAGAATGTAAGTTATTATTAATGGCCCATATTATTAATGGCCCATATTAATTGTGGCCCATATGTAAGATATTTATGGCCCATATCTTTTATATGGTTTAATATATATTTATTCCTCACACGTTGATAGACCGTGTGTATTACAGTTTTTTACATGAGCAGTTTCTTGAGAAACAAGAAACTACTCCTTTCTCTGCCTATAAAAGTATCACAGATAATTCATTATCACTATCAAGAAAGAATACTATCTGGATATTACGTAAAGGGCTAAGGGAGAGAAGAAATCAAATAACTTCTTCATCAACAAATCAATGGCTGCACAAGGTTAGTATTTTACAATTAAGTTGTGTATGATTTTGAATGTGAGAAACATGTATTTTAAGATCCATGTATTATTTAGATTTAAGTTAAAAATTATGTTATTGTGTATGTAATGAAATTTACATATATTTTATAGGTGTGAATGTCAAAACACTAAAATCCCTCTTAACACCACCCCCCCCCCCCCCCCCCCAAAAAAAAACTTATTAATAAAAATAAAAATAAATACCAAAATTCTCCTAAAAAATAAAAATCATATAGACAAAAGATATATACTAATTTCTTTTAACTTTTATAGAAAAAATTTAACAAAATATATTTAATATTTTCCATTTGGCATTTGCTAACGAATATATGTTTTTGTATGTAATTTTGTTAAGCTTGACTTTGGTCCTACTAAGTCTATATTTTTACACCTCATTGTGTGGATCCAATTTTTGATTAGATTTGACAATTAATTATTTTTTAATTTATCATAAAATATCTTGGCATCCCATTAAACTTAAAGAAGTTGAAGATGTTTCATCAAGCACCTCTTATTGTTGCCTACATTAATTCATGAACAACTAATATACTTGGGTAATTTATGACGTTATTTATATCCTCATGTACTTGTTTGTAATGTACTTGTCTTTGAGATAGATATTCTCACAAAAAAAAAAAAAAACTTTATACTTGAGCATTGATTGTAACTATAGTTTTGTGGTGTTTCGTTTGAAAGTAAAAATATTTATATTTTAATGATTTCTAAAGACGCAGATGGAATTTGAAATGATCTTGTCTATCTCAATGAATTAAAAAAAGATATGAATGCCTCGAGCATCATTGAGAAAGATAATTTGCCTTCTTTTGCACAATTTACTTATTCAAGTAGGCTTGTAATGGAGCCTTGTCTTTGATGACGTGCATGGAGCATCTAAAACATTGTGCATAAGGCTACAACTCATGCATACAAAACTTTATATTTATATCCTAATTCATATGATACCATCCCACATCGAATTCAAACGCAATTGTAAATTGATACTTAAGTTGCGAGTAAACATTATTGACCTAACTTTTACAACCGAGTATGGGTCTTAACTTAGGTGTCTATCATTATAACTTTCATTGAGTTGATTGTTTTAGTACAAAATTCGTTCCAGTTAAATTTAAATAATAATATGTGTTATTTTACGACATTCATATTAGTGTGAAAATTTTCCAACACAGTACTTATTTTAGAATTATGCAATATGCAAGTTTTCCTTATACCCAACATTATTAAATTAAATGCGCCCCCCCACCCCCCCCACCCCCCCACACACACACACACACACATATCACCACACACACAGAGAGTAAGTACCAAATACTCACAGGTCAAAAAGAGAGGGAACTCATTATTTATATTTAAAAAGAAAAACACACACACACACACACACATATATAAAAGATTAAATGAATATGTTAAGGTATAGTGTTACCTGTTCATTTTCTTCCTCAACTCACGATGGCCCAAGATATTCAATTAACTCAAATGACAATTAAAGTTTCAATATCACATCTGTATGTGTACATGTAATATTTATAAACTCAATGAATATGTAATAATATAGTGTGGGGCAGGATTCGCTAGTTCTTTCTTACATGTGATTTACATGGAACACAGATGCAGGAAGCAATATTCCTGTGCAATTCGAAGCTGATAAAAATCACACCATCTAAACACACTGTAACTAGAAATCTCAAGTTTATGCAGCTATCATCAATGATCACTGAGAAAGGAAAGAAAGGGGCTTTCTGGATGTCAAGGCAATATCCAACTAGAACACAACAAAGTCAAGTCATATGTGGTGATCGTTGAACGGAACGAGCCAACAATTGTTCTCATGTTGGCACTCATCTGCAGAATCCAGTGTTGGTTCCTTTCCGGAGTAAATTTGGATGCTAAGATAACCCCTAAACCCAAACAGTAAAGAAGATAAAAACATATCGGTTTAACTCTACAGATTTAAGCCATAACATTTCAATTTCAGAGGAGCTTATGACTTATTTTGTCGAAATGCAACACTCCACATGATCATAAGTTCAATTGATGGCAAGCATACATTTCCCAGCTGATACATGCAAAGGAAATCAGCTGATTATTACGACAAACAATATTTATAGAAAGAAGACTAATACTCACACGTATTAGCCATGATAGAATCAGAACAGCAATCAAGAACCAAATCAAGCAGGTTAGAAGAGATGAAACAGCTCCATATATGACTGCAAATAAGTGCTATATGAACAATTTTCTCAGAGATCAAGATAACTGCAATTCAGTACTGTAAACAGAATCTAGTAATTATATCGCCCAGTTATGCAAAAAATAAACTGCAATACAATTAGGATTTCGGGTCAAATAATATTTCAATTGACGAAACAGATCCCACAGCACCATAGTTCTCAAATGTTTGAACTTTCACCAGGGGATAAAGAGATTAAATCCACAAGTAATGAAGCTTCAACTTAAGTGGTGAAACTCAGTTTGGTTCGAATCAGATACTCAATTTGAAGACACGGAGACAAAGATCTAAAAGAACGAGTCTAGATTTTCATTTCTCGTTGATCTTGATAAGTTGAAGCAAATCAAGAATAGAATCCACTACAAAAATATGCTCAGCCAAAAATCATGTAATAAATTTCTATTCAAAAAGTAAGTTAATCATACAGCTATTTCTTGTGGCTAGAAGAAGAAAAATCGTCTAAGATCTGAAAACTCACAAGCCCATTTCATCAGAACGATCAGATCTTCTCCTCCACGACTGTAAAACAGAATCCTCAATTCTGGAGGACAACCCCAGTAAATTCTTCCCCTTCTTCGGATTCTTACTGTTATTCACTTTCTTCGTAATCCGCCCACTTTTTCTCTCCCGCAATCCATCGAGCACGAAGGCATGAAACTCCATTCCATGACTTCTTCTTCTTCTTCTGATCGTCACGCGTCGCTGAATGTAAGGCACGCCGACAACTGACCCTGCATTAACTTGGTGGATCGCTTTCACCAGCAGATCGAGGCCGCGGCAACGGGGAGGTGCCGTCGAAAACAAAGAAAATCGGCAAGAATTGGACGAATCTTGAGAGGAGGCTAAAGAATGAGAAGCGGTGATTGATGAAGTATATGACGAGGAAGAGGGAGATGAAGGTGATGAAGAAACAGAGCAATCTGCGGGGGGTTTTCGCTCACGAATCCTCATGGGGAAGGAGAAGCCAAATACCGATGAGATAGTGTAGATTTGCTGTAGAATTGAGCGTCAGATCAACGGAGAAAATTTCTCCTCCTTGGAGATGGCTGCGTGCCTATATGTCTCTCTCTGTGTGTTTGGGGAGGGGGGGGGGGGTGTTTCTGGTTTAACAGCGTAGTTAAACGCGATTTGTCAACTTGAGTTGCCCAATGTAAGGGTGCACAAAGGATGTTGAAAGGGGTTTTGTTCAACCTCAAATCCTCTAAATATATCTCTAATTTTTTTTTAACAAAATTAGATATTATTTAAATTATTATAAAACCTTTATATTTATATATATATATATAACTTAATTTATGTTCGATAATGTAATTCAAACATCTTAATTAATGTTCGAATATGTATGTCGAACAAAAAATGTCCAAGATTCATTTATAATAAAACATTCAGTCGAATAGGTGAACTAGCGTTCAACAGATTTTACTAAACATCACTTCAGTTGTTTAGCAGGATATTTCGAATTATTCTTAGGCTAACATGTTTGTTCTTGTTCCACAGATAAGGTTCGAACACAAACATATATGTTCAACAAATCAAGTTCGAACACATACGAGCAGGCGTACTGCGATTTCAAAACAAAACGCTGGAAAAACGAATAAACTAAATCTTTTCCTAGTGTATATTTTCATCTAAGACACTTATAAACTATGATGTTCGATTTTAAAATATGAACTTGCAAAGATGTTCGATTGATTTTAGACTACAAGCTTGTTCTCTTCTTCTTCCTATTTTTTTCTTCTTCTTTTTTTAATTAAAATGGTATAATTGTTATAAATGAAATGTATTTTTTTAAAAAAGTTAATTTTAAGTAAAATGTATTTAGCAATAGGGTATATTTAGAGAACCCGGTGGCGCGAATGACCACATCCCTGTTGAGAAACTAATTTAATAATATTACTATATCTAGCAAGTTATGTTAAATTGATTGTATTTCAAGGTTCGCTTAGCCTAATTGAGTTTAATAAAATTTTAATATTTTACTATTTTATCATTAGAATATTTAGATTTAACTAATTATAATATGTTTTGAAAAAAAAAATATATAATTGATAATGAATCCGAGTTGAGTTGGGAAAAGGCCCTAACTATATAAAATTCCCTACATATATATATGTATATATATATTGGTTGGGGATATAATCCCCTTTTACTTAGTATTGAGTGATTTGACATCACATAATGTGCCCCTTGTGCAAATATGTGTACATGTATGAAAAAAAAAATGTACAAGAAATTCAAACAATACACTTTGAATTTGTACAATAATAATAATAATAATAATAATAATAATAATAATAATAATAATAATAATTATTATTATTATTATTATTATTATTATTATTATTATTATTATTATTATTATTATTATTATTATTATTATTATTATTATTTCTATTTTGATGTTTATCGGGTTATTTACCTAAATAACGCTAAAAAATAAAATATTTTACAAAATAGTGTAGATTTGAAAATCGTTCCCAAAATAGGGTAAAACGATAGTAGGCCTGACGATGTTTGGTAAAAACTTTACCGGGTCTGACGTTTTAATATGGAAAATAAAAACGTCATGCCCACTGACGTTTTTATTTTCAAAATATATATATATGCTTCATGTCACATGTCATACATATCATATATATTCATATATATATATATATATATATTCATATATTATGGTCGTATATATATACATAAATATATTTATATTTTGTACTTCTTATTTTTTTATTTAATAAATAATACTAATATTATTAGAAATCAATAAAAAATTATATTTTTAGTTGAAGTAAATAAAATATAATATTAAATATATTTAAGTATTTTTTATACAAATATATATTTATATCAATAATATATAAATTAATAATATAATTATAAACAAATAAAAATATAAATATAAAAAAACCATATTATAAAAATATTATATTATAAATTAATTTAAAGAAATTAAGGAATATTTATTAATATTTAAAAAATATATATTACTTCTTATTTGAATAATTTAAATATATATATATATATTAATTATATTAAAAAAAATATATAAACAACGTAGGTGGGCATGACGTTTCTTTATTATTTTTTATATTATGTATTGTTTAATTTTGTATTGTATATATTTTTATATTATCTATATATTATTTTTTATTTAATATTTCTTATTTATGCTGTTCAAAATATATATAATTATCGTATGTATAGATATTATTCTATATAAATATATATTATATAATGGTGAAGTAATAAAATTTTATATTTTTATTCAAGATTATTAAATCATATTATAATAATAATCATTATATTTTTATTTTAAGTATTATTTGAATATTTTAAATAAAAAATATATATAAATATTTATTTAGAAATATATTTTTTTCTATATAAATATATGTTATATAATTGTAAAGTAATAAAGTTTTATATTTTTATTTAAGATAATTAAATCATATTATAAATACATGTCTAAAACTTAAAGAATATTTATTAATAATTATTATATTTTTATTTTAAGTATTATTTGAATATATTAAATATATATATATACCTATTTACATAAATATATAAAAATTTAAAAAATATATATATAACATCAAGCCCACTGACGTTTTAAAAGAAACGTTAGTGGACCTGACGTTTCTTTTATTTATGTATTTATTTCTATATATATTCTTTAATTTTATGTTATATATATTTACATTTAATGCATATATATACATATATATATATGTATTATTTGCTATTTATTCTATTTAAAATATATTTATAATTATAGTATATACTTATTTTTTTCTTATATAAATATATATTATATAATTGTAAAGTAATAAAATTTTATATTTTTGTTTAAGATAATTAAATCATATTATAAATAAATTTCTAAAAATTAAAGAATATTTATTAATAATTATTATATTTTTATTTGAAGTATTATTTGAATATTTTAAATAAAAAATAAATATTTATAAATATACATATTTATATGAAAATAATAATAATAATAATAATAATAATAATAATAATAATAATAATAATAATAATACGTCAGTCCCAGTGACGTTTTAAAAAACGTCAACCGGCCTGACGTTTCTTTTATTTATTTATTTAGTTATATATATATATTCTTTAATTTTATATTGTATATATTATTTATATTTAATATATATATATATATATTATTTCTTATTTATTCTGTTTAAAATATATATAATATCGTTTATATTTATTTTTTCTTATATAAATATTTATTTAGAAATATATATAATTTTTTTTTATACAAATATATATTATATAATTGCAAGTAATAAAATATTATATTTTTCTTTAAGATAATTTAGTTATATTATAAATAAATTTCTAAAAATTAAAGAATATTTAATAATAATTATTATATTTTAATTTTAAGTATTATTTCACTATTTTAAATAAAATATAAATATATATAAATATACATATTTACATAGATATATAAAAAAATAAAAAATAAAAATATAATGTCAGGCCCACTGACGTTTTAAAGGAAACTCGGTGGGCCTGACGTTTCTTTTTTTATTTATATATATATTCTTTAATTTTATATTACATATATTATTTATATTTAACATATATATTATTTCTTATTTATTCTTTATAAGATATATATAATTATCGTATATATTTATTTTTTTCTTATATAAATATTTATTTAGAAATATAATTTTTTCTATATAAATATATATTTTATAATTGTAAATAATTAAATTTTATATTTTTATTTAAGATAATTAAATCATATTTATAAATAAATTTCTAAAAATAAAGAATATTTATTAATAATTATTATATTTTTATTTTATGAATTCTTTCAATATTTTAACTAAAAATATAAATATATATAAATATACATATTTACATAAATATATAAAAACAATTAAAAATTAACGTCAGGCCCACAGGCGTCAGTGGGCCTGATGTTTCTTTTATTTATTTATTTATATATATTCTTTAATTTTATATTATATATATTATTTGTTATTTATTCTGTTTAAACTATATATAATTACGTTTATATTTGTTCTTACATAAATATATATTATTTAATTATAAACGAATATAAATTATATATTTTATTTTTATTTATTCAAATTCAATTATAAATAAATTTAATAAAAGTTAAAGAATATTTTATTGATAATTATCTAACTTTATTTTCAGTATTATTTGATTATATATATATATATATATAAATTACATATAAAAAAACAAAACATTGAAATAAACTAAAAATATATATAATTTTATGATAAATAAATAACAAAAAAAATTTGTTCTATCTAGAAGTAGGTGGTCCAAAGTGTAATTGTTCTTCTTGTTTTGCATCTAAACTCATATTCATTAGTATTGTTAAAATGATAGCAACTCTTGACTATGTTTATTTATTATAATAATTATCCGGTTATTTCATTTGTCGCATTAACACAAAAACATGGTATGTATATTTATTTATTTTAATATATTAATAACATTTCAAATCAAACGTCCCATCAACAACACACCAAAGAATTAATGCACATTATAAATCAATACAGAGCGAGATGTTACCATTATAAATATGTGTCCGGTGACATTCATTTTACTTACATACCTAGATGGATCACCCATTGGAATTCTTTCCGCTTCCTCCACAATAAAAAATGTATAACTTGCAAGAAGCTCAATTATACTCAGATACCGACTGGACCAAGGAGATCGAGACAGTGCTTGTGAATACTATTGTGAAGGACGTCGAAGCAAGTGATTGGAAAATTGGTAACTATAATAGCAACTGCATACTAAACGTAAGAAATGCTTTGAAAAACCAATTCAAGGAGCGTAAATTCAGTTATGCTAACGTAAAAAAGTAAATTTGATATGCTACAATACCGACACTACACGTTTAAAAAAATGACAATCATGGATGGAGTTCATATAGTTGGTGAACGACAGCTTATACAAGCTACACCAGATCATTGGCGTTTATGGGTAATGTTCTAAAAAAGTTAACCAACCATTCATTTTGTTTATTTTAAATTATCCATTTACAGTTATATTAAGTATTTATAGGATTGCGATCCCAAAATGATAAATACAATTGAATACTTATTTGATGGCGAGTTATTTTTCAATCAACTAGATAAGCTTTTCAAGTTTGAAGATAATAATGTCGTGCTCGAGAGTGGGTCATCTTCCTCAGGTAGGGAGAGATCTAAGGCGGAGAAAAAATAATTTGGTGTAGCTACGATTGCCATTTCAGATGTTGAATTTTTGTCACTATTGTAATAATATTAGGATATTATTATTGAGTGTTATAGTATATGTATTGGTTAATGTGCTAGGTGTTGTAATCGCCATTTTTAATCTATATATTTGTTTTTAACATTGTCAATTCACCTTAGTTAATCTTTATATATATTGTTTATTTGTTCGTCTTAGTGAACACCAAGAAATACATTTAAATACCAATATTATAGAACATTATAATTACTTTGTTTCATTATTACATAATAAACATAAAACAATAATAAATTATTACACCAAAGATGTTGTCCTAAAATAAAAACAAACAAACAAATATAAAATCTTTATTAGCAATTTTTTCACATAGAACATAATTAACCACATGAACCACTTGTACCAATACGTGTGGAGGTAGTAATGAAGCGTTCGGTCTGACAAAACCAACTTTAAAAGTTACTTTCATTCGAGTATTTTCAACCAATGAGAAAATATATAAATCACCCAAATTCAATTTTGTGTCCTCCACAAAGCGCCCCCACAATATCCCATGGTATCGCATTGTCCATGACTCTCCCCGACAATATAAAACAACTGGTACTTCAATGTTAGACAAGAGTTTGGTCATCTTCTTAGGTATTGACTGCAAAAAATTTATAAAAAAAATTAAATAAAAATCATACACATCTTGCTATAGTTCTTCTAAAAAATTAAATAAATGCCAGTAGATAATGCGGGCAATATGTGAATTAGACAAAGTAATATCGAAATAAGGCTTCTTTTCATCAAGAAATGGCGAGTCATCGATGTATCCTTCATCACTCGTGATAGCACGCCCATTTTCCATACTCATTATCTTTACGTATTTATGTATACTGCTAATTAGACATTTCTATAAATAGAGTCAAGGTATATGATAGTATTTCATTCACTGAATAGAAACTATTACCGACTTCACTACACGCTGCGTTGCACACTTAACTGTCACGACTTGAGAAGTCGTGTACGCTTTAAAATAAAACGTGACTTCACTGCATTTAAAACAAAATGTGGCAGAATTTTACTATTACTCTAAAAGAGTGAAAAACAAAAAGTGAAAACAGATGATTGACAATTCAATAATATGAAAATTTATATATATATATATATAAGAACAAATAAAACAAATTTGAATCTTCAAATAAAAATATTACATATATTTTAA